>JAPQWQ010000186.1:3750000-5000000 GCA_028017165.1 Herpetospermum pedunculosum | reverse complement strand
TTGTTAGTTGAGAGAATTGCTCGAGAATTTAATGATGATAGTGACTTTGCCACCGCAAAATCTTCAAGACCTCTTCTCTTATTTTCGTAGGACAAGCTCTAAGCAAGCAATCTACCTCCTACTTCAAAGTCTAGCTTGCATTCGTCGCATGACTCCAGTCACGACTATAAACAGACTTGTGACAATATGACAGGGCATACCGCCCTGCATTAGATATATAGTACTACTAATCTTGTTATTGAATATTGCTAATTATTTCTTAGCTAATTTATCCTAAAATTGGTAATGCGTATAGCTGCCAAATTTTATGAATGGATTATTATTTTACCTCGATTGAATAAATTGAAATGTTCTATTCGTATTTCTATATGCTTCATGGTTTGAATCTGTTGGGTGACTGATTCTAAACCATAAATCTTATATTTGGGAGGAGTGATTTTTTATAAGGTTGGAACTTAAAGACCATAACTAAAACGGTTTTAGAATTGTGTGAGAACTAGAAAATTCAATTTATTAGATGTTACTAAAAAAAAAAGACTCAAACTTGAAGCCTTTGCAAATTTATATTAAAATTGAATGGGAGATATTAGTTTTTCCTATTTAGTATGAAGAACATAGCCATCTTTATAATCATTTTTTAGTGTAGAAAACAAATCAGAACTTTTTAGGAAAAAATTATTTCAATTAATATATAATTCTTAATTTTGCATAATTATATATGAATGTAAATAGAAAGTTCTAATATGAGCATATTGATGAATTTTAAAAAGATATTATTATGGGATGAGAAAAGATAATGAATTAAGTAATTGAAGTTGAAAATGAAAATGAAATTCATGTAGTAATATATAATCATATTATATTTAAAGTAAATGGGAATTTGTACCTAAAGTGAGCATAACTGGATAGGCCATAGTTGGTTCACCAATTCATTTGACAATCTTCCTAAGGCTTTGTGAATTGGATGGCCTTTTCTTTTGCTAAACCTACCATCACTTTTTTTTTTTCTGCTAAAAGAAAATAATAATAATAATCTCAGGCACATTATAGAAAATAGCAAGACAAAAAATAAACTTTGTTACACCAAATATTAAGAACTCAAGCCAATAAAGGTTGCAAAGAAAAACAAGCAACAAACGAAACAAATCAATCAAACAACTTGGGGAATAGTTCATGCATGGTACTATGGTAGCAAATTTATTATGATATTGTTTACCCTCCATGACTCAAGTTGTTAAGTAAAATGGGCTCACAAATTCAGTGTCGATTTGGATTATTAAAAAAAAAAAAATTAATAATAATAATAATAATAATTCAAGAATGCATTTTTTTAAAAACATTTTTAATAAAAATATAAAAACACTCAGGTATTTGGTTACATTTTCTTAAAAGTGCTTTTAAATACAAGTTTGCTTGGTTTACCCTACACTAAAAATGTTTATACTAATGTCAAATTACCATAAAGAACAACTATTAAATACTATGAAACTAATAACTTTAAATTTGTATTTTAAAACAAAATTATTTGAGTATGATCTCCAATAATATGAACTAATAACTAATAACTTCAAATTTGTTATTAAATAGTATGAACTAATAACTTCAAATGTTTCTACTAATGTCAAATTACCATAAATGACAACTATTAAACAATCATTTGTTTGGTTACATATTCTTTGTTTTCCTTTTTCTTGATTATGATCATCAGTAGTTTATATTGAATATTCAGTATCATTGATGTCATTTTGCTTTGTATCCTCACCTACATTTCTAGATAGATCACCCTTCAAAAAATTTAGAAATCCTTGAGAAGGTGTCCATGATCCATCTCCTGTAACAACAATATCTTTAAAAATAATGTCTAGCGGGTCTGCATTTTGTAAACCCTTTGAACGAAATTTTGCTACCTCACGCTTAACCTACCTGAGATTAATTAATGAAATATTAAATTATAATTTTTATTCGTAGTAAATAGAATATATAGATAAATGATATATCCTTAATCTATCTCCCCACCACTCATTTGTTGCATTAATAGTTTTCGATCTCATTGGTAGATCTACTTTTGGGGTAGTCCAAATTCGAGTTGTCGAGACTCGCCAAAATACAATTTATAAGCCTATAACCAAGGCTTTGCAGCCAGTGGTAACAGGGTCGATCCAAGGAGAAGTTATGACCGAAATTAATATTAAAATTTAAGTTAATTAATTGATTGGGTTTCTGTAACGGGGGAGGGGGATTTTTCAGCATGCAAAGTAACCAATTGAACACTAACGGAAGAATAAAAAGAGAGAGAGACGCGTGCACGGTTTGGAGATTTTCGGGATTTAATTGTTAGACATCTTCAGCTTATCATTTAATCACAAATTCAAGGCAAACAGTTTGTAGTACACACGGACGATTACCCGAGAAGCCCCAAGGTAACCGGCTCCATAGAAATTAATTAGACCACACAGTTCTAATTAAACATTATCTAAAATTGCATCAAGGTGATCAGCCCCAAGTTTATTCTAGATAGTCACTAGCTAACCGCGACAGACATTCAAGCACGTAATCTAATTGCTAACTGATTGCCCGCAAACGCTGTATGCAATCAACAACCATCATGCATGACTCGATACTCCGGTTTAGTTTTATCAATCTGTGTTACTTAGTCGAGTAGTGAGAGGCACGGCATCGCTACTCTTTAACATTCACAAAATGGTAGAAAACTCGAGTGTCAATCGTCGAATTCTAACATATGCATAGGGTTAAGCAAGAAAGATAAATGCATACAAATCAGCCACCAAATTATGAACTAAGCATGGATTATCAAAACCAAAAGCGTCTAACAAAAATCCCTCAACTATATCCCAAACCGTTCACCCTTACCTTAGCCGTCCATGGAATGGGTTGTCATCCCCGCTCCAAGGGAAGCCATGGAAGTTGTCATCAAACTAATACAAGATAAAAGCTCATAAACAAGCCACAAATGGCTGAGCTAAAGGGAAAAATAGAGGAAAACCGAGAGGAAGAAGAAGAGAAATCGCCTAAGTATGAAGAAGATATGTCAAAAGTTGTGCAGAAATCGTCATTTACAGCCTCTGTAATCGACGTAGCATCGAGACGCTAGGGCAGCGTCGCGACGCTACGCCCTAAGTAATCCACGCGCGCCTCGCGATGGCGTCGAGACGCTAGGGCAGCGTCTCGACGCTGGCCCGATAATTCCTTGCGCGCGCCTCCTCCGGAGCGTCTCGACGCTGCAGCAGGGTCTCGACGCTTCGGCAGCGTCGAGCTAGCGTCTCGACGCTAGCTCTCGGGTTTGGGGCTGGAAAAATTGCCTCTCCTAGGCAATTTTGGTCCGTTTCTTCTCGGATCGACTTGCCCTTTCCCGATGCACTCCCGGGGCGTTAAAACTCCACTTTTAGCTCCGAAACGGGTCCAATGGACGCACGAGCTATTTGCCGCATTTCTCCTACAAACGAGATCAATTATACAATTAATTGCAGACTTTGGCCATAATTAGGAAGTATTTAATAGCTCCAAAATGGAGTTATCACTCATACTAAGCCCGTTTTGTTTCCAACCAAAACTATCCATATTTGCGTGTCCTTCAATGAACTCCATTTATTTTTCATTTGTCTGAAATCATAACTTCTATCAGTTTTCTCTCTAAATGTGTCAATTACATTTCTCCATCCAATTTTACTTGAATGTCCATTTGATCTATTTCCTTTCAAAGTTTCAGCTATACAACCTTAAATAAATTTCTTGGCTGTAATATCATCCCAAATTGTCTAGATTTATTTTTCTTTTTCAATTTGCAACTATATTCATAGACATTTCTATCAAATGAAAAATCAATATTAGGACTACTAAAATACAAAACAAAGTTTACTAATATTGTCCACAAATACATAACAATCGAATAAAACAGAAGAATGAAATCAAGACCATTCTGTGAAACAAACAACTCAATAATGTAAAACAATCAACTTAATAATGTGACTCGGATAAATACCATTATTTAAACTCTAATTAATATCAATAATTTAAACTCTAATTAATATTAATATTAATATTGGATCTTTGGTGTATCTTGTTGTAGGGGAATTTCAAAAGAGGACCAAAACCTTGTCATGGAACAAAATAAATGATGAGATTATATAATAGACATTATTGTTGTTAAAAGAGGTGAAAGTTGTGGTAAAGGTTTGGTAGAAATGGTGTCAACTAATTTAGAGAAAGGAAATAAATAAAAAAACACTTCTCAACCAATTCCCCCACACACCATTTCAACGCTTTCTCTCAACTTGGTGAGTTATAATATATAATTTGGTGACAAAAATTTTCCATTTCTCACACAACTAACTTCAAAGTTACACGACTAGCTTCAAAAAAAATTCTCATTTCTCACACAGCTGTTTGGTAAAGAATGTCCGAGCAACAACATGGGAAGTGTCTTTCTTTCCAGTACTCACATGACTAGCTTCAAAGTTAACTATTCAATTGCAGTTAATCATCAAAACTGTTAAAAAAAAATAATGCCCCAATTGTTAACCATCACCCAACGTGAAAATAGGAACAAAACCACTTAGCTCCACTCCCACTCACATACAAAGAGCAGAGAAGACCAATTACAAACAAAGAGAGAAATAGACGAAACAACAAAAATTAACTCCACAAATCAAACACTTCATCCAATAAGAAACTAAAAAAAAACACAAGAAAATGAAAACCGAGGGAAGAAACAACGAACCTGAAGCTAGAGCTGAAGACGAACACGAAGTTGAACGACTTTTCGATGAGAGACTAGGTCAAAATGAGAACGAATGAGAAGAAATCGAAGCAGAGGAGAAGAGATCGAAGTGGAGAAATCTTTCGACGTCTGTAGCAGATTCAAGTTTTGACGATTCAGAGATCTTTTATTGAGAGAGAACGAATGAGACTATTGAACTGCTAGGTCAAAATGAGCATCTATTAAACACTTCTTAGAGCTTAGAAAATTAAAACTTCAAGATCTATTAAACACTTTTGAAAGTTGATATTAAATATACATGTTGGACTGAAGGATCAAAAGGACTTCAAAATTAAAGGCCCAAACTTACCCAATGAAGACAACTCAGTCCTGATGCCACGTTACCCCTACCATGCACCAAAACGAATTTCAATCCCTAGTTTTGTTCAGTTTAGATGAAAAGAGGGGAAATGGGTTTGAGAGAGGCGAAGCCCTGCCGTTTGGATTCTTGAGGAAGAAGATCGAAGGTGAAAAAGAAGAAGCCGAGATGAAGATGTCTCTTGCGAAGAAGATAGATGGTTTAGCTATATCACATAGCCTCAAACCATCTCAAGTTCAGAAGCTTTATTAGAAGTTCATCAATGAAGATTTTACTGAGAGTTTTCTTGTACAAAGATAAATGTCTAACTTTCTTTCTACCACTCTCTATGTCTCTACTTCATCTCCTACTCCTAGCTCAATTTTTATGTATACATATGGACATTACAAAGGAATATTTGAAGAACAAAAATTTGTTTTAGAACATAACAAATTTATGTGTTATTCTTACAAATCTCCACCTTAAAACATGAATATTGTTCTTCGATTTAGCTAAGTTTCTAACCCTCATTTGTCTAAACTTTTTTAGATAAGTCGAAACCAACGAGCTCGAGACAGTTATTAAACTTTAGTTGTGGAAGGGGCTTCGTCAGCATGTCTGAAACGTTCTCTAAGGTATGAACCTTCAAAAATTATATTTCTCCATTTTCTATCTGTTCACGAACAAAATGATATTTGATGTCAACATGTTTTGTTCTGTTGTGGAATTGCTGATTTTTGGATAGATGTATAGCACTTTGATTGTCACAGTATATATGGACTGTTGTTTGCATAATTTCATAGTTCTTTAGCAAACCTTTGAGCCATAATGCCTCTTTTATTGCTTCTGATAGGGCTAAAAATTTTGCTTCAGTTGATGAGAGAGTTACCACTGATTGAAGGGTAGCTCTCCAATTTAGCAGATTTTCCCCAATTAGGAATAGGCAGTTAAGGACCTTCTTCTATCCAAATCCCCAACATAATTTGAATCCACATAACCAAATAGTTGATTATGTTTATCACTGCAGCTTGTATAAGTGATTTTAGCTTCTGAGGTTCATTGTGGGTATCTTAATACCCATTTAGCTGCCTCTTCCCTAGATTAGCCATATATCTTCTAATTAAGCTTGTAGCATAGACTATGTCCGACCTTAGAGATACCATGAGGTACATTAGGTTCCCCACAACTTGCGAATAAAGAATATTAGACATAAAGTCCAAATGTTCTTTTTCATCTAATTTGAGTGAATTTTGAGCAGATAGCTGAAAAATGTTGAGCCAAAGGAGTTGAGTCAACTCTTGAATGAATTCTCCATGTTGTATTTCTCTAGAGTCTTGCCACAGTAGGTAGTTTTACTGATTTGAAGAACTCTCTCTGATATTCTTCTGGTAATTTCAACACCTAGAATTCTTTTAGATTCATCTAGGTCCTTCATGTCAAACTCCATTTTAAGTGACTGCTTCACATTTGTCACTGCTTGCTTTGATTTACTAGCTACTAACATGTCATCCACATATAATAACAAATATACAATTGTAGAGTATGATTTGCTATTTATGTAACACAAATATCATATGAGCTTATTTGAAATCATATTGCTGTCATGTAATAATCAAATCTTTGATACCAACATCTAGGAGATTGCTTCAAACCATATATTGACTTCTTTAATAAACAAACATAATTTTCCATATTTTATTTTTCATACCCTTGAGGTTGCTTCATTGCTAGCTCACCATGTAAGAAGACTGTTTTAACATCTAGTTGATCTAACTCTAGATTATTTTGAACAACTAAAGCAAGTAGCATGCGAATAGATGTCTGTTTAACAACTGGAGAAAATATTTCATTGTAATATATTCCATGTTTTTGTGTATAGCCTTTAGCTACTAACCTTGCTTTGAATCTTGGTTGTTGAACATCTTGAATGCCTTCCTGGTATTTGCAAATCCATTTTCATGCAATTGACTTAAAGCCTTTAGGTAATAGACTAAGTGTCCATGTATGATTCTGATTTAAAGAGTCAATTTCTTCATTCATTGCTTCAATACATTTCTTTGCATTAGGACAACTTGTAGCTTCATCAAAAGTGTTAGGCTCAGTTTCATTTAGGAAACCACTTACATTTAATGTCATATTAACACAATCTGCCTCATCAAACCTTGCTGGTGGTGTAATGATTCTTCTTTTTCTATCTCTTGCAAGTTGATAATTTCATAGATTAGAATGATCTTGCATAGAATCATGTTCTTCATGTTTTACTAGGGACTCTTCTAGTTTTATTTGAGAGTTTCCTCCTTCATCTTCAGAATCTGATAGATGAGCGATGGATGTAGTCAAATTAGGTTGCTCCACCTCAATTTCTAGTCTAGAGGTCTTGTCTGTGCTTTTAGTTTGAGTCTCTCTCTCCATGAACATCTCATCTTCTCTGAATGTTACATCTTGGCTATTGATGCATCTCCTTTCAGTTGGATGTCAAAGCCTAAATTCTTTAACACCTTCTGTAAAGCCTACAAATATGTATTTTGTTGCTCTAGGCTTCAATTTGCCTTGGCTTTGATGGACAAACCCCACACAACCAAAGACTCTTAAATGGTCTAGGTTTGGAGGGTGTTTAGTCCACTTTTCTTTTGGTGTAAGGAGCTGTAGGGAGCTGTGTGGGCACCTATTTAAGGTGTACACAGTGCAGGATGTAGCTTCAGCCCAAAATTTCTCATGTAACATAGCATCAGACTGATGGAGCGCATGTAGCACAGCGGAAGCGAGTCGGATCATAGACACTTTAATTTCATCAATTTAGCTAAACTAGAAACATGCTCAAAACTAGAAATAAAAGAAATTAGAACACTTACCTCTTGTAGTTCTAAAATCTTCTATTCTGATGCTCGAATCTCCTCACGAACCCTTCGAAACTTCCCTCGAACTCCTCGAGAACCACCTCCGGTAGTCCCGCTATCTTCGGGCCGAGCAACGGAGTGGTGGGACTCCTTTACAAGAGAAAAACTTTGGAAGATGAAGATGAGAAGGTGAAAGAGATGAGAGTTTGTGAGAAATGTCTAACACTTAAGCTTTCTAATTTCTCAAGTAACATGAACTCTTCATGCTCATCCAAATATTCAAACTCTTTGAAAATTCATCAACCTCAAATCATTTGAACTTCATCCAATTTATAGGCAATTCACATGCAACAAACTCTTTGCTTAACATGACACCTCAAATTGGATGGATTAATCTTCAACCAAGTGTTCCAAAATTGATGAGTTTATGCATGTGGTTCGTGATTCACAATCCACTTCACAACTTGGATAAACCAACTAAACTTGGATAAATCCACTTAACTTGGATAAATTCACTTGACTTGGATAATCCCACTTGTAATATTTTGTCATTTTTAAAATTAATTCATAATTAATTTTAATAAACAAAATAAATTTTATTTCATTAAACTTTTTAATTAATTAATATTATTATTTAATTCAATATCAAATATTAATTAAATAATAAGACTAATCCCGGTTTCTTAAACTGAATCATCACACATGAATCCCTATTCATATTTTAGAACGATCCCATATTTAAATCATATTTAAATATGTCCATCATTCTTCCAAAAATGATTTTGAATAAATTCAAAAAAAAATTCTCTCATATTGTTACACGACTTAATCCGAGCTAGCCAGGAGAACCTAAAGGACCTACAGATCATGAGCTCCAACGATACGAGATTAACCGACCAAACTCTTTAGCCAAGCTAACCAACATTCGTTAACCCCCGGAGACTCCACTAAAGTCCAAGGGTTGCACTCTCCTCACCGTAGATATATTTCTGTCCTCTTGATATAACCATCATCAGTAAGTCGATCCTTCACAGGTTGTTCGTAATTACAGCTGGGTCAAAATAACCTTTTTACCCCTGTAATTACATCTTGTTCCTTAAGTCCCACTGATCCTCTAATGAACTATTGGTTTGTGGTCCAACCACCAAACCGATTGGTATATGACCTCATCACTATACCAAGTCCCTCTCGGGCTAATGAGAGGGTGGAAAGCTTTGGGGAAGAAGATAGCCAAAAATCGGAGGTTTTCTCGCTTTTAAACGTCGGAGCGTCGAGACGCTAGGCCAGTGTCGAAACGTTGTGCCCTAAGTTGGCAGCGCGCGCGCGTTCGGGGTGGCATCAAGACGCTCGACCAGCGTCTCGATGCTGGGCAGCGTTGAGCAGACGTTGAGACGCGCGCGCTCGACGCTTGCCCGCACGAAATTCCTGAAGACCGTCGAGACGCTCGGCCAGCGTCTCGACGCTGAGCAGCGTTGAGCCAGCGTCTCAACGCTGCTGCTCAACGCTTGCTCTCGGGTTTGGTGGCCAAAAATTGCCTTTTCATGGCAATTTTTGCCATCTCTTCATTCTTCAAGCCCCTTCACTCCCGATGCATCGATGATAACTCCATTTTGGAGCTATTAAATACTTCCTAAGTGTAGAAAAAATACTTAGGTCTCTTAATTTGCTTCTCTCTCTCGTGTAAGTCAAGTGTAGACTGTTCTTAAACGCTAGAAGTAGGGGGAAAACGGGATGTTGTGTTGCATGTAATTTTTTCGAGTTTATGTGAGTTTAGGAGTGGTTTGCTAGCACACACACACGTTAGGGGGGCAATAGTTAATTTTTGATATGTTCATAGTAAATGCATGCACGAATTGCTTTCATGATTATGTTGTGTTTAAATTTTCAAAATGCATGGAGGTTTGAGTTAGTAGCATGTAGGTGTGTCCTTAGAGTCAATTTCTTTGTAGCACTTGCTCGAGGACTAGCAAGGTTTAAGTTGGGGGTGTTTGATAACTCCATTTTGGAGCTATTAAATACTTCCTAAGTGTAGCTAAAAGTCCGCGTTTAATTGGTTAATCTATCTCGTTTGTAGGAGAAATGCGGAAAAGAGCTCGTGCGTCCATTGGACCCGTTCGAGAGCTAAAAGCAGAGTTTTAACGCCCCGGGAGTGCATCGGGAAAGGGAAAATCGATCCGAGAAGAAACGGACCAAAATTGCCTAGGAGAGGCAATTTTTCCATCCCCAAACCCGAGAGCTAGCGTCGAGACGCTAGCTCGACGCTGCCAAAACCCGAGAGCTAGCGTCGAGTGATAGCGTCGAGACGCTAGCTCAACGCTGCCTAGGCGTCGAGACCCTGCTGCGGCGTCGAGACGCTCCGGAGGAGGCGCGCGCAAGGAATTATCGGGCCAGCATCGAGACGCTTCCCTAGCGTCTCGACGCCATCGCGAGGCGCGCGCGGATCTCTTAGGGTGTAGCGTCGCGACGCTGGCCTAGCGTCTCGACGCTACGTCGATTACAGAAGCTGTAAAAGACGATTTTCTGCGTAATTTTTGGTATCTTCTTCATAATTTAGGCGATTTCTCTTCTTCTTCCTCTCGGTTTTCCACTATTTTTCCTTTAGCTCAGCCATTGTTGGCTTGTTTATGAGCTCTTCTCTTGTATTTTGTTGATGACAACTTCCATGGCTTACCTTGGAGCAGAATTGACAACCCGTTCCATGGACGACTAAGGTAAGGGTGAACGGTTTGGGAAATATTTGAGGGATTTTTGTTAGACGCTTTTAGTTTTGATAATCCATGCTTAGATTATATTTTGGTGGCTGTTTGTATGCATTTATCTTTCTTGCTTAACCCTATGCATATGTTAGAATTCGACGATTGACACTCGAGTCTTCTACAATGTTGTGAATGTTAAAGAGTAGCGATGTCGTGCCTCTCACTGCTCGACTAAGTAACACAGATTGATAAAACTAAATCGGAGTATCGAGTCGTGTATGATGGTTGTTGATTGCATACAGCGTTTGCGGGCAATCAGTTAGCAATTAGATTACGTGCTTGAATGTTCATCGCGGTTAGCTAGTGACTACCTAGAATAAATTTGGGGCTGATCACCTTAATGCAATTTTAGGTAATGTTTAATTGGAACTGTGTGGTCTGATTAATTTCTATGGAGCCGGTTACCTTGGGGCTTCTCGGGTAACCGTCCGTGTGTACTACAAATTGTTTGCCATGAATTTTGTATTAAATGATAAGCTAAAGATGTCTAACAATTAATCCCAAAAATTCCCAAACCGTGCACGCGTCTCTCTCTATTTTTATTCTTCCGTTAGTGTTCAATTGCTTTCTTTGCATGCTGAAAAATCCCCCTGTTACAAAACCAATCAATTAGTTAATTTCAATTTTAATATTAATTTCAGTCATAACTTCTCGTTGGATCGACCTTGTTACCACTGGCTGCAAAGCCTTGGTTATAGGCTTATAAATTGTATTTTGGCAAGCTTCGACAGCTTGAGATTGGCGATAATTCGAAAATATCGTGTACCAAAATAGGCGCCGTTTCCGGGGAGAAGGCAAATTTGATTGAAATTATGATTGACTTTGAAATTGATTGATTGATGGTCTGCTGAAAAAAATTTCTGTTTGTAGATTGTATGTTTAAATTTTTGTTTGTGTATGACCCGTTCTTCTGAGATTAGTGGATTGCAGTTTATCCCGGAAATCGAAAGAGAAGAGCGGCGGTTAAGGAGAGAAGCCCGGGAGGGGCAGAGATTGTTTGGAGAAGAAGAAGGCAATCCCTTCTTGGTTGAGGAGATGGCGCAAGGAGATGCGCCGCGGACGCTGAAACAGCTGGCAGCGCCAGACTTGAACCTGCAGCCCCTATGTATAAACTACCCCGTGGTAGTAGGTAACTTTGAGTTAAAGTCAGGTTTAATTCACCAGTTACCTTCTTTTCATGGTAATGCAGGGGAGGACGCGAACAAACATTTGATGGAATTTCATTGCGTCTGCGCGGGGATGAAGCCCGCTGGAGTCACGGAGGAGCAGCTGAACATGAGGGCATTCCCCTTCACGCTCAAGGACAAAGCCAAGGATTGGCTATATTATCTGCCCTCCGGATCGATCACGACGTGGCAAGACATGAAGAGGGTTTTTCTCGAGAAGTACTTCCCTGCGTCCTTGGCCACTACATTGAGAAAGAGAATATATGGGATCACTCAGGACGTGGGTGAGTCCTTGCACGAGTACTGGGAACGTTTTGGGCGCCTGTGCGCAAGCTTCCCACACCATCAGATTGCCGATCAGCTTCTGATACAATATTTCTATGAGGGGATGACGCCCCACGATCAGCAAATGATTGATGCAGCGAGCGGTGGGGCTCTGATTGACAAGACCCCGGTTGAGGCCAAACAGCTTATAGCGAACATGGCAACCAACTCGCAGCAGTTTGGTATTCGAGGGCAGGGGCAAGTCCATAGTGTGACCTAGAGCCACGAGATGACAGAAATGAGGGCCCAAGTGGCCGAGATCGGTAATATGTTGAAGAAGATTGTTGGAGGAACCCGCGAGGCAGAGGAGGTGAATGCAATCGGGGGGTACGCTTCCAATCCGAGGAAGTATGACCCATATTCAAATACTTACAACCCCGGTTGGCGCGATCACCCCAACTTCAGCTATGGGAACAGGGAAGGACAATCACGCTTCCAAGGCCAGGCTCACGATATGCCTAACACTTCCACCCAGGCTCAAGCCTCGAGCTCCTCCAGCTCATTGGAAGAGATGGTCAGAACCATCGTGACATCCACCAGCCAGTTCCAAAAAGAGGCTCGAGAAGATCTTAACTCTCACAAGGCCGAGCTGCAGAATTTGAACAAGCAGCTGACACAAATGGCGGTGTCGATTAGCAAAATCGAGAGCAAGAGCTCAGGGAAGCTTCCTTCCCAAACCACGGTCAACTCATGTGAGAACGTGAGTGCTATTCAGCTAAGGAGTGGAAAGTCACTTTCCTCCAGAGCCGTGAAGGAAGCCAAGGACAGCCTGAACGAGTCCGCCCCGACTGCTCCAGAGAATCTGAATGAGAAAAAAGAAGAAATCAGTGTGCTAGAGGAAGTTGCCAGAGCACCCTTCCCAAGTAGGCTTGCGAAGCCTACTTTGGAATCCGATGATGAGGAGGTCCTTCGTACCTTCCAGAAGGTGATGGTCAACATCCCGCTCCTAGAGGCAGTCAACCAAGTGCCTAAATATGCCAAATTCTTAAGGAGCTGGTGCACGAAGAAAAGGAAGTCCAGAGGGACTGAAAAGAGAAAAGAGAACGTTTCTGCGATCCTCCCAGGTACGTTGCCCGCCAAGTGCAACGACCTAGGTACCTTTACTATTCCTTGTATGATAGGTAGTAAGGTAGTTAGAAATGCCATGCTTGACTTGGGAGCTTCTGTGAACGTTATGTCTTATGCTTTATTCCTTGAACTGAACTTAAATGAACTGCATGAGTGTAACGTGACTGTCCAGTTAGCTAACGGGTCGAGTGTATGTCCTAGAGGGAAAGTGGAAGATGTTCTTGTTAGGGTAGGTGATATGATGTTTCCCGCTGATTTCCTTATACTTGATATGAATGAAAAAGCGTTGCATGCTTCGTCCTCTATGCTGTTAGGACGCCCTTTTCTTAAGACCGCTAGGGTCAAAATCGATGTGTTTAAGGGTGTCGTTTCTTTAGAGTTTGATGATACCATGCATGAATTTTCATTGTTTGAAAAGAAATCGGTGGAGAATGTCTCTGTGGTTGAGTATGACGAGAATGGGAGTCTTACCTCGCGCTTGAGGGATGATTCCCATGTCTTGGTTAAGAAATCTGATCTGAATTTGAATGATGTGACTGCTGTATTTTGCACTAATGACTGTGATATTCACGTGCTCGAGGCACGAAGAGTGCAAAATGTTTTTAATGATGCTTGCAGGACAAGTGTGGATGCGGACAAGTCTGGAACGTCCCCCGCACTTTCAGATTATGGTTGAGTTTGTGGAGAGAATTCAGTCGAGCAAACGACTTTAAAAATTCTGCGCTTCTCGGAGGCACCCGAGCGATGAACTGTTTTTTCTGTTTTTAGTTAGCTGTTGTTTTTTATTGCTTTTTAGTGTAATTTAGTCTTACTTTGCTTGCTGTTTTTTTTTAGGAATCGAGGAAGAGAGGACAATTTTGGGCTTCGATGATGTGCGCGCCGCTTCCTTACCCTCGCCAACTTCACAAAGAGTCAGGGAAGTGTAGTTTCTTCTTCCCTTTTACTTTGTGTATCTGACTAGTGGCATTGAGGACAATGCCAACTTTTGAAGTTGGGGGTGGAGTTGGATTCATGGATATGCATGTGTAGTCGGTTGAGAAGTGCTATATTGATATTGAAGTGCTTGGGACTCTGTTTACTGTTTTCTGATGATGATAATCTAGGAAATGCATGTTGGAAATCTGAGCACGTACATAATCTAGTGTTTGCATGAGTTTTGCATTTATTAGGTTCATGTCAAAAATTTTAAAAAAAAATTTGTTGCTCCCTTGCATCTTTCGCGCACTTAGCAACCTCGTCTTAGATTCCGTAGGCTTTGTGAATTGCATGTAGCACTAATTCTCGTTGTCACCCCGAAAGGCACCCCATAGGTAGCTTGTTGCATGAGAGTTAGTGGTTGGTTAATTGAGGTAGCTTACGCTAAGCCTAAAGTAAAAAAAAAAAAATAGAAAAGCATGTTGGATAGAAAATCCTCTTGAGGCGCTCCTCCTTCTTATTAGTGCACTTAAGAAGTAAGCGTTAGTCCTTAAAAACGTGAAGTTTATGCATGAATTTGACGTGTTAGGCAACTCGAGGTGGAAAGAAAAAAATGAATAAATTGTTGGTTCAAAGAACCTTAATAAAGAGTACAAAGTACTCGTGAAAAGAAAAAGGAATGAGAAAAAATACTTAGGTCTCTTAATTTGCTTCTCTCTCTCGTGTAAGTCAAGTGTAGATTGTTCTTAAACGCTAGAAGTAGGGGGAAAACGGGATGTTGTGTTGCATGTAGTTTTTCCGAGTTTATGTGAGTTTAGGAGTGGTTTGCTAGCACACACACACGTTAGGGGGGCAATAGTTAATTTTTGATATGTTCATAGTAAATGCATGCACGAATTGCTTTCATGATTATCTTGTGTTTAAATTTTCAAAATGCATGGAGGTTTGAGTTAGTAGCATGTAGGCGTGTCCTTAGAGTCAATTTCTTTGTAGCACTTGCTCGAGGACTAGCAATGTTTAAGTTGGGGGTGTTTGATAACTCCATTTTGGAGCTATTAAATACTTCCTAAGTGTAGCTAAAAGTCCGCGTTTAATTGGTTAATCTATCTCGTTTGTAGGAGAAATGCGACAAAGAGCTCGTGCGTCCATTGGACCCGTTCGAGAGCTAAAAGCGGAGTTTTAACGCCCCGGGAGTGCATCGGGAAAGGGCAAATCGATCCGAGAAGAAACGGACCAAAATTGCCTAGGAGAGGCAATTTTTCCAGCCCCAAACCCGAGAGCTAGCGTCGAGACGCTAGCTCGACGCTGCCAAAACCCGAGAGCTAGCGTCGAGTGATAGCGTCGAGACGCTAGCTCAACGCTGCCTAGGCGTCGAGACCCTGCTGCGGCGTCGAGACGCTCCGGAGGAGGCGCGCGCAAGGAATTATCGGGCCAGCGTCGAGACGCTGCCCTAGCGTCTCGACGCCATCGCGAGGCGCACGCGGATCACTTAGGGCGTAGCGTCGCGACGCTGGCCTAGCGTCTCGACGCTACGTCGATTACATAAGCTGTAAAAGACAATTTTCTGCGTAATTTTTGGTATCTTCTTCATAATTTAGGCGATTTCTCTTCTTCTTCCTCTCGGTTTTCCACTATTTTTCCTTTAGCTCAGCCATTGTTGGCTTGTTTATGAGCTCTTCTCTTGTATTTTGTTGATGACAACTTCCATGGCTTACCTTGGAGCGGAATTGACAACCCGTTCCATGGACGGCTAAGGTAAGGGTGAACGGTTTGGGAAATATTTGAGGGATTTTTGTTAGACGCTTTTAGTTTTGATAATCCATGCTTAGATTATATTTTGGTGGCTGTTTGTATGCATTTATCTTTTTTGCTTAACCCTATGCATATGTTAGAATTCGACGATTGACACTCGAGTCTTCTACCATGTTGTGAATGTTAAAGAGTAGCGATGTCGTGCCTCTCACTGCTCGACTAAGTAACACAGATTGATAAAACTAAATCGGAGTATCGAGTCGTGTATGATGGTTGTTGATTGCATACAGCGTTTGCGGGCAATCAGTTAGCAATTAGATTACGTGCTTGAATGTTCGTCGCTGTTAGCTAGTGACTACCTAGAATAAATTTGGGGCTGATCACCTTAATGCAATTTAGGTAATGTTTAATTGGAACTGTGTGGTCTGATTAATTTCTATGGAGCCGGTTACCTTGGGGCTTCTCGGGTAACCGTCCGTGTGTACTACAAATTGTTTGCCATGAATTTTGTATTAAATGATAAGCTGAAGATGTCTAACAATTAATCCCGAAAATCCCCAAACCGTGCACGCGTCTCTCTCTATTTTTATTCTTCCGTTTGTGTTCAATTGCTTTCTTTGCATGCTGAAAAATCCCCCTGTTACAAAACCAATCAATTAGTTAATTTCAATTTTAATATTAATTTCAGTCATAACTTCTCCTTGGATCGACCCTGTTACCACTGGCTACAAAGCCTTGGTTATAGGCTTATAAATTGTATTTTAGCAAGCTTCGACAGCTTGAGATTGGCGATAATTCGAAAATATCGTGTACCAATCCATGAAGCTCTAAAACGCTTCTTTAAGTCCCGAAACATGTCCTTAGACTCCTCGAGCTCTTGACCATGAGATCACCTACAAAAAGGCATTTTAATCAATATTTAGCATGGTTCTAGCCAATATTAGGGACATAATAATAGCTCTATTTTGGAGCTATCAAAATACCCCCGACCTAAATCTTGCTAGTCCTCAAGCAAGGTATACTCTAAATTATCTCCAAAGAATGACTTACATGCTGAAAACTCTAACCTCAATGCTTGTGAAACAAGGTATTTAAATAAATGTAAAACCATCAAATGCATGCAAAAGTTGAAAACATTCCAAAAATTTTTACTTCTATTCCCTTACGTGTGTGTGTTTAGAACCTCTCAACCCAGCTCATGCAAGCCCGAAATAACCTTATACAGCCCTATAACTCGTTTTCCCCCTACTTATGGCGATAAGAATAGTCTAACGACTTTTAGTGACTGGTTGTGAACTTTTGTACGTTCACAAATTTCAAGCTGTCGAGGCTTGCCAAAATAATATTTATAAGCTGATTATACCGACTAATTTATAGTTAGTGATAATTGGGTCGAACCACAGGGAATTAGCTTAATTCAAACTTAATTAATTCTAAATTTCTAACGGTAAAAATAGGGGAAATTGGATTTTAAAAGGGAGCTCTAAACTATTGTAGCTAACGGAAAATTAAAACAACAAAAACTGTGAAGTAACAAATTTAAATGGCATGTTTGACTTCAAAAAATGGGATTGATCACAATTGGTGTTCGGATCATCGATAACTAAATACATAGACACAACGCTTAAAGCACGCAATTCGTTTGGTTATTTCTAACTCAAACGACCCAAAGATACAATTAGAAAAGTGCAAGTCTAATTGTTCTTGACAGTTACTCAAAATAAGGTGATCAATCCTAAAATGATTAACGGACAGAGACGGGAACATTGCGACGAATTAACCCGAAGACTAAATCGATTTTTCCTCTTTACCCAAAATCTAACATGAAGGTTATCTAATTTCTACCCCCAACTGTCACTTGAGATCAAACTAAATACCCATATTCAGATTTGTGTTACCTAGCGATTGAGGCCATTATACGTCCTAATCTTTAACGGTAAAGCATGCATAAGGACTCGGGCGTCACTCCTAATCAGTTACACAAGTCATTTAGATGAAGAACAAGGAAGAAGATGCATAAGGAAGGCAATCTAATTCATACACAAATTAGGGCAAATCTCCCCTTAATCCAAATTGATTACAATCCCAAACTAGAAATCAAACACTTACTTGTTTAGCTATCCATGGAGGTGAAGAAAATAGCCACAAATGGCTAAGAATGCCCAAAATTCGAAAGAGGTAGAAGAAGAGTCAAAAGAGAATGCTCTAAATTAAGAAAAATGGGTATTTATACCCATTTTTCCGTCGGTCCGCTTAGGCGCTAACCTCTCTAGAAATTTTACAAATCGGGCATTTTTTTTTTTACTTTTAATGGATTTTTACAAAATGAAGGAAAATCTTACATCCACCAAGATTTGAACCTGGGAACCTACATTATCCTAACAAGCCCTGCACCATTAAGCCATTAATCGATTTTGAGTTATAATTAGATTAATAAATTAATGTAGTATAATCACTCAAAACCGTTAATTAATAAAATGCTCTAAAATATTCATTTAAGCTCTTAATTTACGCAAATGCTCGATTTACCCCTTAACAATTAAATTATACAAAATACATCAATTAAGCCCAAATAATTATTCTAATTTACAAGACTTATGAGTTAAATATTAGCACTTTTAGAGTGCTATCAGTGACAGAAAGAGCAACAAAACAAAAGGCCTATAATTTTTTTTTCTTTTTCTTTTTCTTTGAGTACTTAGTACCCATTGCTTCTTTTGAACCATTTTTTTTATTTCTCCAAGAGAGCCTAACACGTCAAGCCTAATTTAGCTTCACGTTTTTAAGGACAATTGCTCACTTCTATTAGTTCCCCTTTCACGTAGTGACAACCGTGGGTTACACGATCGCCCCTGGTTACACGGGCAACACAAGAAAGAGGAGCAACTCTAGAGTTTTTATTTTCATGCTTTCTACTTTTTTTAAAAAAAAAAATTCTAGGCAATAGCTTCGCTATAAAACAAGTGAATTATTACTACTTCTAACACATCAAGCCTCCCTAATGGTACCTTTCGGTGTGACAATAAGGTTTCAGACCAAATAAAATCATTATAAGCCTACATAACTGAGAATAAGAGGGCTATGTGCTTAGTGAATGTAGAGAAATAGCATAATTTTTTTTTAAATAGGCTCAAAATGTGCATACATTGTCAAATTTTTCACAAATACGGAGTGTTCACAAGCATATCACAGACCGTCCTCATCGGACAACATGCATTCAGATTCTAATCTAAAATCAGAGTATACACATGCCCAACAACTATAAAGAAGTCTTTCTTTCAACAAACTCAACCCCCACCTTAAGACATGCACTGTCCCCAATGCATTAAAACAATTAAAACAACAAACTTCGAAGGGAACAGAAAACCTCCCCTGAATTTTGTGGAGCCGACGGGTAGAGATGTGCGTCATCGTCTTCCAAAATAAATTCGAACTATCGGCCATTCCACGTTTCTTCCTAAGAAAAACAAACAACAAAGTTCAAAAATCTAAAATAAACAAAAACAAAACAATAAATAACAAAATTACAGTCCAAGCTCGGGTGCCTCCGAGAAGCGCAAATTTTTAAAGTCGATTGCTCGACTGTATTCTCGCATCCTCTCATCCATATTCGAACTAGGGCGGCGCTAGAAGTAATGTAACGTCATAGCACTCGGCGTCACCCTCGTGGAAAATCTTCAAACGGTGCCTATTCACTTTCTGCATCTCATCTGAGTCCAAGCTCTGAATCTCTACACTGCCATTAGGAATAATTTTAGTTATGATGTAGGGTCCTTTCCAACGGGAACAAAGCTTACCTAGCATGAACTTCAGACGGGAATCGAACAACAGAACTTTCTGATCGACTTCGAAACTTTTCTTTATGATCTTTCGGTCGTGAAACTGTTTGGACTTTTCTTTATAGATCCTGGAGTTCTCGTAGAAGTCCAAACGCAGCTTCTCCAATTTCTGTAACTGAAGTAGTCGTGCCTCGCCAGCTTCGTCAGAGCTCATGTTGCACTTCTTTATTGCCCAGAATGCTTTGTGCTCAATCTCCACAGGTAAGTGGAAAGTCTTCCCAAACACCAACCGGTATGAGGACATACCAATAGGAGTTTTGTAGGCGGTGCGGTAGGCCCACAAAGCATCCAACAAACGAACGCTCCAATCCTTCCTACTCGGTCTCACAGTTTTCTCAAGAATTGACTTTACCTCTCTGTTGGAGACCTCGGCTTGCCCATTGGCTTGAGGATGGTAGGCGGTGGACACTCGATGATGCACACCATACTTCCTCAGTAAAGCCTCCACATATCGGTTGCAGAAATGAGTTCCCTGGTCACTGATTATGGCTCGTGGATTCCAAACCTGGTAAAAATATTAGACTAAATGAACCTAACAACAGAATTAGAATCGTTAGTCTTCGTGGCTTTCGCCTCAACCCACTTAGAGACATAATCAACAGCCAGCAATATGTAAGAAAAACCACAAGAAGGAGGGAAGGGTCCCATAAAGTCCATGCCCCAAACGTCAAAGATTTCACAAACTAAAACAGAGGTTTGAGGCATTTCATTTCTACCAGATATTGACCCTACTCTTTGAAATTTATCGCAGGTTTTACAAAATTCATATGAATCTTTAAACAGAGAAGTCCAGTAAAACCCACTATCTAAAAGTTTTCTAGCTGTCCTCCTACGCCCAAAATGTCCCCCACATGCATAATTATGACAGAATGTAAGAATAGATGCATGCTCATGCTCAGGGACACATCTCCTAATTATATGATCAGAACATAAATTCCATAAATGGGGATTCTCCCAAACATAGGATTTAGCGTCGCTTTTCAGCTTAGCTTTCCTAGCAGAAGAGAACCCAGATGGAAAATTACCCGTGACCAAGTAATTTACCATATCAGCATACCAGGGAAGGACTGCATCAACTCTGAAGAATGTCTCATCGGAGAAATATTCATTAAGAGGCAAGAGGTCTTCCCTTCTGACCAAGCGGCTCAGATGATCGGCTACCGGGTTCTCTGCTCCTCTCCTATCCTTGATTTTCACGTCGAAGTCCTGGAGGAGCAAAATCCACCAAAGTAGCCTCGGTTTCGAATCTTTCTTGGTCATCAGGTACCGAACAGCTGCATGATCAGAGAAAACAGTTACTTGAGAACCAATAATGTAAGGACGAAACTTAACTAGCGCAAATACAATAGAAAGAAGTTCTTTTTCTGTTGTCGTATAATTGCACTGCGCTGGATTGAACGTCCTGGAGGCGTAGTAAATGACACGGCTCTTGTTCTCGATCCTCTGACCAAGCACTGCTTCCAAGGCATAGTTGCTGGCGTCGCACATTATCTCGAAAGGCAAGTCCCACTGGGGTGGGTGTATGATGGGTGCGCTCGTCAAACTATCCTTCAGCAAATCGAAGGTTTTTCTACACTCCTCCCCAAATTCGAACGTGACATTCTTCTGAAGGAGGTACGTCATAGGCATGGCAACCTTGGAGAAGTCCTTGATAAACCTGCGATAAAACCCTGCATGACCAAGAAAAGACCGAACCTCCCTAACATTCGTTGGGTATGGCAGATTAGAAATAACATCTATTTTAGCCTTATCTACCTCTATACCCTTAGCAGAAACCACATGACCTAAAACGATTCCTTGACTAGCCATAAAATGACATTTTTTAAAATTTAGAACAAGGTTCGTTTCAATACACCGTTTCAGGACATGCGATAAATTAGATAAACAGTCATCGAAGGAATTGCCATAAACTGTAAAATCATCCATAAACACTTCAATGCATTTTTCTACAAACTCAGAAAAAATACTCATCATGCATCCGGGTGCGTTACAAAGCCCAAGAGGCATCATTCTAAATGCAAATGTGCCAAAAAGGCACGTGAACGTTGTTTTCGCTTGGTCTTCTTTGGCTATGGGGATTTGGTAAAAGCCAAAGAAACCATCGAGAAAACAAAAGAATGGCTTCCCAGCTAAACGCTCCACCATCTGATCGATAAAAGGAATGGGAAAATGGTCCTTCCTAGTGACCTCATTCAACTTCCTAAAGTCTATGCACATTCTCCATCCATTTTGAACTCTTTTGGGCACTAATTCATTTTTCTCATTCCTAACCACAGTTATGCCAGTTTTCTTAGGAACGACATATATAGGACTGACCCACTTACTATCTGAGATAGGATAGATGATACCTGCTTCGTGGAGTTTGAGGATCTCAGATACTACTACCTCCTTCATCGCTGGATTGAGCCTCCTTTGGGGCTCTCGTGAAGGTTTCGCTCCATCCTCGAGCAGGATTCTGTGCATGCACGTAGCTGGACTTAGCCCATGTAAATCTGCTAATGTCCATCCAATTGCCAGCTTGTGCTCTTTAAGAACTTCCATTAATTTCCCTTCCTGAGCCGGTATAAGGTCCTTCGCTATGATGACCGACAACGTCTCATCATCCCCCAAATACGCGTATTTGAGATGATCGGGTAAGTCTTTCAACTCCAATTTAGGTGCCTGCAAAGTAGAAGGGAGCATCTTAATATGATTTTGAACAATTGCCAAAGTAGAGACAGTTGAATCACAAGGTTCAGACATGGATGGTTCATGCAATTCAGATTCATCAAAAAGCTCAGTTAAAAACAAAGGGTCATCCCCATCTTTAACAGTCATGCATTCATCCTGAACTAGCAATTCAATTGTATTTATTTGACAAAGAGAGTGGATACTCTCATCATGTTCCAATTCATTAGACACATTAACCTCAACAACTTGTCCACGATACTCAACAGATAGAGTGCCCTTATCTACATTTATCTTAGTCTTAGCAGTTTTCATAAAGGGCCTACCTAATAAGATTGACGCAGACGAAGAAGCAGAATTTCCATCCATTTTCAGAATATAAAAATCCACAGGAAAAATCAGTCCATTAACATTAACTAATACATCTTCCACTACTCCTAAAGGATGCACGAAAGACCTATCAGCAAGTTGTATAACAACACCAGTTTCCTGTATTTCTTTCAAATTCAAATCCTGATAAACGGAATGAGGCATGACACTAATGGAGGCTCCTAAATCTAGCATGACTCTTCTAATTTTCTTACCTCCAATCGTGCAAGGGAGAGAAAACATACCTGGATCGTCGCATTTTTCTGGTAAGTTCTTTGTGATCAAAGCAGATACGTTCTTACTTACCACGACGCGCTCTTTCTCTTTTGTCTTCCTCTTGTTGGTGCATAAGTCTTTCAGGAACTTAGTGTAACTGGGAATTTGCTTGATGGCATCCAACAGAGGGATATTGATCTCTACCTTCCTGAATGTGTCTAGAAACTCCTCCTCGTAGTTCTCCTTAGGCGGTCTTGCTAACCTGCTAGGAAAAGGAGCCTTAGGCACATAAACTCTAGTACATGTAGGATCGAAATTTACCCCTTTCCACCGTGGTTCGGGGTTTTCTATCTCTGGCTCGCTGTGGCTATGATCGACTTCCACTGGCGGGGTACTCGTGGGAAGCTCTTTCCCACTCCTTAAGGTGATGGCACTCGCGCTTTCCACTTTTTGATTTTCCATCCTATTTACCTTCTCGGTCATAAGGGACATTTCCTTGTCCAAATCTTGCACCATAGTCCCAACGTTATCGAACTTGTCCAAGGTATCTTGTTGTGTTTTGGAGGTTATTGCAAGGAGAGCTTGAAACATGTCCTCAACAGTTCTACCTAAAACAAAAGATAGTCCTTTCAAAAAATTATCCTTTAAAGCAAGAACAACATTACTTACCTCAAAAAGTTGAGCTTTAAGCTCGTCCACGTCCTGCATCAGGCGAGTCTGCTCCTTGTCTCCATCTCCACTTCGCTCCAAGCTTCTAGCCAAGCTGGAAATCAAAACTCTAGGTTCGGCGGGGGTCTTATCCATGAGACATCCTCCACTGGCGACATCAACTAACTGTCGGTTTGGCGGCAAGAGACCTTCGTAGAAATTCTGAATGAGCTGTTGGTTAGCTATTTGGTGATTGGGACAATCCTCACACAACCGACCAAACCTCTCCCAACACTCGAGAACGGTCTTTTCCTTTCCTTACTCAATTCTGTTTATCATTCTTCTGAGGGCGGCGACCTTGGGAGGCGGAAAATACTTCGCTAAAAATGCTCCCTGCAGCTCTTCCCAAGAAGTGATGGACCCAGTCGGTGGGTAATACATCCAATCTCTCGCCTTCTCCTTCAAGGTAAAAGGAAAGGCTCTAAGATGGAGTTGATCTTCAGTGATGTCGTCGGTCCTTATTGACGAACACACCATCTGAAATGCCCTGAGGTGTCTGATGGGATCTTCATCTGTATTACCACAAAAAGAAGGTAATAAGTTAATCAGACTAGCTTTAAGTTCAAATTTACCTGTAGCTATCGGATACAATATACTTGATGACTTCCGGCCTAGCTCAGATGATGCAAGCTGCCTCAAGGTTCTTTGTTGCTCATAATTACCCCCGACCTCCATTTCTGCGCTTCTCTTGGGTTTTCAAAGAATGACTGCGCTAAAAAACTCAAACAAAACGGGTAAAATAATACAAAAGAATTAAACTGTACAAACAAAAAGTAAAGAAAAATTTAAAACAAACAAATTTAACTCAATCAAACCAAATTAAATCTAATTCCCCGGCAACAACGTCAATTTTGGTAATAGGTATTTTGAATGTCCTACAAATTTCAAGCTGTCGAGGCTTGCCAAAATAATATTTATAAAATCCGAATCCACCGAGCAATTTGCAGCTTAATGGTAACGGGGTCGATCCACAGGGAATTATGAAATTCAATTTGACTAAGTTTAAATTGCTAGTGATAAAAAGTGGGTAAAAAGATGGTAAAATGATGGTAATTTGGTTTGTTGAAAGGGAGCTCCAAGCATACAACGCTAACGGAAAATTAAATGGCAAAGTGACAAATTAAATGGTCGTGCTTAACTTCGAGTAATGGGATTGATCGCTATGGACGTTCAGTTCATAGATACAAATAATTAGCTAACATGCTTATGCACACAATTCATTTGGCTAATTTCTAACTCAAATGACCCAAAGATATAATTAGAAAAGTGCAATTCTAATTGTTCTTGGCCAATAATCCATTTAAGGTAGCTAATCTTAAATTGACCATAAGCCAGTAACGGGAACATTGTGACGGTTTAATCCTAAGACTAACCCGATTTCTCTCTCGCCCAAAGCCTAACATGAAAACGTTAACTAATTCAAATCCCCAACTGTCACTTGGGCTTGAACTACCTAGCCATGCTTAAGCCCTTGCTACCTAGCGATTTGGGCAATTATACGTCCCAATCTTTAGCTCTCTATCATCCATAGGAATTAAGGAGTCGATCTTAACTAAGCTATACATGTTAGAATTGAAGAAGAACAAAGGAAAGAGATGCAAAAGTCCTAATTAGCTCAACATGTACAAAGGGGCAAATCTCCCCAAAAATCCATAGTTTACAATCCCAAGCTCAAAATTAAACACTTACCTTGTTTAGCCTTCCATGGAGGATGAACAAATCAAACCCTCCATGGAAGAGCTTAGTAGCATACAAGAAGAGGAAGAAAAACGCCCAAAAATGGTGAAAAACGCCATAGACCCGAGGCAAAAAATTTGGGGAAGAAGATAGCTAAAAATCAGAGGTTTTCTCGCTTTTAAACGTCGGAGCGTCGAGACGCTAGGCCAGCGTCTCGACGTTGTGCCCTAAGTTGGCAGCGTGCGCGCGCGTTCGGGGTGGTGTCGAGACGCTCGGCCAGCGTCTCGACGCTGGGCAGCATTGAGCAGGCGTTGAGACGCGCGCGCTCGACGCTTGCCCGCGCGAAATTCTTGAAGACCATCGGGGCGGCGTCGAGACGCTCGGCCAACGTCTCGACGCTGAGCAGCGTTGAGCCAGCGTCTCGACACTGCTGCTCAATGCTTGCTCTCGGGTTTGGTGGCCAAAAATTGCCTTTTCATGGCAATTTTTGCCATCTCTTCATTCTTCAAGCCCCTTCACTCCCGATGCATCCATGAAGCTCTAAAACGCCTCTTTAAGTCCCGAAACATGTCCTTAGACTCCTCGAGCTCTCGTCCATGAGATCACCTACAAAAAGGCATTTTAATCAATATTTAGCATGGTTCTAGCCAATATTAGGGACATAATAATAGCTCTATTTTGGAGCTATCAGATCCCTAGTTCAAGACTTGGAGTCAGCACATAAGGGAACAACCTCTCTACTAATCCCTCAAGGCGGGTAGGAGTGAATTCCATCTCGCAGGACTATGTTCCCAGCTACCTACCCGGTCTTATCCCAAGATGGTAGGCTTATTGAGTCGGCGATCTCGAGCCACTATCACCCATACAAGTCAAAGGATAAGCCCGAATAAACAGAAGTTCATAGCGTGCTCAGGATTCAGATCGAGTTACCTAGGTCATCATATGAAAAAGTCGGTCTTTATAGTAAACGGAGTTATAAAGAAAGAGTTGTTGCCACCGTATTTCGTGCGGCCTTGTTTATCATCATTTTGGATTTTTCACATAATTTTATGTTTTTCACTTATTTTTAAGTATTTTTGGAGTTTTTCTTTAATTTCGTGTTTTTCAATCATTTTCGGGATTTTCGAGGAAGTCACCAGTTTTGTCTTTTGTTAGTAGATCGTTTAGGCGTCCAGGTTTCCGATTTAGGGTTTCTAGTTCAGGATTTCATTTTAGGGTTTCCAATTTAGGGTTTCCAATTTAGGGTTTCAATTTGGGGTTTTCTAATTTAGGGTTTCAATTTAGCGTTTATAATTTAGGGTTTCCAAGTTTGGTGTCTCGGGATCCCAGCTCAGCGTTTCTAATTTAGGGTTTCCAAGTTTGGTGTCTCGAAGTCGAGATTCCGGTTTTAAGTCCATCATTTTTGGTGTCTCGGTCTCGGGATTCCATCTTAAAGTCCATCATTTAAGGTGTCTCGGTCTCGGGATTTCGGTTTCAAATTTATCATTTTAAAGTTCCAATTTGGTGTTTAGTTTAGGGTTTTATGATTATTTTTTTAGGGTAGCCAATTTTGGAAGGGCCTAAATAAGCCCATTAGGTTTAGACCTAATGATTGGCTATAAATGGAGGCTAATAGGACAGAGATGAGAGAGCCAAAAAAGTAAGGATCCCCAAAAATCAATAAAAAATCATTTTCTCTCTCTCCACTCTCTCTCTCCTACTATTCATCATCTTCTCCAAAGTTCTATCTTTCATCCATCTCCACCATCTTCAACCTAACTCTGGCAAGACCCAAGGCGGCGCGCGGCGGCACGGCGGCGGAGCTCCGGTGATCCACGGCGGCGGTACAACAATTTCGCGGCGGCGCCAACTCCTTAAACCAGCAGCTGCGGCGGCGCAACCACGAGCTCATCACTTCACTCCAAAATCCGGCGGCATCCCCTTCCCTCAGAGGACGACGGCGGCGCAAGCTTGAATCATCCATGGCGTTCTTCTTCTTCCCAACGCTCCCCTCAAACCCAGACGAACCAGCTCCATCTTCAACCCTCACCGGCGGCGTCCCTTTGATCCTTCAGATCTGCGGCGGCGCAAGCTCGAACCAGACGACCCCTTCCCTCAGACGACGACGGCGGCGCAAGCTTGAATCATCCATGGAGTTCTTCTTCTTCCAAACGCTCCCCTCGAACCCAAGGCCACGGCGGCGAGTTTCGGACCTCCACGAACCAGACGGCGATCTCCTCGACGGCGCGATTTCGCCTTCGCAAGCAGCCCAGATCCAGACACACGGCGGCGGTCCCCAAACGCTCCCCTCGAACCCAGACGACATTCGTTCTCTTCGAACCAGATGCCAGCAAGCTCCGACCATCTTCCTCAGCAAACCACAATGGCGAGCTCCGGCAGCAGCTCGAACAAACCAGGCGAGGCGAGGCTTCGGAATAGCGACGGCGGCGTTCTCGAACCCAGACGGTGGCGCACGGCGGTGGTCGGAGCGCTGATGACAGAAGCGTGGAAGAAGAAGGCCAGGCGGCTGCGTGGGTAACGTTTAATTGTTTTTTTTTTATTTTTAGTTAATTACGATAATGCCCCTATCTCTATTTACTTAATATTTAGCTGATTTGTTGTTGATATATACCCCTGCTATATGCATATATACCCCCTCTGATTTAGATATATACCCCCTGCATGTTCAATATATACCCTGCTTTATATACCTAGGTTATATCGCATAGGCCTGCTGGTTTATTTAGTTTCAGTTTTTAATTCTTAAGTGTGTTTTCGGGTTTAGTTATATTAGCTTGCGCGTTTATTTAATTATCACTTTAATTTCGTTATTTTCTTTCTCGTTAGTTTGTGTGCAGTATTTTAATATTAATTTTTAAACCCGGGAGAGATGAAGGACTGTTCCTTTCATCTCGAGGGTACTTTAATTTTAATTTACAACCCCGGGAGAGATGAAGGACTGTTCCTCTCATCTCGAGGGTGTTTTAACATTCAATTTCAACCCTGGGAGAGATGAAGGATTGTTCCTCTCATCTCGAGGGTATTTTAATTTTATTGAAATCCCGGGATAAATAGGGTTTCCCTATTTTTGAGGATTTATCGTTACAGCCATTATGCGCTAATTACAAGAACGCCCTTGTTTTAAAAAAGAAGTTTTCTTTTGATTTTAAAATTAAGTTTAAAAATTGAATTTCGATTTACTTTGATTTCGAAACAAAAGATTTTTATTTCAAATAAAGTTTAAATTAAATTTCGAAATTGTTTGTTTTCACAACCAAAGTGTTTTAATTCCAATTCGAATTTTAATCAGATTTCAAATTGAATTTGAGACAAAATAATTTTATTAAATGATTTTTAAAGTTCTTGTTTTGCCGTATGATCTCGGTATCGGGATTAAGGCGTTAATGGCAAAATTAACAATCTCACTCACGAAATCAAATTCCTACTTTCTTAAAAGTTAGGATATGATTAGTTGAGACATTGTATTATTTTTAATTGTTTATTTTATTTGTTAAGGACCATTTGAAATTAGCTAGATAATTAGGATAAAATGTTTTGGCTACCATTTTTAAACGGGATGTTGTAGGGTGCTAGCACCTTCCCTACACTCAACCGACCCCCGAACCTCGTCTTTTTACTTCGTAGACCGTATTTTTAACGTGACCAATCACACCCGAAATGATTGGTGGCGACTCCATTTTTTGTGAAAACCCCTGTTTAACAGAAGGTTGTCGGCCGCTCTGCGTCACAAAAACGTTGTGACAGCATGGTGATGATGGAGCGCCCATGGCACGCAGCGGAAGCGAATTTGGATCATGGACACTCTAATTTCATCAATTTAAACAAATGGAAACATGCAAAAGCGATGAAAAAGAGAAGTTAGAACACATACGCTTGTCGTTCGTAATTCTCCAATTTCACCGCCAGAAGCTCCTCACGAGCTCAACGAGCCTTCTCACGAAACGTTCGTGGACCACCCACGGTAGTCCCGCTATCCTCAGGCCGAGAAACGGAGTGGTGGGACTCCTTTAATTCAAGAAAAGAGGGAAGAAGCTTCACCGAAGAAAAACAATTTTTCAACAGAAGCAGAGGAAGAAGAAGAAGGCGGAGATAGAAAGAGAGAGATTCCAAAATCTCATTATTTGAGTACCCCTTGCTCTTAATTGAATAAAAATTCAATTTGTTTGAAACTTTTTCAAACTTGCAGCCCAGCCCATCTAAAGTTACTTACGTAACTTATATATATATTAATATATACTTTAACATGTGTCTTGCATGCAGCAAGACACATGTATGTATGTATATATATATATATATATATATAAATAATAATTATTATTATTAAAAATAATAATAATAATTTTATTTATTAAACATTTTAATAAATAAAAAATATATATAATTATTAATTAAACTTTTTAATTAATAAATATTATTTAATTCAATATCAAATATTGATTAAATAATATAACTAAACTCGGTTTTTCATAAAAACCGACTTTTTTCACATGAATCTCATTCATGTTTCAGGCCGATGCCATATTTAAATCATATTTAAATATGTCCATATTTAAATCATATTTAAATATGTCTATCCTTCTTCCACAAACCCGAATTTGAACGATTCAAATTCTTTTCTTTTCTTTTATACTGTTTCACGGCTTTATCCGAGCTAGCCAGGAGAACCGTAAGGACCTACAGATCATGAGCTCCAACGATACGAGATTATCCGGTCAAAACTCTTTCAACCGAACTAACCAACATTCGTTAACCCCCGGAGACTCCACTAAAGTCCAAGGGCTGCACTCTCCTCACTGTAGATATATTGTGTCCTGTTGATATAACTATCATCAGTAAGTCGATCCTTCACAGGTCGTTCATAATCACAACGGGTCATTTATACCGTTTAACCCTTGTATTATATCTTGTTCCTTAAGTACCACTGACACCTCTAATGAACAATTGATTTGTGGTCCAACCATCAAATCAGATTCCTCCCTGATCAGGAGAGGATGGGCCCATTGTTCAAGACCTGGAGTCAGCACTAAAGGGAACAACCTTTCTACTAACCCTTAAAGCGGGTAGGAGTGAACTCCAATCTTGCTACAACTATGTCCCCAGCCACTTATTCAATCTTATCCCCAAGATGGTAGGCTTATTGAGTCGGCAATCTGGCCACTCTCACCCGTACAAATCAAAGGATAAGGTTGAATAAACAGGAGTTCATAGTAAGCTCAGGATTGAGATCGAGTTACCTAAGTCATCATATGAAAAAAATCGGTCTTTACAGTAAACGGTGTTATAAAGAAAGAGCGATTTTATTTCTTGGTTCGGTCTTGTGCAAACTCATTGCACAGGACGCCCTCACTCACATGTCTCTACATGAAACGATTCGAATCACATCGTTTTGTACTATACAAAGTGAGCCGCGTCCAATAGTGTCCCCAGGATAAGGTACCCAGCCTTAACCCTATACTATAGACCATTTTGGCTGTCTACTTGAACTTGATTCACAATCATGTCACACATGAAGTTCAAGTACTCACACTACAGCCATGGGTGTTAGTTATTGGTATAGGTTAATACAAACACAATTCACTAAAATTCAATAACAACTTTATTGAAATATAATATTTATATTTACATTCAAACAGTTTACAAACTACGAGTTTTAGGACATAAAACCCAACAAACTCCCACTTGGACTAAAACGTCAGTGGAGTACATGCTGGTCGAGAGAACTAGAATATCAAATATCTAAAGTTTCTCCCACTGTCCTACTGAGCAGCTCGCAGCCCTAAACTTTTTAGGTGTCTCTCAAACACTTTAGCCGTGAGAGACTTAGTAAACGGATCAGCAATGTTGTGCTCCGAGGCTACCTGTGTGACGATCACATCTCCTCGTTGCACTATCTCTCTGATGAGATGATATTTCCGCTCAATATGCTTTCCACGCTTATGGCTTCTAGGTTCTTTAGAATTTGCCACTGCACCACTGTTATCACAATAAAGGGTGATTGGCAAGTTCATATTTGGAACAACTTCCAAATCTGTCAAGAACTTCCTAAGCCATACAGCTTCCTTCGCTGCTTCGCAAGCTGCGACATACTCAGCTTCCATGGTGGAGTCAGCAATACAACCTTGCTTTATACTCTTCCATACTATTGCTCCTCCGTTAAGAGTGAACACTGATCCTGATGTAGATTTCCTAGAATCAATATCAGTCTGAAAATCAGAGTCAGTGTATCCTGCAAGGATCAAATCCTTCGCGCCATACACAAGCACATAGTCTCTCGTTCTCCTAAGATACTTGAGGACGTGTTTAACGGCTGTCCAGTGATCATATCCTGGATTGGACTGGAACCTACTGACAATTCCTACTGCATAGCAGATGTCGGGTCGTGTACACAACATAGCGTACATGAGACTACCAACTGCAGATGCATAGGGAATTCGTCTCATATCCTCAACCTCTTGAGGTGTCTTAGGAGACTGTTCCTTAGACAAGTGAATTCCATGCCTAAAAGGCAGCGAACCTTTCTTGGAATTCTGCATCGAATATCTTGACAACACCTTGTCAATATAAGATGCTTGAGACAGCCCTAGCATTTTGTTCTTACGATCCCTTAAGATCTGAATCCCTAGAACAAACTGAGCCTCTCCCAAATCTTTCATTTGGAATTGGGTCGCTAGCCAATTCTTAACGTCAGTTAGGAACCCTACATCATTCCCAATGAGTAGTATATCGTCTACGTACAAGACTATGAAAGCTACAACAGTATTGACTACTTTCTTGTAAACATAAGGTTCGTCAATATTTTGTTCAAAGCCATAAGATTTGATCGCCGTATCAAACCTTATATTCCAGGATCTAGATGCTTGCTTCAACCCATAAATGGATCGATTAAGCTTGCAAACCTTTTGCTCTTGACCCTGAAGTATGAATCCCTCTGGTTGAGCCATATAGATACTCTCCTCAAGATTACCATTCAGAAAGGCAGTCTTGACATCCATTTGCCAGATTTCATAATCATAAAATGTAGCAATGGATAAGAGTATTCTAATCGACTTTAACATGGCAACAGGAGAAAAAGTTTCTTCATAGTCCACCCCTTCTCTTTGGGAATAACCTTTTGCCACAAGTCGAGCCTTAAAGGTTTGCACCTTACCGGCTTGGTCTCGTTTTCTCTTGTAGATCCACTTGCAACCGATAGGTCTTTCACTATCTGGTTGGTCTACAAGATCCCAGACTGAATTGAAGTACATAGACTCCATTTCGAGATCCATGGCTTTAAGCCACTAGTCCTTGTCTGTATCATTCATTGCCTGTTTAAAGGTCAATGGATCCTCAACGCCATCATCAGGTATGACGACTTGAGTTTCAGACAAGCCGATGTAGCGGTCAGGCTGTCTTACATCCCTCCCACTGCGTCGAGGCTTTCTCAACTCTTGAGAAGGACCAGCCTGATCAACAACCTTTGTTGATCCGTCTGTAGCTTTCCTGGAAAATTCGGACAAAACAATTTTGCTCGACGGTTTATGATCTCTCATGTGGTCTTCCTCTAAGAACGTGACATTAGTCGATACTAGTACCTTGTTCTCATGAGGATCGTAAAATAGACCACCTTTCGTTTCCTTGGGGTAACCTACAAATAGGCACAATTTTGAACGATGTTCCAACTTCTTTGGATTGGGTACTAGCACATGTGCCGGACAACCCCAAATCCTGAAGTGACGTAAACTACCTTTACGCCCTCTCCATAACTCATAAGGTGTTTCAGAAACACTCTTAGAGGGAACCATGTTCAAAATATATATTGCAGTCTCTACTGCATATCCCCAAAACGAACTAGGCAAATGAGCATAACTCATCATAGATCGAACCATGTCTAACAGGGTTCTATTTCTCCTCTCGGACACACCATTCTGCTGTGGTGTTCCTGGCGCTGAGAGTTGAGATACTATTCCATGTTCTATCATATAGTCCTGGAATCTTAAATCCATATACTCTCCACCTCGATCTGATCGGAGTGTTTTTATCGATTTACCTAATGTGTTCTCAACCTCTGCCTTATACTCTTTGAACTTTTCAAGAGCTTCGGACTTATGATGCATTAGATAAAGATAACCGTACCTAGAATAATCATCAATGAAACTGATGAAATATTCATACCCTCCTCGTGCTTTGACATTCAAAGGACCGCAGAGATCCGAATGCACGATTTCTAGAGGTTCTTTGGACCTATGACCTTTTTCAGAAAAAGATCGTTTGGTCATCTTGCCCTCAAGACAAGACTCACATGGCGGTAAAGAGTTGTCCTCTAAACGATTTAGCAGACCACTCTTAACCAATCTCCCAATCCTATTGAGATTAATGTGACCTAGTCTTAAGTGCCAAAGATAAGTACTTGGAGAAAGTTTCTGCCTTTTAGTTTGAGTCTCAGCTGTTTTAAACATTTCAGTGTTCAAAATAGCTTTGGCTTCGGTTGGTCTTAACACATACAAGTTGTTTTCAAGTTTCGCAGAACAAATACGTACACCTCTTTTGCTAATGAACGCTTCATTATGAACAAAAGATACTTTATACAACTGTTCTAACAAACAAGATATAGATACAAGATTCCTCTGGAAGGTAGGAACCAGGAGTACATTTTCTAGTAAAATGAAACTATCTCTATACAACAACTTTACAGCTCCCACTGCTTCAGCTGAGACAACCTCTCCAGTTCCAACTCTGAGAGTTATCTCTCCGCGAGAAAGTGGCTGCCAAGAACTAGTTTCCTGAAAAGAAGAACAAACATGGTTAGTAGCTCCTGAATCAAGTATCCAGGTATGACGATCATGTTCTACTAAACATGTTTCAACAACAAGTAAATCATATTTACCTTGTCTTTCCTTCTCAGCCTTTTTCTCTGCAAGATACTTTGGGCAATTCCGTTTCCAGTGCCCATCTACACCACAATGGAAACATTTTCCTTTGTCTGCAGATCTAGTCTTGCTCTTAGCAGTAGCAGGTGCTTTTCCCTTCCTTTTATCCTTCTTCTTCTTTTGAATACTCTTATTCTTAATAGAAGAAAGTTCAGACCTACTCCCTGAAGACGACCCTTTTTGGAATTTCCTAGAAGTGACAACGTTTGCCTCCTTCTCTTTTCCTTTAGAAGTCTGTAGGGACTGATAGGTCTGTAGCTCGCTGAGGAGAGAAGTCAAATTATACTTTATCTTGTTCATTACCAAATTGGTTCTGAACTGAAGGAAACTCTTCGGAAGAGATTCCAAGATAAAGCTTACTTGACTTGACTCATTTATAATAGCTCCGTTTACTTCCGCCACATTGAAGTGGACCATCATGTTAAGGACATGCTCCCTAACAGAGGTTCCCTCCTTCATGCGAGAGTTGTAAACGAATTTGAGGGCTTCATGACAGACCGATGAGGACGGAAGTCCAAACATCTCCTGTAATGAAGACATGATTTCTTTAGCAGAAACCATATCCTCGTGCTTCTTAGCTAACACATCAGATATGCTGGCTAAGATATAGACTCGGGCTTTATCATTAGCCCTTGTCCATCTATCATATGCTTCTCGAACAGTTCGAGTCGCATCCGAGCTAGGAGGGGGAGGACAATCCTCTGATAAGACGAACCTGAGATCATCTAGAACGAGAATCGTATTCAAGTTCGATTTCCAGGTCGCGTAGTTATCGCCGGTTAACTTATCGGAAGCTAGTAAGTGAATAAAAGAGCTAGTCATGCTGAAAAGAGAATGAATAAATATTAGTGAAAAGGTTTTAACCTAATTTACACACCAATCAAGAATTTAGCAAAGAATAATAATGTACCCAAAACTCATTATTAAACTGCAACGATACTTCAGTGGGTCAGAATGGTCGCTACCGAGGGGCAGTCAAGCATTCCTTCACTGAATCAAGACATTCTTGACTAAATGCTAATACCAGAATATCTCATATTCCTATAGCATCTTAGTTATCGCTGTTTGGTCAAGATTTACTAACTCCTTAGCAAATCTCGTAAGTGTGACCCTCCATTTTTAGAATTCATAGGGCGGCCCCAACGATGCAACCGAATGGAAATGTCAAAGTTGGGAATGGCTCTATGTTTCTTTATCCATAAATGGTGATTGAGATGTTCCGATTCCTATGAAACGGCCCTCCGAATGGATCGGTACCACTTGTGGGCACCTAGCAGGCAGAACATAGGAATCTCACGGTTCAATCCAATGGAGGAGACCGCAGAATGTATTGACATACTTCCTTCTCCCACTTACTATAAATACTTTCTCCATTCACCTTGCTCTTGAATTATGCAAATACCATCCGAATGGGGATGCCCTATTGACATCACGAGGCCGAGCATAATTCTCACGGTGTGAACTTTGACAGAGAACGTAGGAGGAGAGGGACATATCATATATACCTTCTCAACACCTCTACTAAGTATTTTAAGACGGAATGGGTAAATTACTCAGGCATTATCCGGCTAAGACAATAAGGCCTAAGTCTAGGTAAAACAAACTTTTACCTATGATGTCTAGGTGATAAACACTTTATTACCTCACACCACTCACGCATGCTCATAAAGCCGGGTTAACTTTACTCAAGAACCGGATGGTCCCCAGGTAGGAGGTGTTCCGTAAACCGTCATCTTAAATACCTCCAACCTCGAACAGGATGTCCCCGGGTGAGTTTCTTGTAACCTTAGCATTTACAAGATATCGACCTATTCATCTAATGAAACGGAACGATACATTCAACCCTAAGTGAGCATGCCTTTGTCTTTGTTATAGATTTTAAAAGTCTATGCCAATTTTACAACACTTTGCAAAACTAAGACTTACTACAACAAACTTCTACATGCTTCTCAAACATGCATCACTAAAGCACGACAAGTTGAATATTTAATTTCATAATTAATATAACAATTATATCGATTATGATTTTAAATATACAACTCCTAATTCATAAATTAATATAACACTTATATCAATTCTCATGAATTAAGCATGCATCCTATACATTATAACACTTATAACAAACAAAATGCATCTAATGTTGGATGTTTAATTTCATAATTAATATAACACTTATATCAATTATTCTATTAAGCAAACAACATCTAATTCATGAATTAATATAACTCTTATATTAATACTCATGAATAAACATGCATCCTATACATTATAACACTTATAATATACCATGTGCATAAAACTATGGCAACCTATGTTGTATATTTAATTTCATAATTAATATAACACTTATATCAATTATTCTATTAAATTAACAACAACTAATTCATGAATTAATATAACTTTTATATCAAAAATCATGAATTGCCAAATATGCATACGATATATTATAACACTTATAACATATTTTCAATGCATGAAGCATGCTTCCTACGGTGGGATTTTAAATCTATATGGCATACGTTATGCACATACAAACATGGAATTTAATTAAAACATACATTCGCAATGCATAATTAATTAAACACACTAAAGTGATCGATTTTGGCATTTAGCAAGCAATAACTAAATTATTACAAGCTTGATCAACAAGCCACGTCTTGAGCGGACTTCGAACTCTTCGCACCGCCTTTGACCAACTTGCTTCCTCCGAACGCTTCGGCCAAATTTTCTTCGAATTTCTTCTCGTATTGCCTTGAATGAAATTGAACTTACACCGAACATTTCGGCGAGTTTCAATCTCAAACTTCTTTCACAAAGAACCCTATATGGACTCTAATGACTCTAAAAAATACAGACTCTTTAGCATGCATTAAAGCCCATACATTCTCGGGCAATTACAAATAAAGAAATTCAAAAGAAACTATGCCAAAATCGATATTCACTTTAGAATTCCATTCAGAAACAATTTCTAAATAAAACCCACCATAACTTAAATTGATAGAAATTGAGTGGCCAAAAACGCTCTGATACCAATTGATGGAGCGCCCATGGCACGCACCGGAAGCGAATTTGGATCATGGACACTCTAATTTCATCAATTTAAACAAATGGAAACATGCAAAAGCGATGAAAAAGAGAAGTTAGAACACATACCATTGTCGTTCGTAATTCTCCAATTTCACCGCCAGAAGCTCCTCACGAGCTCAACGAGCCTTCTCACGAAACGTTCGTGGACCACCCACGGTAGTCCCGCTATCCTCAGGCCGAGAAACGGAGTGGTGGGACTCCTTTAATTCAAGAAAAGAGGGAAGAAGCTTCACCGAAGAAAAACAATTTTTCAACAGAAGCAGAGGAAGAAGAAGAAGGCGGAGATAGAAAGAGAGAGATTCCAAAATCTCATTATTTGAGTACCCCTGCTCTTAATTGAATCAAAATTCAATTTGTTTGAAACTTTTTCAAACTTGCAGCCCAGCCCATCTAAAGTTACTTACGTAACTTATATATATATTAATATATACTTTAACATGTGTCTTGCATGCAGCAAGACACATGTATGTATGTATGTATATATATATATATATATATATATAAATAATTATTATTATTATTAAAAATAATAATAATAATTTTATTTATTAAACATTTTAATAAATAAAAAATATATATAATTATTAATTAAACTTTTTAATTAATAAATATTATTTAATTCAATATCAAATATTGATTAAATAATATAACTAAACTCGGTTTTTCATAAAAACCGACTTTTTTCACATGAATCTCATTCATGTTTCAGGCCGATGCCATATTTAAATCATATTTAAATATGTCCATATTTAAATCATATTTAAATATGTCCATATTTAAATCATATTTAAATATGTCCATATTTAAATCATATTTAAATATGTCTATCCTTCTTCCACAAACCCGAATTTGAACGATTCAAATTCTTTTCTTTTCTTTTATACTGTTTCACGGATTTATCCGAGCTAGCCAGGAGAACCGTAAGGACCTACAGATCATGAGCTCCAACGATACGAGATTATCCGGTCAAAACTCTTTCAACCGAACTAACCAACATTCGTTAACCCCCGGAGACTCCACTAAAGTCCAAGGGCTGCACTCTCCTCACTGTAGATATATTGTGTCCTGTTGATATAACTATCATCAGTAAGTCGATCCTTCACAGGTCGTTCATAATCACAACGGGTCATTTATACCGTTTAACCCTTGTATTATATCTTGTTCCTTAAGTACCACTGACACCTCTAATGAACAATTGATTTGTGGTCCAACCATCAAATCAGATTCCTCCCTGATCAGGAGAGGATGGGCCCATTGTTCAAGACCTGGAGTCAGCACTAAAGGGAACAACCTTTCTACTAACCCTTAAAGCGGGTAGGAGTGAACTTCAATCTTGCTACAACTATGTCCCCAGCCACTTATTCAATCTTATCCCCAAGATGGTAGGCTTATTGAGTCGGCAATCTGGCCACTCTCACCCGTACAAATCAAAGGATAAGGTTGAATAAACAGGAGTTCATAGTAAGCTCAGGATTGAGATCGAGTTACCTAAGTCATCATATGAAAAAAATCGGTCTTTACAGTAAACGGTGTTATAAAGAAAGAGCGATTTTATTTCTTGGTTCGGTCTTGTGCAAACTCATTGCACAGGACGCCCTCACTCACATGTCTCTACATGAAACGATTCGAATCACATCGTTTTGTACTATACAAAGTGAGCCGCGTCCAATAGTGTCCCCAGGATAAGGTACCCAGCCTTAACCCTATACTATAGACCATTTTGGCTGTCTACTTGAACTTGATTCACAATCATGTCACACATGAAGTTCAAGTACTCACACTACAGCCATGGGTGTTAGTTATTGGTATAGGTTAATACAAACACAATTCACTAAAATTCAATAACAACTTTATTGAAATATAATATTTATATTTACATTCAAACAGTTTACAAACTACGAGTTTTAGGACATAAAACCCAACAGGTGAATCCACTGGGGAGATTTTTTTAGTGGGTCTAGGTCATTCCATTTTATCTTGCATTTATCCGGTTTTCTTTTTGGTCCTTGTTTGTTTTATTTATTTATTGATTTATATTGTCTTAATTAGTTTGCTTTATCGTAATTAATTTTTGCATGATCATGCATTTCGCACACACAATCACGAACCTCCTACCCGGGCTCTACCATTTAGGATTAGTGTGACCTTCGTGGAACTTCGGTTCTCGTGCAGGCGCATGAAATTCTCCACTCGAGCTATCCGCGCTGTTTGATCAGTTGGAAAGCTCGGGGACCGTTTTCTTTTAGGATTGTTTAGAACCCAAATTACACTCATGTGCATCCTAGAGCCGATCGACGTTTAATATATTTATGTTTTGTGTCGGGTTATTTCTGTCGTTCTCGCAATTTACTGTTTTTTGCATGATCATGCATTTCGCACACACAATCACAAGCCTCCTACCCGGGCTCTACCATTTAGGATTAGAATCGGAGATAGAGTAGTGTGACCTTCGTGGAACTTCGGTTCTCGTGCAGGCGCATGAAATTCTCCACTCGAGCTATCCGCGCTGTTTGATCAGTTGGAAAGCTCGGGGACCGTTTTCTTTTAGGATTGTTTAGAACCTAAACCACACTCATTTGCATTCTAGAGCTGATCATAGTCGTTATTGTTTGTTATATTCCACTTATCTCTTACTCATTGTCGTCAGTATTACTTTTTTCTCCTTTTCCCTGATTTCGCTTTTTCATGCATTTCATACACGTTATCCCATTTAGGTTTAGGCTCGAAGATCGAGTAATGTCGACCTTCAAAGGGACATAATCGCCCTTGTATGGCGCACGAAAGATTCACGTTCAAATTAATTCGTTTGCTAATTTTTAACATTCAATTATAATTGGGGACCTCTTTGTTTAGGTTTAGAATGGAGAGTCGAGTAATGTCGACCTGCGGGAGGATGTAACCTGCCCCGTAAAGGCGCACGAAGAGTCTTCGTTCATTTTTCATTTTTTCGTTTTCATAAAATTTTCTTCTAGTGATATTCGTTCTACACGTCGTTTTTTTTTTTTTTAAAAAATCAAAAAAATTTAAGGATTATGCATTTTTTTACGAGTCATTGCGTTCTCATCCAAATAAGGTCTTTCGTTCAGGGTTTAGAGACGTGCAAAAAAAAAACAACAAAAAAACAAAAAAATAAAACAAAAAATAGGTCATTTTCGTTAATTGCATCTCGTTTATGCATCACAAAAAAAAATTGAGTCTTATTTCATCATTCATGCATAAGTAAAAATTCATGAATTGTTTCACAAAAAAAAAAAACAAATCAATTGCATGCATAAAAAAAAAAAAAAATGAACATTCCAAAAAATATTTATCATTTCTCATCCATCATTTGCACAATATCATGTGTACATAAAAAAATCATGCATAACATGCATTGTCTTATGTTTGTTTGGTGTTATTTCCCACATGCACATGTAATAAAAACATCAATTCATGCATTTTTCATGTAAAAATTATTTCATCAATTGCATGATGTCATTTCACACGTACACGTGTAATAAAAATATCAATTCTTGTATTTTTGCATGCAAAAAAAAAATCGTCTCATATTGCATGATGTCATTTCACACGTGCACGTGTAATAAAAATATCAATTCATGCATTTTGGCATGTAAAAAAAAAATCGTCTCATATTGCTTGATGTCATTTCACACGTGCACTTGTAATAAAAATCATTCAATTCTTACATTTTGCATGTCAAAATCATTTCATATTACATTGTGTCATTTCACACGTGCACACACAGTAAAAACATAAATTCATGCATTTTGCATGTCAAAAATCATTTCATATTGCATGGTGTCATATCACACGTGCACACATAGTAAAAACATAAGTTCATGCATTTTGCATGTCAAAATCATTTCATATTGCATGATGTCATTTCACACGTGCACGTGTAATAAAAATATCAATTCTTGCATTTTTGCATGTAAAAAAAATCATCTCATATTGCATTATGTCATTTCACGCATGCACTTGTAATAAAAATCATTCAATTCTTACATTTTGCATGTCAAAATCATTTCATATTGCATTGTGTCATTTCACACGTGCACACATAGTAAAAACATAAGCTCATGGATTTTGCATGTCAAAATAATCTCATATTGCATTGTGTCATTTCACACGTGCACGGTAATAAAAGCATCTTCTCATGCATTTTTCATGTCAAAATAATCTCATATTGCATTGTGTCATTTCACATGTGCACACATAATAAAAGAATCTTCTCATGCATTTTGCATGTCAAAAAAATCATTTCACATTGCATGGTGTCATTTCACACGTGCACGGTAATAAAAGCATCTTCTCATGCATTTTGCATATCAAAATAATTTCACATTGCATTGTGTCATTTCACACGTGCACGTGTGAATAAAAACATCAATTCATGCATTTTGCATGTCAAAGAAATCATTTCATCCTGCATGGTGTCATTTCACACGTGCACGTGTAATAAAAAATATTAATTCTTGCATTTTGCCTGTCAAAAAATAATCTCATATTGCATGGTGTCATTTCACACGTACACGTGTAATAAAAACATTCATTCATACATTATCTCATTTTGCGCAACTCATAAAACATAAAATCCCAAAAAAAAAAAAAAAAAAAAAATGTCAGGCATCATAAATTTATTCTGAATGTCATTTGATCATTTGTTTATCATTCAATCGCATATCATCATGCATAATAAAAAATGTGTCAATGCATCATAAAATCATTTTGCATGTCGAATCGTTCAATTGCATATTATCATGCATAATAAAAAAATGTCATGCATCATAAATTCATTTTGCATGTCGTTTGATCATTTGTTCATTCAATCGCATATCATCATGCATAATAAAAAATGTTCATTCATCATACATGTCGAATTAGCATTCAGTTGCATATCATCATGCATTCACAAAGAATGTTCATACCTTATTAATTCTTTAAGCACGCATCAAAGTTCATCACATCATCACGTCATAAAACAGGTTTATGCATTTTCTCATTTGAACGAGAAGTCATAACATTTCATCATTCGTTGCATCTTACCATCTTTGTACATGCACCAAAATTCATCACATTATAAAAAAAAATTCGGCATTAGCTCATTTGCATGACAAAAAAAAAAAAAAAAAAAAAAAAAAAAAAAAAAAAAAAAAAAACAAAAACATCGCTGACATCCTAGCAAATGTTCATGCATACATTAGTTCACTTTGCATGACATGCATAGAGTCTCAAAGGCATGCATAAAAAAATTCACACAAAACAAAAAAAAAACATTAGCTCATCTTGCATAACATATCATAACATCCCAATTGAAAAAAAATCATTAATCATTTGCATAACGTTGCATTGTGCATTCGTTAGCTTACCTTGCATGTCATGTCATAACATCTCAAAAAAAAAAAAAAAAAACATTTTACATGACATTATGCATAAAATAAAAAAAAGGTGTCCATGCATGTGTCGTTTCATTTTGCATGATAGAAAATCAAAATCATTGCATAACACCACGTTATCACATCATGAAAATTGTTCATGCATTTTCACAAAAAAAAAAAACAAAAAAAAAAAAAAATCATTTGTTGTATCATAGTGTTTCATTTTGCATAATAAACAAAAAAAAAAACGAAAAAACCAGTTGCATTACATTATATCATGTCGTTCATGCATGCATTATCGCATTTCACATGTCGAGTCGTTCAAAGATTTCATTTGTCCTTAATTGCATGAAATCGCATGTGGCAATATTTTCATGCATCGTCTCATTTTGCATATCAAATAAAAAAAAACCATGTCTTTCAATAATTGCATCTCGTGCATATTTTGAAATTAAAAAAATCTCATCACTTGCATTCAAAAAAAAAAAAAAAAAAAACAAAAACAAAAAGGTCTTTTGTGTGTTTACTTGATCATTCTTGTGATTGTTTTAATCGTTCATATTAGCTAAAACTTTAGCGAGAATTGAATACAAATCATGGTGAATCATCGTTAAAAAAAAAAAAAAAAAAAAAAAAAAAAAAAAAATTAAAAATTGAAAGAAAGAAAAATGGTTGCTTTCACTGCTCTCTATTGAGAAGTCTGTCGAGTCTCAACCATTTCATTACTTTTTCAAAATACTCCTCTTAAGCTTTTAAGCTGAACTTCATTTTCAAGAGGAGCGTTATTTTGACCTTCATTCTCTCTCATGTGCCAAAATTCATACCATCATACCCCACTGATCAGTGTTTTAATTATCAATGGGGCAAACCCATCTTGCAGCGACTGTTCAAAATTACTCACTGTAAAACCTTATACCTGCATGCCACACATAATTTGGAGGCAATCTACTCAATTTGTAGATCCACCGTAAAATCTCTGGTTAATTTCACCATCTACATTTGTACGGTGTATCTCTGCAGTTTTCTACCCACCAAGCCTTTTGCAAGCATGTCACACTCAATTATGTGGCGAACTTCTCAAAATTATCCACCCGAAGTTACCGAGAGAGCTTCAAACGTAATGAAATAGTGTCGAACACTTGTGATTTACTGCTTCATAATTTAGACTTGTAATTTCTCGTACACTCTTCCATTTCAGCTTCATCTCTATAAATTCATTCCCCTTTTTCCTATTTTTTGAGCTATCTCTTTCCTCGAGTAGAAATTGATTCCAGGACTAAGGATGTTAGTTTTGAGAGCGAAAGAGGTAGTAACTTTGGAAATTACCTCAGGTCTTAAATGAATTTTTGCTCGGGGTTAACATCATCACAGTTCCAAGGAGCATGGATAAAGAAATGATAAGGAATGTGTGCTAGAGTGACATCAGAGTCTGGTTGCACCGTAAATAAAAAAAATTAAAAAATAAATAAATAAAATGAGATTGGTGCAATCAGTAGATCAAGAAGCTACATCTCACGAAGCTTGGAATATTCTATCAATGTGATTAACACTAGGGCAAAGCCCTCGTCTTTGCAACATTGGGGCAAAGCCCACGTCTTTGCCATAAGAGCGAAGTCACCATCATCAAACTGGGGCAAAGCCCTCGTCTTTGCAACACTGGGGCAAAGCCCACGTCTTTGCTAAATAGAGCGAAGTCATCGTCATCAAGTTGAGACATTTTATTGCATCAGTTAAAAAAAAAAAAAAAAAAAATGCAAAGCTGGTGCAATCAGTAGATCAAGAGGTTACGTCTCGCCAAGCTAGGGGTATCTCAGTCACACATCATTAATACTGGGGCAAAGCCTATGTCTTTGCCACGTCGGATAACCGTCTGCAAAACTAGGGCAAAGCCTACGCCTTTGCCACGCTGGATCAAATATCATCAAAGACCTCGAGCTTACTCAAAGAAAAGCGGGAATTTCTTAAGAAGCTACTTCTAGCTCTCTAAACCTTGTCCGAGGAAATAGAGTCAATTCACTCATCTTTCCATCTAACCAATTTCCAATTTCTCACTCAAATGTGAAAAGATATTTTCGATCTCTTATTGTCCAAGAGATATTCTGAAAGCATGCGAGTACTACTACATCTTCCTTCGCATTCCTTCCTTCTCATTCCTTCCTTCTTTTGCTTACAAAAAAAAAAAAAAAAAAAAAAAAAAAAAAAAAAACATTGGTTGTCATCCCATATTTCTAAATCTAAATTCACTTTCTTATAATCCAACATTCTTGTTCATTATAAGGCTAAGTTATGAAGCAGTTTAATCAGAAGATGTTCAACATTATCATTACTTTTGATAAGTTCTCTAACCTAGCACATGAGAATCTACCCAACAGCCCACAATGTCCAATATGATTGAGTGATCTATGACTGACACATTTAATTTCTCTCAAGTGAAAGAAAGCATTCAAAAAAAAAAAAAAAAAAAAAAAAAAATCTGATAATGACACCATTATTTTCATTTGATTCTCCGCTAAGTATTGGCTGATAAGATCAATGAACTTAAGCAAGAGTGATCATTTCAATAACACAAAAGTCATTTTTGATTAAGCATTTGTTTTCACAAATCATGCATTTCATCATGTAAGTTGATAATATCATCATTTTCAAACAAAACAAAAAAAAACAAAAAAAACATTTTCACATATTTGGGCTAGTTGGTAGATCATATGATTCGAGCATACATGTGACATTCAATCATTCATCACCTTTAACATATTATGCATGTGTTGCATTCAATCATTCTTCTACCTTCGACAAGCATGTGCACACATGTTGCATTCATGACATTATTTTATCCATAGGATGCATGTGCATCAGTATCATGCATACATACTGCATTCATGACATCCGTCATCCTACTCCTAGCATGCTCATGCATACATGCTGCATTTAGGACGTTTTGTTAATGCACATGCATACATGTTGCATTTATGACATCCATTACCCTCAACATATTATGCACGCATGTTGCATTCAATCATCACCAGTATCATGCATACATACTGCATCCATGACATTCGACATTCTACTCCTAGCGTGCTCATGCATACGTGCTATAACTATGACATTTTGTTAATGCACATGCATACATGTTGCATTCATGACATTCATTATCTTTAACATATTATACACACATGTTGCATTCATAAACAATCAACTTCTACCATTAGCATGCATATGCATCATTGCGTCATGCTTTCGAAGTCAAATTCTTTGGTCAAGCCAAACAAATCAAGACATATCTTCATCAAATTGTCAATTACATTGTCATTTCCCAGAATTAATGAGCATTGTTTCATCATTGTCATTGCACATCAACACACGCACTCATGTTTTGTGCGACATTCGAGTCACATTTTGCAACTCGCATTGGCATCATATTCCCATTTGAGGGTCAGTCATCAATCCATCACATTTTGCAACTCGCATTTGCATTATATTCTCATTCGAGGGTCGGTCTCATCAGCACCTTTCCAAAAAAATAAAATAAATAAATAAAAACATGCATTTAGGACTTCTTCATATCCATGAGAGTTTCTAATGCTTTCCAAAGAGTCTGTTTCAAGTTTTTATCGGCAACTAAGTTTTGTAATAAAAACCGTTGTCTTTTGTTTTGCAGCTAAGTTTTGAAAAAAAAAAAAAAAACAACGTTGTCTTTTGTTTTGACAACTAAGTTTTGAAATAAAAACCGTTGTCACACACACACACACAAAAGCTATCACTCATCTCTCTCTCTTTTTAAATTCCTGTTGGTTAAATCGAACCCTAATCCAAGATTAGTTGGTCGAAGTCTGGCAAAATCAGGTCCGTTTAAATTACTGTTGGTTAAATCGAACCCTAATCCAAGATTAGTTGGTCGAAGCCTTGCAAAACCAGGTCCGTTTAAATTCCTGTTGGTTAAATCGAACCCTAAACCAAGATTAGCTGGTCGAAGCCTGGCAAAACAAGGTCCGTTTAAATTCCTGTTGGTTAAATCGAACCCTAATCCAAGATTAGCTGGTCGAAGCCTGGCAAAACCAGGTCCGTTTAAATTTTTGTTGGTTAAATCGAACCCTAATCCAAGATTAGTTAGTCGAAGCCTGACAAAACCAGGTCCATTTTTAAATTCATGTTGGTTAAATCGAACCCTAATCCAAGATTAGCTGGTCGAAGCCTGACAAAACCAGGTCCGTTTAAATTTCTGTTGGTTAAATTGAACCCTAATCCAAGATTAGTTGGTCGAAGCCTGACAAAACCAGGTCCATTTTTAAATTCATGTTGGTTAAATCGAACCCTAATCCAAGATTAGCGGTCGAAGCCTGGTCAAACCAGGTCCGTTTCCCTTTCTTTTTGGTTAAATCAAACCCTAATCCAAGATTAGCGGTCGAAGCCTGGTCAAACCAGGTCCGTTTCCCTTTCTTTTTGGTCAAATCGAACCCTAATCCAAGGTTAGCGGTCGAAGCCTGGTCAAACCAGGTTCGTTTCACTTTCTTTTTGGTTAAATCAAACCCTAATCCAAGATTAGCGGTCGAAGCCTGGTCAAACCAGGTCCGTTTCGCTTTCCCTTTTGGTCAAATCGAACCCTAATCCAAGATTAGCGGTCGAAGCCTAGTCAAACCAGGTCCGTTTCCCTTTCTTTTTGGTCAAATCGAACCCTAATCCAAGATTAGTTGGTCGAAGCCTGGCATAACCAGGTCCATTTTTAAATTCATGTTGGTTAAATTGAACCCTAATCCAAGATTAGCGGTCGAACCCTGGTCAAACCAGGTCCGTTTCCCTTTCTTTTTGGTTAAATCGAACCATAATCCAAGATTAGCGGTCGAAGCCTTGTCAAACCAGGTTCGTTTCCCTTTCTTTTTGGTTAAATCAAACCCTAATCCAAGATTAGCGGTCGAAGCCTGGTCAAACCAGGTCCGTTTCCCTTTCTGTTTGGTCAAATCGAACCGTAATCCAAGGTTACCGGTCGAAGCCTGGTCAAACCAGGTTCGTTTCACTTTCTTTTTGGTTAAATCAAACCCTAATCAAAGATTAGCGGTCGAAGCCTGGTCAAACCAGGTCCGTTTCACTTTCATTTTTGGTTAAATCGAACCCTAATCCAAGATTAGCGGTCGAAGCCTGGTCAAACCAGGTCCGTTTCACTTTCCCTTTTGGTTAAATCGAACCCTAATCCAAGATTAGCGGGCGAAGCCTGGTTAAACCAGGTCCGTTTCCCTTTCTTTTTGGTCAAATCGAACCCTAATCCAAGGTTAGCGGTCGAAGCCTGGTCAAACCAGGTTCGTTTCACTTTCTTTTTGGTTAAATCAAACCCTAATCCAAGATTAGCGGTCGAAGCCTGGTCAAACAAGGTCCGTTTCACTTTCCCTTTTGGTTAAATCGAACCCTAATCCAAGATTAGCGGTCGAAGCCTGGTCAAACCAGGTCCATTTCACTTTTCCTTTTGGTTAAATCGAACCCTAATCCAAGATTAGCGGTCGAAGCCTGGTTAAACCAGGTCCGTTTCCCTTTCTTTTTGGTCAAATCGAACCCTAATCCAAGATTAGCGGTCGAAGCCTGGTCAAACCAGGTTCGTTTCTATTTCTTTTTGGTCAAATCAAACCATAATCCAAGATTAGCGGTCGAAGCCTGGTTAAACTAGGTCTGTTTCACTTTCTCTTTGGTTAAATCGAACCCTAATCCAAGATTAGCGGTCGAAGCCTGGTCAAACCAGGTCCGTTTCACTTTCCCTTTTGGTTAAATCGAACCCTAATCCAAAATTAGCGGTCGAAGTCTGGTCAAACCAGGTCCGTTTCACTTTCCCTTTTGGTTAAATCGAACCATAATCCAAGATTAGCGGTCGAAGCCTAAACTAGGTCCGTTTCCCTTTTTTTTTGGTCAAATCGAACCCTAATCCAAGGTTAGCGGTCGAAGCCTGGTCAAACCAGGTTCGTTTTACTTTCTTTTTGGTTAAATCAAACCCTAATCCAAGATTAGCGGTCGAAGCCTGGTCAAACCAGGTCCGTTTCACTTTCCCTTTTGGTTAAATCGAACCCTAATCCAAGATTAGCGGTCGAAGCCTAGTCAAACCAGGTCCGTTTCAATTTTCCTTTTGGTTAAATCGAACCCTAATCCAAGATTAGCGGTCGAAGCCTGGTTAAACCAGGTCCGTTTCCCTTTCTTTTTGGTCAAATCGAACCCTAATCCAAGATTAGCGGTCGAAGCCTGGAAAAACCAGGTCCGTTTAAGTTTCTGTTGGTTAAATCGAACCCTAATCCAAGATTAGTTGGTCGAAGCCTGACAAAACCAGGTCCATTTTTAAATTCGTGTTGGTTAAATCGAACCCTAATCCAAGATTAGCGGTCGAAGCCTGGTCAAACCAGGTCCGTTTCCCTTTCTTTTTGGTTAAATCGAACCCTAATCCAAGATTAGCGGTCGAAGCCTGGTCAAACCAGGTCCGTTTCACTTTCTCTTTGGTTAAATCGAACCTTAATCCAAGATTAGCAGTCGAAGCCTGGTCAAACCAGGTCCGTTTCACTTTCCCTTTTGGTTAAATCGAACCCTAATCCAAGATTAGTGGTCGAAACTTGGTCAAACCAGGTCCACGTTGTTGTTGATGATAAACATTTGTGGCCGCCCAAATACTTTGTCTTTATGATTTGTCTACCCTTTCAATTCTTAAAGGATATACAAAGGGGGGCAAGCTGTTGACACCGTATTTCGTCCGACCTTGTTTATCATGATTTTGGATTCTTCACATAATTTTATGTTTTTCACTTATTTTTAAGTATTTTTGGAGTTTTTCTTTAATTTCGTGTTTTTCAGTCATTTTCGGGATTTTCGAGGAAGTCACCAGTTTTGTCTTTTGTTAGTAGATCGTTTAGGCGTCCAGGTTTCCGATTTAGGGTTTCTAGTTAAGGATTCCTTTTTAGGGTTTCCAATTCAGGGTTTCAATTTGGGGTTTTCTAATTTAGGGTTTCAATTTAGCGTTTCTAATTTAGGGTTTCCAAGTTTGGTGTCTCAGGATCCCAACTCATCGTTTCTAATTTAGGGTTTCCAAGTTTGGTGTCTCGGGATCCCAGCTCATCGTTTCTAATTTAGGGTTTCCAAGTTTGGTGTCTCGAAGTCGAGATTCCGGTTTTAAGTCCATCATTTTTGGTGTCTCGGTCTCGGGATTCCAACTTAAAGTCCATCATTTAAGGTGTCTCGGTCTCGGGATTCCGGTTTCAAATTTATCATTTTAAAGTTCCAATTTGGTGTTTAGTTTAGGGTTTTAGGATTATTTTTTTAGGGTAGCCAATTTTGGAAGGGCCTAAATAAGCCCATTAGGTTTAGACCTAATGATTGGCTATAAATGGAGGCGAATAGGACAAAGAGGAGAGAGCCAAAAAAGTGAGGATCCCCAAAAATCAATAAAAAATCATTTTCTCTCTCTCCACTCTCTCTCTCCTACTATTCATCATCTTCTCCAAAGTTCTATCTTTCATCCATCTCCACCATCTTCAGCTTAACTCCGGCAAGACCCAAGGCGGCGCGCGGCGGCACGGCGGCGGAGCTCCGGTGATCCACGGCGGCGGTACAACAATTTCGCGGCGGCGCAACCACGAGCTCATCACTTCACTCCAAAATCCGGCGGCATCCCCTTCCCTCAGACGATGACGGCGGCGCAAGCTTGAATCATCCATGGCGTTCTTCTTCTTCCCAACGCTCCCCTCAAACCCAGACGAACCCAGACGAACCAGCTCCATCTTCAACCCTCACCGGCGGCGTCCCTTTGATCCTTCAGATCTGCGGCGGCGCAAGCTCGAACCAGACGACCCCTTCCCTCAGACGACGACGGCGGCGCAAGCTTGAATCATCCATGGCGTTCTTCTTCTTCCCAACGCTCCCCTCGAACCCAAGGCCACGACGGCGAGTTTCGGACCTCCACGAACCAGACGACGATCTCCTCGACGGCGCGACTTCGCATTCGCAAGCAGCCCAGATCCAGACACACGGCGGCGGTCCCCAAACGATCCCCTCGAACCCAGACGACGTTCTTTCTCTTCGAACCAGATGCTAGCGGTCTCCGACCGTCTTCCTCAGCAAACCACAATGGCGAGCTCCGGCAGCAGCTCGAACAAACCAGGCGAGGCGAGGCTTCGAAATAGCGACGACGGCGTTCTCGAACCCAGACGGTGGCGCACGACGGTGGTCGGAGCGCTGATGACAGAAGCGTGGAAGAAGAAGGCCAGGCGGCTGCGTGGGTAACGTTAAATTGTTTTTTTTTATTTTTAGTTAATTACGATAATGCCCCTGTCTCTATTTACTTAATATTTAGCTGATTTGTTGTTGATATATACCCCTGCTATATGCATATATACCCCCTCTGATTTGGATATATACCCCCTGCATGTTCAATATATACCCTGCTTTATATACCTAGGTTATATCGCATAGGCTTGCTGGTTTATTTAGTTTCAGTTTTTAATTCTTAAGTGTGTTTTCGGGTTTAGTTATATTAGCTTGCGCGTTTATTTAATTATCACTTTAATTTCGTTATTTTCTTTCTCGTTAGTTTGTGTGCAGTATTTTAATATTAATTTTTAAACCCCGGGAGAGATGAAGGACTGTTCCTTTCATCACGAGGGTACTTTAATTTTAATTTACAACCCCGGGAGAGATGAAGGACTGTTCCTCTCATCTCGAGGGTGTTTTAACATTCAATTTCATCCCCGGAGAGATGAAGGATTGTTCCTCTCATCTCGAGGGTATTTTAATTTTATTGAAATCCTGGGATAAATAGGGTTTCCCTATTTTTGAGGATTTATCGTTACAGCCATTATGCGCTAATTACAAGAACGCCCTTGTTTTAAAAAAGAAGTTTTCTTTTGATTTTAAAATTAAGTTTAAAAATTGAATTTCGATTTACTTTGATTTCGAAACAAAAGATTTTTATTTCAAATCAAGTTTAAATTAAATTTCGAAATTGTTTGTTTTCACAACCAAAGTGTTTTAATTCCAATTCGAATTTTAATCAGATTTCAAATTGAATTTGAGACAAAATAATTTTAATAAATGATTTTTAAAGTTCTTGTTTTGCCGTATGATCTCGGTATCGGGATTAAGGCGTTAATGGAAAAATTAACAATCTCACTCACGAAATCAAATTCCTACTTTCTTAAAAGTTAGGATATGATTAGTTGAGACATTGTATTATTTTTAATTGTTTATGTTATTTGTTAAGGACCATTTGAAATTAGCTAGATAATTAGGATAAAATGTTTTGGCTACCGTTTTTAAACGGGATGTTGTAGGGTGCTAGCACCTTCCCTACACTCAACCGACCCCCGAACCTCGTCTTTTTACTTCGTAGACCGTATTTTTAAGGTGACCAATCACACCCGAAATGATTGGTGGCGACTGTTGCTTGCTCAATGTTTAAAAGAAATATGCAATGATAGAGCACTCAGAACATGCAAGCATACATGATCTTGTAGCAAGTAATAAGTATTTTTTCATTCGATTTCCCACAGAGATTTATTCTTAGTTACTCGTGAAGTGTTTTGTTAAGTAAGAATGGGTGGATTAAATGGAGTAGATTTGATTTTAAGGTGCCTAATTACTAAGGAATATGTAGAGGATGGAAACATACACAAGTGCAAGTGGATAATAAACTTAAATGTAAAGAGAAGAGAATAACAAACGAAGAGAAAAATGGCTAAGGCAGAATTTTAACTAAGAGAATTGCGGAAACAACAATTATATCGCAATGTTGCTAACAACGAACTGTGTGTAAAGTGTGGAAACAAGGGCTACTAATGACTCCTCTATAGGCTTTTTCACACGATTCTCAAGGAGTAGATCAACTCATCATGCATCAAACTAACTCATTCTCATGTATCTTCCGATTTCATGCATTAGATCCTTTAGTTTACTCATGTCCAAGTAAGGTCTTAAGCATCTTTTTATAACAGCAAGTATTGGTTTGTACTAGGAAAACGCCTATTCCTAGGTCGTTTTCTGGCTACTTTGAGAGGCTAGCATGAGTGTATGACTCTGAACTCTTACTCCTTCCAGAGGTTAGGAGTTCTTTGGACAAAATGGATGGCCAATCGAAATTGCCCGTGGGATGAAGCTTACATACATTCAATGCATTCGAGAGCTATCCTACATGCTTTAGTCACGTGTTTCTTCCTACAGATTTGTCATTAGCATGCCCTTATGTGATTTAGTTACTCATGGATGCAGATAGAATAGAAAGACTAGATGGAGATGGCATGCTCAGTGGAATAATTGAGACCAAACAGAAGCTAAAGGTAGTAACAGAGAAGTGAAGAGATTGCAAAGTGATGAATAATGCTTCGATTAACTTAACGTTTGAACTAAACAAATGACAGCCTTGAATAACCAAAATAAAGCAGAAAGAAACGAAATGAAGTAGAGTAGCTAACGAAGGTGAAATGACAACAAATAGAAAGCTAAAGCAGAAAAAACAAGTAGATCCGTGAGGTTCTACTAACTTCTCTATTATTTCAATCTTGGCCCTATCGACCTCTATTCCTGCTCTAGACACTCTATGACCTAGGACTATCCCTTCTTCCACCATGAAGTGACACTTCTCCCAATTAAGGACTAGGTTGGTCTCCTCACACCTAGCTAGGACTTGTCCTAAGTTCTCTAAGCAATTTGTAAATGAATCACCAAAGACTGAGAAGTCATCCATAAATATTTCTATCATGGATTCATCTAAGTCAGAGAAGATGGCCAACATGCACCTTTGGAACGTTGCTGGTGCATTGCATAAGCCAAAAGGCATTCTGCGAAAAGCAAATGTTCCAAAGGGACAGGTGAAGGTTGTCTTTTCCTGGTCCACAGGGTCTATGGTGATTTGGTTATATCCAGAATAACCATCTAGAAAGCAGTAATAAGCTCTACCAGCTATCCTATCTAACATCTGATCTATGAATGGTAAAGGGAAGTGATCTTTTTTTGTTTCTTTATTTAATTTTCTATAGTCCATACAGACTCTCCATCCTGTAATAGTTCTAGTTGGAATCAGTTCATTGCTCTCATTCACTACTACAGTCATCCCCCCCTTCTTAGGTACACATTGTATTGGACTCACCCACTGACTACTAGCTATAGGGAAGATTACACCTGCATCTAACCATTTTATGATCTCTTTTTTAACTACCTCCTTCATAGAGGGGTTCAACCTACGTTGATGATCTACTCGGGGTATATGCTCTTCTTCCAATATTATCTTATGCATGCAGTAGGAAGGGCTAATACCTCTAATGTCAGCAATCGTCCATGCAATAGCCTTTTTATGTTGCTTAAGTAATAATATCAACTCAATTTCATGCTTTGCACTCAATTTGGACGAAATAATAACAGGCAGAGTATCATTACTTCCTAGATATGCATACTTAAGGTGTTCAGGCAGTGGTTTTAATTCTAAGATAGGTGGATGCTCAATGGATGGTTTCAATGGATTCATGGATCTTTCAGTCAAATCACTAGTCATACAAACATGCTGAGGTTTATCCACATGTATATCCATTATTTCAGAAATATTTAAATCAGTTACATCTAATTGTACATAATCATTGGCATGCTTAATCAGTAGTTCATGCTCAAGTTGTTCTTCCATCAGTGAATCTACTATATCCATACTTGCACAAGATTCAGAGTCAGAAGGGTACCTTAGGGCTTTAAAAACACTAAACTTAACCTCCTTATCATGAACCCTCATGGTGAGCTCACCTTTCTGGACATCAATCAGGGCCCTACCTGTGGCTAGAAATGGTCTGCCTAATAGGATGGGGACCTCCTTGTCTGCTTCATAGTCCAGAATGATGAAGTCTGCAAGAAAAATGAACTTGTCAACCTTGACAAGAATATCCTCTATCTTACCCTCAGGGTAGGCTATAGATCTGTCTGCCAATTGCAAGGTGACAGTGGTAGGACGTGCTTCTCCTATTCCCAGCTGGCGGAATAGTGATAGAGGCATGAGATTTATGCTGGCTCCCAGGTCACAAAGAGCTCTGCCCACGTGCTTGCCTGCCAACTCCACTGGTAGGGTGAAGGAACCAGGATCCTTCTCCTTCTTTGGTAGCTTGTTCTGGAGTATGGCACTGCACTCCTCAGTGAGATTCACTGTTTCAAATTCACCAATAATTTTCTTGTTAGTGATTATATCCTTCAAAAACTTAACATAAGAAGGCATGGATTGCAAAACCTCTACAAATGGAATATTAACATGCACTTGTTTAAGAATTTCTAAAAATTTGTTAAAGTGCACTTCCTGTTCTTGTTTTTTCTTTAGCCTTCGAGGGAATGGGGGTGGTGGCACATATGCAGGCACTTCAGGTCGCCTCAGGATAGGTGGAGGCCTTGGAATTTCTTCTAGTTCTTCTATGATTGGTTCCAGCCTCGCCCCTGATGTGCTTGTTGATGGTTGACCATGGTTTGGCAGAGATTCCAGTGGAGCACTAGACTCTTCATTCTCTACTCTCTTTGGGGTTTCTCTAGTGTTGCTCACCAATGGTCTCCCAGTTCTAAGTTCAATTGCTTGAACTTGTTCTTTTCCATCCCTTCTTGGCACCTCAATGTCAGCAGGTAGTCTACCTTGGGGCCTACTTTTGAGTTCATTGGCTAGTTGCCCTATTTGGTTCTCTAAGCTCCTGAGGGTAGCTTGCTGACTTTGTAGAGTAGCATCGTTCTTGGCAATGTACTCCTTAAGTAAATTTTCTACAGAAGACCCTATTGGTTGGTTATATGGTTTTTGATACATGGATTGGTTATTTTGGGGAGTGAAACCAGGTGTTCCACTAGGTCTTGGCTGGTTGAGAGCTTGGTTAGTATTTTGTTGGCCACCCCAAGAAAGATTTGGGTGGTTTCTCCAACCAGGATTGTAAGTGTTAGAATAGGGGTTGTTCCTAGGCTGCTGTTGGCTTCCAACATAGCAGACTGAGGCTGGATTCCCAGGGCAGTATTCATACAGGTGCCCTTCCCCACAGAATCCACAGATCAGTGTCTCACCTTGACTTGTTTGTGCCCCCATTGAGATGGCTGCTGCGGTGTTGACACTGGATTGGAGATTGGTTTGAGCCATTTGTTTGACTAGGTTGGTCAGGGCGTTTATTTGGCTACTCATGGCACTGAGTGCATCCTTGTCTTGAGCTCTACTTGGCTTTACCGGATCACCTGACCACCTACAATGAGATGCTGAGATCTTCTCCAGGATCTCATAGGCTTCGTTATAGCTTTTAGAAAGCATGGAACCACCAGCTGACGAATTCAACACTTGCCTTGTGCTGGGGTTGCATCCTTTGAAAAAGACTTCTATTTGGATACACCATGGGATGCCATGGTGTGGACATTTAAGCAGAAGGTCCTTGAACCTTGTCCAAGCTTCGTGAAGAGACTCATTTTCAGCTTGTTTGAATTTAATAATGTCATCACGAAAATTTGAATTCCTATCAGGTGGGAAATATTTGACTAGGAATTTCTCAGCCAGATCTGTCCAATTGACAACTGATCCGGAAGGTAATGAGTTTAACCACGTTTTGGCTTTATCCCTTAATGAGTAAGGGAAGAGGTAAAGCCTCAAAGCTTCTTGGGAAACTCCAGGAATAAGAAAGGTATCACTAACTCCTAGGAAGTTTCTAAGATGGTTGTGGGGGTCCTCATTTTCCACTCCAAAGAATTGTCCCACAGTGGACAACATTTGGAACATTACTGGCTTTAACTCGAATGAGTTGGCAGTAATTTCAGGGCGGATGATGCTTGGATTTAGCTCTCCAGGCATAGGAACTAGGTAAGAGAGAATGGCACTATCCTTGTCATTCGCTATTTCGATGGGGTTGCGAGTGGTAGGTACCGGATTTGGGTCTGGTCTTTCCATTTCTTCTTGATAGAATTGCGGAGACTCCGCAGAATCAGCAATTATTTGAGGTATAGGGGGTTGTTTAAAGAGACGTTTCTTAGCTTTGTTTCTGGCCCTAAGTAATCTCTCAGGCTCAGGATTGAACTCTAGATCGCTACTTGAATGCTCATTCATAAACTAACCCAATGGTACCTGCAAAAGAAATGAGAAAAGATTAGTTCCAATAGATATTAAGATTTGTGCTTCTAACTTAACAAACTTCGTTTTCACTAAACTAAATCCCCGGCAGCGGCGCCAAAAATTTGTTGCGTGCTCAATGTTTAAAAGAAATATGCAATGATAGAGCACTCAGAACATGCAAGCATACATGATCTTGTAGCAAGTAATAAGTATTTTTTCATTCGATTTCCCACAGAGATTTATTCTTAGTTACTCGTGAAGTGTTTTGTTAAGTAAGAATGGGTGGATTAAATGGAGTAGATTTGATTTTAAGGTGCCTAATTACTAAGGAATATGTAGAGGATGGAAACATACACAAGTGCAAGTGGATAATAAACTTAAATGTAAAGAGAAGAGAATAACAAACGAAGAGAAAAATGGCTAAGGCAGAATTTTAACTAAGAGAATTGCGGAAACAACAATTATATCGCAATGTTGCTAACAGCGAACTGTGTGTAAAGTGTGGAAACAAGGGCTACTAATGACTCCTCTATAGGCTTTTTCACACGATTCTCAAGCAGTAGATCAACTCATCATGCATCAAACTAACTCATTCTCATGTATCTTCCGATTTCATGCATTAGATCCTTTAGTTTACTCATGTCCAAGTAAGGTCTTAAGCATCTTTTTATAACAGCAAGTATTGGTTTGTACTAGGAAAACGCCTATTCCTAGGTCGTTTTCTGGCTACCTTGAGAGGCTAGCATGAGTGTATGACTCTGAACTCTTACTCCTTCCAGAGGTTAGGAGTTCTTTGGACAAAATGGATGGCCAATCGAAATTGCCCGTGGGATGAAGCTTACATACATTCAATGCATTCGAGAGCTATCCTACATGCTTTAGTCACGTGTTTCTTCCTACAGATTTGTCATTAGCATGCCCTTATGTGATTTAGTTACTCATGGATGCAGATAGAATAGAAAGACTAGATGGAGATGGCATGCTCAGTGGAATAATTGAGACCAAACAGAAGCTAAAGGCAGTAACAGAGAAGTGAAGAGATTGCAAAGTGATGAATAATGCTTCGATTAACTAAACGTTTGAACTAAACAAATGACAGCCTTGAATAACCAAAATAAAGCAGAAAGAAACGAAATGAAGTAGAGTAGCTAACGAAGGTGAAATGACAACAAACAGTAATGGAAATAGAAAGCTAAAGCAGAAAAAACAAGTAGATCCGTGCGTGATCGCGTCGTCGCAGACGCCTCGGCTGAAGGGGTAAAAAGGCAAGTTTTGCTTGGATGAATCCAATCAGAAGAGAAGACAAAAATTCTCTTCTTCCTCTCAGATTATCGACTCCAAGAGCTGAGACCTTCAATCCAACAACCGGATGAGAAACACAGGAGAAAAGACTGCGCTGAGAAGAGAGGTCTACGCCTTTCGAGTGTGTTTCAACCTTCCACTTTGACCTCCTTTTATAGTATTCTGCAGGTGCGATTGGGTCAAGGAGAACCATCCATTCTCAACGTCGTACTTCTACGTGGCTGCAGGAGAAAGAATGGATCTCTGAAAGATCGGAACAAAACAGAAAAAGGTTAGACAACTTACGGATTTCACTTAAAACATTGTGGTTTTAGCAATGTTTTCGCAATGCTTCCGCAATGAGCAATTCTCAATCCTTTAACTTCGTTTTTAATTCCTTTTCTTTCCTTTTGCATATAAGTCCTAATTTAGCTTCATTCTTCTAATTCTCATATATAAGCACGAGTTTAAGCTAAATACTACCAAAAACACCTAAGAGTGCACATCTTTCTATAGCAAACAAGTCCTAAATTAGTCACTTTTGGAGACGTAACAGCGACTCCATTTTTTGTGAAAACCCCTGTTTAACAGAAGGTTGTCGGCCGCTCCGCGTCGCAAAAACGTTGATCAGAATGTAAAACGTATGGGGCCTGAAGAAAAATCTATAACTAAAGTTATAGGGCTCGGATTAAAGTGAAATTTGTCTTGTTGGATATATAAATTCGTGCTGAACAAGACAAGACCAAAATTTACACACTTTAATGTAATTTTAATCTTAAGACATACCGAATACAGCAGATGCACGCGGAAGACAGAAACAACCAAACACTTCAAGAAGATGAATTTTTTTTTGTGGAATTTTTTAATAAGATTGAAATAAAAGACACAAAAGAAAGAAAGATGATATACCCGACCTAGAGCCAAAGCTCTGATACCAAATGATACGAAACCTCCAAGAATAAGCGTGTGAACCCCTTGATTATACGGACCCCCAACACATTAACTTGAAAACCCCAGTAGCCAATTCGATCTCAACCCCTAAGATAGGATAGAATACAGGTTACTTAGATGATCTAACAAACCAAGGATCGGACAAAGCTTTTGACTCCCATCAACCCTCGATCTTCAAAGCACTCCACAAGCAAGACAGATCAATCCTCACTTGAATGCTCCAAATATTCATGCATTCTATCACAAGAACACACAAGAAACAAAGCTTAAAAGCTTTCAGGATTTAAAACCCAAAATACTACATTTCATGTCTTTTATCAAGTTGTCTTTTACAATAGACAAGGCTAATCCCTTTTATAGACAAGGAATTAAGCCAAGAGACTCCTAACATAAATGCTAATATGAAAAGTCACCTTGAAATACCAAAAGATGCCTTGATATTCTAAAAGGCACCTTGGAAAACTAAAAGTTTATCTTGAAAAATGAAAGATCACCTAAAACTTAATTACACTTTAAATGAGTACATTAAGTAACCAAATATGTATTTTAAACTTAGTTTAACATGATCTATTAGTCTTCCACGAAATGGACTTGTGAGATAATGAAGTTCATTCATTTCTCTTCTTTGTTGACTTTGATCTTTGTTCCATAACAATGGTTTGACTTCATTGACCTTCATCATGGATATGAATTAGATTGTCAAGATAATTCATATCAGCTTATCTTTTGAGGTAATATGTTTTGCTTAGATAGAGTTTCTAGTCCTTTGTTGCTTATGTGTGAGAGTCTCTTATGCCAAAGAACTCCCTCATCCATGTTGTCATTGGTTACAACTAGGGCAAATTGTACCATTTACACATCTCTAATCACATATAGACCATTCATTTTAACATCAATCAACACTGTTTTTTTAATCCTTTTTTACTTCAAAAGTCTCCCCTGAACCTTCATATGTGCATCCAATGGAGTCTAACATTCTTAGGGAAATCATATTTATTTTTAGTTTAGGAACATGTCTCACATTCCTTAGTAGCTTCACTGAACCATCTTGGAATTTCATAGACACTGGTCCAATTCTAGCCACCTTGCAAACATGGTTATCACCCATGTACACTTCTCCTCTATCCCATTCTCTATAGGTTGTAAACCAACCCTTTGATGGAGTCATATGGAATCAACATCCACTGTCTAGAACCCAATCTTGGACTTGGAGTGTCTCATTCTGTTTGGAGGAGTGATGTGAGGTAGCTAGGGCATCAGAATAGGTAAAAGAACTATCTCCAACTGAAGCTTCAGCTGGTGTTTTACCCTTTCGCTTGTTTTGACTTTGCTGTTTTTTCAAAGCATAGCAATCTCTTGCTAAGTGCCCTGGTTTGTGACAAAAATTGCATTTCAGGTTAGTCTTGTCTTGATTTTCACCTTGGTTCTTGTTGTTTTTCCAATATTTCTTGTTTTTCCCTTTTATGAATAAACCTTCTAAATTTGAAGATTGCTTCTTTTATGATTGAAGTTCCATTTCTTTTGATCTAACTGCAAAAATGATAATATCAGTAGTTAGTTTATCTCTACCATATTTCAAAGTTGTTTTTACCTCTTTGTAAGTTTTTGGTAAGGAATTTAATAAAATGAGAGCTTCATTCTCATCTCCCACTTTATCTCCCATGTGCTTGAATTCTAAAGTTATTCTTTTGAACTCATTTAGATTTTCCATCATGGATTTGTTTGCATCCATCTTGTATGTAAAGAACATTTCTCTCAGATAGGCCTTGTTTGGTAAATCTTTTTAGAGACATAACTCATCAAGCTTGGTCCACATTGCATATGTTGTCTCTTGATCAATAACTTGTCTTAGAACACAGTCATGTAAATTTAGGACCAATGTACCATGGGCTGTTTGTTGGGATAATTACTAAATTCTATAATTCAATTATCCTTCTCTTGTGTGAACCTAATAGGAAATTAAACAAGTAGAACACAATATTATTCAAGCACACAGGACACAAACAATTTTAACGTGGAAAAACCTCTTCAATGCGAAGAGTAAAAAACCACGGACCGAAGTCAAAAACTCCATTATAATCAATAATGGGCTACAACGAGTTCTCCCTAGTCACAACTAGAGGTATACAACTACTGATATCTCGAGATGATCAATCTCGGCAACAAACGACAATAAATCAAGAGAGTAAAGAAGAAAGATCTCACTTAAAGTGACCACAAACTACCCACTGTAATCTGCCTGTAGATAGCTCCAAACGAAATCTCCACCGTTCAAATTGAAGACCCTCGTGTCAGGAACACGCTGTCAAAATTTCAGCTCGATCGGACTACGGATTGATCCCCAACGGACTGAAATACTAAAACTGTACGGATGTAGAATTCTGCACTTTTTCTTTCTCTCTAATTTCGTTTTTCTCTCTCCTCGGTTTGCTTGTCTCGACAAAACGGTTGGCTTCTCTTCCTTTAAATAGGGTAAACCTAAATGCCTTATTGGGCTTTCCACCGCTAATGTGAAAAATACCCAACAAATCTTTCCCTTTTCACTATGTGGAGGAACTTGTCATTCCAGAGGCGGAACGACAAAACTCAAGCTTTTCTCTTGGTAGATTCTTAGTCAACATATCAAATCCATTTTGATCAGATGTATCTTCTCAAGCTCAAACAAACCATCATTCAATGCATCTCTCATCCAATGATACCTTACATCTATATGTTTGGTTCTTGAATGAAATGAAGAGTTCTTACCAAGATGAATAACACTCTGATTATCGCAGAATATCACATACCGTTGTTGCTTGAAGCCAAGCTCCTGGATAAAGCGCTTCATCCACAACATCTCTTTGCACGCTTCCGCAGCTGCAATATATTTTGCTTCAGTCGTAGAAAGTACAACACACTTCTGTAGTCTTGACTGCCAAGACACTGCACCACCTGCAAAAGTCATCAAGTAACCGGAAGTAGACTTTCGGTTATCTAGATTTCCTGCCATATCTGAATCAGTGTAACCAACAAGCACAGACTTTCCACTTCCAAAAGTGAGCTTCAAACTAGAAGTACCTCGCAAATATCTCAATATCGACTTGACTGCCTCCCAATGTTGTTTTCCTGGATTAGACATAAAACGGCTAACAACACCAACAACATGAGCAATATCTGGTCTAGTACATACCATTGCATACATCAAGCTCCCAATTGTTGAAGCATATGGGAATCTTCTCATGTCTTCCTTCTCTTTGTCTGTAGAAGGGCTCTGGTTGGTACTTAGTTTGAAGTGACTAGATAAAGGAGAACTGACAATTTTAGCTTTACTCTTGTTGAATCTTTCAAGCACCTTCTCCAAGTATTGCTCCTGTGATATATATAATTTCTTGGATGCTCTATCTCGTACTATTCAAATTTCAAGAATCTTCTTTGTTGGCCCCAAATCCTTCATGGCAAAAGATTTGCTTAACTGTTTCTTCAACATGTCAATTCTCGAAACATTCCTGCCAACAATCAAAATGTCATCAACATAAAGCAATAATATGATAAAATCATCATCAGAAATTTTTTGCGTAAAGACACAATGATCAGAAGTAGTCTTCTTGAAGCCTCGCTCCCCAATAACTGACTCAAACTTCTTGTACCACTGTCTTGGTGCCTGTTTCAACCCATAAAGACTTTTCTTCAACTTGCACACAAGTTTCTCCTTGCCTTTCTTCTCAAAACCTTCTGGTTGCTCCATATAAATTTATTTATCTAAATCACCATGAAGAAATGCAGTTTTAACATCCATTTGTTTAACTTCTAAGTCAAGGTTAGCTGCCAAACCCATAACTACACGTATAGAAGACATTTTAACAACATGAGCAAAAATTTCATCAAAGTCAACACCTTTCTTCTGACTGAAACCTTTCACAACTAATCTCGCTTTGTAACGAGGCTTTGAGGTGTGTTCTTCTTGTTTCACTCTATAAACCCACTTATTTTTTAGTGCGGTTTTTTCTTTAGGCAATCTTACAAGCTCAAAAGTGTGGTTTTCATGCAAAGACTTCAACTCATATTTCAGTGCATCAATCCACTCTCTTTTGTTCTCATCTTCTATGGGCTCTTCACAACTCTCAGGTTCTCCCTCGTCAGTCAATAACACATATTCATCAACAAAATATCTTGTTGACGGACGTTGATCTCTGACAGATCTCCTGAGTTAAAACATCTGTAGGAACTTCAGTTTCTGTCAACTGTTCATGAACATCATCATCTGCCCCAATCTGTTCAGAATCTTCTACCTCATCTGTATCATCAAACTGATAATTCTGAACCTCATTTTCAATCTGTGTAGAAGGTTGTGCCAAGGGAACTGAATCTAAATCAATCAGGTCATCAGTGTGTTCAGACTCTGTTTCATCTGTCTTCTTAATGTCTTGTATGGTTTGTTCTTCTACAAACACAACATCTCGACTTCTTACAATCTTCTTCTGCACTGGATCGTATAGTCTGTAACCGAACTCATCTTGACCATAGCCAAGGAACACACATGGTCTACTTTTTGCATCAAGCTTCGTTCTCTCATCTTTAGGAAGATGAACGAAAGCTTTACAACCAAAAATACGCAGGTGATTATAAGATATATTTTTCTTCGACCAAATTTTGTTCGGTACTTCATTATCCAATGGAATACATGGAGTCAGATTCAAAACATGTACAACTGTACATAATGCTTCAACCCAGATTTTTTGCGGTAACTGTGAATGTGAAAGCAAACATCTCATTCTTTCAACCAGTGTTATGTTCATTCTCTCAGCTGTCCCATTTAACTGAGGAGTCTTAGGAGGTGACTTTTGATGTCGAATGCCATGGCTTCTACAATACTCATCAAAAGGTCCAATATACTCACCCCCATTATCGGTCCTAACACACTTCAACTTTTTACCAGCTTCTCTTTCAACAAGGGCATGAAACTGTTTAAACACTTGCAACACCTGATCTTTAGTCTTCAAGGTATAAACCCACGTTTTCCTCGAATGATCATCTATAAACGTCAGAAAATATGACGAACCTTCAAGTGTCTTAGTTTTCATAGGACCACAAACATCAGAATGTACTAAGTCAAGTACGTTTGGCTTCCTTGAAGAAGGTTGTGACGCTTTAAAAGAAACTCTACTTTGTTTTTCTGCCAAACAATGAGCACACCTTTTCAAAGGTGCATTCTTTATACCAGGAAGATGATTTTTCTTGGCTAGAATTATCAAACACTTCTCACTAATGTGACTGAGTCTCTTATGCCAAAGCTTAACAGTCTCTTCACTGTCCACTATATTTATGTCGCAATCAGTAATCTTTGCCTGCATAAAATACAATGACGAACACTTCTCTCCCCTAGCTACCACCATAGAGCCTTTAGTAAGCTTTCATTTATCATCATAGAAGATATTGTAATAACCTTCATCATTCAACTTACTTATGGAGATTAAATTCATGCGTAAATCAGGGATGTGTTTTACATTCTTCAACATCAGCATAGAACCATTACTGGTCTCTAAGTGCACATCTCCAATGCCAACTGCTTTTGCTGATCCATCATTACCCATCCTAACACTGCCAAAATCACCAGATGTGTAGGATGCAAAGAAATCCATTTTAGGTGTAGCATGAATTGAGGCACCACTGTCAATCACCCAACTGCTCTGTTGTGTAGCGAGATTAATAACATCACCGTCAAATAAAATATGGAACTCGTCGGTGGCTGCAAAAACTGTGTCTGCATCATTATCATCAGAATTCTTCTTCTACTTACCTTTATTATTTTTATTATTATTTTCTCTTTTGAACTCTCGACAATTCCTCTGCATATACCATTTCACACCACAGTAGTAACATTCAACATTGGCAAACCAACGACTCTTGCTTTTGCTTCTGCCTCTACCATTCAGACCTTTTCTTTTACTTCTCCCCTTCCTTTTAGTAATAAGAACCTCTGAATGTGAAGAAGAGTCATGTGACTTTCTTCTCATCTCTTCGTTCAAAACACTGTTTTTTACTAAGTCCATACTTAGTACTCCATTCGGGGCTGAGTTCGATAACGAAGATCTAAATGTCCCCCACGAGTCTGACAATGTACCAAGAAGTATTAACCCATGTACCTCATCGTCAAACTTGATATTCATTCCAGATAGTTGATTAAGGATACCTTGGAATGAATTCATGTGATCTAACATAAGTGTTCCCTCTCGAAACTTTAAAGCCATCAACTGCCTAATCAGAAATAATTTATTGTTACTAGTTTTCGGGGCACATAACGATTCAAGCTTGTTTAACATCGTTCGTGCATGAGTTTCATCACCAATATGATTCAAGAAATTTTCATCTACCCAAAGTCTAATAGTGCCACACACTTTCCTATGACAAATTTCTCATTCTGAATCAGTTTTATCTTCAGACTTCTCAAGTAAAAAAAACAGGATGATACAAATCTTTCACATATAAAATATCTTCCATCTTCCTTTTCTAAACTTGATAATTTGAGCCATTCAAGGTTATCATCTTACCTGTACTAGTTTCCATGTTCAACCCATGCAAGGAACTTAATTAATCACTTAATTAATCACAACCTCGCTTTGATACCACTTGTTAGGATAATTACTAAATTCTATAATTCAATTATCCCTCTCTTGTGTGAACCTAATAGGAAATTAAACAAGTAGAACACAATATAATTCAAACACAGGACACAAACAATTTTAATGTGGAAAAACCTATTCAATGCGAAGAGCAAAAAACCACGGACCGAAGTAAAAAACTCCACTATAATCAATAATGGGCTACAACAAGTTCTCCCTAGTCACAACTAGAGGTATACAACTAATGATATCTCGAGATGATCAATCTCGGCAACAAACATCAATAAATCAAGAGAGTAAAGAAGAAAGATCTCATTTAAAGTGACCACAAACTACCCACTGTAATCTGCCTGTAGATTGCTCCAAACGAAATCTCCACCGTTCAGATTGAAGACCCTCGTGTCAGGAACACTTTGTCAAAATTTCAGCTCGATCGGACCACAGATTGATCCCCAACAGACTGAAATACTAAAACTGTACGGATGTAGAATTCTGCATTTTTTCTTTCTCTCTAGTTCTGTTTACTCTCTCCTCGGTTTGCTTGTCTCGACAAAACGGCTGGCTTCTCTTCCTTTAAATAGGGTAAACCTAAATGCCCTATTGGGCTTTTACTTTTGGGCTTTCCACCGCTAATGTGAAAAATACCCAACACTGTTACTTCCATTGTTTCCATCTCTTCTTCTGTGATAGATTTTTGAAGTTTAGTAGGATCTTGGATTGCCTTCAATGCTTTTTGTTGTCCAAGGACAACCTTGATCTTGGCTTTCCATAATTCAAAATCTGATTTGCCATTAAACTTCTCAATGTCATATCTTGCAATTGACATGTTTGCTTGAATCTTTAATCTTCTTGTCTTTCTTGATTATCAAGAATTTGAATCTTTCTTCTTCTTGCAGGCTCTGATACCAATTTGTTGGGCTGAAGGATCAAAAGGGCTTCAAAACTGAAGACCCAAACTTACCCAATGAAGACAACTCAGTGTAGGTGTGTGTGATCCTCTTAATGCCACGTCACTCCTACCATGCACCAAAACGAATTTCAATTCATAGTTTTGTTCAGTTTAGACGAAAAAAGGGGAAATGGGTTTGAGAGAGGCGAAGCCCTGCCGTTTGGATTCTTGAGGAAGAAGATCGAAGGTGAAGAAGAATAATGCGAGATGAAGATGTATCTTGCGAAGAAGATAGATGGTTTAGCTGATGGAGCGACATGCGCAGCGGAAAGCGATTTCGGACCGATGATACTCTAATTTCATCAATTTAACAAATAGAAAACATGCTCAAACGACGGAAATAAGAAATTAGAAATACATACCCTTGTAGTTCCAATTTCTTCAAGTCCGCCGGCCGTTCCTCGTCACGAACTCTTCCGACCTCTTCTCACGAACGCCTCGAGGACCACCCCAGGTAGTCCCGCTATCCTCGGCGCCGAACAACGGTGTCGTGGGACACCGAAACTAAAAGAAAAGAAAATGAAAAAGAAGAGGAAGAAGAAGAAACCATGGCAGAGGGCAGAAGCACAATTGAAACTCATTTTTTCAAAAATGAGAAAATGTGTCCTCGTACACCAATCTAACCAAATGTATATATATAACATTTATATATATATATATAATAATAATAATAAAAATACAAATGTCTTACATGCATAATGCATGTAAGACATTTTTATTTATTTATTTATTTTTATTATATTATATATATTATAATTATTATTATTATTTTTCAAAAATTAATTCACAATTAATTTTAAATAATAATAATATATATTTTATTTATTAAACTATTTAATAAATAAAATTATATATATATATATATATTAATTAATTAAACTTTTTAATTAATTAATATTATTTAATTCAATATCAAATATTAATTAAATAATATGGCTAACTACGGTTTTCCGAAAACCGAAATTTTGCACATGAATCCTATTCATGTTTTAGACCATTCTCATATTTAAATCAAATTTAAATATGTCCATCCTCCTTCCATAAACCGAATTTGAACCATTCAAATTCTTTTTCTTTTTCTTTTTCTTTTTCTTTTTCTTTTCTTTTATACTGTTGCACGGCGTTATCCGAGCTAGCCAGGAGAACCTAAAGGACCTACAGATCATGAGCTCCAACGATGCGAGATTATTCGGTCAAAACTCTTTTAACCCGAATCAATCAACTTTCGTTAACCCCCGGAGACTCCACTATAGTCCGAGGGTTGCACTGTCCTCACTGTAGATATATTGTGTCCTCTGATATAACCGTCACGGGCAAGTCGACCCTTCACAGGTTGTTCGTAAACACAGTTGGGTCATTTAAACCGTTTAACCCCTGCATTACGTCTTGTTCCTTAAGTACCACTGACACCTCTAATGAACAATAGATCTGTGGTCCAACCAACAGATCAGTTAACCCTCTCATCTCATGAGAGTGAGCGCGCTAATTGTTCAAGCCCTAGAGTCAGCTATTAAGGGAACAACCTATCTACTAACCCTGAAGAGCGGGTTAGGAGTGAACTCCAATCTTGCTGGACTATGTCCCCAGCTACCTATTCGACTTTATCCCCAAGATGGTAGGCTTATTGAGTCGGCGCTTATGGGCCACTCTCACCCGTGCAAGTCAAAGGATACTATCGAATAAGCAGGAGTTCATAGCGAGCTCAGGATTGAGATCGAGTTACCTAGGCCATCAATATGTATAAGTCGGTCTCATCAGTAAACGGAGTTATAAAGAGAGAGCGACTTAATACGCGGTTCGGTCTTATGCAAACTCTTTGCACAGGACGCCCTCACTCGCACATCTCCATGTGAAACGATTCAGATCACATCGTTTTGTACAATACAAAGTGAGCCGCATCCAATAGTGTTACCAGGATAAGGTACCCAGCCTTATCCGTATACTATAGACCGTTTTGACTGATTACTTGAGCCTGATCCACAATCATGTCATACATGAAGCTCAAGTACTCATATTCAGCCAAGGGTGTTGGTCATTGGTATAGGTTAACCTAAACACGTTTCACTTTATACCAGTAAACTCTTTTACTGTATAAAACTAATAACTCTTTATTCTAAATAGAGTATTTACAAACATAACAGTTTACAAACCACGAGTTTTAGGACATAAAACCCAACAAACTCCCACTTGGACTTAAACGTCTGTGGTGTACATGTTAGGTGGAGAAAACTAATATATCATATATCAGAAGCTTTCTCCCACTGTCCTCTCCAGCAACTCGAAGCCCTAGACTCTTCTAGGTGTCTCTCAAACACTTTAGCCATGAGAGACTTAGTAAACAAATCAGCATGAAGTACTACGAGGCTTTCCATGTGACCATCACATCTCCTCATAACACTATCTGCGAGCTCAACATATAAACCTATTGCTGCTTCATAAGCTGCAAATAGACTTAGCTACAAACGAGGAATCAGCAATACAACTCTTGTATTCTACTCCTCTAAGTACAAGGAAAAAAAAAAAACTTTAACCGGAATCCAATCGAATTGGACTAATATAACTGACAGCTCCCACTACATAGCACATATCGGGTCATGTATCTCAAAAGATACATGTAACCTCTAATATATAAATGCACTTGGGTGCATTTCGTATCCTCAACACTTGAGGTGTCTCAGGAAACCATTTCCATTGACCATCGAATATTGACAACAACTTGTCAATAAAAGATTTTAGAGACAACACTAGCGATTTGTTCTTACGACTCAGATCAACCTGAATCCATAGAACAAACTAAGCCTACCTCCAAATCAACTATTTGGGAATGGGTCGCTAGTTAATGCTTGATGTCAGAAAAGAATCCTACATCATTCTCAATGATTAGGACATTAATTACGGAACGAACTATGAAAGCTACAACATTGACTAAACCCTTGTCAAACAAGGTTTATCAAATTATTGTTCAAACTTTTGTTCAAAGCCATAAGATTTGATCACCATATCAAACCTTACAATTCAGGATAAAGATGCGTATTCTAATTCATAAATGAATTGAATAGGCTGGCAAACCATTTGCTCTTTGTCCTCGAATTATGAATCTATCTAGTTGAGACTTATAGATACTTTGATCAAGATAGCTATTCTGCAGGAAAGCTAACTTGACATCCACTTGCCTTATTCTATGAAGATAGAACATGACAATGGATAAGAGTAATCTATTTAACTTACGTCTGGCAACAAGAGAAAGAGAGTATACACAATAAACCCTTTCTCTTCGGGACAATCTCATTACCAGAAAGTCAAGCCATAAAGGTTTTCACCTTAGTGGCTTGGTCTCAATACCATTCATAGATTTGTGGCTTTGAGCCATTTGACCTTGTCTATGTGAGCCATTGCCTAATTAAAAACAGCGAATCCTCAATGTTATCATCAAGTATGAGAACTTTGAGTTAAAGACAAGCCAGTGCAACGGATCGGGTTGTCCTACAACCCTCCCACTGCATTGAGGCTTTCTCAACGGTTGAGAAACTCTAGTTTGATCAACAACCTTTGTTGATATCTACAATAGCTTTCGTTACACTGTGAGTCTTAACATGCTAGTTGCTTTCGAGTTTAATAGAACACATCAGTATATATCTTTTGCTAAATGAACTGTTCATTTATAAAACCAAAAGATATAATATACAAGTGTTCAGTTTAAAACCAGAAATATAGACAATAATTACATATAACAAATGTTATTATCTCTATACAACAACTACAAAGTCTCCCACTAGTTCAGCTGCAACGATATCTCCATATCTCACAACGAGAAAACGACTGTCAGGAACTAATTTCCTGTAGAAAAACAAACATGAATAGTGGTTCCTGAAGACATCCAGGTATGAAATTCATATCCACTAAACTTGTTTTGACAAATAAATCACATTTATCTTGTCGTTCTTTCTTAGCCTATTTCTCAGCAAAGTATTTGGAGTAGTTACGCTTCCAATACCCATCTTCATTACAATGGAAACATTTTCCTTTGTCTGAAGACTTCATTTTGCGAGCAGTAGGGGCTTTGCTCTTCCTTATGTTACTCTTCTTCTTCTGAATAATCTCATTACTCAGAGAAGCAGACTTAGGCTTACTTCCTGACGCCGACCTCTTAAGGAACTTCGTCGAAGTGACAACATTTGCCCCCTTCTCTATTCCTTTGGAAGTGTACAGGAACTGATAAGTCTGAAATAACGATGGTAGCAACGTTTACTTCCGCCGCATTAAAGTGGACCATCACGTTAAGGACAAGCTCCCTAACAGAGGTATCCTCCACTAAGCGAGAGTTATAAACGAACTTGAGGACTTCATTACAAAGTGATGAGGACGAGTGTCCACCATTGCTTGTAATGAAGACATGATTTCCTTTACGGAAATCATAACCTCATACAACTTGCACAAGGCATCAAATATGCTTGCCAAGATATAAATTTGGGCTTTATCAATAACCATAATCCATCGATCGTATGCATCTCGAACACTTTGAGATGCACTCGAGCCAGCAGCTGAAGGACATTCCTTCGTTAAGACAAACCTCAGGTCGTCCAGAACCAGAATCGTATTCAGGTTCGACTTCCAGGTTCCGTAATACTCTCCGGTTAATTTGTCGTGAGCTAACACTAAATAAAACGAGCTCGACATGCCGAAAAAGAATGTAAATCTATTAGTGAAACGGTTTTAACCTATTTAAACCAATTAAGAGGTTTAGCAGCAAATAAAGTACCCAAACTCTTTATTTACATGCAACGATATTTTAGTGAGTTAGTATGGTCGCTACCTAAGGGTAAACGAGCATTCCTTCACTAAACCAAGACATTCTTGACTAAATGCTAGCTCCAGAATAACTCATATTCCACTAGCATCTTAGTTATCGTTTTCGGTCAAGATTTACTAACTCCTTAGCAAATCTCGTAAGTGTGACCCTCCATTTTTAGAACGCACAGGACGGCCCCAACAGTGCAACCTAAGGGAATGTCAGAGTTGGGAATGGCCCTATGTTTCTTTATCCATAAATGGTGACTGACTTGTTCAACTCCAATGAAACGGCCCTCCTAAGGGATTGGTGCCACCTAGGGCACCTTGCAGGCGGAACATGGGAATCTCACGGTTCAATCCAATGGAGGAGACCATAGGAAGCACCGACGCGTTTCCTTCACCCACTTACTATAGACACTTACTCCATTCACCTTGCTATTGAAAGTTGCAAATACCATCCTAAGGGGGTTGCCACATTAGCAACACGAGGCCGAGCAAAATTCTCACGTTGTGAACTTATAGGGAGTGCGTAGCAGGAGAGGGATATATCATATATTCCTTCTCAACACATCTACTAAGCATCGTAAACAGTAATTTTAGGGTAAAAACTCAGGTTTTATCTGGCTAAGTAAATAAAACCTTAAGTCTAGGCAAACTATTTACCTGAGATGTCTAGGTTATTAACAGATTTAATTAACCTCACACCTCTCATACACGCTCATAAAGCCTGGTTAACTTTACTCAAGTACCGGATCGTCCCCAGGTAGGAGGTGTTCCGTCAATTCAATTACCTCCAACCTTAGACAAGATTTCACCGGGTGAGTTTCTCATAACCTTAGCATTTACGAGATAACGACCTATTCATCTAATGAACCAGATCGTCTCATTAACCCTAAATGAACATGCTTTTCTTTGTTATAGATTTTAAAAGTCTAAGTCATTTTTACAACGCTTGCAAAAACTAGACTTTCTATAATAACAAACTTCTATATGCTTCTCAAACATACATACGCTAAGGCATGACAAGTTGAATATTTAACTTCATAATCAATATAACACTTATATCGATTATGCTCTTTAAACATACAACTCCTAATTCATAAATTAATATAACACTTATATCAATTTTTAATGAATTAAGCATGCATCCTATACATTATAACAATTATAACATACAATATGCATAAAACTAATGTTGGATGTTTTAATTTCATAATTAATATAACACTTATATTAATTATTCTATTAACTAAACAACATCAAATTCATGAATTAATATAACTCTTATATTAATACTCATGAATTAAACATGCATATACATTACAACACTTATAATATACAATAAGCATAAAACTAGGATAACCAATGTTGTACGTTTAATTTCATAATTAATATAACTCTTATATCAATTTCTCTATTAAACAAACAACATACAATTCATGAATTAATATAACTTTTATATTAATTCTTATGAATTCATAAATATGCATACTATATATTATAACACTTATAACATATTTACTATGCATGGAGCATGCTTCCTACAGTGGGATTTTAAATCTATATGGCATACGTTATGCACATACAAACATGGATTTTAATTAAAACATACATTCACAATGCATAATTAATTAAACACACTAAAGTGGATCGATTTTGGCATTTAGCAAGCAATAACTAATTTATTACAAGCTTGAACAACAAGCTACGTCTTGAGCGGACTTCGAACTCTTCGCACCGCCTTTGACCAACTTGCTTCCAACGAACGCTTCGGCCAATTTCTCTTAGAATTTCTCCTCGTAATGCCCAGAACGAGTTTGAACTTATACCGAACATTTCGGCGAGTTCCAAACTCAAACTTCTTTCACAAAGAAACCTATATGGACTCTAATGACTCTAAAAATACAGACTCTTCTGCACGCATTAAAGCCCATACATTCTCGGGCAATTACAAATAATGAAATTCAAATAGAAACTATGCCAAAATCGATATTCACTTTAGACATCCATTCAGAAACAATTTCTAAATTAAAATACCCACCAACTTAAATTGATGCAAATTGAGTTAATCACAAAATCGCTCTGATACCAATTGATGGAGCGACTTGCGCAGCGGAAAGCGATTTCGGACCGATGATACTCTAATTTCATCAATTTAACAAATAGAAAACATGCTCAAACGACGGAAATAAGAAATTAGAAATACATACCCTTGTAGTTCCAATTTCTTCAAGTCCGCCGGCCGTTCCTCGTCACGAACTCTTCCGACCTCTTCTCACGAACGCCTCGAGGACCACCCCAGGTAGTCCCGCTATCCTCGGCGCCGAACAACGGTGTTGTGGGACACCGAAACTAAAAGAAAAGAAAATGAAAAAGAAGAGGAAGAAGAAGAAACCATGGCAGAGGGCAGAAGCACAATTGAAACTCATTTTTTCAAAAATGAGAAAATGTGTCCTCGTACACCAATCTAACCAAATGTATATATATAACATTTATATATATATATATAATAATAATAATAAAAATACAAATGTCTTACATGCATAATGCATGTAAGACATTTTTATTTATTTATTTATTTTTATTATATTATATATATTATAATTATTATTATTATTTTTCAAAAATTAATTCACAATTAATTTTAAATAATAATAATATATATTTTATTTATTAAACTATTTAATAAATAAAATTATATATATATATATATATTAATTAATTAAACTTTTTAATTAATTAATATTATTTAATTCAATATCAAATATTAATTAAATAATATGGCTAACTACGGTTTTCCGAAAACCGAAATTTTGCACATGAATCCTATTCATGTTTTAGACCATTCTCATATTTAAATCAAATTTAAATATGTCCATCCTCCTTCCATAAACCGAATTTGAACCATTCAAATTCTTTTTCTTTTTCTTTTTCTTTTTCTTTTTCTTTTCTTTTATACTGTTGCACGGCGTTATCCGAGCTAGCCAGGAGAACCTAAAGGACCTACAGATCATGAGCTCCAACGATGCGAGATTATTCGGTCAAAACTCTTTTAACCCGAATCAATCAACTTTCGTTAACCCCCGGAGACTCCACTATAGTCCGAGGGTTGCACTCTCCTCACTGTAGATATATTGTGTCCTCTGATATAACCGTCACGGGCAAGTCGACCCTTCACAGGTTGTTCGTAAACACAGTTGGGTCATTTAAACCGTTTAACCCCTGCATTACGTCTTGTTCCTTAAGTACCACTGACACCTCTAATGAACAATAGATCTGTGGTCCAACCAACAGATCAGTTAACCCTCTCATCTCATGAGAGTGAGCGCGCTAATTGTTCAAGCCCCAGAGTCAGCTATTAAGGGAGCAACCTATCTACTAACCCTGAAGAGCGGGTTAGGAGTGAACTCCAATCTTGCTGTACTATGTCCCCAGCTACCTATTCGACTTTATCCCCAAGATGGTAGGCTTATTGAGTCGGCGCTTATGGGCCACTCTCACCCGTGCAAGTCAAAGGATACTATCGAATAAGCAGGAGTTCATAGCGAGCTCAGGATTGAGATCGAGTTACCTAGGCCATCAATATGTATAAGTCGGTCTCATCAGTAAACGGAGTTATAAAGAGAGAGCGACTTAATACGCGGTTCGGTCTTATGCAAACTCTTTGCACAGGACGCCCTCACTCGCACATCTCCATGTGAAACGATTCAGATCACATCGTTTTGTACAATACAAAGTGAGCCGCATCCAATAGTGTTACCAGGATAAGGTACCCAGCCTTATCCGTATACTATAGACCGTTTTGACTGATTACTTGAGCCTGATCCACAATCATGTCATACATGAAGCTCAAGTACTCATATTCAGCCAAGGGTGTTGGTCATTGGTATAGGTTAACCTAAACACGTTTCACTTTATACCAGTAAACTCTTTTACTGTATAAAACTAATAACTCTTTATTCTAAATAGAGTATTTACAAACATAACAGTTTACAAACCACGAGTTTTAGGACATAAAACCCAACATTAGCTATATCACATAGCCTCAAACCATCTCAAGTTCAGAAGCTTTATTAGAAGTTCATCAATGGAGATTTTACAGAGAGTTTTCTTGTACAAAGATAAGTGTCTAACTTTCTTTCCATCACTCTTTATGTCTCTACTTCATCTTCTACTCTCAGTCCAATTTTTATGTATATACATGGACATTACAAAGGAATATTTGAAGAACAAAAATCTGTTTTAGAACATAGCAGATTTATTTGTTATTTTACAATACCCAATTCTGAAAGTTCTTAACCAAATTTGTTATTGTTTTTATTGTTTGATGGTGTTTTAATTAACACGAGGAGATGAAGGAGAGTAAAAAGAAGAGAGAGAAAGGAGAACGACAAAACATAAGAGAGAAATTTGTGAATTAAAAAATTGGTAAGACCCACATAAATTGACATATTTTTTTATTTTGAAACAATCGACACATGTCAATTATTGAAATGCAATGATATGTAAAAACTGCATAGGGTACTAGATTTTTTTTTTCATTTAGACACCAAGAAAAGATGGTGGAAGAAGAAAGTAAAGACCCTTAAAGAGCTCTTTTGGGGAAGCGTGAGAGAGTTTTGGGAAGTGTAAAGGCGTGTTTGGCCCAAGGAGTTGTTTGACAAGGAGTTGGGAGGAGAAGTTAACTCCCCGTTTGACCCACGGACTTGTTGAACTCGGATAAAAAATATGAACTCCCCAGACTTCTACAGTAATTACTATTGAACTCTCCAGACTTCTACCATAATTACTATTCAAGTCTATCCCATTTTTTGAGGCAACACTTCAACCTATTTTATTATTTTAAATATAAATTAGGTTGTTTAATCAAAATTAGTACTCAAACCAAATTCAAAATGTAGTATTCTTACTATGTTGATAAATAAAAACATCAGCTTATTTGTACCCGTTTAAATTAATGGATTAAAAACTTTCAAATTCACATGTAATATTTAACACAATATTGTACGATTTTCTTTTATTTCAAAACTATCCAAATAAAATGAATAATTAATGTGAGTGATATTGAAAAAAAGAATGTGAAGTATTGTGGTCAAAATTATTTTTGTTATCTTCAAAAAAAAAATTGGGAAGGATACATAAAATAAAAAACAAAAATCACATTCTTAAAATTTATTGAAAGAAGTCTTTAACAATGAAAATATAGAAAATTATAGAAAAACAGTTGTAAAAAACACAAAATAGCTAAAGTCTTATTGTGGAAAAATAATGTGAAGTGTTGTACTCAAAATTATTTTTGTTGTCTTCAAACAAATTTGTCAAGAATAAATAAAATAAAAATAAAATATTTCATTTTTAGAATTTATTGGAATTGGAAGAAGACCTTAATAAGAAAATTTCGAAAGTTTGTAGAAAAAATTTGTGCAGAATAAAACATCTAAAATAAACTCAGACTTCAGAACTTCAGGTTCAACAACTCCCTACTCCAAACACATTAGTTCAACAACTCCCTACTCCAAACACATTACAGACTTCAGAACTTCAGACTAAACAATTCCCTGTCCCAAACATACATACTTCAGAACTCTTCAGAATAAACAACTCCCCAGATTAAACAATTCTAGAGTAAACAATTCCAACTCCCCCAACTCCTTGGGCCAAACGCCCCCTAAAGGTTTATGTGTGAGAGAGGAGATAAATAAATTCGATTTTGGGAAAAGATGAGAAGATCAAAAGTTTTTTTTTAAAAAGGAAGAACATTACATTTTAATATTTTTTAATATTATTTCAAGATGAGACTATGATTCAAATTTAGTCACTAATTTATACCGAATGCCAGAGTTGAATTATGTTTTTTTCCCCCTAAAATGTGCCTTTCTAATTCAGTTTTTAAACATAAAAAAAATCGATAACAAATGGTAGGGGTGGCCCCGGTCGGTCGGTGTCGGTATTAGCATAAAATCGGCACCGAAAACCAACCATTCGGTTTCGATCAGTCGGAGACATCCTTTTTTTAGTTTTGTGCAAACCGACCGACCGTTCGTCGGTCGGTTGGTCGGTTTTTTTGGTGAACAGACGAAAAAAATGAAATGAGAATTGAGGAGGAGAAAGAAGTAGAGACGATGACGTGCAGGGCTAGATAGCGGACGACGTTAAATGAGTAAGATACCATAAAAAAAATAAAAGAAAGAAGAAGAAATTAAATGAAGAGAAGAAACTAAAATGACTGAGATAAGAAAAAATGGAGGAAAAAAATGAAAAAGGAGAAAGAAGAAGAAAAAATGAAAGAGAGATGGAGAATGGAGGAAAAAGTTTGACGGAGAAAGAAGAAAAAAAAAAAATGAAGTGAAAAGAAAGTTAGTAAATGAGGAGAGAGAAAACAAAATGTAATAATAATTTGTTTGTAAATCAAAGCTCACGTAAATCTAGGCGACGTGAATTGAGGATTTTAAAAAAAATCACATTAATCGATTTGATTAGACATTTTCTTTTGCCAAAGCGAGCCTAGCTCAACTAACATATGTATGTGGTCTGTGGTTCGAATCCTCCCACCCCCAATGTACTAAAAAAAAAAGATTAGACATTTTCTTTTTGATTAAAATTAATAGACTTTCCTTCTCCTTTGTAAAACTTACCGCTTCTTTTAAATGTCGGTTGGTCGGTCGAAAATGTGCTTTCCGACCACTCCGACTGACCGACCTTCGATTTTTTTATCTACAAAAATCGACAACGACTGGCAATCTTTTTAAACTGACCAACCAATGTCGGTTCGGTTGGTTGCGGTCGGTTTTTCGATTTCTCGGTTTGGTTTGTCCACTCCTAACAAATGGGATCAAATATGAAGTCTATAAACCACTAGAATTTTTGTGATTTAGAATATGTTTGGTTTGAATACTAAATACTAAACACAGTTTTTCAAAAAAGTGTTTTTTTTAAATATTTAATAATTAAAACACTTATGTTTAATTACATTTTTTTTTCAAAGGATTGGTTGCACAAAAGCGATGAGGCTGAAAATAATTTCAAAATTAGCAAAATTTAAAACATTTTGTAAATATGACAAAAAATTAGTGGCTATCACTCATAGAAGCTATCATTGATATATGACTATCACTATAAACTACTATCAATGATAGACTACTATCATTGATAGACTAAAAAACTGAGGTGATAGACTACTATCATCGATAGACTTCTATCGACGATATACCATACTATCCGTTATAGAAATTGTCATATCTGCATTTTTTTTAAAAAAGTGATATATTTTTAATTATTTTACTCTAAATTGACGTCTGTTACAATTTCTTTTTTTTCAAAAGTTTTTTTATCCATAAATTTGTTTGGTTTTCCCTACACTAGAATGTTTCTCCTAACATCAAATTACTATAAAGAACGACCGTTAATAAACAAGATAAATTAATAAGTTTAAATTTGTATTTTAAAAACTATGATCGACGTTGACTATTGATAATGGTCGATGATGGAGTAAGTGGTGGTCGTGGTCGGTAGTTGCCGAAGGTTGGCACTAGTGGCCAGTGGTGGTCGTTGCTGAAGGTCGACCGAAATTTTTGTCGGTGGTCGGCGGCGCAGACGTGGTGGTCGGAGGTGGTCATCGAAAGTCACCGGAAGAGGTTGCCGGAGATGGTCGCTTGCGGTGGACGGTGGTGGTCGCTCGCAAAAACTATGGGTGGAGAAAATTTAAAAAGGTAGTGTGAAGGTATTTTGATAATTGTAATATACTTTGAAAATTATGGAGTATTCTAAATTAAACACCAAAAAAGTATTTTTTTTAAAGTTTGTTTCACCGAATGATTTATTCAATTCATTCTTTAAGAAGTTATTTTTGGTGGTTGCCAACACCACAATGACTTTTAGGAATCGTCGGTTCTGGTTCTATATGAACCAACAAAGGTTTATATTTTCGATAAGGCTTTGATTAATATAAAATTTGAGTGTTTCCTTTAAAGCTTTGTCTCCTGCATGTCTCTTTGCAAACCTTGTTTTAGTGTGGCATGTTTGAAGCATTCAAATATCCAACTTGTAGAGTGTTTTAATCTTGAAGTAAAAATAAATTCTCTTATATTCACCCGTAAACTTTGAGTTGATTTTAATTTGATATTTTGGTTTTTTGGTTTGTGTATCAGAGGTTTATGAGTGTTTTTCCACAATTGCTAGTGCAAATTTCGTTAGGGTCGTACCAGAACTTTCAACATTTATTCCAACTACGAATAAGTATATCGAGACAATGATTTCTCTTTATCTAAATGTCCTGCATAATCAGAATGCACATATCCATAAAGCTCAATCGATAGATTTATGATTATGTTGTATGATTATTTTGTAGCACCCATTTCGTAGCTTCCTACCCATCATATTGGTTTCATAAGTCAAATCAGGTCTTCTATGTTGGTTACGTAAAATGGACTAAAAAATGTAGTTTTGCACAGTATAATTGACAAAGGTATTAGCAAAACTCAATTCATTAACATTCTCATAAGAGGAGAATTTGGCTGCTATCTGAGCTGCAACCCGACACGTGGACGAAGTGTATGGTGCTATGTGTCAACTTAATTTTTTTTTCTTCTTCTTCTGCCTTCGATACTCCTCCCTCCCTCTCCTTTTATGTTTTTCTGTTATATTGTTTCACTTTCTACCATTAGAATTAAGTATTTTATATTTATTTATATTTTAAAATTATTTAATCTATACCATAAATAAATAAATAAATAATTTTTTTTATTTTGGACAATATCAATTTTTTAAAATTTTATAATTTTATAAAAACTTAGTGATGTGTTATACTTTTATAATTTAATTGTTGAGAAATATTATATATAAAATTATAAAAAAATATATAATTTTATGGCTACTCTCTTATTAATTTTATAAGAAAATTATTATAATTTCTTCAAATTATATATATATATATATATATATATATATATATATATATATATATATATATATATATATATATGCACAAAACTTTATACTGTCTTTGGTTGAAATTGTAAGCCTCTTGTTATCAATTTTATATGAAAACTGCTATAATTTCTTCAAATAATATGTATATATGCACAATAATATACAAGGTTAGTTTTTGTATTTTTTACGTAAAAAAATCTTGAATATAATTGGGACAAAACAATAATATGTCATTCACTCAATTATTTAAGGTAAATTTTATATTCAAAATATTTTAGTGGAATATATATATATATATATATATATATATATATATATTAATGAAACTTTGGCATTAACAATATGGTAATTGATAATTTAAAGGATTATTTTGTTTTGTTTAAGTTTATTTTAAAATATTTTAAGTGATATAATTAGATATAAAGTTATGAACATTGTTGGCAATGTTTATTTATAAATTAATTTTGATTTATTTATTTATATTATTGTTATTTTAAAATCTCAACTTTCAATTGATTAGTTTAAAATAAATGATAATATTAGATGATAAAATGAAATAAATGTTTAAAAATGAAAAAAAAAATTGATATTGATGTTGCGAAGAAACAAGAATTTTATTTATTTATTTAGAGGTAGATTAAATAATTTTTTAATATAGATAAATAAAATAAAATAAATCTGAACTTTAGTGAGAAAATATACAAATAATATATTCATAAATTAAATAATCATAAATGTACAAACAATAGAAAGAATTGAGATGTCAACATGAGCATAGCTCAAACGACATATTATACAATCAATAACTAAGAGGTCGCATGTTCGACTCTCTCACCCGTTATAAAAAAACACATAAGAAAAGAGATAGAGGAAGAGTAGGCAGAGCGCATACGGAATTGTTTAAGAGAGAAAAAAGAGAAAAAATGTTAATTAAAAAATTGTGCCAAAGAGATAAATGCCATTTTTTAAAAAATGTTTGATATATGTTCTTTTTCAATTTAATCTCTATCCTCTCTATTTTTTTTTCATTCCATATTTACGTTCCTAACATCTCAATTTCCTCTCTGATTTATAAAATTTAATAATTTCAAAAAACTAACTCTCCCAAGATTTTCTCCCTTCCCTCTCTCACATTTTAACGGTAATCTGCAATATCACTCATTTTTTTTTGGAACTAACTCTCTCTCCTAAGATTTTCTCCCTCGCTTCGTTCTACCAGTAATCTCCCACACACAAAAAAAAAAAAACAAATATCACTCATCTTTTTCCGAGAGTCATTGTTCATATGATTAAAAATTAAAAATAAACATAGTAGTGCAATAGAATGACAAGAAAAAGAAAATCATAAGTATGATAAAAATAAAAAAAAAATAAAAAAAATATAGACTTGCAAAACACAATAAATCATACGATGACAAAATTTTACAAAACCACGATAAAACTTATAAAAAAAAAAAAATCATCTTCACAGTTGGATAAATACATAAAAAAAATAAACCCTCCTCACAGTTGGATAAATACATAAAAAAAAATTAATGGTAAATTGATAGATAATTTAAAAATTACATAAATCAAACGATGAGAAAAATAAATATAGAATTGCAAATATTGCCGTACAAAATATGTATTTGCAAATCACTTGAAGTGCAAAAATAATGTTTTTGCAATTGTATTTTCCATTTTGCAATTATATTGGAAAGACAACAACAATACTTAGAAGACAAAAAAAAGAAAAAACCAAAATTAGAGAAAAAAAATATGCTCTTTCTTTTACCCATCATCAAATTGAACAATAAAAAAATCTAATTATAAAAAGAAAAGTGTTTGTTTTTTCAATTCACTAGAAATGAAAATACATTATGTTTTTTAATTGAAAATGAAAATACAATATATTTTTTAATTGAATTTTTTTTCAACGGAAAGGTACCCAGTAGATTGCAATATTACAAACAACAATTACATTGCCATTATAAATTTGCAAATTAGAATTACAGTGTCATTGCAAATTTGCAAAGTGCAATTAACACAATACATTGCAAAGTGAAATTATAGTGTAATTGTAATTTGCAAATTGCAATTACATGATACATTGCAAAGTGCAATTATAGTGTAATTGTGCAATTACACGATACATTGTAGAGTACAATTACTCCAAACTGCAATTAGGTGTAATTGCAATTTACGGTACAAATACTTTGTATTTGCAAAAACTCAAAAGAAATGCATTGGAAGCAAATACACTATACACGGTATTTGCAAAAAAAAAAAAAAAAAATCAAATAAATAATTTTTGCAACAAAAAAAAACTTCAAATACCGCGTATTAAATGGTGTAACCCGGAATGTGAATGATGATTGAATGATGAATTTTGCTCAATATATCAACTTCAGCAAACTTCAAGTTATTTCTTGTTCCTCAAAAAAATTAAATTGTGCAGATTCTTTCCCAACTAAATAAGAGATCTTGGCGGAATTTCCACATATGAAATTGAGCACAATTTTGCAACCTTTTAATTATTTCTTGTTCCTCAAAAAAAATCCTTGTGTGGATTCTTCCCCCAACTAAAGAAGAGATCCTTGTGTGGATTCTTCCCCCAACTAAAGAAGAGATCTTGTCGGATTTTCCACATATGAAAAGGATTCTTCCCCCAACTAAAGAAGAGATCTTGTCGGATTTTCCACATATGAAATTGAGTACAATTTTGCAACCCTCCGACGCATCTTCAAATCCAAATTCCCACAACAAAGAAGAAAAAAAAGAACTTCAAATTCCCATGACACTTCTTTGTTTCTCATAATCTCATTAAAAAAATGTATTCATTTTTTTTTCTTTCACAACATCTTTGTAAGTTCTACAACGAGAGCTTCTCCAACGGCGGCAGCGACACAACACGAAGTGAGAAGATGAGGGAAGCGGAGGCTGAGGCGGCGAGACGACGTGAGAAAATGAGTGCAGCAAAGCATGAGGTATAAGTAGATTTTCTTTCACAAGATCTTTGTAAGTTCTACAACGAGAGCTTCTCCAATGGCGGCAGCGACACAACACGAAGTGAGAAGATGAAGGAAGCGGAGGCTGAGGCGGCGAGACGACGTGAGAAAATGAGTGCAGCAAAGCATGAGGTATAAGTAGAAAAAGACTAAAATCTAACTTTTTATTTTATTTTTAGGATTTAAAGGAGAGAATAAAATCCGTGGAGATAGAGGAAGATTTTGTTATTAGTTAAATATAATAAATAAAATCCTTAATTATTAGAGATTTTGGGTTAGAGATAGATAATGAATAATCAATAAAAGGGATTAGGGGAGATAGGGAAAGATTTTGTTAGAAAAAATCAAGAGATGTAAGGTTTTTTTAAAGATAAAATTTTAAAATGAGAAGAAAAGTTTGGAGGGTAAAAAATGAAGGAAAAAGTAAAGGAGAGAGAAAAAAAAAATAAAACACGAAACTTCATTTTAAAAAATGGGACATAGATTAAAATGAGTTAAAAAAAATCATTTAACATGTATTCCAATTTTGTAGACCCATTTATTATAAAGGAATGTAATAATAACTCTCAATTTCTATTTATAGCTTACAAGGGAAATTCCTAATTCTAATGAAAGATCCAATCAAATCTTAAATATAATAAAATAAAATCTGAAGGTAGATAATTCCCTAAAAAATTTAAGGAAAGATCTTTCCTAAACTAAAAAAAAATAATAAAATAAGAGTAAAACTTTGTTTGCAGAGGGCTACAAGCATCTCTTGTCGCCGAGTCATATGGCATGGATAAATATTTATATCATTTTTTTTAAAAAAAAAATCTTCCTTTTATGTAGTTATCTAGATTTTTTCCCATTTTTTCTCTCCTCTCATATTGTCCTTCCTCCAACTATAATTTCCTTTTCTCTCTCTCGTCCTTCAACCCCTCCCCTTTTGGTGACCATGGAAATCGAGTTCCAACCTCAATGAATTAAAAAAAATTCTCACTTTCTCTTCGACAAGTTGAGGAGGTTAATGTTTCCCGATTTCAGATAGGAACTGAGGATGTTAAAAGTTAAAAGAGGTGAAAGTTTCAACGGTTTTTGTTAAAGGTTAAAAGAGATGAAAGTTTCAACGATTTTTGTGAAGAGGAGGCTGATCGGAGTGGCGACGACAATTTTTAAATTGGAGGAGGGGGAAATTAGAGGTTTTGTTCGATTGGGATCCAGCGTGAGATTTGTGATGTGTGCAGATTGTAATGGAAGTTATAAAGTTTTGGATTAGAGGAGAAGAAGACAATGTGGGTTGATACAAATTTTAATTTGAGGCTTTTTTAGGGAGTAAAAAAACACATTTTCTTTTTTTATTTTTTAAATTTAATTTGAGTGTTGAACATAGATCAGTGGGAGGAATGAAGGAGAAGAAAGATGGAAATCGATTTCCATGTTACGAGGAGGGGGGTTGAAGGACGGGAGAGGAAGGGCCTTCAAGGGAGGAAGGAGGAAAAAAAATATATAAAGATTTAGCCAATCACAATGTGCCACATGATTGAGCTGCAAAAGATGGTTGTAGCCGGATATGCAAGCAAGTCGACCCTTCACAGGCTGTTCGTAATCACAACTGGGTCATTTAAACTGTTTAACCCTTGCATTACATCTTGTTCCTTAAGTACCACTGACACCTCTATTAAACAATAGATATGTAATTAACCCTCTCATCTCATGAGAGTGTGCGCACTAATTGTTCAAGCCCCAAAGTTAGCTATTAAGAGAACAACCTATCTACTAACCCCTACTAACCCTGAAGAACGGGTTAGGAGTGAACTCCAATCTTGTTGTACTATGTCTCCAACTACCTAATCGACTTTATCCCCAAGATGGCAGACTTATTGAGTCGGCGCTTATGGGTCATTCTCATCGGTGCAAGTCAAAGGATACTTTCGAATAAGCAGGAGTTCATAGGAAACTCAGGATTGAGATTGAGTTACCTAGGCCATAAAATGAAAATGTCGGTCTCATAAGTAAACGGTGTTATAAAGAGAGAGCGACATATTTAGCGGTTCGGTCTTATGCAAACTCTTTGCACAGGACGTCCTCACTTGCACATCTCCATGTGAAACGATTCGGATCACATCATTTTGTACATACAAACTTAGCCGCATCCAATAGTGTTACTAGGATAAGGTACCCAGCCTTATCCGTATACTATAGACCATTTTGACTGACTACTTGAGTCTGATCCACAATCATGTCATACATGAGGCACAAGTACTCATATTCAGTCATGGGTGTTGGTCATTGGTATAGGTTAACGTAAACACGTTTCACTTTATTCCAGTAAACACTTTTACTGAATAAAACTAATAACTCTTTATTCTAAATAGAATATTTACAAACATAACAGTTTACAAACCACGAGTTTTAGGACATAAAACCCAACACATATTGTAGGTGATGGGCACATGCGAAGTTATGCATAAGGGCGTGAGTGGCTGGCGGTTGTATCTTCAAATGGCTTAACTTGTACTTCATAATTTAACAATAGTGGTTCTAACATGATCACATATCATTTTCTCATCCTTTAAAAATCTTTGTTTTCGAATCAAACATGTCACCTACACCTAAAAAAAAGCAAACTTGTGCATCTATGTAATAATACTTTTTGCTTTATAGACTACATTTTTTTATGGCCACCTACTGATAACTCTCCAAATAAGAGTTATTTAGGGTCTTTAAATGATAGAATTAATCTGTGATTAGAGTAATTGCTTGCGGTATTGCATGATTATGCCCATATTTTTTATTAAATTCCTAAGAAGATCATTTATGAAGACTTTGCATGATTTGATAGAATTCATGCCTGAATTGTGTATAATTGACACACTTTTATGAATACCTAGGTATTTTGTGAAAATAAGGTTTCATCAAAGTTCCAGCAAAGCAGAGATCTTTGGTATTGCAAAATATTTTGGAAGAGCAAAACTTTCGCGAAAACTGTACCCGAGCACGTAGGCTGGCAGGCATTGTTCGCTTCCGTACACACAGAAAAGCAAATTTGCTTTTGTCAACCAATGAGAGAATATGGTAGTTTTAGGGCAAGTTTTGGGGAAATATTAATGGTATTTAAAGGAAATGAGAGAACTTTTCGGGAGGGCTTTTAGAGAGACATTTTACCTTAGTTTTGAGAGCTTTTTGTGGTATCTTGAAGGAGAAGTCGCCGGAGAAGACAAGGCTGCTATTGATTCTGGTCGCCGGAGAAGGAGCTGAGCTGAAGCCTTGGCAAGGAACTATTCTCCGTCGCTGAAGTTTTGTTGGAGCATAATATTCTTCCCATTCTCTTTCTTCTCTTCAATTATTTTATGTTGAGTGTTTTGAACTCTGTTTTCAGAATTTTTGTAACGACCTGACTTTCTATGACCTCACTTTAGGACCGTTACTACATACGTGGCGTCATAAATCTCAATAAATAATTTAAAACTTTATTTTAGAATTAAATAAATCAAACTAATACATTTAACTCGGGATCTCGGTAAAAACATAAAAAAAATAGTTAATTAAGTTCATTCAAGACAAGATTTAAAACCAAAATCATTTGTTCTAGTCCTTAGCAAAAACGTCCAAACTGACGGGAAGAAATAAGAATTTAAATAAACGCGGAAGCTCTGACTCCACATGTCCCATGATATCATCAACCGACCACATCGCCAAGCGCCATGTACGTTTCTGTCATTACCTGAAAAATGTTTTAAGAAAAGAACTCTACTATCGTGGTCGGGCTGCGCAATCAAATGCAGTCATAAACTAACTAAAAACTTTAACTAGTGGGACCTAAACCTGCCCCTTTAGCTTATCACCTCATTCATGTTCATCTGGATGTGCATCAATTTCATACACATCAGTACCAAAAATATCAATTTCAGGAACCCTCTAAGCATGCATCACTTCCATGCACGCCAACCTCAAGGTATGCATCACTTTCATGCATAAGTGCGTATCACTTTCATACCCACTAGCTCTAAGCACATCACTTTCATGTGATTAGAACTCCTAAACCTGCCTAGGTATGCATCACTTTCATGCATAGGTGAGCATCACTTTCATACCCACCGACTCTAAACACATCACTTTCATGTGATTAGAACCCCTAAACCGACATCAGTTTCATTCAAACAAATCCCGCAAATAATGGAAGGTAGCTATCTTAACTCTCACGACTCAATGTCATATATCGATGCATGAGGTCCCACCTAAAATGTTCTAAATACTAGAAATGATGCGACATGGAGTAATTTTCTCTCATGCATTAACCTCAACTTCTAACTTGCATCTCATTCATGAATAATTGAACTCAGCTACACCCAAACTTTACAGTCACATTACATGCATGAACATAACATAACTTGTTCATGACATCAATCACAACAATCTCACATCATCGAATTTTACAGCCACATTACATGCATAAATACAACATAACTTGTTCATGACATCAATCACAACAATCTCACATCATCGAATTTTACAGCCACATTACATACATAAATACAACCTAACTTGTTCATGGCATCGTTCACAGCAATCTCGCATCATCAAACATAAATATCCCAACAACATCACACGCACAAGGTCTTAAACATAAAACCAACTTCAAGAATTAATACAAAATTACATAATCAATATTTCAAACAATAATTCCCAACCTAGCCCAAAGCTAGCCACTAGTAAGGTTACTTACTTTTAACCGAATTACTAAAATTGTTTATGAACGCCCTTGGTCTCCACCTATGTCGTCCTAGCTTGACGTCACACCTAATTTTATTTGAACCAGAACGAAATCGATCTCACACTAAAATGGAGGTGATTTCCAATTATTAAAATGAATATGAATCGAAGGACATGGTTCAAAAATTACCACTAATCACGAGTGAATGAGCTGCGACGTGTGCGGCGGCGGAGAGGGAGAGAGGGCAGCGGCTGGCGGACGACTGAGGGCGTGCAGAAGGTGAGAGCAATTTGAGGGAGAGGGAAAGAGGTGAGGGAGAAGATGAGAGGGGCGGCGCTGGATTTTGGATTGTGGACTAAGATAGAGTGGGAAAAAGTGTGGGTCTTCGATTCACGAAGACCTATGCTGAAGTTAAGTTTTTTTTTTTTATTATTATTATTAATATTAATATTAATATTAATAATATTTATATTTATATTAATATATTAATAATAATAATAATAATCTTATTATTACTCATAATTCATTAACTTTTAATTAACTTAGTCAATTACTAATCCTAGCCTCTTTTAAATCCTAAATTTCACCTGATACTTCTACTTAAATTCACTATCGAACCCAATAACAATAATAATTAAAATAAAAATATTGTTACTTGATGTTCGGGTAGTTACAATTTTTGTTGCTGTCATTATGTTTCCTTTGAGCCATTTTGTGCTCATATCTTGTAGCATGAACTAAACCTCTCAAGGGGAAGGTTAGAGTAAAGTTGTTATTGAGTAAAGTGAAATACTTGTGGTTTGTAAACTTAATGTATATTCTATTTTGTAATAAAGTTGTTATTGAGGTTTATTCAGTAAAGTTGTTATTGAGTAAAGTGAAATACGTTTTCTTATACCCAAACTCCAATAAACTAAGAACCCATGACTATAATATGTATACTTGAACTTCATGTGTGATATGATTGTGGATAGTGTTCGAGTAAATTTCCAGAACGGTCTATAGTATACGGATAAGGTTGGGTACCTTATCCTGGGGAAACTATGGACGCGGCTCACTTTGTATAGTACAAACGATGTGATCTGAAATCGTTCATGTGGAGACATGCGAGTGGGAGCGTCCTATGCAATGAGTTTGCATAAGACTGAACCGCGAAATCAAGTCACTCTTTCTTTATAACTCCGTTTACTATAAAGACTGATTTTTTCATATGATGACCTAGGTAACTCGATCTTAATCTTGAGCACGCTATGAACTCTTGTTTATTTGGGCTTATCCTTTGACTTGCATGGGTGAGAGTGGCCCGAGATCGCCGACTCAATAAGCCTACCATCTTCGGGATAAGACCGAGTAAGGAGCTGTGAACATAGTCCTGCGAGATGGAGTTCACTCCTACTCACCATTAAGATTTAGTAGATAGGTTGTTTCCTTAAGTGTTGACTCCAGGTCTTGAACTAGGGATCCCACCCTCTCATTGGCTCGAGAGGGATTCGGTTTGGTGGTTGGACCACAAACCAATTGGAGGATCAATGAGACTTAAGAAACAAGATGTAATTACGGGGGAAAAACGATTATTTTGACCTAACAGTAATTACGAATGACCTGTGAAGGATCGGCTTACTAATCATGGTTATATCAAGAGGACAAAAATATATCTGAGGTGATGCGAGTGCAACCTTTGGGCTTTAGTGGAGTCCCCGGGGTTAACGAATGTTGGTTAGCTTGACTAAAGAGTTTGGCCGGGTAATCTCGTATCGTTGGAGCTCATGATTTGTGATGGAGCGTTGATGGAACGCAGCGGAAGCGATTTGGATCATAGACACTCTAATTTCATCAATTTAAACAAACGGAAACATGCAAAAGCAATGAAAAAGAGAAATTAGAACACATACCCTTGTCGTTCGTATTTCTTCAATTTCACCGCCAGAAGCTCCTCACGAGCTCACCGATCCTTCTCACGAAACCTTCGTGGACCACCCACGGTAGTCCCGCTATCCTCAGGCCGAGAAACGGAGTAGTGGGACTCCTTTTACAAGAGAAAAGAAGGAAGAAGCTCACTGAAGAAAACAATTTTCTTCTTTATTACAGAGAGCCGAGAGAAGAAGAAGAAGTTGAAGAGATAGAGAGAGAGATTCAAATTGAAAATCTCATTTTCATTTAAGAACCCCAAAGTGCACTATCCAATTTCTTTTTCTTTTCCTTTTTTTTTTTTTTTTTTTTAGAAATGATCTGACGAAATATATACTCTGTATATATATATATATACATTACATGTGTCTTACATGCTTGCATCTAAGACACATGTATATATATATATATATATATATATATATATATATATATATTATTATTATTAAAAATAATAATAATTATTTTATTAATTAAACTTTTTAATTAATAAAAAAATATATATATATATATATATTTAATTAATATTATTTAATTCAATATCAAATATTAATTAAATAATATAATTAAACCCGGTTTTCCGAAAACCGACTTTTTGCACATGAATCCTATTCATGTTTTCAGACCAATCTCATATTTAAATCATATTTAAATATGTCTATCATTCTTCCACAAACCCGAATTTGAACGATTCAAATTCTTTTCTTTTCTTTTATATTGTTTTACGGCTTTCTCCGAGCTAGCCAGGAGAACCGTAAGGACCTACAGATCATGAGCTCCAACGATACGAGATTATCCGGTCAAAACTCTTTCAACCGAACTAACCAATATTCGTTAACCCCCGGAGACTCCACTAAAGTCCAAGGGCTGCACTCTCCTCACTGTAGATATATTGTGTCTTGTTGATATAACTATCATCAGTAAGTCGATCCTTCACAGGTCGTTCATAATCACAACGGGTCATTTATACCGTTTAACCCTTGTATTATATCTTGTTCCTTAATTACCACTGACACCTCTAATGAACAATTGATTTGTGGTCCAACCATCAAATCAGATTCCTCCCTGATCAAGAGAGGATGGGCCCATTGTTCAAGACCTGGAGTCAGCACTTAAGGGAACAACCTCTCTACTAACCCTTAAAGCGGGTAGGAGTGAATTCCATCTCGCACAACTACGTCCCCAGCCACTTATTCGATCTTATCCCCAATATGGTAGGCTTATTGAGTCGGCGATCTGGCCACTCTCACCCGTACAAGTCAAAGGATAAGGTCAAATAAATAGGAGTCCATAGTGAGCTCAGGATTGAGATCGAGTCACCTAAGTCATCATATGAAAAAACCGGTCTTTACAGTAAACGGTGTTATAAAGAAAGAGCGATTTTATTTCTTGGTTCGGTCTTGTGCAAACTCATTGCACAGGACGCCCTCACTCACATGTCTCTACATGAAACGATTCGAATCACATCGTTTTGTACTATACAAAGTGAGCCGCGTCCAATAGTGTCCCCAGGATAAGGTACCCAGCCTTATCCCTATACTATAGACCGTTTTGGCTGTCTACTTGAACTTGATCCACATTCATGTCACACATGCAGTTCAAGTACTCATACTATCGCCATGGGTGTTAGTTATTGGTATAGGTTAATACAAACACAATTCACTAAAATTCAATAACAACTTTATTGAAATATAATATATACATTCAAACAGTTTACAAACTACGAGTTTTAGGACATAAAACCCAACAAACTCCCACTTGGACTAAAACGTCAGTGGAGTACATGCTGGTCGAGAGAACTAGAATATCAAATATCTAAAGTTTCTCCCACTGTCCTACTGAGCAGCTCGCAGCCCTAGACTTGTTAGGTGTCTCTCAAACACTTTAGCCGTGAGAGACTTAGTAAACGGATCAGCAATGTTGTGCTCCGAGGCTACCTGTGTGACGATCACATCTCCTCGTTGCACTATCTCCCTTATGAGATGATACTTTCGCTCAATATGCTTTCCACGCTTATGGCTTCTAGGTTCTTTAGAATTTGCCACTGCACCGCTGTTATCACAATAAAGGGTGATTGGCAAGTTCATATTTGGAACAATTTCCAAATCTGTCAAGAACTTCCTAAGCCATACAGCTTCCTTCGCTGCTTCGCAAGCTGCGACATACTCAGCTTCCATGGTGGAGTCAGCAATACAACCTTGCTTTATACTCCTCCATACTATTGCTCCTCCGTTAAGAGTGAACACTGATCCTTATGTAGATTTCCTGGAATCTATATCAGTCTGAAAATCAGAGTCAGTGTATCCTGCAAGGATCAAATCCTTCGCACCATACACAAGCACATAGTCTCTCGTCCTCCTAAGATACTTGAGAACGTGTTTAACGGCTGTCCAGTGATCATATCCTCGATTGGACTGGAACCTACTGACAATTCCTACTGTATAGCAGATGTCAGGTCTAGTACACAACATAGCGTACATTAGACTACCAATTGCAGATGCATAGGGAATTCGTCTCATATCCTCAACCTCTTGAGGTGTCTTACGAGACTGTTCCTTAGACAAGTGAATTCCATGCCTAAAGAGCAGCGAACCTTTCTTGGAATTCTGCATCGAATATCTTGACAACACCTTGTCAATATAAGATGCGTGAGACAGTGCTAGCACTTTGTTCTTACGATTCCTTACGATCTGAATCCCTAGAACAAACTGAGCCTCTCCCAAATCTTTCATTTGGAATTGGGTCGCTAGCCAATTCTTAACATCAGTTAGGAACCCTACATCATTCCCAATGAGTAGTATATCGTCTACGTACAAGACTAAGAAAGCTACAACAGTATTGACTACTTTCTTCTAAACACAAGGTTCGTCAATATTTTGTTCAAAGCCATAAGATTTGATCGCCGTATCAAACCTTATATTCCAGGATCTAGATGCTTGCTTCAACCCATAAATGGATCGATTAAGCTTGCAAACCTTTTGCTCTTGACCCTGAAGTATGTATCCCTCTGGTTGAGCCATATAGATACTCTCCTCAAGATTAACATTCAGAAAGGCAGTCTTGACATCCATTTGCCAGATTTCATAATCATAAAATGTAGCAATGGATAAGAGTATTCTAATCGACTTTAACATGGCAACAGGAGAAAAGGTTTCTTCATAGTCCACCCCTTCTCTTTGGGAATAACCTTTTGCCACAAGTCGAGCCTTAAAGGTTTGCACCTTACCGGCTTGGTCTCGTTTTCTCTTGTAGATCCACTTGCAACCGATAGGTCTTTCACTATCTGGTTGGTCTACAAGATCCCAGACCAAATTGAAGTACATAGACTCCATTTCGAGATCCATGGCTTTAAGCCACTGGTCCTTGTCTATGTCATTCATTGCCTGTTTAAAGGTCAATGGATCCTCAACGCCATCATCAGGTATGACGACTTGAGTTTCAGACAAGCCGATGTAGCGGTCAGGCTGTCTTACATCCCTCACACTGCGTCGAGGCTTTCTCAACTCTTGAGAAGGACCAGCCTAATCAACAACCTTTGTTGATCCGTCTGTAGCTTTCCTGGAAAATTCGGACAAAACAATTTTGCTCGACGGTTGATGATCTCTCATGTGGTCTTCCTCTAAGAACGTGGCATTAGTCGATACTAGTACCTTGTTCTCATGAGGATCGTAAAATAGACCACCTTTCGTTTCCTTGGGGTAACCTACAAATAGGCACAATTTTGAACGATGTTCCAACTTCTTTGGATTGGGTACTAGCACATATGCCGGACACCCCCAAATCCTGAAGTGACGTAAACTACCTTTACGCCCTCTCCATAACTCATAAGGTGTTTCAGAAACACTCTTAGAGGGAACCATATTCAAAATATATACTGCAGTCTCTACTGCATATCCCCAAAACGAACTAGGCAAATGAGCATAACTCATCATAGATCGAACCATGTCTAACAGGGTTCTATTTCTCCTCTCGGACACACCATTCTGTTGTGGTGTTCCTGGCGCTGAGAGTTGAGATACTATTCCATGTTCTATCATATAATCCTGGAATCTTAAATCCATATAGTCTCCACCTCGATCTAATCGGAGTGTTTTTATCGATTTACCTAATGTGTTCTCAACCTCTGCCTTATACTCTTTGAACTTTTCAAGAGCTTCAGAATTATGATGCATTAGATAAAGATAACCGTACCTAGAATAATCATCAATGAAACTGATGAAATATTCATACCCTCCTCGTGCTTTGACATTCAAAGGACCGCAGAGATCCGAATGCACGATTTCTAGAGGTTCTTTGGACCTATGACCTTTTTCAGAAAAAGATCGTTTGGTCATTTTGCCCTCAAGACAAGACTCACATGGCGGTAAAGAGTTGTCCTCTAAACGATTTAGCAGACCACTCTTAACCAATCTCCCAATCCTATTGAGATTAATGTGACCTAGTCTTAAGTGCCAAAGATAAGTACTTGGAGAAAGTTTCTGCCTTTTAGTTTGAGTCTCAGCTGTTTTAAACATTTCAGTGTTCAAAATAGCTTTGGCTTCGGTTGGTCTTAACACATACAAGTTGTTTTCAAGTTTCGCAGAACAAATACGTACATCTCTTTTGCTAATGAACGCTTCATTATAAACAAAAGATACTTTATACAACTGTTCTAACAAACAAGATATAGATACAAGATTCCTCTGGAAGGTAGGAACCAGGAGTACATTTTCTAGTAAAATGAAACTATCTCTATACAACAACTTTACAGCTCCCACTGCTTTAGCTGAGACAACCTCTCCAGTTCCAACTCTGAGAGTTATCTCACCTCGAGAAAGTGGCTGCCAAGAACTAGTTTCCTGAAAAGAAGAACAAACATGGTTAGTAGCTCCTGAATCAAGTATCCAGGTATGACAATCATGTTCTACTAAACATGTTTCAACAACAAGTAAATCATATTTACCTTGTCTTTCCTTCTCAGCCTTTTTCTCTACAAGATACTTTGGGCAATTCCGTTTCCAGTGCTCATCTACACCACAATGGAAACATTTTCCTTTGTCTGTAGATCTAGTCTTGCTCTTACCTGCAGCAGGTGCTTTTTCCTTCCTTTTATCTTTTTTCTTCTTTTGAATACTTTTATTCTTAATAGAAGAAAGTTCAGACCTACTCCCTGAAGACGACCCCTTTTGGAATTTCCTAGAAGTGACAACGTTTGCCTCCTTCTCTTTTCCTTTAGAAGTCTGAAGGGACTGATAGGTCTGTAGCTCGCTGAGAAGAGAAGTCAAATTATACTTTATCTTGTTCATTACCATATTGGTTCTGAACTGAAGGAAACTCTTCGGAAGAGATTCCATGATAAAGCTTACTTGACTTGACTCATCAATAGTAGCTCCGTTTACTTCCACCACATTGAAGTGGACCATCATGTTAAGGACATGCTCCCCAACAGGGGTACCCTCCTTCATGCGAGAGTTGTAAACGTATTTGAGGGCTTCATGACAGACCGATGAGGACGGTAGTCCAAACATCTCCTGTAATGAAGACATGATTTCTTTAGCAGAAACCATTTCCTCGTGCTTCTTAGCTAACACATCAGATATGCTGGCTAAGATATAGACTCGGGCTTTATCATTAGCCCTTGTCCATCTATCATATGCGTCTCGAACAGTTCGAGTCGCATCCGAGCTAGGAGGGGGAGGACAATCCTCTGATAAGACGAACCTAAGATCATCTAGAACGAGAATCGTATTCAAGTTCGATTTCCAGGTCGCGTAGTTATCGCCGGTTAACTTATCGGAAGCTAGTAAGTGAATGAAAGAGTTAGACATGCTGAAAAGAGAATGAATAAATATTAGTGTAAAGGTTTTAACCTAATTTACACACCAATCAAGAATTTAGCAAAGAATAATAATGTACCCAAAACTCATTATTAAACTGCAACGATACTTCAGTGGGTCAGAATGGTCGCTACCGAGGGGCAGTCAAACATTCCTTCACTGAATCAAGACATTCTTGACTAAATGCTAATACCAGAATATCTCATATTCCTATAGCATCTTAGTTATCGCTGTTTGGTCAAGATTTACTAACTCCTTAGCAAATCTCGTAAGTGTGACCCTCCATTTTTAGAATTCATAGGGCGTCCCCAACGATGCAACCGAATGGAAATGTCAAAGTTGGGAATGGCTCTATGTTTCTTTATCCAAAAATGGTGATTGAGATGTTCCGATTCCTATGAAACGACCCTCCGAATGGATCGGTACCTCTTGTAGGCACCTAGCAGGCGGAACATAGGAATCTCACGGTTCAATCCAATGGAGGAGACCGCAGGATGTATTGACATACTTCCTTCTCCCACTTACTATAAATACTTTCTCCATTCACCTTGCTCTTGAATTATGCAAATACCATCCGAATGGGGATGCCCTATTGACATCACGAGGCCGAGCATAATTCTCACGGTGTGAACTTAACAGAGAACGTAGGAGGAGAGGGACATATCATATATACCTTCTCAACACCTCTACTAAGTATTTTAAAACGGAATGGGTAAATTACTCAGGCATTATCCGGCTAAGACAATAAGACCTAAGTCTAGGTAAAACAAACTTTTACCTATGATGTCTAGGTGATAAACACTTTATTACCTCACACCACTCACGCATGCTCATAAAGCCGGGTTAACTTTACTCAAGTACCGGATGGTCCCCAGGTAGGAGGTGTTCCGTAAACCGTCAGCTTAAATACCTCCAACCTTGAACAGGATGTCCCTGGGTGAGTTTCTTGTAACCTTAGCATTTACAAGATATCGACCTATTCATCTAATGAAACGGAACGATACATTCAACCCTAAGTGAGCATGCCTTTATCTTTGTTATAGATTTTAAAATTCTATGCCAATTTTACAACGCTTTGCAAAACTAAGACTTACTACAACAAACTTCTACATGCTTCTCAAACATGCATCACTAAGGCATGACAAGTTGAATATTTAATTTCATAATCAATAGAACACTTATATCGATTATGCTCTTAAACATTCAACTCTTAATTCATAATCAATATAACACTTATATCAATACTCTGAATTAAGCATGCATCCTATACATTATAACACTTATAACAAACAAAATGCATTTAATGTTGGATGTTTAATTTCATAATTAATATAACACTTATATCAATTATTCTATTAAGCAAACAACATCTAATTCATGAATTAATATAACTCTTATATTAATACTCATGAATAAACATGCATCCTATACATTATAACACTTATAATATACCATGTGCATAAAACTAGGACAAACTATGTTGTTCATTCAATTTCATAATTAATATAACACTTATATCAATTATTCTATTGAACTAACAACAACTAATTCATGAATTAATATAACTTTTATATCAAAACTTATGAATTGCCCAATATGCATACGATATATTATAACACTTATAACATATTTTCAATGCATGAAGCATGCTTCCTACGGTGGGATTTTAAATCTATATGGCATACGTTATGCACAAACAAACATGAAATTTAATTAAAAAATACATTCGCAATGCATAATTAATTAAACATACTAAAGTTGATCGATTTTGGCATTTAACAAGCAATAACTAATTTATTACAAGCTTGATCAACAAGCTACGTCTTGAGCGGACTTCGAACTCTTCGCACCGCCTTTGACCAACTTGCTTCCTCCGAACGCTTCGGCCAAATTTTCTTCGAATTTCTCCTCGTATTGCCTAGAATGAGTTTGAACTTACACCGAACATTTCGGCGAGTTTCAAACTCAAACTTCTTTCACAAAGAAATCTATATGGACTCTAATGACTCTAAAATTACAGACTCTTTAGCATGCATTAAAGCCCATACATTCTCGGGCAATTACAAATAATGAAATTCAAAAAAAAACTATGCCAAAATCGATATTCACTTTAGAATCCAATCAGAAACAATTTCTAAAATAAAACCCACCATAACTTAAATTGATGGAAATTGAGTGGCCAAAAACGCTCTGATACCAATGGATGGAGCGTTGATGGAACGCAGCGGAAGTGATTTGGATCATAGACACTCTAATTTCATCAATTTAAACAAACGTAAACATGCAAAAGCAATGAAAAAGAGAAATTAGAACACATACCCTTGTCGTTCGTATTTCTTCAATTTCACCGCCAGAAGCTCCTCACGAGCTCACCGATCCTTCTCACGAAACCTTCGTGGACCACCCACGGTAGTCCCGCTATCCTCAGGCCGAGAAACGGAGTAGTGGGACTCCTTTTACAAGAGAAAAGAAGGAATAAGCTCACTGAAGAAAACAATTTTCTTTTTTGTTACAGAGAGCCGAGAGAAGAAGAAGAAGTTGAAGAGATAAAGAGAGATTCAAATTGAAAATCTCATTTTCATTTAAGAACCCCAAAGTGCACTATCCAATTTCAATTTCTTTTTCTTTTCCTTTTTTTTTTTTTTTATTTTTTTATAAATGATCTGACGAAATATATACTCTGTATATATATATACCTTACATGTGTCTTACATGCTTGCATGTAAGACACATGTCTATATATATATATATATATATATATATATATATATATATATATTATTAAAAATAATAATTATTTTATTAATTAAACTTTTTAATTAATAAATATATATATATATATATTTAATTAATATTATTTAATTCAATATCAAATATTAATTAAATAATATAATTAAACCCGATTTTTCGAAAACCGACTTTTTGCACATGAATCCTATTCATGTTTTCAGACCAATCTCATATTTAAATCATATTTAAATATGTCCATATTTAAATCATATTTAAATATGTCTATCCTTCTTCCACAAACCCGAATTTGAACGATTCAAATTCTTTTCTTTTCTTTTATATTGTTTCACGGCTTTATCCGAGCTAGCCAGGAGAACCGTAAGGACCTACAGATCATGAGCTCCAACGATACGAGATTATCCGGTCAAAACTCTTTCAACCGAACTAACCAACATTCGTTAACCCCCGGAGACTCCACTAAAGTCCAAGGGCTGCACTCTCCTCACTGTAGATATATTGTGTCCTGTTGATATAACTATCATCAGTAAGTCGATCCTTCATAGGTCGTTCATAATCACAACGGGTCATTTATACCGTTTAACCCTTGTATTATATCTTGTTCCTTAAGTACCACTGACACCTCTAATGAACAATTGATTTGTGGTCCAACCATCAAATCAGATTCCTCCCTGATCAGGAGAGGATGGACCCATTGTTCAAGACCTGGAGTCAGCACTTAAGGGAACAACCTCTCTACTAACCCTTAAAGCGGGTAGGAGTGAATTCCATCTCGCACAACTACGTCCCCAGCCACTTATTCGATCTTATCCCCAATACGGTAGGCTTATTGAGTCGGCGATCTGGCCACTCTCACCCGTACAAGTCAAAGGATAAGGTCAAATAAACAGGAGTCCATAGTGAGCTCAGGATTGAGATCGAGTCACCTAAGTCATCATATGAAAAAACCGGTCTTTATAGTAAACGGTGTTATAAAGAAAGAGCGATTTTATTTCTTGGTTCGGTCTTGTGCAAACTCATTGCACAGGACGCCCTCACTCACATGTCTCTACATGAAATGATTCGAATCACATCGTTTTGTACTATACAAAGTGAGCCGCGTCCAATAGTGTCCCCAGGATAACGTACCCAGCCTTATCCCTATACTATAGACCGTTTTGGCTGTCTACTTGAACTTGATCCACATTCATGTCACACGTGAAGTTCAAGTACTCATACTATCGCCATGGGTGTTAGTTATTGGTATAGGTTAATACAAACACAATTCACTAAAATTCAATAACAATTTTATTGAAATATAATATATACATTCAAACAGTTTACAAACTACGAGTTTTAGGACATAAAACCCAACAATTTGTAGGTCCTTCAGGTTCTCCTGGCTAACTCGGATTAAGTTGTGTAACAATATGAGAGAAAAAAACTTGAAGCGATTCAAATTCGGTTTTGGACACTTATTTAATTAATTGAAATTTATTTTGTTTATTAAAATTAATTATGAATTAATTTTAAAATAACAAAATAATACAAGTGAGTTTATCCAAGTTGAGTTTAGTAATGATATTATGAATCACCAACTACATGCATAAACTCATTCTAGACACCGTATTTGGTCCGACCATTTGTTTATTATTAATATTTTTTTTTACCTTATTTTTATTAGTTTTCTTGTCACATTTTATTTCGTCATTTTTAATTTTTAAATTCACTTTTTTTATTTTTGCATTTAATTAATTTTAAAAATTGAAGAAAAAAAAAAAAAAAAAAACGTTTTAATCATTTTGAAAGATTTTTACTTAATTTGACAAATAAAATTAATATTCAATGAGTATAAAATCTTTAATTCATTTTTTGGGTTAAAGTTTGATATTTATTTATGAGTATAAATCTTTAATTCATTTTTGGGTTAAAGTTTGATATTTATTTATGAGTATAAAATCTTTAATTCATTTTTGGGTTAAACTTTGATATTTATTTATGAGTATAACATATTTGCTCATTTTATGGTTAGAATCAGTTTTCACATCTCGAGTGATGATTTTACTTAGATTTTTACCTTTGGTGGAGGTTTTCAATGGTCTATAAATACCGATCAAGGAGAACTACAAAAAGGGGACGAGAGAAGATCATAGCAAAAAGCTGGTACATGGGAGACCGATAAAATTAGAGTCTTAGAGAATTTAAAAGATGATTTTTGAAGTCAAAATCTTGATTTGACTACTTCAAGGCCCCACACTCTCTCTCTCTTCCTCCCTCCTCTTCTCCAACTTCATCTCCTTCATCTTCTTCATCTAACTCCCCAGCCACCATCAACCACAACCACATCTGACCACCTCCGACGGCGGTGCTACTGTGAACGGCGAGATCGGCGGCGGCGGCAATACGCGCAGACAGCGGCCATACACGACGACGACGACGACGGACTCGACTCAGATCTGCGGGGACTCGAACTCACCGAACTTCACAGCAGCAACGGCGTTTGGCATATTCGGCGGCAGCAGATAAACGACCCATACGAAGACCACAGCGGCGAACTCTTCCTCAACCCGAACGGCGGCAACGATAGATGCGAATGGCAACGAAGACGGTGCGCAAACGACGACAAAGGCAACAAGCGAACGACGACGAAGGCGACACGCGAACGGCTATGACTGAAATGGACGTTGAACGCGTGGGGAGAAGGTTTGCTTTATGATTTTAATTTAACTTCAATTTTGACATCTGGTCATTTTGTTTTGTCTTATTTACAGTTTTGCCATTGAAAATTTTCAAAAAAATTGCACTGCTTTTTTTTAGTAGCCGTTTTTTTAATTCTTTATTTATGTTATGTTTTGATTTCAATAATAAAATTTCAAACAATAATTTTCCATTTATTTACTAAATTTAAGATTTTTAAAGTAATTTTAATTTATCTTGGTTTTAAAATTAGATTTTTCAATTCATCTTCAATTTATTCTAAAAATTAGTTTCTTCAAAAGTATTTAAAAAATGAATTTAAATTAATATTATCATGTAAAAATCTTATGACAGAGTTGAGATTTTCTCAAATTCTTGAGGTGATAATTTTCTTTATTTAAAAAAAATTTAAACGTGATAATCAATTAATGGTTAATTTCACTCACTATATCAAATTCTTACTTTATTCTTAAAGTTAAGATATGATTAAGTGAGACATCTTTTTAAATTTAATACTATTTCTTTTTTTCTTAAATTAAGGATCTTCGCAATAAATTTAATTGGATAATAAAGAAAAAAATTTGGCTATCGTTTTAAAAGGTGTTGTAGGGTGCTAATACTTTCTCTACACTCAACCGACCCCCAAACTTGATTTCTGTTTTCTAGACTAGTTTTCATTTTTTTGGTGACCAATCACACCCGATATGATTGGTGGCGACTTCATCTCTTTTATTTTTAAACAAAATCCTTAGAAGAGGACGCCAGTCGCTCCGCGTCGTGATGACGTTGCGACACTCATCATATTTTGGACACTTGTTTAATTAAAAAAAAATGTTTATTTAAATTAATTATGAATTAATTTAAAAATAAAAAAATGTCGCCACGTGCCTGCGACGCGTAGCGACCGACGTCCTCGAAAAAAATAGATATTTTAACAAATAAAAGGAGTCGCCACCAATCTTTTTTAATGTTGTGATTGGGCACCAAAAATAACTTTTTCCTTAAAAAAAAAAGTAATAAAAAAAGGTCTACGAAAACAAAGTTGGGTTCGGGAGTCATTTGAGTATGGAGAAGGTATTAGCACCCCACAACTCCCGTTAAAAACGGTGGCTGACAAAACATATTGATTCTTCTTTGATAATCTTTGTTTTTTTCCCCTTGATTTCTCATTAGAATAGGATGTATTTATACAACATACTCTAACCCTAATATCCCAAAATACATATAAATTATAACTAGATACTAACTGAATACTAATTATTTCCTAAGATAGATAAATCCCTAATACCATCCCTCAAGTTGAAGTATGAAGGATCACAAATGTCCAACTTGAAAATAAAGTGAGGATAAGGTAAAATGTAATTTTTAAAAAAAAATTGCAGCTCCGAACATGGGTCGATGTTGCAAACTTCAGGTCGATGCTCATTGCATCTGCAATTTTCCAAGAGCCTTCAAACGCTGGTTGATGCTCCAATCTTCAAGTCGATGCCAACATGACATCTTTAAATTTCTGCGGGCTTCGCATCTCGCTTTGACCACGCAATATAAGTTTTTGTGAGCCTCCGAGCGTGGGTCGATGCTTCACAAATCAAATTCCATGGTTGTTGAAGGAGAGGACGAAGAATTTCCACCTCAGTGTTCCCTTCAGTAATTCGAAGGAGAGGTTTTCACCTCAGAGTTCCCTTCATACATGTTTACTTCATACACATATGTGTGCTAAAAATGGCGCAAAAAAATTTTATAGTGACAAAATTACAATATGCTATTAGTAATATAAAAAGTCATTTATATTATTAATAATCAATTTTGGCTTAGTGGAAATAAAAGGTCTCTTTATCAGCATAGACCTGAATTCAAGCCTAAAAGGCTTCGTAGAGCCGCCCAAAATTTCAGCTTTTTTTTCTTTTTTTTTTTCTTGGGGAATTGTTATAGATAACTACTACTAAATAATCGTAATGAAATATAGCTAACTTATTTTAGTATTTGTATCAAATAGCTAACTAGATTATAGGGAGGGAAAAAAAAGACGTGATATACCTAATATGCCATTTGTAGATCACCCTATTTACAAGACTGTCACCCAACCGATTTGTTATTTCAACTAACCAAATTTATTTATTTTAGGAATGAAAAAAAAGGCCACAACTCACATTCAACCCCCAACCATCAAAATATTTTCCCTATTATTTCGAACTTCCCTCCTACATTTATGACTTCAACAAAACCGATTTGATGTTGTATTTCTGTACATTTCTAGCACTCTTGATCTAATACAACAATTACCGAAAAATTGGGATATCACGGGATGAACATACATGTTTAGATTAATATAACACCGTACATACATGTCGACAAACATTCTAAGAACATATTTGCGTTGTATAAACTAGTATGTACACAGACATACATGCATGAGGGTGATGTATATAATAGCAAATACAAGGTATATCACCCAATCTTACATAACGAATTCCTATATGCCTAACGTTGACAATGAAAGTACACAACAAAGCAATACATTACCCTCGTGGTATATACTATGGTTTACTAGGACAGGTATACGATGGGGGTAGGTATATGACAACAAATACAAGGTACATCATCCAAATTTGCAGGAGTCAGAACCACACCCTTGTCCCTTTTGTCTACTTTTCCTTTTTGTTTATAGCCCCACGATCCTGAGGGCGTCTCACACAGATTCTCTCTTCGCGGTTCCTATAGAACAACAAGTAAATTTTTGTAAATATAGATATAGGGGGAGAAATGTTAATATGAATGACTGTAAATAAAGATACATACATCCCTTAATTCACCATGTTTCCTAGACTCCCGATATTTCTCTTTCTCCTTTGTCTTCGTCCTACTCCCCTCGGATGACCTTTCTCGTTTCACTCTCTTGCTAGGTTGTAGGGGGTCATTTGTCTCATTCTTTATTCCACTCGTTACTTTGGGTAGCGAGTTCTGAAGGTGTATACTTCAAATTATAGCCACAATACGTTAGAATAGATGATTTATCACTACATATTAACATACAAAAAGAACGTGAGGGTAATAGTTTAATAGGTAGTACCTCGACGTCGTCATCCACCCGAATCGGTGACGTTTGCTTATTCATTTTTTTGGTCAACATTTCACCGACATATTTGCGTTGTATAAACTAGTATGTACACAGACATACATGCATGAGAGTGATGTATATAACAACAGATACAAGGTATATCACCCAATCATACATAACTAATCTATATACGCCTAACGTCGACAATGAAAGTACACAACAAAGCAATACACTACCCTCGTGGTTTATACTATGGTTTACTAGGAAAGGTATACGATGGGGGGAGGTATATGACAACAAATACAAGGTATATCATCCAAATTTGTAGGAGTCAGAACCACACCCTTGTCCCTTTTGTCTGCCTTTCCTTTTTATTTATTGCCCCACGATCTTGAGGGCGTCTCACACAGATTCTCCCTTCGCGGTTCCTATAGAACAACAAGTAAATTTGTGTAAATATAGATATAGGGAAAGAAATGTTAATATGAATGACTGTAAATAAAGATACATACATCCCTTAATTCACCATGTTTCTTAGACTCCCGATATTTCTCTTTCTCCTTTGTCTTCGTCCTACTCCCCTCGGATGACCTTTCTTGTTTCACCCTCTTAATGGGATGTAGGGGGTCATTTGTCTCATTCTTCATTGCACTCGTTACTTCGGGTAGCGATTTCTGAAGGTGTATACTTCAAATTACAGCCACAATACATTCAAATACATGATTTATCACTACATATTAACATACAGAATGAACATGAGGGTAATAGGTTAATGGGTAGTACTTCGACGTCGTCATCCACCCGAATCAGTGACGTTTTCTTCTTCGTTTTCTTTATCAACATTTCACCGACATATTTGCGTTGTATAAACTAGTATGTACACAAACATACATGCATGATGGTGATGTATATAACAGCAGATACAGGGTATATCACCCAATCATACATAACTAATCCTTGTATGCCTAACGTCGACAATGAAAGTACACAACAAAGCAATACACTACCCTCGTGGTATATACTATGATTTACTAGGACAAGTATACGATGGAGGGAGGTATATGACAACAAATACAAGGTATATCATCCAAATTTGCAGGAGTCAGAACCATACCCTTGTCCTTTTTGTTTGTCTTCTCTTTTTGTTTATTGCCCCACGATCCTGAGGGCGTCTCACACAGATTCTCCCTTCGCGGTTCCTATAGAACAACAAGTAAATTTGTGTAAATATAGATATAAGGGGAGAAATGTTAATATTAGTGACTGTAAATAAAGATACATACATCCCTTAATTCACCATGTTTCCTAGACTCCCGATATTTCTCTTTCTCCTTTATCTTCGTCCTACTCCCCTCGGATGACCTTTCTCGTTTCACCCTCTTGTTGGGTTGTAGGGGGTCATTTGTCTCATTCTTCATTGCACTCGTTACTTCGGGTAGCGAGTTTTGAAGGTGTATACTTCAAATTACTGCCACAATACATTTGAATAAATGATTTATCACTACATATTAACATACTGAATGAACATGAGGGTAATAGTTTAATGGGTAGTACCTCGACGTCGTCATCCACCCGAATCGGTGACGTTTGCTTCTTCAGTTTTTTTTGTCAACATTTCACCGACAAGTTTCAACCTTTCATTCGCCCTTTCCATCTACAAACACTCATACTACGTATGGTGATACAGAAAATCGTGATTAAATAAACCAAAATCCCTAAAAATCAACCAATTAAATCAACCAAAAAGGGATAACAAACAAAATCCCTAAAAATTAGTCAATTAAATGAACCAAAAATGCATAACAAACAAAATCCCTAAAAAATCGAGATTTATTCAAAACATAAATCTCAACAATACTATATCGTTCATTCATTCAATCAAATGTACCGGGAGTCTCGATGTTCGATTTTCACCGTGGTTTGGATAGAAATTCGCGGAGCACGATGGTTGTCCAAGTTGTTCGCTGCGCACATTGGATATCCGATCGACAAAAATGAGAGTTTGAATCTGGTAGGGATACCGAGGGTTAACGTCGGATTGCTTGAGGTAGTCCAGATCTGAGGCCGGCCGAAATCAGAGTGGGAATCAGTAGCGTTTTCGAGGTTTGACGTCAGCGAGAATCGAAGTGGGTTACAGGGGGTTGGAGACTGGAATGGCGAGAATAAGAGTGGAAAGCTAAGGGTTTGCGTTGCTAGAGGGACACCATTTTGTTTGAATCGTCAACACCATTTTTCCTTCATGAAATGAGCACTACTGTTTTGCGCAGATTGTATTGTCGTGTTCGTCGAGTCAGTGTATACTGGAAAATACAAGGAGTGGAAGGTCTAATTTTTGTTCGTCGAGTCTGTGTATACTGGAAAATACAAGAAGTGGAAGGTCCAATTTTTGTTTCATTCAAATTTTCAACGATTTATTAATGTTACGTTTTTTTCTCCCAACTAATTTCTCTCTCATAAAATCAACCCTTTTTAGTTGATTTAATTTTTTCAACGGGTTAAATTTCATAGGAGTATTTTAGTCTTAATGTAGTTTAAATAATTTACTAATTATAGTTGTTAACTATATTTCATTAATTTAGAGAGATTAGTTATTTTCAGTAACCATTATTTCATTCTAGTTATCTCTCTCGTTGCCCCTTTTTCTTAGGCAGATTGTCCAGCCCAAATTTTTTTTTTTATTAATATTTTCTTTTTTTCTTTTTCATATCTTTCTTTCTTCATTTGGGCGGCAAACAACCTGCCCAAAATGTCATTTTTTTCTTTCAAAATCTCAGACATGTCTTTCCCTCTTTCTTTTCTTCTTCTCCATCTTATTTCTTATTTCTTCTATTTTCATCATGTTTCAATGGCAAAAATAAGAGTATAGAAAAGAAAAAGAGGTACAAACCAACATTTTTGCGGGAGCTCCTTCTGATCTCGAATAGCTGGACAACCGGCTCTCGACAGTGGCGATTCTTTCGTCGGAGCTCCTTTTAGACCTTAAACACGAACGTGCTGCAAAACTTCAAGATTTCAGAAAAGAAAAAGAGGCACAAACCACCTTCGTCGGAGCTCCTCTCGAGCTACGCCGGCGTTGCTGGACCACCAGCTCTCGACAACGGCGACTCCTTCACCTCCGACGAACGGCGAACAGAGGTGCGGTGGCGGCTGGTTTAGATCTAGACCGATTTTTTTTTTATATTCTCTAGTTGTGAGAAACAAACCCAACGAAGGGGGGTTAAGATCTTTTTTTTTTTTTTCGTTTCTTCTTTTTCCAAAGAAGAAGAAGGTAAACAAACTCACTTCAACATTGGACGAACAAAGTTGGGCGGCGGCGGGGGAATCGCCGCCGCCCTAACGTTTTTGTTTGACCGAGTCTCTCAAGATCGATGCTCTGATTTCTTGACAAAACCGATGGAGCGACATGCGCAGCGGAAAGCGATTTTGGACAGATGATACTCTAATTTCATCAATTTAACAAATAGAAAACATGCTCAAAACGACGGAAATAAGAAATTAGAAATACATACCCTTGTAGTTCCAATTTCTTCAAACTCCGCCGCTCGTTCCTCGTCACGAACGCCCCGAGGACCACCCCAGGTAGTCTCGCTATCCTCGGCGCCGCGCAACGAAGTTGTGGGACTCCGAAAGAAGAGAAAAAGAAAAGGAAATGAAGAAGGAAGAAGAACTGGAGGAAGAGACAGAAGCTGAAGAAGAAGAATTTAAAAATTCTAAAGTTTTTTCAATTTCTCCTTCGTAAACCCCAACCCATTTCTCTCAACTCAAATTGAAAACTTTTTTCAAATTCCCATCTTTCTTTGCCTGGCCAACTTGTAACTTATATATATAAAACTTAACATATATATATATATATATGTGTCTTGCGGCATGCAAGACACACACACACACACACACATATATATATATATATATATAATTATTATTATTATTTAAAAATAATAATAATAATTTTATTTATTAAACTTTTTAATTAATAAATATTATTTAATTCAATATCAAATATTAATTAAATAATATGACTAAGCCCAGTTTTCCGAAAATCGACTTTTTTACACATGAATCCTATTCATGTTATAGGTCATTCTCATATTTAAATATGTCCATCATCCTTCCACAAGCCGAATTTGAACAATTCAAATTCTTTTTCTTTTTCTTTTCTTTTATACTGTTGCACGACGTTATCCGAGCTAGCCATGTGAACCTAAAGGACCTACAGATCATGAGCTCCAACGATACGAGATTATCCGGTCAAAACTCTTTTAATCGAACTAACCAACATTCGTTAACCCCCGAAGACTCCACTATAGTCTGAGGGTTGCACTATCCTCACTGTAGATATATTGTGTCCTCTTGATATTACCATCATTGGTAAGTCGATCCTTCACAGGTTATTCGTAATCACAGCTGGGTCATTTAAACCGTTTAACCTCTGCATTACATCTTGTTCCTTAAGTACCACTGACACCTCTAATGAACAATAGATCTGTGGTCTAACCAACAGATCAAATAACCCTCTCATCACATGAGAGTGTGAGCGCTCATTGTTCAAGCCCCAGAGTCAGCTATTAAGGGAACAACCTATCTACTAACCCTGAAGAGCGGATTAGGAGTGAACTCCAATCTTGCTGTACTATGTCCCCAACTACCTATTCGATTTTATCCCCAAGATGGTAGGCTTATTGAGTCGGCGCTTATGGGCCACTCTCACCCGTGCAAGTCAAAGGATACTATCGAATAAGCAGGAGTTCATAGCGAGCTCAGGATTGAGATTGAGTTACCTAGGTCATCAATATGTATAAGTCGGTCTCATCAATAAACGGAGTTATAAAGAGAGAGCGACTTAATACGCGGTTCGGTCTTATGTAAACTGTTTACACAGGACGCCCTCACTTCTCACATCTCCATGTGGAACGATTCGGATCACATCGTTTTGTACAGTACAAAGTGAGCCGCATCTAATAGTGTTACCAGGATATGGTACCCAGCTTTATCCGTATACTATAGACCGTTTTGACTGACTACTTGAGCCTGATCCACAATCATGTCATACATGAAGCTCAAGTACTCATATTCAGCCATGGGTGTTGGTCATTGGTATAGGTTAACGTAAACACGTTTCACTTTATTCTAGTAAACTCATTTACTGAATAAAACTAATAACTCTTTATTCTAAATAGATTATTTACAAACATAACAGTTTACAAACCACGAGTTTTATGACATAAAACCTAACAAACTCCCACTTGGACTTAAACGTCCGTGGTGTACATGTTAGATGAAGAAAACTAATATATCATATATCAGAAGTTTTCTCCCACTGTCCTCTCCAGCAACTCGGAGCCCTAGACTCTTCTAGGTGTCTCTCAAACACTTTAGCCATGAGAGACATAGTAAACCAATCAGCATGAAGTACTACGAGGCTTTCCATGTGACCATCACATCTCCTCACAACACTATCTGCGAGCTCAACTTATAAACCTATTACTGCTTCGCAAGCTGCAATCAGACTTAGCTACCACCGAGGAATCAACAATACAACTCTTGTATTCTACTCCTCTAAGTACAAGGACAAAACTTTAACCGGAATCCAATCCAATTGGACTTATATTACTGACAGCTCCCACTGCATAGCACATATCGGGTCTTGTATCTTAAAAGATACATCTGACCTCTAATATGTAAATGCACTTGGGTGCATCTCGTATCCTCAACACTTGAGATGTCTCAGGAAACAATTTCCATAGACCATCGAATATTGACAACAACTTGTCAATAAAAGATTTTAGAGACAACACTAGCGATTTGTTCTTACGACTCAGATCAACCTAAATCCTTAGAACAAACTAAGTCTACCTCCAAATCAACTATTTTAGAGTGGGTCGCTAGTTTATGCTAAAAGTCAGAAATGAATCCTACACCATTCTCAATGATTAGGACAAAAATTACGGGAATATATTATGAAAGCTTTAACATTGATTAAACACTTGTCCAACAAGTTTTATCAACGTAATGTTCAAAACCATAAGATTTGAAAAAAAAACCTTATAAATCATAATATAGATGCTTATTCCAATTCATAAATGGATTGAAGAAGCTTGCAAACGATTTGCTCTTAATCCTGAAAAATGTATCTCCCTGGTTGAGACTAATAGATACTCTATCAAGATAGATTTACCTTGTCCTATCAGATAGAACAGGGTAATGGATACGAGTATACCATATAACTTATATCTGACAACAAAAGATGAAGTTAATACACAATTAACCTCTTCTCTTCAGGACAGTCCCTTTGCCAGAAAGTCAAGCCTTAGAGGTTTTCACCTCATAGACTTGGTCTGTAAACCTTTTGAAGATTCATGGCTTTGAGCCACTGGTTCTTGTTTATGAACTCACTGTCATCATCAAGCATGATAACTAGAGTCATACAACATACTAATATAGCAGGCCGAATTATCTCATAATTCTCCCACTAAATTAAAGCTTTTTCAACACTTGAGAAGAACCAACATAACTAACAACCATTGTTAATTTATAATTTAGCTTTCAATATAAAACAAGATAAGTCTTAACACTTTAGTTGTTACCAAGTTTAATAGAACACTACTAGTATACATCTTTTGTGAAATGAACCATTCATTTATAAAAACAAAAGATACTATATACATAAAGTGTTCAATAAAAACTTGAGTTTATAGACAATAATTACAACACTTGAAATTATTTCTATACAAACAACTACAAACTGCAAGCTCCCACTGTAGATACTGCGTAGACGTCTTCATAAGTCGTCTTCGTCAAGAAACAGGCAGACATGAACTAGTTTCCTGAAATAGAATAACAAACATGATTAGTGGTTCCTGAATCAACATCCAGGTATGACAATCATAATCCACAAAACATGTTTAGACAGAAGATAAATCTGAAGCTCGTTTAGAAGAGACGTCAGATTGTATTCTATCTTGTTCATGACCATATTGGTCCTGAAGTGCAGGAAACTCTTCGGAAGAGATTCCAAGATAAATCCAACCTGATCTTGTTCGTCGACGGTTGCCCCATTTACCTCTGCGGTATTAAAGTACACCATCATGTTAAGAACATGTTCCCTAACAAAGGTTCCTTCAGCCATACGGCAATTGTAAATGTGCTTGAGGGCTTCATACCTAAGAGATGAGGAAGACTTTCCAAACATCTCTTGCAGTGAAGCCATGATTTCCTTAGCGGAAACCATCCCCTCATGCTTCCTTGACAAAACATCAGATATGTTTGCCAGGATGTAAACTCGAGCTTTATCATTAGCTCGAATCCAACCATCATATGCTTCACGAACAGTTCGTGAGCCATTTGAACCAGGAACCGGAGGACACTCCTCCGTTAAGACAAATCTTAGGTTGCCAAGAACCAAAACTGCATTAAGGTTCGACTTCCACGTCCCAAAATTTTCACCGATTAATTTGTCGTGTGCTAGCAACTGTATAAAAGAATTCGACATGCTGAAAAAAGAATGTAAAACTATTAGTGAAACGATTTTAACCTATTTAAACCAATTAAGAAGTTTAGCAGTAAATAAAGTACCCAAACTCTTTATTTACATGCAACGATACTTTAGTAAGTCAGAATGGTCGCTATCGTAGGGCAGTCGAGCACTCCTTTACTAAATCAAGATAATCTTGACTAAATGCTATTACCAGAATAACTCATATTCCTATAGCATCTTAGTTATCATTTTTGGTCTGGATTTACTAACTCCTTAGCAAATCCCGTAAGTGTGACCCTCAATTTTTTAGAACGCACAGAACGGCCCCAACATAGCAACCGTATGGAATGTCAGTGTTGGGAATGTCCCTATGTTTCTTTATCCATAAATAGTGACTGAGGTGTTCGATCTCCCATGCCCAGCCCTCCGTTTGGATGGTGCCTCTAGGGCAACCTTCAGGCGGAACATGGGAATCTCACGATTCAATCCAACGGAGGAGACCGTAGGATGTACTGATGTACTTCCTTCTCCCACTTACTATAGACACTGACTCCATTCACCTTGCTATTGAAAGATGCAAGCACCACCCGTCTGGAGATGCCCCATATGGCATCATGAGGCCAAGCAAAATTCTCACGTTGTGAACTATAGGGAGTGCGTAGCAGGAGAGGGATATATCATATATTCCTTCTGAACACTTCTACTAAGCATCATAGACGGTTTTAGGGTAAACTACTCAGGTTTTATCCGGCTAAGAAAATAAAACCTTAAGTCTAGGCAAACAATTTACCTGAGATGTCTAGGTTATAAACACTTTACTAACCTCACACCTCTCACGCATGCTCATAAAGTAGGTTAACTTTACTCAAGTATCGGATCGTCCCCAGGTAGGAGGTGTTCCGTCAATTCAATTTCCTCCAACCTTAGACAAGATTCCACCGGGTGAGTTTCTCATAACCTTAGCATTTACGAGATTTCGACCATTCATCTAATGAACCAGATCGACTCATTTAACCCTAAATGAACATGCATTTCTTTGTTATAGATTTTAAAAGTCTAAGTTATTTTTACAACACTTGCAAAAACTAGACATTCTATAACAAATTCTACATGCTTCTCAAACATGCATCACTAAAGAATGACAAGTTGGATATTTAACTTCATAATCAATATAACAATTATATTGATTATACTTTTAAATATACAACTCCTAATTCATAAATTAATATAACACTTATATTAATTTTTATGAATTAAGCATGCATCTTATACATTATAACAATTATAACATACAAAATGCATCTAAAGTTGGATGTTTAATTTCATAATTAATATAACACTTATATTAATTATTCTATTAAGCAAACAATAACTAATTCATGAATTAATATAACATTTATATTAATACTCGTGAATTAAACATGCATCCAATATATTATAACACTTATAACCTACAATATGCATAGAACCAGGGCAACCTATGTTGTATATTTAATTTCATAATTAATATAACACTTATATCAATTATTCTATTAAATTAACAACATCTAATTCATGAATTAATATAACTCTTATATTAATACTCATGAATTCCCAAATATGCATACTATAAATTATAACACTTATAACATATTTTCAATGTATGGAGCATGCTTCCTATGGTGGGATTTTAAATCTATATGGCATACGTTATGCACATACAAACATGGATTTTAATTAAAACATACATTCGCAATGCATAATTAATTAAACACACTAAAGTTGATAGATTTTGGCATTTAGCAAGCAATAACTATTTTATTACAAGCTTGAACAACAAGCTAAATGTTGAGCGGACTTCGAACTCTTCGCACCGCCTTTGACAAGCTTGCTTCCCCGAACGCTTCGGCCAATTTCTCTTCAAATTTCTCTTCGTATTGCATAGAACGAGTTGAACTTATACCGAACATTTCGGCGAGCTCCAAACTCGAGCTTCTTTCACAAAGAAACCTATATGGACTCTAATGACTCTAAAAATACAGACTTTTTAAGCACACATTAAAGCCCATACATTCTCGGGCAATTACAAATAAGGAAATTCAAATAGAAACTATGGCAAAATCGATATCCACTTTAGACGCCAATTCAGAAAAAATTTCTAAATTAAAAAACCCACCAACTTAAATTGATGCAAATTGAGTTAATCACAAAATCACCCCGATACCAATTGATGGAGCGACATGCGCAGCGGAAAGCGATTTTGGACCGATGATACTCTAATTTCATCAATTTAACAAATAGAAAACATGCTCAAAACGACGGAAATAAGAAATTAGAAATACATACCCTTGTAGTTCCAATTTCTTCAAGCTCCGCCGCTCGTTCCTCGTCACGAACTCTTCCGGCCTCTTCTCACGAACGCCCCGAGGACCACTCCAGGTAGTCCCGCTATCCTCGGCGCCGCGCAACGGAGTTGTGGGACTCTGAAAGAAGAGAAAAAGAAAAAAAAATGAAGAAGGAAGAAGAACTGGAGGAAGAGACAGAGGCTGAAGAAGAAGAAAAATTTAAAACTTCTAAAGTTTTTTCAATTTCTCCTTCGTAAACCCCCAGCCCACTTCTCTCAACTCAAATTGAAAACTTTTTTCAAATTCTCATCTCTCTTTACCTGGCCAACTTGTAACTTATATATATAAAACTTAACATATATATATATATATAATTAATTATTATTATTATTTAAAAATAAAAATAATAATTTTATTTATTAAACTTTTTAATAAATAAAATATATATAATTATTAATTAAACTTTTTAATTAATAAATATTATTTAATTCAATATCAAATATTAATTAAATAATATGACTAAGTCCGGTTTTCCCAAAACCGACATTTTTACACATGAATCCTATTCATGTTATAGGCCATTCTCATATTTAAATCATATTTAAATATGTCCATCATCCTTCCACAAGCCGAATTTGAACAATTCAATTTTTCTTTTTCTTTTTCTTTTATTTTATATTGTTGCACGGCGTTATCCGAGCTAGCCAGGAGAACCTAAAGGACCTACAGATCATGAGCTCCGACGATACGAGATTATCCAGTCAAAACTCTTTTAACCGAACTAACCAACATTCGTTAACCCCCTGGAGACTCCACTATAGTTCGAGGGTTGCACTCTCCTCACTGTAGATATATTGTGTCATCTTGATATAACCGTCATCGGTAAGTCGATCCTTCACAGGTTGTTCGTAATCACAGCTGGGTCATTTAAACCGTTTAACCCCTGCATTACATCTTGTTGCTTAAGTACCACTGACACCTCTAATGAACAATAGATCTGTGGTCCAACCAACAGATCAAATAACCCTCTTATCACATGAGAGTGTGAGCGCTCATTGTTCAAGCCCCGGAGTCAGCTATTAAGGGAACAACCTATCTACTAACCCTGAAGTACGGATTAGGAGTGAACTCCAATCTTGTTGTACTATGTCCCCAGCTACCTATTCGATTTTATCCCCAAGATGGTAGGCTTACTGAGTCGGCGCTTATGGGCCACTCTCACCCGTGCAAGTCAAAGGATACTATCGAATAAGCAGGAGTTCATAGCGTGCTCAGGATTGAGATCGAGTTACCTAGGCCATCAATATGTATAAGTCGGTCTCATCAGTAAACGGAGTTATAAAGAGAGAGCGTCTTAATACGCGATTCGGTCTTATGTAAACTCTTTACACAGGACGCCCTCACTTCTCACATCTCCATGTGGAACGATTCAGATCACATCGTTTTGTACAGTACAAAGTGAGCCGGAACCAATAGTGTTACCAGGATATGGTACCCAGCCTTATCCGTATACTATAGACCGTTTTGACTGACTACTTGAGCCTGATTCACAATCATGTCATACATGAAGCTCAAGTACTCATATTCAGCCATGGGTGTTGGTCGTTGGTATAGGTTAACGTAAACACGTTTCACTTTATTCCGGTAAACTCCTTTACTGAATAAAACTAATAACTCTTTATTCTAAATAGATTATTTACAAACATAACAGTTTACAAACCACGAGTTTTAGGACATAAAATCCAACAAAAACACACTGATTTTCCTCTTGATAATCTTTGTATTGTCTCTTGATTTCTCATTAGATTATGATGTATGTATACAACATACTTTAACCCTAATTTCCCAAAATACATATAAATTCTAACTAGATACTAACGGAATACTAACTATTTCCTTAGATAAATCTCTAATAGTGGCCAAATTTTATCTTGAATTTAAAAGGTTCTTTAAAGATGAGTTTGCTTGAAAACATTATATTTTAAAAACAATGTCTTATTTAAGCTTCCATTTCTTCGATATTTGAAGTCATGACGCCCATAAAATAAGTGAAAATTATCCATCAATTTTGACTACATTAGAAATATTCCTGATACTTAGAATATTTTTCACCTTGAGAATATGAGAAAATATTACAATTTCTCAAACTCCGTCATAGGATAATCATTCGTAAGAGAGTTTTTTTTTTAAAACAAAACATTTTTTTTTGTTTAAATTAAATTCATTTTTCTTGGGGTCAAAATCTCGGACTCCCAAAGATTATGATCCCTCACGTCAAGACTTCTAGAAAATCAGATTCTCAAACGGTTTTGAAAAGAAACCAAAACCACTTTTTGAGAAAAAAAAAAGATTAGAAAACTTTGAAATAACATTTTAGTTATAAAACTTTCATAAAATACAAAAAGTGTAATTTTAAAGATTTTGAAATAATTTTACAATGGGATAAAAAATTTATAAGGATTTTGGAAATATCATTAAAAGATAGTTTTTAAAAAACAACACAACATCAATGTATAAACAAATATATATGCAAAGTACAATTTAAAGATTATACATAATATTAATCAAAGCATAAAAATAAACATATAAATGCTACAAACAAATATGTTAGAAATTTAATAAAAACATATTGGAATCGATCTCGGACTTCCAAAGAATCGATCCCCCACCTCAAGAATTCTAGAAAATCGGACTCCCAAATGTTTCTAGATTTCGTCGTCGAACATTTTAATAAAACGAGATGGTAAGTTAGACGATTAACACAATGTCTTTTAACCTGACATGAATTATCAAATTGACAAATAAAATAATCAATGTTGAAATAAAGATATAAAATACCACACTTAAAAAACAATTAACAAAAACATGCAAATAAAAGGAAGAAAAAAAAACAGAAGAAATAAAATGTAAATTAAAAAAAAAAATCAAATTAAACTTTTTTTTTTTTTTTTTACTCAAACTCCTCTAAGTAGTAAGTAGGTTTAAAGAATATTTTTTTACTCAAACTCCTCTAAAAAATTCAAATTAAACTTTTCTTTAGCTTCTCAAAACTCTATAAGCTAACTAACAAAATGAGAATATAAGTGTTGACCGAGAAATTTCGGTCAATCGGCGGTCGCCACGTGTCTTCATCACGGCCGGTGGATCAGATAGGCATGACCGAGCAAATTCGGTCACACCGCGATTGGGCTCGAAATCGAATCGGGCCAGAAAAGCTATTCAAAAGACAATTTGGCCCAAAGGTCAAGCCCATTGGACCAAACCCATTGGATCCAGGCCCAAGCCCACCAGACCCATGAGAACTCTATAAATAGAGAGCTCATTCTTCATTTTCAGGGTTCAGAAAATTTCTTCTCCTAAGAGCTCGGAGAGAATTCACAAGACTCCCTGGATCCTGAAGACTGAACACCACTCCAAGTTCAAACATTTGAAGACTTCACCGCTACGCGAAGCTGCAGATTCAACATCGAGAACAAGTTGCGAAGCCCTCGATCCAAATTCGACCCCGAGAACAAGCTGCGAAGCCCTCGAGTACGGTCACGTTTAAGAGAGAGAATCAGAGGATCAAACATTAGAGATTGTAATCCACTACGCACAGATACATACGAATACAAATACAAAATTCAAATTGCATTTACACGTGTCGAATTTCCATACTTCGTTCGAAATCTCGTGTGAACAGATTGGCACGCCCTGTGGGACCTCTCTACCTTTCATCTTTCTCTCTCAACAAAAAAAATTAACAATGGCATCAAAGAAAACAACATCCAAGGCCGTCAGTTCCAACAGCCCTTACAGGGGACCTGCCACCCGCAGCCGCTTCATCAAAGAAGTCTCGCAGACGGACGAGCACACCTCTGCCATCGTGAGCAAAATATACAAACGACTGACGGAGTCCGCGCAGGTTGGGATAGTCATCAAGGACAATCCCTTGTTCGATGAAGTTGCTCCCTCTTCTGATCAGTCGGAGAAGGTTTATGACTCCAACGTATCTGTAATGATGGCGGATGCGCGCACTAACGATGAAGGGATGGCTGAAATGGAAAAGAAAATTAACTTTCTGATGAAAGTAGTCGAGGACAAAGACTTCGAGATTGCCCAACTGAGGAACCAGATGCAAAGTCGTGAGGTCGCGGAGTCAAGTCTAACTTCTACGGCCAGAAAGAGTGACAAAGAAAAAATGGTCATCCAGGAAGACCAAGCACAACACCCAACGTCGGTCGCTTCCTTATCTGTCCAACAACTGCAGGACATGATTACCAACACCATCCGAGCCCAGTACGGTGGACCATTGTTACGTCTCCAAAAGTGCATATTTTAGGGACTTGTTTGCTATAGAATGATGTACACTCTGAAGCGTTTTTGATAGAATTAAGTCTAAATATGTGCATATATATGAGAATTTATAGAATGAAGCTAAATCAGGACTTATGTGTAAAAGGAAGGAAAAAGAACCAAAAACAAAGCTAAAGAGTTGAAATTTCCATATTGCAGAAACATTGCGAAAACATTGCTGTCTCAGCAATGTTTTAAGTGAAAATTGTTAGGTTGTCTAACCGTTTGCCATTTTGTTACGATCTTTCAGCCGCCCATTCTTTCTCCTGCTGCCATGTGGAAGGTCGTCGTTCAGAATGGATGGTTCTCCTTGGCTGAAGACTACCTGAAAAACACTATAAAAGAGGTCAAGGGGGAAGGTTAAAGACAGACTCGGAAGCGTAGACTCCCATCTCAACGCATTTTCTCATTTGTTTTCTCTTCCGGTTGTTGGTGTGAGGGTTTCAGCTGGTGGAATAGATAGTCTGAGAGGAAGAAGAGAGGATCTTTCTTCTCTTCTGATTGGATTCATCCACGAACAAGCTCACCTTCGCCCTTCATCCGAGGCGCTTGCGACGAGGAGTTCACACGCACACGTTAACGGTTTTCTACTGCTTCCCATTGCTTTCTGCTTTCCTTTTCGTTTCTGTCTGTTGTTATTTCATCTATGTTCGCTACTCCAGTACATTTCGTTCTATTCTGTTTAGTCCTCGTTGTTTTAAAGTTGTTACTTGTTTAGTTCGAATCGTGGTTAATCAAAGAATTATTTCATTACTTCGCGAGTTCTCCTTTGCTTCTGTTTTTTATCGTTTCTATTTGAATATTGTTAAGCATGTTTAATCAATCAAATCTTTCCACTCCAACATCATCCATAAGTAACTAAACCACATAAGGGTCTGCTAATGATGAAACTATAGGTAGAAATACGTGAATCAGCATGTAGGATAGCTCCAAGTGCATTGAATGTATGTGTGCTTCATCCCACGGGCAATTTCGATTGACCATCCATTTTGTCCAAAGAACTCCTAACCTCCGGAAGGAGTAAGAGTTCAGAGTCGTCCATTCATGCTAGCCTTTCATGGTAGCCAGAAAACGACCTAGGAATAGGCGTTTTCCTAGCACAAGTCATTAACTTGCTTATATAAATAGATGCTTAAGCCTCACTTGGACATGAGTGAACTAAAGGATCTAATGCATGGAATCGAGAGATACATGAGAATGAGTTAATTTGATGCATGGTGAGTTGATCTACTGCTGAAGAATCGTATGAAAAAGCCTATAGAGGAGTCGTTAGTAGCCCTTGTTTCCACACTTTACCCTTAAAACGTTGTTAGTACCATTGCGAGAAAATGGTTGTCTGCGCAATTTTCTTAGTTTAAATTTTGCCTTAGCCATTTTTTTTTCAGTTTTATGTTTTGCGATTTTATTGCTAGATAATTGCTTTCTCCGCAATTCTTTTCCTTCTACATTCAAGTTAATACCTCTACTTGGCTTTGTCTATGCTTTCATATCTCGCGCGTTCTTTAATAGTTAGGCAATTAATCCCAATTCTACCCCATTTAAACCACCCTTTCTAATTTAACATCTCACTTCGCTAGTAACTAAGAATAAATCTCTGTGGGAAATCGAATGAAAAAATACTTATTACTTGCTACAAGACCATGTATGCTTGCATGTTCTGAGTGCTCTCCCATTGCATCTTTATTTTAAACACTGAGCACGCAACAAGTTTTTGGCGCCGCTGCCGGGGATTTTGTTTAGTAAACACGAAGTTTGTTAATAGCGATCTAGAGTTCAATCCTGAGCCTGAAAGATTACTTAGGGCCAGAAACAGAGCTAATAAACGCCTCTTTAAACAACCCTCTGTAACTCAAAGTATTGCTGACTCCGCGGAGTCATCGCAATTCCAACAAGTTGAAATGGAAAGACCTCAACCAAACCCAGCACCTAACATTCGCAACCCCATCGAAATAGCGAATGACAAGGATAGTGCCATCCTCTCATACTTAGTTCCCATGCCTGGGGAGCTTAACCCAAGCATTATACGCCCTAAGATTACTGCCAACTCATTCGAGTTAAAGCCAGTAATGTTCCAAATGCTGTCCACTGTGGGACAATTCTTTGGAGTGGAAAATGAAGATCCCCACAATCATCTAAGAAATTTCCTAGGAGTTAGTGATACCTTCGTCATCCCTGGAGTTTCCCAAGAAGCCTTGAGACTATATCTCTTTCCTTACTCATTAAGAGATAAAGCCAAAACGTGGTTAAATTCTTTACCCTCCGGATCAATTGTCAATTGGACAGATCTGGCTGAAAAATTCCTAGTAAAATACTTCCCACCTGATAGGAATTCCAACTTTCGTGATGACATTATCAAGTTCAAACAAGCCGAAAACGAGTCCCTTCACGAAGCTTGGACAAGGTTCAAGGACCTTTCGCTTAAATGTCCCCACCATGGCATTCCATGGTGTATCCAAATAGAAGTGTTCTTTAAAGGATACAACCCCAGCACAAGGCAAGTGCTGAATTCTTCAGCTGGTGGTTCCATGCTTTCAAAGAGCTATAATGAAGCCTATGGGATTTTGGAGAAAATCTCAACCTCCCACTGTAGATGGTCAGATGATCCAGTAGAGCCAAGTAGAGCTCAAGACAAGGATGCACTTAGTGCAATGAGTAGCCAAATAAATGCCCTGACCAATCTAGTCAAACAAATGGCTCAAACCAATCTCCAACCCAGTGTCAACACCGCAGCAGCCATTTCAATGGGCACATCAAATAGTCAAGGTGAGACACTAATTTGTGGATTCTGTGGGGAAGGGCACTTGTATGATTTCTGCCCTGGGAATTGTTACGTCTCCAAAAGTGGCCTTTTTAGGACTAATTTATCTTAGAAAGGTGTACACTCTTAGGTGTTTTTGATAGGATTTAGCTTAAACCTATGCTTATATATGATAATTAGAAGAAGGTAGCTAAATTAGGACTTGTGTGCAAAAAGAAAGAAAAGGGATGAAAAACGAAGTAAAAGAATGAAAAAACTACATTGCGACAGCATTGCGGAAACATTGCTGAAACCGCAATGTTTCAAGTGAAAACCGTAAGTTGACTGATCTTTTTCTGTTAATTTCTGTTATTTCAGGGATTCGTTCTTTCTCCTCCATCCATTTTAAAGTACGACGTTGAAGATTGATGGTTCTCCTTGGCCCAAAAGCACCTGCAGATTACTATAAAAAGGGGTCAAAGTAGAGGGTTTGATCATCATCCGAAAGCGTAGAAGTCTTCTCGCAGCTCCATCTTTTCTCCTGTTTTTCTTTGCCGTCTGTTGGTTTGCGAAGTTTAGCTGCTTGGAGTCGATAATCTGATAGGAAGGAGAGAAGATTCATCTTCTCTCTCGATTGGATTCATCCAAACAAGGCTGATCTTTCTCATCCTTCAGCCGAGGCGGTTGCGACGAGGCGTTCGAGCTCATTTTACTGCTTTCTGCTTTTCCTTTCTAATTTCCAGCATTGTTTAGTTGTTGTTTCTGTTCTAGTGACTAGTTCATTTTATTACGTTGCTTTCTGTCTTTATGTTATTCATTTTAAGCTTTCCTTTGTTCATTCAAACAATCAAGTAATCAAAGCAAAATTCAGCATTTCACAGTTTCTTGCCTTTGCGATCTACTGTTTTTCTTTACTGTTTTGTCTTTAAATTCCTTCTAAGCATGTCTGTTTTATCTCTTCTTTCTGTTCTCCCTATATCCATGAGTAACTAAGTCACATAGGGGCATGTTAATGACAATACTATAGGATAAAAAACGTGAACCAAGCATGTAGGATAGCTCTCGAAGCATTGGTTGTATGTAAGCTTCATCCCACGGGCAATTTCGATTGGCCATCCATTTTGTCCAAAGAACTCCTAACCTCTGGAAGGAGTAAGAGTTCAGAGTCATACACTCATGCTAGCCTTTCAAGGTAGCCAGAAAACGACCTAGGAATAGGCGTTTTCCTAGTACAAACCATAACTTTTTGCTTTAACAAGATGCTTAAGACCTTACTTGGACATGAGTAAACTAAAGAATCTAATGCATGGAATCGGACGATACATGAGATTGAGTGAGTTTGATGCATAGAGAGTTGATCCAATGCTTGAGAATCGTGAGAAAATGCCTATAGAGGAGTCGTTAGTAGCCCTTGTTTCTCCATTTTACACGCTTTCGCTGTTAGTAAAATTGCGGTAGAATTGCTGTTTCCGCAATTCTACTAAGTTTAAAATTCTGTTTAGCTAAGTTCCTCTTCGTTTATTGATCTCATCTCTTTTCCTTTGATTTTAACTTTGACTTGCACTTATTTATGTTGCTATCCTTTACATATCCCTTAGGAATTAGACAATTTAAAACCAATTTTACCCCATCAAATCCACCCATTCTTTCTTAACTTTACACTTCACGAGTAGCTCATAATAAATCTCTGTGGGAAAACGAATGAAAAAATACTTACTACTTGCTATAAGATCATGTATGCTTGTATGTTCTGAGTGCTCTCTCTATCTTATTCCTTATTTACTTTAACACATTGAGCACGCAACAAGTTTTTGGCGCCGCTGCCGGGGATTTATTTAAGTGAAAACGAAGTTTGTTAAGTTTGAAACACCAAGTTTATTGTCTATTGTAACTAATCTAGTTTCATTTCTTTTACAGGTACCATCGGGTTAGTTTATGAGTGAGCCTTCAAGTAGTGATCTAGAGTTCAATCCTGAGCCTGAGAGATTACTTAGGGCCAGAAATAGAGCCAAGAAACGTTTCTTTAACCAACCCCCTTTACCTCAAGTAATTGCGGGAACCGCAATACCTCCGCAATTGTCTCAAGAAGAAATGGATGGAATAGTTCCAAATCCGGTGCCTGTCACTCGCAATCCCATCGAAATAGCGAATGATAAGGATAGCGCCATACTCTCTTACCTAGTACCTATGCCTGGGGAGCTGAACCCCAGCATAATCCGCCCTGAAATCACTGCCAACTCATTCGAGTTAAAACCAGTGATGTTCCAAATGTTGTCCACTGTGGGACAATTCTTTGGAGTGGAAAATGAGGACCCCCACAACCATCTTAGAAACTTCTTAGGAGTTAGTGATACATTCATCATCCCTGGAGTTTCCCAAGAAGCCTTGAGGCTCTATCTGTTCCCTTACTCTTTGAGGGACAAAGCCAAAACGTGGTTAAACTCATTACCCTCAGGATCAGTCCTTAATTGGACAGACTTAGCAGAGAAATTCCTAGTCAAATACTTCCCACCTGATAGGAATTCTACCTTCCGTGATGATATAATCAAGTTCAAACAAGCTGAGAGTGAGTCTCTTCACGAAGAATGGACAAGGTTTAAAGACCTTCTTCTTAAATGTCCACACCATGGCATCCCATGGTGTATCCAAATAGAGGTCTTTTTCAAAGGATGCAACCCCAGCACCAGACAAGTTCTAAATTCATCTGCTGGAGGTTCCATGTTGTCCAAGAGTTACAACGAAGCCTATGAGATCTTGGAGAAGATCTCAGCATCTCACTGTAGGTGGTCAGATGATCCAGTTGAGCCAACTAGAGCTCAAGACAAGGACGCACTCAATGCCATGAGTAGCCAAATAAGCGCCCTGACCAACCTAGTCAAGCAAATGGCTCAAGCCAATCTCCAAACAAGTGTCAACATCGCCACAGCCATGTCAATGGGCACCCAACCAAGTCAAGGTGAGACACTTATCTGTGGATTCTGTGGGGAAGGGCACCTGTATGAATACTGCCCTGGGAATCCAGCCTCAGTCTGCTATATTGGAAGCCAACTGCAGCCTAGGAACAACCCCTATTCCAATACTTACAACCCTGGTTGGAGGAACCACCCAAACCTGTCATGGGGTGGCCAACAAAATGCTAACCAAGCTCCTAACCAACCAAGACCGAGTGGAACACCTGGTTTCACTCCCCAACACAACCAATCCATGTATCAAAAACCATACAGCCAACCTGTAGGGTCTTTTGTAGAAAACTTACTCAAGGAATACATAGCCAAGAATGATGCCACTCTACAGAGTCAGCAAGCTACTCTTAGGAGCCTAGAGAACCAAATAGGGCAACTAGCCAATGAACTTAAAAATAGGCCCCAAGGGAGACTTCCTGCTGATACTGAAGTGCCAAGGAGAGATGATAAAGAGAAAGTTCAAGCGATTGAACTCAGAAGTGGGAGACCATTGGTGAGCAGCACCAAGGACACACCAAAGAGAGTAGAGAACAATGAGTCTAGTGCTCCACTGGAGTCTCTGCCAAACCAAGGTCCACCACCAACAAGCACATCAGGATCAAGGCTGGAGCCAATCATAGAAGAGATAGAAGAAATTCCAAGGCCTCCACCTATCCTAAGGCGACCTGAAGTGCCTGCATATGTGCCACCACCTCCATTTCCTAGAAGGCTAAAGAAAAAACAAGAACAGGAAGTGCACTTTAATAAATTTCTAGAAATTCTTAAGCAAGTGCATGTTAATATTCCTTTTGTAGAAGTTTTACAGTCTATGCCTTCTTATGTAAAGTTTTTGAAGGATATTATAACTAACAAGAAAATAATTGGTGAGTTTGAAACAGTCAATCTCACTGAGGAGTGCAGTGCCATACTCCAGAACAAGCTACCCAAGAAGGAGAAGGATCCTGGTTCCTTCACCTTACCTGTAGAGCTAGGAGGCAAGCACGTGGGCAGAGCTCTTTGTGACCTGGGAGCCAGCATAAACCTCATGCCCCTATCACTATTCCGCCAGCTAAGAATAGGTGAAGCACGTCCAACCACTGTCACTTTACAACTAGCAGACAGATCCATAGCATACCCTGAAGGTAAGATTGAGGATATTCTTGTAAAGGTTGACAAGTTTATTTTCCTTGCAGATTTCATTATCATGGATTATGAAGCAGACAAGAAGGTCCCCATCCTGTTAGGCAGACCATTTCTAGCCACAGGTAGGGCACTGATAGATGTCCAAAAAGGTGAGCTCACTATGAGGGTTCATGACGAGGAGGTTAAGTTTAGTGTTTTTAAAGCACTGAGGTATCCTTCTGACTCTGAATCTTGTGCTAGCATGGACATTGTAGATTCATTAATGGAAGAACAATTGGAGCATGAATTGTTGACTAAGCATGCTCATGAATATGTAGGATTAGAATTAACTGACTTAAACATAGCTGAGATAATGGACATACCTGTAAATAACCCTCAGCATGTTTGTATGAATATTGATTTAACTGAAAAATCTCTGAATCCATTAAAACCATCCATTGAGCATCCACCTGTCTTAGAATTGAAACCTCTCCCCACTCACCTCAAGTATGCATATCTAGGAAGTAATGATACTTTGCATGTGATTATTTCTTCTAAATTAAGTGAAAAGCATGAGGTTGAACTGATATTACTACTTAAGCAACATAGGAAGGCTATTGCATGGACTATTGCTGACATTAGAGGCATTAGCCCTTCTTATTGCATGCATAAAATTATATTGGAGGAAGAGCATACACCTAGAGTAGATCACCAACGTAGGTTGAACCCCTCTATGAAAGAGGTAGTTAAAAAGGAAATAATAAAATGGTTAGATGCTGGTGTGATCTTCCCCATAGCTAGTAGTCAGTGGGTGAGCCCTATACAATGTGTACCTAAGAAGGGGGGGATGACTGTGGTAGTCAATGAGAACAATGAACTGATTCCAACTAGGACTATCACAGGATGGAGAGTTTGCATGGACTATAGGAAACTAAATAAAGAAACCAAAAAAGACCACTTCCCTCTACCATTCATTGACCAGATGCTAGATAGGATAGCTGGTAGAGCCTACTATTTCTTCTTAGACGGTTATTCAGGATATAACCAGATTACTATAGACCCTAAGGACCAAGAGAAGACTACCTTCACTTGCCCTTTTGGAACTTTTGCCTTCCGCAGAATGCCTTTTGGCTTATGCAATGCACCGGCAACTTTCCAAAGGTGCATGTTGGCAATCTTCTCTGATTTGGATGAGTCCATGATAGAGATATTCATGGATGATTTCTCAGTCTTTGGGGATTCATTTACAAACTGTCTAGAGAACTTAGGACAAGTCCTGGCTAGGTGTGAGGAGACCAACCTAGTCCTAAATTGGGAAAAGTGCCACTTCATGGTGGATGAAGGGATTGTCTTAGGTCATAGAGTGTCAAGGGCAGGTGTAGAAGTTGACAGGGCAAAAATTGAAATAATAGAGAAATTGGTAGAACCCCAAAATGTCAAGGCCATTAGAAGTTTATTAGGGCATGCTGGTTTCTATAGAAGGTTCATTAAGGACTTTTCTAAGATCTCCAAGCCTTTATGTGAGCTTCTAGAGCTAAACAAACCGTTCATTTTCTCTAAGGAGTGTTTCCTAGCTTGGAAAACCCTTAAGAAAGCACTAGTCACAGCACCTATTATAGTAGGGCCTAATTGGGATCTTCCCTTTGAGATGTTATGTGATGCCAGTGACTATGCTGTAGGGGTTATGTTAGGACAGAAGATTGACAAGTTAACACACCCTGTATACTATGCTAGTAAGACACTTAATGAGGCACAATGTAATTACACAACTACTGAGAAGGAGATGCTAGCTGTAGTGTTTGCTTGTGAGAAGTTTAGGAATTACATTGTAGGCACTAGGACAATCGTGTACACTGACCATTCTGCCTTGAAGTACCTTATGAGAAAGGTTGATGCTAAGCCTAGGTTGATTAGATGGGTTTTGCTGCTGCAAGAGTTTGATCTAGACATTAGAGATAAGAAATGATGTGAAAATGTGGTTGCAGATCATCTTTCTAGATTGCAGCATAATTGCGAAAAAATTGCGGAAACCGCAATTTCTGATGATTTTATTGATGAACATGTCTTTGTATTGACTCATCGTGATAACGATGAGGAACCTTGGTTTGCTGGCATTGCTAACTTCCTTGCATCACAGGTACTACCAACTTTCAAGGGAGGCCAAGAGAAGAAGAGGTTCCTCCATGAAGCAAGGAAATTCATATGGGATGATCCCACACTTTACAAGACATGTGCTGATGGTCTGCTCAGGAAGTGTGTTTCAGCTGCTGAGGCGAAGTCTGTGCTGCAGCACTGCCATACCGCACCCTATGGTGGACATTTTGGTGGCCAAAGAACAGCTGCGAAGGTGTTCCAGAGTGGCTACTATTGGCCAACAATCTTTAAGGATGCCCACAACTATGCACACAGCTGTGATGAATGCCAGAGAACAGGTAATCTGAGTCGAAAGGATGAGATGCCTCTCACTTACATCTTAGAGTTGGAGCTCTTTGATGTGTGGGGCATTGATTTCATGGGGCCATTTCCTCCATCATCAGGTAACCTTTACATCCTTGTAGCAGTAGACTACGTATCTAAGTGGGTAGAGGCCATAGCATGTCCCAATAATGATGCCAAAACAGTCATAAGATTCCTTCATAGACATATTTTTACTAGGTTTGGAACACCTCGTGCTATCATTAGTGATGAAGGGACACATTTCATTAATAAGGCTATGAAGAGAGTGATGGCTAAGTATAACATTAGACATAGAGTAGCCACTCCTTATCACCCACATTCGAATGGTCAGGCTGAAATTTCAAATAGGGAGATTAAGAACATCCTAGAAAAAGTGGTCAAACCCAACAGAAAGGATTGGGCGTTTAAACTCGAGGATGCACTTTGGGCGTATAGAACTGCATATAAGACACCCCTAGGTATGTCTCCTTATAGACTGGTGTATGGCAAAGCTTGTCACTTGCCATTTGAGTTAGAAATTAAAGCATTTTGGGCCTTAAAAGAGTTGAATTACTGCGTGACCGATGCGGGAACATTGCGGTCTTTGCAATTACATGAGCTTGATGAGCTTAGGCATATGTCTTATGAAAATGCCAAAATGTATAAGGAAAAGACCAAGATTTGGCACGACAGTAGACTTAGGATTAAGGACTTCAAGAAAGGCCAGCTTGTCTTATTATTTAACTCACGATTGAAATTATTTCCAGGCAAACTTAAGTCTAGATGGTCAGGTCCATTTGTAATTACTAATGTGTTTGTTCATGGTGCCATCGAGATAAAGAACCTGCAGCAAGGACAACCATTCATGGTTAATGGTGCAAGATTGAAGCACTACTATGAGGAAGGAGATGTGAAGACTCTCTCGGCCTTCCTTTTGTCTGAAACGTGAAAACAAGAACGAGAGAGGACGAGTGATTGCTGTGCTCGTTCATATGAGGCTCATGCCTTAGTTTATTTTTTTTTGCGATTTTCCGGTTACTGTTTGTGTATCTTTTTGTGTGATTTTAATTAAGTATTTGATGTTGATTTTATTTATTTTTTCAGGGAATCGATAGAGGGAATCAAGGAGATGAATTCAAGATAAAAAAAATCGAGGAGATATCAAGCCAAATCAAAGATACGGTTGAGGAAAGATTGGCATTTAAACGCAGAAAATCTCCAACGGTCACTAGAATTGCGCTGGATTTGCAGAATCCGCAAAAATAGAGCCGTTGGGATTTCATCATTACTTATATCCGTTAAGAGGCGCGATGATCCGTACGATTCTCCCATTATCTCAACTCCAAGAAATCTGCTTTTCTCTTCATCTGTGATTCCTCTTTCCAAATCTCCACAACTCGACAATGGTGCTAACAAGAGCTGAAAGATCTGCAGCCAAAAAGAAGGCTGACGACGCTGAAACTGCTGCGAGGGAAGCGCTTCTGGCCCTTGCATACGCTGAGGCTGCACGCACTGAGAGACTCCCCAAGCTGCCGATCCGCAAGAAGAAGTGGAAGGTAGTCACTGAGATACCTGCTGGACCCTCTGAACCAGTGGGAACGCCCAAGAAACGTAAATGGAGCATGGCGGTGGCCGAAGAAGCAAGCAAGGAAAAGACTCCCTCTGTGGAGAGTCAAGAAAGTGATCGTGTGTCACACGATTCGGCCAAGAAGAGCTCTTCACCATCTGCACCACCAGCGCGAAGCCCTGAGATTTCTCCTTCGCCGCAGAGTTCTGCACAGACCCCTACAGCAGCACAAAGCACTACACCGTCAACCACTCCTCCACGGACTGACCCTGACTTTCCCTATGGAGAGTATCAAGAATCGACGCAGGGCAGTGGGGAAGCTGAGGAAGAAGAGGTCTTCTCTCCGTTGAGGGAAGTCAGCCCTGGGAGTCCTGCGCAGAAGGATGATTCTATGGACGAGACACTGGGGGCTTGCCTCCAGCAGATCACAACCAAGGCAAGGTTGAAGAAGAAGAAGGCCGTCAAGATTGTTAAGGCCAAACGGTCCAAGAAATCAAAGAAAAAGAAAGCCAAAAGGGTGCCGTCATCAGAGAAGGAGAGTGATGAGCCATCTCTGAAGAAGCTCAAGATGGAGGCTGCGGAGTCAGCCAAACCGAAAGACAAAGGGAAAGCCAAGCTTTACCCTGAAGATGAGCCTCAATTAGTGAGGTACGTGTCTTCTGACGCTGAGTCTAGAGGCATTGAGCTGAGGAAAAGGGAGCTGCTGCACGAGAAGGCATTCCTCGACAGACCTGCTGACCTGCCGCAATTCTTGAGCGCAGGAATCACGAATCACGGCTGGGAGGAGTTGTGCAGACCACCCAATCCAGCTTACACAAGCATGGTGTATGACTTCTACGCCAATTTGAGGAATTCTGAGGAGGGCCTGTCTGTGGTCAGAGGAGTCGAGGTAGACTTCTCAGCGAAGGCAATCAACGAAGCCTACGGCCTCAAGGGCCAGAAACACACTGATTATTCAAGGATCGTTGATGAGCCTACAAAAGCTGTCTTGGAGGAGGCCATTCGGATCATTGGCCAGCCTGAAGCATCATGGACAGTGTCGCGCAATGGGAGGCACACTCTCATGAGTGCGAACCTCACAGCCAAGGCGGCTGTCTGGTTTTCCTTCGTGAGGAGGAAGCTGACCCCCGTGACCCATGAGACCACAATCAACCAGAGCAGATCGATGCTGGTCTATGCAATCATGCGAGGTCTCACAATCAACGTGGGCGAAGTCATTGCAGCTTCCATTGCTGACTGCGCCAAGAAGGGTAAGGGTCCATTGTTCTTCCCTAATACTATTACTAAACTCTGCTTGCGTGCAGGGGTCCCCATCGAACGAATGGAACAGCAGATGGCTTACACAGGCCACTTGGAGCTGCCTACAGGCTTGAGGCTGAGAAGGAAGGGGAACATGGAGTTCGAGCTGGATAGTTTGGCTGCTGCTCAGTCGCTGTCCATGGCGTGCCTGATGGATCTACAGAAGAGGATGGCTCAATGGGCCACATACGCACAGGCAAGGGACAAGGAAGTTGCTGACCAACTGGGATGCGTCTTCCCTGACTTTCCCACGAACCTACTGTCTCCATGGGTGCCTCCAAGACCAAGAAGGAATGATGATGAGGAAGATATCTGAGTGCTAGTTTGAGGAGCACTAAAGGGAGTATTGCTGTTCCCTTAGAATAAACAAAGAAAAAAAATCAAACTGTTTTTGTTGAAACGGGTGAATTATGCTGTTTCTAGTTAATATTTTGATCTGTTTTAGTTGCTTAGTTTTAAGTTTTTAAATTGTTTAGTGTAGTCTGATGATAGCTGATTAGGTAGATTAGTTTAGTTTCCTTTTTGTATAGCTTGGATGACTGGAAAAAGCATGCATAGGGGCCTTAATCACTGATATATCTGCCCTGTCTTTATTGCGAAATAATTGCGGAAACCGCAATTTTTATTACTGAATGCATGTTTTTGACTGTCTGTTTAGCTAGGTTGGTTCTGTTTAAATTCTATCTTTTGCTGCTATCTTGTCTGCCTTATATAGCTTATCTTAAAGCATGCTGGATGAGTGTCATAGGACACCCTTTGATAGTTTAAATTAACCTCTAAAAAGCTCAGCATGCATAGCTTTAGGTCCTTACCTGTCTGTTTTTTCAAATTTCTGCTGCTGTGATATTTACTTTTAGAATGTTCTGCCTATGCCTAGGACTTTTAGATTCTCTTTGTTTTACCTTAGACTAGATGCTTCTAGGACAAGTTTGGGGGTGTGCCACCTCAGACACTCATTGGGGACAATGAGTAGTTTAAGTTTGGGGGAGGCCACCCTAGGCCTAGGAACATTCCTCTCTCCCTTTAAGCATAACCATTCTTCTTCTCCTTTATTAAAAAAAATGATGAGCTGGAAAAAAAAAATGAAAAATAGAATAAAGAGGGGTGTCTCTCTTAGGTTGCTGAGTAATCAGTGCCAAGTGTGTAACCCACAAGTGGCATTGCATCAAAAGGCAACCAAAGGAAAGGCTCCACCTAAGAAAGAAAAAAGGAAAAAGTAGGGAAGAAGATCGTATACCTAGGAGTTGCAACTTTGTGGCTTAGATGTCCTGTTTAAAAAGAACTCTGATCCTCAATTAGCTGAGCACGAAGTTGTAGCTTGTAGGGTTGTTTAGGGAGATGAATGTATGTCCAATGTAGTGATGCCAGGGTTTAGGTTGTTCTCTTAAAGTACTACTGTCACTGTTAATACTAAGACTGACATGACTCTAAGGAATCCTAGGAAGCTCAAAAGTAAAAACTAGAAGCATGTACTGAGTCTGGGGTAAAGCTAGGTAGAATTTGAAACCTTAGAGATAGTGGCATGATATGACAAAAGCAAGTAGATCAGTTGTAGGGAGTTAATGAAACAGTAGGAGTATGAGGCATGCGAAGTCAGAAGAAGCTAGATAAGAGGATAGTTTTAAACTTAGAAGTGTGTCACAAGACAGCACTGCTATAGATAGGGATATAGTGGAGTCAGGAAGTGGTTAAAGAAGATGAAACAGCAGCCTAGGCAAGTCCTTAGATTGCTCGAGAACGAGCAAAACCTTAAGTTTGGGGGTGTGTTACGTCTCCAAAAGTGGCCTTTTTAGGACTAATTTATCTTAGAAAGGTGTACACTCTTAGGTGTTTTTGATAGGATTTAGCTTAAACCTATGCTTATATATAATAATTAGAAGAAGGTAGCTAAATTAGGACTTGTGTGCAAAAGGAAAGAAAATGGATGAAAAACGAAGTAAAAGAATGAAAAAACTACATTGCGACAGCATTGCGGAAACATTGCTGAAACCGCAATGTTTCAAGTGAAAACCGTAAGTTGACTGATCTTTTTCTGTTAATTTCCGTTATTTCAGGGATTCGTTCTTTCTCCTCCATCCATTTTGAAGTACGACGTTGAAGATTGATGGTTCTCCTTGGCCCAAAAGCACCTGCAGATTACTATAAAAAGGGGTCAAAGTAGAGGGTTTGATCATCATCCGAAAGCGTAGAAGTCTTCTCGCAGCTCCATCTTTTCTCCTGTTTTTCTTTGCCGTCTGTTGGTTTGCGAAGTTTAGCTGCTTGGAGTCGATAATCTGATAGGAAGGAGAGAAGATTCATCTTCTCTCTCGATTGGATTCATCCAAACAAGGCTGATCTTTCTCATCCTTCAGCCGAGGCGGTTGCGACGAGGCGTTCGAGCTCATTTTACTGCTTTCTGCTTTTCCTTTCTAATTTCCAGCATTGTTTAGTTGTTGTTTCTGTTCTAGTGACTAGTTCATTTTATTACGTTGCTTTCTGTCTTTATGTTATTCATTTTAAGCTTTCCTTTGTTCATTCAAACAATCAAGTAATCAAAGCAAAATTCAGCATTTCACAGTTTCTTGCCTTTGCGATCTACTGTTTTGTCTTTAAATTCCTTCTAAGCATGTCTGTTTTATCTCTTCTTTCTGTTCTCCCTATATCCATGAGTAACTAAGTCACATAGGGGCATGCTAATGACAATACTATAGGATAAAAAACGTGAACCAAGCATGTAGGATAGCTCTCGAAGCATTGGTTGTATGTAAGCTTCATCCCACGGGCAAATTCTATTGGCCATCCATTTTGTCCAAAGAACTCCTAACCTCTGGAAGGAGTAAGAGTTCAGAGTCATACACTCATGCTAGCCTTTCAAGGTAGCCAGAAAACGACCTAGGAATAGGCGTTTTCCTAGTACAAACCATAACTTTCTGCTTTAACAAGATGCTTAAGACCTTACTTGGACATGAGTAAACTAAAGAATCTAATGCATGGAATCGGACGATACATGAGAATGAGTGAGTTTGATGCATAGAGAGTTGATCCAATGCTTGAGAATCGTGAGAAAATGCCTATAGAGGAGTCGTTAGTAGCCCTTGTTTCTCCATTTTACACGCTTTCGCTGTTAGTAAAATTGACGTAGAATTGTTGTTTCCGCAATTCTACTAAGTTTAAAATTCTGTTTAGCTAAGTTCCTCTTCGTTTATTGATCTCATCTCTTTTCCTTTGAGTTTAACTTTGACTTGCACTTATTTATGTTGCTATCCTTTACATATCCCTTAGGAATTAGACAATTTAAAACCAATTTTACCCCATCAAATCCACCCATTCTTTCTTAACTTTACACTTCACGAGTAGCTCATAATAAATCTCTGTGGAAAAACGAATGAAAAAATACTTACTACTTGCTATAAGATCATGTATGCTTGCATGTTCTGAGTGCTCTCTCTATCTTATTGCTTATTTACTTTAACACATTGAGCACGCAACAGGAATCCAGCCTCAGTCTGCTATGTTGGAAGCCAACAGCAGCCTAGGAACAACCCCTATTCTAACACCTATAATCCTGGTTGGAGGAACCACCCAAATCTTTCTTGGGGTGGACAACAAAACACTAACCAAGCTCAAAACCAACCAAGACCGAGTGGAACACCTGGTTTCCCTCAACAAAATAACCAATCCATGTACCAAAAGCCATATAACCAACCAATAGGGTCATCAGTAGAAAATTTACTTAAGGAGTACATTGCAAAAAATGATGCTACCCTACAAAGTCAGCAAGCCACCCTCAGGAGCCTAGAAAACCAAATAGGGCAGTTAGCAAATGAACTGAAAAATAGGCCCCAAGGTAGGTTGCCTGCAGACACTGAAGTACCTAGAAGGGATGGAAAAGAGCAAGTTCAAGCAATTGAACTTCGTAGTGGAAGACCATTGGTGAGCAACACTAGAGAAACACCAAAGAGAGTAGAGAATGAAGAGTCTAGTGCTCCACTGGATTCTCTGCTCAACCATGATCAACCATCAACAAGCACATCAAGAGTGAGGCTGAAACCAATCATTGAGGAACCAGAAGAGATACCAAGACCTCCACCTGTCATTAGGCGACCTGAAGTGCCTACACATGTGCCACCACCTCCATTCCCTAGAAGGCTGAAGAAAAAACAAGAACAGGAAGTGCACTTTAATAAGTTTTTAGAAATTTTAAAACAAGTGCATGTGAATATTCCATTTGTAGAAGTTTTGCAATCTATGCCTTCTTATGTTAAGTTTTTGAAAGATATTATTACTAACAAGAAAATTATTGGTGAATTTGTAACAGTCAATCTCACTGAGGAGTGCAGTGCCATACTCCAAAACAAACTGCCAAAAAAGGAGAAGGATCCTGGTTCCTTCAGCTTACCAGTAGAGTTGGGAGGCAAGCACGTGGGCAGAGCTCTTTGTGACCTGGGTGCCAGCATAAATCTCATGCCTTTATCACTATTCCGTCAGCTAGGAATAGGGGAAGCACGTCCTACTACTGTCACCTTGCAGCTTGCAGACAGATCCATAGCATACCCGGAGGGGAAAATTGAGGATATTCTTGTCAAGGTTGACAAATTCATCTTTCTTGCAGACTTCATCATTCTGGATTATGAAGCAGACAAGGAGGTACCAATCTTGTTGGGCAGACCATTTCTAGCCACAGGTAGGGCTTTGATCGATGTCCAGAAAGGTGAGCTCACCATGAGAGTTCATGATGAGGAGGTTAAATTTAGTGTCTTTAAAGCTCTAAGGTATCCCTCTGACTCTGAATCTTGTGCGAGTATGGATGTAGTAGATTCACTGATGGAAGAACAACTTGAGCACGAACTGTTAATTAAGCATGCCACTAACTATGTACAAGTAGAAATTACTGACTTAAACATTTCTGAATTAATGGATGTATCTGTGGACAAACCTCAGCATGTTTGTATGACTAATGACCTGTCTGAAAGAACCACGAATCCATTGAAACCATCAATTGGGCATCCACCCCTATTAGAATTAAAACCATTGCCTGATCATCTTAAGTATGCATATTTAGGAGAGCATGATACTTTGCCTGTTATCATTTCGTCCAAATTGAGTGAAGAGCATGAAATTGCGCTAATATTGCTGCTTAAGCAACATAAAAAAGCTATTGCATGGACGATTGCTGATATAAGAGGTATTAGTCCTTCCTATTGCATGCATAAGATACTATTGGAAGAAGAACATACACCTAGGGTAGATCACCAACGTAGGTTGAACCCCTCCATGAAGGAGGTAGTGAAAAAAGAGATTATTAAATGGTTAGACGCTGGTGTGATTTTCCCTATAGCTAATAGTCAATGGGTGAGTCCAATTCAATGTGTGCCTAAGAAAGGGGGGATGACTGTAATAGTTAATGAGAGTAATGAACTAATTCCAACTAGAACTGTTACAGGATGGAGAGTCTGTATGGACTATAGAAAATTAAACAAAGAAACAAAAAAAGATCATTTTCCTTTACCGTTTATAGATCATATGTTAGATAGGATAGCTGGCCGAGCCTACTACTGCTTTCTAGATGGTTATTCTGGATATAACCAAATCACCATAGACCCTGTGGACCAGGAGAAAACAACCTTTACATGTCCCTTTGGAACGTTTGCTTTTCGCAGAATGCCTTTTGGCTTATGCAACGCACCAGCAACATTCCAAAGGTGCATGTTGGCCATTTTCTCTGACTTGGACGAATCCATGATAAAAATATTTATGGATGACTTCTCAGTCTTTGGTGATTCTTTTAATAATTGCTTAGAGAACTTAGGACAAGTCCTAGCTAGGTGTGAGAAGACCAACCTAGTCCTAAATTGGGAGAAATGCCACTTTATGGTGGAAGAAGGGATAGTCCTAGGTCATAGAGTGTCTAGAGAGGGAGTAGAGGTCGATAGGGCCAAGATAGAAATAATAGAGAAGCTAGTGGAACCTCAGAATGTAAAAGCTATTAGAAGTTTTTTAGGTCATGCAGGTTTCTATAGGAGGTTCATTAAGAACTTTTCAAAAATCTCTAAACCTTTGTGTGAGCTTCTAGAGCTTAACAAACCATTTGTCTTTTCAAAAGAATGTTTCCTAGCATGGACAACCCTTAAGGAAGCCTTAGTCAAAGCACCAATTATAGTAGGACCAAACTGGGACTTACCATTTGAAATGATGTGTGATGCTAGTGACTATGCAGTAGAAGTCATGCTTGGACAAAAAATAGATAAACTAACACATCCTGTATATTATGCAAGTAAGACTTTGAATGAAGCACAATGTAATTACACAACCACGGAAAAGGAAATTCTAGTTGTAGTGTTTGCCTGTGAAAAGTTTAGGAATTACATTGTAGGAACTAGGACCATTGTGTACACCGATCACTCTGCACTAAAATATCTAATGAGGAAGGCTGATGCGAAGCCTAGGTTAATTAGATGGGTATTATTGTTGCAAGAGTTCGATCTAGACATTAGAGATAAGAAAGGATGCGAAAATGTCGTTGCTGACCATTTATCTAGATTGCGCCATAATTGCGATAAAATTGTTGAGCCAGCAATTTCTGATGCCTTTGTTGATGAGCATGTCTTTGTGTTAGCACATCGTGATAACGATGAGGAACCTTGGTTTGCGGATATTGCTAACTTCCTTGCCTCGCAGGTACTACCAACTTTCAAGGGAGGGCAAGAAAAGAAGAGGTTCCTACATGAAGCTAGGAAGTTCATCTGGGACGATCCTACACTTTACAAGACATGTGCAGACAGATTACTAAGGAAGTGTGTGTCAGCTGCTGAGGCAAAGTCAGTGTTGCAGCACTGCCATACGTCTCCCTATGGTGGGCATTTTGGTGGCCAAAGGACGGCTGCAAAGGTGTTCCAAAGTGGCTACTACTGGCCCACGATATTCAAGGATGCACACGACCATGCACACAGCTGTGACGAGTGTCAAAGGACAGGTAATCTCAGTAGGAAAGATGAGATGCCTCTCACCTACATCTTAGAGTTGGAACTCTTTGATGTATGGCGCATTGACTTCATGGGACCATTTCCCCCATCAGCAGGTAATCTCTACATACTGGTAGCTGTAGACTATGTGTCTAAATGGGTAGAAGCCATAGCATGTCCATCAAATGATGCCAAAACCGTCATTAAGTTTCTTAATAGGCATATTTTTACAAGGTTTGGTACACCTAGGGCAATAATTAGTGATGAGGGGACTCACTTTATTAATAAAGCTATGGAAAAGGTGTTAGCTAAATACAATGTGAGACATAGAGTAGCAACCCCTTATCACCCACACTCGAATGGACAAACTGAAATATCCAATAGGGAGATTAAGAACATACTTGAAAAAGTGGTCAAACCTAATAGAAAAGATTGGTCTTTTAAGCTAGACGATGCACTTTGGGCATATAGGACTGCATATAAAACACCCTTAGGTATGTCTCCTTATAGGCTAGTATATGGGAAAACATGTCATCTTCCCTTCGAATTGGAAATCAAAGCCTTTTGGGCCTTAAAAGAACTAAATTATTGCGTGACCGATGCTGGAACTTTGCGGTCTCTGCAATTACATGAGTTAGATGAGCTCAGACATATGTCCTATGAAAATGCTAAAATGTATAAGGAGAAAACTAAAATTTGGCATGATAGTAGACTTAGGATCAAGGACTTTAAAAAGGGCCAGCATGTCTTATTGTTTAACTCAAGGTTAAGGTTATTTCCAGGCAAACTTAAGTCTAGATGGTCAGGTCCTTTTGTGATAACTAACGTGTGTGTTCATGGTGCTATTGAGATTAGAAAACTCAACCACGGGCATTCGTTTATGGTGAATGGTGCAAGGTTGAAGCACTACTATGAGGAAGGGGATGTGAAGACACTCTCGGCCTTCCTCTTATCTGAAGCTTGAGAAACGAATCGAGAGGGGATGAGTGACCACTGTGCTCATCCATTAGAAGGCTATGCCTTAGTTTTTTTTTCGTTCATATTTTCGGTTGGTGTTGTGTGTTTATTTGTGATGTTATTTACGGATTTTTATTTTATTTAGGTGAATTTTAAATAGGAGATCTTTAAGAGGAGATCAAGGAGATGAATCAAGGGAAGAAAATCCACGAAAAAATCGGGCTAAATCAAGGGTTTGGGTTGTTGAATCTTGCAACTTAAATCACAAAGAAAATCCCAACGGCTATGCGAATTTATTGCGGCAGATTTGCTGAGTCCGCAATTTAATAGCGCCGTTGGGATCCACTCGAGTACAAATAGTCGTCAGTTGATCCCTTCCCTCTACGCTTTCTCCATCCGTTGGCCTTCAAGAAATCAGTCTTCTTCTCCCTCTGCATCTCCTACCTTCAGATCCCCACAGACCCACAATGGTGTCCACACGAGCTGATCGATCCGCATCAAAGAAGAAGTCGTCTGACGCAGAGGAAGCTGCGAGAGAGGCGCTGCTTTCCTTAGTAGACGCCGATGCTGCGCAGCCCTCACGGCCTCCGAAGCTACCAGTGCGACGAAAGAAGTGGAAGGTAGTGACTGAGATACCTGCTGGTCCTTCTGAACCAGCCGGTACACCCAAGAAACGGAAGTGGTCGGTTGCGGTGGAAGATCCACTGATCAGAGAAAAGACCCCCATCGAGGAGAGTCGTGGGAGTGGTCGCCCATCATATGAGACGGCCAGACAGAGCCCAGAGCCTTCTCCACAGACGCCGGAGCCTGAAGCTCCACCTGAAGAGCACCAAGACTCGGTGCCAAGTGAAGAGGCGGCAGAGGACGAGGAGGTCAGTCTTGACAGCCTAGTGGAGGGGGGCAGCAAGGATTCCATGGATGAGAAGTTGGGGGATTGCCTCCAGCAGATCACCACTAAGGCACGCCTCAAGAAAAGGGCTCCGGTGATCGTGAAAGCCAAGCGACCGAAGGCCTCCAAGCGAGCCAAGAAGAAGAAGGTCAGATCTGAACCTTCTTTAAAGAAGATGAAGGTTGAGGCTGCTGAGTCGGTCAAAGCGAAAGAGAAGGGGAAGAAGAAGATGTACCCCGAGGATGAACCTCAGGCTGCGAGGTTTGTCTCCCAAGAAGCAGAGGTCAAGAGCCTCGAATTAAGAAGGAAGGAACTTCTCCACGAGCGGAGCTTTCTTGATGTGTTGGCAGACCTGCCGCAATTCTTGCGCGCAGGAATTATCACCCATGGCTGGGAGGAGCTGTGCAGACCCCCCATTCCGGCCTACACCGACATGGTGTATGACATCTATGCCAACCTCACACACCCTGAAGCATGCCTGTCCACGGTGAGGGGGGTAGAGGTCGACTTTTCTGGCAATGCCATCAATGAGGCCTACGGCCTCAAGGAGTATCCACATTCTGACTATGCCAAGATTGTTGACTTGTCATCTGAGGCAGTCCTAGAAGAGGCGTTGCACACAATAGGCAAGTCAGAGGCATCGTGAGCGGTGTCCAGAAACGGGAAGCACACCCTGATGAGTGCAGGAGTCCCAACGGAGAAGAATGAGAAGCAGTTGGCTTACACAGGCCATCTGGAGCTGCCCACCATATTGAGGATGCGAAGGAGGGGCAACATGGAATTTGAGCTGGATGGCCTGGCTGCTGCTCAATCATTATCCATGGCGTGCTTGATGGACCTGCAGCACAAGATGGCGCAGTGGGCCGAATATGCACAGGCACGGGACAAAGATGTGGCTGATCAGTTGGGGTGCATATTCCCTGCCTTCCCTACTGACTTGTTGAAGCCATGGGCGCCTCCTAGAGAAAGGAGAGATGAGGATGAAGATGTTTGAGTGCCAATCTGAACGGCACTCGAGGGAGTTTTATGATCCCTCTTAAACAAAAATAAATAAAAAGAAAAAAACTGCTTTTCTGTGACTTTTGGATGCTGTTTTAATCAAATACATGATCTGTCTTTTAATTTCCTTGTTTGTTTAGAGTAGTTTAGTTTAGGTTGATGGTATCTGAGTAGGTAGCTTCGTTCATTTTACTGTTTTGTGTAGTTTTGGATGACTGGTAATAGCATGCTTGATCAGGGCTGAAAATGCTCTGTAGGTTTATTGCGGATTTTTTGCGGAGTTCGCAATTTTTGTTAGGTTTCGCATGCTATTGGCTGACTTTTTGGATAGGCTGGTTCTGTTTAAATTTTGTTGTCTTGCTGCTTTCTTGACTTCAATATGTGATCTATCTGTGAGCATGCTGGATGAGTGTCTTCGTACACCTTTGATAGTTTAAATTAGTTCCTTAAAATTGCTCAGCATGCACCTCTATAAGCCCTTAACATGCTGTTTTTGACAAATCTCTGTTGCTGTGTTATCTGCTTTAAGAAGTTCATTCTATGCCTAGGACTTTTAGATTCTACTTGTTTTGCCCTAGACTAGATGCTTCTAGGACAAGTTTGGGGGTGTGCCACCTCAGACTCTCATTGAGGACAATGAGAAGTTTAAGTTTGGGGGAGGCAGCCTCTAGGCCTAGGAACATTCCTCTCTTCCCTTTTAGACATAAGCATTCTTCTTCTTGGAAAAAATGATGAAATGAGAAAGAAAAAAAAATGAAAATAGAATAAAGAGTAGTGTCTCTCTTAGGGTTGCTGAGTAATCAGTGCCGTGTGTGTAACCCACAAATGGCATTGCATCAAAAGGCAGCCAAAGGAAGAGACCCTACCAGAGAAAGAAAGAAAAAGTAAAAGGAAAAAACCAAGGAAGAAGAATGTATGCTTGCCAGTCATAGCTTATGTGCTTAGGTGTCCTGAATAAATGAACTTTGATCCTTAGTTTGCTAAGCACAGGGTTGTGGCTTGTGGGTTTGTCAAGGGAGATGAGTGTTACCAAAGTGATACCAAAGCTTAGTTGTTCTGTGGACTGTACTCTGATTTTTGTATGTGCTAAGCTTGGTATGACTGTGAGGACTCTTAGGTAACTAAAATGAAAATACCTTAGAAGCATGTACTGAGTCTGGGATAAAACTAGGAAGAATTTGAAAACTTAGGGATAGGTGCATAATGAACCTAGTGACTAAGGCAGATAGATCAGTTGTAGGCAGTTTTAAAGACAGTAGGTTTTGCAAGGCAAGAGAAATCAGAATAAGCAAAATGTGGAGGTAGTTTGAACTTAGGAGAGTGTCACAGGACAGCCATGCCTTAGATAGTAAACTTATGGGAGTCAGCAAGTAGTTAGATAGAGTGATAGCAGCCCAATTAAGTCCTTATATTGCTCGAGGACGAGCAAAACCTTAAGTTTGAGGGTGTGTTACGTCTCCAAAAGTGCATATTTTAGGGACTTGTTTGCTATAGAATGATGTACACTCTTAAGCGTTTTTGATAGAATTAAGTCTAAATATGTGCATATATATGAGAATTTATAGAATGAAGCTAAATCAGGACTTATGTGTAAAAGGAAGGAAAAAGAACCAAAAACAAAGCTAAAGAGTTGAAATTTCCAAATTGCAGAAACATTGCGAAAACATTGCTGTCTCAGCAATGTTTTAAGTGAAAATTGTTAAGTTGTCTAACCGTTTGCCATTTTGTTACGATCTTTCAGCCGCCCATTCTTTCTCCTGCTGCCACGTGGAAGGTCTTCGTTCAGAATGGATGGTTCTCCTTGACTGAAGACTACCTGCAAAACACTATAAAAGGAGGTCAAGGGGGAAGGTTAAAGACAGACTCGGAAGCGTAGACTCCCATCTCAACGCATTTTCTCATTTGTTTTCTCTTCCGGTTGTTGGTGTGAGGGTTTCAGCTGGTGGAATCAATAGTCTGAGAGGAAGAAGAGAGGATCTTTCTTCTCTTCTGATTGGATTCATCCACGAACAAGCTCACCTTCGCCCTTCATCCGAGGCGCTTGCGACGAGGAGTTCACACGCACACGTTAACGGCTTTCTACTGCTTCCCATTGCTTTCTGCTTTCCTTTTCGTTTCTGTCTGTTGTTATTTCATCTCTGTTCGCTACTCCAGTACATTTCGTTCTATTCTGTTTAGTCCTCGTTGTTTTAAAGTTGTTACTTGTTTAGTTCGAATCGTGGTTAATCAAAGAATTATTTCATTACTTCGCGAGTTCTTCTTTGCTTCTGTTTTTTGTCGTTTCTATTTGAATATTGTTAAGCATGTTGAATCAATCAAATCTTTCCACTCCAACATCATCCATAAGTAACTAAACCACATAAGGGTCTGCTAATGATGAAACTATAGGTAGAAATACGTGAATCAGCATGTAGGATAGCTCCAAGTGCATTGAATGTATGTGTGCTTCATCCCACGGGCAATTTCGATTGGCCATCCATTTTGTCCAAAGAACTCCTAACCTCCGGAAGGAGTAAGAGTTCAGAGTCGTCCATTCATGCTAGCCCTTCATGGTAGCCAGAAAACGACCTAGGAATAGGCGTTTTTCTAGCACAAGTCATTAACTTGCTTATATAAATAGATGCTTAAGCCTCACTTGGACATGAGTGAACTAAAGGATCTAATGCATGGAATCGAGAGATACATGAGAATGAGTTAATTTGGTGCATGGTGAGTTGATCTACTGCTGAAGAATCGTATGAAAAAGCCTATAGAGGAGTCGTTAGTAGACCTTGTTTCCACACTTTACCCTTAAAACGTTGTTAGTACCATTGCGAGAAAATTGTTGTCTGTGCAATTTTCTTAGTTTAAATTTTGCCTTAGCCATTTTTTTTTCAGTTTTCAGTTTTGCGATTTTATTGCTAGATAATTGCTTTCTCCGCAATTCTTTTCCTTCTACATTCAAGTTAATACCTCTACTTAGCTTTGTCTATGCTTTCATATCTCGCGCGTTCTTTAATAGTTAGGCAATTAATCTCAATTCTACCCCATTTAAACCACCCTTTCTAATTTAACATCTCACTTCGCTAGTAACTAAGAATAAATCTCTGTGGGAAATCGAATAAAAAATACTTATTACTTGCTACAAGACCATGTATGCTTGCATGTTCTGAGTGCTCTCCCATTGCATCTTTATTTTAAACACTGAGCACGCAACAACCATCCCAGAGCACCCTCTCGTATACCAAATCGTATTCCAAGAGGATCGACAACTTGAGGATGCCCACCGGGTACCAGCTGCCGAAATTCCAACAGTTCGATGAGAAGGGCAATCCTAATTAGCACATTGCCCACTTCGTCGAAACGTGCGAGAACGCTGGAACTCGCGGAGACTTGCTGGTTAGGAAATTCGTCCGAACTTTGAAAGGAAACGCCTTTGGCTGGTACACTGACTTGGAACCCGAGACGATTGACAGTTGGGAACAGTTTGAGAGAGACTTCTTGAATCGCTTCTACAGCACGAGGTGGACAGTCAGCATGTCTGAACTCTCGCACGCTAGCCAAAGAATGGGCGAGCCAATCGTCGATTTCATTAACCGTTGGAGGTCGTTGAGTCTTGACTGCAAGGACCGACTCACAGAAGTGTCTGCTGTCGAGATGTGCATTGGCGGCATGCATTGGGGATTTCACTACATCCTACAAGGGATAAAGCCCCAAACATTCGAGGAGTTAGCAACTCGCGCCCATGATATGGAGCTGAGTATTGCCAATAGAGGAAACAAAGACCTCTTGATCCCTGACGTAAAGAAAATAAAGACGGAAATGAAGGGCGTTGGGAAGATCACGAAGAATGTCGTGAAAGCATCTATGGTCGTCAACACGACCCCTTTAAGGTTTTCCTCCAAAGCAAAGGAAAACAAAACGGAAGCAAGAAATGAGAAAGGCGAAAGACGTCGCCTTACTTTGAAAGAAAGACAAGAAAAAGTATACCCGTTTCCAGACTCTGACATCCCCGATATGTTAGAGCAATTGCTGGAAACGCAACTCATCCAACTGCCAGAATGCAAACGACCGGAAGAGTTAGGAAAGATAAATGATCCTAACTACTGCAAATATCATCGGGTCGTCAGTCATCCAGGAGGGAAGTGTTTTGTTCTGAAAGAGCTAATCATGAGGTTAGCCGGTGAAAAGAAAATCGAGCTGGATCTTGACGAGGTAGCTCAGACAAATCATGCCGCCGTAACAATGAACTCCGACATTCAGTTACCTCTAGATTCATTTGAGAAACGAAATGAAGGTCTGATCCAGTTTGGGACTTTCGAACCAATACTTGTTCAGTTCAGATGTGAGGTCCCAAAGAAGACCTCGCAGGTAAAAACTGAACCTGTCGAAGATGAAGATGAAGGTTGGACCGTCGTAACTCGTCGAAAAATGCGACGACAAAGATCTGTCCAGAAAGAAACCTGCCTATTTCAAAAGTATAGGCGAAAAAGCAAACTCCCAAAGAGGAAAGGAAGAAGGAGTACGAGAAGGCCTAAGCTCGTCGTGGAGGAAAACAAAGACCTCCCTCAACCGCAACAGCCTATGACCCTACGAGAATTTTTCCCCAAGGGATTCTTTAATGAAAAGCAGGAAGAAACATTTGGAACTGCTACATGCCACGTCATCGGTATAATCGAGGACGATAACACTACTCCAAGTTTAACAGAGTTGGTAACGATGCTGGAGGAAACACCTTCCCTCGAAGTAGTGGAGTCGCCTCAAATGGACGAAACTACTCTTATCGACGCGTTGAAGGACTCTAATGTTTCAAATGCTTCAACCTCTACAACACATGCATGCGCACCCTGTTGCTGTCTATAGGTTTCACCGACGAAGATTTGATGTTGGGATCGAAACCTCACAATAGACCTTTGTTTGTCTCAGGGTACATCCGAGAACAGAAGGTTGGTCGAATCCTCATTGACGATGGATCAGCTGTCAATATAATGCCGAAATCAGTCATGAAAGAGGTTGGCATTTTAATGGAAGAGTTATCAAGTAGCAGGCTGGTAATCCAGGGCTTCAATCAGGGAGGAAAACGAGCGATCGACATGATTCGCTTGGAGCTCATCATTGGGGACTTAAAAGCACATACCCTATTTCATGTTATAGATTCCAGAACTACCTACAAAATATTATTAGGTCGTCCTTGGATTCATGGAAATGGGGTAATTAGTTCCACCTTACATCAATGCTTCAAATTTTATCAAGATGGTGTAAAAAAGGTTGAGGCGGACACTAAGCCATTTGCAGAGGCCGAGTCTCACTTTGCGGACGCCAAATTTTACATAAATGATGGCAACGTCGGGGAAATAATGTCGATAGAAATTCCTCTAATCAATAGGGATGATAAACTCAGCGTGAAACAAAAAATTGACGCGGGAGACAATCTATCAAAGAAGAGAGCGTTTCAAGTTTTCAAGAAAGCAAGACATCTGCCAGCCCTACAAAGGTTAAGGCCTTGAAGGACGAAAAAATGTCTAACCCTCCTGTTTTACGCTACGTCCCTTTGTCCCGGCGTAAGAAGGGTGAATCGCCATTCGCGGAATGTACGAAAAGTTTGAAAGTTGGTGACATTAAGATCCTGAAAGAAAGCTTTGTCACCCCTCTTACGAAGATAACAAAACAAGAGATACCCAAAAAGGGATGGTCTTGCCTGAGAAACGGACGAAAGAGGGATACGATCCTAAAGCATATAAACTGTTAGCAAAAGCAGGTTATGACTTCACAACTCACACCGAGTTCAAGGGCCTTAAAATCTTAGAAGGCAAGCCTGAGCTTTCTTCGACACAAAAGAGGCTCCTAAAGGAGGGATACCCCTTACCGGCATCAAGAAAAGGTCTTGGATACAAGTCGCCCGAACCGGTCCGTATAACCCGAAAAGGGAAAGAGAAGGTGGTCAACGCTAATAACACAACGACCAAGGAGGTAGACAACTCAAAAGAAGAGGAAGTTGTCAAACCCAGAATCTCTATCTTTAAGCGCATCAAGCCACCGGCTACGCGCGCTTCGACCCTCCAGCGATTGAAAGCGGCTGTGACAGAAGAAAACAGTTCGCACTCAACACATAATCCTATCAGATCTTCCGTTTTTCAAAGGTTGAGTAAACCGACAGATAAAAGAAAAAACATGTTGTCCACTGAACCTCTTGATGGAGCGCGTGTAGCGCAGCGGAAGCGAGACGGATCATTGGCACTCTAATTTCATCAATTTAGCTAAATAAGAAACATGCACAAAGCTTTGAAATAAAAGGAATTAGAACACATACCTCTTGTAGTTCTAAAGACTTCTCTTCCAATGCTCGAATCTCCTCACGAACCCTTCGAAGCTTTCCTCGAACTCCTCGAGAACCACCTCCGGTAGTCCCGCTATCCTCGGGCCGAGCAACGGAGTGGTGGGACTCCTTTATGAAAGAAAAAGTTTGGAAGAAGAAGATGGGAAGATGAAAGTGATGAGGATTTTGTGAGAAGAAATCTAACACTTAGCTTTCTAATTTCTCAAGTAATATGAACTCTTCATGCTCATCCAAACATTCAAACTCTTTGAAAATTCATCAACCTCAAACCATTTGAACTTCATCCAATTTATAGGCAATTCACATGCAACAAAGTCTTTGCTTAGCATGACACCTCAAATTGGATGGATTAGTCTTCAACCAAGTGTTCCAAAATTGATGAGTTTATATGCATGTTGTTGGTGATTCACAATCCACTTCACAACTTGGATAAACCCACTCAACTTGGATAAATCCACTCAACATGGATAATTCCACTTTGACTTATAATCACACTTGTAATATTTTGTCATTTTAAAATTAATTCATAATTAATTTTAATAAGCAAAATAAATTATAATTAATTAAACTTTTTAATTAATTAATATTATTATTTAATTCAATATCAAATATTAATTAAATAATAAGACTAATCCCGGTTTCTTAAACCGAATCATCACACATGAATCCCTATTCATGTTTTACACCGATCCCATATTTAAATCATATTTAAATATGTCCATCATTCTTCCAAAACCGAATTTCAATAAATTCAAATTCTTTTTCTCTCATATTGTTACACGACTTAATCCGAGCTAGCCAGGAGAACCTAAAGGACCTACAGATCATGAGCTCCAACGATACGAGATTAACCGGTCAAACTCTTTAACCAAGCTAACCAACATTCGTTAACCCCCGGAGACTCCACTAAAGTCCAAGGGTTGCACTCTCCTCACCGTAGATATATTTCTGTCCTCTTGATATAACCATCATTAGTAAGTCGATCCTTCACAGGTCATTCGTAATTACAGCTGGGTCAAAATAACCGTTTTACCCCCGTAATTACATCTTGTTCCTTAAGTCCCACTGATCCTCTAATGAACTATTGGTTTGTGGTCCAACCACCAAACCGATTGGTATGTGATCTCATCACTATAACAAGTCCCTCTCGGGCCAATGAGAGAGTGGGATCCCTAGTTCAAGACCCGAAGTCAGCACTTAAGGGAACAACCTCTCTACTAATCCCTCAGAGCGGGTAGGAGTGAATTCCATCTCGCAGGACTATGTTCCCAGCTACCTACCCGGTCTTATCCCCAAGATGGTAGGCTTATTGAGTCGGCGATCTCGGGCCACTCTCACCCATACAAGTCAAAGGATAAGCCCGAATAAACAGGAGTTCATAGCGTGCTCAGGATTCAGATCGAGTTACCTAGGTCATCATATGAAAAAGTCGGTCTTTACAGTAAACGGAGTTATAAAGAAAGAGCGACTTGTTTCGCGGTTCAGTCTTATGCAAACTCATTGCATAGGACGCCCCCACTCACATGTCTCCACATGAACGATTTCGGATCACATCGTTTGTACTATACAAAGTGGGCCGCGTCCAATAGTGTCCCCAGGATAAGGTACCCAGCCTTATCCCTATACTATAGACCGTTCTGGCTATTACTTGAACTTGATCCACAATCATGTCATACATGAAGTTCAAGTATACAACCTATAGCCATGGGTTCTTTGTTTATTGGAGTTAGGTTAAAAAGTAAACAAAATTCACTTTATTCAATAACAACTTTACTGAATAAAACTCAATAACAAATTTATTGCAAAATAGAATATACATTCAATTTACAAACCACGAGTTTTAGGACATAAAACCCAACACCTCTCTCACGGCAATCAGCATTTCAAAGGTTGAGTAAGCCAGCAGATGAGAAGGAAAACACACAGTCTACTAAAACTCTCTCACGGAAGTCAGCATTTCAAAGATTGAGTAAGCCGACAGAGGAGAAAGAAAATACGTTGCCCGATAAATCTCTCTCACGAACGTCAGCGTTGCAAAGATTAAGCGTGACCACAAAGAGAGATAAGAAACTTTCATCCACTTCCATTTTTTATCGCCTCCTACACGAAGAGGCTCGAGAGACTTTGAACGATAAAGAGTCTAGCAAGACAAAAAACGATGAAGATATCCGCAGTATCGTTCCCTCACGAATGAAAAGAAAAACTTTTGTTACCGTGAATACATATGGTGCACTGAAGGTTAAACGACGCAATGTCATCATCACTAACCCTGCAAGCAAATGTGCAGTGGAGAATGGGGGTGAAGCCTCTAGTTACCATATTACTGCCGAGGAAGAAACGGGGGCCGAGATACTTGTAGAGGACGTTGAAGAGGCACCACTGCCACTCGAAGATGGAAGTCAACCAACAGTTGATGAACTAAAAGAGGTTAATCTTGGTACGACGGAAGAACCACGTCCAATCTTTATAAGTGCATCATTTTACGATGAAGAGGAATGCGAGTACTTGAGTTTGCTCATCGCATACAAGGACGTCTTTGCTTGGTCGTATAAGGAGATGCCGGGACTTGATCCAAAAGTAGCAGTACATCGTCTCGCTATTGAAGATGGGTATCGACCAATAAAACAGGCTCAACGACGTTTCAGGCCAGAACTCATTCCTCAAATTAAAAATGAAATCAATAAGTTAATTGAAGCAAGCTTCATTCGCGAAGTGAAGTACCCGACGTGGATTTCAAACATTGTCCCCGTCAGAAAGAAGAACGGGCAACTTCGGGTATGCGTTGACTTTCGCGATCTGAATAACGCATGTCCGAAGGATGACTTCCCATTGCCCATCACTGAACTCATGGTTGATGCTACCACCGGGCATGAAGCTTTGTCTTTCATGGATGGATCATCGGGGTACAACCAGATTTGAATGGACCTCAAGGATGAAGAAATGACAGCGTTCCGGACTCCGAAAGGGATATACTGTTACAAGGTAATGCCCTTTGGATTAAAGAACGTCGGCGCAACTTATCAACGTGCCATGCAAAAGATCTTCGATGATATGCTGCATAAACATGTCGAGTGCTACGTCGACGATCTCGTAGTCAAGTCAAAAAAGCGACAGGATCACTTGAAAGATCTAAAGGTGATTTTCGATCGTTTGAGGAAGTACCAATTGAGGATGAACCCTCTCAAATGCGCATTCGGTGTAACTTCGGGAAAATTTCTGGGTTTCGTCGTAAAACATCGAGGGATCGAGATCGATCAATCCAAGATCGACGCCATTCAAAAAATGCCAGAGCCGCGAAACTTGCATGAACTAAGAAGTCTCCAAGGACGACTTGCTTATATCAGGAGGTTCATCTCCAATCTAGCAGGTCGATGCCAACCATTTCAGAGATTGATGAGGAAAGACACGACCTTTGAGTGGGATGATGCATGTCAAAATGCCTTTGACAACATAAAGCAATATTTGCTTAACCCTCCTGTTTTGGGCGCCCCCGTAGCAGGAAAGTCATTGATACTCTACATTACTGCGCAAAAAAGGTCGTTTGGGGCATTGTTTGCACAAAGAAGTGAGAAGGGTAAAGAATGTGTCATCTACTACTTAAGTAGAACTCTCAATGGGGCAGAGCTGAATTATTCACCCATTGAGAAGATGTGTATTTCGCTCTTCTTCGCCATTGACAAGTTGAGGCATTATATGTAGGCATTCACAGTGCATTTGGTGGCTAAGGCTGACCCAATCAAGTATGTTTTGTCTAGACCAATTATCTCAGGTCGGTTGGCAAAGTGGGCAATCTTACTACAACAGTATGATATTGTTTATGTTCTGCAAAAGGCGGTGAAGGGGCAAGCCTTAGTTGATTTCTTGGCAGATCATCCAGTGTCGTCAGACTGGAAACTATCTGACGACCTGCCCGACGAAGAAATCTTCTACGTTGAAATTTTGAACCTTGGATTATGTATTTTGACGGTGCAGCTCGAAGATATAGCGCAGGAGCGGGTATAGTATTCATTACACCTGAAAAACACATGTTGTCGTATAGCTTCACATTTGAAGAGGTATGTTCGAATAATGTTGCTGAATATTAAGCACTCATTATGGGTCTTCAAATAGCAATAGAAATTGGAGTGACCTACATTGAGATCTATGGAGATTCAAAACTGATAATTAGTCAGTTGTTGCTCCAATACGAGGTGAAGCATCAAGATTTAATACCTTACTTTAATTATGCAAGACGACTTTTAGAGAGCTTTGACCGTATGACGGTAGAGCATATTCCAAGACTTGAAAATGCAAAGGCAGATGCATTAGCAAACTTGGCCACAGCCCTGACTGTCTCAGAAAGTGAAATATTGAACGTCCTGATTTGTCAAAAATGGGTTGTACCGCCAACTGAAATTGAAAGTCAAGAAGCAAACGTAATATCAGTCTATGTGATTGAGGAAGAGGATTGGCGACAACCGATTGTAGATTATCTACAGCATGGAAAACTTCCCACAAAGTCCCGGCGTAAGGCCGATATACGAAGAAGAAGTGCTTGGATTCATCTACTACAAGGAAACCCTTTATCGACGCTCCTATGACGGACTTTTTCTTCGATGCCTAGGAAAAGAAGAATCGATAAAGGCATTAGAGGAAGCGCACTCAGGGGTCTGTGGTGCTCATCAATCGGGACGAAAACTTTATTTTCAGTTGAAGAGAATGGGTTATCACTGGCCAACGATGATTCAAGACTCGATGGAGTATGCAAAGAAATGTGAGGCTTGTCAGTTTCATGCAAACTTCATACATCAACCGCCAGAACCCCTTCACCCAACCATAGCTTCATGGCCCTTTGAAGCTTGGGGGCTCGATCTCGTTGGTCCAATAACACCTAAGTCCTCAGCGGGACATTCTTATATCCTCGTTGGGACAGATTATTTTTCAAGGTGGGCCGAGGCGATTGCGTTAAAGGAGGCAAAGAAGGAAACTGTTGTGAATTTTATCCGAACCCATATCATTTACCATTACGGCATCCCTCACCGCATCGTGACCGATAATGGAACACAATTTTCCAATAGTCTAATGGACAATTTATGTGAGAAATTCAAGTTCAAGCAATGCAAGTCATCCATGTACAACGCTCCGGCAAATGGATTGGCAGAAGCATTCAATAAGACATTGTGCAACTTGTTGAAAAAAGTGGTCTCCAAGTCAAAAAGAGACTGGCAGGAAAAGATTGGTGAGGCATTATGGGCTTACCGAACTACACACCGCACTCCTACAGGGGTCACACCTTATTCCCTAGTCTATGGGGTTGAAGTTGTGCTCTCTTTGGAAAGAGAAATCTCATCCTTAAGGATGGCGGTGCAAGAGGGTTTAACTACGGAAGAGAATGCAAGATTGCGTCTCGAAGAATTGGAAGCACTCGATGAAAGAAGATTAGATGCTCAGCAAGCGTTGGAATGTTACCAAGCGCGAATGACCAAGGCATTCAACAAAAATTTAAAGCCTCGATCATTTCAAGTGGGCAATCTAGTACTTGCAGTTCGAAGACCCATTATCACAACGCGACACGCGGGGAGCAAATTCACCCCTAAATGGGACGGACCCTATGTTGTCAAAGAAGTCTACACAAATAGGGCATACAAGATCGTGGATCAGGACAAATTAAGGATTGGCCCAATCAACGGCAGGTTTCTCAAGAAATTTTACGCATAAAATGTAATACTCCTTAACGTAAGAGTATAAACTACATGTTGCTCTTGGCCCGCATGAGCTTAAAAGGTGAACGACCCAAAGAAAAAATCACTCATCATGCCATCTGAACTACGTTATGACTTGATCCCTTCCATCTAAGGGTACGTAGGCAACTAAAAGAAAAAAAATATATATATATACTTTAAGTTCAGTCACAACAAAAAAAAAGGATTACATTCCATCTGAACTACGTTATGACTTGATCCCTTCCATCTAAGGGTACGTAGGCAACTTAAAGAAAAAATATATATAATCTTTAAGTTCAGTCACGACAATATATATATATATATATATATATATATATATAATTATTCCAAAATGAATGAGGTGAGTCAAATGATTGTGCTGAACAGAATCAGTAGTCAAGAAACAATCAAACAAAAAAAATCTTTACATAAGAGAATTCTAGAATAAGATACAGGGAATATAACAAAAATGCATAAATCAAGGCATCCACTGAAACTCTTTCAGCTCCTCGCGCGAACTCTCTAGAAGCTCCCGAACTACGGCCACGGCTCGAGCATCGGCATCGTCGATAACGGGGGTACATTCGAGGGTATTAATCTTCTCGCGCACATGCGAAACCTCAAGTGTCTCTTGATTTAAGGCCTCCTCTTTCTTGGAAACTAAAGTGGAAAGCCTCTCAAGCTCGGTCTTCGCAGCTTGTAAATTTGTTTTCATTTATGTGACCGTTAGGAGCGATCGTTCCAATTTAAGCTTATTTTCCTCCAGTTGACGATCCCTATTGTTTGAGCTTAGTTGGGTGGAAAGTGAAGATTGCATCTGGTTGTAGTCTTCCACCCTCTTACAGTAGCCTTCTACAAAGTCTTGTAGGACTATCAAGTTTTTTGTGCGAGTTTCTGAAATGCCTTTAAAAATCTTATGCACCTCTGGCTCAAATTTGGTGACGTCCTCAAAAGGGGTGCGCATGAGCTTCCCTTGTAGGCTTTGCCACATAGACATGGCAGCTTGTTGTTGAAGTCTGGATATTACTTGGTCGGCACAGTAATGGGAAACCTCGGGAGCTAACGCGGCCACTTGGTTTCGAACTTGAGGTGTATGATACGTGATAGCGATGGGAGGCGCAATGGCAGCTCGCTTAACATGTGGCACAAGAGAATTTCCCACGGCCTTTTCGAGGGAGATCGAAGTGGCAGAATCTGCCATAGACTGGTCACCAGGTTGCTCCTTATCTCTTTGAATGAAATCATTCAAGGGAAGCTGCAACAATAAAAGATAGTTAAGTAAATGAAGAAAAAATGGTCTACAAAGATTTAAAAAAAAGGGGGGGATTAGAGCGAAAGATTACTAAACTACTTCCTCGACGTTATCAGGAATCCGGGAGGCGCTGGGATCACCGTCAAAAAAATGATCGTCAGGATTTGAAGTCTTCCTAGACCTCCTGTCTTGTTTAAAATAACGATCTCGGTTAATGGAGTGACTCTCGTCAGTTTGTTCAGAATCATCTGGTGCCATTGTGTTTTCAAGTAAGCGAATTTTTTTCCCCCCAAAATTATTTCCGACCTTCTTCGGAATTTTACATCGAGACTTGATAACCACGGCTTTGTTCACCAATTTGCGCACGCCCTCTTCCAGATAGTTTCCATGCTTACTTGACCACCAACTTTTAAAACGCTCAGTGACCTGATCGTGCGGATTTAATACACGAGCCGGAAGAAATATTCGTGATGGCGGGGTACACCGAACACAAATTCGCCAGTGACTCAGGACTTTGTCTAGGTCAACTAGAGGAAAAGCTTGCCCCAAGTCACTTGGTATGTCCTGATAAAATCCAAATTGACGGCCAAATCGATAAGGACTGTAGGTCTCAATAACTAGGGAACCCCCACATCGTGAGGATACACAACCCGAGCGGAGACTCAAAAAATATGAGGAATCCTCAAAATTCAAATCTTTGTGATCCCTTAGAGTTTCGTGTTTATTTCTATGTTGAAGGTTCACGTGCCATGCTATGGAGGCACCCGTATGAATTAGTTCACGAGCCGCGAACTCTTCAAAAAGTCTGGCCCCGCCCCCGCCTGAAAAGTCTTGGACCGCGAACCCTCACAGGAGTCTTGTAATGAGTGGCAAAATAATGGGTTGACCAGCCATAAACATATTGCATAGGGAAGCACGCCTTCATACGCCCCATCAGAGGCAATGTGTTGCGTGCTCAATGTGTAAATTAAAAAGGCAATGCAAGAGCACTCAGAACATGCAAGCATACATGGTCTTGTAGCAAGTAATAAGTATTTTTTCATTCGATTTCCCACAGAGATTTATTCTTAGTTACTAGAGAAGTGAGTTGTTAAATTAGAAAGGATGGTTTAAATGGGGTAGATTTGGGTTTAAAGTGCCTAACTATTAAGGAACGTGCGAGATATGAAAGCATAAACAAGGATAAGTAAAGAGGTTAACTTGAATGTAGAAGAAAAAGAATTGCGGAGAAAGCAATTATCTAGCAATAAAATCGCAAAACAGAAAACTAAGAAAAATGGCTAAGGCAAAAATTTGAACTAAGAAAATTGCGCAGACAGCAATTTTTTAGCAATGTTACTAACAGCGATTTAAGGGTAAAGTGTGGAAACAAGGGCTACTAACGACTCCTCTATAGGCTTTTTCATACGATTCTTCAGCAGTAGATCAACTTACCATGCATCAAATTAACTCATTCTCATGTATCTCTCGATTTCATGCATTAGATTCTTTAGTTTACTCATGTCCAAGTAAGGCTTAAGCATCTATTTATAAAAGCAAGTTAATGATTTGTACTAGGAAAACGCCTATTCCTAGGTCGTTTTCTGGTTACCATGAAAGGCTAGCATGAATGGACGACTCTGAACTCTTACTCCTTCCAGAGGTTAGGAGTTCTTTGGACAAAATGGATGGCCAATCGAAATTGCTCGTGGGATGAAGCACACATACATTCAATACACTTGAAGATATCCTACATGTTGATTTTACGTACTTCTACCTATAGATTTGTCATTAGCAGACCCTTATGTATCTTAGTTACTCATGGATGAAGATGAAATGGAAAGAGTAGATGGTGTAGACATGCTTAGCAGTAACGAAGAAACAATAAAAGAAACTAGGACTCGGGAAATAATCAAACACTTCTTCGATTTATCAAGGTTCTAAGCTCAACAAGCAACAACTCTAAACTGAAAAGAACTAAACAGAAGGCGTCGAAATGAAATAATGTAGTAATCTTAAACAAATAGCAGCAAGCAAAAACAAAAGGAACGACAGAGAGTAACAGAAAGCAAGTAAATCGTGTGCGTGAACCCTCGCCGCAAGCGCCTCGGATGAAGGGAGAAGGAGAGCTTCGTTTGGATGAATCCAATCAGAAGAGAAGAAAGAAAAGAGCAGAAAGTGCGTTGAGATGGGAGTCCTACGCTTCCAAGCGTGTGTTTAACCTTCCCCCTTGACCTCCTTTTATAGTGTTTTGCAGGTAGTCTTCAGCCAAGGAGAACCATCCATTCTGAACGACGACCTTCCACGTGGCAGCAGGAGAAAGAATGGGCGGCTGAAAGATCGTAACAAAATGGCAAACGGTTAGACAACTTAACAATTTTCATTTAAAACATTGCTGAGACAGCAATGTTTTCGCAATGTCTATGCAATATGGAAATTTCAACTCTTTAGCTTTGTTTTTTGTTCTTTTTCCTTCCTTTTACACATAAGTCCTGATTTAGCTTCATTATATAAATTCTCATATATATGCACATGTTTAGACTTAATTCTATCAAAACGCTTAAGAGTGTACATCATTCTATAGCAAACAAGTCCCTAAAATATGCACTTTTGGAGACGTAACACAATGCTTCCGATATTTTTCTTAACCCAGAGTAAATATTGGCCAAGATCGGGATGGCAAGGCTAAAGGCTATGCCGTCAGCCATTAAGCTGACAACTCTGAAAACATCAGGACGGACATGAGCCGCACTCTTGCACGGAAACACGAAGGCACAAAGCCAACAAGATAGAAAGGCGGCCAGGTAGGTTTTCTCCTTCCAATCCTCCCCAACGTTAAGAGTACGAAATAACAGATTCTCCTCACTTGACCATTCACGAGATTTGGAGAGAATACCATCGGGATTGTGAGTCAAGTCGGAGCGAGAGGTCTTCATTTGCTTCTTGCGAGGTGGTTTTTCATACCTCTGCTCATCCTTAAACCAGAAGGAAATCCAAGAATGGGTTGCTACGTGAGAGTGATCGGCTTTCGAAGCAGACAAGAGGTAGTAAGCGCGGAAAAGATACTCGCATGTTTTAGGGAGGAACCTGTCGTGCTTACCTGACCCGATCAATTCCTTAAGACTGGGAATGACCTCCTCGTAGAATCGCCCTTTGATTGGAAGGCCACCAAATTTCCATAGATCCCATAGAGAAATGGAAACCTCTCCAGCCTGGGTATGAAAAGTGTTCGTCGCAGGACACCACGCCTCACATAAAGCCCGAACTACGTTTGTGTTACGGTCATAGGTATAAAGCGAAGCCATTACAACATCGTACAAACAAGCACTGTCAAGAATAGTCGCGCTTCGAGCAAATACGAGCTCCAGTCACTCCCAATAACAGGGAAGGAAAATAAATTCTCCCGGGAATTTAAGTATGTTCTCCCAGCAAACCTCGTCGTTTATTATGCGACGACCCAATGTCAATTCTGGATCAAGGTTTGGGTCTTGATTATGTATGGAGGAGTCCAAAAACCACACTTTAGACGAACTACCCGGATTCAAAGGTCTCTCCACTGACCACTCTGACAAATATGTTGGATTGTCCAACGGAGGCCATGTACTTGAAACCCGACTGGCCTTCGGGTCTTCTACAAACAAATTGACTCCGCTCCTCGTAGTTTGTTTATGATCTTTCAAGAGTACGAGGTATTTCTGGTCGGAGACAATCTGTTCCATAAAATGCACCATGATTCTGCTGCAAAACAAAATATATAAAATAAAATCAACCTGAAGATTTCTTATGGACACGAAGCTATGAATACTAAAAAAAACAACACTAAAGGATACTAAAACAGGGCAACACTAAAGAGTTAACTCGTCGTAATATCAAAGTTCATTAACAAGAAGTAAACTCGCTCCACGAAAAAATTGGAACCCTAAGAGACACACACCATTTCGAATTTATGGTGTAGGCCTCACAAGCGACATCCCAATACCAGTGTTGCATCAGATTTATAAAGAAAAAAATTTGAAGTGGGGCAAAACACAGAAATCCAAGTTTTTATTTGGAAATCCATGTCCATATTCCAGAAAAAAATTGAAGCGGAGAAAAACAAAGAAATCCAAGTTTTTATTTAGAAATCCATGTCTATATTTCCGATGAAATTTTTTGATTTGAAGCGGAACAAAACATAGGAATCCAAGTTTTTTTGGATTTCCATGTCCATATTCCAGAAAAAATTGAAGCGGAACAAAACAAAGAAATCTAAGTTTTTATTTGGAAATCCATGTCCATATTCCAGATGAAATTTTTTGATTTGAAGCGGAACAAAACACAGGAATCCAAGTTTTTTTTGGAAATCCATGTTCATATTCCAGAAAATAATTGAAGCGGAGCAAAACAAAGAAATCCAAGTTTTTATTTGGAACTCCATGTCCATATTCCAGAAAAAAAAAAAATTTAAATGGGGCAAAACACAGAAATCCAAATTTTTATTTGGAAATCCATGTCCATATTCCAAAACAAAGAAATCCAAGTTTTTATTTGGAAATCCATGTCTATATTCCCGATGAAATTTTTTGATTTGAAGTGGAACAAAACACAGGAATCCAAGTTTTTTTTGGATTTCCATGTCCATATTCCAGAAAAAAATTGAAGCGAAGCAAAACAAAGAAATCCAAGTTTTTATTTGGAAATCCATGTCTATATTCCAGATGAAATTTTTTGATTTGAAGCGGAACAAAACACAGGAATCCAAGTTTTTTTTGGAAATCCATGTCCATATTCCAGAAACAAAATTGAAGCAGAGCAAAACAAAGAAATCCAAGTTTTTATTTGGAAATCCATGTTTATATTTCCGATGAAATTTTTTGAATTTAAAGCGGAGCAAAACACGAAAATGCATGTTTGGTTTTGAATTTGAAGATTGGACATTTTCAGTTCTCGATTATAAGACAAGGACCAAACATACGATCAATAAATCACATTTAAAATCACATTCCAAAATTTATTCCTAATTCCCTAATTCCTAAATTCCTAAATTCCTAATTCCTAAAATCCAAAATTCCAAAATCACATATTGCTTCCAAATTTCTAATTTCAAATTAAAATCACAGTTCAAAAAAATCAAAGTTCAAAAAAATTCACTGAATTATCATCCAAAATTCAAATTTAATATAATTTAGGGAAAAAATCAATTTATACCCTTAAACTTTGGAGGTTGTATCAATTAAAACCCTAAACTATTGATTGTATCAATTTAAACCCTGAACTTTTAAAACTGTATCAATTTACACCTTTTATTAAAAATTTATTTTAAAAACATTAATTTAACTTATAATTTTAGCAATTAAACCTTTAAACTTTCATAAATTAATCAATTATATGAAAGTTTAGGGGTTTAATTGATAAATTATAAGTCTCCACTCATGTGAAAACTAACATTTTTTCTAAGAGAGGGTGTAAATTGATACACTTATGAAAGTTTGGGGTTTAAATTGATACAATCATTAGTTTAGGGTTTTAATTGATACAACCTCCAAAGTTTAAGGGTATAAAGTGATTTTTACCCTATAATTTACTAGTTCCAAATTATAGGTCATCCTAAGTAGCAAATCTAGAGTTACAAATTTAAAATTGCAAAATTGCATCCTAAATCATATTTAAAATGCCTTACTCAAAATTTAAAATGCAAAATTTCTGTGTATGGATATGTACTCAGAAGTTTCTAAGATTCAAGATATCTAGATGCTGGAAGAATTAAGCTCTGTTTGAGCTTCATCATATTGACAATTTCCTCAAAAGTTGAACTTAAATTTCAGGAGACCCTTGCTTAACAAAGAATCAAAGTAAATTGATGTTGAAATTCCCTAATTCCCTAATTCCGTAAATTCTAAAATCACCTTCCAAGTTTGTAATTCCAAATTAGTTCAAATTAGTTCAAATTAAAATCATATTAAAATCACAGCCAAATTTATTACATTCCCAAATTAAAGTCCAAAATTAATTAAATCACAGGCTAAATTAAAAAAAGAAATCACAATCCAAATTAGAAAAAAAAAAAATCCAAATTATAAAAGGTTTTAGTGAAGACCAAATTAAAAGTACACTTACAAATACACAACCAAACAACCCAATACACCGAATAGTCACAATAACGAACCAAATTAAAAATACATCCAAATAACCCAATACAACCCAATACACCGAATAGTCCCAATAACGAACCAAATTAAAAATACATCCAAATAACCCAATACAACCCCAAAAGATAATAAACAACGAAAAGATAATATAAGAAGATTATTACCCAAATCAATCAAGTGGAGATTGACCCAAATCGATTAAGTGTTAACGGCTCCAAAAAAAGATATATATTAAGAATTATAAAAATATATATATAAATAAATAAATAAAAAACAAATGAAAAAATAAAAGAAAAGCAACATAAAAAAAAATAAAAAAAAAACAAAGTGAAAGTGGATTTACAACCAAAGGAATAACTTTGTTTTTTTCTGTAACAAAAAATCTTCAAAAAAAATATTTTATATAAAAAAAAAACACAAAAAGAAAAAAAATGCTTCTGTACAACAACAACAAAAAAACGAAATCTCAAATGAACATTACCGTTGACGTGCGGCGGAGCAGACGCTAGTTCAAGATGAAGAGGCTGCGGCGCGGCGGCGCGGGCTGTTGGCGGGATGCGGCTGGCGGCGGCTGGCGACACGGGCTGTTGGCGGGATGCGGCTGGCGGCGGGCTGACTTCCTCTCCTCTTGCCTCTTCAACTTCTCCAAACAAATGAGATTCATGCATCTCATTCTATTTATGAGGGCCATGAAACCTAAAAAGACTAGGTTTTGTAGGGTGAAGTTACTTAAATGTCCTTCACTTAAGTTAAGGAATTAAAAAAAAAAATGTACAAAGTTGTTCTCAAACACAGGACCAAAGTAAACTAAAGTCATTTAAGTTCCGCTCTACCAAACAAGCTTCTTTTATATAATTTGTCTTCACATTTTAAATTGCATTCGGCTTATTATTTATGCCAAAATAAAATTTTCAACACTCCTACTTCGAATTCAAGCCAAACTTCAAGAAAATGTCATAGTTTTTTCTAGGATTAAAATTTTGGGCATATTCCAAAATTTATTTCCAAGGATGATCTAGAGTAAAAAATTATCCAAATCCAAGTCTCAAATCGAAATTGGTGGTTTGGATATACTCCAATTTTATCCCGCGTCAAAATTAGGGTAAAAAAAAAAAAAAAAAAATTCAAAGTCAAACCTTATTCAAAATTAAATTGGGTAGACACAAAACTCTAGTCTACATCCAAAAATCTACTAAAATTCGAGTCAAATTTCTGCCAAATAAGAAAAATCAATTTTACGAGCCAAATTCATATTTTTGATCGATTGGCATAGAAATATGTGTCAATTAAAATAATTGTTTTATGAACCAAATTTCATATTTCGATAAAATTGACATGTCAAGGCGGAGTCGAAATTAGGGGTGTCCTACATTTCGATTTCAAAATTTTACTTTTCCGAGACTCACCCACACATACTTGTGCGTAACTCTCGAAAAATGGGGCATTTGTTGACCGAGAAATTTCGGTCAATCGACGGTCGCCACGTGTCTTCATCACGGCCGGTGGATCAGATAGGCTTGACCGAGCAAATTCAGTTACACCGCGATTGGGCTCGAAATCGGATCGGGCCAGAAAAGTTATTCAAAAGAAAATTTGGCCCAAAGGTCAAGCTCATTGGGCTCAAAATTCAAAAGCCCATTGGGTCCAAGCCCATTGGATCCATGCCCAAGCCCACCATACCCATGAGAACTCTATAAACAGAGAGCTCATTTTTCATTTTCAAGGTTCAGAAAATTTCTTCTCCTAAGAGCTTAGAGAGAATTCACAAGACTCCCTGAATCCTGAAGACTGAACACCACTCCAAGTTCAAACATCTGAAGACTTCACCGCTACGCGAAGCTGCAGATTCAACATCGAGAACAAGTTGCGAAGCCCTCGATCCAAATTCGACCCCGAGAACAAGCTGCGAAGCCCTCGAGTACAGTCACGTTTAAGAGAGAGAATCAAAGGAAGCCCTCAATCCAAATTCGACCCTGAGAACAAGCTGCGAAGCCCTCGAGTACGGTCACGTTTAAGAGAGAGAATCAGAGGATCAAACATTAGAGATTGCCACTACGCACTGATACATACGAATACAAATACAAAATTCAAATTGCATTTACACGTGTCGAATTTCCATACTTCGTTCGAAATCTCGTGTGAACAAGAAGGTATACGAAATAAAACAAAGGTAAAAGGAGAGAGAAAAAAAACATAAGGTAGACTCGAGAACTTAATGCATAGAAAAATAAATAAATAAATAAGCTCAAACTACTAAAGTGCAAAGAATGTAAAAAAACAATGAGGTACTTGTTGCGTGCTCAATGTGTTAATAAGAATAAGCAATAAGAGAGAGAGAGCACTCAGAACATGCAAGCATACATGATCTTATAGCAAGTAATGAGTATTTTTTCATTCGTTTTCCCACAGAGACTTATTTTTAGCTATTCACGAAGTGTTTTGTTAAGAAAGAAGGGGTGGATTTGATGGGTTCAAATTGGTTTTTAATTGCCTACTTCTTACCGAACATATAAAGGAATGTAACATAAACAAATGCAAGTTGAAATTAGACTCAAAGGACAAGAGATGGAATTAATAAACGAAGAAGAAAACAGCTAAACAGAATGGTAACTTAGCAGAATTGCGGATACCGCAATGTTATCGCAATTGTAAAAACAGTAAAAGTGTGTAAAATGGAGAATTAAGGGCTACTAACGACTATCCTATAGGCATTTTAATACGATTCCCAAGCATTGGATCAACTCTCTATGCATCAAACTCACTCTATCTCATGTATCGTCCGATTCCATGCATTAGATTCTTTAGTTTACTCAACTCAAAGTAAGGTCTTAAGCATCTTGTTAAAGCAGAAGTGTTTAGTTTGTACTAGGGGAACGCCTATTCCTAGGTCGTTTCCTGGTTACCTTGAAAGGCTAGCATGATAATATGACTCTGAACTCTTACTCCTTCCAGAGGTTAGGAGTTCTTTGGACAAAATGGATGGCCAATCGAAATTGCCCGTGGGATGAAGCTTACATACAATCAATGGTTCGAGAGCTATCCTACATACTTGGTTCACGTTTTTTAGCCTATAGTTCTGTCATTAGCATGCCCCTAAGTGACTTAGCTACTCATGGATATGGGGTAAGTAGAAATACGAGATGAAACAGACATGCTTAGAAGGAATTTAAAGGCAAAACAGTAAGGGAAAGCAGTAGAATGCAAAGGCAAGAAACTGTTAAATGAAGAATGGAGATTTGATTACTTGATTGTTTGATTGGACAAAAGAAAGCTTTAAAGTAAATAACAGCAAGACAGAAAGCAACGAAATGAAGTGTTCTAGCTATTAGAAAGAGAACAACACAAAGCAGAAATGTAAACTAGAAAAGGAAAGACAGAAAGCAGTAAATGTTGCTTGGAAGCCTCGTCGCAACCGCCTCGGCTGAAGGGGATGAAAGAACAGCTTTGCTTGGATGAATCTAATCGGGAGAGAAGGTGGATCTTCTCCCCTTCCTATCAGATTGTCGATTCCAATAGCTGAGACTCTCACTCCAACAGACGGCAAAGGAAAAACAGGAGAAAAGATGGACTGCGAGAAGGCTTCTACGCTTTCGGATGATGCTTGAACCTCCGACTTTGACCCCCTTTTATAGTAGTTTGCAGGTGCGTTTGGGCCAAGGAGAACCATCAATCTTCAACGTCGTATATCAGAATGGATGGAGGAGAAAGAACGAATCCCTGAAATCACGGAAATTAACAGAAAAAGATCAGTCAACTTACGGTTTTCACTTGAATAATTGCGGCTTCAGCAATGTTTTCGCAATGCTGTCGCAATGCAGTTTTTTTCATTCTTTTCCTTCGGTTTTCAACCCTTTTCTTTCCTATTGTGCATAAGTCCTAATTTAGCTACCTTCTTCTCATTCTCATATTTAAGCATAGGTTTAGGCTAAATGCTATCAAAAACACCTAAAAGTGTACATCTTCTTAAGCTAAATGGGTCCTAAATAAGTCACTTTCAGAGACTTAACACACCCCCAAACTTAAGGTTTTGCTTGTCCTCAAGCATACTAAGGACTTACCTAGGCTGCTGTTTCACCTTCTGTAACCACCTACTGACTCCCCTATATCCCTATCTATAGCACTGCTGTCCTGTGACACACTTCTAAGCTTAAAACTACCCTCTTATCTAGCTTCTTCTGACTTCGCCTGCCTAACACTCCATCTGCTTTTATTAACTTCCTACAACTGATCTATTTGCTTTTGTCATATCATGCCACTATCCCTAAGGTTTCAAATTCTGCCTAGCTTTACCTCAGACTCAGTACATGCTTCTAGTTTTATTTTTAATGTGTCTAGGATTCCTTAGAGTCATGCCAGTCTTAGTATTAACGGTAACAGTAGTACTTTTAAAGAACAACCTAAACCCTGGCATCACTACATTGGATAAACACTCATCTCCCTAAACAACCCTACAAGTTACAACTTTGTGCTTAGCTAATTGAGGATCAGAGTTCTTTTTAAATAGAACATCTAAGCCACAAAGTTATAACTCCTAGGTATACATTCTTATTCCCTTTTTCTTACTTAGGTGGGGCCTCTCCTTTGGTTGCCTTTTGATGCAATGCCACTTGTGGGTCACACACTTGGCACTGATTACTTAGCAACCTAAGAGAGACTCCCCTCTTTATTCTATTTTTCATATTTTTTTTTTTCAGTTCATCATTTTTTTTTTTTTGTAAAGGAGAAGAAGAATGCTTATGTTTCTAAGGGAGAGAGGAACGTTCCTAGGCCTAGGGTGGCCTCCCCCAAACTTCAACTACTCATTGTCCCCAATGAGTGTCTGAGGTGGCATACCCCCAAACTTTCCTAGAAGCATCTAGTCTAAAGTAAAACAAAGAGAATCTAAAGCCCTAGGCATAGACAAAACATTCGAACGACAAATATCACAGCAGCAGTAATTTAAAAAAAACAGACAGATAAGGGCTTAAAGTTGTGCATGCTGAGCTTTTTAGAGGTTGATTTAAACTATCAAAGGGTGTCCTATGACACTCATTCAGCATGCATTTAGATAAGCTATATAAGGTAGTCATGATAGCAGCAAAAGATGGAATTTAAACAGATCACAGCCTAGCTAAACAGACAGTCCAAAACATGCTTTCAGTCATAAAAATTGCGGGGACCGCAATTATTTCGCAATCAAGTCAGGGCAGATATAACAGTGAGTAAGGCCCCTAAGCATGCTCTTTCCAGTCATTCAAGCTCTTCTAAAAATAAAACAAAACTAACCTACCTAGTCACCTATCATCAGACTATACTAAGCAAAATTAAAAACATAAAACTAAGCATCTAAAACAGATCAAAAGTGTACTAAAAACAGCATAATTCACATAGTCTATCAGAAAGCAGAAAAATGTTTTTTTTTCCTAAGGGAACAGCAATACTCCCTTCAGTGCAATTCAAACCAGCACTCAAACATCTTCATCCTCATCAGGTTGTCGTGGTCGTGGAGGCACCCATGGAGTCAGGAGATTTGTGGGGAAGTCAGGGAAGATGCACCCAAGTTGGTCTGCAACTTCCTTGTCCCTTGCCTGCGCATAAGTGGCCCATTGAGCCATCCTCCTCTGCATATCCATCAGGCATGCCATGGATAGGGACTGATCAGCAGCCAGCCTATCCAGTTCAAACTCCATATTCCCCTTCCTCTTCAGCCTCAAGCTAGCAGGCAGCTCCAAGTGGCCTGTGTAAGCCAACTGCTGCTCCATTCGCTCAGTGGGGACTCCTGCAAGCAAACATAGTTTGGTTATGGTGTTAGGGAAAAACAGTGGTCCCTTACCTTTCTTGGCGCACTCAGCAATAGCAGCAGTGATGACTTCTCCCACGTTGATCGTGAGACCTCTCATTATCGCATACACCAGCAGCGATCGGCTCTGGTTGATTGTAGTCTCGTGAGTCACTGGGGACAATCTCCTTCTCACGAACGAAAACCAAACAGCCGCCTTAGCCGTGAGGTTGGCACTCATGAGAGTGTGCCTCCCATTGCGTGACACGGTCCAGGAAGCTTCAGGCTGGCCAATGGTCCGAATGGCCTCTTCCAGAACTGCCTCAGTAGGCTCATCAACAATCCGTGCATAATCTGTATGTGCTTGTCCCTTGAGACCATATGCTTCGTTGATGGCCTTGGCTGAGAAATCCACTTCTACCCCTCTGACCACAGACAGGCCATCCTCAGGGCTGAGCACATTGGCGTAGAAATCATACACCATGCTCGTGTAGGCTGGATTGGGCGGTCTGCAAAATTCCTCCCAGCCGTGGTTTATAACTCCTGCGCAAGAACTGCGGCAGGTCAGCAGGTCGGTCGAGAAAGCCTTTCTCGTGCAGCAACTCCCTCTTCCTCAATTCAATGCCTCTGGATTCAGCGTCAGAGGACACATACCTCACCGATTGAGGCTCATCTTCAGGGTGGAGCTTGGCCTTCCCTTTATCTGCTGGTTTGGCTGACTCCGCAGCCTCAACCTTAAGTTTCTTGAGCGATGGCTCCGTGCTTTCCTTCTCTGATGAAGGTGCTCTCTTGACCTTCTTCTTCTTCAGCTTCTTGGATCGCTTGGCCTTGAGAATCTTGGCCTTCTTCTTCTTCTTGAGTTTGGCCTTGACGGTGATCTGCTGAAGGCACGCCCCCAGCGTCTCTTCCATGGAATCATCCTGCTGTGCAGGACTCTCTGGGCTAGCTTCCCTTATAGGCGAGAAGACCTCGTCTTCCTCAGCATCTCCACTGCCCTGCGTTGACTCTTGGTACTCCCCATATGGGAATTCAGGATCAGGCCGTGGAGAAGTGTGAGACGGCGTGGTGCTCTGTGCTGCTGCAGGTGTCTGTGCAGAACTCTGAGGTGAAGACGACTCAGGGCTCTGTGCAGGCGGCGATGAAGGGAGCTCTGGGCTCTGCACTGGTTCAGATGGTGAAGGGCGGTGCGCAGGGGATGCAGATGGCGACGAACCCTTCTTGGTCGACTCGTGGGACGCACGATCCGTTTCTTGACTCTCCACAGAGGGAGTCTTTGCTTTGCTTGGTTCGGCGGCCATCTCGACACTCCACCGGCGCTTCTTGGGTGTGCCCGCTGGTTCAGAGGGTCCAGCAGGGATTTATGTGACAACCCTCCACTTCTTCCTACGGATCGGAAGCTTGGGAAGACGTTCGGTGCGTGCAGCGTCAGCCGTAGCCAAGGCAAGCAGTGCGTCTCTCGCAGCTGTTTCAGTAGCGTGTCAGCCCTCTTCTTGGCTGCAGATCTTTCAGCCCGTGTGAGTACCATTGTTGGATCTTGGAGATTTGGAAAGAAGAATCAAAGATGAAGAGAATCGCAGCTTGCTCGAAGATCAGATGATGAGAGAGACGTACAGATCCTCGCGCCTTCCAACGGATATAAAGGAAACGGAAAAAAAATCCCAACGGCTATATTTTTGCGGATCCCGCAATTCCTGCGCAATCTTTAAGGCCCGTTGGAGATTTTTTTTCATTTAAATTGCAATCTTTGCTCAACCGTATCTTCGATTTGGCTCAACATCTTCTTGATTTCTTTGGCTGGATTTAATCTCCTTTATCCCCTCTATCGATTCCCTACAAAAAGAAATAAAAACAACATCAAATTCGCAATTAAAATAATACAACAAAACATACAAACGACAACCGGAAAATTGCAAAAAATAAACTAAGGCATGAGCCTTGTGTTGACGAGCACAACAATCACTCGTCCTCTCTCGTTCTCATTGTCACGCTTCAGTCAAGAGGAAGGCCGAGAGAGTTTTCACATCTCCTTCCTCATAGTAGTGCTTCAATCTTGCACCATTAACCATGAATGGTTGGCCTTGCTGCAAGTTCTTTATCTCTATGGCACCATGAACAAACACATTAGTAATCACAAATGGACCTGACCACCTAGACTTAAGTTTCCCTGGAAATAGTTTCAACCGTGAGTTAAACAACAAAACAAGTTGACCCTTCTTAAAGTCCTTAACTCTAAGTCTACTATCGTGTCAAATCTTGGTCTTTTCCTTGTACATCTTAGCATTTTCATAGGCCATATGCCTAAGCTCATCAAGCTCATGTAATTGCAAAGACCTCAGTGTCCCCGCATCCTTTACACAAAAATTCAATTCCTTCATGGCCCAAAATGCTTTGTTTTCTAACTCAAGTGGTAAGTGACAAGTCTTGCCATATACCAGCCTATAGGGAGACATACCTAGGGGTGTCTTATATGCTGTCCTATAAGCCCAAAGTGCATCCTCAAGCTTAAAGGACCAGTCTTTCCTATTAGGTTTGACCACTTTTTCTAGGATGTTCTTAATTTCCCTATTTGAAATTTCAGCTTGTCCATTCGAGTGTGGGTGATAGGGAGTGGCTACTCTATGTCTAATGTTATACTTAGCCAACACTCTCTCCATAGCCTTATTAATGAAGTGGGACCCCTCATCACTAATGATGGCACGAGGTGTCCCAAACCTAGTAAAAATGTGCCTATGCAAGAATTTGGTGACTGTTTTAGCATCATTATTAGGACATGCTTTGGCTTCTACCCACTTGGACACATAGTCCACTGCCACTAATATGTAAAGGTTACCTGATGATGGAGGGAAGGGCCCCATGAAGTCAATGCCCCACACATCAAAGAGCTCCAACTCTAAGATGTAGGTGAGGGGCATCTCATCCTTTCGACTGAGGTTACCTGTTCTTTGGCATTCATCACAGCTGTGGGCATAGTTGTGGGCATCTTTGAAGATCGTTGGCCAATAGTAGCCACTCTGAAATACCTTTGCAGCTGTTCTTTGGCCACCAAAGTGTCCACCATAAGGAGCTGTGTGGCAGTGCTGCAGCACAGACTTCGCTTCAGCAGCTGAAACACACTTCCTTAGCAAGCCGTCAGCACATGTTCTGTAAAGTGTGGGGTCATCCCATATGAATTTCCTTGCTTCATGAAGGAACCTCTTCTTCTCTTGTCCTCCCTTGAAAACTGGTAAAACCTGTGATGCACGGAAGTTAGCAATGTCAGCAAACCAAGGTTCCTCATCGTTATCACGATGAGTCAAAACAAAGACATGTTCATCAATAAAAGCATCAGAAATTGCGGGCTCCGCAATTTTTTCGCAATTGTGCTGCAATCGAGACAGGTGATCCGCAACCACATTTTCACATCCCTTCTTGTCTCGAATGTCCAAATCAAACTCTTGCAGCAGCAGTACCCACCTAATCAACCTAGGCTTAGCATCAGCCTTCCTCATAAGATACTTCAAGGCAGAATGGTCAGTGTACACAATTGTCCTAGTGCCTACAATATAGTTTCTAAATTTTTCGCAAGCAAACACTACAGCAAGCATCTCTTTCTCAGTAGTTGTATAATTACATTGAGCCTCATTCAAGGTTTTACTAGCATAATAGACAGGGTGTGTTAGCTTGTCAATCTTCTGTCCTAACATCACTCCTACAGCATAGTCACTGGCATCACATAACATCTCAAAGGGAAGATCCCAATTTGGTCCTACTATGATAGGGGCTGTGACTAGTGCTTTCTTAAGGGTGGTCCAAGCTACTACACATTCCTTAGAGAAGATGAATGGCCTATTTAATTCTAGAAGCTCACACAGAGGCTTGGCTATCTTAGAAAAGTCCTTAATGAACCTTCTGTAGAAGCCAGCATGCCCTAAGAAACTTCTAATGGCCTTGACATTCTGAGGCTCTACCAACTTCTCTATGATCTCAATTTTGGCTCGGTCAACTTCTACACCTGCCCTCGACACTCTATGACCTAAGACAATCCCCTCATCTACCATGAAGTGACACTTTTCCCAATTAAGGACTAAGTTAGTCTCTTCACATCTAGCCAAGACTTGTCCTAAATTATCTAGACAGTTGGTGAATGAATCCCCAAAGACTGAGAAGTCATCCATGAATATTTCTATCATGGACTCATCCAACTCAGAGAAGATTGCCATCATGCACCTTTGGAAAGTTGCCGGTGCATTGCATAAGCCAAAAGGCATTCTGCGAAAGGCAAAAGTTCCAAAAGGGCAAGTGAAGGTAGTCTTCTCTTGGTCCTTAGGGTCTATAGTAATCTGATTATAGCCAGAATAACCATCTAAGAAACAATAGTAGGCTCTACCAGCTATTCTGTCTAACATCTGGTCAATGAACGGTAGAGGGAAGTGGTCTTTTTTAGTTTCTTTATTTAATTTCCTGTAATCCATGCACACTCTCCATCCTGTGACAGTCCTAGTTGGAATCAGTTCGTTGTTCTCATTGACTACCACAGTCATCCCACCCTTTTTAGGTACACACTGTATAGGGCTCACCCACTGACTACTAGCTATGGGGAAGATCACACCAGCATCTAACCATTTTATTATTTCTTTCTTAACTACCTCTTTCATAGAGGGATTCAGCCTACGTTGGTGATCTACTCTAGGTGTGTGCTCTTCCTCTAGTATAATCTTATGCATACAATAAGAAGGGCTAATGCCTCTAATATCAGCAATAGTCCATGCAATAGCCTTCCTATGTTGCTTAAGCAGTAAAATCAGTTCAACCTCATGCTTTTCACTTAATTTAGAAGAAATGATAACAGGCAGAGTTTCATTACTTCCTAGATATGCATACTTGAGGTGAGTGGGTAGTGGTTTCAGTTCTAAAACAGGTGGATGCTCAATGGATGGCTTTAAAGGATTCACAGATCTATCAGTTAGGTCTATATTCATACATACATGTTGTGGTTTATCTACAGGCATATCCATTATGTCAGATACATTCAAGTCAGCTACATCTAATTGTACATATTCATTAGCATGCTTAGTTAGTAATACATGCTCCAATTGTTCTTCCATTAAAGAATCAACAACGTCCATGCTAGCACAGGATTCAAGGTCAGAGGGGTACCTCAAAGCTTTATACACACTAAATTTCACCTCTTCATCATGAACCCTCATAGTGAGCTCACCTTTTTGGACGTCTATCAGTGCCCTACCTGTGGCTAGAAATGGTCTGCCTAGCAGGATGGGGACCTCCTTGTCTGCTTCATAATCCAGGATAATGAAATCTGCAAGGAAAATAAACTTGTCAACCTTTACTAAAATATCCTCAATTTTACCTTCTGGATATGCAATGGATCTGTCTGCTAATGGTAAGGTGACAGTGGTTGGACGTGCTTCTCCTATTCCCAACTGGCGGAATAGTGATAGGGGCATGAGGTTTATGCTGGCGCCCAGGTCACAAAGCGCTCTGCCCACGTGCTTGCCTCCAAGTTCTACAGGTAAGGTGAAGGAACCAGGATCCTTCTCCTTCTTAGGCAGCTTGTTTTGGAGTATGGCACTGCACTCCTCAGTGAGGTTTACTGTTTCAAACTCACCAATTATTTTTTTGTTAGTAATAATGTCCTTCAAAAACTTTACATAGGAAGGCATAGACTGTAAAACTTCTACAAAAGGAATGTTGACATGCACTTGCTTAAGAATTTCTAAGAATTTATTAAAATGAACTTCCTGTTCCTGCTTCTTCTTAAGCCTTCGAGGGTATGGAGGTGGTGGCACATATGCAGGCACGTCAGGGCGCCTTAGGATAGGTGGAGGCCTTGGAATTTCTTCTATCTCCTCAATAATTGGCTCTAGCCTGGCTCCTGATGTGCTTGTTGGTGGTGGATCTTGGTTTGGCAGAGACTCCAGTGGAGCACTAGACTCAGTGTTCTCTACTCTCTTTGGTGTGTCCTTTGTGTTGCTTACCAAGGGTCTACCACTTCTGAGTTCAATTGCTTGAACTTGTTCTTTACCATCTCTCCTTGGTACCTCAGTGTCAGCAGGAAGTCTACCTTGGGGCCTACTCTTGAGTTCATTGGCTAACTGGCCTATTTGGTTCTCTAGGCTCCTAAGAGTAGCTTGCTGGCTTTGAAGAGTAGCATCATTCTTAGCTATGTATTCCTTGAGTAAGTTTTCTACAGAAGATCCTACAGGTTGGTTGTATGGTTTTTGATACATTGATTGGTTATGTTGGGGAGTGAAACCAGGTGTTCCACTCGGTCTAGGCTGGTTAGGATTTTGGTTAGCATTTTGTTGGCCACCCCATGACAGGTTTGGGTGGTTCCTCCAACCAGGGTTGTAGGTATTGGAATAGGGGTTGTTCCTAGGCTGCTGCTGACTCCCAATGTAGCAGACTGAGGCTGGATTCCCAGGGCAATATTCATACAGGTGCCCTTCCCCACAGAATCCACATACAAGTGTCTCACCTTGACTTGGTTGGGTGCCCATTGACATGGCGGTAGCGGTGTTGACACTTGTTTGGAGATTGGCTTGAGCCATTTGCTTAACTAGGTTGGTCAGGGCATTTATTTGGCTGCTCAGGTATGATTTGAGGTATAGGAGGTTGTTTAAAGAGTCGTTTCTTCGCTTTGTTTCTAGCTCTAAGTAGTCTCTCAGGCTCAGGATTGAACTCTAGATATCTACTTGAAGGCTCACTCATAAACTAACCCAATAATACCTGCAAAAGAAATGAAACAGATCAGCTTCAATAAGCAATAAACTTGGTTTTTCAAACTTAACAAACTTCGTTTTCACTTAAAATAAATCCCCGGCAGCGGCGCCAAAAACTTGTTGCGTGCTCAATGTGTTAATAAGAATAAGCAATAAGAGAGAGAGCACTCAGAACATGCAAGCATACATGATCTTATAGCAAGTAATGAGTATTTTTTCATTCGTTTTCCCACAGAGACTTATTTTTAGCTATTCACGAAGTGTTTTGTTAAGAAAGAAGGGGTGGATTTGATGGGTTCAAATTGGTTTTTAATTGCCTACTTCTTACCGAACATATAAAGGAATGTAACATAAACAAATGCAAGTTGAAATTAGACTCAAAGGACAAGAGATGGAATTAATAAACGAAGAAGAAAACAGCTAAACAGAATGGTAACTTAGCAGAATTGCGGATACCGCAATGTTATCGCAATTGTAAAAACAGTAAAAGTGTGTAAAATGGAGAATTAAGGGCTACTAACGACTATCCTATAGGCATTTTAATACGATTCCCAAGCATTGGATCAACTCTCTATGCATCAAACTCACTCTATCTCATGTATCGTCCGATTCCATGCATTAGATTCTTTAGTTTACTCAACTCAAAGTAAGGTCTTAAGCATCTTGTTAAAGCAGAAGTGTTTAGTTTGTACTAGGGGAACGCCTATTCCTAGGTCGTTTCCTGGTTACCTTGAAAGGCTAGCATGATAATATGACTCTGAACTCTTACTCCTTCCAGAGGTTAGGAGTTCTTTGGACAAAATGGATGGCCAATCGAAATTGCCCGTGGGATGAAGCTTACATACAATCAATGGTTCGAGAGCTATCCTACATACTTGGTTCACGTTTTTTAGCCTATAGTTCTGTCATTAGCATGCCCCTAAGTGACTTAGCTACTCATGGATATGGGGTAAGTAGAAATACGAGATGAAACAGACATGCTTAGAAGGAATTTAAAGGCAAAACAGTAAGGGAAAGCAGTAGAATGCAAAGGCAAGAAACTGTTAAATGAAGAATGGAGATTTGATTACTTGATTGTTTGATTGGACAAAAGAAAGCTTTAAAGTAAATAACAGCAAGACAGAAAGCAACGAAATGAAGTGTTCTAGCTATTAGAAAGAGAACAACACAAAGCAGAAATGTAAACTAGAAAAGGAAAGACAGAAAGCAGTAAATGTTGCTTGGAAGCCTCGTCGCAACCGCCTCGGCTGAAGGGGATGAAAGAACAGCTTTGCTTGGATGAATCTAATCGGGAGAGAAGGTGGATCTTCTCCCCTTCCTATCAGATTGTCGATTCCAATAGCTGAGACTCTCACTCCAACAGACGGCAAAGGAAAAACAGGAGAAAAGATGGACTGCGAGAAGGCTTCTACGCTTTCGGATGATGCTTGAACCTCCGACTTTGACCCCCTTTTATAGTAGTTTGCAGGTGCGTTTGGGCCAAGGAGAACCATCAATCTTCAACATCGTATATCAGAATGGATGGAGAAGAAAGAACGAATCCCTGAAATCACGGAAATTAACAGAAAAAGATCAGTCAACTTACAGTTTTCACTTGAATAATTGCGGCTTCAGCAATGTTTTCGCAATGCTGTCGCAATGCAGTTTTTTTCATTCTTTTCCTTCGGTTTTCAACCCTTTTCTTTCCTATTGTGCATAAGTCCTAATTTAGCTACCTTCTTCTCATTCTCATATTTAAGCATAGGTTTAGGCTAAATGCTATCAAAAACACCTAAAAGTGTACATCTTCTTAAGCTAAATGGGTCCTAAATAAGTCACTTTCAGAGACTTAACAGTACTAACATCCGAAACCTTTGTTCTCTTATTTTCTAATGTTGGTAGAAATTACACAAAACGGTTTGGAGTTTTCCCCAAATATCAACATTTTCCTTGAGTTGAAGATGGTTTGTTTCATGTCTTCAACCCTAAGGACTAGGCTAAACAAAAAGATTCATGCTCGTTGTGTGAGGTACGGATCCTCGAGACATATGCCCTACCACGTGCAACCTCCAACTAAGCTTAAAGGAACTTTGGAAGGAGAAGAAGAAGAAAAAACAAAAAAAAAATCACCTTGTAAAGATCCTTCTTTGATTTTTTTGGTGTAGAAAGAAAAAAAAGTTTGCTAGGATTTTTTGTGAGTGAAAAAGTTGTATTGGATGAAGGTGTTGTGGGCTTTTTAAAGCCAAAATGAATATTTTTTTTTTTTTGTGTCCTTTTCTAAATTGAAAACCAAACCAAAATTGGCATAAAAAATACATCTTTTTTCCCTTACCAACCAAACCAAAATTCAAAAACTTACTCCTTTTTTTTTTTTTTATCTACTTGCAATTTTACTCCAAGAAACAAAAGGTAAAAAGTAAGTTTAGCATAGCAACAAAAGAAACATGAATTAGTAAAAAAAAGAAGTTATTAATCTAGAAATTAATTTAAAAAGAGCCGGAAAAAAATACGTGGCTACCAAGTTGAGTTTAGTAGTGGTATTATGAATCACCAACCATCATTTTTTGGACACTTGTTTGAAGACTAATTCATCCATTTATGAGTGTCATGCTAAGCAAGATAGTTGTTGCATGTAAATGACCTATGGATGAAGTTAAAATGTTTTTTTTAATGATGTTTTAAGAATTTTGAAACTTGAATGTGTGACATTTTCTTCAAAAGTTCATCATCACATAGACCCCATCCTTCATCTCTTCCAAAGTATTTCTTTAATAAAAAAAAGGTCCCACAACCTTGTTGCTAGGCCTAAGGATAGCTGGGACTACACTAGAGGTGGTTCTAGAAGAGTTCGTGAGGATATTCAGTTGTTGACTTGAAGAAATTGGAGGATTTCTAGCTACAGAAGGTAAACTTCTATTATGTCTTCCATCTCATAGGCTGTGCGATAGCTATGCGATCGCACAGACTCCTATGCGATGGGTTCTGCGATCACACAGATCAGCTATGCGATAGTTGTGTGATCGCATAGGCTCTCGATTGATGCCTAAGAGTGCCGAAAATCTTGTTTTTACTTCCATTGCGTGGGGTGCTCGGCCACTCGGTTCCATCACTTTCATGGTAACTATTGAAGAGTTTAGAGATATTCACTCACTTAGCACCTTAGTGAACAAGATGCTTGTATGAATAAAATGAGAACGAAAGTTGATTCTAATGCTTGAAATACCGAGAGGGTTTCTATGATAATGTTGTGTGGTTAGCTTAAGCATTTGTTTCGCTAAAGCATCATTGTGGTTGATTACTTCAAGCTTACTTCTGACCTAACCTTGTTTTTCTCATTTTTGTGAAGACTGTTTGTTGCCTTTCGCGTTTATTTTGTCACCGCATTTTTATCTCTGGTTGTATTATCTGTCTTTAGTTATTTCACTAAGTTTTTATTATCTCAACATTTCGCCATTTGCTTGTTTCTGCGTTTTTTATGTTCTGTCATTATTTCAGCAACCCAACTAACAACATTTTGTCACCGGTTAATTTGCCTTCAATCAATCTATACTTAACATAAACTTAATTAAATACTTGTGGATACGATATAAAAATACTTATTACTTATTGCAGTAGACCATGTATACTGACATGATTTGAGTGATCTACATCAATTTTGCCCACGCATTGAGCACACAACACCTACACAAAATAATAACATAAAATTTAGGTTCCAATTTGTGAATTAACTAATAAAATTTTGAATGTTAAGTAATAGGATAAATATCAAGACTTGGGGACTAAAATATTTATATTTGTTTAGTGGGTAAATAATAAACATTACCTTTCAAAAATAAAAAAATAAAAAACATTAAAAAAAAAACAAATATATGAGTTCCAAAAATATGACCGTTAAAAATTCAAATGGAGCGCACTAACTATCGAGAAGAACCCGAGGAGCAAAGAGAAATGATATCACCTTCAGGCTTCAGGCACAGATAAATCCCCAATTCCAAAACCCTCACCGGAACCACTCCAAATGGAAATCGACCATCTTTCCGCCGCCCAAACGCCGGAGATTTCTCAGTACGAACAGTCCAGAGAGTTGAGAATCAAAGAAAACTTGGAGCGCATGCACAAGCTCGGCATCGTTGACCTCTCTCTCAAGCTCAAATCCTCCGCTCCTTCAAAACAAACTCGCCGAAAATCGCTTAATCCAAAAGCTTCTCCACCTCCATTCGACCTCCCGCTGGCAGGACCCGTCCGCCGATCGTCCAGGTTCTCGTCGAATCCTGAATCTCACTTTCTTAGCCCTTATTTGAACTGAATGTATTCATTCTCTGATCTTCACATACAAATTGGGGATATTAGGTTTTTTCTTTAATTCGAATGTTTCTCTTCTGTATGTGTCCTGTTTTGTTCCTCTTTTCCTCTTAGTTTTCTCTATTGTGGTTTTTTTTGGAGCATTTAGGTTACAGAATGCGACGCCTGTGACTTACTATGAACTTCGATTGGAGAGGAAGAATAAGTTTTCTGAGGATGAGGGTGTGATTCTTGAAGATGGTTCGAGGCCGGAGATATACTCGGAAGAGCATGAGAAGCGGTTGGGTAGTACAGAGAAGAGCTGGACGCTGTTTGTGGATGGTTATGGTAATGATGGGAAACGTATTTATGATCGAGTAAAGGGAAAGTCGTGCCATCAATGCAGGTTCGTTACCATATTTTTTTCTAAAACTTTCATTGGAAATCTGTTGCTTGTGTGATTTTGTTAGTACACTGTTTTCTGGTTTTGTTAATCTGTGACATGTTGAACACAGTTTCTGTTATTGGAATTAGTACGAATTTAGAAAGCAAGAACGACTTGTTTAGGCTCCGTTTGATATCTATATGCTTTTAGTTTTTTGTTTTTGAAAATTATGCCAGTCTCTCCCTCATTTCTTTCCTATGGTTTTCACATTTTGTAAAGAAACATTTCAATTCTTAGCCAAATTTCAAATTCCAAAAACAAGTTTTTAAAAACTATTTTTTAGTTTTCAAAACTTGTCTTGTATTTTGAAAACATCTTTAGAAACTAGATAATAAAACAAAGAAACTCATTGGTGAAAGTAGTGTTAATAAGCTTAATTTTCAAAACCCAAAACCTAAAAACGAAATGGTTATCAAATAAAGCTTTATTTAGTGAGAAATGCATAGTATCTATCATGTGTTATGTTTTTATTAATTGTAAATGTTATATTTACAGGCAAAAAACATTAGGGCATCGCACTCATTGCATCAAATGTAACATGGCTCAAGGGCAGTTTTGTGGAGACTGTCTGTATATGAGGTACACTCCTGGTAACAATTATATTTCATATTCTCTCTTTTCAGATGTTTGTTTTTGGAAAATATGGTGTATGTTCTTAATCGATGTCTTTCAGAGTGTTATTTCTTTCAACACATGTAGAGCTATAACATGGCTTGTGAAGAAAATAAACTTTAATTTTACTATTGATGTGCTGTCTCAAATTTTTGGATGCATAAACTGTCTAAACTCCAATTTGTTTGGCTTTTTGAGAGTGAAAATTTTCATGGACTTTATATTTAGGTTTCCATCATAGTATTCGTTTTCCACTCTTGCAGATATGGAGAGCATGTTCTTGAAGCGCAACAAAATCCAGATTGGATATGTCCCGTTTGTCGTGGAATTTGCAACTGCAGTTTGTGTCGCCAAGCAAAAGGATGGTTTCCCACTGGGTCTCTGTATAAGAAGGTAGATTTCTTATCAATAATGTGAATCATCTCCTTGTATTTTTTGTTTAGTTAGGAGAATTTGCACCTAAGGTCAATAGTTTTAACTGTATAGATAACAAGGATGGGCTTCAAGTCTGTTGCGCATTTTCTCATCGAAACAAAACGTTCACAGCCTAGTTCAGGGCAGAATCCTACCGATCTCGCTTCTGCAAAGAGGTCGTTGTCCTTCACAGATTTTGAAGTGAATCCTGCAGGATCTCCTAAGGTTAATGATAATCTCTTAGAAACAATGGAGCAGCATTTTGAAAATAATGCAGTAGATAAATCTGAAAATGAGAAGCGAAATATACTACAGAGTGTTTCCGATTACGAGACTAAAGATCATATTTCTGTTAAGAGGTCACTCAGTTTTTCATGTATGGAGCAGCAGGGCTCAAAAGAAACTAACCCTCCAAATCAAGAACTGTCACAGCTTCAATCTGCAAACTATGAACTCAGTGAAGACGTCATCAATGAGAAAGAAAAGGAACTGCGTTGCCTAAAGAGAAAAAACGGCGATAACTACAGTCCATCTGATGGATGTCCAATGCCTGAAAAGAAACCAACAACTGCTGTAGAATCAAACACCGTGGATCTGGGGTGTAGTACAGGCAATGATCACAGCGAGAAAAAATTGTCGGGAGTTCAAGCAAGGGCATTGTCAACAGATCAATGCCTCGAAAAGAAGACTGATATTAGCAGCAGGCAAACACGCTCAGAGTGTACAACTGGAGAAACTAACCCTCCAAATCAAGAACTGTCACAGCTTCAATCTGCAAACTATGAACTCAGTGAAGACGTCATCAATGAGAAAGAAAAGGAACTGCGTTGCCTAAAGAGAAAAAACGGCGATAACTACAGTCCATCTGATGGATGTCCAATGCCTGAAAAGAAACCAACAACTGCTGTAGAATCAAACACCGTGGATCTGGGGTGTAGTACAGGCAATGATCACAGCGAGAAAGAATTGTCGGGAGTTCAAGCAATGGCATTGTCAACAGATCAATGCCTCGAAAAGAAGACTGATATTAGCAGCAGGCAAACAAGCTCAGAGTGTACAACTGGAGAAACTAACCCTCCAAATCAAGAACTGTCACAGCTTCAATCTGCAAACTATGAACTCAGTGAAGACGTCATCAATGAGAAAGAAAAGGAACTGCGTTGCCTAAAGAGAAAAAACGGCGATAACTACAGTCCATCTGATGGATGTCCAATGCCTGAAAAGAAACCAACAACTGCTGTAGAATCAAACACCGTGGATCTGGGGTGTAGTACAGGCAATGATCACAGCGAGAAAGAATTGCCGGGAGTTCAAGCAATGGCATTGTCAACAGATCAATGCCTCGAAAAGAAGACTGATATTAGCAGCAGGCAAACAAGCTCTGAGTGTACAACTGGAGAACATGGCCTTGAAGGCGGGGTCTTCCAAGAAAGTAATGGTAAAACTTCAGAAGAGGGTGCAAACAGTTTGTCGAAGAAAAAAACGAAGGCCCGGGCTAAACTTTCAACCTCTTCAGAGCTAAAATCTGTGAGTAGCAGTAGGGTTTTGCGGTCTAGGCATAAAACAACATAGTGCTGAATTATGTGTTTTAGTTTTGCCACCAAAGTTCAGAGGCTAGTAACTTTTTGGGAACTCAGAAACTTGGTGTGTTAGGTAGCAAGGGAGCAAAGGAGTTCAGTAGTTTTTTGGATCCTCCTGTATTTTGTTGTAAACAGCTCCAACTGTTGAACCGATCCTTCGCATTCGAGTCGATTTCGATCGGTAATGTGTCAATAATGTAAAAGAATTTACCTGAAAATCTCAAGCTTTTGATGAAATGTTGCCAGATCTCAATGAGATTACCATCTAGAACAGAGACTATCATTTCCATTAAGTTTGCTTACCAACAAGTTCTTCCAAAATGTCTTCAAATGTGAAAAGTAAAACAAAAGAATATCTGGGATTACCATCTAGAACAGAGACTATCATTTCCATTAAGTTTGCTTACCAACAAGTTCTTCCAAAATGTCTTCAAATGTGAAAAGTAAAACAAAAGAATGGTTAGTAAACAATTTTAATTTCTTAAAATAGAAAACAAAAAACAAAAATATAATGAAAGAGACAGCTCTATAAATAGAACTACCCCTTCTCATCTCTAACCATGAAATGGAAAAATTATACAATTAGATTTAGATTTAGACATTAGCTTATACAATTATATAAGCTAGAGCTAGAACATAAGAAATGATGAAATGGGAATTAATAGCTGAGGAGATCAGTCTTTGGTAGTTAACCCAGAAATTGGAAATGATAGGAAGATAAAAATCAGTTCTTAGAGAAACTCACAGCTGGTTTTATTGGATACTTGTATCAGCTCCAATTAAGTAGATTCAGTTGGCGAAAGCTCTAAGGAAGATGAAGAGCTGATCTTGCCCACATTTAGTTCTGTAGGTTCAAATGAAAACGTCGGAGCACGAGAAAGTAAACTCCAAAACCAGTCAGTCGAGAGAGGAACCCGTCAGCTTATTTGGGAGGAGAAAACACGAAGGAATGAGGGTTCGTCAGTCCAGCGAGAAGAAAAAACGCAAATAAGGTTGTAAAATTATGTTATTAAATATCAGGGCAATTTGAGTATTTCCATACAAATGTAAAATTGATAGAGATTCCCGGTCAATCACCTCCTATGAAATCACCTCCCAACGAATCCTTCAAAAATTAATTTAAACTGATTTTAATTTTTTTTAAAATCAATTTTACTATTTGCCAAACATAACTATTTTAAATGTGAGTGATTTTGGCAAGGTCAAAATTGATTTTGGCCATGCCAAAATCACTCCCAAACATACCCTTAGGCATGTATAACTATAAGGAGTTTCTCAAAAACAACCTAAACAAACTACCAATGATTCAACTAACAAAATTGATTTGATTTTTAGAGTTGGATTTGAAATTTAAATTCATCATTATGATTATTATTTCATTGCTATATACTAAAGGGAAATTGTAATGGATAGCAAAAATAAACTAGAGTAATTGTAAATTTAACTGCACTTCTTTTTTTGGAGTCTGCAAATAGCAAAAGTTTTAAATTTTGAGTTTTTTGTTTTTTTTTTTTATATTTCTAATTTACCCTTATCAATTTATATAACTGATGTACCTTGTATTTGGTATATCAGTTCTACAACTAGTTTATCTTATATTTGGTGTATCATTAACAACTGATAAGCTTATATTTGATGTGTCAGTTATACAACTGATTTACGGTATATTTGGTGTATCAGTTTTACAACTGATATACCTTATTTTTTTTTGCATCAGTCACAACTGATATACTTGGTGTATCAGTTATACAATTGATTTACTTTATATATGGTGTATCAGTAGTTGTGACTGATACATTCATGTGATATACAAGTAATTGATGTGTGATAGACTAATTGTTGAATTCAAGACCAATCTCTAAGGATTCGATACTTGAAATATTTTTCATACTTTATTACTTGTGACAGTGTATGGTTGCACTTGGACGTTTATTCATAAACATTCATTTCAACACGTACACTTTTTGTCCATCAATTCGTCATGCTTGTTTGGCCATCAAGGCTTGATTAAAACATGGGATAATTGCACAAATAGTCATCTTATGCTTAGGATATTATATTAATTTCCTCAATTTCTATTTTTATAAAAAAATGTTTAACTACTTTAAAAGGTTTCATAAAGGTTGGGTTGCAATTACTTTCATACCTTTCAACCTCTCTAACAATTTATATTGAATTTTCTCTAACATTTTAATAAAATAAAATAAAAACTAAAACAAGCTATTTAAGGAAAAAAAAAATGAAATCATAAAATTTGCATTAACCACGTTATCTCTCCTCATTAAAACTGTATTCTCTCTCCTCATTTAAATTATCTTCTCTCTCCTCGTATCCAGACCCTAAACAATTTTCTCTCCGCAATATATATTTTCATATATGAAATATATAAGGTGAGTATATATAAAGAAATACATATATTTTCTTTTAAAAAATACACAATATCTATAAGTATATATGAAGTATATAACTATAGATACCCATATATGAAGTATATATGAGTATATATGATGTATATATATATAAATTAAATATATTTTATAAAAGAAATAAATACATATTAACTATAAGTATATATACAGTATATATGAATATATAGCATAGATGAAGTATATATGATGGGTATATATATAAAAAATACATATGTTATAAGTATATATGCAGTATATATTAGTATATACTCATATATGAAGTATATATATAAATATATATGGTGGTTATATATAAAAAAAAAATTAAATGGTGAAGAAATAAGTGGTAAGAGAAAATGAGATATAAAATCGAAAAATTATTTTAAAAAATGAAATTTAATGCACTCAATTTGTGTTGAACATGAGAGAATTTTTTTTACACTAAATTTAATACACTAATGAAATTTAATACACTAAATTTGAGATCTTTTTTATTTTTTATTTTTTTATTATGGAAATAAAGAGATAAAATTGAATCATGAAATGAGTATATTAATACACTAGATGAGAGAGAAAATCTAAATTTATTACGAAAATGAAATTTAATACATCAATAATTTTATTTTTCAATGCCCAGAACTTACTAGTCGTTGCCTTCAAAAAGACCAAACTGTCATTTGCAAAGAACATACGAGAGACATGGGCAAACCCTACGAAAACTAGTTGAACGAAACATAGTAGAAAACTCTTTGACACAAAATAAAAATAGATAAGGAGAAAGTGGATCGATCACCTTGTCTCAAGCCACGAGAAGGAAGAATAAAAGTATAAAACCCCTAACCTCCTCATTAATAATTAAGCACTGAAAAGGAGGGTTAGAAATGAATTCCAAAATCAACTCAATCCAGCCCAATTTAGTCATGAAATTGGGATTCGACTTTAGGCTCATCATAAAATGAAGACACTCATGACCCCAATTTAGTCATGAAATTGTGCTTCGACTTTAGGCTCCTCATAAAATGAAGACACTCATGACCAATGATGACATTGTCACTAATAGACCGACCTTTAATGAACGTTGATTGGGATTTCGATATTATTTTCAGCAAAATAGTTTTGAGTTAATTAACAATAACCTTTGTCACAATCTTGTAAGAGACATTACAAAGACTAATTGGTTGAAAAACAGACTTGTTTCAGTTGTTTCACCTTCGAAATGGGCGCAATGTTTGTCTGGTTCCAATCTTTGTGTGAACAATAATAGGGGATGTATTATTCAGTGTATAGAATGAGTGAATTACATAGACATTTATACAAGATTGTTATGACAAACATGGAAATAATATCGAAAATAAGGACAAAATAAAGGCATGATAGATAAGGAAACTATATTGTAAATTAAGGAATTGGAATCCCTTAATTTACGTTAACACCCTTCCTCAAACTCAAGGTGGTATTGGAGAGATCAACTTGAGTTTGTTAAGTATTGATTGGAACATGCGGAGGTTTACGCTGCATTATATCTGGCCAACAAATCGAGGGGAGATTGCGCGGCGGACATAGGTGCACGGGAGGATGCGCGGACAGAGGCGCGCGAACAGATGTTCACGAACGAGCTTGCGCGAACAGATGATTTGCTTGAACACATTCAAACCAACATAAACCGAACCAAAATGAACCAATCAGAACCAGAGATGAACCGAACCAAACTAAACCTAGTTGAACCAAAACTGAATAAAAATCAACTGACAATAAACCGAAATGAACCAAAATAAAACGAACTAAACCAGAGCGAACCAGACTGGTGGAGGTGGAAGACGGACTGACGGCTGGTTACAGATCCAAGCGGTGCGGCGGCAGCAGACACTACAAGAAAATTAGTCTATTGCGACAATTTTTTTACAACGGTTTAGAAAGTGCTGCAAAATTTAATAAAATCGCAACAATTTCTGGAAACAAATAAAAAACTGTTGCAAAATATATGTATTGCAACGATTTTCTTGCTGCGATTTTAAAATGTGTTGCAATAGGGTGTTCATTTTTTTGGACAATTGGCGAAGCCCAAATAAAAAAAAAAATCTTTAAAAAATTTAAAGCCCGAACAAATAAGAAAGTGCTGCTATTTATTTCAAAAATGTTGCAATAGGATGGGTGCTATTGCAACAGTTGTGAGAAGTCATTCCAGCACTTTAAAAAGTGTTGCTAGATCTCCCTTACAACACTGGTTTAGCCAGGGGTTTCTCAAGCATTGCAAAAAGTGTTGCAGCAGTTTAAAACCGCTTCTATAGCTCCAAAAAACCTCTGCAATAGCCCTGTTTTCTTGTAGTGAGATCTGCGGTGCGGTGGAGGTTGACGAAGTTCCTCGCAGACAGATGCAGAAGCGAGTTTCAGTGGTGAGGGCAGATCTGGGCATAACGGTGGTGGGCGCGTGAATAACGACTGGGCAAAGAGGTCCTTCGCGATGGCGGCAAATCTGAAGTGCGAATGGGTGTGTGGTAGTGCGCGGTGGAGGTTGCGTGAAGATCTGTGCACGAAAAAGAACAGATTTGAGGGAGGCTGGCGGTATTCAAACAAATCTGGACGCGGGGTAGGCGGAGGGAACGGCGGATCTTGCAGATCTGAAGCGTTTGAACGGGGCAGAGCTGGAACGATGCACGAACAAAGATGGGTGTGCAGCGGAAGATGGGCTGAGCGCGAGCGGGGCGGTGACAGATCGGAGCGGAGATAGAGGTCGGCGAGGTGCACAGGGCTGGTTACAGATTGAAGCGGTGCGGAGCGACGAAGAATTTGTAGATCTGCAGTGCGGTGCGCGGAGGAGACGGTTGATGCGGTGTGCAGAGGAGATGGGTGTGACAGTGATGCGCGAAGACGGCGGTGGTGGTGCGCGGAGGAGCTGCGGCGAGGCGCGGAAGAGCCGGCGGTGGTGCGCGAAGGAGACAGCGGCAGTGCGCGGAGGAGACGCGGCGGGGAGCGGAAGAACTGGCGGTGGTGCACGAAGGAGACGGCGGCAGTGCGAGGAGGAGGCGGAGGAGCCGACGATGGTGCACGACGGGGCGTGGAGGAGCCGACGATGGTGGCTGAACGGAGGGGCGTGGTGGCGACGGAAGGAGGTTGAATCGGAGTGGCGGCGAGGAGAGAGAGGAAGGAGGAACGATGACGAAAAGATTTGAGGAGCTGAACGAGATCAAGCGGAGGAACAAGATTGGACGGCGGCAGCAGCGCGCCGCCGCCCTAGAATTTAAGATATTTGTTTTCTAGGGTTTAAGATGGTGGCTCTATACCATGTGAACAATAATAGGAAATGTATTATTCAGTATATAGAATGAGTGAATTACATAGACATTTATACAAGATTGTTATGACAAACATGAAAATAATATCGAAAATAAGGACAGAATAAATGCATGATAGATAAGAAAATTATATTGTAAATTAAAGAATTGGAATCCCTTAATTTACATTAACACTTTGATGGATGTTTAGTGATTAAAAATAGTCAAACAACAATCAATAATATTAGACGAATATTTTTTTTTATAGAAGCAAACTGGAAAATCATCAGAGTCTTGAGCCTTTGAAGGGTGAAAGTGAAACCCTTTAACAATACAATCAATTTTCTCTGTACGGAAGGGTCTAATTAACATATCATTCATCTCATCTGTTACTCGTTACTTTCTCCATAACAAGTCGAAGTCGAAGGTTAGGTGGAAGTAAAAATTTGATCAACAAAGTTTACATAAAGTTAATGCGTCATAATCATATTCATATATATAATAATGTATGGAGCTGTGGCTTCTTAAATAAATTTGATAAACCTTACTTTTGTCTTTTTGAAATGGGAAGTGCAAAAGAAATCCCACTTCTATTACTTTAAGTTTAATCATCATTGTTTTCACTTTTTTGTTTTAACTTTTTTAGAACTCTACTTTGACAATTATCATCAATTTTTGTTCTTTTCTTTAAAGTTTAATTATTTGGATTCGCTTTCAGATTTCAGTCCACATAAGAATATAATTTAATTTCTTTATGTGTCGATAAAATTTTATGTATGCAATATAATCCCGTTAAAAAAAATGTTATCACTATCATGAAAAATCTCATTAAAATTATCAACTGGACTCCACGATAAATAAAGAATGTGATCGATATCAGAGCAGCTTACACTTCGCCGGAACACACCATAGGTTAGTCCAACAACCAGTGGGCTCCTCGCCGTTGCACATTAGCAGAAAAAAGTGAGTGAATTGTCAGTCTCATGCAAGTTTCTCAATCGATTTCCTATATCCTGTTGCAGAAATATGAAAAAAAAGATTTATGTGGAGACGATGGGGTCGGTCCATGAATTTTCCTTCCTTTTGCCACATTTCGCTCGGAAGGTTGAAGAGAGATAGTGCATCAAGATGTTCGCCCACAACCCATCTTGGGAATGGAATCCTATGGACGGAGTACTTTTAGACCAAAAAGATGTGTCTCGCGCGGACAACTGACTCATTTTCAATGGAAAAGAATAGTCAAATCAACACATTTGATCCATCTGAATCATAACATTTTAATTTTTGTAAGTCTATAAACATATTTAGTCCCTACTCAATTTATCAATCGGCATACGAAAGAATAAGAGCGGATCCACATTCATGTTTGGGGGCAATTTTTTTTTTTTATGTAAATATATATAAAAAAAAATTATCACAACTTTGAATTCACAGTCACTCATTATATTGACCTTAAAAAAAATTATTGGTGATAAGAAGAAGTAAGTGAATCAAAGCTCACTAAATTCAAATAAACTTAATATCATCATATAATTTAGCTCATCTGATGTCTTATTATATATAAAAAAAATTAAATTACAAGTTTAGTCCATGAACTTTAAAATTTGAGTCTATTAAATCCCTAAACTTTAAAAAAAAATTAATGGGTCCATCAACTTTCAATTTTTTATCTTACAAATTTCTAAACTTTAAACGTATCCAATAAGTTTATAATTAATCTCTCAATTTTAAAAACTGTCGAATAAGACAAGGATATATTAAACTTAAATTTAAAAATTCGAGAACCTATTAAATACAAAATTGAAAGTTGAAAAATATAGTGAACATTTTTTAAAGTTTGTGGATTTATTAAGCACAGAATTAAATGTTCAAAGACTTATTAGACATTTTGAAAAAAAAATTATTTAAGAAAAAATACAATATAATGTGAATATATACTTCTAAAATTTATAGAGAGCATGTTAATATAGATTAAATTACATTTTAAAAAATTAATAAATAAAGTCATAGTAAGGATTAAATTTAAGATTTTTTTTAAAGTCTAAAGACTTAATTTGGACATTTAAAATTACAATGACTAAAATAATATAATTCTTAAATATTAAAATGAAAATGAAAATAAAACTTGAAATAATAATTTTAAAAAGTTGTTTCTTATAAAATGTTAAAAACTAATTATTGTACTTAATAGGTTTTGAACCTCTGTTATCTATGGTAAAGACTTGACCACCATTAGGGCAAAATGCAATTTCAATTAATTTGGGGTCAATTATAGATAATACTAAAACACAAAATTTTAAGGTAATATTTTTACGTGCATATATATAAATAATTAAAAAAATTGAGGGGGCCATGGCCCCTAGTCCCTTATCCGTCCTTGCGTAAAAAGATCTGTTAAGATTTAACAACATTTTTTTACAGCTGGAACTAAATCGTTACAAATTTTTTGAAGTATAGAAACTAAATTGTTACGAAAACTAAATAATTGCAAATTAAAATTTCGGGAAGAGGCAAAAGTAGTTTGTAACCTATATTTTTTTTGAATTTTATTTTGATATGAAATCAATCTTAGAACAAACGCTGATCAATCGAGGTTAATTTTAACGCTGAATCAATCGAGGTTAATTTTAACCAAAATTTGATATTTTTAAGTAGGGACAACTAGAGAAATAAATAGTAAGTTGAAAAATAGTCAACCCAATGATTTAATTGTTGAAAAATAGCTAACTTTAATATTTAGTCTAATGTTTATAATGGGTTGGGATGAAACTACTCTTATATTAACTCAAACTCTCTAAAAGAGATGAGATTTAATGAAACTACCACTATATTAACTCAAACTCTCTAAATAACTCGAACTCTCTAAAAGAGGGGAGATTTAAGGAAACTACGACTATATTAACTCAAACTCTCTAAACATGGAAGATTTAACGAGAGAGAATCAAGAAGAAAAATAATAAAATTCACTACATTGTTAAGACCAATTCAAATTAGCAAGGTGGGAATGGTACTAAAGATTGAAATGAAAATTCAAAATCACACCTAGTGTGTATTGATAAGTATACACTATCTTGATGATTCGGAAAATGGAAACCCAGGGTTCCGTATAATGATGATAAAACATTTGATTTTTTGTTTTGTTTAATATAATCCAGTTTTGACAGCAAATGAAACAAAGCTATGAACATCAAATGAGTGTAAAACATAGTCTTGACAACCCAAATAACATAAAATAAGAAAGAAACGAGATAATAAAATTGCATTCTCCAACACCAAAAAATGTCCAATCGAAACCAGCTTACCAATAACCATTAAATGGTAATGAAGCTCCTCATCTTTCCTAAGATGGTCACATCGTATAGAGAGCCCATCATGTTATATCCCTTTAAGATGAATTTATATACATATTGGATATGTAGGGCTTAACGTGGTCGATTTACTTGTATCTGTTATTATATACCGTCCGAGTGCATACCTCTACTTCCGTACGCCCTTGTATATATCATGTCCACGATCTTTTGTACTTGTAAAGGGATACTCGCGTATGTTGATATATCCCTCCTAATATAATGAATGTTGCGTGCATCTATCTACTGTTATATCCCTTCAAATGTAATGACTGGTGGTATACTTGTTGCGTATATTGATATATTCCTCTTAATATAATGAATATTGCGTGCATCTATCTGCTGTTATATCTCTTCAAATGTAATGACTGGTGGTGTATACATGTATCTGTTGTTATATACCGCCCGGACGCATATATCTACTTTCGTAGGCCCTTGAATATACAATTGTTTACAATCTTTTGTATGTGTGTAAGAGGAGACCATGTCCGCGATGTGTTAACTTTGTGTGTCTTATAAGATGACGACTACTTCATGTCATGTTCTAATAGGAATAGGTCACTGAGAATTAATCTGTTTTTCAAGAGTGGTGTTATGGAGTTGGTGTGCAAGACCCTGAAAGTCAAGTGTGAAACAAAGTTAGAGCGACCTGTTTCGCTCATTTCTTGAAGTTGTTGTCGTTGTTCTTGTCACCTTATTCACCATCTATTAGTGATAACCATTGATAAATTTCTATAAAAAAAAATAGTAGTATATCCGATAATAACCATTTTATGAATAACTATTAGTAATAGCAGTCTATTTGTGACTATCATTAATTGCTATATTTGTCACTATTTTGGGTCTAGTTGCTGTTTATGCAACCAACCCAACATTGATCTTTTTTTAAAAAAGAATAACACGTGAATTTCTTTTTACAAAAATATAAGTTATATAACATCAAAGGGGCATTATTTAAAGGAAAATTGTAACATATGTCAATTTAGAGTAAAATAATTAAAAATATAGCACTTTTTTAAAAATTTTGCGAATATGACAATTTCTATCACTGATAGTATGGTCTATTGCTGATAGTAGTCTTTTTTATAGAATTTTGTCAGTGATAATAGTCTATTCATGATAGAAGCCTATCACGGATAGAAGTCTATCAGTAATAGTCATAAAGTCTATCAGTGATAGTTACTGATTTTTTGCCATATTTGCAAAAGGATTTAAACTTTGCTAAATTTGCAATTATTATGGACCTGGTGGCTGTTTGTGCAACCGGCCCTTATTTAAATGCTTAAATTATACAAAATATAACATTAAATTTAATTTTTGGACAAATTATAGTATTGCCTATGTCATTTTAAAATTTTCATTTTTACTCTTTAAGTTTTATTTTAAAACAGTCCATATGTTCATTTTTTCTATTAAAAAAGAATAAGCATGTTTTACATGACATTAAGCTAAAGAAAATGGAGGTTATACACACATGAGATAATAGGTGACAAGTTTCAATTATTTTCTTTATCATTTATAAATTCCAATTTAACCTTTTAACTTTCAAAATTGTTTTAATTTTTCTTCTTTTTTTTTTCTTTTTTTTTTTTTTAAATTTTCATGTAAAAATAAGGCTAAATATGACTTCACGTGAATTGTAAAAAATGAAAGTTACACATGAGCCTATGTGGCAATGAGCTATAAAATAAAATTAAGAGTATTTTAATCACATTCATTGACGACAATTAAGAAGGAAAATTTGGGTTAAAGTTTTAATTGGAATGATACAATCCATTTCTCTATTTAAGTGGTTCTCGCTTCTCCTTATTCCTGTGTTTAGAGGGAGAATTAGTCAAGCACTTAGAACTAATGATTTAAATATCGATGTCGACGAAAATATCGAAGTTTTAATTTTATGAAAATGTCGATGAAAATATCGATAAAATGTCGATGTCGATAGATATTTCTAGAAGATTTTTAAAAATAATTAAAAATATATATATATATATTAAAACTAATAAATAAACATTTTGCACTTTAAATGAGTTAAAATATAAACGATTTTCAGCTAAAAAAGAAAAGAAAATATATCTCAGTTCTCTTATTCAGAAAAAATTGAATATAATACAAGTTCAAGCAATTGTCTAATATACACTATAAAAGACAGGAAAATGAAATAAATCAAGGCTTGTGTAGCCATTCTATTAGAATCCATACTGGAAGCTTGTGTAGCCATTCTATTTATTAAAAAACTGGCCGCCAACAAGACATCAACCCAATATTTTAAAGGCATGTTTGATTGAAATAAGAGGGTCAACCTAGAGATGTCTATGGGGCGGGGCGGGGTCGGGTAATACCTTCCCCGCCTCCGTCCCCCGTCTCCGCGAAATTCCCCGTTTAGTTTTTCCGGTCCATAGTAAGTATGAATATGTTGGACTTTCCCTGGGTCATTCACTATGTGTGATGTTGCACCTGAATCAACAAATGTGTTTGGGTCATTAGTTTCATTTAGATTCAGAGCAGCTAAGGCCTTTGGGATTTCTTTGATATATGCATGATCAAATCAAAAACCTTGTTTAGATCATCTAATGACTTTTTCATGCCAGCATGTTTATCACATAAAGCTTTAAACTTTCTAATACATTCTTCCACACATGAGTTGCTCTTTTTCAAAGTGAACAAAAGGATTCATTCAAATGTATTTCGTTTTCTTTGGTCATTGTTAACAACAAATCTTCGAGAGAATTGTTATTGGTTTGGCTACTAGGTAGTGATTTAAGATACGTACAGACACAAATCAAGCTTACATTTTGAATAAGTAGCGTCTCAATGTAAGGTCAGAACATTGAACATAATTCTATGACAGCGCCAACGCCAACGCCTAACTCATCGTAAGTCGGGGTGGACCTATGAAGAGACTAAACGGGTGTTTGGTCCAAAGAATTGAGAGAGTTGGAGTTGTTTAGTCTGGAGAGTTCTGAAGCATGTGTGTATGGGACAAAAAGTCGTTTAGAGTTCTGAAGTCTGTGGTGTGTTTGGGACAGAGAGTTTAACTGTTTTTTTGTGCACACTTTTTTTTCTACAAACTTTCAAAATTTTATTAGTAAGCACTTCTTCTCCGACTGATTTTTAATAATATTGTATTTTTTAAAACTTATTATAAAAATATTGTAAGTTTGAAACTATTTTTAAAAATATTGCAGTTTTAAATCGAGGTCGTCTTTTCAAAAGACGATCTCTACACGCAAACAAAAGTGGATGAAGGTCGTCTTTTGAAAAGACGATCTTGCTCCACATGGATGTTCATGGATATGTACCTCTATTATTAAAAAAATGATATCTTTTTAACCAGATATTCAAAATTTTCAAAAAAAATATGGTTGGAAAGCTAACGGTGAGAGCTTCAATTTGATACCTAGTTTCACTAATTTTGGAGTTGTGTATCAAAAGATAAAAGACCATCGAAGTTGGACTATAATTCTGCAAATTTCAGAACTGAAGATTCTTTTGAGGAGTGCATTAAAAAATTGACATCTTTTTACCTCGATATTCAAAAATTTCAAAAAAAGTACGGTTGAAAAGACAACACAGAGAGCTTCAATTTGATATCTAGTTTCACTATTTGTAGAGTTGTGTATTAAAAGATACAGATGGTCGAAGTTTAGCTACAGTTTTGAAGTTTTCAGTCCTATCTTTAGTTTTGGGTTTAGTGAAGTTTTTATAACTTTGACCAATATATCTTTTGATACACAACCTCAAAAATAGTGAAACTAGATATCAAATTGAAGCTATTTGTATTAACTTTCCAACAGTACCATTTTCGAAGTTTTTGAATATCTGGGTATAAAGATATCAATTTTTTAATACACTCCTCAACAAATCTTCAGTTCTGAAATTTGCAAAACTATAGTCCAACTTCAATGGTCTTTTATCTTTTGATACACAACTCCAAAAATAGTGAAACTAGGTATCAAATTGAAGCTCTCGCTGTTAGCTTTCCAACCATACCGTTTTTGAAAATTTTGAATATCTGGTTAAAAAGATATCAATTTTTTAATAAAAGAGGTACATACCGATGAAGGTCGTATCCATGTGGAGCAAAAGACGACCATTTAATACTGCAATATTTTTAAAAATAGTTTCAAACTTACAATTTTTTTATAATAAATTTTAAAAAATACAATATTATTAAAAAACAGTCATTCTTTTCATTCCAATAAATTCTAAAAATGAAATCGTTTATTTTTATTTCATCTATCCTTTACAAATAAAAAAAAAATGTGAACGACAACAAAAAAAAATAATTTACTCACATTATTTTTTCACGTGATTATCAAAATAAATATAAATATATATATATATATATAGGAAAATTGTAACCGATGTCAATTTAGAATATGATAATTAAAAATATAGCATGTTTTTAAAAAATTTGCGGATATGACAATTTCTATTGATATCTTATGGCTGATAGTCTATCGTTGATCACCTCAGCTTTTTATAGATTTTTGTCAGTGATAATAGTCTATCACTAATAGAAGTCTATTAGTGATATGATAAAGTCTATCCGTGATAGAAACATTTTTTTTGTCATATTTGTAAAATATTTTAAAGTTTGTTAAATTTGCAATTAGTTTGGGCTGATTGCTATTTGTGCAACCAGCCCTATATATATATATATATATATATCCATCCATCCAGTTTGTTAGAACCACCTTTAATTTGATGAATTCTAAGATTTTGATCTTTTAATTTTATGAATTCTAGATTTTGATTTTGTTTTTATTAACGTAGGAATATTTTACAAACTTCCAACAACACATAAGTATAGTCTTGTCCTGACTCATGTGTCAAACACATCTTTCTTCGTCTTCATCCTCTTAAACTCGTCATTTCATCTGAATCTATTGCCCCCGAAAACTAGCTTCTCAGCGATGACGGTTTATTTTAGCTATTTTTTTGTACAATTTTTTCTATAATTTTCTACATTGTTTAAGGACTTCTTCCAATAAATTTTAAAAATACGATTTTTGTTTTTTTTTACTTTATGTATCCTTCACAAATTTCTTTGAAGATAACAAAAATAATTTTGACCACAATACTTCATTTTTTCAATCACTCACATTAATTATTCATCTTACGTGGATAATTTTGAAATAAAAGAGAGTCTTACAATACTGTATTAAATATTACATCTTTGAAATATTTTAATCCATTAAATTAAACGGATCCAAATAAGTTGATGCTTTTATTTTTCTTCATCGTAAGAATACTACATTTTGAATTTTGTTTAAGCACCAATTTGAACAACTTAATTTATATTTAAAATAATAAAAATAGGTTGAATTGCATTTTTAGTCCTTTTACACCTTTTTGTTTAAAATTACGTTTTTTTTTTAAATAATAAAAAATATTGTAGGAGAGAGAGAGAAAAATGTGTTACCCTCCAAAACGGGACAGAGTTGAATAGTAATTACTATTGAAGTTTGGGAGTTGATATTTTTTATCCGAGTTCAACAAGTCTGCGGGCCAAACGGAGAATTACCTTCTCCCCTACTTCTTCTCGAACAACTCATTGGGCCAAACACCCATTAAGACGACTCCAAAATTTTATTTTTTTCTATATACAAAAATAAATAATTCCTTAAATTATACTATTGGTATATGTAATTGAACTATAAGAGTTTTTTCTGTCGTAGTACTCTCTTGTCAAGCAACTATATAGATTTGGGATCAAAATTATCAAAGAGCACTTAGGGGTCGTTTGGTTGGCGTTTTTTAGGGTGGACATCAGAATGGGAATGAATTTCTTATGGTCATTTCCATGTTTGGTTGGCATCTTAGAATTTTGTTGGGTTTTATGTCCTAAAACTCGTAGTTTGTAAACTGTATGAATGTATATATATTTTATTTCAATAAAGTTGTTATTGAATTTTAGTGAATTGTGTTTGTATTAACCTATACCAATAACTAACACCCATGGCGATAGTATGAGTACTTGAACTTCATGTGTGACATGAATGTGGATCAAGTTCAAGTAGACAGCCAAAAATGGTCTATAGTATAAGGATAAGGCTGGGTACCTTATCCTGGGGACACTATTGGACGCGACTCACTTTGTATAGTACAAAACGATGTGATTCGAATCGTTTCATGTAGAGACATGTGAGTGAGGGCGTCCTGTGCAATGAGTTTGCACAAGACCGAACCAAGAAATAAAATCGCTCTTTCTTTATAACACCGTTTACTGTAAAGACCGATTTATTCATATGATGACTTAGGTAACTCGATCTCAATCCTGAGCTTACTATGGACTCCTGTTTATTTGACCTTATCCTTTGACTTGTACGGGTGAGAGTGGCCAGATCGCCGACTCAATAAGCCTACCATATTGGGGATAAGATCAAATAAGTGGCTGGGGACATAGTTGTGCGAGATGGAATTCACTCCTACCCGCTTTAAGGGTTAGTAGAAAGGTTGTTCCCTTTAGTGCTGACTCCAGGTCTTGAACAATAGGCCCATCCTCTCCTGATCAGGGAGGAATCTGATTTGATGGTTGGACCACGAATCAATTGTTCATTAGAGGTGTCAGTGGTACTTAAGGAACAAGATATAATACAAGGGTTAAACGGTTTAAATGACCCGTTGTGATTATGAACGACCTGTGAAGGATCGACTTACTGATGATAGTTATATCAACAGGACACAATATATCTACAGTGAGGAGAGTGCAGCCCTTGGACTTTAGTGGAGTCTCCGGGGGTTAACGAATGTTGGTTAGTTCGGTTGAAAGAGTTTTGACCGCATAATCTCGTATCGTTGGAGCTCATGATCTGTAGGTCCTTACGGTTCTCCTGGCTAGCTCGGATAAAGCCGTGAAACAATATAAAAGAAAAGAAAAGAATTTGAATCGTTCAAATTCGGGTTTATGGAAGAAGGATAGACATATTTAAATATGATTTAAATATGGACATATTTAAATATGATTTAAATATGAGATTGGTCTGAAAACATGAATAGGATTCATGTGCAAAAAGTCGGTTTTCGGAAAACCGGGTTTAATTATATTATTTAATTAATATTTGATATTGAATTAAATAATATTAATTAAAATATATATTTTTTTATTAATTAAAAAGTTTAATTAATAAAATAATTATTATTATTTTTAATAATAATAATTTATAAATATATATATATATATATATATGTGTGTCTTACATGCAAGCATGTAAGACACATGTAATGTAAAATATATATACAGGTATATATATATTGACAGATCAATCAAAATAAAAAAAAAATAAAAAAAAAACAAAATGAAAAAGAAAAAGAAAAGAGCTTAGTGCTCTTAGGGGTTGTCAAAATTGAAATTAGGAATTTCAATTATTCTCTCTCTATCTCTTCCGTCGGCTTTGCTTCTGTGAAGAAGAAAAGAGTTTTCTTCAGCAGAGCTTCTTCCCTCTTTTCTTTTATAAAAGGAGTCCCACTACTCCGTTTCTCGGCCTGAGGATAGCGAGATTACCGTGGGTGGTCCACGAAGGTTTCGTGAGAAGGATCGGTGAGCTCGTGAGGAGCTTCTGGCGGTGAAATTGAAGAAATACGAACGACAAGGGTATGTGTTCTAATTTCTCTTTTTCATTGCTTTTGCATGTTTCCGTTTTGTTTAAATTGATGAAATTAGAGTGTCTATGATCCAAAATCGCTTCCGCTGCGTGCCATGAGCGCTCCATCAATTGGTATCAGAGCGTTTTTGGCCACTCAATTTCATCAATTTAAGTTATGGTGGGTTTTATTTAGAAATTGTTTCTGAATGGATTCTAAAGTGAATATCGATTTTGGCATAGTTTCTTTTTGAATTTCATTATTTGTAATTGCCCGAGAATGTATGGGCTTTAATGCATGCTAAAGAGTCTGTATTTTTAGAGTCATTAGAGTCCATATAGGTTTCTTTGTGAAAGAAATTTGAGATTGAAACTCGCCGAAATGTTCGGTGTAAGCTCAAACTCATTCTAGGCAATTCGAGGAGAAATTCGAAGAAATTTTGGCCGAAGCGTTCGGAGGAAGCAAGTTGGTCAAAGGCGGTGCGAAGAGTTCGAAGTCCGCTCAAGACGTGGCTTGTTGATCAAGCTTGTAATAAATTAGTTATTGCTTGTTAAATGCCAAAATCGATCCACTTTAGTGTGTTTAATTAATTATGCATTGCGAATGTATGTTTTAATTAAATTCCATGTTTGTATGTGCATAACGTATGCCATATAGATTTAAAATCCCACCGTAGGAAGCATGCTTCATGCATTGAAAATATGTTATAAGTGTTATAATATATCGTATGCATATTTTGCAATTCATGAGTTTTGATATAAAAGTTATATTATTTCATGAATTTGTTGTTGTTAGTTTAATAGAATAATTGATATAAGTGTTATATTAATTATGAAATTGAATCAACAACATAGGTTGCCCTAGTTTTATGCACATGATATATTATAAGTGTTATAACGTATAAGATGCATGTTTATTCATGAGTATTAATATAAGAGTTATATTAATTCATGAATTAGATGTTGTTTGCTTAATAGAATAATTGATATAAGTGTTATATTAATTATGAAATTAAACATCCAACATTAGATGCATTTTGTTTGTTATAAGTGTTATAATGTATAGGATGCATGCTTAATTCATGAGAATTGATATAAGTGTTATATTAATTTATGAATTAGGAGTTGTATATTTAAAAACATAATCGATATAATTGTTATATTAATTATGAAATTAAATATTCAACTTGTCATGCCTTAGTGTTGCATGTTTGAGAAGCATGTAGAAGTTTGTTATAGTATGTCTTAGTTTTGCAAACCGTTGTAAAATTGGCATAGACTTTTAAAATCTATAACAAAGTAAAAGGCATGCTCACTTAGGGTTGAATGTATCGTTCCGTTTCATTAGATGAATAGGTCGATATCTTGTAAATGCTAAGGTTACAAGAAACTCACCCGGGGACATCCTGTTCGAGGTTGGAGGTATTTAAGCTGACGGTTTACGGAACACCTCCTACCTGGGGACCATCCGGTTCTTGAGTAAAGTTAACCCGACTTTATGAGCATGCGTGAGTGGTGTGAAGTAATAAAATGTTTATCACCTAGACATCATAGGTAAAAGTTTGTTTTACCTAGACTTAGGTCTTATTGTCTTAGCCGGATAATGCCTGAGTAATTTACCCATTCCGTCTTAAAATACTTAGTAGAGGTGTTAAGAAGGTATATATGATATGTCCCTCTCCTCCTACGTTCTCTGTCAAGTTCACACCATGAGAATTATGCTCGGCCTTGTGATGTCAATAGGGCATCCCCATTCGGATGGTATTTGCATAATTCAAGAGCAAGGTGAATGGAGAAAGTATTTATAGTAAGTGGGAGAAGGAAGTATGTCAATACATCCTGCGGTCTCCTCCATTGGATTGAACCGTGAGATTCCTATGTTCTGCCTGCTAGGTGCCCACAAGTGGTACCGATCCATTCGGAGGGCCGTTTCATAGGAATCAGAACATCTCAATCACCATTTATGGATAAAGAAACATAGAGCCATTCCCAACTTTGACATTTCCATTCGGTTGCATCGTTGGGGCCGCCCTATGAATTCTAAAAATGGAGGGTCACACTTACGAGATTTGCTAAGGAGTTAGTAAATCTTGACCAAACAGCGATAACTAAGATGCTATAGGAATATGAGATATTCTGGTATTAACATTTAGTCAAGAATGTCTTGATTCAGTGAAGGAGTGCTTGACTGCCCCTCGGTAGCGACCATTCTGACCCACTGAAGTATCGTTGCAGTTTAATAATGAGTTTTGGGTACATTATTATTCTTTGCTAAATTCTTGATTGGTGTGTAAATTAGGTTAAAACCTTTTCACTAATATTTATTCATTCTCTTTTCAGCATGTCTAGCTCTTTCATTCACTTACTAGCTTCCGATAAGTTAACCGGCGATAACTACGCGACCTGGAAATCGATCTTGAATACGATTCTTGTTCTAGATGATCTCAGGTTCGTCTTATCAGAGGATTGTCCTCCCCCTCCTAGCTCGGATGCGACTCGAACTGTTCGAGAAGCATATGATAGATGGACAAGGGCTAATGATAAAGCCCGAGTCTATATCTTAGCCAGCATATCTGATGTGTTAGCTAAGAAGCACGAGGATATGGTTTCTGCTAAAGAAATCATGTCTTCATTACAGGCGATGTTTGGACTACCGTCCTCATCGGTCTGTCATGAAGCCCTCAAATACGTTTACAACTCTCGCATGAAGGAGGGAACCTCTGTTAGGGAGCATGTCCTTAACATGATGGTCCACTTCAATGTGGCGGAAGTAAACGGATCTACTATTGATGAGTCAAGTCAAGTAAGCTTTATCATGGAATCTCTTCCGAAGAGTTTCCTTCAGTTCAGAACCAATATGGTAATGAACAAGATAAAGTATAATTTGACTTCTCTCCTCAGCGAGCTACAGACCTATCAGTCCCTTCAGACTTCTAAAGGAAAAGAGAAGGAGGCAAACGTTGTCACTTCTAGGAAATTCCAAAAAGGGTCGTCTTCAGGGAGTAGGTCTGAACTTTCTTCTATTAAGAATAAGAGTATTCAAAAGAAGAAGAAAGATAAAAGGAAGGGAAAAGCACCTGCTGCTGCTAAGAGCAAGACTAGATCTGCAGACAAAGGAAAATGTTTCCATTGTGGTGTAGATGGGCACTGGAAACGAAATTGCCCAAAGTATCTTGCTGAGAAAAAGGCTGAGAAGGAAAGACAAGGTAAATATGATTTACTTGTTGTTGAAACATGTTTAGTAGAACATGATTGTCATACCTGGATACTTGATTCAGGAGCTACTAACCATGTTTGTTCTTCTTTTCAGGAAACTAGTTCTTGGCAGCCACTTTCTCGAGGTGAGATAACTCTCAGAGTTGGAACTGGAGAGGTTGTCTCAGCTAAAGCAGTGGGAGCTGTAAAGTTGTTGTATAGAGATAGTTTCATTTTACTAGAAAATGTACTCCTGGTTCCTACCTTCAAGAGGAATCTTGTATCTATATCTTGTTTGTTAGAACAGTTGTATAAAGTATCTTTTGTTCATAATGAAGCGTTCATTAGCAAAAGAGGTGTACGTATTTGTTCTGCGAAACTTGAAAACAACTTGTATGTGTTAAGACCAACCGAAGCCAAAGCCATTTTGAACACTGAAATGTTTAAAACAGCTGAGACTCAACCTAAAAGGCAAAAACTTTCTCCAAGTACTTATCTTTGGCACTTAAGACTAGGTCACATTAATCTCAATAGGATTGGGAGATTGGTTAAGAGTGGTCTGCTAAATCGTTTAGAGGACAACTCTTTACCGCCATGTGAGTCTTGTCTTGAGGGCAAAATGACCAAACGATCTTTTTTTGAAAAAGGTCATAGGTCCAAAGAACCTCTAGAAATCGTGCATTCGGATCTCTGCGGTCCTTTGAATGTCAAAGCACGAGGAGGGTATGAATATTTCATCAGTTTCATTGATGATTATTCTAGGTACGATTATCTTTATCTAATGCATCATAAGTCCGAAGCTCTTGAAAAGTTCAAAGAGTATAAGGCAGAGGTTGAGAACACATTAGGTAAATCGATAAAAACACTCCGATCAGATCGAGGTGGAGAGTATATGGATTTAAGATTCCAGGACTATATGATAGAACATGGAATAGTATCTCAACTCTCAGCACCAGGAACACCACAGCAGAATGGTGTGTCCGAGAGGAGAAATAGAACCCTGTTAGACATGGTTCGATCTATGATGAGTTATGCTCATTTGCCTAGTTCGTTTTGGGGATATGTGTTAAGTCTCTGAAAGTGACTTATTTAGGACCCATTTAGCTTAAGAAGATGTACACTTTTAGGTGTTTTTGATAGCATTTAGCCTAAACCTATGCTTAAATATGAGAATGAGAAGAAGGTAGCTAGATTAGGACTTATGCACAATAGGAAAGAAAAGGGTTGAAAACCGAAGGAAAAGAATGAAAAAACTGCATTGCGACAGCATTGCGAAAACATTGCTGAGGCCGCAATTATTCAAGTGAAAACCGTAAGTTGACTGATCCTTTTCTGTTAATTTCCGTAATTTCAGGGATTCGTTCTTTCTCCTCCATCCATTCTGATATATGACGTTGAAGATTGATGGTTCTCTTTGGCCCAAACGCACCTGCAAACTACTATAAAAGGGGGCCAAAGTCGGAGGTTTGATCATCATCCGAAAGCGTAGAAGCCTTCTCACAGTCCACCTTTTCTCCCTGTTTTCCTTTCCCGTCTGTTGGAGTGAGAGTCTCAGCTGTTGGAATCGATAATCTGATAGGAAGGAGAGGAGATTCTTCTTCTCTCTCGATTGGATTCATCCAAGCAAGGCTGCCCTTTCATCCCCTTCATTCGAGGCGACTGCAACGAGGCTTTCAAGCAACTTTTACCGTTTTCTGTCTTCTCCTTTTAATTTCCAGCTTTGATTAGTTGTTGTTTCTAGTTTAGCGTTTTGTTTACTGCATTTCGTCGCTGTCTGTCTTTGAATTACTGCCTTTAAGTTTCCCTTGTTCGTTCAACATTCAAAGTAATCAAATTGCAAGTTTTCATTTCACAGTTTCTATCTTTTGCTGCTACGGTTTTGTCTTACTGTTTTGAGTACATTTCCTTTCTAAGCATGTCTGTTTCATCTTATACTTCTGTTCTCTATATATCCATTAGTAGCCCTTCATTCACCCATTTACACACTTTCGTTGTCAGTTAATTGCGGTAACATTGCGGTCCCCGCAATTCTGCTAAGTTTTCATTCTGTTTAGCTGTTTTCTTCTTCGTTTATCAATTCCATCTCTTGTCCTTTGAGTCTGATTTCAACTTTCATTTGTTTATGTTGCATTCCTTTACATATTCAGCAAAAATTAGATAATTAAAAACCAATTTTACCCCATCAAATCCATCCCATCTTTCTTAACAAAGACACTTCGCGAATAGCTCAACATAAGTCTCTGTGGAAAAAACGAATGAAATATACTCACTACTTGCTGTAAGACCATGTATGCTTGCATGTTCTGAGTGCTCTCTCTACTTTCTTGCTTATTTATCTTTAACACATTGAGCACGCAACAAGTTTTTGGCGCCGCTGCCGGGGACTTATTTTAAGTGAAAACGAAGTTTGTTAAGTCTGAAACACCAAGTTATTTTCCATTGAATTTGATCCATCTTCATTTCTTTTTCAGGTACCAATTAGGGTAGTTTATGAATGAGACTCCAAGTAGTGATCTAGAGTTCAACCCTGAGCCCGAGAGATTACTTAGAGCTAGAAATAGAGCCAAGAAACGTCTCTTTAAACAATCCCTTTTACCTCAATTAATTGCTGAAACCGCAGAGTCTCCGCAATCCACTCAAGAAGAAATGGCTGGAATAGGTCAAAACCTGGTGCCTGTCACTCGCAATCCCATTGAAATAGCGAATGACAAGGATAGCGCCATCCTTTCATATTTAGTACCTATGCCTGGGGAGCTGAACCCCAGCATAATCCGTCCTGAAATCACTGCCAACTCATTCGAGTTAAAGCCAGTGATGTTCCAAATGTTGTCCACTGTGGGACAATTCTTTGGAATAGAAAATGAGGACCCCCATAACCACCTTAGGAACTTCCTAGGAGTTAGTGACACATTCCTGATTCCTGGAGTTTCCCAAGAAGCCCTAAGGCTATATCTGTTCCCTTACTCTTTGAGGGACAAAGCCAAAACGTGGTTAAATTCATTACCCTCAGGATCTGTCCTCAATTGGACAGACTTAGCAGAGAAATTCCTAGTCAAATATTTCCCACCAGATAGGAATTCTACCTTTCGTGATGATATCATAAAATTCAAACAAGCTCCAAGTGAGTCTCTTCACGAAGCTTGGACAAGATTCAAAGACCTTCTCATTAAATGTCCACACCATGGCATTCCATGGTGTATCCAAATAGAAGTCTTCTTCAAAGGATGCAACCCCAGCACCAGACAAGTTCTAAATTCATCCGCTGGAGGTTCCATGTTGTCCAAGAGTTACAACGAAGCTTATGAGATCTTGGAGAAGATCTCAACATCTCATTGTAGGTGGTCAGATGATCCAGTAGAGCCAACTAGGGCTCAAGACAAGGATGCTCTAAGCGCCATGAGCACCCAAATAAACGCCCTGACCAACCTAGTTAAGCAAATGGCTCAGGCCAATCTCCAAACCAGTGCCAACACCGCCACAGCCATGTCAATGGGCACCCAACCAAGTCAAAGCGAGGCACTTATCTGTGGATTCTGTGGGGAAGGGCACCCTTATGAATACTGCCCTGGGAATCCATCCTCAGTCTGCTATGTAGGAAGCCAACAGCAGCCTAGGAATAACCCCTACTCCAATACCTATAACCCTGGTTGGAGAAACCACCTTAACCTGTCATGGGGTGGCCAACAAAACACTAATCAAAATCCTAACCAACCTAGACCGAGTGGAACACCTGGTTTCACTCCCCAACATAACCAGTCAATGTACCAAAAACCATACAATCAACCTGTAGGATCTTCTGTAGAAAACCTACTCAAGGAATACATAGCTAAGAATGATGCTACTCTTCAAAGCCAGCAAGCTACTCTTAGGAGCCTAGAGAACCAAATAGGCCAATTAGCCAATGAACTTAAAAGTAGGCCCCAAGGTAGACTCCCTGCTGACACCGAGGTACCAAGGAGAGATGGCAAGGAACAAGTTCAAGCAATTGAACTTAGGAGTGGAAGACCATTGGTGAGCAACACAAAGGACACACCAAAGAGAGTAGAGAACACTGAGTCTAGTGCTCCACTGGAGTCTCTGCCAAACCAAGGTCCACCACCAACTAGCACATCAGGAGCCAGGCTAGAGCCAATTGTTGAGGAGATAGAAGAAATTCCAAGGCCTCCACCTGTCATAAGGCGACCTGACGTGCCTGCATATGTGCCACCACCTCCATACCCTCGAAGGCTTAAGAAGAAGCAAGAACAGGAAGTTCATTTTAATAAATTCTTAGAAATACTTAAGCAAGTGCATGTCAACATTCCTTTTGTAGAAGTTTTACAGTCTATGCCTTCTTATGTAAAGTTTTTGAAGGACATTATTACTAACAAAAAAATAATTGGTGAGTTTGAAACAGTAAACCTCACTGAGGAGTGCAGTGCCATCCTCCAGAACAAGCTGCCAAAGAAGGAGAAGGATCCTGGTTCCTTCACCTTACCTGTAGAACTTGGAGGCAAGCACGTGGGCAGAGCGCTTTGTGACCTGGGCGCCAGCATAAATCTCATGCCCCTGTCCCTATTCCGCCAGTTGGGAATAGGAGAAGCACGTCCAACCACTGTCACTTTACAACTAGCAGACAGATCCATTGCATATCCAGAAGGTAAAATTGAGGATATTTTAGTAAAGGTTGACAAGTTTATTTTCCTTGCAGATTTCATTATCCTGGATTATGAAGCAGACAAGGAGGTCCCCATCCTGCTAGGCAGACCATTTCTAGCCACAGGTAGGGCACTTATAGACGTCCAAAAAGGTGAGCTTACTATGAGGGTTCATGATGAAGAGGTGAAGTTTAGTGTATATAAAGCTTTAAGGTACCCCTCTGACCTTGAATCCTGTGCTAGTATGGACGTTGTTGAGTCTTTAATGGAAGAACAATTAGAGCATGTACTATTAACCAAGCATGCTAATGATTATGTACAATTAGATGTAGCTGACTTGAATGTATCTGACATAATGGATATGCCTGTAGATAAACCACAACATGTATGTATGAATATAGATTTAACTGATAGATCTGTGAATCCTTTAAAACCCTCCATTGAGCATCCACCTGTTTTAGAACTGAAACCACTACCCACTCACCTCAAGTATGCATATTTAGGGAGTAATGAAACTCTGCCTGTTATCATTTCTTCTAAATTAAGTGAAAAGCATGAGGTTGAACTGATTTTACTGCTTAAGCAACATAGAAAGGCTATTGCATGGACTATTGCCGATATTAGAGGCATTAGCCCTTCTTATTGCATGCACAAAATTATTCTAGAGGAAGAGCACACACCTAGGGTAGATCACCAGCGTAGGCTAAACCCCTCTATGAAAGAGGTAGTAAAGAAGGAAATAATAAAATGGTTAGATGCAGGAGTGATCTTCCCAATAGCTAGTAGCCAGTGGGTGAGCCCCATCCAATGTGTACCTAAAAAAGGGGGGATAACTGTGGTAGTTAATGAGAACAACGAACTGATTCCAACTAGGACTGTCACAGGGTGGAGAGTGTGCATGGATTACAGGAAATTAAATAAAGAAACTAAAAAAGATCACTTCCCTCTACCGTTCATTGACCAGATGCTAGACAGAATAGCTGGTAGAGCCTACTATTGTTTCTTAGACGGGTATTCAGGCTATAATCAAATAACTATAGACCCTAAGGATCAAGAGAAGACTACCTTCACTTGCCCTTTTGGAACCTTTGCCTTTCGCAGAATGCCTTTTGGCTTATGCAATGCACCGGCAACTTTCCAAAGGTGCATGATGGCAATCTTCTCTGAGTTGGATGAGTCCATGATAGAAATATTCATGGATGACTTCTCAGTCTTTGGGGATTCATTCACCAACTGTCTAGATAATTTAAGACAAGTCCTGGCTAGGTGTGAGGAGACCAACTTAGTCCTTAATTGGGAAAAGTGTCACTTCATGGTAGATGAGGGGATTGTCTTAGGACATAGAGTGTCAAGGGCGGGTGTAGAAGTTGATCGGGCCAAGATTGAGATCATAGAGAAGTTGGTAGAGCCCCAGAATGTCAAAGCCATTAGAAGCTTCTTAGGGCATGCTGGCTTCTACAGAAGGTTCATTAAGGACTTTTCTAAGATAGCCAAGCCTCTGTGTGAGCTTTTAGAGCTAAATAGGCCCTTCATCTTCTCTAAGGAATGTGTAGTAGCTTGGACCACCCTTAAGAAAGCACTAGTCACAGCCCCTATCATAGTAGGACCAAATTGGGATCTTCCCTTTGAGATGTTATGTGATGCCAGTGACTATGCTGTAGGAGTGATGTTAGGCCAGAAGATTGACAAGCTAACACACCCTGTCTATTATGCTAGTAAGACCTTGAATGAGGCTCAATGTAATTATACAACTACTGAAAAAGAGATGCTTGCTGTAGTGTTTGCTTGCGAAAAATTCAGAAACTATATTGTAGGCACTAGGACAATTGTATACACTGACCATTCTGCCTTGAAATATCTTATGAGGAAGGCTGATGCCAAGCCTAGGTTGATTAGATGGGTGTTATTGCTGCAGGAATTTGATTTGGACATTCGGGACAAGAAAGGATGTGAAAACGTGGTTGCAGATCACCTGTCTCGATTGCAGCACAATTGCGAAAAAATTGCGGAGCCCGCAATTTCTGATGCTTTTATTGATGAACATGTCTTTGTTTTGACTCATCGTAATAACGATGAGGAACCTTGGTTTGCTGACATTGCTAACTTCCGTGCATCACAGGTATTACCAGTTTTCAAGGGAGGACAAGAGAAGAAGAGGTTCCTTCATGAAGCAAGGAAATTCATCTGGGATGACCCCACACTTTACAGAACTTGTGCTGATGGCTTGCTAAGGAAGTGTGTTTCAGCTGCTGAAGCGAAGTCTGTGCTGCAGCACTGTCACGCATCTCCTTATGGTGGACACTTTGGTGGCCAAAGAACAGCTGCAAAGGTATTTCAGAGTGGCTACTACTGGCCAACGATCTTCAAGGACGCCCACAACTATGCCCACAGCTGTGATGAATGCCAAAGGACAGGTAACCTCAGTCGAAAGGATGAGATGCCCCTCACCTACATCTTAGAGTTGGAGCTCTTTGATGTATGGGGCATTGACTTCATGGGACCATTCCCTCCATCATCAGGTAACCTTTACATATTAGTAGCAGTAGACTATGTGTCCAAGTGGGTAGAAGCCAAAGCATGTCCTAATAATGATGCTAAAACAGTCACCAATTTCTTGCATAGGCACATTTTTACTAGGTTTGGGACACCTCGTGCCATCATTAGTGATGAGGGGTCACATTTCATTAACAAAGCTATGGAGAGAATATTGGCTAAGTATAACATTAGACATAGAGTGGCCACTCCCTATCACCCACACTCAAATGGACAAGCTGAAATCTCAAATAGAGAAATTAAGAACATCCTAGAAAAAGTGGTCAAACCTAATAGGAAAGACTGGTCCTTCAAGCTTGAGGATGCACTTTGGGCTTATAGGACAGCATATAAGACACCCCTAGGTATGTCTCCTTATAGGCTGGTATATGGCAAGGCTTGTCACTTACCACTTGAGTTAGAAAACAAAGCATTTTGGGCCATGAAGGAATTGAATTTTTGTGTAAAGGATGCAGGGACACTGAGGTCCTTGCAATTACATGAGCTTGATGAGCTTAGGCATATGGCCTATGAAAATGCTAAGATGTACAAGGAAAAAACCAAGATTTGGCACGATAGTAGACTTAGAGTTAAGGACTTTAAGAAGGGTCAACTTGTTTTGTTGTTTAACTCACGGTTGAAACTATTTCCAGGGAAACTTAAGTCTAGATGGTCGGGTCCATTTGTCATTACTAATGTGTTTGTTCATGGTGCCATAGAGATAAAGAACTTGCAGCAAGGTCAGCCATTTATGGTCAATGGGGCGAGGTTGAAGCATTACTATGAGGAAGGAGATGTGAAGACTCTCTCGGCCTTCCTCTTGACTGAAGCGTGACGATGAGAACGAGAGAGGACGAGTGGTTACTGTGCTCGTCAACATAAGGCTCATGCCTTAGTTTATTTTTTCACTTTTTCCGGTTATCGTTTGTGTGTTTTGTGGTGTGATTTTAATTACGTATTTAATATTGTTTTTATTTCTTTTTGTAGAGAATCGAAAGAGGGAATCAAGGAGAGTAATTCCAGCTTTAAAAATCAAGAAACGGTTGAGCCAAATAAAAGATACGGGCAAGCAAAGATTGACATTTTGATAAAAAAAGATCCCTAAAATTGCGCTGGAATTGCAGGATCCGCAAAAAAGAGCCGTTGGGATTTAGCCGTTTCTTTTATAGCCGTTAGGAGGCGCTCGATCGATACGATTCTCTCATTCTCTGATTTCCAAGAACTCTGCGATTCTCTTCATCTTTGATCCTTCTCTCCAAATCTCCAAGATTCGACAATGGTGTCCACAAGGGCTGAAAGATCCGCAGCCAAGAAGAAGGCTGATGACGCAGCTGAAGCGGCTGCGAGGGAAGCACTTCTGACCCTTGCAGATGATGGTGCTGTTCGCACCGGCCCTCTTCCCAAGCTTCCGGTCCGTAGGAAGAAGTGGAGGGTTGTCACTGAAATCCCTGCTGGACCCTCTGAACCAGCAGGTACGCCCAAGAAGCGCCGGTGGAGTGTCGAGATGGCCGCCGAACCAAGCAGAGCAAAGACTCCCTCTGTGGAGAGTCAAGAAACGGATCGTGCGTCCCACGAGTCGACCAAGAAGGGTTCGTCGCCATCTGCATCACCTGCGCACAGCCCTTCACCATCTGGACCAGTGCACAGCCCAGAGCTCTCATCATCGCCGCCTGCACAGAGCCCTGCGACGCCGTCTTCACCACTGAATTCCGTGCAGACGCCTACAGCAGAGCAGAGTGCCACACCTTCGCACACGCCTCCACAGCCTGATCCTGAATTCCCATATGGGGATTATCAAGAATCCACTCAGGGCAGTGGGGAAGGTGGGGAAGACGAGGTCTTCTCGCCTGCAAGGGAAGCTAGCCCAGAAAGTCCTGCACAGCAGGATGATTCCATGGAGGAGACGTTGGGGGCATGCCTCCAGCAGATCCACATTAAGGCAAAGCTCAAGAAGAAGAAGAAGGCCAAGATTGTCAAGGCCAAGCGATCCAAGAAGCTGAAGAAGAAGAAGGCCAAGAGGGTGCCGTCAACAGACAAAGAGAGCACTGAGCCTTCGCTCAAACGACTCAAGGTTGAGGCTGCCGAGTCAGCCAAGCCAGCAGATAAGGGGAAGGCCAAACTCTACCCTGAAGACGAACCTCAGTCAGTGAGGTATGTTTCATCTGACGCTGAATCCAGGGGCGTTGAGTTGAGGAAGAGGGAGTTGCTGCATGAGAAGGGCTTCCTCGACCGACCTGCTGACCTGCCGCAGTTCTTGCGCGCAGGAGTGATCAACCACAGCTGGGAGGAATTCTGCAGACCGCCCAATCCAGCCTACACGAGCATGGTGTATGATTTCTACGCCAATATGATCAGCCCTGAGGATGGCCTGTCTGTGGTCAGAGGGGTAGAGGTGGATTTCTCAGCCAAGGCCATCAACGAAGCCTTTGGTCTCAAGGGCCAAAAACATACAGATTATGCACGGATCGTTGATGAGCCTACTGAGGCAGTGCTGGAAGAAGCCATTCGGACCATTGGCCAGCCTGAAGCTTCCTGGACCGTGTCGCGCAATGGGAGGCACACTCTCATGAGTGCCAACCTCACGGCTAAGGCGGCTGTGTGGTTTTCGTTCGTGAGAAGGAGATTGTCCCCAGTGACTCACGAGACTACAATCAACCAGAGCCGATCGCTGCTGGTGTATGCGATAATGAGAGGTCTCACGATCAACGTGGGAGAAGTCATCACTGCTGCCATTGCTGAGTGCGCCAAGAAAGGTAAGGGACCACTGTTTTTCCCTAACACCATAACCAAGCTATGTTTGCTTGCAGGAGTCCCCACCGAGCGCATGAAGCAGCAAATGGCTTACACAGGCCACTTGGAGCTGCCTGCTAGCCTGAGGCTAAAGAGGAAGGGGAATATGGAGTTTGAACTGGATAGGCTGGCTGCTGAACAGTCCCTATCCATGGCCTGCCTGATGGATATGCAGAGGAGAATGGCTCAATGGGCCACTTATGCGCAGGCAAGAGACAAGGAAGTTGCAGACCAACTTGGGTGCATCTTCCCTGACTTCCCCACAAATCTCCTGACTCCATGGGTGCCCCCACGACCACGGCAACCAGATGAGGATGAAGAAGTTTAAGTGCTGGTTTGAAGTGCACTGAAGGGAGTATTGCTGTTCCCTTAGAAAAAAAAAACAATTTTCTGCTTTCTGATAGCTTATGTGAATTATGCTGTTTTTAGTCCACTTTTGATCTGTTTTAGATGCTTAGTTTTATGTTTTTTCTTTTGCTGAGTATAGTCTGATGATAGTTGACTAGGTAGGATAGTTTAGTTTTATTTTTAGAGAGCTTGAATGACTGGTCAAAGCATGCTTAGGGGCCTTAATCACTGTAATATCTGCCCCGATCTGATCTAATTGCGAAATAATTGCGGTACCCGCAATTTTCATGACTGAAAGCATGTTTTGGACTGTCTGTTTAGCTAGGCTGTGATCTGTTTAAATTCTATCTTTTGCTGCTAACATGACTACCTTATATAGCTTATCTAAATGCATGCTGGATGAGTGTCATAGGACACCCTTTGATAGTTTAAATCGACCTCTACAAAGCTCAGCATGCACAGCTTTAAGCCCTTAACTGTCTGTTTTTTTTCAAACTTACTGCTGCTGTGATATTTTCTTTTAAATGTTCTGTCTATGCCTAGGGCTTTTAGATTCTCTTTGTTTTACTTTAGACTAGATGCTTCTAGGACAAGTTTGGGGGTGTGCCACCTCAGACACTCATTGGGGACAATGAGTAGTTGAAGTTTGGGGGAGGTCACCCTAGGCCTAGGAACATTCCTCTCTCCCTTAGAAACATAAGCATTCTTCTTCTCCTTTACAAAAATGATGAACTGAAAAAAAAAAAAAAAAAATGAAAAATAGAATAAAGAGGGGGTCTCTCTTAGGTAGCTAAGTAATCAGTGCCAAGTGTGTGACCCACAAGTGGCATTGCATCAAAAGGCAACCAAAGGATAGGCCCCACCTAAGTAAGAAAAAGAAAAGAATAGGGAAGAAGAATGTATACCTAGGAGGTATAACTTTGTGGCTTAGATGTCCTACTTAAAAAGAACTCTGATCCTCAATTAGCTAAGCACAAAGTTGTAACTCGTAGGGTTGTTTAGGGAGATGAGTGTTTATCCAATGTAGTGATGCCAGGGTTTAGGTTGTTCTTTAAAAGTACCACTGTCACCGTTAATACTAAGACTGGCATGACTCTAAGGAATCCTAGACACATTAAAAATAAAGCTAGAAGCATGTACTGAGTCTGAGGTAAAGCTAGGCAGAGTTTGCAACCTTAGGGATAGTGGCAGGATATGACAAAAGCGAATAGATCAGTTGTAGGGAGTTAATGAAAACAGATAAGTGTTAGGCAGGCAAGTTCAGAAGAAGCTAGATAAGAGGGTAGTTTTAAACTGAGAAGTGTGTCACAGGACAGCAGTGCTATAGATAGGGATATAGGGGAGTCAGTAGGTGGTTAAAGAAGGTGAAACAGCAGCCTAGGTAAGTCCTTAGTATGCTTGAGGACAAGCAAAACCTTAAGTTTGGGGGTGTGTTAAGTCTCTGAAAGTGACTTATTTAGGACCCATTTAGCTTAAGAAGATGTACACTTTTAGGTGTTTTTGATAGCATTTAGCCTAAACCTATGCTTAAATATGAGCATGAGAAGAAGGTAGCTAGATTAGGACTTATGCACAATAGGAAAGAAAAGGGTTGAAAACCGAAGGAAAAGAATGAAAAAACTGCATTGCGACAGCATTGCGAAAACATTGCTGAGGCCGCAATTATTCAAGTGAAAACCGTAAGTTGACTGATCCTTTTCTGTTAATTTCCGTAATTTCAGGGATTCGTTCTTTCTCCTCCATCCATTCTGATATATGACGTTGAAGATTGATGGTTCTCCTTGGCCCAAACGCACCTGCAAACTACTATAAAAGGGGGCCAAAGTCGGAGGTTTGATCATCATCCGAAAGCGTAGAAGCCTTCTCACAGTCCACCTTTTCTCCCTGTTTTCCTTTCCCGTCTGTTGGAGTGAGAGTCTCAGCTGTTGGAATCGATAATCTGATAGGAAGGAGAGGAGATTCTTCTTCTCTCTCGATTGGATTCATCCAAGCAAGGCTGCCCTTTCATCCCCTTCATTCGAGGCGACTGCAACGAGGCTTTCAAGCAACTTTTACCGTTTTCTGTCTTCTCCTTTTAATTTCCAGCTTTGATTAGTTGTTGTTTCTAGTTTAGCGTTTTGTTTACTGCATTTCGTCGCTGTCTGTCTTTGAATTACTGCCTTTAAGTTTCCCTTGTTCGTTCAACATTCAAAGTAATCAAATTGCAAGTTTTCATTTCACAGTTTCTATCTTTTGCTGCTACGGTTTTGTCTTACTGTTTTGAGTACATTTCCTTTCTAAGCATGTCTGTTTCATCTTATACTTCTGTTCTCTATATATCCATTAGTAGCCCTTCATTCACCCATTTACACACTTTCGTTGTCAGTTAATTGCGGTAACATTGCGGTCCCCGCAATTCTGCTAAGTTTTCATTCTGTTTAGCTGTTTTCTTCTTCGTTTATCAATTCCATCTCTTGTCCTTTGAGTCTGATTTCAACTTTCATTTGTTTATGTTGCATTCCTTTACATATTCAGCAAAAATTAGATAATTAAAAACCAATTTTACCCCATCAAATCCATCCCATCTTTCTTAACAAAGACACTTCGCGAATAGCTCAACATAAGTCTCTGTGGAAAAAACGAATGAAATATACTCACTACTTGCTGTAAGACCATGTATGCTTGCATGTTCTGAGTGCTCTCTCTACTTTCTTGCTTATTTATCTTTAACACATTGAGCACGCAACAATATGCAGTAGAGACTGCAGTATATATTTTGAACATGGTTCCCTCTAAGAGTGTTTCTGAAACACCTTATGAGTTATGGAGAGGGCGTAAAGGTAGTTTACGTCACTTCAGGATTTGGGGGTGTCCGACACATGTGCTAGTACCAAATCCAAAGAAGTTGGAACATCGTTCAAAATTGTGCCTATTTGTAGGTTACCCCAAGGAAACGAAAGGTGGTCTATTTTACGATCCTCATGAGAACAAGGTACTAGTATCGACTAATGCCACGTTCTTAGAGGAAGACCACATGAGAGATCATCAACCGTCGAGCAAAATTGTTTTGTCCGAATTTTCCAGGAAAGCTACAGACGGATCAACAAAGGTTGTTGATCAAGTTGGTTCTTCTCAAGAGTTGAGAAAGCCTCGACGCAGTGGGAGGGATGTGAGACAGCCTGACCGCTACATCGGCTTGTCTGAAACTCAAGTCGTCATACCTGATGATGGCGTTGAGGATCCATTGACCTTTAAACAGGCAATGAATGACATAGACAAGGACCAGTGGCTTAAAGCCATGGATCTCGAAATGGAGTCTATGTACTTCAATTCGGTCTGGGATCTTGTAGACCAACCAGATAGTGAAAGACCTATCGGTTGCAAGTGGATCTACAAGAGAAAACGAGACCAAGCCGGTAAGGTGCAAACCTTTAAGGCTCGACTTGTGGCAAAAGGTTATTCCCAAAGAGAAGGGGTGGACTATGAAGAAACATTTTCTCCTGTTGCCATGTTAAAGTCGATTAGAATACTCTTATCCATTGCTACATTTTATGATTATGAAATCTGGCAAATGGATGTCAAGACTGCCTTTCTGAATGGTAATCTTGAGGAGAGTATCTATATGGCTCAACCAGAAGGATTCATACTTCAGGGTCAAGAGCAAAAGGTTTGCAAGCTTAATCGATCCATTTATGGGTTGAAGCAAGCATCTAGATCCTGGAATATAAGGTTTGATACGGCGATCAAATCTTATGGCTTTGAACAAAATATTGACGAACCTTGTGTTTACAAGAAAGTAGTCAATACTGTTGTAGCTTTCTTAGTCTTGTACGTAGACGATATACTACTCATTGGGAATGATGTAGGGTTCCTAACTGACGTTAAGAATTGGCTAGCGACCCAATTTCAAATGAAAGATTTGGGAGAGGCTCAGTTTGTTCTAGGGATTCGGATCATAAGGAATCGTAAGAACAAAGTGCTAGCGCTGTCTCAAGCATCTTATATTGACAAGGTGTTGTCAAGATATTCGATGCAGAATTCCAAGAAAGGTTCGCTGCCTTTTAGGCATGGAATTCACTTGTCTAAGGAACAGTCTCCTAAGACACCTCAAGAGGTTGAGGATATGAGACGAATTCCCTATGCATCTATTTTAAGTGTAGAAGAAACCAAATAAAATTGTGTATAAAAATATTTTTAGAAAATGTAACTAAATATATGTGTATTTTAATTCTAAAGAGTTTTTATAAAAATTGTTTAACGGAAAATAATTTTTGAAAAACACTTTTTCTTTCATCAGTAATCTAAATAAGCCCAAATAAGCCCTAAATCCATGGTGGATCCATATCCACCAATCCAACCTTTAGTGATCCACTAGTTCAACCTAAGATGATCACTCATTTCTAAAGTTCTTTGAAAAAAAAAATATCATTATGTTACTTTTCCGTCATTTATTATGTTACTTTGCCATCGAAGACAAAAATATGATGAAGAAAAAAAAATATGATGCGACAATGATGTAAAAATAAAATATACATATGAACATATGTGACAATAAGATATAAAAAAATTGAAAGGTTTTAGTCAAATTGAAAATGACCAAGAGGGAAAAATTTTGGAGCTTTAGTTAAAATGTTACCTGTACCTAAAAATTAAGATCCTCATTAATTGTCAATATGAGCATAGTTCAATCGATATAAGTGTCAACTAATGATCAAAATGTCATTCGATCTCATCTCTACATTAATTAAATATCTTTAAAAAAAAATGTTTGTGCAAAAATGGTATAGAATAGAAGACAGAATAAGAGTGAGGTAAAGAGAAAGTTTATTGTATTATCTTACTATCTCATCTTCTTTCGTTTAAATAATTTTTTTTTTCATGTGCATTCAATGAGTTATAAAAACATAAGTTTTGTATACGAAATTGAAGGAAAAAAACATTAGGATTAATTTTTTTTTTTTTTTTTTTTTTTTTTTTTTTTTTTTTTAATTTTAGGAAATTTATTCAACAGTTAATCATGTAATATATTACATGTGTTTAATTTTAGGCGAGATTCATTTTCCAATCAATTTACAAAATTGCAATATTTAGTGACGTCTAAAGTTGAATGGAATGAAATTAAAACTTTAAGATAATTTTTTATTGATTGTCCCCTTATTATTATTTAATCACAAGAATCACCCAAATGATATTTTAAAAAAGTGGATGGATAAAACCCATGGATTCTTTTTCCAACAAAAATTAAGGAGAAAGCTGTAATTAGGACTGGTATAAAATAAAATAAACCCAATTTGAAATTATGAAAAGAATAAAATAAAATAATTAAAAAAACCAAAAAGGAAGAACAATAAGAAAACAACAAAGAGAAAGCTCCAAGCGGTAGGTAGCTCACATTCGCTAATATTCTTAGTCATGTTTTGTCCACAGTGGACAGATGACGAGACTTCATCCTTCAAATCTAACAAAAACAAAAACAAAACAATAATTTCAACTTTATAAAAGAAACAATATATAATAATAATATAAGCACTACATTTAATGTTGATTTCGTCTTTAGTTTTGTTTTTGAGAATTATACAAGTTTCTTCCCAATTTATTTGTTACACATGTTTTTCATCTTCTTACAAATATGTTTCAGAAAAACCTATCGTTCACAAAATATTTTTTTAGATTCTTAAGCCAGCGGGCTAGATTTTTTAAAATATTTGTAAAATTAGATTACATCACTAGTGCCGGTAGATTATGAACTTTCAAATTTTATCAAATTCAACTTCAAACTTGTATAAATATTGTAATGTAGACTTTAGATTACTTTTTGTTTGAATTTGTTAAAAGTTTGTATTAAAGGCGTCGTATATCTCGGCGTCTACCTTTATCAACACTGTGAATCTCAGAGTATATGGTTGTATATACTCCGTATATCTTGGCGTCTACCGTTATCAATACCGTGAATCTCAGAGTATATGGTCGTATATACTTTGCAGTCAGAGATTTACTTATTATATTTAGCTTATTATGTTTCCGTGAATGTCGGAGTATACAGTTGTATATACTCTGCCGTCAGAGATTTACTTGCTATATTTAGTTTATTTTGTTTCCTTGATTAGCTAATTAAAGTTGTATAAATATGCATGACTTTGTTCATTATCAATGACAGAAAATATCAGATTATCATTCTACAAAACTTTATAGTTTATGATCAATCACATGAGTCTCCAACAAATTGACTCAATTCCTTCGAATAAATCCTCCAAACGGTCGGTTACTCGATCGTCACCTTCATCGCCAAACCACATCTTCAATGCTTACGTTTTATTCGAATCAAGCCTATTCATTTACCCAACGAAAATCATCATAGAAAATCTTGGAACCACTTCAACTACTCAAATTTTGAAAATTGGAATAAAAATGTGGGGAAATTCATGAGAATAACAAAGGCTTTTTGGTAATGGAGATTTTTGGAGATTGATTCATCTAAGTAGGGGAGTTCTTCTTTGAAGCTCAAATGAGGAAAAAGTTAGATTTGGAGAAGATAAATTTTCCTCTAGTGTAACGACAAGAATAGAGTGTGAGGTCGAGATTGCGAGCTTGAAGAAAAAAAGAGAAAATTGATTTGAGGAGCGGAGTGGTTCAACAAGTTTTGATTATGATTTTGTTGGGTAAATGAAGAAGCTTGATTTAGATAAAACGTAAGCGTCGAAGAAGGGGTTCCCGATAAAGGAGACAATTGAACAACTGACAGTTCAGAGGATTTGTTAGAGGAAATTGAGGGTAGAAAAGAGAAAAAGACAAAGATATAGATCAGAGAGCAAATTTGGAGAATTCCCTAGTAACCCTAGCCTCCCTTCCCTAGTAACCCTAGCCTCCTTAATATACCGAGTAAAAGAATCTTTAGCCTAATAGGACAAAAGTTATCGTTGTCATAACAAACTTCTAATGCTACGTGTAAATGAAAGAATGATGAGGAAATAACAAAAAAAAAATCCTCTATGCTGCCTTGTTGGTTTTCCCTAATATCCCCCCTCAAACTAGAAGGGAGATTTACGAGCCCAAGTTTGGAACTTAGGTATGAAAACCGAGAATGAGAGAGTGACTTGGTGAGGCAATCAACTAGTTGTTCTTGAGAAGGAACATATTGAATGTCAGAGCGTTTACTTAGGACTTGATCACGAACATAGTGCACATCAATTTCTATATGCTTTGTTCTGGCATGGAACACAGAATTTGCAGCAAGCGCCCCCACACTTAAGTTATCGCACCATAATAGGGGAGTGAAGGATAAAGAGAGGCTAAGTTCTTCTAGTAGTTGTCGGATCCAAGTGATTTCAGTTGAGGCATGGGCTAAGGCTCGATATTCAGACTCGGTACTAGATCGAGCTACTGCCACTTGCTTCTTGGAGGACCAGGAGATCAATGTAGGACCAAGAAAGACACAATAAGCAACTACAAACTTCCTATCATCAATGTTGGTTGCCCTGTCTGCATCAGAGAAGGTTGTGATGGAGAGTTGATTGTTGGGTTGAATGAGGAGACCATATGAGGCAGTGCCCTTTAGATAGCAAAGGACACATTTGACAACCTACCTGTGAACATCAGTAAGGGCCTTGAGGAATTAACTGAGTTTGTTAACTATGAATGCAATATAGGCCGAGTATCGGTGAGATACTGAAGGGCGCCTATAGTGCTTCGGTAAGGCAATGGATCTGCCAAGAGAGAACCATCATGAAGGGAAAGGTTCTTGCATGTGACTGCAGGGGAAGGGCAAGATTTGGTATGTTGAAGTTGCAACTTGTCCAGCAGATCATGTATGTACTTGGATTGGTTGAGATGAAGTCCGAACGCAACATAGGTGACTTGGATCCCCGAAAAGTAATTTAACAGACCAAGATCCTTCAGAGCAAATTTTGAGTTTAACACTGTGATTAGATTTGCAATGAAAGATGAATTGTTACCTGTGAGAATAACATCATCCACATAAAGAAGACGTAGTACTGATATGGTCCCCTTGTTATACACGAATAGTGAGGCATCTGACTTGCTCACCGTGAATCCAAGCCAACCAGAAAGTTCTTGAGTTCATCATTCCACGCCCAGGGGGCCTGTTTTAGGCCATAGATGGCTTTGTGGAGTTTGCAAACAAATGAAGGGTATGAGGGATATTCATACTGATGGAGCGACATGCGCAGCGGAAAGCGATTTCGGACCGATGATACTCTAATTTCATCAATTTAACAAATAGAAAACATGCTCTTAAAGCGGAAATAAGAAATTAGAATACATACCCTTGTAGTTCCAATTTCTTCAAGCTCCGCCGCACGTTCCTCGTCACGAACTCTTCCGGCCTCTTCTCACGAACGCCCCGAGGACCACCCTAGGTAGTCCCGCTATCCTCGGCGCCGCGCAACGGAGTTGTGGGACTCCGAAACAAAAAGAAAAGAAGAAGAAAAGAAGAAGAGGAAGGAGAAGAAGAACAATTACAAAGGGCTAAAGTTTTTTAAAAACTTCACTTTCGAAAACCCATTTTCTTCAATCTCGGCAAATTGAAAGAAAATCAATTTGAATGCCCCTCTACACTTCTCTCTTCAATTGAAGTATAACAAAATGGCCAAAGTGAAGTCCTTCTATATATATATATACATTACATAATATATATATGTGTCTTGCTGCATGCAAGACACACATATATATATAATTATTATTATTATTAAAAATAATAATAATAATTTTATTTATTAAACTTTTTAATAAATAAAATATATATATATATATAATTATTAGGGAAATTGTAGTAAATGACAATTTAAGACTTATTGTTTGCAAATATAGCATGTTTTTAAAAATTTTGCGGATATAGCAATTTCTATCGCTGATATCTTATGACTGATAGAAGTCTATCGCTGATCACCTCAGCTTTTTATAGATTTTTGTCAGTGATAATAGTCTATCAGAGATAATAGTCTATCACTGATAGAAGTCTATCAGAAGTCTATCAGTGATATAATAAAGTCTATCAGTGATAGAAACGGGTTTTTTTGCCATATTTGCAAAACATTTTAAAGTTTGCTAAATTTACAATTAGTTTGGGCCTGATTGCTATTTGTGCAACCAGCCCTAATTATTAATTAAACTTTTTAATTAATAAATATTATTTAATTCAATATCAAATATTAATTAAATAATATGACTAAACCCGGTTTTTCGAAAAACCGACTTTTTTTCACATGAATCTCATTCATGTTAAAGGCCATTCCCATATTTAAATCATATTTAAATATGTTCATCCTTCTTCCATAAACCGAATTTGAACAATTCAAATTATTATTTTTTTTTTCTTTTATACTGTTGCACGACGTTATTCGAGCTAGCCAGGAGAACCTACAGATCATGAGTTCCAACGATACGAGATTATTCGATCAAAACTCTTTTAACCCGAATCAATCAACTTTCGTTAACCCCCGGAGACTCCACTATAGTCCGAGGGTTGCACTCTCCTCACTGTAGATATATTATGTCCTCTGATATAACCGTCACGGGCAAGTCGACCCTTCACAGGTTGTTCGTAATCACAGCTGAGTCATTTAAACCGTTTAACCCCTGCATTACGTCTTATTCCTTAAGTACCACTGACACCTCTAATGAACAATAGATTTGTGGTCCAACCAACAGATCAATTAACCCTCTCATCTCATGAGAGTGAGCGCGCTAATTGTTCAAGCCCCGGAGTCAGCTATTAAGGGAACAACCTATCTACTAACCCTGAAGAGCGGGTTAGGAGTGAACTCCAATCTTGATGTACTATGTCCCCAGCTACCTATTCGACTTTATCCCCAAGATGGTAGACTTATTGAGTCGGCGCTAATGGGCCACTCTCACCCGTGCAAGTCAAAGGATACTATCGAATAAGCAGAAGTTCATAGCGAGCTCAGGATTGAGATCGAGTTACCTAGGCCATCAATATGTATAAGTCGGTCTCATCAGTAAACGAAGTTATAAAGAGAGAGCGACTTAATACGCGGTTCGGTCTTATGCAAACTCTTTGCACAGGACGCTCTCACTCGCACATCTCCATGTGAAACGATTCGGATCACATCGTTTTGTACAATACAAAGTGAGCCGCATCCAATAGATTTACCAGGATAAGGTACCCAGCCTTATCCATATACTATAGACTTTTTTGACTGACTATTTGAAGCTGATCCACAATCATGTCATACATGAAGCTCAAGTACTCATATTCAGCCAAGGGTGTTGGTCATTGGTATAGGTTAACTTAAACACGTTTCACTTTATACCAGTAAACTCTTTTACTGTATAAAACTAATAACTCTTTATTCTAAATAGAGTATTTACAAACATAACAGTTTACAAACCACGAGTTTTAGGACATAAAACCCAACAAACTCCCACTTGGACTTAAACGTCCGTGGTGTACATGTTAGGTGGAGAAAACTAATATATCATATATCAGAAGCTTTCTCCTACTGTCCTCTCTAGCAACTCGGAGCCCTAGACTCTTCTAGGTGCCTCTCAAACACTTTAGCCATGAGAGACTTAGTAAAATAATCAGCATAAAGTACTACGAGGCTTTCCATGTGACCATCACATCTCCTCATAGTACTATCTGCGAGCTCAACTTATAAACATATTGCTGCTTCACAAGCTGCAAATAGACTTAGCTACCAACGAGGTATCAACAATACAACTCTTGTATTCTACTCCTCTAAGTACAAGGACAAAACTTTAACTGGAATTCAATCCAATTGGACTAATATTACTGACAGCTCCCACTGCATAGCACATATCGGGTCATGTATCTCAAAAGATACATCTGACCTCCAATATGTAAATACACTTGGGTGCATCTCATATCCTCAACACTTAAGGTGTCTCAGGAAACCATTTCCATAGACCATCTAATATTGACAACATCTTGTCAATAAAAGATTTTAGAGACAACACTAGCGATATGTTCTTACGACTCAGATCAACCTGAATCCTTAGAACAAACTAAGACCTCCTCCAAATCAACTATTTGGGTGTGGGTCGCTAGTTTAGGCTAAAAGTCAGAAATGAATCCTACATCATTCTCAATGATTAGGACATTAATTACGGAAACAGTTTATGAAAGCTATAGCATTGACTAAACCCTTGTCAAACAAGGTTTATCAAAATATTGTTCAAAGTCATAAGATTTGATCACTGTATCAAACCTTACAGTTCACGACAAAGATGCTTTCTCCAATTCATAAATGAATCGAATAAACCAGCAAACCATTTGCTCTTTGTCCCAAACTATGAATCTTTCTGGTAGAGACTCATAGATACTCAATCAAGATAACAATTCTGCAGAAAGGTTATCTTGACATCCACTTGCCAAATTCTATAAAGATAGAACATGGTAGTGGATAAGAGTCATCTATTTAACTTACGTCTGGAAACAAGAGAAAGAGAGTATACACAATAAACCCTTTCTCTTCGGGACAATCCCATTACCAGAAAGTCAAGCCATAAAGGTTTTCACCTTAGTGGCTTGGTCTCAATACCATTCATAGATTTGTGGCTTTGAGCCATTTGGCCTTGTCTATGTGATCCATTGCCTAATTAAAGACAGCGAATCCTCAATGTTATCATCAAATATGAGAACTTTGAGTTAAAGACAAGTCAGTGCAACGGATCGGGTTGTCCTACAACCCTCCCACTGCATTTAGGCTTTCTCAACGGTTGAGAAACTCTAGTTTGATCAACAACCTTTGTTGATATCTACAATAGGTTTCGTTACACTGTGAGTCTTAACATGCTAGTTGCTTTCGAGTTTAATAGAACACATCAGTATATATCTTTTGCTAAATGAACTGTTCATTTATAAAACCAAAAGATATAATATACAAGTGTTCAGTTTAAACCAGAAATATAGACAATAATTACATATAACAAATGTTATTATCTCTATACAACAACTACAAAGTCTCCCACTAGTTTAGCTGCAATGATATCTCCATATCTCACATCGAGAAAACCGGCTGTCAGAAACTAGTTTCCTGAAGAAAAACAAACATGATTAGTAGTTCCTGAAGACATCCAGGTATGACTTCATGTCCACTAAACTTGTTTAGACAAATAAATCACATTTATCTTGTCGTTCTTTCTCAGCCTGTTTCTCAGCAAAGTATTTGGAGCAGGTACGCTTCCAATACCCATCTTCAGTACAATGGAAACATTTTCCTATGTTTGAATACATTACCTTGCGAACAGTAGGGGCTTTTCCATTTCTCCTGTTACTCTTCTTCTTCTGAATAATCTCATTACTCAGAGAAGCATAGGCTTATTCTCTGACGCCAACCTCTTAAGGAATTTCTTCGAAGTGACAACATTTGCCTCATTCTCTATTCCTTTGGAAGTGTACAGAGACTAATAAGTCTGAAAAGACGATGGTAGCAACGTTTACTTCTGCCGCATTCAAGTGGACCATCATGTTAAGGACAAGATCCCTAACAGAGGTATCCTCCACTATGCAAGAGTTATAAACGAACTTGAGGACTTCATTACGAAGTGATGAGGACGACTATCCACCATTGCTTGGTAATGAAGACATGATTTCCTTTACGGAAATCATAACCTCATACTACTTGCACAAGGCATCAAATATGCTTGCCAAGATATAGATTTGGACTTTATCAATAGCCCTAATCCATCCATCGTATGCATCTCGAACACTTCGAGATGCACTCGAGCCAGGAGCTGAAGGACATTCCTCCGTTAAGACAAACCTCAGGTCGTCTAGAACCAGAATCGTATTCAGGTTCGACTTCCAGGTTCCGTAATACTCTCCGATTAATTTGTCGTGAGCTAACAACTGTATAAACGAGCTCGACATGCCGAAAAAAGAATGTAAAACTATTAATGAAATGATTTTAACCTATTTAAACCAATTAAGAGGTTTAGCAGCAAATAAAGTACCCAAACTCTTTATTTACATGCAACGATATTTTAGTGAGTTAGAATGGTCGCTACCTAAGGGTAAACGAGCACTCCTTCACTAAACCAAGACATTCTTGACTAAATGCTAGCTCTAGAATAACTCATATTCCACTAGCATCTTAGTTATCGTTTTCGGTCAAGATTTACTAACTCCTTAGCAAATCTCGTAAGTGTGACCCTCCATTTTTAGAACGCACAGGACGGCCCCAACAGTGCAACCTAAGGGAATGTCAGAGTTGGGAATGGCCCTATGTTTCTTTATCCATAAATGGTGACTGACTTGTTCAACTTCCATGAAACGACCCTCCTAAGGGATTGGTGCCACCTAGGGCACCTTGCAGGCGGAACATGGGAATCTCACGGTTCAATCCAATGGAGGAGACCATAGGAAGCACCGACGCGCTTCCTTCACCCACTTACTATAGACACTTACTTCATTCACCTTGCTATTGAAAGTTGCAAATACCATCCTAAGGGGGTTGCCACATTAGCAACACGAGGCCGAGCAAAATTCTCACGTTGTGAACTTTTAGGGAGTGCGTAGCAGGAGAGGGATATATCATATATTCCTTCTCAACACATCTACTAAGCATCGTCCAACGGTTTTTAGGGTAAACTACTCAGGTTTTATCCGGCTAAGAAAATAAAACCTTAAGTCTAGGCAAACTATTTACCTGAGATGTCTAGGTTATAACAAATTATTAACCTCACACCTCTAATGCAAGCTCATAAAGCCGGGTTAACTTTACTCAAGTACCGGATCGTCCCCAGGTAGGAGGTGTTCCGTCAATTCAAATCCTCCAACCTTAGACAAGATTTCACCGGGTGAGTTTCTCATAACCTTAGCATTTACGAGATATCGACCTATTCATCTAATGAACCAGATCGACTCATTTAACCCTAAATGAACATGCTTTTCTTTATTATAGATTTTAAAAGTCTAAGTCATTTTTACAACACTTGCAAAAAACTAGACTTACTACAACAAAATCTATATGCTTCTCAAACATACATTCGCTAAGGCATGACAAATTGAATATTTAACTTCATAATCAATATAACACTTATATTGATTATGCTCTTAAATATACAACTCCTAATTCATAAATTAATATAACACTTATATCAATTATTATGAATTAAGCATGCATCCTATACATTATAACAATTATAACATACAATATGCATCTTAGTTGGATGTTTAATTTCATAATTAATATAACATTTATATCAATTATTCTATTAAACAACAACATCCAATTCATGAATTAATATAACTCTTATATTAATACTCATGAATTAAACATGCATATACATTATAACACTTATAACATACAATATGCATAAAGAGTTGGATGTTTAATTTCATAATTAATATAACACTTATATTAATTATTCTATTAAGCAAACAACAACTAATTCATGAATTAATATAACACTTATATTAATATTCATGAATTAATATAACACTTATATTAATATTCATGAATTAAACATGCATCCCATATATTATAACATTTATAACCTATAATATGCATAAAACCAGGGCAACCTATGTTGTAAATTTAATTCCATAATTAATATAACACTTATATCAATTATTCTATTAAATTAGCAATATCTAATTCATGAATTAATATAACTCTTATATTAATACTCATGAATTCCCAAATATGCATACTATATATTATAACACTTATAACATATTCTCAATGCATGGAGCATGCTTCCTACGGTGGGATTTTAAATCTATATGGCATACGTTATGCACATACAAACATGGAATTTAATTAAAACATACATTCACAATGCATAATTAATTAAACACACTAAAGTGGATCGATTTTGGCATTTAGCAAGCAATAACTATTTTATTACAAGCTTGAACAACAAGCTAAGTCTTCAGCGAACTTCGAACTCTCTGCACCGCCTTTGACCAGCTTGCTTCCCCGAACGCTTTGGCCAATTTCTCTTCGGATTTCTTCTCGTATTGCCTAGAACGAGTTTGAACTTATACCGAACATTTCGGCGAGTTCCAAACTCAAGCTTCTTTCACAAAGAAACCTATATGGACTCTAATGACTCTAAAAATACATACTCTTCAGCACGCATTAAAGCCCATACATTCTCGGGCAATTACAAATAATGAAATTCAAATAGAAACTATGCCAAAATTGATATTCACTTTAGACGTCCATTCAGAAACAATTTCTAAATTAAAATACCCACCAACCTAAATTGATGCAAATTGAGTTAATCACAAAATCGCTCTGATACCAATTGATGGAGCGACATGCGCAGCGGAAAGCGATTTCGGACCGATGATACTCTAATTTCATCAATTTAACAAATAGAAAACATGCTCTTAAAGCGGAAATAAGAAATTAGAATACATACCCTTGTAGTTCCAATTTCTTTAAGCTCCGCCGCACGTTCCTCGTCACGAACTCTTCCGGCCTCTTCTCACGAACGCTCCGAGGACCACCCTAGGTAGTCCCGCTATCCTCGGCGCCGCGCAACGGAGTTGTGGGACTCCGAAACAAAAAGAAAAGAAGAAGAAAAGAAGAAGAGGAAGGAGAAGAAGAACAATTACAGAGGGCTAAAGTTTTTTAAAAACTTCACTTTCGAAAACCCATTTTCTTCAATCTCTGCAAATTGAAAGAAAATCAATTTGAATGCCCCTCTACACTTCTCTCTTCAATTGAAGTATATCAAAATGGCCAAAGTGAAGTCCTTCTCTATATATATATACATTACATAATATATATATATATATATATATATATAATTATTAATTAAACTTTTTAATTAATAAATATTATTTAATTCAATATCAAATATTAATTAAATAATATGACTAAACCCGGTTTTTTAAAAAACCGACCTTTTTACACATGAATCTCATTCATGTTAAAGGCCATTCCCATATTTAAATCATATTTAAATATGTTCATCCTTCTTCCATAAACCGAATTTGAACAATTCAAATTCTTTTTTCTTTTTTTTTTCTTTTATACTATTGCACGTCGTTATTCGAGCTAGCCAGGAGAACCTAAAGGACCTACAGATCATGAGCTCCAACGATACGAGATTATTCGGTCAAAACTCTTTTAACCCGAATCAATCAACTTTCGTTAACCCCCGGAGACTCCACTATACTCCGAGGGTTGCACTCTCCTCACTGTAGATATATTATGTCCTCTGATATAACCGTCACGGGCAAGTCGACCCTTCACAGGTTGTTCCTAATCACAGTTGGGTCATTTAAACCGTTTAACCCCTGCATTACGTCTTATTCCTTAAGTACCACTGACACCTCTAATGAACAATAGATCTGTGGTCCAACCAACAGATCAATTAACCCTCTCATCTCATGAGAGTGAGCGCGCTAATTGTTCAAGCCCCGGAGTCAGCTATTAAGGGAACAACCTATCTACTAACCCTGAAGAGCGGGTTAGGAGTGAACTCCAATCTTGCTGTACTATGTCCCCAGCTACCTATTCGACTTTATCCCCAAGATGGTAGGCTTATTGAGTCGGCGCTAATGGGCCACTCTCACCCGTGCAAGTCAAATGATACTATCGAATAAGCAGGAGTTCATAGCGAGCTCAGGATTGAGATCGAGTTACCTAGGCCATTAATATGTATAAGTCGGTCTCATCAGTAAACGGAGTTATAAAGAGAGAGCGACTTAATACGCGGTTCGGTCTTATGCAAACTCTTTGCACAGGACGCCCTCACTCGCACATCTCCATGTGAAACGATTCAGATCACATCGTTTTGTACAATACAAAGTTAGCCGCATCCAATAGTGTTACCAGGATAAGGTATTCAGCCTTATCCGTATACTATAGACTGTTTTGACTGACTACTTGAACCTGATCCACAATCATGTCATACATGAAGCTCAAGTACTCATATTCAGCCAAGGGTGTTGGTCATTGGTATAGGTTAACTTAAACACGTTTCACTTTATACCAGTAAACTCTTTTACTGTATAAAACTAATAACTCTTTATTCTAAATAGAGTATTTACAAACATAACTGTTTACAAACCACGAGTTTTAGGACATAAAACCCAACACATACCCGGGTGACTGAGTCATGTAGACAGCCTTCTTCAGAGTGCCATTGAGAAAGGCATTGTTGAAGTCTAGTTGCCTCAATGACCATTCATTAGAGATTGTCAGAAATAGGACAATGCGGATGATTGAAGATTTGACCACAAGACTGAATGGTTCAAAATAATCTACTCCCTGATGTTGATGAAAGCCTTTTGCAACTAGACGAGCCTTGTACCGTTGGATCGAGCCATCAACATTCTCCTTCAACCAAAAAATCCACTTGCAGCCAACAACATTGTGACTTTGAGATGGTGGAACAAGGGTCCACGTTTGAGATCTGCGAAGGGCATTTATTTCTTCATCCATGGTTGATCGTCATTGTGGATTGACAAGGGCAGTTGACACCTTTTTGTGTTCTTTGATAGACCAGTGTGTAGAAGTGGTGATGGTCCATGCTTTGGGTCGAACAATCCCAGCCTTAGCTCTAGTGATCATATGATTATCATTGCTCACCAGGGGAGGTGGAGTGATAGATTCGGGGGATGAATTCTCAGCAGGAGGAATTAGTGAGGACGACGAAAGAGAAACGGAAGTATGAGAGGTAGGGCTATCAGAGGGTGAAGAAGTATTAAGTGACGATGTCTGTAAGTAAGGAAATGGGCTTGGGCCAGGAGATTGAGGCTGAGACGGGATGAGTTGAGTTGGGTTGGGTGTTAAGGGAAGGATTTTGGGGAAGGAGAGGTAGGCCAAACCAGTGCAATATAGAGAGAACGAAAGGAGGTTGTGAATCAGACAGAGGACTAGAGTTGAAGCCGGTTTGAAAAGGGAAGTGGGCCTTATTGAATTGGAAATGTCTTGTAATAATAATTCTGCCATATGATAATCAACATCGAGAGCCCTTGTGTTGAGGTGAAGGCTCAAGATATACGCATTGCTTAGACTGTGGAGCAAACTTATGGTGTTGGTAGGGTCGCAAGTTTGGATAACAAGCACACCCAAACACCCTTAGTGCCGAATAATTCATCATTGTATGAAGTAGAAGATCCATGGGCGATCTCTGTTGAAGAACAAATGATGGCATTCCATTTATGAGAAAGATTGTCCTGCGAAACGCAAACCACCAAAACTTCAGGAGCGTCGATGCTTGAGCTAAAAGCGTGAGGCCTGTTTCCACAAGATGTGTGTGTTTTCGCTCAGCTCGTCCATCTGAGCAGACGTGTACGGGCATGAAAACCGAGAGAGAATGCCAAGTCTTCTGCAGATCTGAGCTATGGGTTTGTACTCACCACCATTGTCCATTTGAACAACTTTGATCACTTTGTGAAATTGAGTATGAACAAACGACTAAAACTCTGTGAAGGCAATATGAGCATCGTTCTTTTGTCGAAGAGGAAATAACAATGTGAACCTGCTAAAATCATCTACAAACAAGATATAATAACGAAACCCATAAGAAGAGAGCACGAGGGCAGGTCCCCACAAGTCTGTGTGAATTAGATCAAAGGGAGACGTGGCATGAGATTGAGAGGAAGAGTAAGGAAGAGCATGCATTTTTCCAAATTAACATGATTCACAAAACTTGAACTCATCATTAAATGGTAAAGAGATGTTACAATTTCGAATAATACTGTCTAACACTTTGACAGAGGGGTGACCCAAACGTTTGTGTAATAAAGATTTGGTTAACACTATATTGACTTGTAATGGGCAGACAAGCAACGACCGATTTGGTTGAATCAGGAGCTGGTTCTTGGTCTTTATTTATCAACAGCCCTGGAGAATCAATCTGGTATAGACCATCTCTAAGTGTGCCCCTCAGCACCTCCACCCACGTAGCCTTATCCTTAATCAAACAGAAATCAGAGTGAAACTCAACAAATATATCATTATCACTAGCCAATTTAGAGGCACTAACAAGGTTCTTAGCAACTGAGGGTACACAAAGGACATTGGTTAATTTTAAAGAGCCAAGTTTAATAGCAAGAACTGAGGTCCCGAAGTGAGAGATAGAAAGTTTGTTATCGTTCCCAACTATCACAGATTCTATACCTGTATAGTCTAATTTATTGGCTAGGAAACTGGGGTTGACTGTAACATGGCTAGACGCACCACTATCAACATACTAATGGGGATCGAGAACAGTTTCAAGACTAGCAACTGTTGAATTGGTAATGAGAGCTGAATGTGTAGGTCGTGGTTGACTACTGCTTGCAGAGGCAGAGGAAAAAGAACTTCAGGAAGAGTGATTGTGATGGTGCTGATTTTCCCTCTGATGAGTGTTGCGAGGGTTGTTTACATCAGGTAGGAATCAGGAGAAGCAAACAATTGCACTGTGGCCAAGTTTGCCACACACTTGGCATTGCATTTGACGATAATCAGGGCTATTTCCACCACGACCCCTCCCTTTTCCCCCCACGATTTCCTCGTTGTCCTGAGTTCGGGTAGCCACCTGAAGGGGGAGTGTTGTTTCCGAATGGGTGATTTGGTGCGAAGTTGGAACCAGCAAATGTTCTGTTTTGCACCATGTGCATTGTGGATGGGTCGTTCTGATGGAGCGCATAACGCCGCGGAAGCGATTTGGATCGTTGATACTCTAATTTCATCAATTTAACTAAATAGAAACATGCTCGAAACTTCAAAAAATAAGAAATAAAAACACATACTTTTGTAGTTCGTATTTCTTCAAATCCTGAAGCTTGAATCTCCTCACGAACTCAACGAAACTTCTCTCGAACTCTTCGAAGACCACCTCCGGTAGTCCCGCTATTCTCGGGCCGAGCAACGGAGTGGTGAGACTCTTTTACAAGAGAAAAATAAATTTGGAAGAAGAAAAAAAAATGGAATTTTGGTCTATGGCTTCTTGGAGATTGAGAGAAGAAGATAAATATGTTGGGTTTTATGTCTTAAAACTCGTGGTTTGTAAACTGAATGTATATTCTATTTTGCAATAAAGTTGTTATTGAGATTTATTTAGTAAAGTTGTTATTGAATAAAGTGAATTGTGTTTACTTTTAACCTAATTCCAATAAACAAAGAACCCATGACTATAGGTTGTATACTTGAACTTCATGTGTGACATGATTGTGGATCAAGTTCAAGTAATAGCCAGAACGGTCTATAGTATAGGGATAAGGCTGGGTACCTTATCCTGGAGACACTATTCGACGCGGCCCGCTTTTCATAGTACAAACGATGTGATCTGAAATCGTTCATGTGGAGACATGCGAGTGGGGGCGTCCTATGCAATGAGTTTGCATAAGATTGAACCGCGAAACAAGTCGCTCTTTCTTTATAACTCCGTTTACTGTAAAGACTGACTTTTTCATATGATGACCTAGGTAACTCGATCTGAATCCTGAGCACGCTATGAACTCCTGTTTACTTGGGCTTATCCTTTGACTTGTATGGGTGAGAGTGGCCCGAGATCGCCGTCTCAATAAGCCTACCATCTTGGGGATAAGACCGGGTAGATAGCTGGAAACATAGTCCTGCGAGATGGAATCCACTCCTATCCGCCTTGAGGGATTAGTAGAGAGGTTGTTCCCTTAAGTGCTGACTCCGGGTCTTGAACTAGGGATCCCACCCTCTCATTGGCCCGAGAGGGACTTGGTATAGTGATGAGATCACATACCAATCAGTTTGGTGGTTGGATCACAAACTAATAGTTCATTAGAGGATTTGTGGGACTTAAGGAACAAGCTGTAATTACGGGAATAAAAGGGTTATTTTGACCCAACTGTAATTACGAACGACCTGTGAAGGATCGACTTACTAATGATGATTATATCAAGAGGACAAAAATATATCTACGGTGAGGAGAGTACAACCCTTGGACTTTAGTGGAGTCTTCGGGGGTTAACGAATGTTGGTTAGCTTGGCTAAAAAGTTTGGCCGGTTAATCTCGTATCGTTGGAGCTCATGATCTGTAGGTCCTTTAGGTTCTCCTAGCTAGCTCAGATTAAGCCGTGTAACAATATGAGAGAAAGAATTTGAATTTATTCAAATTTATTTCTGGAAGAATGATGGACATATTTAAATATCGGATCGGTCTAAAACATGAATAAGGATTCATGTGTGATGATTCGGTTTAAGAAACTGAGATTAGTCTTATTATTTAATTAATATTTGATATTGAATTAAATAATAATATTAATTAATTAAAATTTTTAATTAATTAGAATTTATTTTGTTTATTCAAATTAATTATGAATTAATTTTAAAATGACAAAATATTACAAGTGAGATTATCCAAGTTGAGTGGATTTATTCAAGTTGGGTGGGTTTATCCAAGTTGTGAAGTGGATTGTGAATCACCAACCACATGCATAAACTCATCAATTGTGGAACACTTGGTTGAAGACTAATCCATTCAATTTGAGGTGTCATGCTAAGCAAAGGGTTTGTTGCATGTGAATGACCTATAAATTGGATGGAATTCAAATGGTTTGAAGTTGATGAGGTTTGAGTTTTGTTGGAAGCTTTGATTGTGTGAAAATTCTCCTTCAAAACTCTCATCACAAAGATCTCTTCTCTATCCATCTCTTCTTCCAATTTTCTCTTAAAAAGAAGTCTCACCAAACCGTTGCTCGGCCCGAGGATAGTGGGACTACCGGAGGTGGTCCTCGAAGCGTTCGAGAGAAGGTTCGTAGAGTTCGTGAGGAGATTCGAGCATCGGGATTAGAAGATTTTAGAACTACAAGAAGTATGTGTTCTAATTTCTTTTATTTCCAAGTTTTGAGCATTTTTCTAATTTAGCTAAATTGATGAAGTTAGAGTTTCAATGATCCAACTCGCTTCCGCTGCGCTACATGCCCTCCATCAAAATAATGTTTAGCAAATTAAACATCAGCTAACATCAGTTCTAAAATTTCAAAAAACTCATCAAATCAAACACAACAACCAAAACAAGAGTTTCTAAAACTAAAAACAAAATTGATTTATTTATTTATTTTTCAAAAGCTCTTTAAGTTTTCATAAATAAAAGTGTTATACAAGTGTAGATGCATGTATTTTAACCACTCAAATATATTATATTATATATATTATTTTATATTTTATTTAAAAATTAATTTTTAATTAATTTTTAATAAATATAATATATATATATATTTATTAATTAAACTTTTGAATTAATATAAATATAATATATATTTTAATTAATTAAACTTTTTAATTAATTAATATTATTTAATTCAATATCAAATATTAATTAAATAATATGACTACTTCCGGTTTTTCGAAAACCGACCTTTTGTACATGAATCCTTATTCATGTTTTAGACCGTTCCCATATTTAAATCATATTTAAATATGTTATCATTCTTCCAAAACCGAATTTGAATAAATTCAAATTATTTTTCTCTTATATTGTTACACGGTTTTATCCGAGCTAGCCAGGAGAACCTAAAGAACCTACAGATCATGAGCTCCAACGATATGAGATTATCCAGTTCAACTCTTTTAACCGACCTAATCAACACTCGTTAACCCCCAGGGACTCCATTAAAGTCCAAGGGTTGCACTCTTCTCACTGTAGATATATTGTGTCATCTTGATATAACCATCATCAGTAAGTCGATCTTTCACAGGTTGTTTGTAATCACAACGGGTGAATTATACCCTTTAACCCCTGCATTATATCTTGTTCCTTAAGTACCACTGACACCTCTAATGAATAATTGATTTGTGGTCCAACCAACAAATCAGATCCCTCTCGTGCCAGGAGAGGGTAGGCCCATTGTTAAAGACCTGAAGTCAGCTATTAAGGGAACAACCTCTCTATTATCCCTAAAAGCGGGTAGGAGTGAATTCTGTCTTGCAGAACTATGTTCCTAGCTACCTATTCGGTCTTATCCCCACGATGGTAGGCTTATCGAGTCGACGATCTGGCCACTCTCACCCGTACAAGTCAAATGATAAGCTCAAATAAACAGTAGTTCAGAACGAACTCAGGATTGAGATCGAGTTACCTAGGTCATCATATGAAAAAATTGGTCTTTATAGTAAACGGTGTTATAAAAAAAGAGCGACTTGATTTCTCGGTTCAGTCTTATGCAAACTCATTGCACAAGACGACCTCACTCACATGTCTCCACATGAAACGATTTGGATCACATCATTTTGTACAATACAAAATGAGCCGCATCCAATAGTGTTACTAGGATAAGGTACCCAGTCTTATCCATATACTATAGACCGTTTTGGCTGTCTACTTGAACTTGATCCACATTCATGTCGTACATGAAGCTCAAGTACTCATGCTATCGTCATGGGTGTTTGTTATTGGTACATGTTAATGCAAACACAATTGCACTTTATTCAATAATAACTTTACTGAATAAATCTCAATAACACTTTATTGCAAAATAGAATAATCACATTCAAACAATTTACAAACTACGAGTTTTAGGACATAAAACCCAACATTCGTTACTGATAAACCTGCTAGACCAGACTTTATTGTTGTCTGATACTCCAATCGTTTCTCATAAGAGAGAAGATTTGCCTGCATCTCCGACCAACTAATGTCAGCCTTACCTTGAATCATAATTATCACGGGGTTGTTGATGGAGCGCATGTAGCGCAGCGGAAGCGAGTCAGATCATTGGCACTTTAATTTCATAAATTTAGCTAAACTAGAAGCATGCTCAAAACTTGGAAATAAAAGAAATTAGAACACATACCTCTTGTAGTTCTAAAAACTTCTATTCCAATGCTTGAATCTCTTCACGAACCCTTCAAAGCTTCTCTCAAACTCTCCGAGAACCACCTCCGGTAGTCCCGCTATCCTCGGGCTGAGCAACGGAGTGGTGGGACTCCTTTATGAAAGAAAAAGTTTGGAAGAAGAAGATGGGAAGATGAAAGTGATGGGGCTTTTGTGAGAAATATCTAACACTTAGCTTTCTAATTTCTCAAGTAACATGCACTCTTCATGCTCATCCAAATATTCAAACTCTTTGAAAATTCATCAACCTCAAACCATTTTAACTTCATCCAATTTATAGGCAATTCACATGCAACAAACTCTTTGCTTAGCATGCCACCTCAAATTGGATGGATTAGTCTTCAACCAAGTGTTCCAAAATTGATGAGTTTATGCACGTGGTTGGTGATTCACAATCTACTTCACAACTTGGATAAACTCACTCCACTTGGATAAATCCACTTGACTTGGATAATCCCACTTGTAATATTTTGTCATTTTAAAATTAATTCATAATTAATTTTAATAAACAAAATAAATTTTAATTAATTAAACTTTTTAATTAAATAATATTATTATTTAATTCAATATCAAATATTAATTAAATAATAAGACTACTCCCGGTTTCTTAAACCGAATCATCACACATGAATCCCTATTCATGTTTTAGACCGATCCCATATTTAAATCATATTTAAATATGTCCATCATTCTTCCAAAAACGAATTTGAATAAATTCAAATTCTTTTTCTCTCATATTGTTACACAGCTTAATCCGAGCTAATTAGGAGAACCTAAAGAACCTACAGATCATGAGCTCCAACGATACGAGATTAACCGGCCAAACTCTTTAGCCAAGTTAACCAACATTCGTTAACCTCCGGAGACTCCACTAAAGTCCAAGGGTTGCACTCTCCTCACCGTAGATATATTTCTGTCCTCTTGATATAACCATCATCAGTAAGTCAATCCTTCACAGGTCGTTCGTAATTACAGTTGGGTCAAAATAACCGTTTTACCCCCGTAATTACATCTTATTCCTTAAGTCCCATTGATCCTCTAATGAACTATTGGTTTGTGGTCCAACCACCAAACCGATTGGTATGTGATCTCATCACTATACCAAGTCCCTCTCGGGCCAACGAGAGGGTGGGATCCCTAGTTCAAGACCCTGAGTCAGCACTTAAGGGAACAACCTCTTTACTAATCCCTCAAGGCGGGTAGGAGTGAATTCCATCACACAGGACTATGTTCCCAGCTATCTACCCAGTCTTATCCCAAGATGGTAGGCTTATTGAGTCGGCGATCTCGGGCCACTCTCACCCATACAAGTCAAAGGATAAGCCCGAATAAACAGGAGTTCATAGCGTGCTCAGGATTCAGATCGAGTTACCTAGGTCATCTTATGAAAAAGTCGGTCTTTACAGTAAACGAAGTTATAAAGAAAAAGCGACTTGTTTCGCTGTTCAGACTTATGCAAACTCATTGCACAGGACGCCCCCACTCGCATGTCTTCACATGAACGATTTCGGATCACATCGTTTGTACTATGCAAAGCGGGCCACGTCCAATAGTGTCCCCAGGATAAGGTACCCAGCCTTATCCTATACTATAGACCGTTTTGGCTATTACTTGAACTTGATCCACAATCATGTCAAACATGAAGTTCAAGTATACAACCTATAGCCATGGGTTCTTTGTTTATTGGAGTTAGGTTAAAAGTAAACACAATTCACTTTATTCAATAACAATTTTACTGAATAAAACTCAATAACAACTTTATTGCAAAATAGAATATACATTCAGTTTACAAACCACGACTTTTAGGACATAAAACCCAACAAACTCCCACTTGGACTAAAACGTCAGTGGAGTATTACATGCTAGATGAGAAAAAATGGAATATCAAATACATCCATGACTTCTCTCCCACTATCCTACTATACAACTAGTAGTCCTAGACTCACTAGGTGCCCCTCGAACACTTCAGCCGTGAGGGACTTTGTAAACAGATCAACAATATTGTGCTCCGAGGAGATCTGTATGACAATCACGTCTCCTCGATGCACTATCTCCCTGATGAGATGATATTTTCGCTCAATGTGCTTTCCACGGTTATGACTTTTTGGTTCTCTGGAATTTGCCACAGCACCAGTATTATCACAATAAAGTGTGATAGGCAAATTCATATTTGGAACAACTTCCAAATCCGTCAAGAACTTCTTAAGCCATACAGCCTCTTTCGCAGCTTCGCTAGCTGCGACATACTCAGCTTCCATGGTGGAGTCAGCAATACAACCTTGCTTTATACTTCTTCATACTATTGCCCCTCCGTTAAGAGTGAACACTGATCCCGATGTGGATTTCCTCGAATCCTTATCGGTTTGAAAATCAGAGTCAATGTACCCTGTAAGGATCAAATCCTTCACGCCATACACGAGCACATAGTCCCTCATTCTCTGAAGATACTTGAGGATGTGTTTAACGGCAGTCTAATGAACATATCCTGGATTGGACTGATACCTACTGACAATTCCCACTGCATAGCATATGTCGGGTCGTGTACATAACATGGCGTACATCAGACTACCAACTGCTAATGCATAAGGAATTCGTCTCATATCCTCAACTTCTTGAGGTGTCTTAGGACACTCTTCCTTCGATAGTTGAATTCCATGCCTGAAAGGTAACAAACCTTTCTTTGAATTCTGCATCGAATATCGTATCAACACCTTGTCGATATAAGATGCTTGAGACAGCGCTAGCGTTTTGTTCTTATAATTTGAATCCCTAGAACAAATTGAGCCTCTCCCAAATCTTTCATTTGGAATTGGGTCGCTAGCCATTGCTTAACATCAGTCAGGAACCCTACATCATTCCCAATGAGTAGGATATCATCTACGTATAAGACTAAGAAAGCTACAACATAATTGATTATTTTCTTGTAGACACAAGGTTCATCAACATTCTGTTCAAAGCCATAAGATTTGATCGCAGTATCAAACCTTATATTCCAGGATCTAGACGCTTGTTTCAACCCATAAATGGATCGATTAAGCTTGCAAACCTTTTGCTCTTGACCCTGAATTATGAACCCCTCTGGTTGAGCCATATAAATACTCTCTTCAAGATTGCCATTTAGAAAGGTTGTCTTGACATCCATTTGCCAAATTTCATAATCATAAAACGTGGCAATGGACAAGAGTATTCTAATCGACTTTAATAGGCAACAGGGGAGAAGGTTTCTTCATAGTCCACCCCTTCCCTCTGGGAATAACCCTTTGCCAAAAGTCGAGCCTTAAAAGTTTGCACCTTACTGGCTTGGTCTTGTTTTCTCTTGTCGATCCACTTCCAGCCGATAGGTCTTTCACCATCAGGTTGCTCTACAAGATCCCAGACCGAATTGAAGTACATCGACTCCATTTCGAGGTTCATGGCTTTAAGCCACTAGTACTTTTCTATGTCATTCATTGCCTATTTAAAGGTCAATGGATCCTCAACGCCGTCATCAGGTATGACGACCTGGGTTTCTGCTAAACCCATGTAGCGGTCGGGTTGTCTCACATCCCTCTCACTACGTCGAGGTATTCTCAACTCTTGAGAAGGACCAGCCTGATCAACAACTCTTGTTGACCCATCTGTAGCTTTCCTGGAAAGTTCGGTCAAAACAATTTTGCTCGAAGGTTGACGATCTCTCATGTGCTCTTCCTCTAAGAACGTGGCGTTTGTCGACACAAACACCTTGTTCTCTTGAGGATCATAAAATAGACCACCTTTCGTTTCCTTGGGGTACCCTACAAATAGGCATAATTTTGAACGAAGTTCCAATTTCTTTGGATTGGGCACCAGCACGTGTGTCGGACACCCCAAAATCCTGAAGTGACGTAAACTACATTTACGCCCTCTCCAAAACTCATAAAGTGTTTCCAAAACAATCTTAGAGGGAACCATGTTCAAAATATATACAGTAGCCTCTACTGCATATCCCCAAAACGAATTAGGCAGTTGAGCATAGCTCATCATAGATCGAACCATGTCTAACAGGGTTCTATTTCTCCTTTCGGACACACCGTTCTGCTGCGGTGTTCCGGGTGCTGAGAGTTGGGATACTATTCCATGTTCTATCATATAGTCCTGGAATCTTAAATCCATATACTCTCCACATTGATCTGATCAGAGTGTTTTAATCGTTTTACCTAATGTGTTCTCAACCTCTGCCTTATACTCCTTGAACTTTTCAAGAGCTTCAGACTTATGATGCATTAGGTAAAGATAGCCATACCTAGAATAATCATCAATGAAGCTGATGAAATATTTATACCCTCCCCGTGCTTTAACATTCATCGGACCACAAAGGTCTGAATGTACAAGCTCTAGAGTTTCTTTGGACCTATGACCTTTTTCAGAAAAAGATCGTTTGGTCATCTTGCCCTCAAGACAAGACTCACATGGTGGTAAAGAGTTGTCCTCTAACCGATTTAGGAGACCACTCTTAACCAATCTCCCAATCTTATTGAGATTAATGTGGCCTAGTCTCAAGTGCCAAAGATAGGTACTTGGAGAAAGTTTATGCCTTTTAGTTTGAATCTCAACTGTTCTAAACATCTCGGTGTTCAAAATAGTTTTTGCCTCTGTTGGTCTTAACACATACAAGTTGTTTTCAAGTTTCGCAGAACATATATGTACACCTCTTTTGGTAATGAACGCTTCATTAAAATCAAAAGATACTTTATACAAATGTTCAAGTAAACAAGAGATAGATACAAGTGATAAGCTCCCAACATTGCTTGATTTACAAAGCTAGAGGTCCTTCTAGGATCCTTCTAAATGCCCACAAAGAAGACTAACTTAACGATTGATTCCAACCAAGAGTTTAGTTAGAAGGTGAATGACTCTTAGATCACACTTAGAATCTATGATTGTCACCCTTAGATCCTAAGACGACTCACTCCAGAATTAGGTTGATCAAAACTAATTCAATGAACCGATTAACATCAAACCTAAAACAAGATTTGAAAGAAACAACACCAAAAGGGGTTTTAAGAAACACAAGTTCTTGATAAGCATAATCTGTATTTTGAAGAGCATTACAAGCCTTTAAATAGGCCAAAATGGACGTTCAAGCTTCCAAATACCAAAGGTCTCCAAAAGTCATTAAATGCATAATTGAAGAAAATAAAACCTATGGAATGAAATTCAATTCAACAACAATTGAAAAGTCATATGGAAAAACAAAAACAATAGAAATGCTTTAAATTGTCTTAACTAGCTACTTTAAGATGTGCTTTTCAAGATTCCAACGTTTGAGTAGTTTTGACACTCCAAACTCCCAAGTGGTGCAAGTTGGACAGCCCACTGCTTACAATTTCTGCACAATTTTTTTGTCCCTTGTGCCATCTTTCAAACTAGAAGACTTTTCCCGTGCCATCTTCACACCATTATCTTATTGACTCATTGAAATAACATTGTAAAGAAATTTGGGTTCAAAAATATTTGTCTCTTCTTGTGCATTAGCCTTTGAAGATGTAGTGTAAAAGCCTCTTGAATCTTCTTTGTCTTGCTTCTTGTGGTTGTGTCTTAGACTTGGCTATCATGATGTTGTCTTGCATCAACCGCCACAAAAATGCTATCATGATGTTTTCTAGTCCTTGGTAACCCTAAAACAAAATCCATGTTAATGTCTACCCAAGGTTCACTAGGAAAATCTAAAGGTGTGTAAAGACCATGTGGTTGTGTCTTAGACTTGGCCTCCTTACATTTGAAACATTGCTTGCACACTTTGTTCACATCCTTTCTCATTTTCAACCAATAAAAGTGTTCACACAACATGCTATATGTTTTAAATTCTCCAAAATGCCCCATAAGTCCTCCCCCATGAGCCTCCTTCACAAGTAACTCTCGAATAGAACACTTAAGAATACAAAGCTTACCCTTCCTAAATAGCATACCATCAAACGCAATATGGTCATGTACATTTTTCCCTCCTAAACATTGTGTATACACATAAAAAAATTCAGATTTCTCAACCTTATACAACTCAATCATGCGTTTAAAACCAATAACTTTTGCACTAAGCGAAGAAAATAGAGCATACCTTCTCGATAATGCATCGGCCACCACATTGTCCTTACCTTTTTTGTAATGAATGACATAAGAAAATGTCTCAATGAACTCCACTCATTTAGCATGCTGTTGCGTGCTCAATGTGTAAAAGAAATAAGCAATAAGAGAGAGAGAGCACTCAGAACATGCAAGCATACATGATCTTGTAGCAAGTAGTAAGTATTTTTTCATTCGTTTTCCCACAGAGATTTATTATTAGTTACTCGTGAAGTGTATTGTTAAGTAAGAATGGGTGGATTTGATGGGGTAGATTTGGTTTTAAGTTATCTAATTACTAATGAATATGTAAAGGCTAGATGCATAAACAAGTGCAAGTCAATGATAAACTCAAATGTAAAGAGAAGAGATTAATAAACGAAGAGAAAAATGGCTAAGGCAGAATTTTAACTTAAAAGAATTGCGAGAACAGCAATTTTACCGCAATGTTACTAACAGCGAAAGTGTGTAAAATGGAGAAACAAGGGCTACTAACGACTCCTCTATAGGCATTTTCACACGATTCTCAAGCATTGGATCAACTCACTATGCATCAAACTAACTCATTCTCATGTATCTTCCGATTTCATGCATTAGATTCTTTAGTTTACTCATGTCCAAGTAAGGTCTTAAGCATCTTGTTAAAGCAGTAAGTTATGATTTGTACTAGGAAAACGCCTATTCCTAGGTCGTTTTCTGGCTACCTTGAGAGGCTAGCATGAGTGTATGACTCTGAACTCTTACTCCTTCCAGAGGTTAGGAATTCTTTGGACAAAATGGATGGCCAATCGAAATTGCCCGTGGGATGAAGCTTACATACAATCAATGCATTCGAGAGCTATCCTACATGCTTGGTTCACGTGTTTTAGCCTATAGCCTTGTCATTAGCATGCCCCTATGTGACTTAGTTACTCATGGATGTAGAGAGAACATAAATAATAGATGAAGTAGACATGCTTAGAAGAAAATTAAAGACAAAACAGCAAGGAAAAACAATAGGCAGAGAAGATAAAGACAAAGTGCGAAATGATGAATTGTGCTTTGATTAATCAATTGTTTGAATGAACAGATGAAGACTTAAAGTCACTAGCATAAAGACAAAAAGCAACGAAATGGAATGGATTAACTAATGGAAAAGAAATAACAACAAACGGTGCTGGAAATGAAAAAGTTAAAGACAGAAAGCAATGAAAGTTTGCTTGATCGCCTCGTCGCAGACGCCTCGGCTGAAGGGAGAGAAAGGTAAGCCTTGCTTGGATGAATCCAATCAGAAGAGAAGATGAATCTTCTCTCCTTCCTATCAGATTGTCGACTCCAACAGCTGAACCTCTCAAACCAACAGACGGAGAAGAGAATGAATGGAAAAGACTGCGCTGCGAAGAGACTTCTACGCTTTCGGATGATGATTAAACCCTCCTCTTTGACCTCCTTTTATAGTATTCTTCAGGTGCGATTGGGCCAAGGAGAACCATCCATCCTCAACGTCGTACTTCAACATGGATGGAGGAGAAAGAACGAATCCCTGAAATATCGGATCACAACAAAAAAAGGTTAGCCAACTTACGGATTTCACTTAAAACATTGCGGTTTTAGCAATGTTTCTGCAATGCCTCCGCAATGCACAGTTTTCATTCTTCTAACTTCGTTTTTCATTCTTTTTCTTTCCTTTTGCATACAAGTCCTAATTTAGCTTCCCTCTTCTAATTCTCATATATAAGCATAGGTTCAAGCTAAATCCTATCAAAAACACTCACAAATGCACAACTTCCTAACACAAATAAGTCCTAAAATAGTCACTTTTGGAGACGTAACACATGCCTCCTATTTAACTTGGTTTGGCTTTTGAGGTGCTTCAAACTTTCATGATCAGTATGGATAACAAACTCCTTTGGCCACAAGTAATGTTGCCAAACTTGCAAAGCCCTCACAAGTGCATGTAGCTCTTTGTCATAAGTCGGGTAGTTGAGTTGTGCTCCATTTAGCTTTTTACTAAAGAACATGATTGGCCTTTGTTCCTGCATCAAAACAGTTCCTATACCTATCCCACTTGCATCACATTCAATCTCAAAAGATTTATCAAAGTTAGGCAGAATAAGACAAGGTGCATTGGTTAATTTTTCTTTTAGCTCATTGAATGCATTCTCTTGCTTTTCTTTCCTATCAAATTTCACATGCTTTTTAACAAGTTCATTCAATGCTGAGGCTATGCTACTGAAATCTTTAATAAACCTCCTATAAAAACTAGCCAAACCATGAAAGGATCTTACCTCAGTTGCATTGGTGGGTGTTGGCCACTCTCGAATAGCCTTTACCTTTTCTTCATCAACTTGCACTTCATCCTTCCCAACAATAAACCCTAGGAATTGACTTGGTCTAGACAAAAACTACACTTTTTGAAGTTGGCATAAAACTTTTCTTTTCTAAGTTTAAGCAAAATTGTCTTAACATGCAAAATGTGATCATTCAAGCTTTTTGAGTAAACAAGGATATCATCAAAATAGACAACAACAAATTTTCCAATATATTCCCTCAAAACATGGTTCATTAACCTCATAAAAGTACTTGGTGCATTAGTAAGGCCAAATGGCATAACAAGCCACTCATAAAGTCCAAACTTTGTTTTGAAAGCCGTTTTCCACTCATCTCCTAATTGCATTCGAATTTGATGATAACCACTTTTAAGATCTATTTTTGAAAACAAAGAAGCACCATGCAATTCATCTAACATGTCATCCAATCTAGGAATAGGATGTCGATACTTTACCATTATCTTGTTGATGGCGCGACAATCAACACACATTCTCCATGTGCCATCTTTCTTTGGTACCAAAATTATCGGAACCGAGCAAGGACTCATGCTTTCTCTAACATAGCCTTTATCCATGAGCTCTTCGACTTGCCTTTGGATCTCCTTAGTCTCAGTTGGATTTGTCCTATAGGCAGCCATGTTTGGAAGAGTTGCCCCAGGTATGAAGTCGATTAGATGTTCAATCCCTCTTAAAGGAGGTAAACCCGTAGGTGCATCCTCATGTGGAAACATGTCATTAAATTCCTGCAAAAGAGACTTAAAAGCACTTGGCAAAACACAATCAGAATTTGGGTTAGTTGCTAAACACATTCTTTTGCACATAAGCACAAAGATTGGTTCTTGAGTGAATAACTCATTCCTCACTTCACCTTTTCTTATAACCAAACTCGCATACTTTCTTTTTTCCTCAAATTCACTCTTTTTTCTCTCTTGGTTTTCACTCACCATTTTCCCCTCACTTTTCTCTTTTTTGTCACTCTTCTCTCTCTCTTTGAACTTACTTTCTTCTCTTCTCTTTTTTTCTTCGAATTCTATTCTTTTTTTCTCTAATTTCAAATGGTCACAATGTACTTCGTATGGAGACAATGGAAGTAAAGTAAACTTCTTTCCATTCAAAATAAAGTTATACTTGTTCAGCAGCCCATTATATGTGACTTCTCTATCATATTGCCAAGGTCGACCTAACAATATATCCCCCACATGCATAGGTACAACATCGCAAAGAACTTCATCCTTATATCTTCCCAAAGTAAAAGGAATAAGAGCTTGAGAGTTCACCTTAAGTTCTCCTTTGTTTGTCAACCAATGAAGTTTGTATGGTTTCGGATGTGGATGGGTCGCAAGTTGAAGTCTTTTTACAATAAAACTACTAACCACATTTGTGCAACTTCCACTATCGATCACCAAGCTACATGGGTTCTTTTCAACTAAGCATCTTGTGTGAAACAAGTTTTCTCTTTGATCTTCAACTTTATCTTCCTTGATTTACACATTAAGTACCCTTCTTGAAATCAAGGATATGTAGTTACCTTCTTCAATATACTCACCATCATGTGCTTCAGATTCTTCCTCAATTTGTGCATCATGTTCCTCACATTCATCATCCGATTCAAGCATGCCATTTCTTACCACCATGACTCTTTTATTGACACACTCTTTGCTCATGTGTCCAAATCCTTTGCATTTCCAACATTGAATAGAACTAGACTTCTCCCTTACCTCCTTTGAAACTTCATTTTTTTAGCATTGGAGCTCTCGACCTCCACTCTTTTGGCAGCACCAAATGTCTCTTTTGAGTGTATTGGTTCATTCCTTTTCACAAAACCATTCTTGTTCCAAGTATTAGAATTTGAAAAGTTGTTAGCTTTAGATGTATACCTCTTCGAATGTTCCTTTTCTGCCTTCAACTGAGCTTCAATTTTGACAGCATAATGATACATATCTTCCAAAAAAGGTGGTGGATTTCTATCGACAATATGAGCAAGTTCTTTATTCAAACCTCCCATGAATCTAGACATGGTGTCTTCCTCCTCTTCCCGGATCTTTGCTCTTTCCATCAAAGTCTCCATCTCTTGATAATATTCAGCAACATTTTTTGTTCCTTGCCTCAAAGTTTGCAATTTAGTTTTCAAATCTCTTTCATGATGTTTAGGAACGTACCTTTTTCTCATGGCTTCTTTAAGTTCTTCCCAAGTTTCTATGGGATCCTCCTCTTTTCTTCTTCGGTCGGATTTGAGATGATGATACCAATCACATGCATAATTGGTGAATTCGGCAATGGCAAGTTTCATCTTCTTATTCTCACTATATGTATTGCAATCAAATACATGTTCTATCTTTCTTTCCCATTGCAAATATGTCTCTGAATCCGTTGTTCCATTAAAAGGTGGGATGTTGAGTTTAACTTCTCCATATCTATCTTCATTCACTCTTTCCATCGTTCTAGGTTGCATGATGTTTGCAAGGTTAACTCTTCATCTTCCTTTCATATTTCCTCTTCCTCCAAAGTTTCTTTCTTGTTCGGCCAAAGCTATGTCAAACATGCCTTCATCTTCTTGCAATGCTTGTTCTTCTCGTTGTTGTTGTGCCCTCCTTTCTTGTCTATCTTTATTCATCATTTCCAGCATACCTTGAATGGCTTGAAGAATAGCCATATTTGGATCTACCACTTGTTGTACATCTTTTCCATCATTCACCATGATCTATCAAAAAATTGAAGTAGAACAAAAACAAAACAGTAAAGAGGACCTCTCCACACTTCTCACAAAGATTTCACTCAAGGACACTCGTGTTTAACACTCAAGGGTAGGCTTTTGGTACTAGGTCAAAGATGTAAGGGTTGGTTTAGATTTTGGTGCAATCTTACTTTAAGCTTGATATAACCAATTCAAAAAAATCAACTTCTCACAAACTAATACTAGAGAAACTCAACCTTAGGATCAATAACTTAAAAATCAAATTAAAACTTAATGACAAGAACTTTTCGTGTGCCTCGGATCTTTGATTTGTTGTTGTTTTTTTTTTTTTTTTTTTTTGATAATCCGAGAGCAAGACTTTCAAGACAAGTTGTAGTATGTCTTGTATTACACTTTATAAGTAAATGCTTTAAGAAAAACTAATAATAATAATAACACAAAGTAAAGATATTTCACCTCTAGAGACGACCGAAGATGTTGACCACGTGCTCTGATACCAAATGATAAGCTCCCAACGTTGCTTGATTTACAAAGCTAGAGGTCCTTCTATGATCCTGTAAATGCCCACAAAGAAGACTAACTTAACGATTGATTCCAACCAAAAGTTTAGTTAGAAGGTGAATGACTCTTAGATCACACTTAGAATCTATGATTGTCACTCTTAGATCCTAAGACGACGCACTCCAGAATTAGGTTGATCAAAACTAATTCAATGAACCGATTAACATCAAACCTAAAACAAGATTTGAAAGAAACAACACCAAAAGGGGTTTTAAGAAACACAAGTTCTTGATAAGCATAATCTGTATTTTGAAGAGCATTACAAGCCTTTAAATAGGCCAAAATGGACGTTCAAGCTTCCAAATACCAAAGGTCTCCAAAAGTCATTAAATGCAGAATTGAAGAAAATAAAACCTATGGAATGCAATTCAATTCAACAACAATTGAAAAGTCATATGGAAAAACAAAAACAATAAAAATACTTTAAGTTGTCTTAACTAGCTACTTTAAGACGTGTTTTTCAAGATTCCAACGTTTGAGTAGTTTTGACACTCCAAACTCCCAAGTGGTGCAAGCTGGACAGCCCACTGCTTACAATTTATGCACAATTTTTTTGTCCCCCGTGCCATCTTTCAAACTAGAAGACTTTTCCCATGCCATCTTCACACCATTATCTTCTTGACTCATTGAAATAACATTGTAAAGAAATTTGGGTTAAAAAATATTTGTCTCTTCTTGTGCATTAGCTAGCCTTTGAAGATGTAGTGTAAAAGCCTCTTGAATCTTCTTTGCCTTGCTTCTTGTAATGGCTCCTTCCGGTACATGCAATGGTTCGGTGATTGGATCCGTATCAACAAGGTTCCTTTTAAAGGTAGGAACCAACAATACATTTTCAAGTAAAATGAAACTATCTCTATATAACAACTTGACAGCTCCCACTGCCTTGGCTGAGACAACCTCTCATGTTCCAACCCTGAGAGTTATCTCAACTTCAGCAAGCAGCTGCCAGGAACTAGTTTCCTTGAAAGAAGAACAAACATGGTTAGTGGCTTCTGAATCTAGTATCCAAGCAGAACTATCATGTTCCACTAAACATGTTTCAACAATGAGTAAATCATATTTACTTAGTTGTTTCTTCTCAGCTTTCCTCGCCATGAGGGTATCATGATAGACCGATGAGGACGGTTATCCAAACATCGTCTGTAATGAATCCATGATCTCCTTAGCGGAGACCATTACCTCATGCTTCTTAGCTAACACATCGGATGTGCTGGCCAAGAAGTAGACTCGGGCTTTATCATTAGCCCTAGTCCACCTGTCAAATGCATCTCGAACAGTTCGAGTTGCAGACGAGCTAGGAGTGGGAGGACATTCCTCTTTTAAGACAAACCTAAGATCATCGCTAACAAGAATCGTATTCAAGTTCGATTTCCAAGTCGTGTAGTTATCGTCGTTTAGTTTATCAGAAGCTAGTAATTGGATAAACGAGCTAGACATGCTGAAAAAGAATAAATTCTATTAGTGAATTGATTTTAACCCATTTCAGACATCCAATCAAGATTTAGCAAAAGTAATAATGTACCCAAAAAAATCATTATTAAATTGCAACGATACTTCAGTGAGTCAGAGCAACCGCTACCGAGGGGCAGTCAATCACTCCTTCAATGAACCAAGACATTCTTGACTAAATGCTAATACCAGAATAACTCATATTCCTATAACACCTTAGTTATCGCTACTTCGGTCAAGAATCTACTAACAACTTAGTAATTCTTTGTAAGTGTGACCCGCCATTTTTCAGAACTCAGAGGTCGGCCCCAACAGTGCAACCGAATGAAAATGTCAGAGTTGGGAATGGACCTAAGAGACCCTATCCATTTCTGGAGATTGAGTTGTTCTGACTCCCATGAAACAACCCTCCGAATGGATGATTCTACTATGGGCGACCAGCAGGCGGAACATGGGAATCTCACGGTTCAACCTAATAGAGGAGACCGCAGGATGTATTGACATACTTCCTTCTCCCACTTACTATAAATACTTTCTCCATTCACCTTGCTCTTGATTTATGCAAACACCATCCAAATGGGGATGCCCTATTGACATCACAAGGCCGAGCATAAATCTCACGGTGTGAACTTCGCGGAGAGCGTAGGAGGAGATCGATATATCATATATACCTTCTCAACACCCTACTAAGTATTTTATACAGTTTGGGTATACTTTTACTTAGGTATTTTTTCGGGTAAGACAATAAAACCTAAGTCTAGGTAGAAATACTTTTACCTAAGATGTCTAGGTGATAAACGCTTTATAACCTTACACCTCTCACGTGCATGCTCATAAAGTCGGGTTAACTTAACTCAAGTACCGGATCGATCCCCAGGTAGGAGGTGTTCCGTAAAAAGTCATCTTAAATACCTCCAACCTTAGTACAGGATCTCACCGGGTGAGTTCTCTTGTAACCTTAGCTTTACAAGATATCGACCTATTTTAACTATTAAAACGAATCGATACTAAATTCCTAATCGCATTGGAATTCTTTAACCCTGAATGAACATGCATTTATCTTTGTTATAGATTTTAAATGTCTATCTCATTTTACAACGCTTTATAAAACAAAGACATTCTATAACATGTTTCCTAAGCTAGAATATAACCATTACATTCATTTTATAACATGCTTCCCAAGCAAGAATATAACAATTATATTCAACTAAGGCAACTATGTTGTATGTTTAATTTCACAATTAATATAACACTTATATCAATTACACTTTTAAACAAACAACATCCAATTCATAAATTAATATAACACTTATATTAATTCTCATGAATTAAGCATGCATACTATACAACATAACACTTATATTATACTCTCAATGCATGCAACATGCTTCCTATGGTGGGATTTGAAATCTATATGGCATACTTTATGGACATACAAGAGACTTTAATTAAAACATACATTCACAATGCATAATTAATTAAACACACTAAAGTGGACCGGTTTTGGCATCACGGGCAAGCAAGCAACTAAATTATTACAATAATAATTCATAAACTAGGTTGAGACGCTTTCGAACCCTTCGAACCGCCACGAACCAGCTTGAATTGCTTGAACCGGCAAAAAAAAACAGCAACAAAAGCTTCAACAAAAAACTGAACCGGTTCAAAACAGCAAACCCGTCTTCAACAGCTCGAAACCGGACCAAAACAACCCGAACTGGACCCAACGAGCGCTGAACTGAACCGTCAGAGGGTGAAGAACCCGGAACCGGTCTGACTTTCAGTGAACCGGACCGCCCGAGGACCAAACCAGGCCGTTTCTTCCACCTTGCGCTGAACCGGTTTTGTGCTGGAATTTTGCAGAAAAAAAAAAACAACATGCTGTTTTTTCCGATACCCGAGCTTCTGTCTTCGAATTGAAAGCCTATATGGACTCTAAAAACTCCGAATTGTTTACAGACTCTCCTGCACACATTAACCCATACACGCTCGAACATTTACAAAACGAAGTACAAATAAAAGCTAAAAAAAATATTCCAAAACTGGAAAAACACTTTAGACGCCCAGAAAAATAATTTCTAAAACAAATACCCACCGAGCTCAAATTGATGCAAATTGAGTGACCAAAAAACGCTCTGATACCAATTGATGGAGCGCATGTAGCGCAGCGGAAGCGAGTCGGATCATTGACACTTTAATTTCATCAATTTAGCTAAACTAGAAGCATGCTCAAAAACTGGGAAATAAAAGAAATTAGAACACATACCTCTTGTAGTTCTAAAAACTTCTACTCCAATGCTTGAATCTCTTCACGAACCCTTCAAAGCTTCTCTCGAACTCTCCGAGAACCACCTCCGGTAGTCCCGATATCCTCGGGCCGAGCAACGGAGTGGTGAGGCTCCTTTATGAAAGAAAAAGTTTGGAAGAAGAAGATGGGAAGATGAAAGTGATGAGGATTTTGTGAAAAATATCTAACACTTAGCTTTCTAATTTCTCAAGTAACATGAACTCTTCATGCTCATCCAAATATTCAAACTCTTTGAAAATTCCTCAACCTCAAACCATTTGAACTTCATCCCATTTATAGGCAATTCACATGCAACAAACTCTTTGCTTAGCATGACACCTCAAATTGGATGGATTAGTCTTCAACCAAGTGTTCCAAAATTGATGAGTTTATGCATGTGGTTGGTGATTCACAATCCACTTCACAACTTGGATAAACCCACTCAACTTGGATAAACCCACTCAACTTGGATAAATCCACTCAACTTGGATAAATCCACTTGACTTGGATAATCCCATTTGTAATATTTTGTCATTTTAAAATTAATTCATAATTAATTTTAATAAACAAAATAATTTTTAATTAATTAATATTTTTAATTAATTAATTTTATTATTTAATTCAATATCAAATATTAATTAAATAATAAGACTACTCTCAGGTTCTTAAACCGAATCATCACACATGAATCCCTATTCATGTTTTAGACCGATCCCATATTTAAATCATATTTAAATATGTCCATCATTCTTCCAAAAATGAATTTGAATAAATTCAAATTCTTTTTCTCTCATATTGTTACACAGCTTAATCCGAGCTAGCCAGGAGAACCTAGAGGACCTACAGATCATGAGCTCCAACGATACGAGATTAATCGGCCAAACTCTTTAGCCAAGTTAACCAACATTCGTTAACCCCCGGAGACTCCACTAAAGTCCAAGGGTTGCACTCTCCTCACCGTATATTTTTGTCCTTTTGATATAACCATCATCAGTAAGTCGATCCTTCACAGGTCGTTCGTAATTACAGCTGGGACAAAATAATCGTTTTACCCTCGTAATTAAATCTTGTTCCTTAAGTCCCATTGATTCTCTAATGAACTATTGGTTTGTGGTCCAACCACCAAACCGATTGGTATGTGATCTCATCAATATACCAAGTCCCTCTCGAGCCAACAAGAGGGTGGGATCCCTAGTTCAAGACCCGGAGTCAGCACTTAAGGGAACAACCTCTCTACTAATCCCTCAAGACGGGTAGGAGTGAATTGCATCTCGCAGGACTATGTTCTCAGCTATCTACCCAGTCTTATCCCCAAGATGGTAGGCTTATTGAGTCGGCGATCTCGGGCCACCACTCTCACCCATATAAGTCAAAGGATAATCCTGAATAAACAGGAGTTCATAGGGTGCTCAGGATTCAGATCGAGTTACCTAGGTCATCATATGAAAAAGTCGGTCTTTACAGTAAACGGAGTTATAAAGAAAGAGCGATTTGTTTCGCGGTTCAGTCTTATGCAAACTCATTGCACAGGACGCCCCCACTCGCATGTCTCCACATGAACGATTTCGGATCACATCGTTTGTACTATGCAAAGTGGGCCGCGTTCAATAGTGTCCCCAGGATAAGGTACCCAGCCTTATCCCTATACTATAGACCGTTTTGGCTATTACTTGAACTTGATCCACAATCATGTCAAACATGAAATTTAAGTATACAACCTATAGTCATGGGTTCTTTGTTTATTGGAGTTAGGTTGAAAGTAAACACAATTCACTTTATTCAATAACAACTTTACTGAAAAAACTCAATAACAACTTTATTGCAAAATAGAATATACATTCAGTTTACAAACCACGAGTTTTAGGACATAAAACCCAACAGTTGTAGTCTTCATTAAGACTCGATAGTACTTGAGAGATTAGATCACCAGACGACAAAGAGTTTTCTGCAAGGGTCAAACCATCATAATATTTTTTCATCGTTACAAGATACTCACTCATGGTTAGCGATCATTTCCTTATTTGTTGAAACAAGCGTTTGAGATAATCGATCTCAGCCCTTGAATGAATGTCGAACAAATCTTGAACAACTTCCCACAAACTTTTGGAAGTGTAGAACCCCATAACATGCATCGCAATCTCAGGGGACATAGAGTTATAAAGCCAACCTAGAAGAAGTTGATCAACCGTGACCCATTTTGTATACTCAAGGTTGGAAATATGTGTGGGCACTGCTTCTTCGATCGAAACAGGGGCCTCCTCTGTACCAGTAGGTAGATTACTAAAGTTTCCATCAGAATCCTCAGTTGAGGTTGGGGCTGAAGGCGCTGCAATGCGAGTTGCCGGAAAAGGATTTGTTCCAGTCAAGTGGCCTTCCAATTGGTAGCTCCGAAGGATTGACCATGTTAAATTTTGCAAGAGGAGGAAATTCGTTCTGTCCAGCTTGATAGAAGTGATTTGGTTCAATAGTTGATTCAAAGAAGGGTCGGAGAAGCTGCCAAAAGTGGTGCTGGAAGATGAAGAAATTTTTTTAGGGTTGACATTTGTCATGGTGCTTTGATACCACGTTTAGAAAAGGGAAAAAGACAAAGATAAAGATCAGAGAGCAAATTTGGGGAATTCCCTTATAGAAGCTTCAATTGTATGTCTTTGTTTGTGGAGGCTAGTAATCCTAGCCTCCCTTATATAGAGAGTAAAAGAATTTTTAGCCTAATAGGACAAAAGTTACCGTTGTCATAACAATCTTCTAATGCTACGTGTAAATGAAAGAATGGTGAAGAAATAACAAAATTATTTCCTCTATGTTGTCATGTCTGCCTTGTTGGTTTTCCCTAATAAATTGTAGTTGGTTTGTCGGAGACTATGTGGATGATCACGTACTTTTAATAGATTCAAACGAAAAGTTAATGATATACATGGTAACACTTATACAAGTTTGAGGTTCATTTTGATGAATCTGGAAGTTCATGGTTCAAATTGCTATAATCGACTAAGTTAAGGGTCTAAATTTTTTTTTTTTTTCTTACATTCTAAAATAAAAAAATTCAAACAAGTCTACAAGTCATGACGCTATTTGAGTTGCAAAAGATTTTTAACTGTATTTTGTGTTGGATAAAACTCAATGTTTAATAATTTAAATAAAAAATGTCAAGTTAAGTATAGTTTAATTGACATAAAGTTATGTCATTAGTTAAGAAATCATAGTTTCAATCCTCACACTAATTAAATATTTTTGGAAAAAAAAAAAAAGAACTATATAAAAATTTGATTTGCAAAATATGGTGTATGTGTAAGGGACAATTTTTTTTTTTTTTTATCAACTACAAATTTTTAAATATTATTCACAATTCATCTCATCTCATCAGTTTTATTTTTAAATTTAATATGTTCTTCACATTTTTTTTTTTTTTTGTATTTGAATAAAATTTAAATTTTGTTTGACACAATTTTTTTTCTAACATTTGTTTTCTTGATACTTTTATCAAATTATTTAAAATAAACAAAATAAATTTTTTAATTTATATTATAATTTTTTTTACACAAGTATCTAATGCAAATTTTGAAGTTAAATATTAATACTCATGCTTAATTGAAATGTATGCTTATTTGAGTGGTTGTAACTATTTTGCAACAATTCAGTATTAAATGTTTTTTAAAAAATAGCAACAATTTAGTATTAATTTACCAAACAATCATTTAGGTGATAACTGTTCTTCTTAAAAACACACTTTTTTTTTTTTTTTTCCTTCTAAATTTTGCTATAAAAATGGTAAAACAAAAGCTTTAAAATAACTATTTTTTTACTGTATAAATATGATTTAAAAAAAAACTATTATTGGGTTAATATCAAACAGCCAGTCATCCACTTCAATTTTTTCAATTTGGCATTTGAAAAGAAAACTGAAGTCCACTGAGTTGGATTGCTTTATATAAGTCTACTTCTGGGGTTTTGTGCACCAAATGATGCATGACATGAAGCATCACTATAATAAAAATCCCAATTATTGGATGAAAAAATTCCTTCTTTATAAAACATTATATATTACATTACTATATCCTTTCAAAATTTAAAAAAAAAAAAATACATTACTATCATTCTGAGTTTGAAATCTTACATTACAATAGAATATTTATAAATATATACATAGAATTAAAAACATTAGTCTTTTATCATGATTTCAATAATTCAATTTTTTTTATTTTTTTTAACAAATAAGTCATAGATTCAATCTCTGCACACATTAATTGGAAATAATACCATTTGAGACTATTAAAGACAAAATTAAGACATTCTGATTATGACTTTCAAGTTTGATTTGCACAACTCCTAACAACAATAAATAGGCTTTTCATATAAGAATGGGCAGTTCTAAAATTTTGTACTTGCCCATATGGCTATTTGGGCACAAGTGCAATATCACAAAAGACTTTTTGCGTTTGTGATTGATTTTTTTCGATATATGTCTTAACCAAGTCCATCGTTTATAAAAAATACCTATTGTTGTATTATCATGATTTGTTAGAATCTAAATTGTGTCGATAGAAAAATTTGATGTGCTCGCCTTTAACTCTCTTTGTAGATTAAGTGAAAGATTTGCAACTATAGTCCAATTTCAATATCGTATGGATGTGGAAAAAAGTTTTCATTTAATTAAATTGAGGCCCACCAAATTAATTACAATGATATCATTGTGCCAAATAGACCAAAATAATATTAAAAAATAAAAAAAAGGAACTCGCACATGTTTAAACTTTCAAACGCAAGATAAAAGTTGACATTCCAATTATTTTGTTTTAAAAAAATTGCACTAAGAGAAGAAAAAAAAAAGCTACAACACTTTTATGGCAGCCTTTTAACTTTTTTTTTCCGCTTCCTTTTGGAATATTTAGTATGGGTTGGTTGTACAAATAGCAATCAGGCCCAAACTAATTGTAAATTTAGCAAACTTTAAAATATTTTGTAAATATGGCAAAAAAACCCGTTTCTATCACTGATAGACTTTATTATATCACTGATAGACTTCTATCAGTGATAGACTATTATCACTGATAGACTATTATCACTGACAAAAATCTATAAAAAGCTGAGGTGATTAGCGATAGATTTCTATCAGTCATAAGATATCAGCGATAAAAATTGTTATATCCGCAAAATTTTTAAAAACATGCTATATTTGCAAACAATAAGTCTTAAATTGTCATTTACTACAATTTCCCTATTTAGTATTACATTTTTTATTTTTTTAATAATCTACAGATAAAGTTACGCTTATTAAGGCCCGGTTTCGTACAATTACTTTCATTTTTGTTAAGTAAAACATCACAACTTTTAGTCAAATTCCAAAAACAAAAACATTTTTTTGAAAGTGTCGGTCCGTTTGATGACCATTTGATTTTTTATTTTTAGTTTTTAAAAATTAAGCCTATAAACAATACATTCACATATGAATTTGTGTTATCTATCTTTTGGAGTGTTTCAAGATCCAAGCTAAAAATTGAAAACAAAAAAAAAGAAGCTTTCAAAATTAGGCTTAATTTTCAAAAATCAAATGGTTATCAAATGGGACATTTTTTTTGTTTTCAATTTTTGGCTTGACTTTTGGAAACAGTTCAAAAAGATAGATAACACAACCAAAGAATTCATATGTGAACCTATGGTTTATAGACTTAATTTTCAAAAAAAAAAAAAAAAAAAATTAAAAACTAAATGACGAAGCCTAATATTTTAGATGGTTGAAATCATATTTTAATTAGTTGAAATATGCCTAGACACACGCTTGCAATTTCAGAGATTATCTGAAACTTCATACTTAAATTTTGTATTAAGCCTCAAAATGACTTGAGATGAACTTAATTAGTTAGTTAAATAAGATGTTGCTTAGTCCACAAAGTCAAGATAGGGATCAATTCAAAGGACTTAGAGAACATAATAAACACTAAAAAAAAAAAAATTAATTAATAATCGCATATAGTTAAAAAAAAAAAATTATTTAATTAATATTCACATATAGTTAAAAGAAAAAGGTGTTACATAAACAACAATTAAGACAAAAAATCAGTAACTATCACTTATAACTGTTATCGTTCATATATGACTATCAATGATAGACTACTATCAAAGTTTTATAAAAAAAACTGAGGTGATAGACTACTATCAGTGATAGAAATTGTCATATTTGCAATTATTTTTTAAAAAGTACTATATTTTTAATTATTTTACTCTAAATTGACATCGATTACAATTTCTCAAAATAAAATTAATATTTCAATGAATATCAAAAAGAGAAATATCTTCATTGTCAATTTGTTTTGCCTAACATTGAATTATTTTATATTAACCAAAATGTCTTTCATCAAAATTATAGGTTTGATCATTTTTAAGTTTAAATTAAGAAAATTATGATTCACGAGTTGGACGGTATAAAATAAATATATATATGGAAAATGGTAACATATCTCAATTTAGAGTAAAATACTTATACCGTCCAACTCGTGAGTCATAATTTTCTTGATTTAAGTATTTTACTCTAAATTGAGATATGTTACCATTTTCCATATATAAGAAAATGGTAACATATGTCAATTTAGAGTAAAATAATTAAAAATATAGTATTTTTTTTAAAAAAGAATTGCAGATATGACAATTTCTATCACTGATACTATGGTCTATCGCTAATAGAGATTTATCGTTGATAGTAGTTTTTTTTATAGAATTTTGTCAGTGATAATAGTCTATCCGTGATAGTCATATATCAACGATAGAGTCCATCCATGATAGTCATATACGATAGAGTCTATCCGTGATAGCCACTGATTTTTTGCCATATTTGCAAAATGTTTTAAATTTTGCTAAATTTACAATTATTTTGGGGCGGATTGTTGTTTGTGCGACCAACCTATATAATCAAACTTACATTTAATTATTATTTAGAGCCAAGCATAGATGAAAACTACATTTAATCATTTAATTAAACCTACATTTAATCCAACCTACATTCCAACCGTCACACGTTGTAAAAAAACAAAATAGAAAATTAACAAACAAAACCAAGATAATAATAACTCACATTTTTGTTAATCGATTGTTTTTCTCAATTTCATGGAAATGTCCGTGAAAAGGTCGATATCAATATTTCTAGAAGATTTTTAAAACTAATTTTTTTAAATAATATATTTGAATTAATAAATAAACATTTTTCACTTTTAAATGAGTTAAAATAATATACACGTTAAGTTACATTTTGTTTTTTTTTTTTAATATTTTATCGATTTTATACCTTACGATGAAAATGTTGATTCATTCCTCATATCTATATCGAACTTATGGATTCATAGAAATGGCGACCAAAATTTAATATCATGCTAGTACTAACGAATTGACATTATAAAGAAGTCGAACAGAAACAATTGATTCAAATCCAATCAAACCGATCAAGAAAGGAAAGTAGAGAGAGAACCTTAAATCTTAATACTTCATTTTAGATTTGACAATTATCAAATTGATGAACACTTTTAAAATCCTTCTAACAGAAAGGAAAAAGAAAATGAAGTTAAAAAAACTTAAAATCAATCAAGAACAAGAAGCAAGTGGCATTCTTGGTTGGACAGAAAACAGCTTTTTGCAAATCCAGCTGAGAGATATTATTTGACTTTTTCTAATCTGCAAATTTCAGAGATAAAAAAGAAAGAAAAAGAAAAAAGTCACTGTGGGGTCCCTTAAATACAGCCAAAAATCATTCAAATTGTAATGGGTAGAAGTAAAGATAAATGGTTCAATTTAAAGGTGAACTTTTTCTTTTTCAAAGATAAATATGAATAATGAAGAATTAAAAGTCTTTACTGCCCAATGTCCTCTTCCGGCATGAGGCTTATTATGAAATGTTAATGCTCTCTGTTCATCTATTTAATGAAGAGTCGCTCTGAATTGATAATGGTGTAAATGGGCATTTGATTTTGAAGGTCAATTTTATTTATTTTGCTCTTAATTCCAGTCTCACTGAACATTTTCGGGATCCGGGTCCTGTGTTTTTAGGGTTTGACCCTTTTGATTTCTTCTTCTTCTTCTTCTGTCTCTCTTTCTTGGGTGTCGATTTTTTTGTTTTTTTATAATGGGGATCTTCGATTTGATGTGGGTTTTCGATTTCACACCAGAACAAACCCTCATTGCTCTGTTTCAACTCCATCTTTAAGCATCTCTTTCAATTTTGGTGGGTTTCTTTTTTCCCATTACAAATTGGGTTTGATGCATTATTCACTATGGAAGCCACTATCTCACTGTGCTGCTTTGATTATGGATAAGAAGAGTAGAAAAAAAGATGGGTCTGATTCAGCGATGGATTTGAAGAAACACAGACTGATTCTTCGAAAACTTGAAGAACTCAAGCTTAGAGAAGCTCTTGAAGAAGCTTCTGAAGATGGGTCTCTCTTGAAATCGCAAGATGTTTGCTCAGAGTCACTGCCCAACGAAGACAACAATGGCTTGGGCCGATCTCGGTCTCTCGCTAGACTTCAAGCTCAGCGGGAATTTCTCAAGGCCACAGCCATGGCGGCTGATCGTACATATGAATCTGATGATGACATTCCTGATCTTAATGAAGCTTTCTCCAAGTTTCTCACAATGTACCCAAAGTATCAGTCCTCAGAGAAGATTGATCAGCTTCGTTCGAATGAATATTCCCATTTGATTAAGGTATGTCTTGATTACTGTGGATTTGGGCTGTTTTCTTATGTTCAGAGTCTTCATAATTGGGAGTCTTCTACTTTTAGTTTGTCTGAGATTGCTGCAAATTTGAGTAATCAAGCTCTTTATGGTGGTGCTGAGAGAGGGACTGTAGAATATGATATAAAGAGTAGGATTATGGATCATTTGAACATACCGGAGCATGAATATGGCCTTGTTTTTACTGTTAGTAGAGGGTCTGCTTTTAAACTGCTGGCTGAATCATACCCTTTTCATACCAATAAGAAATTGTTGACTATGTTTGATTATGAGAGTCAGTCTGTGAATTGGATGGCTCAATGTGCTAGGGAAAAGGGTGCTAAGGCATATAGTGCTTGGTTTAAATGGCCGAGCTTGAAACTCTGCTCGACAGATTTGCGGAAACAGATAACGAACAAGAGGAGGAAGAAGAAGGATTCTGTTGGTTTGTTTGTGTTTCCCGTTCAGTCTAGAGTGACTGGTGCTAAGTATTCATACCAGTGGATGGCTCTGGCACAACAGAACAATTGGCATGTTTTGCTTGATGCTGGGTCGTTAGGTCCAAAGGACATGGATTCACTTGGTTTGTCGCTTTTTCGACCGGATTTTATCATCACGTCGTTTTATAGGGTTTTCGGGCATGATCCTACTGGTTTTGGATGTCTTCTGATCAAGAGATCAGTGATGGGAAGTTTACAAACTCGGTCTGGATGTACTGGCTCTGGAATGGTGAAGATAACCCCCGAGTATCCCATGTACTTGAGTGACTCGATGGATGATTTTGACGGAGTGCGTCGATTTGAAGATGATGAAGTTGCTGGGGTTGTGGATAAAACATCTGAAACTCGTCAGGGTTCGCAACTGCCTGCTTTCTCTGGTGCCTTCACGTCTGCTCAGGTGAGGGATGTTTTTGAAGCAGAGATGGATCATGATAACAGCTCTGATAGAGATGGAACAAGCACCATACTTGAGGAAAGTGAGACTATTTCTATAGGGGAGGTGATGAAGAGCCCAGTATTTAGTGAAGACGAATCGTCGGATTGCTCAATTTGGATCGACTTAGGGCAGAGTCCGCTAGGATCTGATAATGCCGGTCAATTGCATAAACAGCAAATTGCTTCTCCCCTGCCTCAGCATTGGTTAAAAGGAAAGAAGAACAAACTACTCTCACATAAGCCAACTTCTAAGATCCACAGTGATCCGACATACGACGATGACAGAGATTTTAACTCGGGGCCTTATGACGACCACCCTGTAGTATCTTTTGATGCTGCTGTCCAGTCAGTCTATCAGGAACTGGACTGTGTTGAGGAAGTTCCCAGAGAACTATTTGCAGAAACAAGTGCTACATCGGCTAATAGCAAACAGGACTCCAATAACAGAGTCACTACAGAGATCCATGAAATAACAGAAACTCCGAAACCACTTTCCAACGGTTCCTCAATAAATTCTACATTGAACAATGGATTTCATCTCGACCGTTCTACCTCAGATTCTTGTTATCGTGGACTAGAAAATAGTACGACATCAGAAATATGTTCAGAGATGAAGGAGAGTGCCATTAGAAGGGAAACAGAAGGTGAATTCAGGTTGTTAGGGAGAAGAGAAGGAAACAAGCATGCTGGTGGAAGATTTTTTGGCTTGGAAGAGACTAATATGGAAAGTCGAGGAAGACAAGTTTCTTTTAGGGTGGAAGAGAACGGTAACGGTAAGGAGCACTTAAACCATAACATCGAGCCCGGAGAAGTATCGGTGATGAGTCTGGATGATGAAGATTATACCAGCAATGGAGAATATGGTGACGAGGAAGAGTGGAATAGGAGGGAACCCGAGATTATATGTCGACATCTTGATCACATAAATATGTTAGGTCTAAACAAGACAACACTTCGACTTCGATTTTTGATAAATTGGCTCGTCACGTCATTGCTTCAACTAAAGCTTCCCGGTTCAGAAGGAAACAACAAAGTGAACCTAGTTCAGATTTATGGACCAAAAATCAAATATGAAAGGGGAGCAGCAGTAGCTTTCAACGTGCGAGACAGAAACAGGGGACTAATCAATCCAGAATTTGTTCAGAAGCTAGCTGAAACAGATGGCATATCTCTTGGCATTGGATTCCTTAGTCACATTCGGGTTTTGGACAGCCCGAGACGGCAACATGGCGTTTTAAATCTTGAAGATTCATCCCTGTGTAGGCTAACCGAAAATGGTAGGCGTGGGAAGCATGGATTTGCACGGCTTGAGGTCGTAACAGCTTCGTTGGGATTCTTGACGAACTTCGAAGACGTTTACAAACTGTGGGCATTTGTTGCCAAGTTCTTAAATCCTTCCTTTATCAGAGAGGGAACACTTGCAACTGTTGTTGAAGAAGGTTCTGAAACAACCTGAAGTTGAAGCTGCTATTGGTGATTTGTTCATAGAGTTAAAAGAGTCAATTTTTTTTAATTACTTGTTATTATTGTTTGGAGAAGATAGAAATTATTTGAATTTCAATCTGCTAAGATTCTAGGGTGGCTTTGTCAATGTATGTTTATAATTGGTTAGATTTAGATTCTGTCTCCTCTGAGACTATTGTAGAGGGAGCTCTGGAAATTTGTCATCCTGAAGAGGTCATGTAAACTTTTGGCTATTCCACATTATATATTGTTGATTTGATTGAAGCCTTTTCCTGCTCAACTCAATTTTGATAAGCTAATTTCATGATAAAGATATTGATTCTTCTAATGATGTTGGATGCTATTAATTAGATGGATTTAAGAATTAAGTATATATTGTTGCTAAGATTGAAATTGGGCATTTATGTGACATGATTTTGAGTATTTTGTTAGTTGAATTTGAATGATTTATTTATTGGTTCATAGGTAATTTTCTAATTTAGTTTTAAGGAGATACTGAATGGGGAACACCATAAGAGAACTTTCTAAAATTCAGATAATAACTTAGGGAGCGTTTGGCCAAAGGAGTTGGAAGATGATAGGATACAAACAATATTCTACATTGGCTAGAAAAAGAAAAGATCATGGGTATATAATGACTGACAATTATCTCCAATTGATATGAGACCTTTTGGGTTAAACCAAAAGCAAAGCCATAAGGGTTTAGGCCCAAAGTGAACAATAGAGCTATGTCCCTAACTTAGTCATGTTTGTAAAAAAATCAATCCGTGGTTGAGCTTTGCGGGATGCTCAAGTGTAATTCGGGATGGGTGACTATTTGAGGGTCGTGGTTGAGCTTTCTGGGGATCCTATTTTCCTTTTGGAAAAGCAAAGCCATGAGGGTTTAGACCCAAAGTGAACACCAAGCAAAGCCACGAGGGTTTAGGCCCAAAGTGAACACCAAGCAAAGCCATGAGGGTTTAGGCCCAAAGTGAACAATATCATACCATTGTGGAAATGTCTGGGTTTCGTTGTCCCTTAATAGGGGAGTTGGAGTTGTTTATGATGAAGCGCATGTAGTGCAGCGGAAGCGAGTCGGATCATTGACCCTCTAATTTCATCAATTTAGCTAAACTAGAAACATGCTCAAAACTATGAAATAAAAGAAATTAGAACACATACCTCTTGTAGTTCTAAAACCTTCTAATCCCGATGCTCGAATCTCCTCACGAACACCTCGAAGCTTCCCTCGAACTCTTCGAGAACCACCTCCGGTAGTCCCACTATCCTCGGGCCGAGCAACGGAGTGGTGGGACTCATTTACAAGAGAAAAAGTTTGGAAGAAGAAGATAGGAAGGTGAAAGGGATGAGGGTTTTGTGAGAAATATCTAACACTTAGATTTATAGGCAATTCACATGCAACAAACTCTTTGCTTAGCCTGACACCTCAAATTGGATGGATTAGTCTTCAACCAAGTGTTCCAAAATTGATGAGTTTATGCATGTGGTTGGTGATTCACAATCCACTTCACAACTAGGATAAACCCACTAGGATAAATCCACTAAACTTGGATAATCCCACTTGTAATATTTTGTCATTTTAAAATTAATTCATAATTAATTTTAATAAACAAAATAAATTTTAATTAATTAAAATTTTTAATTAATTAATATTATTATTTAATTCAATATCAAATATTAATTAAATAATAAGACTAATCCCGGTTTCTTAAACCGAATCATCACACATGAATCCCTATTCAAGTTTTAGACTGATCCCATATTTAAATCATATTTAAATATGTCCATCATTCTTCCAAAAACGAATTTAATTAAAATTCAAAATCTTTTTATCTCATATTGTTACTGTTACGTCTCCAAAAGTGACCATTTTAGGACTTATTTATCTTAGAAAGATGTACACTCTTAGGTGTTTTTGATAGGATTTAGCTTAAACCTATGCTTATATATGAGAATTAGAAGAAGGAAGCTAAATTAGGACTTGTGTGCAAAAGGAAAGAAAAGAAATGAAAAACGAAGAAAAAAGAATGAAAACTGTGCATTGCGGAAACATTGCTAAAACCGCAATGTTTTAAGTGAAATCCGTAAGTTGGCTAACCTTTTTCTGTTGTGATCCGATATTTCAGGGATTTGTTCTTTCTCCTCCAACCACGTAGAAGTACGACGTTGAGAATGGATGGTTCTCCTTGGCCCAATCGCACCTGCAGAATACTATAAAAGGAGGTCAAAGAGAAGGGTTGAAACATAATCCGAAAGCGTAGAAGTCTCTTCGCAGCTCAATTCTTTCTTCTGTTTTTCTCTTCCGTCTGTTGGGTTGGAAAGCTTAGCTGTTGGAGTCGACAATCTGATAGGAAGGAGAGAAGATTCATCTTCTCTTCTGATTGGATTCATCCAAGCAAGGCTTACCTTTCTCTCCCTTCAGCCGAGGCATCTGCGACGAGGCGATCTAGCACATCTTACTGCTTTCTGTCTTTAATTTCTTATTTCCAGCACCACTTGTTGTTATTTCTTTTACCTTAGTTAATCCATTCCATTTCGTTGCTTTTTGTCTTAATGTTAGTAACTTTAAGTCTTCATCTGTTCATTCAAACAATTGATTAATCAAAGCACAATTCATCATTTCGCACTTTCTCTTTTCCATTTCTGCCTACTGTTTTTCCTTTCTGTTTTGTCTTTAGTTTTCTTCTAAGCATGCCTACTTCATCTAATATCTCTGTTCTCTCTACATCCATGAGTAACTAAGTCACATAGGGGCATGCTAATGACAATACTATAGGCTAAAACACGTGAACCAAGCATGTAAGATAGCTCTCGAATGCATTGATTGTATGTAAGCTTCATCCTACGGGCAATTTCGATTGGCCATCCATTTTGTCCAAAGAACTCCTAACCTCTGGAAGGAGTAAGAGTTCAGAGTCATACACTCATGCTAGCCTCTCAAGGTAGCCAGAAAACGACCTAGGAATAGGCGTTTTCCTAGTACAAATCATAACTCACTGCTTTAACAAGATGCTTAAGACCTTACTTGGACATGAGTAAACTAAAGAATCTAATGCATGAAATCGGAAGATACATGAGAATGAGTTAGTTTGATGCATAGTGAGTTGATCCAATGCTTGAGAATCGTGTGAAAATGCCTATAGAGGAGTCGTTAGTAGCCCTTGTTTCTCCATTTTACACACTTTCGCTGTTAGTAACATTGCGGTAAAATTGCTGTTCTCGCAATTCTGTTAAGTTAAAAATTCTGTTTTAGCTATTTTCCTCTTCGTTTATTAATCTCTTCTCTTTACACTTGAGTTTATCATTGACTTGCACTTGTTTATGTTGCTACCCTTTACATATTCCTTAGTAATTAGGCAACTTAAAACCAATTCTACCCCATCAAATCCACCCATTCTTGCTTAACAATACACTTCGCGAGTAACTAATAATAAATCTCTGTGGGAAAACGAATGAAAAAATACTTACTACTTGCTACAAGATCATGTATGCTTGCATGTTCTGAGTGCTCTCTCTCTCTTATTGCTTATTTCTTTTACACATTGAGCACGCAACAAGTTTTTGGCGCCGCTGCCGGGGATTTAGTTTAGTGAAAACGAAGTTTGTTAAGTTAGGAACACAAAGTTTAATATCTATTGGAGCTGATCTATTTTCATTTCTTTTGCAGGTACCATTGGGTTAGTTTATGAATGAACCTTCAAGTAGCGATCTAGAGTTCAATCCTGAGCCTGAGAGATTACTTAGGGCCAGAAATAGAGCTAAGAAACGTCTCTTTAACCAACCCTCTATACCTCCAATAATTGCTGAAACCGCAGAGTCTCCGCAATTCTATCAAGAAGAAATGGATATACCAGTCCCAAATCCGGTACCTACCACTCGCAATCCCATCGAAATAGCGAATGATAAGAATAGTGCCATTCTTTCCTACCTAGTACCTATGCCTGGGGAGCTAAACCCAAGCATAATCCGCCCTGAAATTACTGCCAACTCATTCGAGTTAAAGCCAGTAATGTTCCAAATGTTGTCCACTGTGGGACAATTCTTTGGAGTGGAAAATGAGGACCCCCACAACCATCTTAGAAACTTCCTAGGAGTTAGTGATACCTTTATCATCCCTGGAGTTTCCCAAGAAGCCTTGAGGCTCTACCTCTTCCCCTACTCATTAAGGGACAAAGCAAAGACGTGGTTAAACTCATTACCCTCTGGATCAGTCCTCAATTGGACAGACTTGGCAGAGAAATTCCTAGTAAATATTTCCCACCTGATAGGAATTCTACCTTTCGTGATGACATAGTCAAGTTCAAACAAGCTGAAAATGAGTCTCTTCACGAAGCTTGGACAAGGTTCAAGGACCTTCTGATTAAATGTCCACACCATGGCATTCCATGGTGTATTCAAATAGAGGTCTTTTTCAAAGGATGCAACCCCAGCACCAGACAAGTGCTAAATTCATCTGCTGGTGGTTCCATGCTGTCCAAGAGTTATAACGAAGCCTATGAGATCTTGGAGAAGATCTCAGCATCTCACTGTAGGTGGTCAGATGACCCAATCGAGCCGAGTAGAGCTCAAAATAAGGACGCACTCAATGCCATGAGTAGCCAAATAAGCGCCCTAACCAACCTAGTCAAACAAATGGCTCAAGCCAATCTCCAAACTAGTGTCAACACCGCCACAGCCATGTCAATGGGCACACAACCAAGTCAAGGTGAGACACTTATCTGTGGATTCTGTGGGGAAGGGCACCTGTATGAATACTGCCCTGGGAATCCAGCCTCAGTCTGCTATGTTGGAAGCCAACAGCAGCCTAGGAACAACCCCTATTCCAACACTTACAATCCTGGTTGGAGGAACCACCCAAACCTTTCATGGGGTGGCCAGCAAAATACTAACCAAGCTCCTAACCAACCAAGACCGAGTGGAACACCTGGTTTCACTCCCCAACATAACCAATCCATGTATCAAAAACCATACAACCAACCAGTAGGGTCATCTGTAGAAAATCTACTCAAAGAGTACATCACCAAGAATGATGCTACTCTACAAAGCCAGCAAGCTACCCTTAGGAGCCTAGAGAACCAAATAGGGCAACTAGCCAATGAACTCAAAAGTAGGCCCCAAGGTAGACTACCTGCTGACACTGAGGTGCCAAGGAGAGATGGAAAAGAACGAGTTCAAGCAATTGAACTTAGAAGTGGGAGACCATTGGTGAGCAACATAAAAGAAACCCCAAAGAGAGTAGAGAACAAAGAGTCTAATGCTCCACTGGAATCTCTGCCAAACCATGGTCTACCATCACCAAGGACATCAGGAGCAAGGCTGGAGCCAATCATAGAAGAGATAGAAGAAATTCCAAGGCCTCCACCTATCCTGAGGCGACCTGAAGTGCCTGCATATGTGCCACCACCTTCATTTCCTCGAAGGCTAAAGAAAAAACAAGAACAGGAAGTGCACTTTAATAAATTCTTAGAAATTCTTAAGCAAGTGCATGTTAATATTCCTTTTGTAGAAGTTTTACAGTCTATGCCCTCTTATGTTAAGTTTTTAAAGGATATAATCACTAACAAAAAAATTATTGGTGAATTTGAAACAGTGAATCTCACTGAGGAGTGCAGTGCCATACTCCAGAACAAGCTACCCAAGAAGGAGAAGGATCCTGGTTCCTTCACCCTACCAGTGGAGTTAGGAGGCAAGCACGTGGGCAGAGCTCTTTGTGACCTGGGAGCCAGCATAAACCTCATGCCCTTTTCACTATTCCGCCAGCTAGGAATAGGAGAAGCACGTCCAACCACTGTCACTTTACAACTTGCAGACATATCCATAGCATACCCTGAGGGTAAGATTGAGGATATTCTTGTAAAGGTTGACAAGTTTATTTTCCTTGCAGACTTCATCATCCTGGATTATGAAGCAGACAAGGAGGTCCCCATCCTATTAGGCAGACCATTTCTAGCCACAGGTAGGGCCCTGATTGATGTCCAAAAAGGTGAGCTCACTATGAGGGTGCATGATGAGGAGGTTAAATTTAATGTTTTTAAAGCACTGAGGTATCCTTCTGACTCTGAATCTTGTGCTAGCATGGACATTGTAGATTCACTGATGGAAGAACAGCTAGAGCATGAATTATTGACTAAGCATGCTAATAATTATGTACAATTAGATTTAACTGATTTGAATGTTTCTGAGATAATGGATATACCTGTAGATAAAATACAGCATGTTTGTATGAATAGTGACTTGATTGACAGATCCCTGAATCCATTAAAACCATCCATTGAGCATCCACCTGTCTTAGAATTGAAACCCTTACCCACTCATCTTAAGTATGCATATTTAGGAAGTAATGATACTCTGCCTGTTATTATTTCATCTAAATTGAGTGAGAAGCATGAGGTTGAGCTGATATTATTACTTAGGCAGCATAAAAAGGCTATTGCATGGACTATTGCTGACATTAGAGGCATTAGCCCTTCTTACTGCATGCATAAGATAATATTAGAGGAAGAGCATACACCCCGAGTAGATCACCAACGTAGGCTGAACCCCTCTATGAAAGAGGTAGTTAAAATAGAAATCATAAAGTGGTTAGATGCAGGTGTAATCTTCCCTATAGCTAGTAGTCAGTGGGTGAGTCCTATACAATGTGTACCTAAGAAGGGGGGGATGACTGTAGTAGTGAATGAGAGCAATGAACTGATTCCAACTAGAACTATTACAGGATGGAGAGTTTGCATGGATTATAGGAAATTGAATAAGGAAACAAAGAAAGATCACTTCCCTCTACCATTCATAGATCAGATGTTAGACAGGATAGCTGGTAGAGCCTACTACTGCTTTCTAGATGGTTATTCTGGATATAACCAAATCACTATAGACCCTAAGGACCAGGAGAAGACCACCTTCACTTGCCCTTTTGGAACCTTTGCCTTTCGCAGAATGCCTTTTGGCTTATGCAATGCACCAGCAACGTTCCAAAGGTGCATGTTGGCAATATTTTCTGACTTAAATGAATCCTTGATAGAGATATTTATGGATGACTTCTCAGTCTTTGGTGATTCATTTACAAACTGTTTAGAGAACTTAGGACAAGTCCTGGCTAGGTGTGAGGAGACCAACCCAGTCCTTAATTGGGAGAAATGCCACTTCATGGTGGAAGAAGGGATAGTCCTAGGCCATAAAGTGTCTAGAGCAGGAGTGGAGGTCGATAGGGCCAAGATTGAAATAATAGAGAAGTTAGTGGAACCTCAGAATGTGAAAGCCATTAGAAGTTTCTTAGGACACGCAGGCTTCTATAGAAGGTTCATTAAGAACTTTTCAAAGATCTCCAAGCCCTTGTGTGAGCTTTTAGAGCTGAGCAAACCATTCATCTTCTCTAAAGAATGTTTCTTAGCCTGGAAAACCCTTAAGGAGGCATTAGTCAAAGCACCTATTATAGTAGGACCAAATTGGGACCTCCCATTTGAGATGTTGTGTGATGCAAGTGACTATGCTGTAGGGGTTATGCTAGGACAAAAGATTGACAAGCTAACACACCCTGTATACTATGCTAGTAAGACACTTAATGAGGCACAATGTAATTACACAACCACTGAGAAGGAGATGCTAGCTGTAGTGTTTGCCTGTGAGAAGTTTAGGAATTACATTGTAGGCACTAGAACAATCGTGTATACAGATCACTCTGCACTAAAATACCTTATGAGGAAGGCTGATGCGAAACCTAGGTTGATTAGATGGGTATTGTTACTGCAAGAGTTTGATCTGGACATTAGAGATAAGAAAGGATGTGAAAACGTGGTTGCAGATCATCTTTCCAGATTGCAACATAATTGCGATAACATTGCGGAAACTGCAATTGCTGATGCTTTTATCGATGAGCATGTCTTTGTATTAGCACATCGTGATAACGATGAGGAACCTTGGTTTGCTGATATTGCTAACTTCCTTGCATCGCAGGTACTACCAACTTTCAAGGGAGGCCAAGAGAAGAAGAGGTTCCTGCATGAAGCTAGGAAGTTCATATGGGATGATCCTACACTTTACAAGACATGTGCAGATGGTTTGCTAAGGAAGTGTGTGTCAGCTGCTGAGGCGAAGTCTGTGCTGCAGCACTGCCATACAGCCCCCTATGGTGGACACTTTGGTGGCCAAAGGACAGCTGCAAAGGTGTTCCAGAGTGGCTACTATTGGCCCACGATCTTCAAGGATGCCCACGAATACGCACACAGCTGTGATGAATGCCAGAGAACAGGTAACCTTAGTCGAAAGGATGAGATGCCTCTCACTTACATCTTAGAGTTGGAGCTCTTTGATGTGTGGGGCATTGACTTCATGGGACCATTTCCCCCATCATCAGGTAACCTTTACATACTTGTAGCTGTAGACTATGTGTCTAAGTGGGTAGAGGCCATAGCATGTCCAAACAATGATGCCAAAACAGTCATTAAGTTCCTTAATAGGCATATCTTTACTAGGTTTGGTACACCTCGTGCTATAATTAGTGATGAAGGGACACACTTTATTAATAAAGCTATGAAAAAAGTGTTGGCTAAATATAATGTTAGACATAGAGTAGCCACCCCTTATCACCCACATTCGAATGGACAAGCTGAAATATCGAATAGGGAGATTAAAAACATACTCGAAAAAGTGGTCAAACCCAATAGAAAAGATTGGTCGTTTAAACTCGAGGATGCACTTTGGGCATATAGAACTGCATATAAGACATCCCTAGATATGTCTCCTTATAGACTTGTGTATGGCAAAGCATGTCACTTACCATTCGAATTGGAAATTAAAGCGTTTTGGGCCTTGAAAGAACTGAATTATTGCGTGACCGATGCGGGAACATTGCGGTCTCTGCAATTACATGAACTTGATGAGCTTAGACATATGTCCTATGAAAATGCTAAAATGTATAAGGAAAAGACTAAGATTTGGCATGATAGTAGACTTAGGATTAAGGACTTTAAGAAAGGCCAACTTGTCTTGTTATTTAATTCAAGGTTGAGATTATTTCTAGGCAAACTTAAGTCCAGATGGTCAGGTCCTTTTGTAATAACTAACGTGTTTGTTCATGGTGCAATCGAGATTAGGAACCTGCAGCAAGGGCAACCGTTCATGGTTAATGGTGCACGATTGAAGCATTACTATGAGGAAGGAGATGTGAAGACTCTCTAAGCCTTCCTCTTGACTGAAACGTGAAAATAAGAGCGAGAGAGGACGAGTGATCACTGTGCTCGTCCATGCGAGGCTATGCCTTAGTTTATTTTTTGCTATTCTTTCGGTTACGATTTGTGTATATTTGTGTGTGATTTTAATTACGAATTTGATGTTGATTTTATTTCTTTTAATAGGGGATCGATAGAGGGAATCAAGGAGATGGATCCAGGATAAAAAATCGGGGAAGATATTGGGCCAAATCGAAGATTGAGTTGAGGAAATATGGGCATTTGAAACGAGGAAATCTCCAACGGCCATTTAATTGCGGTGGATTTGCTGAATCCGCAACAGAAATAGCCGTTGGGATTTCCATCATTACAAATAGCCGTTAAGATAGCGATGGCCCATACGCTTCCCATATTAACAGAACTCCAAGAAATCTCTCTCCTTCTTCCTCTGCAATCCCTCTTTCCAGATTCTTACGATTCCACCATGGTGCTAACGAGAGCTGAGAGATCTGCGTCCAAGAAGAAGGCCGCCGACGCTGAGATAGCTGCGAGAGAGGCACTCCTTGCCTTGGCGGATGCTGAAGCCGCGCGAACCGAACGCCTTCCCAAGCTTCCTGTCCGCAAGAAGAAGTGGAAGGTGGTAACGGAGATCCCTGCTGGACCATCTGAACCAGCAGGAACGCCCAAGAAGAGGAAGTGGAGTATGGCCGTTGACGATGCAACGATCAAGAAGAAGACTCCCACTGTGGAGAGTCAAGAAAGTGGCCGTCCATCCTACGAGACGGCCAGACAAAGCCATTCGCCATCTCCACCAGCGCGAAGCCCTGAACCTTCTCCATCTCCACAGAGCTCTGAACAAACTCCACCAGCGCAGAGCCCTGAAGCATCACCCATCTCCCAGACGCCTGAACCTGAAATTCCAGATGAAGAGCATCAAGAATTGGCGCAGGGCGGTGAAGAAGCTGAAGAAGAAGAGGTCTTCTCGTCGTTGAGGGAAGTCAGCCCCGAGAGCCCAGCACAGGGGGATGATTCCATGGATGAGACATTGGGGGATTGCCTCCAACAGATCACAACCAAGGCGAGGTTGAGAAAGAAAGCCGCCAAGGTTGTCAAGGCCAAACGGCCGAAAACTTCGAAGAAGTCCAAGAAAAAGAAAGCCAGGGGTGAACCTTCATCGAAGAAGGTTAGTAGTGAGCCCTCTCCAAAGAAGCTCAAGATCGAGGCTGCTGAATCAGCCAAAGCAAAAGACAAGGGGAAAGCCAAGCTGTACCCCGAAGATGAGCCTCAATCTGTGAGGTATGTGTCCTCTGATGCTGAGTCCAGAGGCACTGAGTTAAGGAAGAGGGACCTGCTGCATGAGAAAGGGTTCCTCGACGCGCTAGCAGACCTGCCGCAATTCTTGCGCGCAGGGATCACCAATCACGGCTGGGAGGAGCTGTGCAGACCACCCGTCCCCGCCTACTCCAGCATGGTGTATGATTTCTACGCAAACCTGATGAACCCTGAGGATGGCCTATCCGTGGTCAGAGAAATCGAGGTGGATTTCTCAGCGAAGGCAATCAATGAAGCCTATGGCCTCAAGGGTCAAAAACACACGGATTATGCAAGGATCATTGATGCGCCAACAGAAGCTGTCCTGGAGGAAGCAATTCGGATCATTGGCCAACCTGAGGCAGCGTGGACGATTTCGCGCAATGGGAAGCACACTCTGATGAGTGCTACCCTCACAGCTAAGGCAGCCGTCTGGTTCTCCTTCGTACGGAGGAGGCTGTCCCCAGTGACCCACGAGACCACCATCAACCAAGGCAGATCGCTGCTGGTCTATGCGATCATGAGGGGCCTCACAATCAATGTTGGCGAGGTCATTGCAGCCTCAATCGCTGACTGCGCCAAAAAGGGTAAGGGTCTACTTTTCTTTCCTAATACAATCACTAAGCTTTGCTTACGTGCAGGGGTTCCAATCGAGCGGATGGAAAGGCAGCTGGCTTACACGGGGCACTTGGAGCTGCCTACAGGCCTGAGGATGCGCAGGAAGGGGAACATGGAGTTCGAGTTAGACGGCCTGGCTGCTGCTCAATCTCTGTCAATGGCCTGTCTGATGGACTTGCAGAAGAAGATGGCTCAATGGGCTACATATGCACAGGCGAGGGATAAGGATGTTGCTGACCAATTGGGCTGCATCTTTCCTGAGTTCCCCACGGACCTACTGACACCATGGGCGCCTCCAAGACCACGGAGGGATGATGATGATGAGGACATCTGAGTGCTAGGCTGATTAGCACTCAAGGGAGTATTTCTGTTCCCTACAAAAAAAAAAAAAAATCAAACTGCTTTTCGTTGAACCATGTGAATTCAGCTGTTTTGAGTTAATATTTGGTCAGTTTTTAGTTCTTTATTTTTGTTGTTTAGATTTGTTTAGTGTAGTCTGATGGTAGCTGAATAGGTAGATTATGTTAGTTTCCTTTTTGTATAGCTTAAATGACTGGAAAGAGCATGCACAGGGGCCTTGATCACTGATTTATCTGCCCTGTATCCATTGCGAAATAATTGCGGAATCTGCAATTTTTGTTAGTAATTGCATGTTTTTGACTGACTGTTTAGCTAGGCTGGTTTTGTTTAATTTTGTTCTTTTTCTGCTATCTTGACTACTTTATATAGCCTTTCTATAAGCATGCTGGATGAGTGTCTTAAGGCATCTTTGATAGTTTAAATTAGCCTCTTAAAAGTGCTCAGCATGCGTAGCTGTAAGTCCTTACCTGCCTGCTTTTATAAATTTCTGCTGCTGAAATGTTTGCTTTTAGAATGTTCTGTCTATCCCAAGGGCTTTTAGATTCTCTTTGTTTTACCCTAGACTAGATGCTTCTAGGATAAGTTTGGGGTGTGCCACCTCAGACACTCATTGGGGACAATGAGTAGTTTAAGTTTGGGGGAGGCCACCCTAGGCCTAGGAACATTCCTCTCTCCCTTAAAGCATAAGCATTCTTCTTCTCCTTTACAAAAAAATGATGAGCTGAAAAAAAAAATGAAAAATAGAATAAAGAGGGGTGTCTCTCTTTTAGGTTGCTGAGTATTCAGTGCCAAGTGTGTAACCCACAAGTGGCATTGCATCAAAAGGCAACCAAAGGAGAGACTCCACCAAAGTAAGAAAGAAAAAGGAAGAAATAGGGAAGAAGAATGTATACCTAGGAGTTGCAACTTTGTGGCTTAGATGTCCTGAATAAAAAGAACTCTGGTCCTCAAGTAGCTGAGCACAAAGTTGTAGCTTGTAGGGTTGTTTAGGGAGATGAATGTATGTCCAATGTAGTGATGCCAGGGTTTAGGTTGTTCTCTAAAAGTACTACTGTCACTGTTAATACTAAGACTGGCATGACTCTAAGGAATCCTAGGTAGCTCAAAAGTCAAAACTAGAAGCATGTACTGAGTCTGGGGTAAAGCTAGAATTTGAAACCTTAGGGATAGTTGCACGATATGACAGAAGCAAGTAGATCAGTCGTAGGGAGTTAATGAGACAGTAGGAGTATTAGGCATGCGAAGTCAGAAGAAGCAAAGTAAGAGGGTAGTTGTAAACTTAGAAGTGTGTCACAGGACAACACTGCCTTAGATAGGAGCTTAGGGGAGTCAGCAAGTGGTTAGAGAGGATAAAACAGTAGCCTAAGTAAGTCCTTAGATTGCTCGAGGACGAGCAAAACCTTAAGTTTGGGGGTGTGTTACGTCTCCAAAAGTGACCATTTTAGGACTTATTTATCTTAGAAAGATGTACACTCTTAGGTGTTTTTGATAGGATTTAGCTTAAACCTATGCTTATATATGAGAATTAGAAGAAGGAAGCTAAATTAGGACTTGTGTGCAAAAGGAAAGAAAAGAAATGAAAAACGAAGAAAAAAGAATGAAAACTGTGCATTGCGGAAGCATTGCGGAAACATTGCTAAAACCGCAATGTTTTAAGTGAAATCCGTAAGTTGGCTAACTTTTTTCTGTTGTGATCCGATATTTCAAGGATTTCTTCTTTCTCCTCCAACCACGTAGAAGTACGACGTTGAGAATGGATGGTTCTCCTTGGCCCAATCGCACCTGCAGAATACTATAAAAGGAGGTCAAAGAGGAGGGTTGAAACATAATCCGAAAGCGTAGAAGTCTCTTCGCAGCTCAATTCTTTCTTCTGTTTTTCTCTTCCGTCTGTTGGGTTGGAAAGCTTAGCTGTTGGAGTCAACAATCTGATAGGAAGGAGAGAAGATTCATCTTCTCTTCTGATTGGATTCATCCAAGCAAGGCTTACCTTTCTCTCCCTTCAGCCGAGGCATCTGCGACGAGGCGATCTAGCACATCTTACTGCTTTCTGTCTTTAATTTCTTATTTCCAGCACCGCTTGTTGTTATTTCTTTTACCTTAGTTAATCCATTCCATTTCGTTGCATTTTGTCTTAATGTTAGTAACTTTAAGTCTTCATCTGTTCATTCAAACAATTGATTAATCAAAACACAATTCATCATTTCGCACTTTCTCTTTTCCATTTTTGCCTACTGTTTTTCCTTTCTGTTTTGTCTTTAGTTTTCTTCTAAGCATGCCTACTTCATCTAATATCTCTGTTCTCTCTACATCCATGAGTAACTAAGTCACATAGGGGCATGCTAATGACAATACTATAGGCTAAAATACGTGAACCAAGCAGGTAGGATAGCTCTCGAATGCATTGATTGTATGTAAGCTTCATCCTACGGGCAATTTCGATTGGCCATCCATTTTGTCCAAAGAACTCCTAACCTCTGGAAGGAGTAAGAGTTCAGAGTCATACACTCATGCTAGCCTCTCAAGGTAGCCAGAAAACGACCTAGGAATAGGCGTTTTCCTAGTACAAATCATAACTCACTGCTTTAACAAGATGCTTAAGACCTTACTTGGACATGAGTAAACTAAAGAATCTAATGCATGAAATCGGAAGATACATGAGAATGAGTTAGTTTGATGCATAGTGAGTTGATCCAATGCTTGAGAATCGTGTGAAAATGCCTATAGAGGAGTCGTTAGTAGCCCTTGTTTCTCCATTTTACACACTTTCGCTGTTAGTAACATTGCGGTAAAATTGCTGTTCTCGCAATTCTGTTAAGTTAAAAATTCTGTTTTAGCTATTTTCCTCTTCGTTTATTAATCTCTTCTCTTTACACTTGAGTTTATCATTGACTTGCACTTGTTTATGTTGCTACCCTTTACATATTCCATAGTAATTAGGCAACTTAAAACCAATTCTACCCCATCAAATCCACCCATTCTTGCTTAACAATACACTTCGCGAGTAACTAATAATAAATCTCTGTGGGAAAACGAATGAAAAAATACTTACTACTTGCTACAAGATCATGTATGCTTGCATGTTCTGAGTGCTCTCTCTCTCTTATTGCTTATTTCTTTTACACATTGAGCACGCAACAGTTACATGGCTTAATCCGAGCTAGCCAGGAGAACCTAAAGGACCTACAGATCATGAGCTCCAACGATACGAGATTAACCAGCCAAACTCTTTAGTCAAGCTAACCAATATTCGTTAACCCCCGGAGACTCCACTAAAGTCCAAGGGTTGCACTCTCCTCACCGTAGATATATTGTTGTCCTCTTGATATAACCATCATCAGTAAGTCGATCCTTCACAGGTCGTTCGTAATTACAGTTGGGACAAAATAACCGTTTTACCCTCGTAATTACATCTTGTTTCTTAAGTCTCACTGATCCTCTAATGAACTATTGGTTTGTGGTCCAACCACCAAACCGATTGGTATGTGATCTCATCACTATACCAAGTCCCTCTCGGGCCAATGAGAGGGTGGGATCCCTAGTTCAAGACCCGGAGTCAGCACTTAAGGGAACAACCTCTCTACTAATCCCTCAAGATGGGTAGGAGTGAATTCCATCTCGCAGGACTATGTTCCCAGTTACCTACCCGGTCTTATCCCCAAGATGGTAGGCTTATTGAGTCGGCGATCTCGGGCCACTCTCACCCATACAAGTCAAAGGATAAGCCCGAATAAACAGGAGTTCATAGCGTGCTCAGGATTCAGATCGAGTTACCTAGGTCATCATATGAAAAAATCGGTCTTTACAGTAAACAGAGTTTTAAAGAAAGAGCGACTTGTTTCCCGGTTCAGTCTTATGAAAACTCATTGCACAGGACGCCCCCACTCGCATGTCTCCACATGAACGATTTCGGATCACATCGTTTGTACTATGTAAAGCGGGCTGCGTCCAATAGTGTCCCCAGGATAAGGTACCCAGCCTTATCCCTATACTATAGACCGTTTTGACTATTACTTTCCACAATCACGTCACACATGAAGTTCAAGTATACAACCTATAACCATGGGTTCTTTGTTTATTGGAGTTAAGTTAAAAGTAAACACAATTCACTTTATTCAATAACAACTTTACTGAATAAATCTCAATAACAACTTTATTACAAAATAGAATATACATTCAGTTTACAAACCACGAGTTTTAGGACATAAAACCCAACAGTTTAGTCCAGGGGGTTTTGATGTAGTGTGTTTGGGGCAGGGAGTGGTTGAACTTGGAGTTCTTGAATCTGAGTTTATTTTAACGGCTCTGCACAATGTTTTTCTACCAACTTTCAAAATTTCATTATTAAGTACTTCTTTCAATTCCAATAAATTATAAAAAAAAATTATGTATTTTTATTTGATCTATCATTTAAAATTTTGTTTGAAGACAACAAAAATAATTTTGAACACGATACCTCATATTATTAAATATATATCCATTTTTTTTAGGACTCATGTTTAATTTTATAAATTATAAGATTGAGATTTTTTTTTATTAATGTAGGTATATTTTACAAAATTTTTAAAGAAAAAAAAGAACAAAACATATCTTACCCTGACCCATGTGCCAAACACATCTTTCTCCGTCTCCACCCTCTTAAACTCCTCATTCCATCTGAATCCACTATATCCGGAAATCAACATCTCAACAATGACGGTTTATTTTAACTATTTTTTTTGTACAATTATTTCTATAATTTTCCATATTTTTATTCTTAAGAACTTCTTCCAATAAACTTTAAGAATGCGATTTTTGCTTTTTTATTTTATGTATCCTTCACAAATTTCTTTGAAGATAACAAAAATAATTTTGACCACAATACTTTACATTCTTTTTTCAATATCACTCACATTAATTATTCATTTTATTTTGATAGTTTTGAAATAAAAGAGAGTCGTACAATGGTGTTAAATATTACATGTGAATTTGAAAGATTTTAATCCATTAATTTAAACGGATCCAAATAAACTGATGTTTTTATTCTCTATGGTAAGAATACTACATTTTGAATTTGATTTAAGTACAAATTTTGATTGAACAACCTAATTGATGGAGCGCATGTAGCGCAGCGGAAGTGAGTCAGATTAATTGACACTCTAATTTCATCAATTTAGCTAAATAAGAAACATGCTCAAAGCTTTGAAACAAAAGAAAAAGAAAACAAACCTCTTGTAGTTCGAAATTCTTCTATTCCAATGCTCGAATCTCCTCACGAACCCTTTGAAGCTTCCCTCGAACTCTTCGAGAACAACCTCCGGTAGTCCCGCTATCCTCGGGCCGAGCAACAGAGTGGTGGGACTCCTTTAGAAGAGAAAAAGTTTGGAAGATGAAGATGAGAAGGTGAAAGTGATGAGGGTTTTGTGAGAAATATCTAACACTTAGATTTCTAATTTCTAAATTCATCAACCTCAAACCATTTGAACTTCATCCAATTTATAGGCAATTCGCATGCAACAAACTCTTTGCTTCAAATTGGATGGATTAGTCTTCAACCAAGTGTTCCAAAATTGATGAGTTTATGCATGTGGTTGGTGATTCACAATCCACTTCACAATTTGGATAAACCCACTCAACTTGGATAAATCCACTCAACTTGGATAAATCCATTTGACTTGGATAATCCCACTTGTAATATTTTGTCATTTTAAAATTAATTCATAATTAATTTTAATAAACAAAATAAATTTTAATTAATTAAACTTTTTAATTAATTAATATTATTATTTAATTCAATATCAAATATTAATTAAATAATAAGACTAATCCCGATTTCTTAAACCGAATCATCACACATGAATCCCTATTCATGTTTTAGACCGATCCCATATTTAAATCATATTTATATGTCCATCATTCTTCCAAAAATGAATTTGAATAAATTCAAATTCTTTTTCTCTCATATTGTTACACGACTTAATCCAAGCTAGCTAGGAGAACCTAAAGGACCTACAGATCATGAGCTCCAACGATACGAGATTAACCGGCCAAACTCTTTAGCCAAGCGAACCAACATTCGTTAACCCCCAGAGACTCCACTAAAGTCCAAAGGTTGCACTCTCCTCACCGTAGATATATTTCAGTCCTCTTGATATAACCATCATCAGTAAGTCGATCATTCACAGGTCGTTCGTAATTACAGCTGGGTCAAAATAACCATTTTACCCACGTAATTACATCTTGTTTCTTAAGTCCCACTGATCCTCTAATGAACTATTGGTTTGTGGTCGAACCACCAAACCGATTGGTATATGATCTCATCACTATACCAAGTCCCTCTCGGGCCAATGAGAGAGTGGGATCCCTAGATCATGACCCGGAGTCAGCACTTAAGGGAACAACCTCTCTACTAATCCCTCAAGGTGGGTAGGAGTGAATTCCATCTCGCAGGACTATGTTCCCAGCTACCTACCCAGTCTTATCCCCAAGATGGTAGACTTATTGAGTCGGCGATCTCGGGCCACTCTCACCCATACAAGTCAAAGGATAAGCCCAAATAAACAGGAGTTCATAGCGTGTTCAGGATTCAGATCGAGTTACCTAGGTCATCATATGAAAAAGTCGGTCTTTACAGTAAACGGAGTTATAAAGAAAGAGCAACTTGTTTTGCTGTTCAGTCTTATGCAAACTCATTGCACAGGACGCCCCCACTCGCATGTCTCCACATGAACGATTTCGGATCACATTGTTTGTACTATGTAAAGCGGGCCGCATCCAATAGTGTCCCCATGATAAGGTACCCAGCCTTATCCCTATACTATAGACCGTTCTGGCTATTACTTGAGCTTGATCCACAATCATTTCACACATGAAGTTCAAGTATACAACCTAAAGCCATGGGTTCTTTGTTTATTGGAGTTAGGTCAAAAGTAAACACAATTCACTTTATTCAATAACAACTTTAATGAATAAACCTCAATAATAACTTTATTGCAAAGTAGAATATACATTCAGTTTACAAACCACGAGTTTTAGGACATAAACCCAACAAACTCCCACTTGGACTAAAACGTCAGTGGAGTATTACATGCTGGATGAGAAAAACTGGAATATTAAATACATCCATGGATTTTCTCCCACTGTTCTAATATACAGCTCGCAGTCCTAGACTCACTAGGTGCCCCTCGAACACTGTAGCCGTGAGAGACTTTGTAAACGGATCAACAATATTGTGCTCTGAGGCGATCTGCATAACGATCACGTCTCCTCGATGCACTATCTCCCTGATGAGATGATATTTCCGCTCAATGTGCTTTCCACGCTTATGGCTTCTTAGTTCTCTGGAATTTGCCACAACACCAGTATTATCACAATAAAGTGTGATAGATAAATTTATATTTGGAACAACTTCCAAATCCGTCAAGAACTTCCTAAGCCATACAGCCTCTTTCACAGCTTCGCAAGCCGCGACATACGCAACTTCCATGGTGGAGTTATGTTGCGTGCTCAGTGTGTATGTAAAATTGAATGGGAGAGCACTCAGATCATGCAAGCATACATGGTCTTGCAGCAAGTGATAAGTATAATTTAATTCGTTTTCCCAGAGATTGAGTTTAGTGACTAACGATTTGATGTGCTAAATTAGATAAGGTAACTTAAATTGGGTAGATTTTGGGTTGGTGTGCCGAAATATAGAAGATGCAAGAAGAAAGCAAGTGTAAAAGCAAAGCGAGTAAAGAAGTTTTAACTAAGTCTCATGCATCTCTCGATTACATGCATTAGATCTTTTAGTTTACTCATATCCAAGTAAGACTTAAAAACCTATTTATACACACAAGCTAACAAACGTGCTAGGAGAACGCCTATTCCTAGGTCATTCTCTGATTACCATAAAAGGCTAACATGAATGGATGACTCTGAATTCTTACTCCTTCCGGAGGTTAGGAATTCTTTAGACAAAATGGATGGCCAGTCGAAATCGCCCATGGGATGAAGCTCACATACATTCAATGCATTCATGCTATTCTACATGCTGAATTCTCATATTTATAGCCTACAGATTCATCTTTAGCAGACCTCTCTTAGATTAGTTACTCATGGTTTCCGAAGAACTGAGGGAGATGGATTGATTGAACATGAATTAAAGAACTTAGTAATATTAATTGAATAAGAAATGATAAGATAAAAAACTAATTGATTACTCTTTAAAAACAAGGTTCAGAACACCTCATAGAACAACGTGCGATGATCCGAAATCAGTAAAGATTAAGTGTATTAGAGAATGATTCAGAACAATGTCGCAAATGGAAAGCAGTAGAGACAAAGCAGTAAGAAAGCTGTAAACGTGCAGGGATCCTCCTCGTCGCAAAACACCTCGGATGAAGGGGAAGATTAGCTGGTCTTGGGGATAATTTAAATCAGAAGAGAAGAGGGATCTTCTCTTCTTCCTCTCGAATTATCGACGCCAAGGGCTGATTTCTTCGATCCAACAAACGGGAGAAGGAATTTCGTCTGCGGGTTGCTTCGCAACTGGGATCTCTTCGCTTCTGAGTCTGTTGAATGAATTGAAGTGGATTCAATTCGATTGCCTTGATCCTTCATCTCACCCTCTTTATATAGCTTTTAGGTACCTGCCAAAGGCTGCTCATTAATCGTGGATCACCATTCAACTTTGTGAGGTAGTCAAGCTTGACATGTGGCAGCAGCAGGGAGAGTTGACGGCTGGAAAATCGCAGTCAACAAAGACTGACGGCTGGAAAAATGCAGCAGCAAAGACTGTTTCATTGCGAGGGCCGCAATGTTTCCGCAATGTTCCTGCAATGTACATTTTAGCTCTTTTTACATCATTTTGCCTCCTTTTTCGTTCCTTTTCCAAATAAGCCTTAATTTAGCATCATTTCTCAAATTCTCACATTTAAGCACACATTAAGCTAACTTCTAACAAAAACACTCAAGAATTTCCATGATTTCTAGGTAATGGCCTTAAATAATGCACTTTTGGAGAGGTAACACACCCCCAAACTTGAGTTATTGCTAGTCCTCGAGAAATATAAAGGCTTACTTTGGCTGCTAAATCTTGTTTTTTAAACTCTACCTAACTGACTTGCTGACTTCCCTAGGCTTACTATCAAAGGCATTGTTGTCCTGTGACACTTTCCTAGGTTCAAACTAACTTCAAATTCTACCTATTCTGATTTCCCTCGCCTTTAAAACCTTCTGTTTTTACTAACTTCCTATCTTATGGTTTATCTGCCTATGTCATTGGGCTCATTGCGCAGTCATCCCCAAGCTTTCAAACTCTCCCTAGTTTTGACTCAGACTCAGTACATGCTTCTAATGTTTTTATTTTTGAGTTACCTAGGAATCCTTAGAGTCATGCCAGGCTCAGCACACACAAGTATCAGAGTACAGTCCATAAAACAAACTAAGCTCTGACATCACGATGTCGGATAGACACTCATCTACCTTGACAAACCTTCAAGCTACAGCCCTGTGCCTAGCAAACTTAGGATCAGAGTTCAACTTCACAGGACATCTAAGCACTTAGGCTGCAACTTCCTGGCACACATTCTTCTTCCTTGATTTTATTTTTCCCTTTTTTTTCTTTTCTTTTGGCAAAGTCTTCTCTTTGAATTGCCTTTTGATGCAGTGTCTCTTGTGGGTTACACAAATGGCCCTGATTACTCAACATTTTTAGAGAAAGACAATGTTCTTTTTCTTTTGGTTTCTTTTTGTTTTTTTTTTGTTTTTTTTTTTCAAGGAAGAACAATGTCTATTTCTTTGTTCAAGGGAGAGAGGAGTGTCCCTAGGCCTAGAGGTTGCCTCCCCGAAACTTAAACTTCTCATTGTCCCCAATGAGAGTCTGAGGTGGCACACCCCCAAACTTATCTTAGAAGCATCTAGTCGAAATAAAAACCAGACATAATTTAAAACTCCTAGGGATAGAATGACCCTCATAGTTCAGATAACTCATCAGCAGAAATTTACTAAAATCAACATGGTAAGGTCTAACAGAGGTACATGCTCAGCAATTTATGAAGCTAATTTAAAACTAACAAGGGTGTACTTGACACTCATCCAGCATGCTCAATAGACAGACTACCTATATATGGACATCAGTAATGCAGTCAAATAATGAGATTTAACGACATACAACCCAGCAGAAAGTCATATAACAACATGCTTAAACTAACAAAATATTGCGGTTTCCGCAAAGAAATCGCAATGATACCAACAAAGCAGATTTAACCGTGATCAAGGCTCCTAACATGCGATGTTCTATTCGTAAACAACTACAGGCACAGAAAGCTAATTAAGCTAACTAAACATACGAAGTTAAACTAAACTAAGCTACTCTACTCAAGCTAATCAAGGAAATTAAAACATACAAAAAATTTGATATTGGGGGGGGGGGGGGGGGGGGGGGGTAACTGGTTACAGAAAAGCAGGTTTTTTTTTTCTTGAGAGGGATCATAAATACTCCCTCGAATGCCGTCAGTCTGTGGCATTCATTCATCATTGTCTTCTTCGTCACTCCTCTCGCTCGGAGGCATCCAAGGGCTCAACAATCCAGCTGGAAAGGTGGGGAACTTGCACCGCATGTGCTCAGCTAGTTTCTGGTCTCTCGCTTGAGAATACTCAGCCCATTTGACAAATTTCCTTTGTAAGTCCATCAAGCAGGCCATGGTCATTGCTTGTGCAGCTGCAAGTCCATCCAGCTCGATTTCCATGTTGCCCCTCTTCTTCACCTTCAAGTCACTGGGCAGCTCAAGGTGGTCAGCATAGGCCAATTGCTTCTCCTCCATTGTCATAGGCACCTGTTAAGTCTCTGAAAGTGACTCATTTAGGACCCATTTAGCTTAGGAAGATGTACACTTTTAGGTGTTTTTGATAGCATTTAGCCTAAACCTATGCTTTAATATGAGAATTAGAAGAAGGTAGCTAATCTAGGACTTATGTACAATAGGTAGAAAAAGGGTTGAAAACCGAAGGAAAAGAATGAAAAAATGAGCATTGCGAATGAATTGCGAAAACATTGCGGTGACCGCAATTATTCAAGTAAAAACCGTAAGTTGACTGATCTTTTTCTGTTAATTTCCGTAATTTCAGGGATTCGTTCTTTCTCCTCCATCCATTCTGATATATGACGTTGAAGATTGATGGTTCTCCTTGGCCCAAACGCACCTGCAAACTACTATAAAAGGGGGCCAAAGTCGGAGGTTTGATCATGATTCGAAGCGCAGAAGTCTTCTCGCAGTCCACCATTTCTCTCTGTTTTCCTTTACCGTCTGTTGGAGTGGGAGTCTCAGCTGTTGGAATCGATAATCTGAGAGGAAGGAGAGGAGATTCTTCTTCTCTCTCGATTGGATTCATCCAAGCAAGGCTGACCTCTCATCCCTTCCATTCGAGGCGACTGCAACGAAGTTTACAAGCAACCTTTACTGCTTTTCTGTCTTTTTCTTCTCATTTCCAGCTTTGATTAGTTGTTGTTCTAGTTTAGTGTTTTACTTACTGCATTTCGTTGTTGTCTATCTTGGAATCATTTCTTTCAAAGCTTTCCTTTGTCGTTCAAACACTCAAAGTAATCGAAGTACAATTCTGCATTTCACAGTTTCCACCTTTTTCTGCTACGATTTTGTCTTGCTGTTTTAAGCACATTTCTCTTCTAAGCATGTCTGTTTTATCTACCCTTTCTGTTCTCCATATATCCATGAGTAGCTAAGTCACTTAGGGGCATGCTAATGACAGAACTATAGGCTAAAAAACGTGAACCAAGCATGTAGGATCGCCTTCGAAACATTGATTGTATGTAAGCTTCATCCCACGGGCAATTTCGATTGGCCATCCATTTTGTCCAAAGAACTCCTAACCTCTGGAAGGAGTAAGAGTTCAGAGTCATATAATCATGCTAGCCTTTCACGGTAATCAGAAAACGGCTTAGGAATAAGCGTTTTCCTAGTACAAACTAAACACTCCTGTTTTAACAAGATGCTTAAGACCTTACTTTGAAGTCGAGTAAACTTGAGACTCTAATGCATGGAATCGGACGATACTTGAGATAGAGTGAGTTTGATGTATAGAGAGTTGATCCAATGCTTGAGAATCGTATAAAAATGCCTATAGGATAGTCATTAGTAGCCCTTAATTCACCCATTTACACACTTTCACTGCTGTTTAATTGCGGTAACATTGCGGTCCTCGCAATTCTGCCATTTTATCATTCTGTTTAGCTGTTTTCTTCTTCGTTTATCAATTCCATCTCTTGTCCTTAGAGTCTGATTTCAACTTTGATTTGTTTTTGTTGCATCCCTTTACACATTCAGCAAAAATTAGATAATTAAAAACCAATTTTACCCCTTCAAATCCACCCCATCTTTCTTAACAAATACACTTCGCGAATAGCTAAACATAAGTCTCTGTGGAAAAAACGAATGAAATATACTTACTACTTGCTGTGAGACCATGTATGCTTGCATGTTCTAAGTGCTCTCTCTACCTTATTGCTTATTTATCTTTACACACTGAGCACGCAACAAGTTTTTGGCGCCGCTGCCGGGGACTTATTTTAAGTGAAAACGAAGTTTGTTAAGTTTGAAACATCAAGTTATTTTCCATTGAATTTGATCCATCTTCATTTCTTTTTCAGGTACCATTTAGGGTAGTTTATGAATGAGACTCCATCTAGTGATCTAGAGTTCGACCCTGAGCCTGAGAGATTATTTAAAGCTAGAAATAGAGCCAAGAAACGTCTCTTTAAACAAACCCTTTTACCTCCAATCATTGCGGGAACTACAATTCCTCCGCAATTACCTCAAGAAGAAATGGCTGGAGTAAATCAAAACCTGGTGCCTGTCCCTCGCAATCCCATTGAAATAGCGAATGACAAGGATAGCGCCATCCTTTCATATTTAGTACCTATGCCTGGGGAGCTGAACCCCAGCATAATCCGTCCTGAAATCACTGCCAACTCATTCGAGTTAAAGCCAGTGATGTTCCAAATGTTGTCCACTGTGGGACAATTCTTTGGAATAGAAAATGAGGACCCCCATAACCACCTTAGGAACTTCCTAGGAGTTAGTGACACATTCCTAATCCCTGGAGTTTCCCAAGAAGCCCTGAGGTTATATCTTTTCCCTTATTCTTTAAGGGACAAAGCCAAAACATGGTTAAATTCTTTACCCTCAGGATCTGTCCTCAATTGGACAGATTTAGCAGAAAAATTCCTAGTCAAATATTTCCCACCAGATAGGAATTCAACCTTCCGTGATGATATCATAAAATTCAAACAAGCTCCAAGTGAGTCCCTTCACGAAGCTTGGACAAGATTCAAAGACCTTCTCATTAAATGTCCCCACCATGGCATTCCATGGTGTATCCAAATAGAAGTCTTCTTTAAAGGATGCAACCCCAGCACCAGACAAGTTCTAAATTCATCTGCTGGTGGTTCCATGTTGTCCAAGAGTTACAACGAAGCTTATGAGATCTTGGAGAAGATCTCAACATCTCATTGTAGGTGGTCAGACGATCAAGTAGAGCCAACTAGGGCTCAAGACAAGGATGCTCTAAGCGCCATGAGCACCCAAATAAATGCCCTGACCAACCTAGTTAAGCAAATGGCTCAGGCCAATCTCCAAACCAGTGCCAATACCGCCACAGCCATGTCAATGGGCACCCAACCAAGTCAAGGCGAGGCACCTATCTGTGGATTCTGTGGGGAAGGGCACCCTTATGAATACTGCCCTGGGAATCCATCCTCAGTCTGCTATGTTGGAAGCCAGCAGCAGCCTAGGAATAACCCCTACTCACAAACTTACAACCCTGGTTGGAGAAACCACCCTAACCTGTCATGGGGTGGCCAACAAAACGCTAACCAAAATTCTAACCAACCAAGGCCGAGTGGAACACCTGGTTTCACTCCTCAACATAACCAGTCAATGTACCAAAAACCTTACAATCAACCTGTAGGATCTTCTGTAGAAAACCTACTCAAGGAATACATAGCTAAGAATGATGCTACTCTTCAGAGCCAGCAAGCTACTCTTAGGAGCCTGGAAAACCAAATAGGCCAATTAGCCAATGAACTTAAAAGTAGGCCCCAAGGTAGACTCCCTGCTGACACCGAGGTGCCAAGGAGAGATGGCAAAGAACAAGTTCAAGCAATTGAACTTAGAAGTGGCAGACCATTGGTGAGCAACACAAAAGACATACCAAAGAGAGTAGAGAACACTGAGTCTAGTGCTCCACTGGAGTCTTTGCCAAACCAAGGTCCACCACCGACTAGCACATCAGGAGCCAGGCTAGAACCAATTATTGAGGAGGTAGAAGAAATTCCAAGGCCTCCACCTATCCTAAAGCGCCCTGACATCCCTGCATATGTGCCACCACCTCCATACCCTCGAAGGCTTAAGAAGAAGCAAGAACAGGAAGTTCATTTTAATAAATTCTTAGAAATACTTAAGCAAGTGCATGTTAACATTCCTTTTGTTGAAGTTTTACAGTCGATGCCTTCTTATGTAAAGTTTTTGAAGGACATTATTACTAACAAAAAAATAATTGGTGAGTTTGAAACAGTAAACCTCACCGAGGAGTGCAGTGCCATCCTCCAGAACAAGCTGCCCAAGAAGGAGAAGGATCCTGGTTCCTTCACCTTACCTGTAGAACTTGGAGGCAAGCACGTGGGCAGAGCGCTTTGTGACCTGGGCGCCAGCATAAATCTCATGCCCCTGTCCCTATTCCGCCAGTTAGGAATGGGAGAAGCACGTCCAACCACAGTCACTTTACAACTAGCAGACAGATCCATCGCATATCCGGAAGGTAAGATTGAGGATATTCTAGTTAAAGTTGACAAATTTATTTTCCTTGCAGATTTCATTGTCCTGGACTATGAGGCAGACAAGGAAGTCCCCATCCTGCTAGGTAGACCATTTCTAGCCACAGGTAGGGCACTTATAGACGTCCAAAAAGGTGAACTTACTATGAGGGTTCATGATGAAGAGGTAAAGTTTAGTGTATATAAAGCTTTAAGGTACCCCTCTGACCTTGAATCCTGTGCTAATATGGACGTTATTGATTCTTTAATGGAAGAACAATTAGAGCATGTATTATTAACCAAACATGCCAATGAATATGTAGGATTAGATATAGATGACTTAAATATATCTGACATAATGGATATGCCTGTAGATAACCCACAGCATGTATGTATGAATATAGATTTAACTGATAGAACTGTAAATCCTTTGAAGCCCTCCATTGAGCATCCACCTGTTTTAGAACTAAAACCACTACCCACTCACCTCAAGTATGCATATTTAGGAAATAATGATACACTGCCTGTAATTATTTCTTCTAAACTAAGTGAACAGCATGAGGGTGAATTAATTTTACTGCTTAAGCAACATAGGAAGGCTATAGCATGGACTATTGCTGATATTCGAGGCATTAGCCCTTCTTATTGCATGCACAAAATTATACTAGAGGAAGAGCACACACCTAGGGTAGATCACCAGCGTAGGCTAAACCCCTCTATGAAAGAGGTAGTAAAGAAGGAAATAATAAAATGGTTAGATGCAGGAGTGATTTTCCCCATAGCTAGTAGCCAGTGGGTGAGCCCCATCCAATGTGTACCTAAAAAGGGGGGAATAACTGTGGTAGTCAATGAGAATAACGAACTGATTCCAACAAGGACTGTCACAGGGTGGAGAGTGTGTATGGATTACAGAAAATTAAATAAAGAGACTAAAAAAGACCATTTCCCTATACCGTTCATTGACCAGATGCTAGACAGAATAGCTGGTAGAGCCTACTATTGTTTCTTAGATGGCTATTCAGGCTATAATCAAATTACTATAGACCCTAAGGATCAAGAGAAGACCACCTTCACTTGCCCTTTTGGAACGTTTGCCTTCCGCAGAATGCCTTTTGGCTTATGCAATGCACCGGCAACTTTCCAAAGGTGCATGATGGCAATCTTCTCCGAGTTGGATGAGTCCATGATAGAAATATTCATGGATGACTTCTCAGTTTTTGGGGATTCATTTAAAACCTGTCTAGAAAATTTAGGACAAGTCATGGCTAGGTGTGAGGAGACCAACCTAGTCCTAAATTGGGAAAAATGCCATTTTATGGTAGATGAAGGGATTGTCTTAGGACACAGAGTGTCAAGGGCAGGTGTAGAAGTTGATCGGGCCAAGATTGAGGTCATAGAGAAGTTGGTAGAGCCCCAGAATGTCAAAGCCATTAGAAGCTTCTTAGGGCATGCTGGCTTCTACAGAAGGTTCATTAAGGACTTTTCTAAGATAGCCAAGCCTCTGTGTGAGCTATTAGAGCTAAATAGACCCTTCATCTTCTCTAAGGAATGTGTAGTAGCTTGGACCACCCTTAAGAAAGCACTAGTCACAACCCCTATCATAGTAGGACCAAATTGGGATCTTCCCTTTGAGATGTTATGTGATGCCAGTGACTATGCTGTAGGAGTGATGTTAGGCCAGAAGATTGACAAGCTAACACACCCTGTCTATTATGCTAGTAAGACCTTGAATGAGGCTCAATGTAATTATACAACTACTGAGAAAGAGATGCTTGCTGTAGTGTTTGCCTGCGAAAAATTTAGAAACTATATTGTAGGCACTAGGACAATTGTATACACTGACCATTCTGCCTTGAAATATCTTATGAGGAAGGCTGATGCCAAGCCTAGATTGATTAGATGGGTGTTATTGCTGCAGGAATTTGATTTGGACATTCGGGACAAGAAAGGATGTGAAAATGTGGTTGCAGATCACCTGTCTCGATTGCAGCACAATTGCGAAAACATTGCGGAGACCGCAATTTCTGATGCTTTTATTGATGAACATGTCTTTGCTTTGGCTCATCGTGATAACGATGAGGAACCTTGGTTTGCTGACATTGCTAACTTCCGTGCATCACAGGTATTGCCAGTGTTCAAGGGAGGACAAGAGAAGAAGAGGTTCCTTCATGAAGCAAGGAAATTCATCTGGGATGACCCCACACTTTACAGAACCTGTGCTGATGGCTTGCTAAGGAAGTGTGTTTCAGCTGCTGAAGCGAAGTCTGTGCTGCAGCACTGTCACTCATCTCCTTATGGTGGACACTTTGGTGGCCAAAGAACAGCTGCGAAGGTATTTCAGAGTGGCTACTACTGGCCAACAATCTTCAAGGATGCCCACAACTATGCCCACAGCTGTGATGAATGCCAAAGAACAGGTAACCTCAGTCGAAAGGATGAGATGCCCCTCACCTACATCTTAGAGTTGGAGCTCTTTGATGTGTGGGGCATTGACTTCATGGGACCATTCCCTCCATCATCAGGTAACCTCTACATATTAGTAGCAGTGGATTATGTGTCCAAGTGGGTAGAGGCCAAAGCATGTCCTAATAATGATGCTAAAACAGTCACTAACTTCTTGCATAGGCACATTTTCACTAGATTTGGGACTCCTCGTGCTATCATTAGTGATGAGGGGTCACATTTCATTAATAAGGCTATGGAGAAAGTATTGGCTAAATATAACATTAGGCATAGAGTAGCCACTCCCTACCACCCACACTCAAATGGTCAGGCTGAAATTTCAAATAGGGAGATAAAGAACATCCTAGAAAAGGTAGTCAAACCTAATAGGAAAGACTGGTCCTTCAAGCTTGAGGATGCACTTTGGGCTTATAGGACAGCATATAAGACACCTCTAGGAATGTCCCCTTATAGGCTGGTATATGGCAAAGCTTGTCACTTACCACTTGAGTTGGAAAACAAAGCATTTTGGGCCATGAAGGAATTGAATTTTTGTGTAAAGGATGCGGGGACACTGAGGTCTTTGCAGCTACATGAACTTGATGAGCTTAGGATATGGCCTATGAGAATGCCAAAATGTATAAAGAAAAGACCAAAATATGGCACGACAGTAGACTTAGGATCAAAGACTTTAGGAAAGGCCAACTTGTCCTATTATTTAACTCACGTTTAAAGATATTTCCAGGCAAACTAAAGTCCAGATGGTCGGGTCCATTTGTTATTACTAATGTCTTTGTTCATGGTGCGATAGAGATAAAAAACTTGCAGCAAGGACAGCCTTTTATGGTAAATGGTGCCAGATTGAAGCACTACTATGAGGAAGGAGATGTGAAGACTCTCTCGGCCTTCCTCTTGCATGAAGCATGAAGTTAAAAACGAGAGAGAACGAGTGGTTACTGTGCTCGTTTAGTCAAGGCCAATGCCTTAGTTTATTTTTTCTGTTTTTCCGATTATCGTTTGTATGTTTTGTGGTGTGATTTAAGTTGCGTATTTAATGTTTGTTTTATTTGTTTTTGCAGGGATTCGAAAGAGGGGATCAAGGAGAGTAATCCCAGCTTTAAAACTCAAAAAACGATCGAGCCAAATAAAAGATACGGACGAGCAAAGTTTGAGATTTTTATGAAAAAATATCCCTGGAATTGCGCTGGAATTGCTGGATTCGCAAAAAAAGAGCCGTTGGGATTTTTTTTTTTTTTTCCGTTGCCTTTATATCCGTTGGAAAGCGCTCGATCGATACGATTCTCTCATTCTCTGATTTCCAAGAACTCTGCGATTCTCTTCATCTTTGATTCTTCTCTCAAGATCTCCAAGACTCGACAATGGTTTCCACAAGGGCTGAAAGATCCGCAGCCAAGAAGAAGGCTGATGACGCAGCTGAAGCGGCTGCGAGGGAAGCACTGCTCACCCTTGCAGATGATGGTGCCGTTCGCACCGGACCTCTTCCTAAGCTTCCTATCCGTAGGAAGAAGTGGAGGGTGGTCACTGAGATCCCTGCTGGACCATCTGAGCCAGCGGGCACGCCTAAGAAACGCCGGTGGAGTGTCGAGATGGCCGCCGAACCAAGCACAGCGAAGACTCCCTCTGTGGAGAGTCAAGAAACTGATCGTGCATCCCACGAGTCAGCCAAAGAAGGTTCGTCGCCATCCGCATCACCTGCGCCCAACCCTTCACCGTCTGAACCAGTGCCAAGCGCAGAGTCGTCACCGCCTGCACAGAGCTCCGAGTTGTCTCCAGCACCTCAGAGTCCTGACCCGACACCTGCAGCAGCGCAGAGTCCTGAACTGCCGTCTTCGCCACTGAGTTCTGCGCAGACACCATCAGCAGAGCTCAATCCCACGCCATTGCACAATTCTCCTCGGCCTGATCCTGAATTCCCATATGGGGATTATCAAGAGTCCACGCAGGGCAGTGGCGATGCTGGGGAAGACGAAGTCTTCTCTCCCATGAGGGAAGACAGCCCTGATGTTCCTGCACAGCAGGATGATTCCATGGAGGAGACGTTGGGGGCATGCCTCCAGCAGATCAACATTAAGAAGAAGAAGAAGAAGGCCAAGATTGTCAAGGCCAAGAAATCAAAGAAGCTGAAGAAGAAGAAGGCCAAGAGAGTGCCTTCAGCAGACAAAGAAAGCACGGAGCCATCACTCAAAAGGCTCAAGGTTGAGGCTGCCGAGTCAGCCAAACCAGCAGATAAGGGGAAGGCCAAGCTCTACCCTGAAGACGAACCTCAGTCAGTGAGGTATGTCTCATCTGATGCTGAATCCAGGGGTGCTGAGTTAAGGAAGAGGGAGTTGCTGCACGAGAAAGGCTTCCTCGACCGACCTGCTGACCTGCCGCAGTTCTTGCGCGCAGGGGTGATCAACCACGGCTGGGAGGAATTCTGCAGACCGCCTAATCCAGCATACACGAGCATGGTGTATGAGTTCTACGCCAATGTGCTCAGCCCTGAGGATGGCCTGTCTGTGGTCAGAGGGGTAGAAGTAGATTTCTCAGCCAAGGCCATCAACGAAGCCTTTGGTCCCAAGGGCCAAACACATACAGATTATGCACGGATCGTTGACGAGCCTACTGAGGCAGTGCTGGAAGAGGCCATTCGCACCATTGGCCAGCCTGAAGCTTCTTGGACCGTGTCACGCAATGGGAGGCACACTCTCATGAGTGCCAACCTCACGGCTAAGGCAGCTGTTTGGTTTTCGTTCGTGCGAAGGAGATTGTCCCCGGTGACTCACGAGACTACAATAAACCAGAGCCGATCGCTGCTGGTGTATGCGATAATGAGAGGTCTCACGATCAACGTGGGAGAAGTCATCTCTGCTGCTATTGCCGAATGCGCCAAGAAAGGTAAGGGACCACTGTTTTTCCCTAACACCATAACCAAGCTATGTTTGCTTGCAGGAGTCCCCACCGAGCGCCTGGAGCAGCAGATGGCCTACACGGGCCATTTGGAGCTGCCTGCTAACCTGAGGCTGAGAAGAAAGGGGAATATGGAGTTTGAACTGGATAGGCTGGCTGCTGAACAGTCTCTATCCATGGCCTGCTTAATGGATATGCAGAGAAGAATGGCTCAATGGGCCACTTATGCGCAGGCGAGGGACAAGGAAGTTGCAGACCAGCTGGGGTGCCTCTTCCCTGAGTTCCCTACCAATCTTCTAACTCCATGGGTGCCCCCACGACCAAGACAACCTGATGAGGATGACGAGAATTGAGTGCTGGTTTGAAGTGCACTGAAGGGAGTATTGCTGTTCCCTTAGAAAACGAAAACAATTTTCTGCTTTCTAATAGACAATGTGAATTATGCTGTTTTTGGTTCAATTTTGATCTGTTTTTGATGTTTAGTTTTATGTTTTTTCTTTTGTTTAGGATAGTCTGATATTAGCTGCCTAGGTAGGTTCATTTAGTTTTATTTTTGTCGAGCTTAAAGTGACTGAAAAAAGCATGTTTAGGGGCCTGAATCGATGTTATATCTGCCCTAATTGAATTGCGAAAAAATTGCGGTTCCCGCAATTTTTGTGCCTGGTTGCATGTTTTGGACTGTCTGTTTAGTTAGGCTGTGATCTGTTACAATTCTATCTTTTGCTACTAGCATGACTACCTTATATAGCTGATCTTAAAGCATGCTGGATGAGTGTCATAGGACACCCTTTGATTGTTTAAATTAGCCTCTGAATAGGGCTCAGCATGCATAAACCATCAGTCCTTAAACTGTCTGTTATGTTCAAATTTTCTACTGCTGGAATAATTGCTCTTAGAATGTTTTGCCTATGCCTAGGATTTTTAGATTCTCTTTGTTTTACCTTAGACTAGATGCTTCTAGGACAAGTTTGGGGGTGTGCCACCTCAGACACTCATTGGGGACAATGAGTAGTTTAAGTTTGGGGGAGGCCACCCTAGGCCTAGGAACATTCCTCTCTTCCTTAGGACATAAGCATTCTTCTTCTCCTTTACAAAAAATGATGAACTGAAAAAAAAAAAAAATGAAAAATAGAATAAAGAGGGGGGTCTCTCTTAGGTTGCTAAGTAATCAGTGCCAAGTGTGTGACCCACAAGTGGCATTGCATCAAAAGGCAACCAAAGGATAGGCCCCACCTAAGAAAGGAAAAAGGGAGAAATAGGGGAAGAAGAATGTATGCTTAGGAGTTATAATCTTGTGGCTTAGATGTCCTATTAAAAAAAAAAAAAAAAAAAAGAACTCTGATCCTCAATGAGCTAAGCACAAGGTTGTAGCTTTTAGGTTTGTCCAGGGAGATGAATGTATATCCAATGTAGTGATGCCAGGGTTTAGGTTGTTCTCTAAAAGTACCACTGTCACTGTTAATACTAAAACTGGCATGACTCTAAGGAATCCTAGACACATTAAAAATAAGCTAGAAGCATGTACTGAGTCTGGAGTAAAACTTGGTAGAATTTGAAACCTTAGGGATAGTGGCATGATATTATAAAAGTAGCTAGATCAGTAGTAGGGGGTTAATAAAAACAGCAGGTATAGTAGGCAGGTGAAGTCAGAAGAAGCTTGATAAGAGGTTAGTTCTAAACGTAGAGGTGTGTCACAGGACAGCACTGCTAGAGATAGGGATATAGGGGAGTCAGTAAGTGGTCAAAGAAGATAAAATAACAAGCCTAAGTAAGTCCTTAGTATGCTTGAGGACAAGCAAAACCTTAAGTTTGGGGGTGTGTTAAGTCTCTGAAAGTGACTCATTTAGGACCCATTTAGCTTAGGAAGATGTACACTTTTAGGTGTTTTTGATAGCATTTAGCCTAAACCTATGCTTTAATATGAGAATTAGAAGAAGGTAGCTAATCTAGGACTTATGTACAATAGGTAGAAAAAGGGTTGAAAACCGAAGGAAAAGAATGAAAAAATGAGCATTGCGAATGAATTGCGAAAACATTGCGGTGACCGCAATTATTCAAGTGAAAACCGTAAGTTGACTGATCTTTTTCTGTTAATTTCCGTAATTTCAGGGATTCGTTCTTTCTCCTCCATCCATTCTGATATATGACGTTGAAGATTGATGGTTCTCCTTGGCCCAAACGCACCTGCAAACTACTATAAAAGGGGGCCAAAGTCGGAGGTTTGATCATGATTCGAAGCGCAGAAGTCTTCTCGCAGTCCACCATTTCTCTCTGTTTTCCTTTACCGTCTGTTGGAGTGGGAGTCTCAGCTGTTGGAATCGATAATCTGAGAGGAAGGAGAGGAGATTCTTCTTCTCTCTCGATTGGATTCATCCAAGCAAGGCTGACCTCTCATCCCTTGCATTCGAGGCGACTGCAACGAAGTTTTCAAGCAACCTTTACTGCTTTTCTGTCTTTTTCTTCTCATTTCCAGCTTTGATTAGTTGTTGTTCTAGTTTAGTGTTTTACTTACTGCATTTCGTTGTTGTCTATCTTGGAATCATTTCTTTCAAAGCTTTCCTTTGTCGTTCAAACACTCAAAGTAATCGAAGTACAATTCTGCATTTCACAGTTTCCACCTTTTTCTGCTACGATTTTGTCTTGCTGTTTTAAGCACATTTCTCTTCTAAGCATGTCTGTTTTATCTACCCTTTCTGTTCTCCATATATCCATGAGTAGCTAAGTCACTTAGGGGCATGCTAATGACAGAACTATAGGCTAAAAAACGTGAACCAAGCATGTAGGATCGCCTTCGAAACATTGATTGTATGTAAGCTTCATCCCACGGGCAATTTCGATTGGCCATCCATTTTGTCCAAAGAACTCCTAACCTCTGGAAGGAGTAAGAGTTCAGAGTCATATAATCATGCTAGCCTTTCACGGTAATCAGAAAACGGCTTAGGAATAAGCGTTTTCCTAGTACAAACTAAACACTCCTGTTTTAACAAGATGCTTAAGACCTTACTTTGAAGTCGAGTAAACTTGAGACTCTAATGCATGGAATCGGACGATACTTGAGATAGAGTGAGTTTGATGTATAGAGAGTTGATCCAATGCTTGAGAATCGTATAAAAATGCCTATAGGATAGTCATTAGTAGCCCTTAATTCACCCATTTACACACTTTCACTGCTGTTTAATTGCGGTAACATTGCGGTCCTCGCAATTCTGCCATTTTATCATTCTGTTTAGCTGTTTTCTTCTTCGTTTATCAATTCCATCTCTTGTCCTTAGAGTCTGATTTCAACTTTGATTTGTTTTTGTTGCATCCCTTTACACATTCAGCAAAAATTAGATAATTAAAAACCAATTTTACCCCTTCAAATCCACCCCATCTTTCTTAACAAATACACTTCGCGAATAGCTAAACATAAGTCTCTGTGGAAAAAACGAATGAAATATACTTACTACTTGCTGTGAGACCATGTATGCTTGCATGTTCTAAGTGCTCTCTCTACCTTATTGCTTATTTATCTTTACACACTGAGCACGCAACAGCACCCCTGCGCGTAAGCATAATTTAGTAATGGTGTTAGGGAAAAAGAGTCTGCCCTTACCCACATCAATGGTGAGTCCCTTCATAATCGCATAAATTAGCAGCGACCTCCCCTGATTGATGGTTGTCTCATGCGTGACAGGGGAGACTCTCCTTCGAATCAGGGAGAACCAAACGGTCGCCTTGTCCTTGAGGGTTGCACTCATCAGTGTGTGCTTCCCATGCTTCGAGACTGCCCATGCTGCCTCTGGTTTCCCTATCATGTTCAGAGCCTCCTCCAGGACTACCTATGAGGGTGAAGCCATGATACTCGAATACTCAGAATTTTTATGCCCCTTGAGAGCATAAACTTCGTTGATTGCCTCAGCAGAGAAGTCAACATCCACGCCCCTCACCACCGAAGAACAGCCTTCGGGGTGAATGAGGTTGGCGTAGAAGTCATACACCATCTCAGAGTAGGCCTGAATTGGGGGCCTACACAACTCTTCCCAGCCGTGGTTCATAATTCCTGCGCGCAAGAATTGCGACAGGTCCGCATGAGAGTCAAGAAATCCTTTCTCGTGAAGGAGTTCTCTCTTCCTCAACTCCAGGCCCCTGGCCTCTGCATCCTTGGACACATACCTCTCGCCTCGAGGCTCATCTTCTCGATACATCTTTCCCTTCCCCTTGTCCTTTGCCTTGGCTGCCTCAACAGCCTCAGTCTTCAACTTCTTGATAGAGGGTCCAGCTTCAGCCCTCTTCTTTTTGGTTTTCTTGGAGGCTTTTGGCTGTTTGGCCCTCACAATTACAGGGGCCCTCTTCTTGAGCCTCGTATTGGCAGCCAATTGCTGGATGCATTCATCCAGCGTATCATCCATTGAATCTCTGCTCTCTTTCTCCACAGGACTGTCAAGATTGAAATCCCTGAAGGGAGAGACTACCTCCTCGTCTTCATCCGCATCACCGATTGATGCAGAGTCTGGTTGTCCTACAAGGGGGACTTCAGGTTCCGATGGTTGTTGAGTGGGTTCAGGACTTTGCATGGCCGTCTCCATCGATGGTTCGCCACTGGTAACGCTTTCCTCACCCATGGATTTCCGAATTCTGGTCTTTGGGGCTTCCAGGGCAATCTTCCACTTCTTTCTAGGGGACTGCGTTGGATTAGAGCTGGTTGCAGCCTCAGTTGTCGCCACCTTCCACTTCCTCTTCACAGGGAGCTTCGGAGGTCTCGAAGGTTTCACAGCTTCAACGTTTGCCAAGGAGAGCAACGCATCCCTCACTAATTCAGCATCCTCCGTGATTAGGGATGTCTTCTTGGGCGTGGATCGTTCAGCTCTTGTGGAAACCATTGTCGTTTCTTGAAGGTGAACTTTGGGATTTTCTGAGGAAGGCGAGATATGGTTTGTGGAATTCGAGGGTTTGAGAATCGTAAATGGGAAAGATCCACAACTCTTCCTATTTATACTAGGTTGTCCCCTAACGGCTATATTATTGCGGACTCCGCAATATTTCCGCAATTTTTCAGCAATTTTTCAGCAAATCTTTGAAAATGTAACCGTTGGGATTTTATCCTTGATTGTTGTTTGTTGCAAGATTATAACAACTAAATCTTTGATTTTTCAAGATCTCCTCCTTCATCTTCTCCTGGCCTCTTGATTTACCTCCCTCATTGCCGTTTAAGATTTCAATTTCCACGCTTCTAATCATAAATAAAAACAAACTTAGTTAATACTAGAAATAAAAATACTCTAAGCAATCTAAAAGAAAAACAATAAAGAATATCTATTCCATAATCCTTTGATGGTTGAGCATAAAGATAATTCCACTAAATGCCCTTGCTCATTCTTTCTTTCTTTGCTCTTAGGCTTCGGATAGGAGGAAGGCTGAGAGTGTTTTCACATCTCTTTCCTCATAGTAGTGCTTCAATCTAGCACCATTCACCATGAACGGCTGACCTTGATTCATATTTCGAATTTCAATTGCACCATTAACAAACACATTAGTAATCACAAAAGAACCTGACCAACGAGACTTAAGTTTGTCAGGAAATAATCTAAGTCGTGAATTGAATAGTAAAACATGCTGGCCCTTTTTGAAATCCTTAATCCTAAGTCTACTATCATGCCAAATTTTAGTTTTTTCTTTATACATTTTAACATTCTCGTATGACATGTGTCTTAGTTCATCCAATTCATGTAATTGTAGAGAACGCAATGTTCCCGCATCGGTTACGCAATAATTTAACTCTTTTAAACCCCAAAAAGCTTTGTTTTCTAATTCAAGGGGTAAGTGGCATGCTTTTCCATATACTAACCTATAAGGAGACATTCCTAATGGAGTTTTATATGCAGTCCAATACGCCCATAGTGCATCATCTAATTTAAAAGACCAATCATTTCTATTCGGTTTTACAACTTTTTTAAGTATACTTTTGATCTCTCTATTAGAAATTTCAGCTTGTCCATTTGAGTGGGGGTGGTAGGGTGTTGCTACCCTATGCCTAACATTATATTTAGCTAACACTTTTTCCATGGCTTTGTTTATAAAATGTGTTCCTTCATCACTTATGATGGCACGTGGTGTGCCAAATCGTGTGAAAATATGCCTATTTAGAAATCTAACAACTGTTTTAGCATCTTTTAACGGACATGCAATTGCCTCAACCCATTTTGAGACATAATCTACAGCTACTAAAATGTAAAGATTACCAGCAGATGGTGGGAATGGACCCATGAAGTCAATGCCCCATACATCAAAGAGTTCTAACTCTAAGATGTATGTTAGAGGCATCTCATCCTTCCTACTGAGGTTACCTGTTCGTTGGCATTCATTGCAATTGTGTGCGAAGTCATGTGCATCCTTGAAGATTGTTGGCCAAAAGTAGCCACTCTGAAATACCTTTGCAGCAGTTCTTTGTCCACCAAAGTGTCCTCCATACGGGACTGTATGGAAATGGTGCAAGATTGACCTTGCTTCAGCAGCTGACACACATTTCCTTAGCAATCCATCCGCACAGCTTCTGTATAGGGTTGGATCGTCCCAAATGTACTTCCTAGCCTCGTTTAAGAATTTCTTCTTATCTTGCCCCCCTCTGAAAGTTGGTAACACCTGCGAGGCAAGAAAGTTTGCAATATCAGCAAACCATGGTTCATCACTGTTATCACAGTGTACTAACACAAAAACATGTTCATCAATAAAGGAATCAGTCATTGCGGGCTCCGCAATTTTTCCGCAATGACTCTGCAATCTTGATAAATGATCAACAACTACGTTTTCACATCCTTTTTTATCTCTAATCTCTAGATCAAACTCTTGCAAAAGTAACACCCATCTAATTAGTCGAGGCTTAACATCAGCCTTCCTCATTAAGTACTTTATTGCAGCATGATCAGTATAAACAATCGTTTTATTTCCTACAATATAAGGCCTGAATTTTTCACATGCAAACACTACCGCTAACATCTCTTTCTCTGTGGTAGTGTAGTTACATTGTGCTTCATTCAAAGTTTTACTTGCATAATATACAGGGTGTGTTAATTTATCTCTCTTTTGGCCAAGCATAGCCCCAATTGCATAGTCACTAGCATCACACATTAGTTCAAAAGGCATCAACCAATTTGGGCCTACTATGATTGGTGCTTTGACTAAGGCATCTTTAAGCTTGGTCCATGCTATTAAACATTCATTTGAGAAGACAAAAGTTCTATTCAGCTCTAGAAGCTCACACAGGGGTTTAGAGATTTTTGAAAAGTCTTTTATAAACCTTCTATAAAATCCTGCATGTCCTAAGAAACTTCTTATAGCTTTGACATTTTTAGGTTCAACTAACTTCTCAATGACTTCTATTTTGGCCTTATCGACCTCTACTCCTGCTTTGGACACTCTATGTCCTAATACTATTCCTTCTTCCACCATGAAGTGGCATTTTTCCCAATTTAAGACTAGGTTGGTTTCTTCACACCTAGTTAAGACTTGTCCTAGGTTTTCTAGGCATTGGTGAAAGGAGTCACCAAAAACTGAGAAGTCATCCATAAATATCTCTATTATGGACTCATCTAGGTCAGAGAAGATAGCCAACATACATCTTTGGAACGTTGTTGGTGCATTGCATAAGCCAAATGGCATTCTGCGAAAAGCAAACGTGCCAAAGGGACATGTAAATGTTGTTTTCTCTTGATCCTCGGGTCTATGGTGATTTGGTTATACCCTGAGTAGCCATCTAAAAAGCAATAAAAGGCTTGGCCAGCTATTTTATCTAGCATTTGGTCTATAAAGGGTAAAGGAAAATGGTCTTTTTTAGTTTCTTTATTAAGTTTTCTATAATCCATACATACTCTCCATCCTCTGACAGTTCGAGTTGGTATTAGTTCATTGTTTTCATTAACTACTACAGTCATACCACCCTTCTTTGGTACACATTGGATAGGACTGACCCACTGACTATTGGCTATTGGAAAGATCACTCCTACATCTAGCCACTTGATAATTTCTTTTTTAACTACCTACGTTGATGATCTACTCTAGGTATATGTTCTTCCTCTAATAATATCTTATGCATGCAATAAGATGGACTTATACCCATAATGTCAACAATCGTCCAACCAATAGTTTTTCTATGTTGCTTAAGCAGCAATATTAACGCAATTTCATGCTGTTTATTTAGTTTAGACGAAATAATGACAGGCAAGGTATCTTTCTCTCCTAGATATGCATATTAAGATGTTCAGGCAATGGTTTCAGTTCTAGTAAAGGTGGTTGATCAATTGATGGCATCATAGGATTTGTGGTTCTTTTAGACAGTTCATTGGTCATGCATATATGCTGAGGGTTATCCACAGATACATCCATCAATTCAGAAATATTTAAATCATTCACATCTATTTGTGCGTAATTAGTAGCATGCTTGACTAACAATTCATGCTCAAGTTCTTCTTCCATTAATGAGTCTACTATATCTATAGTTGCACAGTGTTCAAGATTAGAAGGGTACCTCAAAGCTTTAAAAACACTGAACTTAACCTCCTCATCATGGACTCGCATGGTGAGCTCACCTTTTTGGACGTCAATTAGGGCCCTACCTGTGGCTAAGAAGGGTCTGCCCAATAGGATTGGCACCTCTTTGTCTGCCTCATAGTCCAAGATTATAAAATCTGCAAGAAAAATAAATTTGTCAACCTTGACTAGTATATCCTCAATCTTACCTTCAGGGTATGCGATGGATCTGTCTGCAAGTTGCAAGGTGACTGTTGTTGGTCGTGCTTCTCCTATCCCAAGCTGTTGGAATAGTGACAAGGGCATAAGGTTGATGTTGGCTTCCAGATCACACAAGGCTCTGCCCACATGTTTGCCTCCCAATTCTACTGGCAAAGTGAAGGAACCAGGATCCTTCTCCTTCTTTGGCAGCTTATTTTGGAGTATGACACTACACTCTTCTGTGAGGTTAACTGTTTCAAACTCACCAATAACTTTTTTGTTAGTTATAATATCTTTTAAGAATTTTACATATGTTGGCATAGACTGCAAAACTTCCACAAAGGGAATATTAACATGGACTTGTTTCAAGATTTCCAAAAACTTATGTAAATGAGCTTCCTGCTCTTGTTTCTTCTTGAGTCGTCTAGGGAATGGAGGTGGTGGCACATAGGTAGGCAAGTCAGGTTGCCTAATGACAGGGGGAGGCCTAAGAATTTCTTCTGGTTCCTCAACGATAGGTTCCAGCCTCGCCCTTGTTGTGCTTGGTTGTATTTGGTCAAGATTAGGCAGAGAATCCAGTGGAGCACTAGACTCTTCATTCTCTACTCTCTTTGGTGCTTGGTAACAAGATTTTTGAATGTCCTGCTATAAATTCGGGTTGTCGAGACCCGCCAAAATAAAATTTATAAGCCTATTAACCAAAGCTTTGCAGCTAGTGGTAATAGGGTCGATCCACGGAGAAGGTTATGATTGAAATTAAATTGAACTTGAAATTAATTAATCAATTGGGTTTTTTGTAACGGGGGGATGTTTAAGCATGCAAATAAGAGAAGTAATCGCTAACGGAAGAATTAAAGAGAGAGAGATTGACGAGTGCACGGTTTGGGGATTTTCGGGATTTCTTTGTTAGACATTCTACAACTTATCATTTAATACAATCCTAAGGCTAGCAGTTTGTAATGCACGGGGTCGGTTACCCCGGCAAACGCCTAGTGTAACCGGCTCCATAGCAATTAATTAAATCAGAAGATCCAATTAAACATTATCTAAAGTTTCATTAGGGTGATCAACCCCAAATTGACTCTAAACAGTCACTAGCATACCGCGATGGACATTCGATCACGTAATCTAATTGCTAACTGGCTACCCGCCAATGCTGTATGTAACCAACAATTATCATGCATGACTCGATACTCCAGTTTAATTTTATTATTCTGTGTTACTAGCCGAATAGTGAGAGGCACGACATCGCTACTCTTTAACGCTAACATATGCTAGAAAACACGATTGTCAGTCGGCGAAATCTAACATATGCATAGGATGAAGCAAGAACAATAAATGCATACAAATCAACAACCAAGTTGGAAATTAAAGCATAGATTATCAAAGCATAAAAGTCTAACAAATTATCCCTCAAATGATCCCAAACCGTTCACAATACCTTAGCCGTCCATGGGACGGATTGTCACTACCGCTCCAAGGAAGGCCATGGAAGTCATCCCTAAGCTATTACAAGTTACAAGCTCCAAAACATGCCACAAATGGCGGAGCTAAGGTAAAAAATGGGGAAAAACCGAGAGGAAGAAGATGAAAAACGAAGCAAAATAATGGCTGAAAATCGTCCTTCAGCCGATTTAAAATCGTCGTAGCGTCGAGACGCTGGGACAGCGTCGCGACGCTGGGACCTAATTAATCCGTGCGCGCCTCGCGATGGCGTCTCGACGCTGGCCCGATAATTTCCTCCGCGCGCCTCCTTCGGAGTGTCTCGACGCCAAGGCAGGGTCTCGACGCTTCGGCAGCGTCGAGCAAGCGTCTCGACGCTGATGCTCGACGCTTGCTCTCAGGTTTGGGCTGGAAAATTGCCTCTCCTAGGCAATTTTGGTCCGGTTCTTCTTGGATCGACTTGCCCTTTTCCCGATGCACTCCCGGGGCGTTAAAACTCCGCTATTAGCTCTGAAACGGGTCCAATGGACGCACGAGCTCTTCGCCGCATTTCTCCTATAAACGAGATTAATTAAACATTTAAATGCGGAATTTAGCTATAATTAGGAAGTGAATAATAGCTCTAAAATGGAGTTATCAAACACCCCCAACTTGAATCTTGCTAGTCCTCGAGCAAGGCTAATAAAGAAATTGACTCTAAGGACACGCTTACATGCTACTAACTCAAATCTCAATGCATTTTACAAATCCGAACACAACATAATCATGAAAGCAATCTGTGCATGCATTTACGACGAACATATAAAAAATTAACTATTGCCCCCTGACGTGTGTGTGTGCTAGACAACCAATCCTAAACTCACATAAGCCCGGAAAAACCACATGCAACACATCATCCCGTTTTCCCCCTACTTCTAGCGTTTAAGAACAGTCTACACTTGACTTACACGAGAGAGAGAAGCAAACTAAGAGACCTAAAAATTTTCTCATTCTTTTTCTTTTCACGAGTACTTTGTACCCTTTATTAAGGTTCTTTGAACCCAACATTTTATTCTCTTTTTCTTTCCAACCTCGAGTTGTCTAACACGTCAAATTCATGCATAAACTTCACGTTTTTAAGTACTAACGCTCACTTCTTAGGTGCACCAATAAGAAGGAGGAGCGCCTCGAGAGAATTTTCTAACCAACATGCTTTTCTATTTTTTTTTTACTTTAGGCTTAGCATAAGCTAACTCGATTAATCTACCGCTAACTCTCATGCAACAAGCTACCTAAGAGTGCCTTTCGGGGTGACAACGAGAATTAATGCTACGTGCAATTTACTAAGCCTACGGAATCTAAGATGAGGTTGCTAAGTGCTCGATAGGTGCAAGAGAGCAACATAATTTTTTTTAAATTTTTGACATGAACCTAATAAATGCAAAACTCATGCAAAAACCAGATTATGTACGTGCTCAGATTTCCAACATGCATTTCCTAGATTATCATAATTAGAAACACTAAACAGAGTCCCAAGCACTTCAATATTCAAAATAGGGGTGTAATCGGTTCGGTTCGGCTCGGTTTGAGTGTTGAACCGAAACCGAACCGATAAGAATAGTGAAGAAAATGTGAAACCGAACCGCCGGAGGTTGTGAACCGAACCAAACCGACCGATTAACCGACGGTTTAATCGGTTCGGTCTGGCGGTTCACCGATTAGTTAATTCAAAGAGCAATGGGCCGAGTTGGGTTAAGTTTAGTGGGCTGCTGGATGATGGGCCGCTAATGGGTTATGGGCCTATTCTACTTTGTAGGAGTAAATAGTTCAAAAAATATGCAAATTGTCAAGCTCGAACTTAAGACATCTTGCTTATAAGGCGTCTCTAAAGCCACTGGACCGCTTACAATTATTGATAATCCTTCGGTTTATTATATATATATAGTAATCGATCGGTTCGGTTATCATCGGTTTTAAAGCATCAAAACCGAAAACCGACCGAATATATTCGGTTTTCTTAATATTCAAACCGAAACCGTCAACAGAACCAAACCGAACCAAAATTAACGTCGGTTTCGGTCGGTTTTTCGGTTCGGTTCGGTTTTTTCGGGTTTCCCTTGCACCCCTAATTCAAAATAGCACTGCTCAACCAACTACACATGCTTATCCATAAACTCAATCCCCAACTTCAAAAGTTGGCATTGTCCTCAATGCCACTTAGTCAGATACACAAAGTAAAAGGGAAAGAGAAACGACACTTCCCTGACTCTTTGTGAAGTTGGCGAGGGAAAGGAAGCGGCGCGCTCATCATCGAAGCCCAAAATTTTCCTCAACTTCCTCGATTCCTAACAAAAAACAGCAAGCTAAGTAAGTCTAAATGAAACTAAAAACAACAAAAAACAGCAACTAAACTAAAACAGAAAAAAACATTTCATCGTTCGGGTGCCTCCGAGAAGCGCAGAATTTTTAAAGTCGTTTGCTCGACTGAATTCTCTCCAAAGACTCATCCATATTCTGATAGTGCGGGGGACGTGTCAGTCTTGTCCTCTTCCACAATACACCTGCAATCATTATTCAAAACTTTTTGCACTCTTCCTGCCTCAAGCACGTGAATATCACATTTGTTAGTGCAAAAAACAACATTATTTTTAACAAATTTAAATCAGAATTTTTCACGGAGACATGAGAATCATCCCTCAAGCGCGAGGTAAGACTCCCATTCTCGACATACTCGACACACGATACATGCTCCACAGACTTTTTCTCAAATAAAGAAAATTCATGCACTGTATCATCAAACTCTAAGGAAATAACACCCTTAAACACATCGATTTTGACCCTAGCAGTCTTAAGAAAAGGGCGTCCTAACAGCATATAGGACGAAGCATGCAAAGATTTTTCATTCATATCAAGCACAAGAAAATCAGCAGGGAACATCATATCTCCTACCCTAACGAGAACATCCTCAACCTTCCCTCTAGGAAATATACTCGACCCGTTAGCTAACTGGACAACCACGTCACACTCATGCAATTCATTTAAGTTCAGTTCAAGAAATAAAGCATAAGACATAACGTTCACAGAAGCTCCAAGGTCAAGCATGGCATTTTTGACTACTTTACTACCTATCATGCAAGAGATAGTAAAAGTACATGGGTTGTTGCACTTGGCGGGCAATGTACCTGGGAGGATCGCGAAAACATTCTCCTTTCTCTTCTCAGTCCCTCTGGACTTCCTCTTCTTTGTGCACCAGCTTCTGAGGAATTTGGCATATTTCGGCACTTGGCTTATTGCCTCAAGAAGCGGTATGTTCACCACCACCTTCTGGAAGGTTCTCAAGACCTCCTGGTCTTCGGTCTCCAAAGTAGGCTTCACAAGCCTACTAGGGAAGGGTGCTCTGGCAACATTTCTTTGCACATTCATTTCTTCTTTCTTCTCATCATTCAGATTCTTGGGAGCAATCGGGGCAGACTCATTCAGGTTGTCCTCTGCTTCCTTCACGGCTCTGGAGGAAAGTGATTTCCCACTCCTCAGCTGGATTGCACTCACGTTCTCACATGAGTTTATCGTGGTTTGGGAAGGAAGCTTCCCAGAGCTCTTGCTCTCAATTTTGCTAATCGACACCGCCATTTGTGTCAGCTGCTTGTTCAAGTTTTGCAGCTCGACTTTGTGTGAGTTTAGCTCTTCTCGAGCTTCTTTCTGAAACTGGCTGGTCGATGTCACGATGGTCCGAACCATCTCTTCCAATGAACTGGAGGAGCTCGAGGCTTGAGCTTGGGTGGAAGTGTTAGGCCTATCGTGGGACTGGCCTTGGAAGCGTTGTTGTCCTTCCCTATTCCCATAGCTGAAATTGGGGTGATCGCGCCAACCGGGGTTGTATGTATTCGAATAAGGATCATACTTCCTCGGGTTGGAAGCATATCCCCCGATTGCGTTCACCTCCTCCGCCTCACGGTTTCCTCCGACAAACTTCTTCAATAGATTTCCAATCTCGGCCACCTGGGCCTTCATCTCTATCATCTCATGGCTTTGGGTCACACTGTGAACTTGCCCCTGCCCTCGAATACCGAACTGCTGCGAGTTGGCCGCCATGTTTGCAATTAGCTGCTTGGCCTCAACTGGGGTCTTATCAATCAAAGCCCCACCACTCGCTGCGTCGATCATCTGCCGATCATGAGGCGTCATACCCTCATAAAAATACTGGATCAGAAGCTGATCGGCAATCTGATGATGCGGGAAGCTTGCGCACAGGCGCCCAAAGCGTTCCTAGTACTCATGCAGAGACTCACCCACGTCCTGAGTGATCCCATAAATTCTCTTCCTCAGTGTTGTGGCCAGGGACGCAGGGAAATACTTCTCCAGGAAAACCCTCTTCATGTCCTGCCACGTCGTAATCGAGCCGGAGGGCAGATAGTAAAGCCAGTCCTTGGCTTTATCCTTAAGCGTAAAGGGGAATGCCCTCAAATTCAGCTGCTCCTCCGTCACTCCTGCGGGCTTCATCCCCGCACAGACGCAGTGAAACTCCATTAAGTGCTTGTTCGCATCCTCCCCTACATTGCCATGGAAAGAAGGCAACTGGTGAATTAAACCTGACTTTAATTCAAAATTACCTGCTACCACGGGGTAGTTGATGCACAGGGGTTGCAAATTTAAATCTGGCGCTGCCAGCTGTTTCAGCGTCCTTGGCGCTTCTCCTTGCGCCATCTCCTCAACAAAGAAGGGATTGCCTTCTTCCTCAAACAGTCTCTGCCCCTCGCGGGCTTCTCTTCTCAACCGCCGCTCTTCTCTTTCGATCTCAGGTATAAACCGAAGAACGGGTCATACACAAACAAAATTTTAAACATACAAAGACAAACAGAAAAAAAATTTCAGCACACAACCAATCAACCAAAATCAAATTCAAACATGATTTCAATCAATTTTTGCCTTCCCCGGCAACGGCGCCAATTTTGGTAACACGATTTTTGAATGTCCTGCTATAAATTCGGGTTGTCGAGACCCGCCAAAATAAAATTTATAAGCCTATTAACCAAAGCTTTGCAGCTAGTGGTAACAGGGTCGATCCACGGAGAAGGTTATGATTGAAATTAAATTGAACTTGAAATTAATTAATCAATTGGGTTTTTGTAACGGGGGGATGTTTAAGCATGCAAATAAGAGAAGTAATCGCTAACGGAAGAATTAAAGAGAGAGAGATTGACGAGTGCACGGTTTGGGGATTTTTGGGATTTCTTTGTTAGACATTCTACAACTTATCATTTAATACAATCCTAAGGCTAGCAGTTTGTAATACACGCGGTCGGTTACCCCGACAAACGCCTAGTGTAACCGGCTCCATAGCAATTAATTAAATCAGAAGATCCAATTAAACATTATCTAAAGTTTCATTAGGGTGATCAGCCTCAAATTGACTCTAAATAGTCACTAGCATACCGCGACGGACATTCGATCACGTAATATAATTGCTAACTGGCTACCCGCCAACGCTGTATGTAACCAACAATTAACATGCATGACTCGATACTCCGGTTTAATTTTATTATTCTGTTTTACTAGCCGAATAGTGAGAGGCACGACATCGCTACTCTTTAACGCTAACATATGCTAGAAAACACGATTGTCAGTCGACGAAATCTAACATATGCTTAGGATGAAGCAAGAACAATAAATGCATACAAATCAACAACCAAGTTGGAAATTAAAGCATGGATTATCAAAGCATAAAAGTCTAACAAATTATCCCTCAAATTATCCCAAACCGTTCACAATACCTTAGCCGCCCATGGGACGGATTGTCACTACCGCTCCAAGGAAGGCCATGGAAGTCATCCCTAAGCTATTACAAGTTACAAGCTCCAAAACATGCCCCAAATGGCGGAGCTAAGGTAAAAAATGGGGAAAAACCGAGAGGAAGAAGATGAAAAACGAAGCAAAATAATGCCTGAAAATCGTCCTTCAGCCGATTTAAAATCTGTTAAGTCTCTGAAAGTGACTTATTTAGGACCCATTTAGCTTAAGAAGATGTACACTTTTTAGTGTTTTTGATAGCATTTAGCCTAAACCTATGCTTAAATATGAGAATGAGAAGAAGGTAGCTAAATTAGGACTTATGCACAATAGGAAAGAAAAGGGTTGAAAACCGAAGGAAAAGAATGAAAAAAACTGCATTGCGACAGCATTGCGAAAACATTGCTGAAGCCGCAATTATTCAAGTGAAAACCGTAAGTTGACTGATCTATTTCTGTTAATTTCCGTAATTTCAGGGATTCGTTCTTTCTCCTCCACCCATTCTGATATATGACGTTGAAGATTGATGGTTCTCCTTGGCCCAAACGCACCTGCAAACTACTATAAAAGGGGGTCAAAGTCGGAGGTTCAGTCATCATCCGAAAGCGTAGAGTCTTCTCGCAATCCATCTGTTCTCCTGTTTTTCCTTTGCCGTCTGTTGGTTTGCGAAGCTCAGCTGTTGGAGTCGATAATCTGATAGGAAGGAGAGGAGATTCTTCTTCTCTCCCGATTGGATTCATCCAAGCAAGGCTGCTCTTTTTGATCCTTCATTCGAGGCGATTACGACGAAGCTTTCACGCGTCATTTCCTGCTTTCTGTTTTCCTTTTCTAATTTCCAGCTTTGATCAGTTGTTGTTTCTAGCTTAGTGTTCTATCTACTGCATTTCGTCGCTGTCTGTCTTTGAATTATTTCCTTTAAGTTCCCTTTTGTCCGTTCAACATTCAAAGTAATCAAATTGCAAGACTTCATTTCACAGTTTCCATCTTCTGCTGCTACGGTTTTGTCTTACTGTTTGGAGTATATTTCCCTTCTAAGCATGTCTGTTTTATCTTACATTTCTGTTCTCTATATATCCATGAGTAGCTAAGTCACTTAGGGGCATGCTAATGACAGAACTATAGGCTAAAAAACGTGAACCAAGCATGTAGGATAGCTCTCGAAGCATTGATTGTATGTAAGCTTCATCCCACGGGCAATTTCGATTGGCCATCCATTTTGTCCAAAGAACTCCTAACCTCTGGAAGAAGTAAGAGTTCAGAGTCGTATAATCATGCTAGCCTTTCATGGTAACCAGGAAACGGCCTAGGAATAGGCGTTTCCCTAGTACAAACTAAACACTTCTGTTTTAACAAGATGCTTAAGACCTTACTTTGAGTCGAGTAAACTAAAGAATCTAATGCATGGAATCGGACGATACATGAGATAGAGTGAGTTTGATGCATAGAGAGTAGATCCAGTGCTTGAGAATCGTATAAAAATGCCTATAGGATAGTCATTAGTAGCCCTTAATTCACCCATTTACACACTTTCGCTGTTATTCAATTGCGGTAAAATTGCGGTGTCCGCAATTCTGCTAAGTTACCATTCTGTTTAGCTGTTTTCTTCTTCGTTTATTAATTCCATCTCTTGTCTTTTGAGTCTAATTTCAACTTGCATTTGTTTATGTTGCATTCCTTTACACATTCAGCAAAAATTAGATAATTTCAATTTTACCCCATCAAATCCACCCCTTCTTTCTTAACAAATACACTTCATGAATAGCTAAAAATAAGTCTCTGTGGAAAAAACGAATGAAATATACTTACTACTTGCTGTGAGACAATGTATGCTTGCATGTTCTGAGTGCTCTCTCTACCTTCTTGCTTATTTATCTTTAACACATTGAGCACGCAACAAGTTTTTGGCGCCGCTGCCGGGGACTTATTTTAAGTGAAAACGAAGTTTGTTAAGTCTGAAACACCAAGTTATTTTCCATTGAATTTGATCCATCTTCATTTCTTCTTCAGGTACCATTTAGGGTAGTTTATGAATGAGACTCCAAGTAGTGATCTAGAGTTCAACCCTGAGCCTGAGAGATTATTTAAAGCTAGAAATAGAGCCAAGAAACGTCTCTTTAAACAACCCCTTTTACCTCAAATAATTGCTGAAACCGCAGAGTCTCCGCAATCCACTCAAGAAGAAATGGCTGGAATAGATCAAAACCTGGTGCCTGTCACTCGCAATCCCATTGAAATAGCGAATGACAAGGATAGCGCCATCCTTTCGTACCTAGTACCTATGCCTGGGGAGCTGAACCCCAGCATAATCCGTCCTGAAATCACTGCCAACTCATTCGAGTTAAAACCAGTGATGTTCCAAATGTTGTCCACTGTGGGACAATTCTTTGGAATAGAAAATGAGGACCCCCATAACCACCTTAGGAACTTCCTAGGAGTCAGTGATACCTTCCTCATTCCTGGAGTTTCCCAAGAAGCCCTGAGGCTATATCTGTTCCCTTACTCTTTGAGGGACAAAGCCAAAACGTGGTTAAATTCATTACCCTCAGGATCTGTCCTCAATTGGACAGACTTAGCAGAAAAATTCCTAGTCAAATATTTCCCACCAGATAGGAATTCGACCTTTCGTGATGATATCATCAAATTCAAACAAGCTCCGAGTGAGTCTCTTCACGAAGCTTGGACAAGATTCAAAGACCTTCTCATTAAATGTCCACACCACGGCATTCCATGGTGTATCCAAATAGAAGTCTTCTTTAAAGGATGCAACCCCAGCACCAGACAAGTTCTAAACTCATCTGCTGGAGGTTCCATGTTGTCCAAGAGTTACAACGAAGCTTATGAGATCTTGGAGAAGATCTCAACATCTCACTGTAGGTGGTCAGATGATCCAGTAGAGCCAACTAGAGCTCAAGACAAGGATGCTCTAAGCGCCATGAGCACCCAAATAAACGCCCTGACCAACCTAGTTAAGCAAATGGCTCAGGCCAATCTCCAAACCAGTGCCAATACCGCCACAACCATGTCAATGGGCACCCAGCCAAGTCAAGGCGAGGCACTTATCTGTGGATTCTGTGGGGAAGGGCACCCATATGAATACTGCCCTGGGAATCCATCCTCAGTCTGCTATGTTGGGAGCCAGCAGCAGCCTAGGAATAACCCCTACTCCAACACCTATAACCCTGGTTGGAGAAACCACCCAAACCTGTCATGGGGTGGCCAACAAAACACTAACCAAAATCCTAACCAACCTAGACCGAGTGGAACACCTGGTTTCACTCCCCAACATAACCAGTCAATGTATCAAAAACCATACAACCAACCTGTAGGATCTTCTGTAGAAAACTTACTCAAGGAATATATAGCTAAGAATGATGCTACTCTTCAAAGCCAACAAGCTACTCTTAGGAGCCTAGAGAACCAAATAGGCCAATTAGCCAATGAACTTAAGAGTAGGCCCCAAGGTAGACTCCCTGCTGACACCGAGGTACCAAGGAGAGATGGCAAAGAACAAGTTCAAGCAATTGAACTTAGGAGTGGAAGACCCTTGGTGAGCAACACAAAGGACACACCAAAGAGAGTAGAGAACACTGAGTCTAGTGCTCCACTGGAGTCTCTGTCAAACCAAGGTCCACCACCAACTAGCACATCAGGAGCCAGGCTAGAGCCAATTATTGAGGAGATAGAAGAAATTCCAAGGCCTCCACCTATCCTAAAGCGCCCTGACGTGCCTGCATATGTGCCACCACCTCCATACCCTCGAAGGCTGAAGAAGAAGCAGGAACAGGAAGTTCATTTTAATAAATTCTTAGAAATTCTTAAACAAGTGCATGTCAACATTCCTTTTGTAGAAGTTCTACAGTCTATGCCTTCCTATGTTAAGTTTTTAAAAGATATTATTACTAACAAAAAAATAATTGGTGAGTTTGAAACAGTAAACCTCACTGGGGAGTGCAGTGCCATCCTCCAGAACAAGCTGCCCAAGAAGGAGAAGGATCCTGGTTCCTTCACCTTACCTGTAGAACTTGGAGGCAAGCACGTGGGCAGAGCGCTTTGTGACCTGGGCGCCAGCATAAATCTCATGCCCCTGTCCCTATTCCGCCAGTTGGGAATAGGAGAAGCACGGCCAACCACTGTCACTTTACAACTAGCAGACAGATCCATCGCATACCCTGAAGGTAAGATTGAGGATATTCTAGTGAAAGTTGACAAATTTATTTTCCTTGCAGATTTCATTGTCCTGGACTATGAGGCAGACAAGGAGGTCCCCATCCTGCTAGGCAGACCATTTCTAGCCACAGGTAGGGCACTTATAGACGTCCAAAAAGGTGAGCTTACTATGAGGGTTCATGATGAAGAGGTGAAGTTTAGTGTATATAAAGCTTTAAGGTACCCCTCTGACCTTGAATCCTGTGCTAGCATGGACGTAGTAGACTCCTTGATGGAGGAACAATTGGAGCATGTATTATTAACTAAGCATGCTAATGAATATGTACAATTAGATGTAGCTGACTTGAATGTATCTGACATAATGGATATGCCTGTAGATAAACCACAACATGTATGTATGAATATAGATTTAACTGATAGATCTGTGAATCCTTTAAAGCCCTCCATTGAGCATCCACCTGTTTTAGAACTGAAACCACTACCCACTCACCTCAAGTATGCATATCTAGGAAGTAATGAAACTCTGCCTGTTATCATTTCTTCTAAATTAAGTGAAAAGCATGAGGTTGAACTGATTTTACTGCTTAAGCAACATAGGAAGGCTATAGCATGGACTATTGCTGATATTCGAGGCATTAGCCCTTCTTATTGCATGCACAAAATTATACTAGAGGAAGAGCACACACCTAGGGTAGATCACCAACGTAGGCTAAACCCCTCTATAAAAGAGGTAGTAAAGAAGGAAATAATAAAATGGTTAGATGCAGGAGTGATCTTCCCAATAGCTAGTAGCCAGTGGGTGAGCCCCATCCAATGTGTACCTAAAAAGGGGGGAATAACTGTGGTAGTCAATGAGAACAACGAACTGATTCCAACAAGGACTGTCACAGGGTGGAGAGTGTGTGTGGATTACAGGAAATTAAATAAAGAAACTAAAAAAGATCACTTCCCTCTACCGTTCATTGACCAGATGCTAGACAGAATAGCTGGTAGAGCCTACTATTGTTTCTTAGACGGGTATTCAGGCTATAATCAAATAACTATCGACCCTAAGGATCAAGAGAAGACCACCTTCACTTGCCCTTTTGGAACTTTTGCCTTTCGCAGAATGCCTTTTGGCTTATGCAATGCACCGGCAACTTTCCAAAGGTGCATGATGGCAATCTTCTCTGAGTTGGATGAGTCCATGATAGAAATATTCATGGATGACTTCTCAGTCTTTGGGGACTCATTTTCAAACTGTCTAGAAAACCTAGGACAAGTCCTGGCTAGGTGTGAGGAGACCAACCTAGTCCTAAATTGGGAAAAATGCCATTTTATGGTGGATGAGGGGATTGTCTTAGGACATAGAGTGTCGAGGGCAGGTGTCGAAGTTGACCGAGCCAAAATTGAGATCATAGAGAAGTTGGTAGAGCCTCAGAATGTCAAAGCCATTAGAAGCTTCTTAGGGCATGCTGGCTTCTACAGAAGGTTCATTAAGGACTTTTCTAAGATAGCCAAGCCTCTGTGTGAGCTTTTAGAGCTAAATAGACCATTCATCTTCTCTCAGGAATGCTTAATAGCTTGGACCACCCTTAAGAAAGCACTAGTCACAGCCCCTATCATAGTAGGACCAAATTGGGATCTGCCCTTTGAGATGTTATGTGATGCCAGTGACTATGCTGTAGGAGTGATGTTAGGACAGAAGATTGACAAGCTAACACACCCTGTCTATTATGCTAGTAAGACCTTGAATGAGGCTCAATGTAATTATACAACTACTGAGAAAGAAATGCTTGCTGTAGTATTTGCTTGTGAGAAATTCAGAAACTATATTGTAGGCACTAGGACAATTGTGTACACTGAACATTCTGCCTTGAAATATCTTATGAGGAAGGCTGATGCTAAGCCTAGATTGATTAGGTGGGTGTTATTGCTGCAGGAATTTGATTTGGACATTCGGGACAAGAAAGGATGTGAAAACGTGGTTGCGGATCATCTTTCCAGATTGCAGCATAATTGCGAAAAAATTGCGGAGACCGCAATTTCTGATGCTTTTATTGATGAACATGTCTTTGCTTTGACTCATCGTGATAACGATGAGGAACCTTGGTTTGCTGACATTGCTAACTTCCGTGCATCACAGGTATTACCAGTTTTCAAGGGAGGACAAGAGAAGAAGAGGTTCCTTCATGAAGCAAGGAAATTCATATGGGATGACCCCACACTTTACAGAACATGTGTTGACGGCTTGCTAAGGAAGTGTGTTTCAGCTGCTGAAGCGAAGTCTGTGCTGCAGCACTGTCACACATCTCCTTATGGTGGACACTTTGGTGGCCAAAGAACAGCTGCAAAGGTATTTCAGAGTGGCTATTATTGGCCAACGATCTTCAAAGATGCCCACAACTATGCCCACAGCTGTGATGAATGCCAAAGAACAGGTAACCTCAGTCGAAAGGGTGAGATGCCCCTCACCTACATCTTAGAGTTAGAGCTCTTTGATGTGTGGGGCATTGACTTCATGGGACCATTCCCTCCATCATCAGGTAACCTTTACATATTAGTAGCAGTGGACTATGTGTCCAAGTGGGTAGAGGCCAAAGCATGTCCTAATAATGATGCTAAAACAGTCACCAACTTCTTGCATAGGCACATTTTTACTAGGTTTGGGACACCTCGTGCCATCATTAGTGATGAGGGGTCCCATTTCATTAACAAGGCTATGGAGAGAGTGTTGGCTAAGTATAACATTAGACATAGAGTAGCCACTCCCTATCACCCACACTCAAATGGACAAGCTGAAATCTCAAATAGGGAAATTAAGAACATCCTAGAAAAAGTGGTCAAACCTAATAGGAAAGACTGGTCCTTCAAGCTTGAGGATGCACTTTGGGCTTACAGGACAGCATATAAGACACCCCTAGGTATGTCCCCTTATAGGCTGGTATATGGCAAGGCTTGTCACTTACCACTTGAGTTAGAAAACAAAGCATTTTGGGCCATGAAGGAATTGAATTTTTGTGTAAGGGATGCGGGGACACTAAGGTCTTTGCAATTACATGAGCTTGATGAGCTTAGGCATATGGCCTATGAAAATGCTAAGATGTACAAGGAAAAAACCAAGATTTGGCACGATAGTAGACTTAGAGTTAAGGACTTTAAGAAGGGTCAACTTGTTTTGTTGTTTAACTCACGGTTGAAACTATTTCCAGGGAAACTTAAGTCTAGATGGTCGGGTCCATTTGTCATTACTAATGTGTTTGTTCATGGTGCAATAGAGATACAGAACTTGCAGCAAGGCCAACCATTCATGGTTAATGGTGCAAGATTAAAGCACTACTATGAGGAAGGAGATGTGAAGACTCTCTCGGCCTTCCTCTTGACTGAAGCATAACAATGAGAACGAGAGAGGACGAGTGATTGCTGTGCTCGTCAACATAAGGCTCATGCCTTAGTTTATTTTTTGCGATTTTCCGGTTATCGTTTGTGTGTTTTGTGGTGTGATTTTAATTAAGTATTTAATGTTTGTTTTATTTGTTTTTATAGGGAATCGAAAGAGGGGATCAAGGAGATAATCCCAGCTTTAAAAATCAAGAAACGATCGAGCCAAATAAAAGAGACGGACGAGCAAAGTTTGCCATTTAGATAAAAAAAAAATCCCTAAAATTGCGCTGGAATTGCAGGATCCGCAAAATATAGCCGTTGGGATTTAGCCGTTGCCTTTATATCCGTTAGAAGGCGCTCGATCGATACGATTCTCTCATTCTCTGATTTCCAAGAAAACTGAGATTCTCTTCATCTTTGATCCTTCTCTCCAAACCTCCAAGATTCGACAATGGTGTCCACAAGGGCTGAAAGATCCGCAGCCAAGAAGAAGGCTGATGACGCAGCTGAAGCGGCTGCGAGGGAAGCACTTCTGACCCTTGCAGATGCTGGGGCTGTACGCACCAGACCTCTTCCCAAACTTCCGATCCGTAGGAGGAAGTGGAGGGTTGTCACAGAAATCCCTGCTGGCCCTTCTGAACCAGCGGGCACGCCCAAGAAGCGCCGGTGGAGTGTCGAGACGGCCGCCGAACCAAGCAAAGCCAAGACTCTCTCTGTGGAGAGTCAAGAAACGGATCGTGCGTCCCACGAGTCGACCAAGAAGAGTTCGTCGCCATCTGCCTCACCTGCGCACAACCCTTCATCATCTGAACCAGTGCACAGCCCAGAGCTTTCATCGTCACCGCCTGCACAGAGCCCTGAGACGCCGTCTTCACCACTTAATTCCGTGCAGACGCCTACAGCAGAACAGAGTGCCACACCTTCGCACACGCCTCCACGGCCTGACCCTGAATTCCCATATGGGGAGTACCAGGAATCCACTCAGGGACGTGGGGAAGGTGGTGAAGACGAGGTCTTCTCGCCTGCAAGGGAAGCTAGCCCAGAGAGTCCTGCGCAGCAGGATGATTCCATGGAAGAGACGCTGGGGGCATGCCTGCAGCAGATCAACATTGAGGCAAAGCTCAAGAAGAAGAAGGCCAAGATTGTCAAGGCCAGGCGATCCAAGAAGCTGAAAAGGAAGAAGGCTAAAAGGGCGCCTTCAGCAGACAAAGAGAGCACTGAGCCTTCGCTCAAACGACTCAAGGTTGAGGCTGCCGAGTCAGCCAAGCCATCAGATAAAGGGAAGGCAAAGCTCTACCCTGAAGACGAGCCTCAGTCAGTGAGGTATGTTTCTTCTGATGCTGAGTCCAGGGGTGCTGAGCTGAGGAAGAGGGAGTTGCTGCACGAGAAAGGCTTCCTCGACCGACCTGCTGACCTGCCGCAGTTCTTGCGCGCAGGAGTGATCAACCACGGCTGGGAGGAATTTTGCAGACCGCCCAATCCAGCCTACACGAGCATGGTGTATGATTTCTACGCCAATGTGCTCAGCCCTGAGGATGGCCTGTCTGTGGTCAGAGGGGTAGAAGTGGATTTCTCAGCCAAGGCCATCAACGAAGCCTATGGTCTCAAGGGCCAAACACATACAGATTATGCACGGATTGTTGATGAGCCTACTGAGGCAGTTCTGGAAGAGGCCATTCGGACCATTGGCCAGCCTGAAGCTTCCTGGACCGTGTCGCGCAATGGGAGGCACACTCTCATGAGTGCCAACCTCACGGCTAAGGCGGCTGTTTGGTTTTCGTTCGTGAGAAGGAGATTGTCCCCAGTGACTCACGAGACTACAATCAACCAGAGCCGATCGCTGCTGGTGTATGCGATAATGAGAGGTCTCACGATCAACGTGGGAGAAGTCATCACTGCTGCTATTGCTGAGTGCGCCAGGAAAGGTAAGGGACCACTGTTTTTCCCTAACACCATAACCAAGCTATGTTTGCTTGCAGGAGTCCCCACCGAGCGCATGGAGCAGCAAATGGCTTACACAGGCCACTTGGAGCTGCCTGCTAGCCTGAGGCTGAAGAGGAAGGGGAATATGGAGTTTGAACTGGATAGGTTGGCTGCTGATCAGTCCCTATCCATGGCCTGCCTAATGGATATGCAGAGGAGAATGGCTCAATGGGCCACTTATGCGCAGGCAAGGGACAAGGAAGTTGCAGACCAACTTGGGTGCATCTTCCCTGATTTCCCTACGAATCTCCTGACTCCATGGGTGCCCCCACGACCACGGCAACCTGATGAGGATGAAGACGTTTGAGTGCTGGTTTGAATTGCACTGAAGGGAGTATTGCTGTTCCCTTAGAAAAAAAAAACAATTTTCTGCTTTCTGATAGCCTATGTGAATTATGCTGTTTTTAGTACACTTTTGATCTGTTTTAGATGCTTAGTTTCATATATTTAATTTTACTTAGTATAGTCTGATGATAGGTGACTAGATAGGTTAGTTTTGTTTTATTTTTAGGAGAGCGTGAATGACTGGAAAGAGCATGCTTAGGGGCCTTAATCACTGTTATATCTGCCCTGATCCAATTGCGAAATAATTGCGGTACCCGCAATTTTCATGACTGAAAGCATGTTTTGGACTGTCTGTTTTGCTAGGCTGTAATCTGTTTAAATTCCATCTTTTGCTGCTATCATGACTACCTTATATAGCTTATCTAAAAGCATGCTGGATGAGTGTCATAGGACACCCTTTGCTAGTTTAAATCAACCTCTAAAAAGCTCAGCATGCACAGCTTTAAGCCTTTAACTGTCTGTTTTTTTTTTAAAAAATTACTGCTGCTGTGATATTTTCTTTTAAATGTTCTGTCTATGCCTAGGGCTTTAGATTCTCTTTGTTTTACCTTAGACTAGATGCTTCTAGGATGGTTTGGGGGTGTGCCACCTCAGACACTCATTGGGGACAATGAGTAGTTGAAGTTTGGGGGAGGCCACCCTAGGCCTAGGAACATTCCTCTCTCCCTTAGAAACATAAGCATTCTTCTTCTCCTTTACAAAAAATGATGAACTGAAAAAAAAAATGATGAAAAATAGAATAAAGAGGGGGGTCTCTCTTAGGTTGCTAAGTAATCAGTGCCAAGTGTGTGACCCACAAGTGGCATTGCATCAAAAGGCAACCAAAGGAGAGGCCCCACCTAAGTAAGAAAAAGGGAAAAGAATAGGGAAGAAGAATGTATACCTAGGAGTTATAACTTTGTGGCTTAGGTGTCCAATTTAAAAAGAACTCTGATCCTCAATTAGCTGAGCACAAAGTTGTAACTTGTAGGGTTGTTTAGGGAGATGAGTGTTTTTCCAATGTAGTGATGCCAGGGTTTAGGTTGTTCTTTAAAGTACTACTGTCACCGTTAATACTAAGACTGGCATGACTCTAAGGAATCCTAGACACATTAAAAATAGAGCTAGAAGCATGTACTGAGTCTGAGGTAAAGCTAGGCAGAATTTGAAACCTTAGGGATAGTGGCATGATATGACAAAAGCAAATAGATCAGTTGTAGGAAGTTAATAAAAACAGGTGAGTGTTAGGCAGGCGAAGTCAGAAGAAGCTAGATAAGAGGGTAGTTTTAAACTGAGAAGTGTGTCACAGGACAGCAGTGCTATAGATAGGGATATAAGGGAGTCAGTAAAGTGGTTAAAGAAGAAGAAACAGCAGCCTAGGTAAGTCCTTAGTGTGCTTGAGGACAAGCAAAACCTTAAGTTTGGGGGTGTGTTAAGTCTCTGAAAGTGACTTATTTAGGACCCATTTAGCTTAAGAAGATGTACACTTTTTAGTGTTTTTGATAGCATTTAGCCTAAACCTATGCTTAAATATGAGAATGAGAAGAAGGTAGCTAAATTAGGACTTATGCACAATAGGAAAGAAAAGGGTTGAAAACCGAAGGAAAAGAATGAAAAAAACTGCATTGCGACAGCATTGCGAAAACATTGCTGAAGCCGCAATTATTCAAGTGAAAACCGTAAGTTGACTGATCTATTTCTGTTAATTTCCGTAATTTCAGGGATTCGTTCTTTCTCCTCCACCCATTCTGATATATGACGTTGAAGATTGATGGTTCTCCTTGGCCCAAACGCACCTGCAAACTACTATAAAAGGGGGTCAAAGTCGGAGGTTCAGTCATCATCCGAAAGCGTAGAGTCTTCTCGCAGTCCATCTGTTCTCCTGTTTTTCCTTTGCCGTCTGTTGGTTTGCGAAGCTCAGCTGTTGGAGTCGATAATCTGATAGGAAGGAGAGGAGATTCTTCTTCTCTCCCGATTGGATTCATCCAAGCAAGGCTGCTCTTTTTGATCCTTCATTCGAGGCGATTACGACGAAGCTTTCACGCGTCATTTCCTGCTTTCTGTTTTCCTTTTCTAATTTCCAGCTTTGATCAGTTGTTGTTTCTAGCTTAGTGTTCTATCTACTGCATTTCGTCGCTGTCTGTCTTTGAATTATTTCCTTTAAGTTCCCTTTTGTCCGTTCAACATTCAAAGTAATCAAATTGCAAGACTTCATTTCACAGTTTCCATCTTCTGCTGCTACGGTTTTGTCTTACTGTTTGGAGTATATTTCCCTTCTAAGCATGTCTGTTTTATCTTACATTTCTGTTCTCTATATATCCATGAGTAGCTAAGTCACTTAGGGGCATGCTAATGACAGAACTATAGGCTAAAAAACGTGAACCAAGCATGTAGGATAGCTCTCGAAGCATTGATTGTATGTAAGCTTCATCCCACGGGCAATTTCGATTGGCCATCCATTTTGTCCAAAGAACTCCTAACCTCTGGAAGGAGTAAGAGTTCAGAGTCGTATAATCATGCTAGCCTTTCATGGTAACCAGGAAACGGCCTAGGAATAGGCGTTTCCCTAGTACAAACTAAACACTTCTGTTTTAACAAGATGCTTAAGACCTTACTTTGAGTCGAGTAAACTAAAGAATCTAATGCATGGAATCGGACGATACATGAGATAGAGAGAGTTTGATGCATAGAGAGTAGATCCAGTGCTTGAGAATCGTATAAAAATGCCTATAGGATAGTCATTAGTAGCCCTTAATTCACCCATTTACACACTTTCGCTGTTATTCAATTGCTGTAAAATTGCGGTGTCCGCAATTCTGCTAAGTTACCATTCTGTTTAGCTGTTTTCTTCTTCGTTTATTAATTTCATCTCTTGTCTTTTGAGTCTAATTTCAACTTTCATTTGTTTATGTTGCATTCCTTTACACATTCAGCAAAAATTAGATAATTAAAAACCAATTTTACCCCATCAAATCCACCCCTTCTTTCTTAACAAATACACTTCATGAATAGCTAAAAATAAGTCTCTGTGGAAAAAACGAATGAAATATACTTACTACTTGCTGTGAGACCATGTATGCTTGCATGTTCTGAGTGCTCTCTCTACCTTCTTGCTTATTTATCTTTAACACATTGAGCACGCAACAAAATCGTCGTAGCGTCGAGACGCTGGGACAGCGTCGCGACGCTGCGACCTAATTAATCCGCGCGCGCCTCGCGATGGCGTCGAGACGCTAGGCGAGCGTCTCGACGCTGGCCCGATAATTTCCTCCGCGCGCCTTCTTCGGAGCGTCTCGACGCCAAGGCAGGGTCTCGACGCTTCGGCAGCGTCGAGCAAGCGTCTCGACGCTGATGCTCGACGCTTGCTCTCGGGTTTGGGCTGGAAAATTGCCTCTCCTAGGCAATTTTGGTCCGGTTCTTCTTGGATCGACTTGCTCTTTTCCCGATGCACTCCCGGGGCGTTAAAACTCCGCTATTAGCTCCGAAACGGGTCCAATGGACGAACAGGCTCTTTGCCACATTTCTCCTATAAACGAGATTAATTAAACATTTAAATGTGGAATTTAGCTATAATTAGGAAGTGAATAATAGCTCCAAAATGGAGTTATCAGTGCTTCTCTGCTGTTGATCACCAATGGTCTTCCACTTCGAAGTTCAATAGCTTGAACTTGTTCCTTACCATCCGTTCTTGGGGTTTCAGTGTCTGCAGGCAGTCTGCCTTGGGGCCTATTCTTCAGCTCGTTTGCCAACTGCCCAATTTGGTTCTCTAAGCTTCTCAGTGTTGCTTGTTGGCTCTGCAGAGTTGCATCATTCTTTGCTATGTACTTCTTCAGCAAGTTCTCCACTGATGTTCCCATTGGTGGGTTGTATTGTTTTTGATAAGGGGTTTGACTATTTTGTTGAGTGAAACCAGATGGTCCACTTGGTCTTGGTTGATTTTGCATTTGGCTTGTGTTTTGTTGTCCACCCCAAGAGAGATTTGGGTAGTTTCTCCAACCAGGGTTATATGTGTTTGAGTAGGGGTTGTTCCTTGTTTGTTGTTGACTTCCAACATAACACACCGATGATGGATTACCAGGGCAAAAATCATATATATGCCCTTCCCCACATAATCCACAGACTAGTGCCTCACCTTGGTTGGCTGCTGATGTGCTTGTTGAAACAGCTACCACAGTGTTGACACTTTGTTGAATATTGGTTTGAGCCATTTGCTTCACTAGGTTGGTCAGAGCATTGATCTGGCTGCTCATTGTACTGAGTGCATCCATGTCTTGAGCCTTCCTTCTGTTTGGCTCCACAGGATCGTCTGACCATCTGCAATGTGATGTTGAGATTTTCTCCAAAATCTCATAGGCTTCGTTATAGCTCTTGGATAGCATCGAACCTCCAGCTGAGGAATTCAACACTTGCCTCGTGCTGGGGTTGCATCCTTTGAAGAACACTTCAATTTGAATACACCATGGAATGCCATGGTGTGGACATTTGAGTAACAAATCTTTAAATCTGGTCCAAGCTTCATGTAATGATTCGTTTTCGGCTTGCTTAAATTTGATAATATCATCACGGAAGTTAGAGTTCCTGTTTGGAGGAAAATATTTGACCAGGAACTTCTCAGCTAGGTCTGTCCAATTTACAATTGAACCAGAGGGGAAGGAGTTCAGCCATGTTTTGGCTTTGTCTCTTAATGAATATGGAAAAAGGTAAAGTCTCAAGGCCTCTTGAGACACTCCTGGGATGACAAAGGTATCACTTACTCCTAGGAAGTTTCTCAAGTGGTTGTGGGGGTCTTCATTCTCCACTCCAAACAATTGTCCAACTGTGGATAACATTTGAAACATGACGGGTTTCAATTCGAATGAGTGAGCTGTAATCTCGGGGCGTATGATGCTCAGATTAAGCTCCTCAGGCATTGGTACAAGGTATGATAATATAGCACTATCCTTATCATTCGCAATTTCAATGGGGTTGCGAATGATAGGTGCTCGGTTTGGTGCTTCTTCTGCTCTATCCATTTCAGCTTGTTGAGATTGCGCTGACTCTGCGTGGTCCGCAACGTGCTGAATTACAGGTTGTTTTGGCTGTTTAAAAAGGCATTTTTAATTTTGTTTCTGGCCCTTAAAGTCCTTTCAGGTTCAGGATCAAATTCTAAGTTGTGATTGAGAAACTCATTCATAAACCAGCTTGTTGGTACCTGTAAAATAAATGCAAAAGATTAGCTCCACTAAATTAAGCTCTTCTAAAATAATACAAATCGTGTTTACTAAACAAAATCCCCGGCAGCGGCGCCAAAAACTTGTTGCGTGCTCAGTGTGTATGTAAAATTGAATGGGAGATCACTCAGATCATGCAAGCATACATGGTCTTGCAGCAAGTGATAAATATAATTTAATTCGTTTTCCCACAGAGATTGAGTTTAGTGGCTAACGATTTGATGTGCTAAATTAGATAAGGTAACTTAAATTGGGTAGATTTTGGGTTGGTGTGCCGAAATATAGAAGATGCAAGAAGAAAGCAAGTGTAAAAGCAAAGCGAGTAAAGAAGTAATGTTATAATGTGGAGAAGAAGAATTGCGGGTCTCGCAATTCTTTCGCAATGAAATCGCAAAGATAAAAACCTATGGGAAAAACTAAGGCAAAAAGCAGAAATGTTTTATTGCGGTTCTCGCAATAATCTCGCAATAAATTAGCAACGATTTAAATGTAAAGTAAGGCAGCAAGGTCAACTTAAGAATCATCTATAGGCATTTAACTACGATCATTCAACAGTAGATTAACATATCATGCATCGTTTTAACTAAGTCTCATGCATCTCTCGATTTCATGCATTAGATCTTTTAGTTTACTCATATCCAAGTAAGACTTAAAAACCTATTTATACACACAAGCTAACAAACATGCTAGGAGAACGCCTATTCCTAGGTCATTCTCTGATTACCATAAAAGGCTAACATGAATGGATGACTCTGAATTCTTACTCCTTCCGGAGGTTAGGAATTCTTTAGACAAAATGGATGGCCAGTCGAAATCGCCCATGGGATGAAGCTCACATACATTCAATGCATTCATGCTATTCTACATGCTGAATTCTCATATTTATAGCCTACAGATTCATCTTTAGCAGACCTCTCTTAGATTAGTTACTCATGGTTTCCGAAGAACTGAGGGAGATGGATTGATTGAACATGAATTAAAGAACTTAGTAATATTAATTGAATAAGAAATGATAAAATAAAAAACTAATTGATTACTCTTTAAAAACAAGGATCAGAACACCTCATAGAACAACTTGCGATGATCCGAAAGCAGTAAAGATTAAGTGTATTAGAGAATGATTCAGAACAATGTCGCAAATGGAAAGCAGTAGAGAGAAAGCAGTAAGAAAGCTGTAAACGTGCAAGGATCCTCCTCGTCGCAAAATGCCTCGGATGAAGGGGAAGACTAGCTGATCTTGGGGATAATTTCAATCAGAAGTGAAGAGGGATCTTCTCTTCTTCCTCTCGAATTATCGACGCCAAGGGCTGATTTCTTCGATCCAACAAACGGGAGAAGGAATTTCGTCTGCGGGTTGCTTCGCAACTGGGATCTCTTCGTTTCTGAGTCTGTTGAATGAATTGAAGTGGATTCAATTCGATTTCCTTGATCCTTCATCTCACCCTCTTTATATAGCTTTTAGGTACCTGCCAAAGGCTGCTCATTAATCGTGGATCACCATTCAACTTTGTGAGGTAGTCAAGTTTGACATGTGGCAGCAGCAGGGAGAGTTGACGGCTGGAAAATCGCAGTCAACAAAGACTGACGGCTGGAAAAATGCAGCAGCAAAGACTGTTTCATTGCGAGGGCCGCAATGTTTCCGCAATGTTCCTGCAATGTACATTTTAGCTATTTTTACATCATTTTGCATCCTTTTTCGTTTCTTTTCCAAATAAGCCTTAATTTAGCATCATTTCTCAAATTCTCACATTTAAGCACACATTAAGCTAACTTCTAACAAAAACACTCAAGAATTTCAACGATTTCTAGGTAAATATGGCCTTAAATAATGCACTTTCGGAGAGGTAACAAGTTAGCAATACAACCTTGCTTTATAGTCCTCCATACTATTGCCCCTCCGTTAAGAGTGAACACTGATCCCGATGTGGATTTCCTCGAATTTTTATCGGTTTGAAAATCAGAGTCAGTGTATCCTGTAAGGATGAAATCCTTCGCGCCATACACGAGCACATAGTCCCTCGTTCTCCGAAGATACTCGAGGATGTGTTCAACGACAGTCCAATGATCATATCCTGGATTGGACTGATACCTACTGACAATTCCCACTGCATAGCATATGTCGGGTCGTGTACATAACATGGCGTACATCAGACTACCGACTGCTGATGCATAAGGAATTCGTCTCATATCCTCAACTTCTTGAGGCGTCTTAGGACACTCTTCCTTTGACAATTGAATTCTGTGCCTGAGAGGTAAAGAACCCTTCTTGGAATTCTGCATCGAATATCGTATCAACACCTTGTCGATATAAGATGCTTGAGACATCGCTAGCGTTTTGTTCTTACGATTCCTTACGATTTGAATCCCTAGAATAAACTGAGCCTCACCTAAATCTTTCATTTGGAATTCCGTCGCTAGCCATTGCTTAACGTCAGTCAGGAACCCTACATCATTCCCAATGAGTATGATATCATCTACGTATAAGACAAAGAAAGCTACAACAAAATTGACTATTTTCTTGTAGACACAAGGTTCGTCAACATTCTGTTCAAAACCATAAGATTTGATCGCAGTATCAAACCTTATATTCCAGGATCTAGACGCTTGCTTCAACCCATAAATGGATCGATAAAGCTTGCAAACCTTTTGCTCTTGACCCTGAACTATGAACCCCTCTGGTTGAGCCATATAAAGACTCTCTTCAAGATTTCCATTCAGAAAGGTTATCTTGACATCCATTTGACAAATTTCATAATCATAAAACGTGACAATGGATAAGAGTATTCTAATCGACTTTAACATGGCAACATGGGAGAAGGTTTCTTCATAGTCCACCCCTTCCCTCTGGGAATAACCCTTTGCCACAAGTCGAGCCTTAAAGGTTTGCACCTTACTGGCTTGGTCTCGTTTCCTCTTGTAGATCCACTTGCAACCGATAGGTCTTTCACCATCAGGTTGCTCTACAAGATTCCAGACCGAATTGAAGTACATCGACTCCATTTCGAGGTCCATGGCTTTAAGCCACTGGTCCTTGTCTATGTCATTCATTGCCTGTTTAAAGGTCAATGGATCCTCAACGCCGTCATCAGGTATGACTACCTGGGTTTCCGTTAAACCCATGTAGCGGTCGGGTTGTCTCACATCCCTCCCACTACGTCGAGGTATTCTCAACTCTTGAGAAGGACTAGCCTGATTAACAACTCTTGTTGACCCATCTGTAGCTTTCTTGGAAAGTTCAGTCAAAACAATTTTGCTCGAAGGTTGATGATCTCTCATGTGGTCTTCCTCTAAGAACGTGGTGTTTGTCGATACAAGCACATTTTCCTGTTCAGGATCGTAAAATAGAGCACCTTTCGTTTTCTTGGGGTAGCCTACGAATAGGCATAATTTTGAACGATGTTCCAACTTCTTTGGATTGGGCACCAACACATGTGTCGGACACCCCCAAATTCTGAAGTGACGTAAACTCACTTTACGCCATCTCCATAACTCATAAGGTGTTTTTGAAACACTCTTAGAGGGAACTGCGTTAAAAATATATACAACAGCCTCTACTGCATATCCCCAAAACGAACTAGGCAGTTGAGCATAGCTCATCATAGATCGAACCATGTCTAACAGGGTTCTATTTCTCCTTTCGGACACACCATTCTGCTGCGGTATTCCGGATGCTGAGAGTTGGGATACTATTCCATGTTCTATCATATAGTCCTAGAATCTTAAATCCATATACTCTCCACCTCGATCTGATCGAAGTGTTTTAATCATTTTACCTAATGTGTTCTCAACCTCTGCCTTATACTCCTTGAAATTTTCAAGAGCTTCAGACTTATGATGCATTAGGTAAAGATAGTCGTACCTAGAATAATCATCAATGAAGCTGATGAAATATTCATACCCTCCCCGTGCTTTAACATTCATCGGACCACAAATGTCTGAATGTACAAGCTCTAGAGTTTCTTTGGACCTATGACCTTTTTTAGAAAAAGATCGTTTGGTCATCTTGCCCTCAAGACAAGACTCACATGGTGGTAAAGAGTTGTCCTCTAACCGATTTAGGAGACCACTCTTAACCAATCTCCCAATCCTATTGAGATTAATGTGGCCTAGTCTCAAGTGCCAAAGATAGGTACTTGGAGAAAATTTCTGCCTTTTAGTTTGAGTCTCAGCCGTTTTAAACATCTCGGTGTTCAAAATAGCTTTTGTCTCTATTGGTCTTAACACATACAAGTTGTTTTCAAGTTTCGCAGAACATATATGTACACCTCTTTTGCTAATGAACGCTTCATTAAAATCAAAAGATACTTTATACAAATGTTCAAGCAAACAAGAGATAGATACAAGGTTTCTTTTAAAGCTAGGAGCGCCAACAATACATTTTCAAGTAAAACGAAACTATCTCTATATAACAACTTGACAGCTCCCACTGCCTTGGCTGAGACAACCTCTCCAGTTCCAACTCTGAGAGTTATCTCACCTTCAACATGCAGCTGTCAGGAACTAGTTTCCTAGAAAGAAGAACAAACATGGTTAGTGGCTCCTGAATCCAGTATCCAGACAGAACTATCATGTTCCACTAAACATGTTTCAACAACGAGTAAATCATATTTACTTTGTTGTTTCTTCTTAGCTTTCCTCGCCATGAGGGTATCATGATAGACAGATGAGGACGGTTGGCCAAACATCGTCTGTAATGAATCCATGATCTTCTTAGCGCAGACCATTACCTCATGCTTCTTAGCTAACACATCGGATGTGCTGGCCAAGATGTAGACTCGGGCTTTATCATTAGCCCTAGTCCACTTGTCAAATGCATCTCGAACAGTTCGAGTTGCAGACGAGCTAGGAGGGGGAGGACATTCCTCTGTTAAGACAAACCTAAGATCATCAATAACAAGAATCGTATTCAAGTTCTATTTCCAGGTCGTGTAGTTATCGCCGTTTAGTTTATCAGAAGCTAGTAATTGGATAAACGAGCTAGACATGCTGAAAAAGAATAAATTCTATTAGTGAATTGATTTTAACCCATTTCATACATCCAATCAAAATTTAGCAAAAGTAATAATGTACTCATGAACTCATTATTAATTTGCAACGATACTTTAGTGAGTCAGAATGATTGCTACCGTGGGGCAGTCAACCACTCCTTCATTGAACCAAGACAATCTTGACTAAATGTTAATACCAGAATAACTCATATTCCTATAGCATCTTAGTTATCGATGTTTGGTTAAGAGTTTACTAACTCCTTAGCAAATCTTGTAAGTGTGACCCACAATTTTTAGATTTCTTAGGGCGGCCCAACAGTGCAACCGTATGGAATGTCAGTGTTGGGAATGGCTCTAAGTAATCTTTATCCATTTCTGGTGACTGAGATGTTCCGACTCCCATGAAACGGCCCTCCGTATGGACGGTGCCTCTAAGAGCAACCAACAGGCGAAACATGGGAATCTCACGGTTCAATCCAATGGAGGAGACCGTAGGAGGTATTGACATACTTCCTTCTCCCACTTACTATAAATACTTTCTCCATTCACCTTGCTATTGATTTATGCAAACACCACCCGTCTAGAGATGCCCTATTGACATCATGAGGCCGAGCATAAATCTCACGGTGTGAACTTCACAGAGAGCGTAGGAGGAGATTGATATATCATATATACCTTCTCAACACCACTACTAAGTATTTTAGAATGGGTTGGGTATACTTATACTTAGGCATTATCCGGCTAAGACAATAAAACCTAAGTCTAGGTAGAACATACTTTTACCTAAGATGTCTAGGTGATAAACGCTTTATAACCTTACACCTCTCACGTGCATGCTCATAAAGTCGGGTTAACTTAACTCAAATACCGGATTTATCCCCAGGTAGGAGGTGTTCCGTAAACCGTCATCTTAAATACCTCCAACCTTAGTACATCTCACCGGGTGAGTTCTCTTGTAACCTTAGCTTTACAAGATATCGACCTATTTTAACTATTAAAACAAATCGATACTAAATTCCTAATGGCATTGGAATTCTTTAAACCTTAGTGAGCATGCATTTATCTTTGTTATAGATTTTAAATGTCTATCTCATTTTACAACGCTTTATAAAACAAAGACATTCTATATAACATGCTTCCTAAGCTAGAATATAACCATTACATTCAATTTATCACACGCTTCCCAAACAAGAATATAATAATTATATTCAACTAAGGCAACTATGTTGTATGTTTAATTTCACAATTAATTTAACACTTATATCAATTACACTTTTAAATAAGCAACATCCAATTCATAAATTAATATAACACTTATATTAATTCTCATGAATTAAGCATGCATACTATACAACATAACATTTATATTATACTTTCAATGCATGCAACATGCTTCCTATGGTGGGATTTGAAATATATATGGCATACTTTATGCACATACAAGAGACTTTAATTAAAACATACATTCACAATGCATAATTAATTAAACACACTAAAGTGGACCGGTTTTGGCATCACGGGCAAGCAAGCAATTAAATTATTACAATAATAATTCATAAACTAGTTTGAGACGCTTCCGAACCCTTCGAACCGCCCCGAACCAGCTGAATTTGCTTGAACCGGCCAAAAAAACAGCAACAAAAGCTTCAACAAAAACTGAACCGGTTCAAAACAGCCAACCCGTCTTCAACAGCTCGAAACCGGACCAAAACCAACCCGAACTGGACCAAACGAGCGCTGAACAAAACCGTCAGAGGGTGAAGAACCCAGAACCGGTCTGACTTTCAGTGAACCGGACCGCCCGAGGATCGAATCGGACCGTTTCCTCCACCTTGCGCTGAACCGGTTTTGTGCTGGAATTTTGCAGAAAAAAAAAACAGCAAGCTGTTTTTTCCGACACCCGAGCTTCTGTCTTCGAATTGAAAGCCTATATGGACTCTAATGACTCCGATTTTTTTACAGGCTCTTCTGCACACATTAAAGCCCATACACGCTCAGGCATTTACAAAAGGAAGTACAAATAAAAGCTCAAAATAATATGCCAAAACCGGAAATAAACACTTTAGACGCCCAGAAAAATAATTTCTAAAACAAATACCCACCGAGCTCAAATTGATGCAAATTGAGTGACCAAAAAATGCTCTGATACCAATTGATGGAGCGCATGTAGCGCATAGGAAGCGAGTCAGATCAATTGACACTCTAATTTCATCAATTTAGCTAAATAAGAAACATGCTCAAAGCTTTGAAATAAAAGAAAAAGAAAACAAACCTCTTGTAGTTCGAAATTCTTCTATTCCAATACTCGAATCTCCTCACGAACACTTCAAAGCTTCCCTCGATCTCTTTGAGAACCACCACCGGTAGTCCCGCTATCCTCGGGCCGAGCAACGGAGTGGTGGGACTCTTTTACAAGAGAAAAAGTTTGGAAGATGAAGATGGGAAGATTAAAGTGATGACAGTTTTGTGAGAAATATATAACACTTAGATTTCTAATTTCTCAAGCTACATGAACTCTTAATCAACCCTCATTCAAATGTTCAAACTCTTTGAAAATTCATCATCCTCAAACCATTTGAACTTCATCCAATTTATAGGCAATTCACATGCAACAAACTCTTTGCTTAGCATGACACCTCAAATTGGATGGATTAGTCTTCAGCCAAGTGTTCCAAAATTGATGAGTTTATGCATGTGGTTGGTGATTCACAATCCACTTCACAACTTGGATAAACCCACTCAAGGATAAATCCACTCAACTTGGATAAATCCACTTGACTTGGATAATCTCACTTGTAATATTTTGTCATTTTAAAATTAATTCATAATTAATTTTAATAAACAAAATAAATTTTAATTAATTAATATTATTATTTAATTCAATATCAAATATTAATTAAATAATAAGACTAATCCCGATTTCTGGATCCCTATTCATGTTTTAGACCGATCCCAATTTAAATATGTCCATCATTCTTCCAAAAATTAATTTGAATAAATTCAAATTCTTTTTTTCTCATATTGTTACACGACTTAATCCGAGCTAGCCAGGAGAACCTAAAGGACCTACAGATCATGAGCTCCAACGATACAAGATTAACCGGCCAAACTCTTTAGCCAAGCTAACCAACATTCGTTAATCCCCAGAGACTCCACTAAAGTCCAAGGGTTGCACTCTCCTCACCGTAGATATATTTATGTCCTCTTGATATAACAATCATCACTAAGTCGATCGTTCACAGGTCGTTCGTAATTACAGCTGGGTCAAAATAACCGTTTTACCCCCGTAATTACATCTTGTTCCTTAAGTCCCATTGATCCTCTAATGAACTATTGGTTTGTGGTCCAACCACCAAACCGATTGGTATATGATCTCATCACTATACCAAGTCCCTCTCGGGCCAATGAGAGGGTGGGATCCCTAGTTCAAGACCCAGAGTCAGCACTTAAGGGAACAACCTCTCTACTAATCCCTCAAGGCGGGTAGGAGTGAATTCCATCTCGCAGGACTATGTTCCCAGCTACCTACCCGGTCTTATCCCCAAGATGGTAGGCTTATTGAGTCGGCGATCTCGGGCCACTCTCACCCATACAAGTCAAAGGATAAGCCCGAATAAACAGGAGTTCATAGCATGCTCAGGATTCAGATCGAGTTACCTAGGTCATCATATGAAAAAGTCGGTTTTTACAGTAAATAGAGTTATAAAGAAAGAGCACCTTGTTTCGCGGTTCAGTCTTATGCAAACTCATTGCACAGGACGCCCCCACTCGCATGTCTCCACATGAACGATTTCGGATCACATCGTTTGTACTATGTTAAAACGGGTCGCATCCAATAGTGTCCCTAGGATAAGGTACCCAGCCTTATCCCTATACAATAGACCGTTCTAGCTATTACTTGAACTTGATTCACAATCATGTCACACATGAAGTTCAAGTATACAACCTATAGCCATGGGTTCTTTGTTTATTGAAGTTAGGTCAAAAGTAAACACAATTCACTTTATTTAATAACAACTTTAATGAATAAACCTCAATAACAACTTTATTGCAAAATAGAATATACACAGTTTACAAACCACGAGTTTTAGGACATAAAACCCAACACTAATTTATATTTAAAATAATAAAAATAGGTTTAATTGCATTTTTAGTCATTTTACACATTTTGTTTAAATTACGTTTTTTTTAAATAATTAAAAATATTGTAAGAGTTAGAGAGAGGAAGAAAGAGAAATGCGTTTCCTTGAAAAACGGGTCAGACTTGAATAATAATTACAGTAGAAGTCTGGGGAGTTGAATAATAATTACGGTAGAAGTCTGGGGAGTTGATATTTTTTATCCGAGTTCAACAAGTTCGTGGAACAAACGGGGATAAAACTTCTTCCTCGAACTCATTCTCCAACAACTCTTTGGGCCAAACACCCCCTTAAGGGCTAAAATCTTGCTTAATTATGAATTAGATTAAAATATTTCTTAGGTTAATTATATAAAATGATTGTTAGGGCTCTCTTAATTATGCTATGAAAATTAGAAGTCAAGACATGCCAACAAAATAAACTTTTGATACTACGTTTGTATCATACATTTTCCATCATTATAAATTTATCCTCTATATTTAACTTTAAGAAAAGATTAATGGTTGGTTGAATATTTTCAGTAGCTCTTAAATTAAAAGACAACATAGACATATTATTGAAGAATTTCAAACACGTCCTCAGATTTGAGAAGAAATTTGATTTCTATGAGAAGAATTTGATTTCGATGAGAATGTTAAGGATGCATCTTCTTTAGTAAAAATGGGATGGTAGAAATCAAGAAAGATACAAGAAATATTCTTTCCGGAGAAAAAATTAATGATTTCTATGTCGGGAAGTGTTAGGGACAACCAACATCCACATATACTTTTTTCCTGATACATCGCTTCAAGCTTCTCCCAAAAAAATTTGGCTGTCGAAATTTCATGCACATTTGCAAGAACATTCTTAGCCAAATTTAGTCTGATTGCAAGAACATTTTTGGTTGATTTGTAGTTTCTTGATTTCTGAGTATGCTTTGTGGTTGCAACATTGTCTGAACTTCCACATCCGAAAAGAATTTTTGAAACCATCTAGGCTAGTATTGTGAATAGTGTAGGTTGTTCACTATTTGCAGATTTGCTAGGAGCGAAGCAAATATATCAAACTTTATGAGTCCGGTAAAGAATGACATAGAGAAATTTGATGGAAATATGAACTTTGGCTTATGGGAAGTGCAAGTGTAGGATGTGCGGATACAATCTTGGTTACACAAAGCTTTGAAGGGAAGACCGAATGGTGGAGCTTCTGAAAAGTTAAGCAGTGATGATCATGGTTCAATGAAGTTCAGTGGCAGTTCAAGTAAAGGTTCTAAGAAGTCCAACATGAGTGATGGAGATTGAAAGGAAATGAATTTGAGAGCGGCAAGTGTAATCAGACTAAATTTGGCTAAGAATGTTCTTGCAAATGTGCATGAAATTTCGACATCCAAAGTGCTTTGGGAGAAACTTGAAGCGATGTATCAGGCAAAAAAAAGTTCTCAAATCGGTTGTATCTAAAGGAGCAATTTCACACGTTTCAAATAGAGGAAGGTACGAAAATCTCAGATCATCTGAGTGTTCTCAATGACATCGTTTTAGAGTTGGAGGTGATCAATGTGAAGATAGATGATGAGAATAAGGCACTCAGACTCATCTGGTCACTTTCATCTTCTTATGAATACATGAAGTCAATCTTGATGTACGAGAAAAAGACTTTATATTTTGTTGAGGATACTAGTAAACTTCTTTTAGAAGAAAGAAGGCTGAAGAGTGGAAAGCAAAATTCACAAGAGGGTTTAGGCCCAAAGTGGACAATATCATACCAATGTGGAGATGTGTGGAGTTGCGTTGTCCCTAACAAGTGAAATCAGAGTCATGCCCCTAAAATAATTAGCCATGTTGGTAGAATCCTCGAGTGTCGATCAAAGATATGGTGAGCGTCAAAGACGTAGTGATTGGTGGAGATCCGTGGTTGAGCTATATCGAAGTGGCAGTGTGCTCTGGAGAAAATGAGTTGGCATGGATAAGAGCTAGACGAATATATGACTATTTAAGGGGAGACTTGGTGGTACTTCGTTCGAGGGGATAATTGTTGGGAGGGCGACCAAAGTCCCACATTAGTTAGGAAAGGGGAAGATCATGGGTATATAAGTGACAGGCAACATCTCCATTGGTATGATGCTTTTTGGGTGAAACCAAAAGCAAAGTCATGAGGGTTTAGGCCCAAAAATGGACAATATCATACTAATGTAGAGATATGTGGATGTTCGTTATCCCTAACAGGAAGGTGATGAATTAAAGTTATGACATCGAAAACTATCTCACATCAGTGAAAGAAGATTAGAAGTCTTTGTGCTAGGTTGCTTCACCTTCACCCTTCACAAAGACAAGACTTTTTATTTAAAGCATTGAGTTGGGCAAAAAGAGGGGGGAAAGAGTTTCCGCCGTTGTTGCTTGCAGCTTGCAGGCTCCAAAATATCTCAGAAAATCGATTATGCTTCCTCGCGTGTGTATAAGACCGAGACCACCCTTTTTTAACATGTGAGGGGAAGACTAGTAAAAGACGACCCATACCAATCCTACACTAAACTTTTGTAAGCGTTCTGGGGTCACTCATCTACACCATCACTCAGTGAATCTAGGTATTTTTTGTCCATCGATAACTCTCGGATACAAGAGTTATTTAGTAAATCAAGCTTATTTCTTACACCTCCAAATTATGATTATTAATATACTTTAGATACATTTTGATGCTCCTTGATGATTAATATACTCCAAATTATGGAAGAATGAGAAAATACATATTTTTAACCATTTCTTTAACCATGTCTAGATTCATGTGCTTAGTGAGGTATAAAAAGGCTAAATTTAGGAAGAATTATTGAGTTTGTTGTATTTTTGTGCAAGGTACATCTAAAAGCTAATATGTGCCCGCAACTTCTACAAGGTATTTCCAACACGTGGGCACAACTTTGCTATTAACCAATTCAACGAGCTTCTAGCAAGTCAAAACAGACTGAGCTAATTCTGCCACCTACCTCCGGGATTGACTCCAAAGTTATGAAGTTAAGCTTCTCACCTAATTTTCAACAACCACTGTCGGCCTTTATGATTATAAAATGATATCATCAAATGCTTAAAAGGGAGTCGATTGTGGTGGAAGAAAGGAAACCATAGAGGATCGTGAGCGAGAACTTCTTAACCTGTCACCATTTTCAGATTTCTCCATTTCCATGAGTCGAAAGTCTTTGTTGTTTTCTTCCTTTCTTTGTACATCGTCACAAGTCTTGAATCTATTTATTACCCATTTTCCATAACCATGTTGACTTTCATTTCAAATTAAATGAAGTATATTTTCATTTCAATTTTTGTTATTAGCTAAATTTTTTGGTGATTCAATTATGTGGATGCTCAAGGATGTGATAGCTTGATATATACACTTGCTCGTTTGTCGGGTTACCTTTGTGTAGTTTGATTTTATAGATATTCATGCTCCTTGTTAGTCTAAATTTGTCATTAAGATTTGCATAAAAAGTTAAACTCAATACTGAAAGAGTTAGGGAGTAACGGTTGTCATAAAATTAATATATTAGAAGAGTCTAGACATTGATCTTCGTTGATTGACCCTAGACATAGGGTGATGCCTATAGGATCAAGAAGGGTTGTGTGTGAAAGGAATGAACTCTTCAAACCCACAGCGGAAGCGTTGGAAGCGTTACTTTGGTTTATTTAGAATTAAATTAAATAATACAAGGTTAAGCATATAAATTACCTTTGAAGACAATAATCTTCTTGTGTTCCCTTTTCCATGAGATCTTCCTCGCTATGACTCGAACACATGATCAAGGTTTGTGGGAACTCTTTGAAAGAATGAGAGATTTTAAGAGAACTATTCTCTGCGTAGGGAAACTGGGTAATGTGTATTTTGGCAACCTTTTGGGTAAACCTAAATGTCCTATTTATAGAGCTTTAGGAATTAATTTTATTTAATAAAATACATTTTAATATCTATTATATTAAAATATGTATTTTATATTTATTTGAATCTCATTCAAATATCATAAAATTAATCTTTTATAATATACATTTAACCAATTTGAATCTCATCCAAATTTCATATGTATATATAGTTTTCAATATTAATGTATCTAATACATAAACTATTCCCTCTAATATTTAAGGTATCAAATACAATAAATATATTTTCTTTTATATTTAATATATCAAATATATTAAATATTAATTTAAATATTTCAAATTTTTCTTTCAACCAAATTGATCTTTTAGTGTTACTATGAGCTAGCAAGGGACCTTATGGACCTACAGAATTATAAGCTCCAATGATACAAAATTAATTAATTAAACTCATTAATTAATTAACTTTCATTCATTAACTCTAGGCCACTCAACTATAGGCCTAGAGTTGCACTCTTATGCACTGTAGGACAAGTTGTGTCCATGGATATAACCATTACATGCAAGTCGATCCTTCACGAGTTGTTCGTAATTACAGCTGGGTCAAAAGTCCGTTTTACCCCTGTAATTACATCTTACACCTTAAGTACCACTGATTCTCTAATGAACAACCTGTTTATGATCCAACCATAAACGAAGTCCCTCTCGGGCCAGTGAGAGGGTGGGGCCCATTGTTCATGTCCCGAAATCAGCACTTAAGGGAACTACTCATCTAATTTCCCTATATGGGAAGGAGTGAATTTCATGTTGTGAAACTTATGTTTCCAACTCCCTATTTGGTCAAGTCCCCAAAATGGTAGGCTTATTGAATCGGCTATAAAAGCCATTCTCACCCATACAAATGAAAGGACGAGCCCTCACAGGCAGGAGTTCATAACTCACTCATGATTAAGATCGAGTCACATATGATCATCCTGTGAAATATTAATCTTCTCAAATAACGGATTTATAAAGAGAGATTATATATTTTGTGGTCCAATCTTATACAAACTCATTGTATATCATACCCCCACTCACATGTATCTACGTGAATGATTTGGATCAAATCATTTGTAACATTTACAAAGCAGGCCATATCAATAGTGTTACCAGGATAATGCACCCAACCTTATTCATATACTATAGACTATTTAGGTTATTCCTTGAACATGATCCTCTTGTATGTCAACTACATACTGTTCAAGATTACACTAATAACCTTGGATTTTTATATATAATGAATATTATAAATTGTAAATAATAATAATAAACTAATTATCAAATAATTATTAATTAATTACGAGGCTTTAGGGCATAAATCCCAACAATCTCCCACTTGCACTAAAATCGGCGAGACATGTATCCTAGGGCATACTTTACACCCAACATGTTCTCCCACTTTCCCTAGTGAAGATGAGACATGTCTCGTAATCTTAGACATTCTAAGTGACCCTCAAACAATTTAGCCTGAAGAGTCTTTTTATATAGATAAAAACGACTGTCAACTAAAAGTCATCGTGGTCCTTACCATGATGTTTTCTCTCACAGCATGATACCTTATACATTGGTGGTTTCTCAGTTCCTTAATTTTAGCCATTATACCACTACTCTGTCTCAATAAAGTGTGATTGGCTTAACCATATCTGGAACGTCGTTCAAAAGGAGACTGTTTTAGCTATATACAAGTTCTTTTAATGCTTCATAAGCAAAAATATTAACTTGTATATCAAGCTCTACCACCTAAGGTAAACATAGATTTCCATAGATCTTTGTCAAAGCAAGTGCATCTCGTAAATATCAAATCTTTAACCCCATACACAAAATTATAATTTCTCATTTTATCCATAGATATTTTGAGAAAAGTTTTAAATTTTTCGCGTAATGGTCATACCATTGGGTTAACTAATATTTGTTAACCAATTTTACTGTCAAATGTTATGTCTCATGTGTACATTGGATTTTCTCCCACTCAAACGTAGATAGTCAATCTTATGTTCTCAACATTTTGAGGTGTCTGAGGATACTATTCCTTAGATAAGATAAACTTCAGGTAAGGATGATACATTATCATTCTTGAAGTACTACATCATATATTTGACAACAATTTTGTCAATATAAGATGTGTGAGACATAGATAACATTTTGTCCTCGAAATCTCTATTTATAGGACATAACCAGTAATTCAAATCATTCATTTGAAATTGGTTAGGTAGTCAACATTTTATGTTGGATTGAAATCTTACATCATTCACAATGAGTAATAAGTCATCCACATAAAATATGAGAAAACTCCACTAAGTAATTAATGATCTTCTTGTCTATACAAGATCATTAATATTGATTCAAAGTCATAGTTTTTGATACTTTTATCAACCTTACATTAAAAAATCTAGTGATCAAATTCATTTCATAAATGAACCTTTACTACTTGCAAACCTTTTGCTTTTGATTTTTGAAATTGAACTCATGTAATTGATTTGTAAATGCATTCTTTAAGATTTCTTTTCAAAAAAGATTTCTTAAACCTTCACTTGACATATCTCATATGCAACTATGAATTAGGGAATGCTTATAGACTCTAGTATGAAAACAAATGAGAAAGATTACTCATGGTTTACTTTCTCCTACTATATTTGCCATTAGTCTTATTTTGACGGTCTGTACCTTCTTATTTACAAATCTTTTACTTTTGTAGATATATTCAAAACTTATGGGTTTTACCCCATCACGAATATCTACAAGTTCTAGATAAAGATGAGTACATATACTCTATCTCGAGATTTATGACTTTGGTCTACTAGTCTTTGTCATTGACCCTCATTTCAACTTTGAGGTAAAAAAGCCCTACATTTTGTCATCTAATATGACAACTTAGGCTTCATATAAGCTCTTATAACGGTCAGGTCATCTCATAACTCTCCCACTACGATGAGGCTTATCCAATTCATGGCTAGGATCCATTTGACTATCAAATGTAATTAAATTGTTAACAACTTTTGTTAACTATTTAGTGGCTTCACTTGGAACCAACTTTTCAACACTATTGAACATATTCAAGTTTCAGCATGTATGCTTAAAATTCTCAAAACTCGAAGGGTTGTAAACTAACTTTACTACTCTTCTATAATCTCAAAATTGTCTCGCAGACACATTTTAGAGGGAATTATGTTCACTATACAATCTCTATTGTATATCCTAACAAGAGTCTAATAATGACGTGTAATTCTTTATTGTTATGACCATGTCTAACAAGGTTTTATTTCTCCTCTTACAACACAATTTCACACAATTGTACTTTGTGCTAGAGTTGAGATAAAATCTCAATTTCTATCAATTAGTCTTAGTGCGTAAGGTTCCTGTACTTTTCACTGTGATCTGATCATAGTGTCTTGATAGATTTACCTAATTGACCTTCAACTTGAGTCTTATATTCCTTGAATTTTTCAAAATATTCAGACTCATGTTGCATTAGGTTACGATACTTATTCCTTGAATAATCATCAGCTAGAGTGATGAAATATTCATTAGTGTTCTTTGGCCTGTAGGCTTTTCCAACAAAAACCTATTGATTATCTTGCATGAACGTCAAGATCTTAAGACATATAAAGTAATTAACTCTAACATTTAGAGAATCACCTCTTAGTAGTTTTTTTATTCAAATTGATCAGAATCAATCTTGATTGCCAAAGACAAGTATCATATTTTAGGAGAATATAAATTGTTTTTACATTCTAGATTCTATAAAATCCTGAATATCTCAGTGTAGTATTTTATATGTTAACAATTTAACACATACAAATTGTTCTTATTTTTAGCTGAACTTTTCAAACAGTTTTGAAATACAAACTCTAGTACTAAAATATTTATACTATATGAACATTTTATTAGTAATAAAGTTAGAGAAATTGAATTTTTCCTATGGTACTAAAAACACCATATTCAGCATTAAGTAACAATTATTTCTTATGGACATCTTAATGTCTCCCACTACATCAATTGATATGAGTTTTCTGGTGCCAACAAGTAGAGATCATTCTACATCATTAAGTATTTTCCAAGAATTACATATAAAATGTAATGAAGAACAAATCTTAATAGTGGATATGAATCTACTATCTAGGTGGTAATGATTATTTTCCACCAAAAATCTAGTAAATCAAATTTACTTTTATTCATGTTCTTCTTATAAAGGTATTTCATAAATTCCTCCTATTATGACTACTTTGCTAATTTAAAAACTATTTTCTTTTAGCTACAATCATATGGTTTCTTTTCTTGGATTTTGGTAATATTTAATTTTTGAGATTATTCAGATAAATATCTAAATCTAGCTTTTATTGACTTCAACAATATCTCATATGTTGTTGTCATCTTTTTTATCTTTTTAGCTTGACATCTAACATGTCAAACAAATTTTTTTATAAGCCATCGTGTTATCTTTATTTATTAATCATGTGCTTCACGAACAATTCGATTAACATTGACAACAGGTTTTTTAGAACAATAAAGACAAATTAAAGAAAAAAATACACGGTCATTATATAGTGTTAACATTATTTTTTCCATGAGTTAATATTTTCTCAATTTGACAAATAAGTAACGAAAAAAAAAATGAGAGAAATGACATAATATTGAAATATATAAAAAATATTATTTAACAATATGCAATCAATATTCATTCAATTTCAACATAGAAAACAAACAATTTGATAAATGAACCTAAAACATTAATTTCTAATGCTATGATACTTCAGTGAGTTAGAACAAGTGTCGTCGTAGGGTAGGTCAAATGCTCATCCACTAAAGTGAGACAATCTCAACCAAGTGTTATCCCAAAATAACTCTTATTTCTATAAGATTTAGTTACCATTAGTTTGGTCAAGAAAATCATTAACAACCTTAATGAGATCTTTGTAAGTGTAACCCATCCTTTTAGATTCTATAATTTTATCCCAACAGTGTGTGTTTATATATCTAAGTAAAATTTGATCTTAGAAATATAGGGTCGATTTCTTAGACACCTAAGGACACAATGAAACAAATGTTGAATATGAGGTGAACCCGATTCACATCACAAGGTAAAATGCGACCTACTTGTGGGCACATATTAACATCTTTATGCATTACTTGATTGCTACTTTATTTTACTCAATCATTCACAAAAAGCATCACAACATTTTCCTTGTTACTAACTTGATGCAATTTGATAATTTTTTTCACTCGAACACTTGAATTTATAAATAGTCTCCGTGGAATCGATACTTCAAATATTTTAATTTATTACTTAATTATTGGCAGTGTGCGGTACTTGCAGTTAGTACTGTTGACACCGTATTTTGTCCAACCTTGTATATCATCATTTTGGGGTTTTCAACTCATTTTATGCTTTTCACCTTTTTTTTTAAGTATTTTCGAGTTTTTCTTTAATTTCGTCTTTTTTTCTATTATTTTCGAAGTTTTCGAGAAAATCACCAAAAAATGTCTTCCGTTACTAGGTCGTTCGAAGCGTCCGAGTTTTATTTTTAACTTCTTTAATACTTTTTGTTTTAGCGTTTTGGTTTTAGGGCTTCAGATTTGTGGTTTCTGTTTTAGGGTTTTAGTTCGAGGGTTCAGTTTTCAGGGTTTCTTGTTTTAGGGTTTGGTGTCTCGATCTCGGGAGTCCAGCTTAGGGTTTCTTGTTTTAGGGTTTGGTGTCTCGGTCTCGGGATTCCAGTTTTGGGTTTTTGTTTTAGGGTTTAGGTTAGTTTAATGTTTCTTTTTAGGGTTGCGATTGAGTGGTTTTGTTTTAGGGTTTGTGGTTTTCGTTTTAGGGGTTGGGTTTTAGTGTTTTTTTATTTTGGGGTTATGGGATTAATCAATGCCCATTTTGGGGTTAGGGAAAGGACAAACCAATGCCCATTTGTCTTAATCTAATTGGTTGCTATATATAGAAAGAAAAAGTTGGGTGAAATTGGAGGAAAATGACAAAAAAGTTGGGATCCCAAAAATTCATTAGAAAATTATTTTTTTTCCTCTCTGCTCCCCATTCACTAATCATCATCTTCTTCCTCCATCCCCTTCACCATTGATCTTCATCGCACCTAACTCCGGCAAGTTCAAGGCGGTGGCGCAGCGGCGGAGCTCCGGTGAACCACGTCGGCGCACCTTCACAATCAGCAGCGAATCTCCGAACATCACAATCAGCTCCTCCGGCGGCCTCATCCTCTCCGAACCATCTCACGGCGGCGAGTGAACCTCCAGCGGCGGCGAGATTGTTGGCGAGTTTTTGGCGTAGCGACGAAGTTTGAACCTTCACAATAGAGGCTCGAACCATCGACAACGCCTCATTTTCTCTGGCCCTTCACGAACCCAGGCGCAATCCGATGGCAGACGAACTCACCCACAAGCGGACGACGAGTGGCGGCGTGCGGCGAGCTCCATCTTCAACCCAGACGACGGCGTTCTTCAGCTGAAACGATGGACCCGTCCCCTCTGGCGTGGACCTCCACGCATCAAGACTTCGTCGCTCAAGTAGACGAACGACGATAGAGCTCGAAGCTTAGACTCACGGCGGCGAGGTTGCATCAAGGACAAAGGCAGCTGAGTAAATCGTGAAGAAGAAGAAGGTCAATTTTTAGATTTTAAGTTATTTACGAAAATGCCATTAATATTATGTTATTTACAAGTTTGCCCCTGTCCTTATATTGAAGCATATGGTTGATTTGTTTTTGTGTCCACATATACTCCTGCATATTCGATATAAACCCTGATATGTTTGTCTATATATACCTAGGTTATATCGCATGTGCCTACTGTTTGAAGTCGATATTGCTACTGTTTGGTTAATTGTGCTGGGTATTCGAGTATACCGGAGTAATTGGGGTGTTGATGTATCATTTGGGTTTCATATATACCCCCGTATATGTGATTCATACTCCCCTATTTTGATTCATATATACCCTGCTATATTCGATATATGCCCATGATCTGTTTTGCTTATATACTGTGGTTTGCTCGATTTGTACCCGTTGGTTTCTTCTCTTGCTCTGTCTTTTAATCCCGATGTATGCATGTTCAATCTTAAGAGCGCTTTTATTTTTACTTCTTAGATTGTAATCAGATTTAAATGCAATCGCGGGAGAGGTGAAGTCTTCCTCTCACCTCGAGGATTTGTTGTTTTCTTATTTGAAATCTCGGGATAGGTGGAGGATTGTTCCTCCCGCCTTGAGAATGTTGTCGAGTTTTGTCGTTCTTTTAATCGCGGGATAAATGAGATTTCCCTATTTGGAGGATTCGTTCTTATTCTTTTAAAAAAATGTCATTATGCGCTAATTACAGAATTACCCTCTTTTAAGCTTTCATTTGATTTTCAAATTAAATTTTAAATTGAATGTCAAATTTATTTTGATTGCAAAACGAAAAGAATTTGATTTTCAAATTGAGTTTTAAATTGAATTTCAATTTTTTTTTTATTGCAAAGCGAAAAGGATTTGATTTTCAAATCGAGTTTTGAATTGAATTTCAAATTTATTTTGATTGCAAAACGAAAAGGATTTGATTTTCAAATTGAGTTTTAAATTAAATTTCAAATTTGTTTTGATTTCGAAACAAAAAGATTTTCTAAGTTTAATTTGAGTTATAATCGGATTTCCAATTTGATTTGAAACATAAAAGGATTTTCTTAAATATATTTAAAATTCTTATTTTTGTCATATGATCCCGATAATGGGATTAAGGCGATTAATGACAAAATTAATAGATTAATTTCGCTCACAAATCAAGTTCATATTTTTATCTTAAAGTTAGGATACGATTAATTGAGACATTTGTTTTAATTTTAATTATTGTTTATTTTATTTTTCTCAAATTAAGAAGTTTTGAAATTAGTTGGATATTTTAGGATAAATTATTTTTTGCTACGGTTTTAAAGGGGATGTTGTAGGGTGTTAATATCTTCCCTACACTCAAACGACCCCCGAGCCTATTTTATGTTTTCGTAGACCGTCTTTTTTTGGTGACCAATCACACCCAAAATGATTGGTGGCGACTCCGTTTTGTTTATATATTTTTTGTAAAAATCCCGTTTAATAGAAGGATGTTGGCCGCTCCGCGTCGCAAAAACGTTGCGAAAAATGTTGGGTTTTATGTCCTAAAACTCGTGGTTTGTAAACTGTTATGTTTGTAAAGACTCTATTTAGTAATAAAGAGTTATTAAGTTTTAATTCAGCAAAGGAGTTTAGTGGACTAAAGTGAAACATGTTTTATCCTATACCAATAACCAACACCCTTGGCATTGTCTGAGTATTTGAACCTCATGTATGACATAATTGTGGATCAGGTTCAAGTATACTGCCAAAATGATCTATAGTATATGGATAAGGTTGGGTACCTTATCCTGGTAACACTAATGGATGCGGCTCACTTTGTATTCTACAGAACAGTGTGATCCGAATTGTTCCACATGAAGATGTGAGAAGTGAGGGCGTCCTGTGTAATGAGTTTACACAAGATCGAACCGCGTATTAAGTCACTCTCTCTTTATAACTCCGTTTACTCATCGAGACCGACTTATACACATTGATGGCATAGGTAACTCGGGCTTAATCTTGAGCTCGCTATGAACTCCTGCTTATTCGGAAGCATCCTTTGACTTGTATGGGTGAGAGTGGCCCAATAGCGCCGACTCAATAACCTACCATCTTGGGGATAAAGCCGAATAGGTAGCTTGGGACATAGTATAGCAAGATGGAATTCACTCCTAACCCGCTCTTCAGGGTTAGTAGATAGGTTGTTCCCTTAATAGCTGACTCCAGGGCTTGAACAATGTGCACCCACCTTCTCCAGAGTTGAGACGGTCTTCTGATCTATTGGTAGGACCCCTGATCAATTGTTCATTAGAGATGTCAGTGGTACTTAAGGAACAAGATGTAATGCAGGGGTTAAACGGTTTAAAATGACCCAACTGTGATTACGGACAACCTGTGAAGGATCGACTTTACGATGATGGTTATATCAAGAGGACACAATATATCTACAGTGAGGAGAGTGCAACCCTTGGACTATAGTGGAGTCTCCAGGGGTTAACGAATGTTGATCGATTTGGGTTAAAAGAGTTTTGACCGAATGATCTCGTATCATTGGAGCTCATGATCTGTAGGTCCTTTAGGTTCTCCTGGTTAGCTCGGATAAAGCGGTATAACAGTGCTATAGGGAAGAACTCGGAGAAATCTGAATTCGGGTCTGTTGTTCGAGGGTTTATGTATTAAAATGTGATTTAAATATATAATCGGAGGAAGTCGTATTTAAATGTGATTTAAATAAACGACCGGAGAAAAATATGAATTTTGATTCATATATTGGAAAAGTCGGTTTTCGGAAAACCGAGCTTAATGGAAGATTTATTATTATTTTAATATTTAATATTATTATTAATAATAAATTAAATAATTAAAAAGTTTTTAATTATTATTAATTTTAATAAATAATAATTATTTATAATTATTATTATTATTATTAAACCACAATGGGTCCATGCATTTTGCATGGACACCATGTCTATTCCACTATTTTTCCTTACTCTCCAAGTTTGGAGAATTGGAGTCAATCCAATTTGACTTTGGACTTCACTTCTCTCAAGCTTGACTCTTACTCTCTCTATCGTTGGATTGAATTCCTCAAGTGTTGAAGGTTTTCTCCATTGATGAAGTTTGAAGCTTGAAGGTAGATTGTTTGGTTCATGTATTGAGGTAAGTTCTTTGGAAGAAGTTGAAGATAAGATAAAGGTGTTTGTCTTTCTTCCCTCAATATTTGAAATTCAAGTTGTTGAATTTCACGAGGTTTGTTGAATTGTGTTCTTGAAGTTCTTAATGAATTGTTCATCAAGCTCTTGCTAAACTCAATTCCAAATTCAACCAATTTCATCTTCTTCTTCCTCCACCCTCTCAACAAACCCCCTTAGTTCAAGGAGTCCCACACCTCCGCTATTAAGCCCGAGAATAGCTGAGACTACTCTAAGAGTGGTCCTCGACTGTTCGTGCTGAGTTCGTGACCGGAGGAGAGGTAGAGTTCGAGGGAGCAGTAGAGGAGCTGAGGTAGACGAGAAGGAGAACGTCAAAACTAGGTAATTTTGCCCTTCTTTTAGCTCTCTGGTAAATTTACCGGTTGGTTTTACCATTAAGAAATTTACCGGTGAAGCTACCCAAACGCTGTTTCTGAAGCATTTGGGGTTTGTTTCCCCGGTCGAGATTTACCGGTCTGGTATCGGTAAATCCTACACGAATGAAACCGGTCGGTAAGTGATGAATCAAAACGTGGGTGTGTAGTTTGGTTCAATGACCTACAATGGAGATATGGTCAAGTGCAAGTATACACTGTCAATCAAGTAATAAAATGGAAAAGTATTCCAAGTAAGGAATCTCAAGAGACTGTCGTGAATTTTAGATTTAGAAAGAATTGTTTTTCGAATGCAAAATGTAACAAAAATAAATTGATAATATGTTGGGTTGGTATTGGTTTGAAAAGAATAATAAAAACAGGGATCCAATCATGTTTCAGCCCTAAGTTGAGTTTACTTGACAACCTATGACCACAGAGTCACCACATAGTACCTTATGCTTTTGGATCAAATTCATCTCGTATTCAGCCTCTTTGCAAGTACCTTTAGGAGTCTAAGCCATTATACTCACGGTCCAGTGGATAATGTGATCTTAGATGGTTAAGAATGTAATCCTATTGATCCTATAGTCTTTTGCCTCAATCATCAAGGACAATCGACGAAATCCTATTCCTAGGCTTTTCTGCTATATCACCTTTACGAGAGCTGTTAATTGCCCGACCTGTCCAGTATCGACATTAACATTTCATGCTGATTAAGTGGTCAAGTTAATCTAACATTTTTGCATATATTCAGTAAAGAACGAACCACACAAGACATAAAGGGTAAAACTGTAATTTACACCTGTCAAGCTAGCTCATTTCTTAATGGGCATTCACATAACTGAATCCCTTAGAAAAACTTAGCTCATAATGACAAATAAACTAAAATACTTCATTGATAAATAATGCATAAGTACAAAAAATGGCTAAAGGGTAAAATGGTAATTTTACTTGAAAATTAAAGACAAAATGCAAATGAAATAAAAACAGAATGTAAATAATAAATAAAGGACAAAATTGAAATAACGAAGGTTCTGAACTGAAAATTAAATTATAAATGCAAAAACTAGCGAAAAGGTAAAATGGTAATTTTGCATGAAAATTAAGAACGGAAAGAAATGCGAAATAAAAACAGAATGTAAATAGAAAATGTGCATAATAAAATAGAAAATAAATCTGGAAATTTTCCAACTTTCTCTCTCGAACTCGTGGACAATGGATGAAGGGTCTTTACTCGCTCGATTCACGTCGTCAATGCAAATCGAATCCTCGCAGCACCTTCCTTTCGGAGCTGGCTGAAGTAGAACTTTTCCAGAGGGGTGGTCCGCTCTTGTTGGAGTTTCGGGATTTGGGTGAGTTCTTCGAGAGAGAAAAGAGGTTGATCGACTATGTGGAGATTGATTGTTGTAAAGAATGATCGATGATTTGAATGAAGACTTAATGTGCCTTTTATAGGCCTTAGGGTTTGTTTGGAGGTTGCTAAAATGAGGGAGAGATCTTTGGGAAGGGTTGTTAGGTCAAATGGGGATTTGGTTTGCTGAATCTTTTGAAGATCTTTGACAAAATATCTCAACAAATTCGTTTGACCAGTCAACTGCACTCTGTGGCCTGTTATGTGGCCACAAGCTGGATTCTACACTCTGTGACTTCTATGTGGCTACAAGCTGGATTCTATAACTTTGTAACTTCTCTGTGGCCACAAGCTGAAACCGAGAGGACAGCGTCGAGACGCTGCCCTAGCGTCAAGACGCTCCGAAGTCTGCTGCAACGTCAAAACCCGAGAGGACAGTGTCTCGACGCTACCCTAGAGTCTCGACGCTACGAAGTTCGCTGCAGAGTAAAAAAATCGAGGGGACAGCGTCGAGACGCTACCCTAGCGTCTCGACGCCATCACGAAATCTGGAATTAAAATTCCAGATTTCACAAAACAGAAGCCAAAAGCAAATAATACCCCCCCTTCAAACCGTAGCTTCTCTCCCTTCTCCTCTCTCGATTTTCAGCCCAAAACACCCAAATTTTCCCACAAATCTTTCATTTTTCTTCAAATCTCCACAACATAACTCCCGATCTTGAGTTCTTTGGCCGTTAATGTTCGATTGAAGATTATTTCCACCATTTTTTAGCATTCAAAGTTCAAACTCAAGGTTTTCTTCAAGGGTAATTTCTACACTCTCTATATCTTTTATAGTCTTTTGTTGTTGTGTAGAATTTTTTTGAGTTGAGTTGAGTGTGTTGTGGGAGTTTTGTTTTGTTAGTTTGGGCATAGAAATTTGGGGTTTTGTTGGAAGTGTGTTCTTCGTGTTCTTGAAAAAAAAAATAAAAAAAATAAAACAAAAATGGTCGGATCAAAACGTTCACGAGCTTCTTCATCCTCATCAAGGGCTGAGTTTGATTCTGATCGGTTCATTAGTCTTGCTGCATTTGAAAACTTTTAAAGAAATATAATTGAGAGAAATGTTCTACCTGAACGGGGCCGGGCTCCGGATGAAGTGCACCAACATCTCCTATTTCAAAACATCATACAAAGAGGTTGGGCAGAATTTGTGCAGCAGCCTAGCACTGCCGTTGTATCCCTTGTGCGGGAGTTTTACGCCAACATGACTGAGGGGGACACCAGATCCTTCGTGAGAGGCCGTCACATCCCATTTGACGCAGCCTCTATAAACGCATGTTTTTCACTGCCTAACATTGATCGGGACGAGTACAACTTATATGCCAGCGAGCAGCTCGACGTGTATCAGGTAATTAGAGAGCTTTGTCAGCCGGGAGCTCAGTGGGTCACCAAGCAAGGTGAGGTCATTCGATTCCGAGCAACCGATCTCACTGTCACCAACAGGGTGTGGCATAGTTTTATTTGTGCCAAACTGCTCCCCATTGCTCGTCTGAGCGATGTGACGAAGGAAAGGGCAATCCTTCTGTATGCGATTGCCACAGGTCGATCAGTGGATGTTGGAAAAATTATCCACCGCTCGATGCGACACACTCGACGAGGTGCCACCACAGGCGGACTTGGGCACTCGTCCCTCATCATGGAGCTTTGTAAGCGAGCCGGTGTTGACTGGGATGGACACGAGGAGGTGATCCACCCTCTGACGCTCATGGAGAAATTTTTTATCATGAGGTTGCGTGGCAGGGATGATGCGGTTGCCGGTGCAGGTAGCCAGGATGAGGACGATATTTATCTGGAGGGACCTGTTCCAGTTATGCTCGTTCCTCCTCAGCCAGCTCGTGCCCCACGATCTATCGACGAGCAACTCCAGCATCTGTCGCTGCGAGTTCAGCGCCACCACAGGCGTTCTGAGGCACAGCTCACTCACCTGTATGAGTGTCTGCGCTATCAGTATGAGCCTAGCGTCGATCAGTGGATAAAAATTGTTGTAGGCATGGCAGGTAGTTGGAAGGAATGCGACGTGGATGATCTGATATGAGTTCAAATGACATTATATAGTTGTCAATGATTTAAAGCAAAGTTCTGCAACAATGTTTATTTTCTCTCTCTGACGGAGTCTACAAGCCTTACCCTGGACTGAGGACCCAGTAAGACTGAATTGTATGATTTATTTGGCTATGATTGGAAATTTGAAATTGCAGAGTTTTTGTGGTATGTCAAATCTTATACCTTAGTTATTTTGGATCAAACTTGTTTAAATTTAGTCATTTTGAAGGTGCATATATTTAGATGGCTTGTCCATCAAATGCTTCTAATTTTATTTGACAAATCACTGTCCATCTGGATGATGGAAGTAGTGAAATTTTCTTAATTTGATTCAAATCTCACCCCCTAAGCCAATGGTTAATAGGGTCTTATGGTTGAGGTTTGTCCCTGAAATTTATATTTTGCCAACTGATTTCAAAAGATAGAATTTGGGAATTTTCCTCACAATTCTAATTTATGATTGTTAGCTAAAAGATAGTTTAGTATTGCTTTTAAAATTTCTCAATTGCTTTTAGTTTGAGGTGTGAGGAATACAATTTGTCTTAAGAAACTTTTTGAAATGGCTTAGTTGTTGAAACTTGCTAGATCTTAAATCGTTAGGAACTCCATTTTATTAATTCATTCAAAAATTTAGGATTACGCTTTCATGAATGAAATTTAGGTTGAAGAAAACCTTGGGCATGACTTGGAGTTCTCTTGAATTTAATTATCAATTTTCTTTTGATAATTTTAATATATGACTAATTGGTTTTCTTTAGGCCGAGGCAATTGATTGCAAAATTTTGGTTATGTTGTCCATCATGAAAGAAAAAAGATATTAATTGACTCAAGTCGGACTTGCAGGCCAAAATGGATGATACCAAACTTTTAGTTAAGAATATATTAATGGGACATATTAGTGAATTTTGTTTGTTGATCTCTAATCCCATCGCATAACTTGTTTAAATTCATTCATTTTTTTCCTTTTAGTTGAGAATACTTTGTTGGTTAATTTGTTCCAGAGTATAGCCTAAATTTGTGAAGTTTTTCTACTGATGTTGAATGAATGTTATATAGGAGATTAAGGATATGTCAAATCTCTATATATGTTATGAGAATTCATTGAGGATGTTGACTCAGTGGAAGATTATAGCTACAAGTTGGGTTGCTATTTTATTATGTTCATTGGCTTTGGTGCTCATTCTTTATTGACATCCTACTATCAGTTTTCTGATTGATATTTTATTATGAGTTTGTTGTTGGATGCAAATACCATGTTTGGGTTGTTTTACCAATTTCCGAAGAGAGCAGTATGTTGTGAACAATGAACTTTGATTTTATCATTAGTTTAGCATTTACCAATTTCCTAGAGAGAAGGATGGGAGTCTAATGCATATCTGAATGAGGAATCTAATAATTTGTTTTGTGTGGTTGGAGTTGTGAGACTCTATCTTCAGCCCATGAGATGTTTAAATTTCATTTTGTGAAATATATTTTTGATTTGGTTAATCTGTGTTCACAAATAGTCCTTTAAATTTGTGCTCAAGATATTTTCAAAATTATTAGAATCAATATGGGCAATTTTTCATCCACAAATTGTAGGCTAAGTTAAGTTCTTTAATCTCAAAATATAGGAAACTCAATATGATAAATTTTGGTCTTTCCTAATACTGTGATGACAAGATAAAGTATGTTATTAATGTTTATATAACATGTTGGGTTTTATTGTGCTAATATAAAATAAGACCATGCAAATTGAGTTGGAATTTATTTCATATTTAGTGCTCCCGAAGAAACTCTTGAGGTTCAAAGACTAATTATTGTTATGGATCTTGTGATTCTTGGTAGAAATATGACTTGTTCATCCATATTTAAATCTAGATTAAATCTATTTCAATTGCAAATATTTGGGTGGCTTGTTTCACAAATGTAGGCTAAGTAGTTTAGCCTGTCTTGCAAATTGGATTATTTTTGTGTTTAATTAGTTCCACAAGTTTAACTCCGTGATGATTGATATTGAATGAATTTTTTTTAGATTGAATCTAATATTGTGAGATTACAGATTTTTCAAATCTTTAGATATGAGAGGATGATTTAGCAACTTTATTTCATGACTATATTTGGACATAATATTCAATAAATATTTGTTGAGTATTGTTTAGTATCTCACTATATCAAATTGCTTCTTCATGACATGAGGTAAGGAATAATATTATTATTGTTGTATTATGTTTTTAACATCAAATGTGATGTTATTTGAGAAGTCTAATTATCATATTCGCATGGATGAAAATAATAATAAAGCTCATGTATGTAGAATGACATTTTTTAAAATGATGAATATTGCTAAAAGTTGTTTAGTGATGAAGTGATGAATATTGCTAAAGTTGTTTAGTGATGCAACGATGAATATTGCTAAAGTTGTTTAGTGGTGCAGCTTGAAATTGTGAAGAGATTGAGGTAATGTGTATTTTTAAATGACAATATAAATGTGTGATTAATATCATAAATTGTCAGGTTTAAAAGTATTCAATTTGGCCATAAATTTGTTATAAAATTGAAAATTATTATTAGTGATAATAATTTAGTTTGACCTTAGAACAATATTGGTTTATTACCTAGCTTGTTGGTAGCAAGGAAAAACAAATGTGCAAAATCTCTCATGTCTATGTGGAGCTCGTAGAAATTGATTATAGTTTAAGATCTTGATAGATTTGTTAAAATGTGTGATATTTTATAAGGGCTATTTAAGATCCTATTAGTCAATTATGCATGCATATTTTCATTGGTCGAAAATATGAAGTTATTCATGTCAAATATTTTATCGAACATGTCTATGATCATGAAAAATGAAAACAAAAATATTGTCTAATTTTTCTTATTAATGATTCATAGATAAGAACATCAAATATATAAATTATGAATAACACATGTGATTGAGAGGTTCCATGTATTGTGACATAGAGATGCATTTGTGTTCTAATTATGTTGTTATGTGATTTTGAAATGTGACAACTAATGAATAAATGTTTTGGATAACATTTCTTGAAATATGCATATTATGTCATTATGAAGAAATATCATGGGCAATATATCTCTTATTGATGAAATGTATTGAAATAGTCATGTGAAATTAAATGAATTATTGACGAAGTAAGAAATTTGTGATGCTCCCACTCATGTCTTATAATTTTTGTGATAGTATACATCAATTTATTGTGATGTTTATAATTTATGTATTCATGCATAAATATGTTTGAGAGATTGAAATATATTTTTAATATCTCAAATGTGGGGGAGATAATGATTAAAATCATTATTTAATGCAAACGAAATGAAATGAAAAAAAAATCTTTTGATTTTTCTGATGTGATACTAGATGTTAAGATAAGAAAAACCAAAATGGTTTTTCAGTATGTCAATCATAATAAGGAAGATAGTGTTTCTCAATCTGAATATGCAAAGATTATAGGTAGTGTCATGTGTTTGATGAACTATACTAGACATTAGGGGTGATATCGGTTCGGTTTTTCTCAGTTTTGGACTCAACCGAGAACCGAACCGATATATTCGGTTTTGTGAAATGTGAAACCGAACCGATGTCCAATAAAAGACAAAACCGACGATTCGGTTTTTGATCGGTTTGCTTTCAAATCGGTTCGGTTTTCGGTTTTAGGCCCAATTTGGTTTTTCTTGTCCACCCTCATTTTCTTTAGAGATTTGTTTTGTTGCCCCCGAAAAATCCCAGTCGGTTTGCATGTCATAGATGAATTTTTCCACCACAATTTTCACTTGTTCTCGATCTTCACTTTCAAAATCTCTCTCCATTCCCTATGAACATGAAGGTAACTCGTCTTCGCAACTCCTACAGATTGTACAATCCTTCCTCAATCATCGACTTCCGACTAATCGTATAAATTTTCACTCCTTACCATAACCAGCAGAATGCTACATTTTGCAATCGATTTCAAATCCGCAATGGCCGATCTCGAAATCGGCTCCCCCTCGGATGTGGGACAGCGATTGTGAGACGCTACTATTTTCCGGCGGGTGGACGAAGCGATGGCGAAGGTGAAGCTAATACGGATGGGTGTGTGCGACAAATATGTATCTTTTGTCTTGTTTTTTCTGGAGATTGAAATTTTTCGGGGAATGGAGATGGATCTTCTGTCTTGCAAATGGAGATTGAAATTTTTCTGAATTGGAAAGTGCTAGGGTTTATTTTAGTAAGAAGTAAGCTACTGTTGTGTTTTAATTGGGGCTTTGATTTTCTATATACACAAATGGGCTTGAACTTTTACTTAAATAAATGGGCTTGGACTATAAGGTTAAATAGTCATATTAATTTTATACTTAATGTATTTATATAAAAATTGGTTCGGTTCGGTTTTAATGGATTTTTTAAGTCTTAAACCGAACCAAACCGAAAATTTTCGGTTTTAGTAAATTAAAAACCGAGTTGTCCAATTTTCTTCAAATAACCGAACCAAACCAGACGGTTTGGATCGGTTCGGTTCGGTTTGTCGGTTCAGTCGGTTTTTATATCACCCCTACTAGACATGATATTGCATATGTTGTGAGTAGATTGAGTAAATATACACAAAATCCTGATAAAGATTATTGAATTGCTCTTCGTCGATTATTGAGGTACCTTAAAGGTACAATGAATTTATGTTTGCATTTTAACAAATTTCCTGCAGTATTAGAAAAATATTGTAATGCAAACCGGTGACATATAACGACGAGGTGAGCTCTACTAGGAGATGTGTTCAATACTATGTGGAGGAGCTATTTCATGGAAATTAGCTAAGCAGACGTGCATAGCACGGTCCACCATAGAGTCCAAGTTCATAGCTCTCGAGCTAGCAGGGCAAGAGGTGGAATGGCTAAGAATCCCACTGGGAGACGTACCGTTGTGGGGGCGTCGTCTATACTGGTCTCCATACATTGCGATTCACCGTTGTCAAAGGTGGTGTTTATAATGGCAAAAGAAGACATTTACGCCTTAGACATGTAGCTGTGAAAGAATTGCTGAAGAGTGGAATTCGCTCCTTGAAATATGTGAGGTCTGAGAGGAATCTAGCGGCTCCACTCACCAAAGACCTAACAGGGAGAGTAATTCTAGACTCTTCAACTAGTATGAGACTCAAATCCTTATAGTGAATCCATAACCCTTTATTTGGGTGGTCTAAGTAAGACTTGATGGAACACTTGAAAGGTATCCATAGCTCTTTATTTAGGTGGTCTGAATACAGACTTGATGGAACTCCTAGAAGTCTTCATAGCTCAATTGTTGAGTGGTCTGAGTACAGACTTGATGAAGCATTTAACGTGATTGTGAAGGTGTGGTCGTCTTCTATGAAAGAGTATAGGGTCTCTTTCTAGAACTTTCACGGTGACCCGAGGTTCGATGTGCATGGCCTTAGCACTTAATGTTGTATCAATATCGCGGATTCAAGATAAAACATAAGGAATGGGGCGTGTTGTGGGGGTCTCAACCTTAGTTAATGAAAGATCAAGAGAAAACTCACTTCCTTCAATTAGGTTGTTGTCCCACTTCACTATGCAACTATGCAACAATTCACTTTCTCTGTGGTAGTCATTCGTGGGGGATTGTTGGGAATGACTAGCATATGCGCGAAAAAATGATGATCTTTTTACAATCTTTTAATTTATTACCGTTTTACATTAATTGTAAAAACGTTTTTATTATGAATTCATTTAATTTTGAATTCATTTCCGTTAAAACGTTTTTTGAATTAATTTCCTTTAAAATGTTTTTTGAATTAATTTTGAATTAATTTGATTTAATATCTTAATTAATTCTTAAATAATTTTGTTTCAAACTCCCATTTTCTTTTATGTATTTAAATGGGGTTGAAGGGAATTAGAGAATAAACTTTTCATTCACAAAAAAAACAAATTCTGAGCATCGTATTTTTTGTCTTGATTCCAATCATTCTCTCACGAGTGGACGTGAGCGTTGAATGTTGTGTTAACCTTGGGGAGCAACCGGCATAAACGATTCACACCGAGGTCGTGCCGAATTTTGCTTTCAAGGCAGTGGTTTACCACGACACAACAATTACCCTCCCGATTTCGTTCCGGTTGATCGACAACCAACATAATATAGTCAAAATCGATGGATAATTTCCACTTATTTTATGGGATCATGACTTCAAATATTGGAGAAATTAGCGGTAAAAATAAGACATTGTTTTAAAATATAATGTTTCCAAGCAAACTCTTTAAAGAACCTTTTAAATTCAAGATAAAATTTGGCCACCGTTTTAACGGGAGTTGTGGGGTGCTAATACCTTCCCCATACTCAAATGAATCTCGAACCCAACTTTGTTTTCGTAGACCTTTTTTATTACTTTTTTTTAAGGAAAAATTTATTTTTATGTGCCCAATCACACCATAAAAAGATTGGTGGCGACTCATTTTATTTGTTAAAATATCTTTTCTTCCGAGGACGTCGGTCACTCCGCGTTGCAGGCACATGGCGACAGCAAATATAATTAACCTTTGGGTTGTTGTCTTCACAAAAAAATAAATAAATAAATCAGTCGCGTGTCCGTGAACTTCCATAAAAAAACCATCAGTTTGTTTGTCTCCAAACCTAACAATCTCCCACTTGGAGACAAAACGATGATATTACCTCCCACTGCAATGAAATTGATCATCTTGGCAAACTGACTCTACTCCCACTACAACGGTTATTTATGATTTTCTTGACAAATTTCAAGACTCGATAAAGAACTTGTAAAACAACAAACTAACAAACTGACAACCATTAGAAAAATAAATGTAGTTCATCTATGTGTGTCGTGAGGGATGTGCAAGCTACGTGGAACTGTCCCTCAGACATAAAAAACAGTCACGGACTCTCACTTCAGCTAATTGGTAACAACTGATATTTTCTTCGATCCTAAACACCTGTCCCTAAAAAAGATATATTCTGCAACTGACCTTACTCCTTCATTCAAGCTTGTTGCCAAGCTAGAGACTAAACATTTAACCATAGCAATTGTCTTAAACTTACACTTTGATGCCCTTACTCGCCTAGGCGACTTCATCGATTAATTTGAATGTCTGACAATTGAGGATTCGTGATAGCCATCAAATTTCTCTTTCGGACTTCCCAATTTTTTTTTAACTGATGAATCTTGATCTGACTGATCGAAATTGACTATTATTTTTGTTGGCTCAATTGTACCTCTACACCTACCATTTGCAGTTTTAACTTACATTCACTGTCTTTTTGATCTTTTGACAACACTAAACAAACATATGTACAGTGTGAAATTTTTGTGGCCAACTACCACTACCTGGGATCCAAATCTGAGTTTACACTGGTGACTGCCAAACTCACAACTGTAACCTTGATCCTCCAACTTACCAATAGAGATGAGATTCATCTTCATCCTAGGCACAAACCTAACATTGCGAAATACCATAACACTACCACATTCTGACCTTCAGAATAACATCCCCAATCCCACTGGTCTTGGAGACTCTACTATCACCCATCCTCACTAGACCATGTTGTCTACCTGTGAATGATGTGAACCAAATTTCTATTTGAAGCTATGTGAATTGACGTTGCACTGTCTACAACACATTCAGATGAGTGGTTACTACTATTTGTGTCACTTTCAACACAGACACAAGCATCCTGTACTATGTTTGCCTCCTGATATTCTCTTAGTTTCCTACACTAACTCTTGTAGTGACATTTCTTGTGGAAGTAAAAGCACTATACCTCTTTATTCCTATGACTCCTTTTTTTTCTTACTGCTATTTAATTTATTATTTTCATAATAAACCTTGTATTTACCTTTAGTTACAACTAAAGTTGATTTAGTATATTTTTTTACTACTATTACTCTTCCTATGAATTTTCTCGGCTATAGTTAAATCACAAACTCCTTAAAACTTTAGAGTGTTATCTTCGGTCGAATTAGACATTATTCTCAACTATCATGTAAACTGAGCATACACTTCATCAGTAAATTATATCTTAACGGACTTCAACTGATTAACTAAAGTGATAACCTCATTAATATAAGAATTAACAGATGCATCTTCAACCATTTGCATGTTGAAAAATTTCTTAAGGAGATATGCTTTACTATTGGAAGACGGTTTCCCATACCTGTTTGTAAGCGCTTCCATTAACTTGATTGTAGTAGTCTCGTTGCCTACAATACTAGCCACTTTCATCGACAACCACATCCTTATATGTCAGATGAAGATTGGGAGGTCGTGGATGAACAAGCAGCTGCTTATTCATCCACGACCTCCCAATCTTCATCTAACATCTCTTTCGATCTCTCCTCCAATGACTTTTGCAATTTCTTGCAGGTTAGGAAATCTTTGATTTGCATCTTCCAATAACCAAAAGTTTCCCATCAAATTTTGTGACTCCCTTGAAACTTTTTGGATTCGTCGCTCTCAGGGTTCCAGAACCAAAAGCTCTGATACCACTTGTTGGGAAGAAAAACACGAGATATAAATAATGCGAAATAACAAACTAAAATCTCACTCCCCATTTCACATGTTAGAACCAAAAAACTATTGATCACAAAATACAATAATAAAGAGAAGAAAAAAAGAGAAAGACACCAAATTTTGTACTGGTTCGCCCCGATCTCGGGACTACGTTCAATCTTCTGCAACTGCAGGTTCTACTAGATGAAGATTACAAAAGATTACTCAAAGCACGTGCTACAAATTCTCTCTCAAATAGTCCAACTCGAACTATTTGCTTCCAAGTACCACAATCTGGTAGTTTGGGATAAAAAATAGAGAAAAACACCCAATCTCAAGAAAACGCTCACTGTACACTCTAAAAAAATCACACTGACCCGCACACAAACTCACACACCATAAGTTTGATCATCAACAAACTTCTCCACGGTCGTATGAAACAAAAAAAATGAAGTTTTTTCTCCCCGAAATTACTCCAACCACAGGTCTGCTACAAATTTTTGACCAAAGTCAAAATATATAACTTATATGTAGGTGTTTCAAATGTAATTAACCTAATATATAACTTATATATAGTGCCCAATTGGGTTGTTGCCTTCCCACATTTAAAAAAAAAAAAAAAAAAACAAACGTTGTGTCGTGAACTTCTATAAAAAATCATAGAGGAATTATAGTTACATGTGTTATTTTCACTTCATATTTCATAAATGTCACTAAGTTTCAAATATTACGGCTTGAGCACGACTTAAATTTTATTTTTTTTAATCTCATATTTGCCGTTTTATTTTCAAAAAACAGAAGAAAATAATTATAAATAATTATATTTTTTATATTTCATCTACTCATTTATTGTTATATGAAATTATCTATAGCTCATTGTTGACCGAGAAATTTCGGCCAATCAGTGGTCGCCACGTGTCTCCATCACGACCGGGGATCAGATAGACTTGACCGAGCAAAGTCGGCCAAACCGCAATTGGGCTCGAAGTCGAATCGGGCCAGAAAGATTAAATGACAATTTGGCCCAAAGCCCAAAAGCCCATTGGGTCCAAACCCAAGCCCATTGGGTCCAAACCCAAACCCATTGGGCCCAAAGCCCAAGCCCATTGGATCCAGGCCCATGAAAACTCTATAAATAGAGAGTTCATTTTCATTTCTAAGGTTCAGAAAATTTCTTCTCATAAGAACTCAGAGAGAATTCCCAAACAGCGAAAGACTCTTTGAATCCTGAAGACTGAACGTCACTCCAAATTCAAATACCTGAAGACTTCACCGCTACGCGAAGCTGAAGATTCAACCTCGAGAACAAGCTACGAAGCCCTCGAGTGTGTTACATTTAAGAGAGAGAATCAGAGGATCATACATTAGAGATTGTAATCCACTACGCACTGATAAATACAATACAACAACACAAATTCAAATTCATTTACACGTGTCGAATTTCCATTCGTCGTTCGAATTCTCGTGTGAACAGATTGGCACGCCCGGTGGGACCTCTCTACCTTTCATCTCTCTCTCTCAACAAAAATTAACAATGGCATCAAAGAAGACAACGTTCCAGGCTGTCAGTTCCAACAGCCCTTACAGGGGACCTACCACCCGCAGCCGCGTCATCAAAGAAGTCTCGCAGACGGGCGAACACACTCCTGCCATCGTGCGCAAAATATACAAACGACTGACGGAGTCCGAGCGGGTTGGGATAATCATCAAGGACAATCCTTTGTTCGATGAGGTTGTTCCCTCCTCTGATCAGCCGGAGAAGGTGTCTGACTCCAGCGTATCTGTAATGATGGCGGATGCGCGTACTAACGACGAAGCGATGGCTGAAATGGAAAAGAAAATCAGCTTCCTGATGAAAGCAGTCGAGGACAAAGACTTCGAGATTGCCCACCTGAGGAGTCAGATGCAGAGCCGTGAGGTCGCGGAGTCAAGCCTAACTCCTGCGGCCAGAAAGAATGACAAAGAAAAAATGGTCGTCCAGGAAGACCAAGCGCAACACTCGACGTCAGTGGCTTCCTTATCTGTCCAACAACTGCAGGACATGATTACCAACACTATCCGAGTCCAGTACGGTGGACCAGCCCAAAGCACCCTCTTGTATACCAAACCGTATTCCAAGAGGATTGACAATTTGAGAATGCCCATTGGGTATCAGCCGCCAAAGTTTCAACAATTCGATGGGAAGGGCAATCCTAAACAACACATTGCCCACTTCGTCGAAACATGCGAGAATGTTGGAACTCGCGGAGACTTGCTGGTTAGGCAATTCGTCCGAACTTTGAAAGGAAACGCCTTTGACTGGTACACCGACTTGGAACCCGAGACGATCGACAGTTGGGAGCAGTTTGAAAGAGACTTCCTGAATCGCTTCTACAGCACGAGGCGAACAGTCAGCATGTCAGAACTCTCGCATGCTAGCCAAAGAATGGGCGAGCCTGTCGTCGACTTCATTAACCGCTGGAGATCGTTGAGTCTTGATTGCAAGGACCGACTCACGGAAGTGTCTGCTGTCGAGATGTGCATCGGCGGCATGCATTGGGGACTTCACTACATCCTGCAAGGGATAAAGCCCCAAACATTCGAGGAATTGGCAACTCGCGCCCATGACATGGAGTTGAGTATTGTCAATAGAGGAAACAAAGACCTCTTAATCCCCGACGTAAAGAAAACAAAGACAGAAATGAAGAGCGTTGGGAAAATCACGAAGAATGTCGTGAAAGAATCCATGGTCGTCAACACGGCCCCTTTAAGGTTTTCCTCCAAAGCAAAGGAAAACAAAACGGAAGCCAGAAATGACAAAGGCGAAAGACGTCGCCTTACGTTGAAAGAAAGACAGGAAAAGATCTACCCGTTTCCAGACTGTGACATCCCTGATATGTTAGAGCAATTGCTGGAAACGCAACTCATCCAACTGCCAGAGTGCAAACGACCGGAGGAGTTAGGAAAGGTAAATGATCCTAACTATTGCAAATACCACCGGGTCGTCAGTCATCCTGTAGGCAAATGCTTCGTCCTGAAAGAGCTAATCATGAAGTTAGCTAGTGAAAATAAGATTGAGCTAGATCTCGACGACATAGCTCAAGCAAATCACGCCGCTGTAACATTGAACTCCGGCGTTCAATTATCTCCTGTCTCTCCTAAGAAGCAAGAGGAGAGTTTGATCCAGTTCGGGACTTGCGAACCTGTAATCGTTCGATACGAACATGAAATCCTACAGGAGACTTCGCGGGTGGAGCCCGAACCCGTTGGGGATGAGGATGAAGGATGGACCGTCGTAACTCGTCGAAAAATGCGGCGACAGAGACCTGTCCAGAAAGAAGCCCGCCTACTCCGAGAGTATAGGCGAAAAAGCAAACTTCCAAAGAGAAAAGGAAGAAAGAGTATGAGAAGGCCAAAACTTGTCGTGGAGGAAAACAAAGACCTCCCTCGACCCCAGCAGCCTATGACCCTACGAGAATTTTTCCCCAAAGGATTCTTTAATAAGAAGCAGGAAGAAATAGTTGAAGCTGCTACGTGCCATGTCATTGTGGCAATCGAGGATGACAGCGCCACTCCAAGTTCAACGGAGTTGGTAATAGAGCTGGATGATACACCTTCCCTCAATGTAGTAGATTTGCCTCAAATGGACAAAACTACTCACATCAACACGTTGAAGGACTCTAATGATTCAGAACCTTCAACCTCTACAACACGTGCATGCGCGTCTGATTGCATGTCCATAAGCTTCACCGATGATGATTTGATGTTGGGGTCAAAACCTCACAATAGACCTTTGTTTGTCTCAGGATACATTCGAGAACAGAAGGTCGGTCGAATCCTCATTGATGATGGATCGGCCGTCAACATAATGCCGAAATCAGTCATGAAGAAGATTGGCATCCTGATGGAAGAACTATCAAGTAGCAAGGTGGTAATCCAGGGTTTCAATCAGGGAGGACAACGAGCGATCGGCATGATTCGCCTACAACTCATCATCGGAGACTTAGAAGCACATACCTTATTTCATGTCATAGACTCCAGGACCACCTATAAAATATTGTTGGGTCGCCCTTGGATTCATGGAAATGGGGTAATAACTTCCACCTTGCATCAGTGCTTCAAGTTCTATCAGAACGGCGTCAAAAAGGTTGAGGCAGACACTAAGCCATTTTCAGAGGTTGAGTCTCATTTCGCGGATGCCAAGTTTTATATAAATAACAGCAACATAGAAGAAATAATGCCAAAAGAAATCCCTTTGATCAGCGGGGAGCAGAAGACTTGCGCAGGGAAAGAATCAATCAAAGAAGAAAATGTTCCCAAGTTTTGCGAAAACAAGACATCCGTCAGCCCTACGAAGGCTAAGGTCTTGAAAGATGAGAAAAGCTCGAACCCTTCTGTTCTGCGCTACGTTCCCTTGTCCCGACGTAAGAAAGGTGAATCACCATTCGCAGAATGTACTAAAAGTTTGAAAGTCGGTGACATTAAGATCCTGAAAGAAAACTTTGTCACCCCTCTTACGAAGATAACGAAGCAAGAGGTCACGAAGTCCAAAGAGACTCAGAAAGGGATGGTCCTACCTGAGAAACGAACGAAAGAAGGATACGATCCCAAGGCATATAAACTGCTAGCAAAGGCAGGATATGACTTCACAACTCACACTGAGTTCAAGGGCCTGAAAATCCTCGAGGGCAGGTCAGAGCTTTCTTCGACACAGAAGAAACTCCTAAAGGAGGGATATCCTATACCGGCATCAAGAAAGGGGCTTGGATATAAGTCGCCTGAACCAGTCCGGATAACCCGAAAAGGGAAAGAGAAAGTGGCCAACAGTAATAACATAACGACCAAAGAGGCACACAACTCAAAAGAAGAGGAAACTGTCAAACCAAGGATCTCTATCTTTAAGCGCATCAAGCCGCCGGCTACGCGCGCTTCAGCCTTTCAGCGATTGAAAGCGGCTGTGACGGAAGAAGACAGTTCGCACCCAACACCTAATCCCATCAGATCTTCCGTCTTCCAAAGGTTGAGTAAGTCGGCAGATAAGAAAGAAGACACGCCGTCCACTAAACCCCTTTCACGGCAATCTGCATTTCAAAGACTGAGTAAGGCGGCAGATAAAAAAGAAAACACGCCGTCCACTGAACCTCTCTCACGGCAATCAGCATTTCAAAGGTTGAGTAAGCCAGCAGATGAGAAGGAAAACACACCGTCCGCTAAACCCCTCTCACGGAAGGCAGCATTTCAAAGGCTGAGTAAGTCGACAGAGGAGAAAGAAAATACGTTGCCCGATAAATCTCTCTCACGAACGTCAGCGTTGCAAAGATTAAGCGTGACCACAAAGAGAGATAAGAAACTTTCATCCACTTCCATTTTCGATCGCCTCCTACACGAAGAGGCTCGAGAGATTTTGAACAATAAAGAGTCTAGCAAAACAAAAAGCGATGAAGAGATCCGTAGTATCGTCCCCTCACGGATGAAAAGAAAAACTTTTGTTACCGTGAATACAGATGGTGCATTAAAGGTTAAACGACGCAATGTCATCATCACCAACCCTGCGAGCAAACGTGCAGAGAACGGGGATGAAGCCTTTTGTCATCATATTACTGTCGGGGAAGAAACGGAGGCCGAGATATATGAAGAGGATGTTGAAGAGGCTCCACAACCACTCGAAGATGGAAGTCAACCAACAGTTGATGAGTTAAAAGAAGTTAATCTGGGTACGACGGAAGAACCACGTCCAACCTTTATAAGCGCATCACTTTCCGATGAAGAGGAGTGTGAGTACTTGAGTTTGCTCATTGCGTATAAAGATGTCTTTGCTTGGTCGTATAAAGAGATGCCGGGACTTGATCCAAAAGTCGCAGTACATCATCTCACTATTGAACATGGGTATCGACCAGTCAAACAAGCTCAACGACGTTTCAGGCCAGAGCTCATCCCCCAAATTGAAAATGAGGTTAACAAGCTAATTGAAGCAGGGTTCATTCGCGAAGTAAACTACCCGACATGGATAGCAAACATTGTCCCCGTCAGAAAGAAAAACGGACAATTACGGGTATGCGTTGACTTTCGCGATCTGAATAGTGCATGTCCGAAAGACGACTTCCCATTGCCCATCACCGAACTAATGGTCGATGCTACCACAGGGCATGAAGCTTTGTCTTTCATGGATGGGTCATCAGGATACAACCAGATTCGAATGGCCCTCAAAGATGAAGAAATGACAGCGTTCCGGACTCCGAAAGGGATATACTGTTACAAGGTAATGCCCTTTGGATTAAAGAACGCCGGCGCAACTTATCAACGTGCCATGCAAAAGATCTTCGATGATATGCTGCATAAGCATGTCGAATGCTACGTCGACGATCTTGTAGTCAAGTCCAAAAAGCGACAGGATCACTTGAAAGATCTAAAGGTGGTTTTCGATCGTTTGAGAAAGTACCAATTGAGGATGAATCCTCTCAAATGTGCATTCGGTGTAACTTCGGGGAAATTCCTTGGTTTCGTCGTAAAACATCGAGGGATCGAGATTGATCAGTCCAAGATCGACGCCATTCAAAAAATGCCAGAGCCGCGAAACTTGCATGAACTAAGAAGTCTCCAAGGACGACTTGCTTATATCAGGAGGTTCATCTCCAATCTAGCAGGCCGATGCCAACCATTTCAAAGATTGATGAGGAAAGACACGACCTTTGAGTGGGATGAAGCATGTCAAAATGCTTTTAACAACATAAAGCAATATTTGCTTAACCCTCCTGTTTTGGGCGCACCCGTAGCAGGAAAGCCATTGATACTCTACGTTACTGCGCAAGAAAGGTCGCTTGGGGCATTGCTTGCACAAGAAAGCGAGAAGGGCAAAGAATGTGCCCTCTACTACTTAAGTAGAACTCTCAATGGGGCAGAGCTGAATTATTCACCAATTGAGAAGATGTGTCTTTCACTCTTCTTCGCCATCGATAAGTTGAGACATTACATGCAGGCATTCACAGTGCATCTGGTGGCTAAGGCTGATCCAATCAAGTATGTTCTGTCTAGACCAATTATCTCAGGTCGGTTGGCAAAGTGGGCAATCTTACTACAACAGTATGACATTGTTTATGTTCCGCAAAAGGCGGTGAAGGGGCAAGCCTTGGCTGATTTCTTGGCAGATCATCCAGTGCCGTCAGACTGGAAATTATCTGACGACCTGCCTGACGAAGAAATCTTCTACGTTGAAATCGTTGACCCATGGATTATGTATTTTGACGGTGCAGCTCGAAGATATGGCGCAGGAGCGGGTATAGTATTCATTACCCCTGAAAAACACATGCTGCCGTGCATTTGAAGAGGTATGTTCGAATAATGTTGCTGAATATCAAGCACTCATTATGGGTCTTCAAATAGCAATAGAAATTGGAGTGACCTACATTGAGATTTATGGAGATTCAAAACTGATAATTAATCAATTGTCGCTCCAATACGAGGTGAAGCATCCAGATTTAATGCCCTACTTTAATTATGCAAGACGACTCTTAGAGAGCTTTGATAGTATGACGATAGAGCATATTCCAAGAGCTGAAAATGCAAAGGCAGATGCATTAGCAAACTTGGCCACAGCCCTGACTGTATCAGAAAGTGAAATATTGAACGTTCCGATTTGTCAAAAATGGGTTATACCGCCAACTGAAGTTGAAAGTCAAGAAGCAAACGTAATATCGGTCTATGTGATTGAGGAAGAGGATTGGCGACAACCGATTGTAGATTATCTACAGCATGGAAAACTTCCCACAGAGTCCCGACGTAAGGCCGATATACGAAGAAGAAGTGCTCGATTCATCTACTACAAGGAAACCCTTTATCGACGCTCCTATGACGGACTTTTTCTTCGATGCCTAGGAAAAGAAGAATCGATAAAGGCATTAGAGGAAGCACACTCAGGGGTCTGTGGTGCTCATCAATCGGGACCGAAACTTCATTTTCAGTTGAAAAGAATGGGCTATCACTGGCCAACGATGGTTCAAGACTCAATGGAGTATGCTAAGAAATGTGAGGCCTGTCAGTTTCATGCAAACTTCATACATCAACCACCAGAACCCCTTCACCCAACCATAGCTTCATGGCCCTTTGAAGCTTGGGGGCTTGATCTCGTTGGTCCAATAACACCTAAGTCCTCAGCAGGACATTCTTATATCCTCGCTGGGACAGATTATTTTTCAAGGTGGGCCGAGGCAATTGCGTTAAAGGAGGCAAAGAAGGAAACTGTTGTGAATTTCATCCGAACCCACATCATTTACCGTTACGGCATCCCTCACCGCATCGTGACCGATAACGGAAGACAATTCTCCAATAGTCTAATGGACAATTTATGTGAGAAATTCAAGTTCAAGCAATGCAAGTCATCCATGTACAACGCTCCGGCAAATGGATTGGCAGAAGCATTCAACAAGACATTATGCAACTTGCTGAAAAAAGTAGTCTCCAAGTCAAAAAGAGACTGGCAGGAAAAAAATTGGTGAGGCATTATGGGCTTACCGAACTACCCACCGCACTCCTACAGGGGTCACACCTTATTCCCTAGTCTATGGGGTTGAAGCTGTGCTCCCTTTGGAAAGAGAAATCCCTTCTTTAAGAATGGCGGTGCAAGAAGGGTTAACTACCGAAGACAATGCAAGATTGCGCCTCGAAGAATTGGAAGCGCTCGATGAAAGAAGATTGGATGCTCAGCAAGCATTGGAATGTTACCAAGCGCGAATGACCAAGGCTTTCAACAAAAATTTGAAGCCTCGATCATTTCAAGTTGGCGATCTAGTACTTGCAGTTCGAAGACCCATTATCACAACGCGACACACGGGGAGCAAATTCACTCCTAAATGGGACGGACCCTATGTTGTCAAAGAAGTCTACACAAATGGGGCATACAAAATCGTGGATCATGACGGATTAAGGATTGGCCCAATCAACGGCAAATTTCTTAAGAAATTTTATGCATAAATTAATGTAGTACTCCTTAACGTAAGAGTATAAACTACATGTTGCTCCTGGCCCGCACGAGCTTAAAAGGTGAACGGCCCAAGTAAAAAAAAAAAGGGGTTACTCATCATGTAATTTGAACTACGTTATGACTTGATCCCTTCCATCTAAGGGTACGTAGGCAACTTAAAGAAAAAAATACATATATACTTTAAGTCCAGTCGCGCGCAATAAAACATATACATTCATTCCATTCGAGCTACGTTCAAACAAGTGATCTCTTGATTTCGAAAATACGTAAGCAACAAAAAAAAAAGTTCAACAAAGCAACAAAGGAAAAGTATTATTCCAAAATGAGGGAGACAAGCCAAATGTTCATAAAGAAAACATAAAGTTCTTTTACAAGAGAGAAATCTAGAAGAAGATAGATAAAAAAAATATATATGCACATATATGCGTAAATCAAGGCGCCCACTGAAACTCTTTCAACTCCGCGCGCGAGCTCTCTAGAAGCTCGCGAACTGCAGCAACGGCTCGAGCATCGTCCTCGTCAATAATGAGGGCACATTCGAGGGCACGAATCTCTTCGCGTACACGCGAAACTTCAAGTGTCCCGCGACTCAAGACTTGCTCCCGGGCAGAGACAAAAGTGGAAAGCCTCTCAAGTTCGATCTTCGCAGCTTCTATCTTCGCTTTCGCCTCTTCTACTAGGAGGTTAACTCCGCGTTTTAAGGATTGATGTTCATCTTTTAAAAGAATGAGATGTTTCTCTTCAGAGACGATCTGCTCTGCAAAATACACCATGTTCCTGCAAAACAAATTCGAAAGAGTTAATAAATTCAAAACAAAGCGACGAGTATGGCGAAGGAATTAAATGAGCTACACAAACATGCAAACATGAAGCGACTACCAAGAAAACGCAACAAAAAAAAAGGAGCTATGTACACCCTTAAAACAAAACAAACCGAATGACAAAAAGAAAATGACAACACATATAGCCTTCCAAAAAATGGGGAGAAATCTTAAAGCAAAAAAAAAAGTGAGAGTGTTATGGGGGAAGCACACCAACAAAGACGGAGTACGTTCTCTAAGTAGATGCGCTCATTTCACGTAGAGTGGAAATGCCCAAACTGACGCATCTACAAAAGAGAAGTAACGCCTTCAAGTCGGCACGCTAATCTCATAGGAACGGAACGCGACGATCTGACGTACCAACAAAGAAGGAGTACGTTCTCTAAGTAGACGCGCACATTTCACGTATAGTGGAAATGCCCAAACTGACGCATCTACAAAAGAGAAGTAACGCCTTCAAGTCGGTACGCTAATCTCATAGGAACGGAACGCGGCGATTCGGCGTTCCAACAAAGACGGAGTACGTTCTCTAAGTAGATGCGCTCATTTCACGTAGAGTGGAAATGCCCAAACTGACGCATCTACAAAAGAGAAGTAACGCCTTCAAGTCGGCACGCTAATCTCATAGGAACGGAACGCGGCGATTCGACGCACCAACAAGGACGGAGTACGTTCTCTAAGTAGATGCGCTCATTTCACGTAGAGTGGAAATGCCCAAACTGACGCATCTATAAAAGAGAAGTAACGCCTTCAAGTCGGTACGCTAATCTCATAGGAACGGAACGCGACGATCTGACGTACCAACAAAGAAGGAGTACGTTCTCTAGGTAGACGCGCACATTTCACGTATAGTGGAAATGCCAAAACTGACGCATCTACAAAAGAGAAGTAACGCCTTCAAGTCAGTACGCTAATCTCATAGGAACGGAACGCGACGATCTGACGTACCAACAAAGAAGGAGTACATTCTCTAAGTAGACGCGCACATTTCACGTATAGTGGAAATGCCCAAACTGACGCATCTACAAAAGAGAAGTAACGCCTTCAAGTCGGTACGCTAATCTCATAGGAACAGAACGCGGCGATTCGGCGTACCAACAAAGACGGAGTACGTTCTCTAAGTAGATGCGCTCATTTCACGTAGAGTGGAAATGCCCAAACTGACGCATCTACAAAAGAGAAGTAACGCCTTCAAGTCGGCACGCTAATCTCATAGGAACGGAACGCGACGATTCGACGTACCAACAAACACGGAGTACGTTCTCTAAGCAGACGTGCACATTTCACGTATAGTGGAAATGCCCAAACTGACGCATCTGCAAAAGAGAAGCAACGTCTTTAAATCAGTACGTCGATCTCACAGAAACGGAACGCGACGATCTGACGTACCAACAAAGACGGAATGCGTTCTCTAAGTAGACGCGCACATTTCACGTATAGTGGAAATGCCCAAACTGACGCATCTACAAAAGAGAAGTAACGCCTTTAAGTCGGCACGCCGATCTCATAGAAACAGAACAACTCGACGCACAACCTAGGACGGAATACGTTCCCTAAGGAGACGTGCATCTGCATAAGAGAAGTAACGCTCGTAAATTGTTACGCCGAGGCCACGAGAACAGAACAGAACGACTCGACGCGCAACCTAGGACGGAATACGTTCCCTAAGCAGACGTACATCTGCATAAGAGAAGTAACGCCCGTAGATTGTTACGTCGAGCCCACGGGAACAGAACAGAACGATTCGACGCACAACCTAGGACGGAATACGTTCCCTAAACAGATGTGCATCTGCATAAGAGAAGTAACGCCCGTAGATTGTTACGCTGAGGCCACAAGAACAGAGCAGAACAACTCGACGCGCAACCTAGGACGGAATACGTTCCCTAAACAGACGTGCATCTGCATAAGAGAAGTAACGCCCGTAGATTGTTACGCCGAGGCCACGAGAACAGAACAGAACGACTCGACGCGCAACCTAGGACGGAGTACGTTCCCTAAACAGACGTGCATCTGCATAAGAGAAGTAACGCCCGTAGATTGTTATGCCGAGGCCACGAGAACAGAGCAGAACAACTCGACGCGCAACCTAGGACGGAATACGTTCCCTAAACAGACGTGCATCTGCATAAGAGAAGTAACGCCCGTAGATTGTTACGCCGAGGCCACGGGAACAGAACAGAACGATTCGACGCACAACCTAGGACGGAATACGTTCCCTAAACAGATGTGCATCTGCATAAGAGAAGTAACGCCCGTAGATTGTTACGCCGAGGCCACGAGAACAGAGCAGAACAACTCGACGCGCAACCTAGGACGGAATACGTTCCCTAAACAGACGTGCATCTGCATAGGAGAAGTAACGCCCGTAGATTGTTACGTCGAGGCCATGGGAACAGAACAGAACGACTCGACGCACAACCTAGGACGGAATACGTTCCCTAAAAAGACGTGCATCTGCATAGGAGAAGTAACGCCCGTAGATTGTTACGTCGAGGCCACGGGAGCTGAACACGACGATTTGGCGGTAAAAGAAGTGGCACACCTACAAAAAAAAAAAGTCGCAACGTTCCCCATTTGGAATAAACAAATTAAAATCGAAAAGTGAATAAATTTCAAATCAAGGTGTATATATATATAATAAAATAATATATTCATAAAATGCCAAATTCAAAATCATTTAACTAATTTTAAATTTCCTAACCCCCAATTTCCAAATTACTTTAATGTATTTATAAAATCTCAATTTCAAAATTAAAATAACTAATTCTAATTCTTAATTTCATTTTTTAAAAAAAAGCAAAAATTAAAATTTTTTAAAATCTCAAATCACTTAACTAATTTAAAGAAGCCTTAATTTTAAATTAAAAAAAAAATTGGCTTTTTAATCACAAAATCCCAAATCACGTAACTAATTTTAAAAAAGCCTTCATTTCAAATTAAAATTTATTTTTATTGGGTTTTTAATCACAAAATCCCAAATCACGTAACTAATTTTAAAAAAAAAAGCCTTAATTTCAAAATAAAATTTATTTTTATTGGATTTTTAAATTACAAAATCTCAAATCACTTTAACTAATTTTGAAAAAAAAAAAACCTTAATTTCAAATTAACAAATTTCTTATTTGGCTTTTTAATCACAAAATACCAAATTGAAAATTACGGAAGATTCCTCACTTTAACTAATTTTGAAAAAAAAACCTTAATTTCAAATTAAAATTTATTTTTATTGGATTTTTAAATTACAAAATCTCAAATCACTTTAACTAATTTTGAAAAAAAAAACCTTAATTTCAAATTAACAAATTTCTTATTTGGATTTTTAATCACAAAATACCAAATTGAAAATTATGGAAGATTCCTAACTTTAACTAATTTTGAAAAAAAACCTTAATTTCAAATTAACAAATTTCTTATTTGGCTTTTTTAATCACAAAATACCAAATCGAAAATTACTGAGATTCCTAAAGCTCAATCTTCATAAAATAAATGCAATCACAACCAACAATAACAAAATGCAAAATAGCAAAATATTACAGGCCATCACAAATAACATAAATTACAACTCATAAGTAAATTACAGCCCATAAATAAATTACATCAAATTACGTAAATAAATTACAACCCATAAGTAAATTACAACCCATAAATTAAATTACATACATAAATTAAATTACATAAATCACATACATAAATTACACACATTAAAATTACATACAATGAATTAAATTACATACAGTATTTAAATTGCATACAATAAATTAAATTACCAAATTAAGGTCGGTACGAAGAACGTCGGGAGAATGAAAATAGGCACCTGTATATGAAAAAATATATATCTATAAAGTTAGAATAAAACATAAAAAAAAAAAAAAAAAAAAAAAGAGAGAAGAAAAAGATATATGTATCATAAAAAAAACTAAATAATAATAAATAACAAAAAAAAAAAACAAAACAAATAAAAAAAAAAAAGAAGAAACTCACCTACGGCTGCGGCGGCGTGCGGCAGCGGCGGCATGGGTCGCGAGGTGCTGCGCGGGGGCGGCGGTGCTGCGGCGGTGCTGCGCGATGGGCTGACGGATGCGGCGGTTCGCGCGGAAGAAGATCCGGAGACGGCCGGCGGTACAGATCCGGAGCGCAGGGCGCGAGATGGGCTGAGGCGCGGCGGCGACGGCTGAAGCACGGGGGCAGAGACGTGCGGCGCTGCGGCGAGGACGTGCGACGGTTGCGGCTGGCTGCTGGTCTGGAAACGACGGCGGCTGGCGGAACGGAGCTACAGATGCGGCTGAAGCACGGCGGTTCGGGCGGAGCTGCAGGCGGCGGTGCAGCTGGAGCGCGCGGCGGCGGCGCGACGGTGCAGGCGGAGCGACGCGGGCTGGCGACGGTGCGGCGGCGGGCTGAAGCGCAGTGGCGGCGGCGGCTGGAGCTCTCCTTCTTCTTCCTCTCCAAGCAAACTTTCTCCCTTCCTCTCCAAATAAACCCTAAAGTCTTATTCTAAGACTTCAAATTTCATCTCATTCTATTTATATGAATTAGAAAACCTAAATGGGTTAGGGTTTGGAGAGTAAAATTACTTAAATGTCCTTCATTTAAGTTAAAAAAAAAGTTGCAAAAATAATGTACGAAGTCAGGACCAATAACAACTAAAGTCGTCCAAGTTCCGCTCTACCAAACAAGTTTCCTGGTTATCATTTGTTTTCACATTCTAGTGTTTCATCTGACCAATTATTTATGCCAAAATAAAAAAAAAATTCAACACTCTTATTCCGAATTCAAGCCAAACTTTAGAAGCTTACCATTTTTTTTTACCGAGAAAATTAAATTTTTTGGGCATATTCCAAAATTTATTTTCAGACATGATTTAGAGTCAAAAGTTATCTAAATCCAAGTCTCAAATCAAAATTGGCGGTTTGGGTATATTTTATCCACGTCGAAATTAGAGTAAAATTCAAAGTCAAACCCTATTCAAAATACAATTGGGCAGACACAAGTCCTTACTCTACATCTCAAGATAAACTAAGGTAGAAAAAAAAAAAAAAAAAAATCTCTCTACCGAAGTTTAAATCAAATTTCTGTCAGATAAGAAAGATCAAAACTACGAGCCAAATTCATATTTTTGATCGATTGACATGGAAAGAGACGTCAATTAAAATAATTGATCTATGAATCGAACTTCATATTTCGATAAAATTGATACGTCAAAGCGGAGTCGAAATTAGGATGTCCTACGTTTCAATTTATCTATTCAACTTTTCCGAGACTCACCCACACATACTTGTGCATAACTCTCGAAAAAGGGGGCATTTGTTGACCGAGAAATTTCGGCCAATCAGTGGTCGCCACGTGTCTCCATCACGACCGGGGATCAAATAGACTTGACCGAGCAAAGTCGGCCAAACCGCAATTGGGCTCGAAGTCGAATCGGGCCAGAAAGATTAAATGACAATTTGGCCCAAAGCCCAAAAGCCCATTGGGTCCAAAGCCCAAAAGCCCATTGGGTCCAAACCCAAACCCATTGGGCCCAAAGCCCAAGCCCATTGGATCCAGGCCCATGAAAACTCTATAAATAGAGAGTTCATTTTCATTTCTAAGGTTCAGAAAATTTCTTCTCATAAGAACTCAGAGAGAATTCCCAAACAGCGAAAGACTCTTTGAATCCTGAAGACTGAACGTCACTCCAAATTCAAATACCTGAAGACTTCACCGCTACGCGAAGCTGAAGATTCAACCTCGAGAACAAGCTACGAAGCCCTCGAGTACGTTACATTTAAGAGAGAGAATCAGAGGATCATACATTAGAGATTGTAAGCTGAAGATTCAACCTCGAGAACAAGCTACGAAGCCCTCGAGTACGTTACATTTAAGAGAGAGAATCAGAGGATCATACATTAGAGATTGTAATCCACTACGCACTGATAAATACAATACAACAACACAAATTCAAATTCATTTACACGTGTCGAATTTCCATTCGTCGTTCGAATTCTCGTGTGAACACTCATAAATAATGTTCATTAAATTTGTTAAATATTATTTTTATGTTTTTCTTATTTATATTACCCATGAATTTAGAAACTATTTCTTTAAAAAAGATTTAAAAAAGATTGAATACCATTTTTTCATTCATCTTCTTCAATAAATATGTACGTTTTTTTTTTAAAAAAAAAAACTCTTTCAATTCTGGTGTTCATCACATAGTTCCTATTTTGTTTTCTTTTTCATCCTTATAAGTTTTTTAAGTTTTCATTTTTTTTTTCTTTCCTCCCAGATTTTTTATTTTTCAAATTTTTGATTTTATTTTTCACCTTTTTTTTCTTTGGTTTCATTACTTAATTATTTTTATTTTAGTTTTCAATTTGTTTTTCTTTCATCCCAGATCTCTGATTGTTCGGATTTCAGATTTTTTATTGTTAAAAAATTATATAATGATACATGCATTATTTAACATATACTCGAATATAATGTATAATCCATATGTAATTACGTATAATCGATACCTTATTTAATACATACCCGAATATAATGTATAACTATGATATACTTGATAACCAAAATTGTATTTGCAATGTTGCATTACTTAACCGAATATATCGTCTAATCGTTAACTAATTATAACACAAGATTTTATTCTTTACAAACAAAGAGTAAAACATACTATAATATTATTGGAACATAACTCCTTATCTAATTAGAAAAACATACTAATTAACAAACAAAATTTTATTTTTATACCTAAATTATTTAATATATACCCAAATATAATATATAATCAGATATACTTGATAAACAAAATTGTATTTGTAATCATGCATTACTAAATATGTACCTGAATATATCGTATGATCGTTAACTAATTAAAACACAAAATTGTATTCTTCGTCATCTACATTACTTAATATATACTCGAATATAATGTATAATAGTGTCCAAATTCACAAACATACTATAATATCATTGAAATATAACTCCTTAAATAATTAGGAAACCTTACTAACTAAAAAAATATATTTTTGTTAATGAGATCTTGTTTTAATTTAGTATGTTTTAATTAATATGTATCAGAAAAAAAAAATGAATATGATAATATCAATTAAGAATAATAATCCTATCAAAAAAATTAGGGCTACGAAGGAGACTAGTACTAGGGCTACGAATGAGACTAGTATCAATTAATTTTTTCAATTAATATTTTCAATTAATATTTTTAATTAATGTTTCCAATCAATTATTTTTTATTTTGATTTTTTTTTTAAAATATTAAAATTGATTTGATATAATAGGATAATATCTCTTCAACAAAAAAATTTCTTAATCAATATCTTATTTTAAAATATTGTTAAACAAATTAATTGTGTATAAAACAAAATATAGTATTTGTGCATTCAAGTAATTCAACCATATGAAATCTCTAAATCAACTTCTCGTGAAAAAACCGTAATATTTGAAGCTTTGTGACATTTGTATAATTAAGGTCTATAAAATGTATCTATATAAACAGCCCAAAATCATAGCCCAAAATCATAAGTTAGCTTGTCTTCCACCTAACAGTATCTAAGTGAATATTTAAGTACAAGCTTGTAAATATGAATGAAGGAGGATTATAGGTGGAGGATTAACAAAACTTTTTCAAAAAATTATTTTTTAAAATATTTTTTTGAGAAATATTTATAATTATAACACTCTTATGTACATTTTTCAAAAGTATTTTTATACAAAGTTTGATTGGTTTGCTCTACCTACAAATATTTCGATTAATGTCAATTTACTATAAAAGACGAATATTAATAAACAATATGAATTAATAAGTTTAAATTTGTATTTAAAACAATATAATCAACGTTGACTACTGCCACTGGTCGGCAACGGGGTGAGGGCGGTGATGGTTGACGGAGCTGGGAAGCGGCACGAGGTGGTGATCGTCAATGGCTGGTGGTGGTTGTCGGCTGTGATCGACTAGAGGTTGTTGGTGGTGGTTGCCAGTGATGAGCGGCGGTGGGCGGTGGTGGTGGTTGCCGACGACAACCATAGTGAAAATGAAGGTGAAGAGATTTGGTAGGGATATTAAAAGGGTATTTATGTTCATTTTTGTTGGGTTTTATGTCCTAAAACTCGTGGTTTGTAAACTGTTATGTTTGTAAATACTCTATTTAGAATAAAGAGTTATTAGTTTTATTCAGTAAAAGAGTTTACTGGAATAAAGTGAAACGTGTTTGGTTTATCCTATACCAATGACCAACACCCTTGGCTGAATATGAGTACTTGAGCCTCATGGATGACATGATTGTGGATCAGGCTCAAGTAGTCAGTCAAAACGGTCTATAGTATAGGGATAAGGCTGGGTACCTTATCCTGGTAACACTATTGGATGCGGCTCACTTTGTATTGTACAGAACGATGTGATCCGAATCGTTCCACATGGAGATGTGAAAAGTGAGGGTGTCCTGTGTAAAGAGTTTACACAAGATCGAACCGCGTATTAAGTCGCTCTCTCTTTATAACTCCGTTTACTGATGAGACCGACTTATACATATTGATGGCCTAGGTAACTCGATCTCAATCTCGAGCTCGCTATGAACTCCTGCTTATTCGATAGTATCTTTTGACTTGCACGGGTGAGAGTGGCCCTTTAGCGCCGACTCAATAAGCCTACCATCTTGGGGATAAAGTCAAATAGGTAGCTGGGGACATAGTACAGCAAGATTGGAGTTCACTCCTAACCCGTTTTTCAGGGTTAGTAGATAGGTTGTTCCCTTAATAGCTGACTCCGGGGCTTGAACAATGAGCGCTCACACTCTCATGTGATGAGAGGGTTAACTGATCTGTTGGTTGGACCACGGATCTAATTGTTCATTAGAGGTGTCAGTGGTACTTAAGGAACAAGACGTAATGCAGGGGTTAAACGGTTTAAAATGACCCAGCTGTGATTAGAACAACCTGTGAAGGGTCGACTTGCCAGTGAAGGTTATATCATGGGACATAATATATCTACAGTGAGGAGAGTGCAACCCTCGGACTATAGTGGAGTCTCTGGGGGTTAACGAATGTTGATTGATTCGGGTTAAAAGAGTTTTGACCGAATAATCTCGTATCGTTGGAGCTCATGATCTGTAGGTCCTTTAGGTTCTCCTGGCTAGCTCGGATAACGTGCAACAGTATAAGAGAAAATTAAAAGAAAAAGAATTTGAATTGTTCAAATTCGGTTTAAGGAAGAAGGATGGACATATTTAAATATGATTTAAATATAGAAATTGCCTAAAACATGAATGAGATTCATGTGTAAAAAAGTCAGTTTTCGGAAAACCGGACTTAGTCATATTATTTAATTAATATTTGATATTGAATTAAATAATATTTATTAATTAAAAAGTTTAATTAATATTTATATATATATATATTTTTTTTATTAAAAAGTTTAATAAATAAAATTATTATTATTATTTTTTAAATAATAATAATAATTATTTATATATATGTGTCTTGCATGCAGCAAGACACATATATATTAAGTTTATATATATATAAGTTGCCAGGCAAAGCAATTAAGGAAAAATGGAGGAGGGGTACTCATCTTATTCATTTTTGAAATGAATTGAAAAAGTTTCAATTCACAGTGAGAGATTGATGAAAGAATTTTTTTTTCTTTAAACCCTCTGCCTCTCCTTCTTCTTCTTCTTTCTTCCTTTATTCTTTTCCTTTTCTCTTTGTTTCGGAGTCCCACAACTACGTTGCGCGGCGCCGTGGATAGCGGGACTACTTGGGGTGGTCCTCGGGGCGTTCGTGAGAAGAGACCGGAAGAGTTCGTGACGAGGAACGACCGGCGGACTTGAAGAAATTGGAGCTACAAGGGTATGTATTTCTAAATTTGTTAATTCCGTCTTTAGAGTATGTTTTCTATTTGTTAAATTGATGAAATTAGAGTATCATCGGTCCGAAATCGCTTTCCGCTGCGCATGTCGCTTCATCAATTGGTATCAAAGCGATTTTGTGATTAACTCAATTTGCATCAATTTAAGTTGGTGGGTATTTTAATTTAGAAATTGTTTCTGAGTTGGCGTCTAAAGTGAATATCGATTTTGGCATAGTTTCTATTTGAATTTCATTATTTGTAATTGCCCGAGAATGTATGGGCTTTAATGCGTGCTAAAAAAAAAAAAAAAGTCTGTATTTTTAGAGTCATTAGAGTCCATATAGGTTTCTTTGTGAAAGAAGCTTGAGTTTGGAACACGCCGAAATGTTCGGTATAAGTTCAACTCGTTCTAGGCAATACGAAGAGAAATCCGAAGAGATATTGCCCGAAGCGTTCGGAGGAAGCAAGTTGGTCAAAGGCGGTGCGAAGAGTTCGAAGTCCGCTGAAGATTTAGCTTGTTGATCAAGCTTGTAATAAAATAGTTATTGCTTGCTAAATGCCAAAATCGATCCACTTTAGTGTGTTTAATTAATTATGCATTGCGAATGTATGTTTTAATTAAAATCCATGTTTGTATGTGCATATAGTATGCCATATAGATTTAAAATTCCACCATAGGAAGCATGCTTCATGCATTGGTATTATGTTATAAGTGTTATAATATATAGTATGCATATTTGGGAATTCATGAGTATTAATATAAGAGTTATATTAATACATGAATTAGATGTTGTTAATTTAATAGAATAATTGATATAAGTGTTATATTAATTATGAAATTAAATATACAACATAGGTTGCCTTGGTTGTATGCATATCGTAGGTTATAAGTGTTATAATATATCGGATGCATGTTTAATTCATGAGAATTAATATAAGAGTTATATTAATTCATGAATTAGTTGTTGTTTGCTTAATAGAATAATTAATATAAGTGTTATATTAATTATGAAATTAAACATTCAACTAAGATGCATATTGTATGTTATAATTATTATAATGTATAGGATGCATGCTTAATTCATAATAATTGATATAAGTGTTATATTAATTTATGAATTAGGAGTTGTATATTTAAGAGCATAATCAATATAAGTGTTGTATTGATTATGAAGTTAAATATTCAATTTGTCATGCCTTAGCGAATGTATGTTTGAGAAGCATATAGATTTTGTTGTAGTAAGTCTAGTTTTTGCAAGTGTTGTAAAAATGACTTAGACTTTTAAAATCTATAACAAAGAAAAGCATGTTCATTTAGGGTTAAATGATTCGATCAGGTTCATTAGATGAATAGGTCGATATCTCGTAAATGCTAAGGTTATGAGAAACTCACCCGGTGAAATCTTGTCTAAGGTTGGAGGTAATTGAATTAACGGAACACCTTCTACCTGGGGACGATCCGGTACTTGAGTAAAGTTAACCAGGCTTTATGAGCATGCGTGAGAGGTGTGAGGTTAGTAAAGAGTTTATAACCTAGACATCTCAGGTAAATAGTTTGCCTAGACTTAAGGTTTTATTTACTTAGCCAGATAAAACCAGAGTAGTTTACCATAAAATCGTATATGATGCTTAGTAGAAGTCTTGAGAAGGAATATATGATATATCCCTCTCCTGCTACGCACTCCCTATAGTTCACAACGTGAGAATTTTGCTTGGTCTCATGATGCCATATGGGGCATCTCCAGACGGGTGGTGTTTGCAACTTTCAATAGCAAGGTGAATGGAGTAAGTGTCTATAATAAGTGGGAGAAGGAAGTACGTCAGTACATCCTACGGTCTCCTCCATTGGATTGAACCGTGAGATTCCCATGTTCTGCCTGCAGGCTGCCCTTGGGGCACCATCCAAACGGAGGGCTGGGCATGGGAGATCGAACACCTCAGTCACCATTTATGGATAAAGAAACATAGGGCCATTCCCAACACTGACATTCCATACGGTTGCTATGTTGGGGCCGTCCTGTGCGTTCTAAAAATGGAGGGTCACACTTACGGGATTTGCTAAGGAGTTAGTAAATTCAGACCAAAAACGATAACTAAGATGCTATAGGAATATGAGTTATTCTAGTGATAGCATTTAGTCAAGAATGTCTTGATTTAGTAAAGGAGTGCTCACCTACCCTACGGTAGGGACCATTCTGACCTACTAAAGTATCGTTGCATGTAAATAAAGAGTTTGGGTACTTTATTTGCTGTTAAACCTCTTAATTGGTTTAAATAGGTTAAAACCGTTTCACTAATAGTTTTACATTCTGTTTTCAGCATGTCGAGCTCTTTTATACAGTTGTTAGCTCACGACAAATTAACCGGTGAAAATTTTGGGACATGGAAGTCGAACCTTAATGCTGTTTTGGTTCTCGACAACCTAAGATTTGTCTTAACGGAGGAGTGTCCTCCGGTTCCTGGTTCAAATGGCTCACGAACTATTCGTGAAGCGTATGATGGTTGGATTCGGGCTAATGATAAAGCTCGAGTTTACATCCTGGCAAGCATATCTGATGTTTTGTCGAGGAAGCATGAGGGGATGGTTTCCGCTAAGGAAATCATGGCTTCACTACAAGAGATGTTTGGAAAGCCTTCCTCATCTCTTAGGTATGAAGTCCTCAAGCACATTTACAACTGCCGTATGGCTGAAGGAACCTCTATTAAGGAGCATGTCCTTAACATGATGGTGTACTTCAATACTGCAGAAGTAAATGGAGCAACCGTCGATGAACAAGGTCAGGTTGGATTTAACTTGGAATCTCTTCCGAAGAGTTTCCTGCACTTCAGGACCAATATGGTCATGAACAAGATAGAATACAATCTGACGTCTCTTCTGAACGAGCTTCAGATTTATCAGTCCCTGCATACCTCGAAAGGAAAGGAGAAGGAGGTAAATGTTACCACTTCTGTGAAGTTCCAAAAAGGGTCTGGGTCTGGGACTAAATCTGAACCTCTTACTGTGAGTAATAAGATTATTCACAAGAAGAAGAGAAGTGCCAGGAAGGGCAAAACCCCAGCTGTAGGCAAGGTAAAAGCTTCACACAGTGGAAAGTGTTTTCATTGTGGTGAAGAAGGGGCACTGGAAGCGAAACTGCCCTAAATACCTTGCGGAGAAAAAGGCACAGAATGAACGACAAGGTAAATATGATTTATCTTCTGTCTAAACATGTTTTGTGGATTATGATTGTCATACCTGGATGTTGATTCAGGAACCACTAATCATGTTTGTTATTCTATTTCAGGAAACTAGTTCCTGTCTGCCTGTTTCTTGACGAAGATGCCTTATGAAGACGTCTTCGCAGTATCTACAGTGAGAGCTTGCAGTTTGTTTAGTTGTCTGTATAGAAATAATTCCAAGTGTTGTATTTATTGTCTATAAACTCAAGTTTTTGTTGAACACTTTATGTATATAGTATCTTTTGTTTTTATAAATGAATGGTTCATTTCACAAAAGATGTATACAAGTAGTGTTCTATTAAACTTGGTAACAACTAAAGTGTTAAGACTTATCTTGTTTTATATTGAAAGCTAAATTATAAATTAACAATGGTTGTTAGTTTAGCTGGTTCTTCTCAAGTGTTGAGAAAGTTTTAATGCAGTGGGAGAATTATGAGATAATTCGGCCTGCTGTATTAGTATGTTGTATGACTCCAGTTATCATGCCTGATGATGACAGTGAGTACATAGACAAGAACTAGTGGCTCAAAACCATGAATCTTCAAGAGGTTTACAGACCAAGTCTATGAGGTGAAAACCTCTAAGGCTTGACTTTCTGGGAAAGGGACTGTCCCAAAGAGAAGGGGTTAATTGTGTATTAACTTCATCTCTTGTTGTCAGATATAAGTTATATAGTATACTCGTATCCATTGCCCTGTTCTATCTGATAGAACAAGACATATGGATATCAAGACTAGCTATCTTGATAGAGTATCTATTAGTCTCAACCAGGGAGATACATTTTTCAGGATTAACAGCAAATCGTTTGCGAGCTTCTTCAATCCATTTATGAATTGAGATAAGCATCTATATTCTGATTTATAAGATTTGGTTTTCAAATCTTATGGTTTTGAACATTACATTGATAAAACTTGTTGGCAAGTGTTTAATCAATGTTAAAGCTTTCATAATATATTCCCGTAATTTTGTCCTAATCATTGAGAATGATGTAGGATTTATTACTGACTTTTAGCATAAACTAGCGACCCACTCTCAAATAGTTGATCTGGAGGTAGGCTTAGTTTGTTCTAAGGATTCAGCTTGATCTGAGTCGTAAGAACAAATCGCTAGTGTTGTCTCTAAAATATTTTATTGACAAGTTGTTGTCAATATTCGATGGTCTATGGAAATGGTTTCCTAAGACACCTCAAGTGTTGAGGATACGAGATGCACCCAAGTGCATTTACATATTGGAGGTCAGATGTATCTTTTGAGATACATGACCCGATATGTGTTATGCAGTGGGAGCTGTCAGTATTATTAGTCCAATTGGATTGGATTCCGGTTAAAGTTTTGTCCTTGTACTTAGAGGAGTAGAATACAAGAGTTGTATTGCTGATTCCTCGTTGGTGGCTAAGTCTATTTGCAGCTTGTGAAGCAACAATAGGTTTATAAGTTGAGCTCGCAGTTAGTACTATGAGGAGATGTGATGGTCACATGGAGAGCCTTTTAGTACTTCCTGCTGATTAGTTTACTAAGTCTCTCATGGCTAAAGTATTTGAGAGACACCTAGAAGAGTCTAGGGCTCCGAGTTGCTGGAGAGGACAGTGGGAGAAAGCTTCTGATATATGATATATTAGTTTTCTCCACCTAACATGTACACCACGGACGTTTAAGTCCAAGTGGGAGTTTGTTGGGTTTTATGTCCTAAAACTCGTGGTTTGTAAACTGTTATGTTTGTAAATACTCTATTTAGAATAAAGAGTTATTAGTTTTATTCAGTAAAAGAGTTTACTGGAATAAAGTGAAACGTGTTTGGTTTATCCTATACCAATGACCAACACCCTTGGCTGAATATGAGTACTTGAGCCTCATGGATGACATGATTGTGGATCAGGCTCAAGTAGTCAGTCAAAACGGTTTATAGTATAGGGATAAGGCTGGGTACCTTATCCTGGTAACACTATTGGATGCGGCTCACTTTGTATTGTACAGAATGATGTGATCCGAATCGTTCCACATGGAGATGTGAGAAGTGAGGGCGTCCTGTGTAAAGAGTTTACACAAGATCGAACCGCGTATTAAGTCGCTCTCTCTTTATAACTTCGTTTACTGATGAGACCGACTTATACATATTGATGGCCTAGGTAACTCGATCTCAATCATGAGCTCGCTATGAACTCCTGCTTATTCGATAGTATCCTTTGACTTGCACGGGTGAGAGTGGTCCTTTAGCGCCGACTCAATAAGCCTACCATCTTGGGGATAAAGTCGAATAGGTAGCTGGGGACATAGTACAGCAAGATTGGAGTTCACTTAATAGATAGGTTAGTAGATAGGTTGTTCCCTTAATAGCTGACTCCGGGGGTTGAACAATGAGCGCTCACACTCTCATGTGATGAGAGGGTTAACTGATCTGTTGGTTGGACCACGGATCTAATTGTTCATTAGAGGTGTCAGTGGTACTTAAGGAACAAGACGTAATGCAGGGTGTCGCAACGTCATTGCGACGCGGAGCGGCCGACGTCCTCTTTCAAGGGTTTTGTTTTAAAAAAATAAAAGAGATGGAGTCGCCACCAATCATTTTGGGTGTGATTGGTCACCTTAAAACAAAAACTGGTCTACGAAAAGAGAAATTAGGTTCGGGGGTCGTTTGAGTGTAGGGAAGGTGTTAGCACCCTACAACACCCGTTAAAAACGGTAGCCATATTTTATCTTATATTATCCAATTAATTTTAAAATGTCCTTAATTTGAGAAAATAAATAAATAAAAGTTTTGTTAAAAATGAATGTCTCATTTAATCAAATCTTAGCCTTAAAAATAAGGTAAGAGTTTGATATATGAGTGAATTTAACTTTAATTAATTATCATATCTAAATTTCCTTTTATTTAAAGGAAATTATTTACCTCAAGAATTTGAGAAATTTATCCCAACTCCGTCATAGGATTTATATGATAATATTTTATTTTAAAAACATATTGATTTATTATTTTTTTTTAATGATTCGGAGGATTTTCGTGTGCTTGCACGAGAGTCGAAACTCTACGAAAGTCACATTACTCAGTCCTCAAAACAAATATTATTTTTATTTTACAAACGTTATTTTTAAACGAAAATATGACTTTGATTATAAAACTAAATTGAGATTTAGGAAAAATCAATCAAATTTAAAGATAAAGTTGGAATTTGTTTGAAATATATTTACAAAAAATATTAAAATTTATTTGCATACTTGAATTAAGGTAAGATTTAAAGATACCTTAAAAATACTAAGTTTGAAAAGGTAAATACATTATAACTTAAATGAAAAATAAAATGAAAAATAAAATTTAAATATTGAATTGGAAGTCAACTAAAAAAATTGTAAATAAGAAAACAAAGAGGGGCAGTTTTGTAATTAAACAAAAAAAGTTAAAATTATAATTAAAATGCCATTAATGGCAATTTCGTAAATAACCTAAAAACTCAAATTATACCTTCTTCTTCAGTGAATTTCTCCGCCGCCTGCGCGTATGGAGTATTGAGGATCATCGCCGAATCGTTCCTTTGTGCGTGAGGTTGTGTACCGCCGCTGAGATCTGGCTTGAGACGCCGCCGTCGTGGGAGCTCCGCCGTAGAGCTTTGTATAGGGCTGCCATCGTGTACGTTGCGTTCGTGTAGGACCGTCGTGAGGGAGCTGCCATTTGCGTGTAGAGGGAGCTGGAGGGGTCGTGCCGTCGAGATTGAAGCCTTGTGTCGCCATGGAACTTCGCCCGAGCTCCGCCGCGCCATTTATGCCGTTGGTCTGTTCTGATCCCACCGCCATCGTGCGCTTGAACGCCGAGGTAGTCTCGTGGGCCGCCGTTCGCCGTCGTGATGTTCGCCGGAGATAGTGTCTGAATGAAGAAGATGAAGTTTGGGGGTTGGAGGTAGGTGATGATGAATAGTAGGGAGGAGAGAGAAAAAATGGAGAAAGGTGAGGGTTTTTTTTGGAAGAGAGAGAAAATGACTTGATTGATTTGACTCAAAGAAAATAAAATACTATCTTTAAAATTGATAGCATTTTACTCAAAATCCTTTCTTATAGTCAATATTCTATTCTCGAGTCTTTGCTCTGATATTCTATGTCGTTCTCCGATTTTTCGAGCCTTACCGCTCTGATCTTTTTCTTATCCTTTTTTTTACGAGCCTTTTTGCTCTGATCTTCTCTGATCGTTCCCCTTGATTTTACGAGCCTTTCGCTCTAATCTTCTCTTCTGGTCCTCTCTCCTTTTTCTATTTCTCTTAGTCGGTATTTATAGGCCATTGAAAATCACATCTAAGGTAAAAATCTCAATGAATTTATTATTCGAAATGTTTTCTCAATTGAAATAGATTTTAGACCAAAAATGAACAAATATTTTATATCATAAATGAATATCAAATTTTAAACCAAAAATGAATTAAATATTTTATACTCATAAATGAATATCAAATTCTAACCCAAAAATAAATTAAAGATTTTATATTCATTGAAGTAAATAAATGAATATCAAACTTTAGCCATAAAATGACTTAAAATTTGTATACTCATTAAATGTTAATTTTATTTGTCAAATTAGGTAAAGACCTTTCAAAACCGTTAATACTTTATTTTTGTTATTTTTCTCCAATTCTCAAAATTAATAAAATACAAAATTAAATAAAAAAATGAATTTAAAACTTAAAAGACTTAATCAAATATGACAAAAAATCAATAAATAAAAAGGGTAAAAACATTAATAATAAACAAATGGCCGGGCCAAATACGGTGTCTACAGCTTGCTCCCCTTTGTGTATCTTTGAAGAATTGAAAGGGTAGACAAAGGACGAAGACAGAGTATTGGGCCGGCGAAAATTTGTTTATTATTTAAAAAAAAACAGACATGGGTTTACAAAGAATACAACCCTTAATCTTGGATTAGGGTTTGAATTAACCAATAAAGAAATGAAACGGACCTGGGTTATGTACACAGGCTTCGACCGCTAATCTTGGATTAGGGTTCGATTTAACCAACAAAGATTTTTTTTTTTTTTTTTTTTTTTTTTTTTAAAACCAACAAAGAAAATGAAACGGACCTGGGTTATGTCCACAGGCTTCGACCGCTAATCTTGGATTAGGGTTCGATTTAACCAACAAAGATTTTTTTTATTCAATACAAGAAATGAAACGGACCTGGGTTATGTCCATAGGCTTCGACCGCTAATCTTGGATTAAGGTTCGATTTAACCAACAATTTTTATTATATTTTTTTTCTATTTTTTTCAACAAAGGAAATGAAACGGACCTGGGTTATGTCCACAGGCTTCGACCTCTAATCTTGGATTAGGGTTCGATTTAACCAACAATGATTTTTTTTTTTTTGAAACAGCAAAAGAATTGAACGGACCTGGGTTATGTCCACAGGCTTCGACCGCTAATCTTGGATTAGGGTTCGATTTAACCAACAAAAGATTTTTTTTTTTTTTTTTTTTTTTTTTTTTAATCAACCAAGGAATTGAAACGGACCTGGGTTATGTCCACAGGCTTCGACCGCTAATCTTGGATTAGGGTTCAATTTAACCAACAAATAAATTTTTTTATTTTTTTAATCAAAAAAGGAATTGAAACGGACCTGGGTTATGTCCACAGGCTTCGACCTCTAATCTTGGATTATGGTTCGATTTAACCAACAATTTTTATTTTATTTTATTTTATTTTTTTCAACAAAGGAAATGAAACGGACCTGGGTTATGTCCACAGGCTTCGACCTATAATCTTGGATTATGGTTCGATTTAACCAACAAAGTAAATGAAACGGACCTGGGTTATGTCCACAGGCTTCGACCTATAATCTTGGATTATGGTTCGATTTAACCAACAAATGAAATGAAACGGACCTGGGTTATGTCCACAGGCTTCGACCTATAATCTTGGATTATGGTTCGATTTAACCAACAAAGTAAATGAAACGGACCTGGGTTATGTCCACAGGCTTCGACCGCTAATCTTGGATTAGGGTTCAATTTAACCAAAATTTTTTTTTTTTTTTAATCAACCAAGGAATTGAAACGGACCTGGGTTATGTCCACAGGCTTCGACCGCTAATCTTGGATTAGGGTTCAATTTAACCAACAAATAAATTTTTTTATTTTTTTAATCAAAAAAAGAATTGAAACGGACCTGGGTTATGTCCACAGGCTTCGACCTCTAATCTTGGATTATGGTTCGATTTAACCAACAAAGGTTTTTTTTTTTGTTTTTTAATGGAAATGAAACGGACCTGGGTTATGTCCACAGGCTTCGACCGCTAATCTTGGATTATGGTTCGATTTAACCAACAATTTTTTTTTTTTTTGAATCAACAAAGGAATTGAAACGGACCTGGGTTATGTCCACAGGCTTCGACCGCTAATCTTGGATTAGGGTTCGATTTAACCAACAAATAAATTTTTTTATTTTTTTTTTTAATCAAAAAAAGAATTGAAACGGACCTGGGTTATGTCCACAGGCTTCGACCTCTAATCTTGGATTATGGTTCGATTTAACCAACAAAGGTTTTTTTTTTGTTTTTTAATGGAAATGAAACGGACCTGGGTTATGTCCACAGGCTTCGACCGCTAATCTTGGATTATGGTTCGATTTAACCAACAATTTTTTTTTTTTGAATCAACAAAGGAATTGAAACGGACCTGGGTTATGTCCACAGGCTTCGACCGCTAATCTTGGATTAGGGTTCGATTTAACCAACAAATAATTTTTTTTATTTTTTTTTTAATCAAAAAAGGAATTGAAACGGACCTGGGTTATGTCCACAGGCTTCGACCTCTAATCTTGGATTATGGTTCGATTTAACCAACAATTTTTATTTTATTTTTTTTTATTTTTTTCAACAAAGGAAATGAAACGGACCTGGGTTATGTCCACAGGCTTCGACCTATAATCTTGGATTATGGTTCGATTTAACCAACAAAGTAAATGAAACGGACCTGGGTTATGTCCACAGGCTTCGACCTATAATCTTGGATTATGGTTCGATTTAACCAACAAATGAAATGAAACGGACCTGGGTTATGTCCACAGGCTTCGACCTATAATCTTGGATTATGGTTCGATTTAACCAACAAAGTAAATGAAACGGACCTGGGTTATGTCCACAGGCTTCGACCTATAATCTTGGATTATGGTTCGATTTAACCAACAAATGAAATGAAACGGACCTGGGTTATGTCCACAGGCTTCGACCTATAATCTTGGATTATGGTTCGATTTAACCAACAAATGAAATGAAACGGACCTGGGTTATGTCCACAGGCTTCGACCTATAATCTTGGATTATGGTTCGATTTAACCAACAAAGTAAATGAAACGGACCTGGGTTATGTCCACAGGCTTCGACCTCTAATCTTGGATTAGGGTTCGATTTAACCAACAAATGAAATGAAACGGACCTGGGTTATGTCCACAGGCTTCGACCTCTAATCTTGGATTAGGGTTCGATTTAACCAACAAATGAAATGAAACGGACCTGGGTTATGTCCACAGGCTTCGACCTCTAATCTTGGATTAGGGTTCGATTTAACCAACAAAGTAAATGAAACGGACCTGGGTTATGTCCACAGGCTTCGACCGCTAATCTTGGATTAGGGTTCGATTTAACCAAAATATTTTTTTGTTTTTCGAAAGACAACGGTTTTTATTTCAAAACTTAGCTGCCTGAATTCTCTAAAATGCTCGTTTGATAATGTTATGCATGTGATGAATGCAACATGTATGCATGTGTATGATAACAAATGATTTTTTTTGTTTTTATTTAAAATAATGATGTGAATTGTTTCAAACTGGTAAACGAAATACAAGATATCAAAATGAACTTCATGTTTAAGGAAAATGATTATCCTTGTCTACTCTCCTTGTTGTTGTTAGCTGACATTTAACAAAGAATCAAAAGAGAAAATGTTATCATCATCAGATTTTTTTTTTTTTTTTTTTTTTTTTTTTTTTTTTTTGAATGCTTTCACTCGAAAGGGATTATGTACGTCAATCATAGAGTACTCAACCATATTAGGCATGGTAAATATTTTGGAAGTTTCTCATGTGCTAGGTTAGAGAACTATCAAAAGTAATTTGTAGAATTGAATATCTTACTTGACTAACTGCTTCATAATTTAGTCTTGTAATGGACACAATGATTTGAATGAATTTAGCTTTGAAGTAAGTATAAAAAAAAGATAAAAAGTACATGTTTTCTTCCAAAGGAAAAAAAAACAGCGGAGAATGTGGTTTTCAAATCTCTTGAACAATAAGAGATTGATGATATATTTCAAATATTTGAGTAAGAGATTGAATATGATCCAATGGAAGACGAATGAAGTGATTCCAATTCTTTGTACAATAGTTTTGAGAACATGAAGCAACTTCTTAGGAAATCATCTCATGTATATACATTCTCCTTTCTTTGAGTAAGCTCGAGGTCTTCGATAAATGTGATAATATCTCCATCTTGACTTGGTCTGGTGGTGTGACGAAGATGAATGATTTTTCCCAAATGTGGCAAAGGCGACACTTTAGCCCGGTTTGTTGATGGTAGCTTTGCTCCAGTATGATAAAGATGAAGACTTTGCTCTAGTTTTGCAAAGATGAAGACTTTGCTCCAGTTTTGCAAAGATGAAGGCTTTGCTTCAGCTTGTTGATGGCGGTCTTGCTCCAGTATGGCAAAGATGAAGGTTTTGCTCCAATGTTTATTTAAAGGTGAGATTTTAAAGCATTTCACCATCAAGTTTATTTTTATGTCTTGATTGCACCAATCTTTTTTTTTTTTTTTTTTTTTTTAAAATGGTGCAATCAAATGTTCCAGCTTGTTGATGTCGAATTTGCCCCCAGTGTGGATGGTGACCTTGCTCTAGTGTGGCAAAGATGATGACTTTGCTCCAGTTTTAAGATGATGACTTTGCTCTAGTGTGACAAAGGCGAAGACTTTGCTCCAGTTTAGAGATGACGACCTTGCTCCAGTGTGGCAAGGATGAAGGCTTTGCTCTAGTTTAGATATGATGATCTTGCTCCAGTGTGGCAAAGATGAAGGCTTTGCTCCAGTGTGGCAAAGTTGAAAGTTTTGTCCCAGCTTGGCGAAGATAGAGGCTTTGCCCCAATTGGTTGCTTTGCAAAGGAGATTTTCCAAGCATTGAGATGTAATTCTTTAATCTACTGATTGCACAAATCTTGCAGCACATTTTTTTTTTTTTTTTTTTTTTTTTTTTTTTTTTTTTTTTTTGACATAGTTTTTTTTATTTAGCAAGAATTTGTAACGTATAGAAAAAATTGATAATCTATTCTCTTCTTTGTAAACTCCAATTGTCTTCTCAGATTGTTTCTTCGCCCATAATCCTTGGCATCGTGATGAAGATGTCCCGCGAGCAAACCTCATTGAAAGAAATTGAGACTTCGAGATGATTTTCACAGTTACCGACTCATTAGTTCTCAAAACTATTATCTTAGAAATTTGAATCACTTTCTAATCGAGAAAGAGAAATAACAAATGATAAGAATGGAAAGCAATGAGAATTTGGATCAAATGAAATCGAATATGAGAAATATATGAGAAATTACAAGTCTTAATTATGAAGCAGTAGGTCACAAGAGTTCAATACTATTTTATTACCTTTGAAGTTCTCTTGAATAATTTGGAACGTTTGCCATCTAATTAAACGTGGCGGCTTAGCAAAAGGCTAGATGGGTATATAAATGTAGAGAAACATCATATAAATGTAGATGTTGAGTTTAGTCAGGGATTTTATGGTGAATCCACAAATCAAGGTAAATTGCCTCAAAATTGATGTGGTATGCAAGTTCAAGATTTTACAGCGAGTGATTAGGAACATTCACTGGGTGTTTGCTCCAGTATGAAGAATAAAACCTTGTTCGGGAGTGTATAGTAGCACATGAGAAATTTGAAGGTCAAAATGGAGTTCTCTCAGTTTAGAGCTTAACTCAAGAATGAAGGCTGAGAAAAATATTTTCAGGAAGTTCATAAAATGGTTGAGAGTTTACAATTTCTCATCATAGAGTAGTGAAAGCACTCATCATTTTTTTTTTTTTTTTTTTTTTTTTTTTTTTTTTTTTTTTTTTTTTTTTTTCAATGCTGATTCAACATTTTTGCTCAAAATTCTTGCTAAGTTTTCAGCTAACAAGAACGACCAAAGTAAACACCAAGATGATCAGAATAAACAAAAAAACTATCACTTTTTTTTCAATGTTATAATGAAGGATGTGATAAAATTCGAGAATATTTTGTAAAACAGGCATGAAATGATATTGTGAAAATGAAAAAATTAAAAAACTTTTTTTTTTTATGTGAAATGAGATAACGAATGCATGAGCATTTTTATCATGTTGGAGAATAAAAATTTAATTTTATTTTTCCGTTAGGTATGCATGTGTACGATAAAAATAATTTTTTTGTTTTTTTAATATATGTATGCATGTGTGATATGATGAAATGATGCATAAAATTTATTTTGATGGTGTGATGTAGGATGTGATAACAAATGATTTTTTTGTTTTTATTCTTTATGTATGCATGTGTGATATGATGCAATTGATGATTTGACCTGCGAAATGATGCATAAAATTTATTTTGATGGTGAGATGTAGAATGTGATAACAAATGATTTTTTTGTTTTTATTTTTTTATGTATGCATGTGTGATATGATGCAATTGATGATTTGACATGCGAAATGATGCATAAAATTTATTTTGATGGTGTGATGTAGGATGTGATAACAAATGATTTTTTTGTTTTTATTTTTTGATGTATGCATGTGTGATATGATGCAATTGATGATTTGACATGCGAAATGATGCATAAAATTTATTTTGATGGTGAGATGTAGAATGTGATAACAAATGATTTTTTGTTTTTATTTTTTTATGTATGCATGTGTGATATGATGCAATTGATGATTTGACATGCGAAATGATGCATAAAATTTATTTTGATGGTGTGATGTAGGATGTGATAACAAATGATTTTTTTGTTTTTATTCTTTATGTATGCATGTGTGATATGATGCAATTGATGATTTGACCTGCGAAATGATGCATAAAATTTATTTTGATGGTGAGATGTAGAATGTGATAGCAAATGATTTTTTTGTTTTTATTTTTTTATGTATGCATGTGTGATATGATGCAATTGATGATTTGACATGCGAAATGATGCATAAAATTTATTTTGATGGTGTGATGTAGGATGTGATAACAAATGATTTTTTGTTTTTATTTTTTTATGTATGCATGTGTGATATGATGCAATTGATGATTTGACATGCGAAATGATGCATAAAATTTATTTTGATGGTGTGATGTAGGATGTGATAACAAATGATTTTTTTGTTTTTATTCTTTATGTATGCATGTGTGATATGATGCAATTGATGATTTGACATGCGAAATGATGCATAAAATTTATTTTGATGGTGTGATGTAGGATGTGATAACAAATGATTTTTTGTTTTTATTTTTTTATGTATGCATGTGTGATATGATGCAATTGATGATTTGACCTGCGAAATGATGCATAAAATTTATTTTGATGGTGAGATGTAGGATGTGATAACAAATGATTTTTTTGTTTTTATTCTTTATGTATGCATGTGTGATATGATGCAATTGATGATTTGACATGCGGGATGAGATAATGCATGAATTCCTTTTTATATATGCATGTGTGTGAAATGATGTTGGACATTTTTTTTTTTTTTTTTTTTTTTTTTTTTTTTAAAATAAACCGTTGATTGCTCCAAATGATATGTTGCGTTCTTAAATTTAACATTCAGGCAATCATGGGTAATTTTTATTATGCATGTGAATATGTAATGCTAGACTCTAAATGCAACTAAAAGAATAACGAAATGACTTCTAATCATGACCGGAAGATGTGTTTGAATGAAAATCAATGTCTTGTGACTCTATATGCATGTGAACATGAAAGGCAGGATCATTTTTATTCTAAGGTGTGCCAGAATGCAAAGGAACTTTTTTGAATTTCCTACAATGAATGGATCAATATGAGAATGTGTATGTACGAGGGTATATAAAGAATGTGGATGAGATGTATGTGAATGATGTGACATGTAGTTGTTTTTTTTTTGTGCTTTTTTTTTGTTTTGTGTTTTTTTGTGTTTTTTTTTTTTAAAAAAAACAAATGGAAAGTTAAAAGAGATTCATTTTTTAAAAGAGGGGAAAAAAAAAAAATAGGAAGAATATATACAAAAATCTATTACTTTTTTTTGTTTTACCAAAAGGAAACATGGATATTTTCCTTTTTGTAAATTTTTTTTGTTTTGTTTTCTTTTTCCTTTTTTAGGAGGAAAAAATAAATCGAATAAAATAAAATAATAGATCAAAAAGTATTCCCAACGTTATTGATATAACAATGGAATTAATTGAGAACGTAAAAAAAATAAAAATGATATAAGGATAATACTCTAACCCTAAATTAATTCTAATGTTATAAGAATAACAAATAAATTAATTTGAGCGAGAATTTTCGTGTGTCTAATCGAGACAAATTAAATCCCCTCGAAGGTAGACATCACTACATTCTCAATTATGGGTAAAGATTGAGTATAGATCAACTATGATTAGTATTTTAACATTTTGATTTTTTAAAAAAAAAAATAAATAACAGTTTTTTTACTTTTTTTCATAAGGAAACAAGCATTTTTTATTTTATTTTTTTAAAACCAACACGGGACTTTTTATTCTTATTTTTAAGGAAACAAAGCAAAAAAGATAATAATTATATACAAAAGAATAAATATATCACATGAATGCATGAATGAGATTTACAATATATGTTATACAATAAGTTTAAGGATCAACATGTGATATAACCAAGTATGTGTATCCTAAAGTTCAAAACTTTGGATAATAATTGGTTGGCTCTAGGATGCGTATGAGTGTAATTTATGTTCTAATCATTCCTAGAAGTAAATGGTCCCCAAGTCTTCTATCTGATTAAACAGCGTAGTTAGCTTGAGTGGAGAATTTCATGCGCCTGCACGGGAACCGAAATTCCACGAAGGTCACACTACTCAGTCCCCGAATCTAATCTTAAAGGTAAAGCCCGGGTAGGAGGCTTGTGAAAGTGTGTGCGATGCATGACAATGCAAAAATGTAAATTGCAATAAATATATTAATATTGTAATAATAAATAAAACATGCTAAATAAAAACTAACAATAAAATAAATAAACAAAGAAATACAAGAAAAACAAAGGACCAAAAAAAAAATGAAAATTTAAAACTGAAAACATGTTAAATATAAAAAAAATACTAACAATAAAATAAATAAACAAAGAAATAAAAGAAAAAACAAAGGACCAAAAATGGAAAACTGGATAATAAAAAGATAAAATGCAATGGCCTGACCCTCTAAAAAAAGGTCCCCAGCAGAGTCGCCATGCTGTCGCAACGTCATTGCGACGCGGAGCGGCCGACGTCCTCTTTCAAGGGTTTTGTTTTAAAAAAATAAAAGAGATGGAGTCGCCACCAATCATTTTGGGTGTGATTGGTCACCTTAAAACAAAAACTGGTCTACGAAAAGAGAAATTAGGTTCGGGGGTCGTTTGAGTGTAGGGAAGGTGTTAGCACCCTACAACACCCGTTAAAAACGGTAGCCATATTTTATCTTATATTATCCAATTAATTTTAAAATGTCCTTAATTTGAGAAAATAAATAAATAAAAGTTTTGTTAAAAATGAATGTCTCATTTAATCAAATCTTAGCCTTAAAAATAAGGTAAGAGTTTGATATATGAGTGAATTTAACTTTAATTAATTATCATATCTAAATTTCCTTTTATTTAAAGGAAATTATTTACCTCAAGAATTTGAGAAATTTATCCCAACTCCGTCATAGGATTTATATGATAATATTTTATTTTAAAAACATATTGATTTATTATTTTTTTTTAATGATTCGGAGGATTTTCGTGTGCTTGCACGAGAGTCGAAACTCTACGAAAGTCACATTACTCAGTCCTCAAAACAAATATTATTTTTATTTTACAAACGTTATTTTTAAACGAAAATATGACTTTGATTATAAAACTAAATTGAGATTTAGGAAAAATCAATCAAATTTAAAGATAAAGTTGGAATTTGTTTGAAATATATTTACAAAAAATATTAAAATTTATTTGCATACTTGAATTAAGGTAAGATTTAAAGATACCTTAAAAATACTAAGTTTGAAAAGGTAAATACATTATAACTTAAATGAAAAATAAAATGAAAAATAAAATTTAAATATTGAATTGGAAGTCAACTAAAAAAATTGTAAATAAGAAAACAAAGAGGGGCAGTTTTGTAATTAAACAAAAAAAGTTAAAATTATAATTAAAATGCCATTAATGGCAATTTCGTAAATAACCTAAAAACTCAAATTATACCTTCTTCTTCAGTGAATTTCTCCGCCGCCTGCGCGTATGGAGTATTGAGGATCATCGCCGAATCGTTCCTTTGTGCGTGAGGTTGTGTACCGCCGCTGAGATCTGGCTTGAGACGCCGCCGTCGTGGGAGCTCCGCCGTAGAGCTTTGTATAGGGCTGCCATCGTGTACGTTGCGTTCGTGTAGGACCGTCGTGAGGGAGCTGCCATTTGCGTGTAGAGGGAGCTGGAGGGGTCGTGCCGTCGAGATTGAAGCCTTGTGTCGCCATGGAACTTCGCCCGAGCTCCGCCGCGCCATTTATGCCGTTGGTCTGTTCTGATCCCACCGCCATCGTGCGCTTGAACGCCGAGGTAGTCTCGTGGGCCGCCGTTCGCCGTCGTGATGTTCGCCGGAGATAGTGTCTGAATGAAGAAGATGAAGTTTGGGGGTTGGAGGTAGGTGATGATGAATAGTAGGGAGGAGAGAGAAAAAATGGAGAAAGGTGAGGGTTTTTTTTGGAAGAGAGAGAAAATGACTTGATTGATTTGACTCAAAGAAAATAAAATACTATCTTTAAAATTGATAGCATTTTACTCAAAATCCTTTCTTATAGTCAATATTCTATTCTCGAGTCTTTGCTCTGATATTCTATGTCGTTCTCCGATTTTTCGAGCCTTACCGCTCTGATCTTTTTCTTATCCTTTTTTTTACGAGCCTTTTTGCTCTGATCTTCTCTGATCGTTCCCCTTGATTTTACGAGCCTTTCGCTCTAATCTTCTCTTCTGGTCCTCTCTCCTTTTTCTATTTCTCTTAGTCGGTATTTATAGGCCATTGAAAATCACATCTAAGGTAAAAATCTCAATGAATTTATTATTCGAAATGTTTTCTCAATTGAAATAGATTTTAGACCAAAAATGAACAAATATTTTATATCATAAATGAATATCAAATTTTAAACCAAAAATGAATTAAATATTTTATACTCATAAATGAATATCAAATTCTAACCCAAAAATAAATTAAAGATTTTATATTCATTGAAGTAAATAAATGAATATCAAACTTTAGCCATAAAATGACTTAAAATTTGTATACTCATTAAATGTTAATTTTATTTGTCAAATTAGGTAAAGACCTTTCAAAACCGTTAATACTTTATTTTTGTTATTTTTCTCCAATTCTCAAAATTAATAAAATACAAAATTAAATAAAAAAATGAATTTAAAACTTAAAAGACTTAATCAAATATGACAAAAAATCAATAAATAAAAAGGGTAAAAACATTAATAATAAACAAATGGCCGGGCCAAATACGGTGTCTACACAGGGGTTAAACGGTTTAAAATGACCCAGTTGTGATTACGAACAACCTGTGAAGGGTCGACTTGCCAGTGACGGTTATATCAGGGGACATAATATATCTACAGTGAGGAGAGTGCAACCCTCGGACTATAGTGGAGTCTCTGGGGGTTAACGAATGTTGATTGATTCGGGTTAAAAGAGTTTTGACCGAATAATCTCGTATCGTTGGAGCTCATGATCTGTAGGTCCTTTAGGTTCTCCTGGCTAGCTCGGATAACGTCGTGCAACAGTATAAGAGAAAATTAAAAGAAAAAGAATTTGAATTGTTCAAATTCGGTTTAAGGAAGAAGGATGAACATATTTAAATATGATTTAAATATCGACATATTTAAATATGATTTAAATATCGAAATTGCCTAAAATATGAATGAGATTCATGTGTAAAAAAGTCAGTTTTCGGAAAACCGGACTTAGTCATATTATTTAATTAATATTTGATATTGAATTAAATAATATTTATTAATTAAAAAGTTTAATTAATATTTATATATATATATATATATTTTTTATTTATTAAAAAGTTTAATAAATAAAATTATTATTATTATTTTTTAAATAATAATAATAATTATTTATATATATGTGTCTTGCATGCACAAGACATATATATATTAATATATATATATATAAGTTGCCAGGCAAAGCAATTAAGGAAAAATGGAAGAGGGGTACTCATCTTATTCATTTTTGAAATGAATTGAAAAAGTTTCAATTCATAGTGAGAGATTGACGAAAGAATTTTTTTTTCTTTAAACCCTCTGCCTCTCCTTCTTCTTCTTCTTTCTTCCTTTATTCTTTTCCTTTTCTCTTTATTTCGGAGTCCCACAACTCCGTTGCGCGGCGCCGTGGATAGCGGGACTACTTGGGGTGGTCCTCGGGGCGTTCGTGAGAAGAGACCGGAAGAGTTCGTGACGAGGAACGACCGGCGGACTTGAAGAAATTGGAGCTACAAGGGTATGTATTTCTAAATTTCTTAATTCCGTCTTTAGAGCATGTTTTCTATTTGTTAAATTGATGAAATTAGAGTATCATCGGTCCGAAATCGCTTTCCGCTGCGCATGTCGCTCCATCAATTTTTATATACTAGGAAATTTTGTGAAGATTGCCAATTAAACACTAAGAAAATATAGTTTTCTAAAATAGTATATTAAGGCTCCGTTTGAGATTGCGGTCACTTTGAAAATAATTGTTTTTAGTTGTGCTTTTAGAAAAATCAGTTGTACTATGAAGTAATTATGAAGTAATTAAGTGTTTGGTAAATTTCAATTCTAAACCTAAAAAAATAGGTGGTAATATTTGGTAAACTAATACCGAATTTGAGAGATTTAACTATAATGACCAAAATAGACATATAATTTCAAAGAATTAAAAACAAAATTTAATATAATAATTAAAATTATAAAATATAAAAATTTTTAATTTAATTTATTTTGATAAAATGGTGTGAGAAATAATTTTTACTATTCCAATTTTAATTAAAAAAAAATATATAAGAAAACAAATTAATGTTAATTTATTTTAATTTTAATTTTATCCACCATTTTAAATTATTTGATACATTATGTCAATAAAATTATAAAACAAAAAGATAGAGTTGTCTTTGGAAAAAAAAAATAGAGTTGTCTTTGAAAAAAACAATAGAGTTGAAGTAGAATAAGAAATGAATGAATGAATTTTTTGGACAGATTGATGGTGGGAGAAGATGAAAGTTATGGAGGGATAAAATGAGAATTATGAAAGTTACTTAGGCACCAAATTGTTTGAGAATCCAAATTCAAAAGCTCTATAAGATTTTAGAAAAGCAAGGAATTAAAAAAGTGATTTGATTTAAATTAATATAAAATCAGGTTTACCAAACAAAAGAGCGGTTAAGATTATTTAAAATAACTTTAATCACCTTCAAACGCAGCCCCAAACGGGCCTAAGGGTGTGTTTGGTTTTAATTTTTGCAAAAAAGTCATTTTGGAATAAATTGAAGTGTTTGGCAACCATCCAAAATGAATTTTTGGAGAATGAGTTTTTGAAATAATGCATTTTGGATGAAACACTTGATATTAACTTTTGAAAAAAATGTTTTTGAGTGTTTATTTGAAAAACCTACATAATTCTCATATTGTATTCAAATTACCAAAATATCCTCACACTCCTCTTTTAAATTTTCTCCACCAACCAACCTCCTTCGACCACCGCCGCCCCTCACCGACCATCTCCGATCGCCGCCGACCACCGCCTCCAAACTCTGACCACCACCGTCCAACTCCGGCCACCCGTCGCAGGCCACCGCCTCCCACTCTTGCCATCCGTCGCCCCGCTCAAACCGCCCGACCCCGGCCACCGCCGCCGCCACCCGACCCCCAGCAACCGCCGCCGCCACCCGACCCCGGCCACCGCCGCCGCCACCCGACCTCGGCCACCGCCGCCGCCACCATACCCCGGCCACCGCTGCCGCTACCCGACCCTAGCAACCGCCGCCGCCACCCGACCCCAGGCAACAGCCGCCGCCACCCGAACCCCGGCCACCGCCGCCGCCACCCGAACCCCGGCAACCGCCGCCGCCACCCGAACCACGGCCACCGCCGCCGCCACCCGAACCCCGGCCACCGCCGCCGCCACCCGAACCCCGGCCACCGCCGCCGCCACCCGAACCCCGGCCACCGCCGCCGCCACCCGAACCCCGGCCACCGCCGCTGCCACCCAAACCCCGGCCACCGCCGCCGCCGCCGCCACCCGACCCCGGCAACCGCCGCCGCCACCCGAACCCCGGCCACCGCCGCCACCCGACCCTGACTCCCGCCTCCCCAGCCACCCGACCCCAACCCTACCACCGCTGGCTAGGACCTGACCACCCGACCTTGACCCTAACCCCGACCCTAACACCGACCCCGGCCACCGCCGCCCTATCCTGGCCACCCGACCCTGACCCTACCACCGCCGACCCGACCACCCAACCCGGACCCCGACCGCCCGACCCTGACCACCCGACCTCGACCCCGACCCTGACCCCGACCCCGACACCGACCGCCCGACCTCGACCCCTACCCCAGCCCCGACCCCGTCTGCCCGACCGTGACCTTGTCCCTGACCCCGATCCCGACCCCGAGCCCAGCCTCGGCCCCGACCTTGACCCCGACCCCGACACCAACCCCGACACCAATCCTGACTGCCCAACCCCGTCCCTGACTCCGGCTGTCCGAACTCGACCCCGGTGATAGCACTCTAAAAGTGCTAATATTTAGCTCCTAAGTCTTGTAAATTAGAATAATTATTTGGGCTTAATTGACATATTTTGTATAATTTAATCGCTAAGGGGTAAACCGGGCATTTGCGATAATTAAGAGCTTAAATGAATATTTTAGAATATTTTATTAATTAGTCGTTTTGAGTGACTAAGCTACATTAATTAAATAATCTAATTTCAACTCAAAATAGACTAATGGCTTAATGGTGTAGGTCTTGTTGAGGGAATGGTGAAGCCAAGGGTCAAATCCTGGTGGCAGCAGAATTTTATTATTTTTGTAGAAAGTCAACGGTCAACACCACGCCCAGACCCTCGCCATCGCTCCGCGCGCGCCCGCACGCAGCCTCGCGCCCCAGCGCCCTCGCCGCTCGCCCTCGCGCGCGCCCTATCCGTGACTGTAAATGCCCGTCATTAAAAGTGCAAAACTTTGCCCGTCATTAAAAGTCTAAAAAAAGCGGTGTTTTCCATTTTTCCATTCTCCGTAGCGTCGAGACGCTTCGACGCTACTCTAAAGTATAAAAAGAACATTTTCGCGATTTTAGGTCATTCCATCTTCGTTTTGGGCTCGGGATTGACGTTTTTTTCACCATTTTTGAAGCTCTTCTTCTCCATTTGGGTTGTATGAACTCTACAACCTCCATGGAAGCTTGGAATACTCCATCTCCCATGGAAGGCTAGAGGTAAATGCTTGATTAGTTGGTTGAGGGATTGATTTCTATTGTATTTAGGTGAGATTTATGCTTTATATGAATGTTTAGCATATGTGTATGAACTCTTGCATCTCTTTCCTGTATTAAGAACGAATAGCATGCATTTCTAATTAGGATTGACGCCCATAATTGTTACGCATGTTAGTCGGCTAGCATTGATTCCTGATTAGTTTTAATGCAAGTAGCGAGGGTCTAATCGTGCCTAATCAATTTGACCCTATGTGACGAATGGGGTATGAATTGATTATCGTATCGCGGTGGGCTCAAGGTTAAGAGAGAAATCGAATTAGTTTTAGGATTAATTCGTCGCGATGTTACCCATTACTGTTTTCTGATTAATTTAGGACTAATCACCTTGAATTGATTAAGAGGCATGTTTAATTAGAATTGTCTGTTTCTAATTAATTCTTCGGGGTGTTTGTATCGGTGTCGAGCAAACATTTCGCGTGCATGAGCATCTCCGCTAATTTCCATGTTTATCGTTGAACTGAAATACAATAGAGCAATCCCGATACTTTCTAATTAAGCATACTTGTCAATTTCATATTTCCCTCTTTAATTTTTCGTTAGCGCAATTCTTTGCATGTTAGTAATTTTCCAAACAAAACCTCCCATTGTTTTTACTTTATTACAAATTCAATTTAATTAAGTTAGGATTATAGTTTGCTCCCTGTGGATCGACTCTGTTGCCACTAGCTGCAAAACTTAGTGAGTTCGGATTATAAATATTATTTTGGCGGGTTTCGACAACCCGAAATTCGTAGGACATTCAAAAATCCTACCACCAAAATTGGCGCCGTTGCCGGGGAGCAACAATTAATCTTACTTGGTTGAATTTTATTTGTTTTGTGTTTTTAATTTTTCTTTTTAAAATTATTTTCTTTGGTTCTGTTTATTTTTATCCTTTTTGTACAGTATGACCCGTTTGTTTTGAGTTGTTGTGTGCAGTTTTCTTTTAATTTTTGAGAAAAGTGGAAGAAATGGAACTTGCAATTAACGATGAGCCTCAGAGGACCTTGAGGCAGTTGGCATCACCTGACTTGGACCGCCAACCACTGTGTATATCGTATCCGGTAGTACCAGGTAATTTTGAGCTTAATGCCGGTTTAATTAACTTACTACCTTCCTTTTATGGTAATGCAGATGAGGACCCTATTAGACACCTGAAGGAGTTTCAAATAGTGTGTTCGGCGATGAAGAAAAGTGAAGCCACTGACGATCAGTTGAGCCTGAGAGCCTTCCTTTTCACATTAAAGGGAAAAGCAAGAGACTGGATGTATTATCTTCCGTCGGGATCCATTGCCACATGGAGCGGGTTGAAAGGGCTATTTTTGGAAAAATATTTTCCCGCTTCCAGAGCCACTTTGATTAGGAAAAATATTTATGGCATTGCGCAAGAGGAAGGCGAGACCCTTCACGAGTGCTGGGAGAAGTTCGGTCAGCTATGTGAAAGTTTTCCCCACCATAGGATAGCAGACGGAGAGTTGATCCGATATTTCTACGAAGGCTTGCTTCCACGAGACCGCCAAATGATTGATGCTGTTAGTGGAGGATCTCTCCTTGATAAGACTCCCGTAGAAGCTAGAGTTCTGATCTCTAATATGGCCGGGAACCTTCAGCAGTATGGTGGTGGAGGAGTGGAGCAAGCCCGTCCCTCAAAGGATCTGAACGAGCTCAAAGCCCAAGTACTCGAGGTAAGTAACTCACTTCTCATAGTAGCTCAAAGCTTACAAAAATCTCAATCTTGTGTTTCAGATCGAAATGTCGAGGAGATGGTGAGTTCTTATTTGACGAAATTTTCGGCCATGTTTGAGAGTAGTGGAGATCTAGTGCGAGGTATGGCCGATGTAATGAAGAGGCTCGACGAAAGACTTAGTAAGGTGGAGGATCAGTGTTCATGGAAACCACCCCAGCAGACGGTGGCGAGCACTTGTGAGCAAGTGTGCGCCATGACCTTGAGAAGCGGGAAGGAAATTCCTTCTAATACTACGCCGGTGGTGGATGATCTGGTTGTAGAACCTGAACCGAGGAGAAGGGAGTACGTGCCTAGAGCTCCTTTTCCAAGCAGATTGATGAGGCTTGTGCCTGAGGAAGAGGAGAGCAAAGAAAAAGAAACTCCTCCTGTTGTTCAGAAGTATGTGCCAAAGCCTCCCAACCCAAGAAGACAGTTGAATCCTGAGATCATACAGGAAGAGGACCGAGATGAGAAACCACCTTCGCTTAAGCAAAAATATGTTCTGGTAGCACCTTTTCCAAGTAGGCTGGTTAGACCAAAGCCCGAGGTGGATGAAACTGATAAAGAAGTCTTGGAGACTTTTCAAAAGGTGGTGGTGAACATTCCCCTTTTGGAAGCCATCAAGCAAATCCCCACGTACTCCAAATTCTTGAAGAACTGGTGCACCTCCAAAAGAAAGTCGAAGAAAAAGGAAGGAAAGTTGGTGAGTGATAACGTCTACGCTATCTCAGAAGGTAAATTGCCCAACAAATGCAAGGATCCAAGTATGTTTACATTGCCTTGCACTATGGGAGATCAACTGATTAATCATGCCATGTTAGATTTAGGAGCATCTATTAATGTAATGTCATATGCTGTTTTTAGAGAGCTTAAATTGAATGACTTGCATGAAACTGGTGTTATTGTGCAATTGGCTGATAAATCATATGTGCATCCCTTGGGTAAAGTTGAGGACGTTCTAGTTAGAGTAAATGATCTGTATTTCCCTGCGGATTTTTATGTGCTTGAAAGGAAGGATAAACCATCTCATGTCTCTAAATCAATTCTGTTGGGACGACCTTTTATGAAAACTGCAAAAGTTAAAATCGATGTTGATAAAGGTGTCCTGTCTGTTGAATTCGATGGAGATGTGAATAAGTTTAAAATTGATAAGTTAAAATCAGAGGAGTCTGTTGGGAATGTTGATGTTGTTTGCTCTTTATTCGAAAATGATGTTGTCTGTGTGCGGAAGGCACGAGAGAGAAATTTGTCTGTTGATGTTTGCAGGAACGATGAGATTGGGAAGATGTATGAAGCATCTTCCAAGATTGATTATGGATGAGTCGAGTGCGAGAATACAGTCGAGCAATCGACTTTAAAAATTTGCGCTTCTTGGGAGGCAACCCATGTGTTCTTAAATTCTTGTCTTTACTTTCAGTTTTTATTTTTCCTTGCTTAGTTTATTTGCTTTTCCTTTTGTAGGAGGTTTGACCTGAGGATCGAGACAGTGGGCGAAGACCGCGCTGCTCCAACCGACAACCGAACAAAATTCAGGGGAGGTTTTCTGTTCCCTTTTATTTTGTGCGTTTTAACTGCTTAGTCTGAAGTGTGATACATAGAGGACTATGTATCCTTTTAGGTTGGGGGTGGAGAAGTTTGTTGGATTTTTGAAGTTGTTGAGCTGTGAAAATTCTGAATTAGAAGTGCTTTGGTCTGTTGTTGCATGTTGTTCGATGAGGACAATCTATGAAATGCTTTTAAATTCTTCGTATTTACATATCTAGAAAAGCATGAGATTGTATGTGCATGTTGAGCATTTTTCAAAATTTTTTAAAATTTTCTGTTTCTCCCTTGCATCTATCGAGCACGTAGCATCCTATTATTGGTTCTGTAGGCTTAGAATTGTCTTATGTTGCATGAAATCTTGTTGTCACCCCGAAAGGTACCCCTAGGGATGGCTTGATGCATGATAGGTTGTATTAAATTAATCGTGTTATAGCAAAGCTATTGCCTAAAAAAATAAAATAATAAGTAAGTAAGCATGAAAATAAAAACTCTAGAGATGCTCCTCCTTCTTAAAGTGCACATTAAGAAGTGAGCATTAGTCCTTAAAAACGTGAAGCGAAATGAAGCTTGACGTGTTAGGCTCTCTTGGAGAAGCAAAAGAAAATTAAAAAAAAAAGTGGATCAAAAGAAATAAAGAGTACAAAGTACTCAAGAAAAAGAAAATGTTTAGGCCGTTTGATTTGTTACTCTCTTGATTGTTGAAAAGCCATTAGACTGTTCTTTATTGCTAGAAGTAGGGGGAAAACGAGATGTAGAGTTGCATATGGTTTTTCCGAGTCTATAAGAGCTAGAATAGGTTGGCTAATCACACACGCACGTAGGGGAGTAACAGTTTAATTTTTGAAATGTTCTCAACTTATGCATGCAATCAATTGTTCTCTTTTGTTGTAAGTGCCTTGTTTTTGAAAGCATTGAGGTTAGAGTCGTTGCATGCAATTTCATTCTTAGGAGCTAGTTCACAGTTTTCCTTGCTCGAGGAATAGCAAGATTTAGGTTGGGGGTTTTGATAGCACTCTAAAAGTGCTAATATTTAGCTCCTAAGTCTTGTAAATTAGAATAATTATTTGGGTTTAATTGACATATTTGGTATAATTTAATCGCTAAGGGGTAAACCGGGCATTTGCGATAATTAAGAGCTTAAATGAATATTTTAGAATATTTTATTAATTAGTCGTTTTGAGTGACTAAGCTACCTTAATTAAATAATCAAAATAGACTAATGGCTTAATGGTGTAGGTCTTGTTGAGGGAATGGTGAAGCCAAGGTTCAAATCATGGTGGGAGCAGAATTTTATTATTTTTGTAGAAAGTCAACGGTCAACACCACGCCCAGACCCTCGCCATCGCTCCGCGCGCGCCCCCACGCCCGCACGCAGCCTCGCGCCCTCGCCCGCGCGCCCTATCCGTGACTGTAAATGCCCGTCATTAAAAGTGCAAAAATTTGCCTGTCATTAAAAGTCTAAAAAAAAGCGGTGTTTTCCATTTTTCTATTGTATTTAGGTGAGATTTATGCTTTATATGAATGTTTAGCATATGTGTATGAACTCTTGCATCTCTTTCCTGTATTAAGAACGAATAGCATGCATTTCTAATTAGGATTGACGCCCATAATTGTTACGCATGTTAGTCGGCTAGCATTGATTCCTGATTAGTTTTAATGCAAGTAGCGAGGGTCTAATCGTGCCTAATCAATTTGACCCTATGTGACGAATGGGGTATGAATTGATTATCGTATCGCGGTGGGCTCAAGGTTAAGAGAGAAATCGAATTAGTTTTAGGATTAATTCGTCGCGATGTTACCCATTACTGTTTTCTGATTAATTTAGGACTAATCACCTTGAATTAATTAAGAAGCATGTTTAATTAGAATTGTCTGTTTCTAATTAATTCTTCAGGGTGTTTGTATCGGTGTCGAGCAAACATTTCGCGTGCATGAGCATCTCCGCTAATTTCCATGTTTATCGATGAACTGAAATACAATAGAGCAATCTCGATACTTTCTAATTAAGCATACTTGTCAATTTCATATTTCCCTCTTTAATTTTCCGTTAGCGCAATTCTTTGCATGTTAGTAATTTTCCAAACAAAACCTCCCATTGTTTTTACTTTATTACAAATTCAATTTAATTAAGTTAGGATTATAGTTTGCTCCCTGTGGATCGACTCCGTTGCCACTAGCTGCAAAACTTAGTGAGTTCGGATTATAAATATTATTTTGGCGGGTTTCGACAACCCGAAATTGGTAGGACATTCAAAAATCCTACCACCACCCGGCCCCGACCTTGACCCCGACTGCCCGACCCTGACCCCGACCTTGACCCCGACTGCCCGACCTTGACCCCGACTGCCCGACCCTGACCCCGACTCCGACCCTAACCGCCAGACCCTGACCCCGACCGCCAAACCCCGACCATCAACAATAGTAAACCCTAAACTCTAAACGGCAAATATAAATTTAAACTTATTAATTCATATTGTTTATTAATAATTGTCCTTATAGTAATTTGACATTGGGAGAAACACTTTTAGGGTAGAACAAACCAAACACACTTGTAGATAAAAACACTGAAAAAGTAACCAAACACATGAGTGTTTTAATTATAAACATTTCTAGAAAAAATGTTTTTGAAAAAATGCATTCTTTGAAAAACATTTTTTTAGTAGTCAATCCAAACACACCCCCAAGTGTTTCACTCAAAATGACTTATTTTTAAAACTCATTTTGAGTGGTTGTCAAACACTATAACTTCCGTTAAAATGACTTTTTAAAAAAAAAATTAAACACTCAATCCAAACACAAGCTAAAATTTGAAATCATGCTTGTAGTCAAGCCAGTTGTTTGAAAGGAGGGAGTAGATTCTACTGAAATATTTTCTCACAGTAATAAACATAAATATTCATAAGAATTTTACTAATTATTTGTGGCTTCTCTTGATCTATATCTAGTGAACAAACGAATGTAAAGACTATTTTTCTTTATGTTATGATCAAATCTTTGTTATGATAAAATCCGACAAACAAAGAATAAAACGCAATAATTAACACAAATAATTTACGTGGTTCATTAAGGTTGTATTAGCTACGTCCACGAACATAAGAGAGAGAACATTTGTATTACAAATTAGGAGAGATTACAGATTAGGGGCAGAAGTCATTAGAAAGCTTATATGTGACAGGTACCTTTCTAATGACTTAATACAAAATGAACTAAGATAAGATCTAATACAGATACAAAATATTAAAAATTAAAAACAAATTTAATTTCAGGGGCGTTGCCCCCATAAATTTCCATCGAGCGTTTTGCCTTTGGATCATTCGTAGCGGTTCAAACAGATTCAAGACATTTCAAAACTTTATAAAGAATATGAAACAAGGAAGATAATGGAAGGTTGATTTGCAAACTAAATAGATAGAGCATTGATCTATGGGCGGAAGAAACCACCAAGATGCTGTTTTAAGAGGTTTGATGTGTTTATTATGAAAGCTCATTCGATAGAAGTAGTTCTCATCCATGTGTCTACCCTAAGGTGTGTTTGGCCTAAGGATTTGTTGAAGGAGTTTGGGAGAGAAGTTAACTCTCCGTCTGGCCTACAAACTTGTTGAACTCGGATAAAAAAATATAAACTCCCCAGACTTCCGCAGTCGTTAACTATTGAAGTCTGTCCCATTTTTCAAGGCGACGCATTTCTCTCTTCCTCCCACGATATATATTTTTATTTTTTAAAAACGTAATTTTAACAAAATGTATAAAAGAACTAAAAATGCAACCGATTTTTATTATTTTAAATATAAATTAGGTTGTTCAATCAAAATTGGTACTTAAATCAAATTCAAAATGTAATATCCTTATAATGGATAGAAATAAAAACACACTAATGTACGATTCTCCTCTATTTCAAAACTATCCAAATAAAATGAATAATTAATATGAGTGATATTGAAAAAAAAATATTTAGTATTGTAGTCAAAATTATTTTTGTTATCTTCAAAGAAATTTGTGAAGGATACATAAACTAAAAATCAAAAACCGCATTCTTAAAATTTATTGGAAGAAGTCCTTAACAATTAAAATATGAAAAATTATAGAAAAAACTGTACCAAAAATGAAAAAAAATAGCTTAAATAATCGTTATTGTTGAGATGCTGGTTTTCGGGTGTGTAGTGGATTCAGATGAAATGACGAGTGTAGGAGGGTGGAGGTCGAGAAAGATGTGTTCGACCATGGGTCAGGGTAAGACTATACTTATGTGTTGTTTTTTTGTTTCTTTACAGAAATTTGTAAAATATACCTACATTAATAAAAACAAAAAACATCTCAATCTTAGAATTCATAAAATTAAAGATGAGTCCTTGTTGATTAATAATACGTACGTTATTTCAAAAAAAAAAATTAAAGACGAGTCCTAACAAAAATGGATATATATATATATATATATATTTATTTATTGTATAATCAATGTGAAAAAAATGATGTGAGGTATTGTACTCAAAATTATTGTTGTTGTCTTCAAGAAATTTGTAAAGGATAGCTAAAATAAAAAATAAAAATAAAATCATTTTTTAGAATTTATTGGAATTGAAAGAAGTCAATGAAATTTTGAAAGTTTGTAGAAAAAATTACTTTAAGCTAAAATAAATTTTCCCTGCCCCAAACACCACATACTTCAAAACTCCAAACTAAACAACTCTCTACCCCAAACACACCACAGACTTCAGAACTTCAGACTAAACAACTTCTTGCTCCAAAGACACATACTTTAGAACTACCAGACTAACTAATCTCAGACTAAACAACTTTTACTCCCTACATAATCTTTGAGCCAAACGTCTCCTAAATAATATGATAATATTGAAAAGATATATCCACTACTCGTTGACGATATAAAAAAAATGTATACAAAAATCATTCTTAAAATTATTAATTAAATCTCATGGCTAACTTCTATTTAAAAACAAAAAGTTATATAACAATGTATCTGAACGTTTTTTTAGTTCATCAATATGTGGAGTGTGGGAGATTCGAACCTTTAACTTCTTGGATATATCACATATTTTATATCAAGTTGAACTGTGTTAATATTGACCCGTGTCGTTTTAATTTACTAACAATGAACAAAGGTAATTAAGGTATGTAATGTGATAGATCACATATATGATTAATAATTAAGTGATACCTTCACAATTTAACTTTTGTAGGTAAATCTCTTTACTTTCATACTTGTGCATAGATAATAATTGTGTGTCTAGTATCTATACTTACAATAACTACATTAATCCTACTATAAATTTGAATTATAAATTAATGTTATAGCTGACATGCAGGAATGGTACCACCTAATTACACCAACCTCATTAATTATGTGATCTCTACATTCCTTTAAGCCACATTTAAGATGAAGATTTTGTCAATCTTGCAGTTCACCCAATTGACAGACAGAACAATTTGTCTCGAAAACTGCCTATAAAGAAACACACCAATTTTAGTGTGAAAGAAGAATTTAGAAATTTCTTCAAGAAGAGATCCCCGTCATGGCTTCCTCCAGTCGACAACCTTGTACGACATCCGATAATCCCCATTTCTTTAAGATTGTTCTTTCCAATGCTCTCAATGAAAAAAAGCTCGTAAGAAAATATCTCTAATTCTTTGTCTTCTCTCTCTCTCTCTCTCTCTTTATTTCAACTCTAAAACGTTTCTCAATTTTTGTGTTTAGGAAATCCCGAAATTGTTTGTGAAAGAACATGGCCTAAAAGTTTTCTTAAATAACCAAACATGTCTTAAGGTGGCTGATGGGAGAGAGTGGAATGTGGGGTTGACAAAAAGTAATGGAAGAGTGTGGTTTCATCATGGCTGGCAAGAGTTCGTAGAGTTTTACTCCCTCGGATTTGGGTACTTTCTTGTGTTTAAATACGAAGGGGGGCAATCTTCGAGCTTCCATGTCGTCATCTTTAATCTTACTGCTACGGAGATCAAATATCCAGCGAAGAAAATTCGTCTTGATGATGCCGAGGTGAAGGTGAAAATGGAGACAAGTTTGGATGATATTATGGAGACAAGTTTGGCTGATCTTGACCTACGTTTTTACTCTCAAGGTTTGTTTCTTTTTTTTTTCGTGTTTAAATCTCATTTTTGTACTACTTTCTCAAGATTTTTTCATTTAATTTTTTACCATTTAAAATGTCTATTTTTTATTACTAAACTTCTAAAAAAACACAACCCTTTTAGTATTTTTTTTTTCTTGCAAACGAAACATACTCTTTCATCTTTTTACAAATTACTATTTTGATCCTTTATAATTTTAATACATATCCACCTTGCAAAATATTAATACGCATACCTCGAAGCTAAGTTATCTATTTACAACGATAAATATTTTTGTGAAACAAAATATAACTCAATTGACATAAAATTGTGTCCTACATCCCTTTTTAATTATAAATATTTTTGTAAAAAAACCCTCAACTCCGTTTGATAACTAATTTGATTTTTGGTTTTAGAAAATTAAGTTTATTATAAACACTACTTTCACCCATAAATTTCTTTGTTTGGTTGTCTACCTAATTTCTATTAATGTTTTCAAAAACCAAACTAAGTTTGGAAAATTAAAAAAGTAATTTTTAAAAATTTGTTTTTAAAAAAATTTGAACAAGAATCTAAATGTATGGGTAAGAAAAGTATAAAAGTATAAGTATAGTAAGGAAATTGAGAGGAAATAGGCATATATTTCAAAATTAAAACATAAAACTAAAAATGAAATGATTATCAAACGAGGCTTTAGATTTCAAAGTTGACGGAGTTAGTTTGGGTGCCATAAAAGCAATGAAAGGCAAGCATGCTGGGAGGAAGCCGACGTCGAAATCAAGCCAGCAAGCAAGAGCGATAGCGAAAGCGACCGCTTTCCAATCGACGACTTTGAATCCATCTTTTATGTGCAAGATGTCACATTCACACATTCATCCAGGAAAATCTGTTGTAAGCAAAATTCTTTCATATTTTCTCAGATCAAACAATAGTATTAGATGAGCTTGAGATGAATTATGAAAGAAAAAAAAACCTTTTATTAAGTCAAGTACTTCTTGTATAATCAGATTGAAAAGTGTTTTTGTTTTTTTGGTGTGACAAAAGCATGTACCAAAAAGTTTTGCAGAGATGCATTTGGAGGAGCCCACAGAGATAATCCTTGAGGTTTCAGATGGAAGAATGTGGGAAGCTTTTATTGGTTTCTATTGTGCTCATAGAATGTATTGGAAGGTCGACTTGAGAAATGGTTGGAAGAAATTTGCTGGAGACAATAACTTGAAAGTTGGCGATGCTTGTGTTTTCGAGATGTTCAGAAAAAATAGTACAAGAATCTCTTTCAAAGTTGAAATTTTTCGGGCTTCTTGATCAAGCAGATGGACTTGGAAAAATGTTTAATACTATTTTGGAGGTTTATTTTGGGTTTTCAACAAATTCGTGTAAATTTTTGTTATCCTAGTTGTTGTTTTATATCTTGACGATATGTGAAACTTGTAGTTTTTTTTTTTTTTTTTTGGGTGCATGATTTTGCAAATTGAAAAAATGCAAAATCATGGGTTGTAAAGAAATGCTTGTCTTTGAAATTTGAAATTTAAAGATGTTTTCAAATCTTAGTTTGATTAGAATTTTGGTTTTAGTTTTCTAATGGTTGAATTATCACTCAATTAAGTTTAGGGTTTGTATTGACTACTAAAAAAATATTTTTCAAAGAATGCATTTTTTTTAAAACATTTTTTTTAGAAATGTTTATAATTAAAACACTTATGTGTTTCGTTATATTTTCTCAAAAGTGTTTTTATCTACAAGTGTGTTTGGTTTGTTCTACACTAAAAGTGTTTCTCTTAATGTCAAATTACTATAAGGACAATTATTAATAAACAATATGAATTAATAAGTTTAAATTTATATTTGCCGTTTAGAGTTTAGGGTTTACTATTGTTGATGGTCGGGGTCGGGGTCTGGCAGTTAGGGTCGGAGTCGGAGTCAGGGTCGGGCGGTCGGGGTCGGGGCCGGGGTTGAGTTCAGACAGCCGGAGTCAGGGACGGGGTTGGGCAGCCAGGGTTAGGGTCGGGGTTGGTGTCGGGGTCGGGCGGCTGGGGTCGGGGTCGGGGCCGAGGCTGGGGTCGGGGTCGGGGCCGAGGCTGGGGTCGGGGTCGGGGCAGCGAGGGTCGAGTGGTCGGGTCGGGGGGCCGAAGCGGGGCGGCGATGGCGGTGGTGGTTCGGGTCGACGGTGGCCCGAGTCGAGTGGCAGTGGAGGCTTGGATCGGGTGGCAGTGGCTGTCGGGCGGCGGCGGCGGTGGCCGGGGTTCGGGTGGCGGCGGCAGTGGCCGGGGTCGGATAATTTTAATACAATATGAGAATTAAGTAGGTTTTTCAAATAAACACTCAAAAACATTTTTTTCAAAAGTTAATATTAAGTGTTTCATCCAAAATGCATTATTTCAAAAACTCATTCTCTAAAAATTCATCTTGGATGGTTGCCAAACATTTCAACTTATTTCAAAATGGCTTTTTGCAAAAAATTAAACATTTAGGAATCTAAACCAAACTCACCCTTAATTTAAGATATTATATCAATGACCAAATAATTAGAGGTTGGAATTCTCACTCCCGCACCTTCACCTTACTTTTAACTTAAAGTTGTGTCATTTAATTATTATATTTTAAAAGATTTTTATTATGTATTTTATTTGAATTTTATGAGATTGAATATATAGATGTTATATTAAATTAATTTTAAGAAGTATTTAATTAAAATAATTTTTAAATTTAATCGTATTCAAATACTTAAGATTGAATTCAAACAATTTAATTGAAAGTTTGATTTATTGAACACAAAATTGAAAGTTTGATAGCGAATGCTTTTTTTAGTTTTTGAATTTTTTAGTTTTTCAAAAACAAAAACCATATATGTTTTTATAATTTATTTTGTTTTATGTTTTTTTTTAAAACCAGAAAACCAAAATGTTTGATAATTCATTTCAATTTTCTTTTCTAAAAGTAAAAACCAAACCTCTTTTTTTATAATTCAAATTACAATTGTTCCTGAGTAGTCATTAAAAAATGATCAACGCGATTTGATCCACGCATATACTTGAGTTTATTTTGACTCAATTTCTTTAGAACAAATAATCATGGTTTCAGCCAACATGAGCATAGCTCAATCGGCATAATGTATGAACTATGAGCAAGATGTCTCAAGTTTGAATGCCCTCCCCACAAATTGTCAAAAAAAAAAAAAAAAAAAAATAGTCATGGTTTCAAGTTTGCAAACATTTTTATTTATTATTAATTTTTTTTTTCAGAAACATGGTAAAAATACTGATAAATTGTTTAACATTGAACTCGTTATATTTTTTCGTGTCTAAATATATGTTTGATAATCAATTTTGTTTTCTATTTTTAAAAAACAAAAAACTACAACTAATTTGATAATTATTTTGGAGTGTTTTTTTTTTTAATAAAAAGAAAATAGAATATTTGTTTGATTATTTTTTATATACTTTCTATAAAATGAATAGCAAACTATTTTTTTTAATATTACTAATATATATATAGGAAAATTGTAACCGATGTCAATTTAGTGTAAAGTATAATTAAAAATATAGCATTTTTAAAAAAAGTTTGTGCTATTTCTATCACTTATATTATGGTCTATCGCGAATAGAAGTTTATGGTTGATGGTAGTCTTTTTTTTTTTTTATAGAATTTTGTCAGTGATAATAGTCTACTAGTGATAGAAGTAGTAATAGTCATAAAGTCTATCAGTTATAACCACTGATTTTTTTGCCATATTTGCAAAAGGCAGCCGTCACATTGAGACCGTCACATTTTTTTATATTTTATATATATACATGATTATATTATAATTTTTATTTATTTTTATTTTTATCTCTTACATCCAATCTTTCTTTTTTTTTTTTTTTTTTTTTTTTTTTTTTGAGCATAAAATTAAGACTGGATATTTTCCATCAACGTATTTAAAACATTGAGAGAAGGATAGAAGAAGGGAAGGATTAGACAATGAAGGAAAGAAATCATTACTAAAGGCATATGTATGACTTGATGACCAAGACGTCTGTGGTTCGAATCCCCCACCCCCAATGTACTCAAAAAAAAAAAAAAAAATCATTACTAAAGGCTATGAGTAGAAATATGAGCTAATTAAAGCATCCTCATTAATTGCTCTTTCCAACTGACCTACTTAAGATTTTGTGAATCTGTGGCTGCACTCCCCACCCACAACAAATTAAACTCGCCATTCAATTACAACGACAAAGCTAGCTTTATTTGCAGCATAATTTTAGAGAAGGAATAAGTTTGTTTAAGGGCTGTTCTTATTACTGTTAAAACTTCTTCAAGAAGAGCTCCCCGTCATGTCATGGCTTCCTCAAGTCACCACCCAAACCACGTCCTTCAATACTGTAAGGCGTCCGACAATCCCCATTTCTTTAAGGTTGTTCTCACTGATGCTCTCAAGGAACAAAAACTTGTAAGCAAAATCATTCTATCAATATTTGGTTTCTCTCTTTCTATTTTAAACTCTAACATGTTATTCATCTTTTCTGTTTAGGAAATCCCAAAAAAGTTTGTGAGGGAACATGGCCTAATAGCTTTCTTAACTAACCAAATATGTCTCAAGGTGGCTGATGGCAGAGAGTGGAATGTGGGATTGACAAAGAGTAATGGAAGAGTGTGGTTACATCATGGATGGCAACACTTTGTAGAGTTTTATTCTATTGGATTTCAGTACTTTCTCGTGTTCAGATACGAAAGGCAATCTTCGAGTTTCCATGTTGTCATCTTGGATCTTACTGCTACCGAAATCGAGTATTCACAAAAGAAAATTCATCTCGATAAAGTTGATAAAGTTAAGGAGGACGTGAAAATGGAAACATATTTTGATCATGGTCTTGACCTAGTTTTTTACCCTCAAGGTTTGTTTTCTTGTTTGACTGTTGATCTTCATATATCAACTTTAGATTCTTTTAGTATCTCACTTATTAATTTCAAAACTACCATGAAACAACCAATGTAAAAAACCCCTAGATTTCAAGGTTGCCAAAGTAAGCTTCAACACCATAGAACCGATGAACGGCGGGCGGAAGCTGCCGCCATCGACAACAAGCCAGCGATCAAGAGCGATGGCGAAAGCTTCTGCTTTCCAATCCATGACTTTGAATCCTTCTTTCATGTGCAAGATTTGGCCTTCACACATTCAAGGAAGATCTGTGGTAAGCAAATTTAGTATTAAGATGACTTTTTCTATAATTACTTTTAATTATGGAACCATTTTTCTTTTCTTTTCTTGTTTTTGGTTATCGAAATTAGAATGTACCAAGAGGTTTTGCGGAGATGCATTTGGAGGAGGCCACAGAGATCATTCTTCAGGTTTCAGATGGAAGAATGTGGGGCACTCGTTGTCATTTTTATGGGACTACTAGAATGCAAAGGAAGACTTGCTTTAGAAGTGGTTGGAAGAATTTTGCTCGAGACAATAACTTGCAAGTTGGCGATGCCTGTGTTTTTGAGATGATCACAAAAAACACTAGAACAATCACTTTCAAAGTTCAAATCTTTCGGGCTTCTTGATCAAGCAAAATGGACTTGGAAAAAAGATTTAATATTATTTTAGAAGGTTGATTTTTTTTTGTTTTTTTTTTGGGTGTGAAATAAGGTATGTTTTTGTTATCTTAGATGTTGTTTTATATCTTGGAGATATGTGCAACTCGTGGTCTATATCAAATGTATGTATGTTCTTTTTGTCATGGTACTTTTGCAAATTGAAAATGCAAAATCATGGACTTTACAAGTCAGAAATGCTGGTCTTTGAAATTTGTTTTCATATCTCAGTTTGATTAGAAATTTTTCTTTTAGTTTTCTACTGGTTAGAGTATAAATTTGATGGTGAACTTTTAAAAGTTTGTTATTTGATTATTTTATTTGAAATTTATTCAAAACAATATATACAATTGTGGATCTAATAACTAATAAAATTATGGCTAAATTATTAAAAAAAAAATGTCCATAAAGTATGTGCCACGTCAACTTTTAAAAGTTTGAAAGATACCTTTATTGATGCAAAATTTTGGACATTCCGGCGCCTTCATGTAGTCTATTCTGCGTCGCGGCGGGCGGGTCCATGGAGCACCTACAAGAGGGGAGAAGAGTAAACTTGCACCGGCGTGGGGATAGGCCCACACGACTTAAGTCAGAGAAGTCCGAACATAAATAGGAGTAATGGAGAGAGTTTAGGGTAGAGTTACGTGTTTATTTTGTTCCCCTTCCTTTTGAACACGAAGGGTATTTATAGTTGACGGTTAGGAAATGTTCCCCAAGCGATACGGTCTCCTGGCCTTCGGACAAGTGCTTAGACCAGGGCGAGCGGGAGTGGACCAATCGAAGTTGGGTCCACGTGCCTTGTCATAATGGCGGCCACTACAAGAAATACTACTTTCTATTGCAGGTAACTATCACATTTAATAAGATTCGCTATAAAAAAAATAGGCGCTGGTTTTTTAAGCGAAGTGCTAAATAAAAAAAAAAAAATTGGGATAAACGTAACGTTGCGAAATTTTCTATTTTTCAATCTCCGGCTTCCTAAAAATCTCATCTATCTCCATTATTTGCAATTTTTATACAAGTTGTGTTTATTCTGAAGTTTGCTATATGATCAGATTTTGCTAGAGGATGCAAAGAAGCGTCTCCGTAGCTGTGGGATATGAACAAGTATCAGAAAGAGAGGACTGGAAATTAGAAGCTGGAAAGTACTTCTTTACAAGAAACCATTTGACTATTGGTGCTTTCGCGATTGGTAAAAAGTATGGCTATCAAGTTCATGCTCTTAGTTCTGAGTCGAATGCCCTTTAGATTGAAAGAGTTTAGTTTGTTTAAGGTGATGCTTGTTTTGACCGTAAATGATTTAAAATCTAATTATAGATAGCTATAGGGAGATCAAATGGTTTATTGGTCATATATGTTTACAAAAGGTACATAGCCTTATCTTCTTTGTTATTGATGTTTCTTTTCTTAATCTTTCTTCTGCCAATTAACAATGATAATACTCATATTTTGAAGACTAACAAGTGGCTAGAACTTGTGGGAAATCTTAACTTTTGGCCCAATCGTATTTGGGCGAGAATTTAGGAGGTAAGCTAGGATGTTTGGTGGAGATTTAGTCAGTACTTTTTTCACCCTCAACTATAAGCTCTTGTGTAACTATTCTCTTCTTAAAAACCAAATGGTGTTACTTTTTATAATCATGTAGCATTTTTCATGTTGAGTTGTGGTTGCCCCTTGCTAAATTGTAACACCCGTAACCTATTTTATCGTATTTAAAGTATTATTAAAATAAAAAAAATAAAAAATAAAAGACTGAAGTGGGAAAGATAAATAAATTTCTTTTTATAGTAGTAATAATATTAATGATGTTAATATTATAAAAATCTCTTTATAATATTAATATTAATATTATTAAACTTATCTTGGTTTGTTTAGTTGTTTTTCTCCCTTCGTGTTCACAGTGAGCATTCTCATTTTCTTTACTTTCATCAGCACTTTCGCGCGCTGAAGTAAAAATTGGCCATTGTATTGGCCATCGTTGTTCGATTCACGCCCAACCCTCACCATCAATCGATTCCTCCACTATTGTCACACCAATCCAACCAACACCCGCTCGACATCGACACTTCAACATCGGCATCGACACTTCAGCGCGACGGTCTGAGGTTTTGTGTGGCAGCAATTCACGAGGCGATCGACGAAGGTTGGGTAATTCTCATTTTGACAACGCTCAATAGGTAACAATCCGTTTTGGAACCTTTAGACTCTATTTTAAGATTTCAGATTTTTCATAACTTGCAAAAGCCTCTCTGTTTCAGTGTCGAAAATGGTCTGGGATTGAAATTTAATTTAGTGTAGGAGTGACGTCAGACAGGGGCTACGTAGGTAACCTATGGTTTTTGTTTAGACATTTTTACAGTACTGTTTTTAGAAATGAGTTTTAATTGTTGGAACTTGTTTAGGTTGGGACCAAGACTTTCCGTAACCAATTTAGAGATCATTTGGGTTTTCAAGGTAAGTAGCCTTAGTGATAGAAAGTCTTTGGCTTGGTGGGAAAGTTTGGTTGCTTTGGTTGTTATTATTGTAATTAATATGTATGTTTGGAGTGTTCTTGTATTGTTTCTCATTCTTAAAATTATGTTATGTGTTGGAAGTGTGTTTCTGTTCAAAATGAGTTCATGTTGCATTAATTTATATGTTGGAGGTGTGTCCATATTTTCTTTGAAGATGCGTCAGATTCTTGTGATATGGTAGATTTGGTTTGTATGCTTATTAATTGGGTCAACGACCTTATATGAATTGAGGGTCATGATAGAACATCCAGCTAGGTCAGCTAGGGGGCCTCATGCATGATGGTGAATGATTATGTTTTAATGTAGAAGTTGTGGCAATTATCCATCCATGTATGTTGATGTACTATTGAGGAGCTAGGTGGGTGGATCTCCGCTCCACAGACTGGGGGTCAGTTACCATATGTTGGGGTAGAGGTCCACGTTTAAGAAAAAACCAACCTATGCCCCACCAGTGAGCTGACAAACTTAATGCATTTTGTGTACATCTCATAATGAGGTGCTCTGACGGGTGAGGATTGACTCTGCTGATTGGGAGCCAACTACCATCAGCTGGGGTAGAGTCTCTTAGGACTCCCGCTTATGCGCCACCAGTTAGTTGATATACTTTTGATGGGTTAATTGTCCACGGGTCGATTTGAAAGTTTTTACAGAAAATATAGGCTCCACATGATTAAATCATTTAATGCATGTTTTGCTTGTGTATGCATGTCTAACCCATCTGGGGTTACTTACTGAGTAATTGTATACTCATCATTTTCCAAATTATTGTTTTTAGGTAATGACAAGAATGTGCTCGGCCAGTGACAAACTGTTTGCTGTTTGTGCCATGGGGTCATTGTCAGCATGACTTCCGCATCTATGATATTTTTGTATAAATACTTTATTTTTGGCTATGTTTTGAAACGATTTAAATGTTTTATATGATGATTTCAAAATTTTAAATGAGATCCCAAATAATTATATTTTTAGTTTATTTAAATGGAAATATTGATTTTTATATCTTTTCTCAAGAGTTTTTTTTCAAATGTTATCGGCATGCATTTGGTAGCGCCCCTTAGTAGATTAAGTTAGAAAAAGTCGGGTCGTTACAATTTCTTTTGAAGATTGACCCTAAAGTACCGAACAAGTCTTATATTGTACAAGAACTCATCTCCACTATACTTTTCACTGTTGTTGTTGGATTAGTATGATATTAGCCTTTACTTCATGATCTCTATCATTGTTCTCCTCCCCCCTCCCCCAAAATGCAAGGTAACGTTGTTGTTCATTTATACTTTTCGCTTGACATGGTGTATTCCATGATAAACTTATGTTCAAATGAGATTATCTTACCGTCCTGCTGCTCCCTTTTTTCTTTTTCTTGTTCAATGGACTGACTGTTACCTTGTTGGTGCCTTGGGGCTGCTAAGAATCCTTATTTATCTGTATGCCTTTTACATTTTTGTACTATTTGGCAATAATTATCACTTCCCAGTTGGCAACTGGTCTAAGTTTTGTTTGTTTAAGTTGTCTTGATATATTTGTACTAACTTTAAGTTATATTCTGATTGACAAATGAATATTTTTTTTTACATATGAAGTTTGTCTGATGTTCTATTTCTTGACAATGAAGGTAATTATCGTTTAATTACTTCTTGTCGTGTTATGTTATGATGCAGACTTATCCAGATGGAAAAAACACCATGTCCATTTATGAGTGGAAAGCTAGCATGGAAAGCTAGCATTAGAGAATTTTATGGTGAGTGAGATTTTCAGAGTGCAGCCATAATGAATTTTTACTTTATTACATCTAAATTCTTGTGTGATGAATATGTTTTCGAACTTAACTCTCTGAACTTCTTGTTCTTGTTATTTTATGATGGGTATTTTAATGGATTGACCTTCTCATTAACAGTGGTAGTCTCCCTTTCTCTTCTGCAACTTCAAAAAGGCATCATAGAATTGGAAGATAGAAAACAGAAAGAGGTTTGCAACAGGTTCAAAAGAAGAGATGAATTTGGAAGGGAAAAACTATCCGAAATCGTCAATTGTATTAACTGAGAGTCCTCTTGCAGGTTTAGGAACCTCAGGTGTTGGTTCAAGTTCTTCATATGCCCCAAAGGAGTTAAATAAAGAAGTTACGCCATACAAGGTAGATACAAAGTATTCCATGTGGATTCTTTGTGCTGATTGTAAGTGAAATAAGTATTCTACATGTGAAAAGCTTGAGGTTGTTGAAATTGTTTCCATAATACTTTTCTACTTTTTATATTACAAATTATGTATAGAATAAGCAACATTTAGTACATTTAGTATGTGAAAAACTAGTCTTTGCCGACGCCAACCAATTACCGCGTCGATAAGACCTTTCCCCACGCGCCTATCCCGACGAGTTTGCCGACGCTCGATTTGGCGTCGGGAAAGGCTTTTCCGACGTGTTTTTATCTAATTCCCGACGTTTACGAAACGTCGGGAAAACCAATAATTCTTGTAGTGTGGAGTGAGTTAATGTGAATTAGTGTAGGAAGATAAGTTATATGTTTCATGCTTAATTTTTCTTTGTATAAATGGTCATACATTTTAGTAAGTATTGTTTTCAAATTAAAAAAACATTAACTCTTATAATTCTTGCTACTGTTATGCTCTTTATGGCATTTCTTGGATTTTTTAAGTGTTTTATATTTCTTAGTACTAGGAGATACACATGAAGGTTTTATCAAATCCAATAGAGTTCATTGTTTATGTGTTTGTTCTCGAAAATCATTTGCAGTATTTTTCATCCTTGGGATGCAGACTCTTGTATACACGTAAGTTTATATCTCAGATTTTACGGATGAATTCAAATTGGTTATGATGTTGAAGCATATATTCTTCTGCACATATTCCTTTTTATGAACACTTAGTTCCCTGATGACTGCAACTTGGTGATCATTGGTTGGATTCTTGTTGCTGGCACATTCATTTTGTGTGGCATTTTCATCCACCTCCGTAAGTAAGTTTTTTTCTTTATGACTGGTTTACTCGTTTTGATGTTTCCTTGATTTGCACCATAGTAATTCTCTATGGAAATTTGCATTGTATCTATTTTGAGACAATTTTTTTTTTTATACTTTTCCGTTGGCATTGTGTATTCCATGATAAGCTGAAATTCTTCCTTAATTATAGGTTGCAATGGTAGTTTGGTTTGTAGGTGTTACTCGATGTAGTATTTTCAGTGGCTTGGTTTGTGATTATGAAAGCTTCCTTTTGAAATAAACATATCATGTTTTAAATCTTAATAACTTGAGAATGTAAGCAAGTTTAAAGTTCATTACTTGATCAAAGTTAAGGTATGAGCTCCAACCTCATATTTGTCGTGGCTTGGTTCCGTTTTAAACTCAAGTTAAAACTTTTTGTTCTTATTTCTATCGTTGCGTTTATGGTTGTATTATTGAGAATAGCCCTTTTACGATTCCTTCTTTAATCTGAGCGCATGGCATAATTTTTCTGTCGGGAAGAGTTGCCAATTTTTTATATGTTGTTTGTTCATTGATTACGAATCTTGTTGTAGTTAAGCATTACTTGTAGTGGTTTTATGCCACTGAGGAGTGGTTGAAGGGGTGGCGGGGATAATGGTTTTATGCCATTGAGGAGTGGTTGGTCACAGGTCCAGAGGATATTCCCATCTGCGAGGTTCCGACAGAGTTCAGAAACTTGGACAAGTCTTCTTTTATCGTCTTCTCTTATTCGCATCGCCTCGTGAGGCAATTTTTGACGATTTTTGCTGTGTGGAACTTGTGTCGAACCTTGAGGTTCTGAGTGTAGAGCTGCTAGCCTTGGTATGTCGGCATATCTCGGGGATACCTTCGTTCAGGAAAAAGTTTGCCTTTGTCTGTTGCAAGGACAACCTCATTCGTGCGGGGCAGAGGTACCATTGTTCGCTCGTGCTGCCTGTTGCGTGCTCAATGTGTAAAGATAATTATGCAAAAGTGTAGAGAGAGCACTTAGAACATGCAAGCATACATGGTCTCACAGCAAGTAGTAAGTATATTTCATTCGTTTTTTCCACAGAGACTCATTTTTAGCTATTCGCGAAGTGTGTTTGTTAAGAAAGATGGGATGAATTTGATGGGGTAAAATTGGTTTTTAATTATCTACTTTTTGCTGAATGTATAAAGGGATATAACATAAACAAATGCAAGTTAAAACTAGACTTAAAAGACAAGAGATGGAATTAATAAACGAGAAAGAAAACAGCTAAACAGAATGAAAATCTGGCAGAATTGCGAGGACCGCAATGTTTCCGCAATTAAACAGCAACGAAAGTGTGTAAATGGGTGGATTAAGGGCTACTAATGACTATCCTATAGGCATTTTCTTACGATTCTCAAGCATTGGATCAACTCTCTATACATCAAACTCACTCTATCTCAAGTATCGTCCGATTCCATGCATTAGAGTCTTAAGTTTACTCGACTTCAAAGTAAGGACTTAAGCATCTTGTTTAAGCAGGAGTGTTTAGTTTGTACTAGGGAAACGCCTATTCCTAGGCCGTTTCCTGATTACCATGAAAGGCTAGCATGATTATATGACTCTGAACTCTTACTCCTTCCAGAGGTTAGGAGTTCTTTGGACAAAATGGATGGCCAATCGAAATTGCCCGTGGGATGAAGCTTACATACAATCAATGTTCGAGTGTTAATCTGCCTACTTGATTTACGTTTTTTAGCCTATAGTTCTGTCATTAGCATGCCCCTAAGTAACTTAGCTACTCATGGATATATGGAGAACAGAAAGGGTAGATAAAATAGACATGCTTAGAAGGGAAATGTGCTTAAAACAGTAAGACAAAACCGTAGCAGCAGAAAGTAGAAACTGTAAAATGCAGAATTGTACTTTGATTACTTTGAGTGTTTGAATGACAAAGGAAAGCTTTAAAAGAAATGATTAAAAGACAGACAACAACGAAATGCAGTAACTCAAACTCTAAACTAGGAACAACAGTGATCAGAAAAGGAAATAAGAAGAACAAGACAGAAAAGCAGTAAAGGATTGCTAGAGAGCTTCGTGGCAGTCGCCTCGAATGAAGGTGATGAAAAGTCAGCCTTGCTTGGATGAATCCAATCGAGAGAGAAGAAGAATCTCCTCTCCTTCCTATCAGATTATCGACTCCAAAAGCTGAGACTCTCACTCCAACAAACGGCAAAGGAAAACAGAGAGAAATGATGGACTGCGAGAAGACTTCTGCGCTTCGAATGATGACTGAACCTCCGACTTTGACCCCCTTTTATAGTAGTTTGCAGGTGCGTTTGGGCCAAGGAGAACCATCAATCTTCAACGTCATATATCAGAATGGATGGAGGAGAAAGAACGAATCCCTGAAAAGTCGGATCTAAACAGAAAAAGATCAGTCAACTTATGGTTTTCACTTGAATAATTGCGGTCACCGCAATGTTTTCGCAATTCATTCGCAATGCTCATTTTTTCATTCTTTTCCTTCGGTTTTCAACCCTTTTTCTACCTATTGTGCATAAGTCCTAAATTAGCTACCTTCTTCTAATTCTCATATTTAAGCATAGGTTTAGGCTAAATGCTATCAAAAACACCTAAAAGTGTATATCTTCTTAAGCTAAATGGGTCCTAAATAAGTCACTTTCAGAGACTTAACACACCCCCAAACTTAAGGCTTTGCTTGTCCTCAAGCATACTAAGGACTTACTTAGGCTGCTGTTTTATCTTCTTTAACTACTTACCGACTCCCCTATATCCCTATCTCTAGCAGTGCTGTCCTGTGACACACTTCCAAGTTTAGAACTAACCTCTTATCAAGCTTCTTCTGACTTCACCTGCCTACCATACCTACTGTTTTTGTTAACCCCCTACTACTGATCTAACTACTTTTATGATATCATGCCACTATCCCTAAGGTTTCAAATTCTACCAAGCTTTACTCCAGACTCAGTACATGCTTCTAGCTTATTTTTAATGTGTCTAGGATTCCTTAGAGTCATGCCAGTCTTAGTATTAACAGTGACAGTGGTACTTTTAGAGAACAACCTAAGCCCTGGCATCACTACATTGGATATACATTCATCTCCCTAGACAAACCTAAAAGCTACAACCTTGTGCTTAGCTCATTGAGGATCAGAGTTCTTTTTTAAATAGGACATCTAAGCCACAAGATTATAACTCCCAAGCATACATTCTTCTTCCCTATTTCTCCCTTTTTCCTTCTTTACTTCGGTGGAGTCTTCTCCTTGGGTTGCCTTTTGATGCAATGCCACTTGTGGTTTACACACTTGGCACTGATTACTCAGCAACTTGAGAGAGACTCCACTCTTTATTCTATTTTTCACTTTTTCTATTTATCACAAAAATTTTCTTAGGAGAAGAAGAATGCTTATGTCCTAAGGAAGAGAGGAATGTTCCTAGGCCTAGGGTGGCCTCCCCCAAACTTCAACTACTCATTGTCCCCAATGAGTGTTTGAGGTGGCACACCCCCAAACTTGTCCTAGAAGCATCTAGTCTAAAGTAAAACAAAGAGAATCTAAAAAATCCTAGGCATAGGCAAAACATTCTAAAAGCAATTATTCCAACAGCAGCAAATTTGAACATAACAGACAGTTTTAAGGACTTACGGTTTATGCATGCTGAGCACTATTCAGAGGTAAATTTAAACTATCAAAGCGTGTCCTCTGACACTCATCCAGCATGCTTTAAGATCAGCTATATAAGGTAGTCATGCTCGCAGCAAAAGATAGAATATAACAGATCACAGCCTAACTAAACAGACAGTCCAAAACATGCAATCAGTCACAAAAATTGCGGGAACCGCAATTATTTCGCAATTCAATCCGGGCAGATTTAACATTGATTCAGGCCCCTAGCATGCTTTATCCTGTTACTCATGCATCCTAAAAATAAAACTAAACTATCCTACCTATTCAGCTAACATCTGACTAGACTAAACAAAATAAAAAACATAAAACTACACATTAAAAACAGATCAAAAGCTGAACACAAAACAGCATACTGTACATGATCCTATCAGAAAGCAGAAAAATTGTTTTTTTTTTTTCTAAGGGAACAGCAATACTCCCTTTAGTGCACTTCAAACCAGCACTCAATTCTCGTCATCCTCATCTGGTTGCCTTGGTCGTGGGGGCACCCATGGAGTTAGGAGATTGGTAGGGAAGTCCGGGAAGATGCACCCCAGCTGATCTGCAACTTCCTTATCCCTTGCCTGCGCGTAGTTGGCCCATTGAGCCATTCTCCTCTGCATGTCCATCAAGCAGGCCATGGATAGGGACTGTTCAGCAGCCAGCCTATCCAATTCAAACTCCATATTCCCCTTTCTTCTCAGCCTCAGGTTAGCAGGCAACTCCAAATGGCCTGTGTACGGCATCTGCTGCTCCAAGCGCTCGGTGGGGACTCCTGCAAGCAAACATAGCTTGGTTATGGTATTAGGGAAAAACAAGGGTCCCTTACCTTTCTTTGCGCATTCAGCAATGGCAGCTGACATGATTTCCCCCACATTGACCGTGAGACCGCGCATGATAGCATAAACCAGCAGTGATCTACTCTGGTTGATTGTCGTCTCGTGGGTCACAGGGGACAGCTTTCTCCTCACAAAGGCAAACCACACAGCTGCCTTTGCTGTCAGATTGGCACTCATTAAGGTGTGCCTCCCATTGCGTGAGACAGTCCACGCTGCTTCAGGCTGGCCAATTGTGCGAATAGCCTCTTCCAGCACTGCCTCAGTCGGCTCATCAACTATCCGCGCATAATCTGTATGAGGTTGGCCCTTGAGACCAAAGGCTTCATTGATGGCCTTGGCTGAGAAATCCACTTCCACCCCTCTGACCACAGACAGGCCATCCTCAGGGCTGAGCACATTGGCGTAGAAATCGTACACCATGCTCGTGTAGGCTGGATTAGGCGGTCTGCAAAACTCCTCCCAGCCGTGGTTGATCACTCCTGCGCGCAAGAACTGCGGCAGGTCAGCGAGGCGGTCGAGGAAACCTTTCTCGTGCAACAGGTCCCTCTTCCTTAGCTCAGCACCCCTAGATTCAGCGTCAGACGAGACATACCTCACTGACTGAGGTTCGTCTTCAGGGTAGAGTTTAGCCTTCCCCTTATCTGCTGGTTTGGATGATGCAGCAGCCTCCACCTTGAGGCGTTTGAGCGAAGGCTCAGCACTCTCCTTGTCCGTCGATGGCACCTTCTTGGCCTTCTTTTTCTTCAACTTTTTGGCTTTAACAATCTTGGCCTTCTTCTTCCTCTTGAGCCTGGCCTTGATATTGATCTGCTGGAGGCATGCCCCCAACGTTTCTTCCATAGAATCGTCCTGCTGTGCAGGCTCGACAGGGCTATCTTCCCTCATAGGAGAAAAGACTTCGTCTTCCCCAGCATCTCCACTGCCTTGCGTGGACTCTTGATAATCCCCATAAGGGAATTCAGGATCAGGCTGTGGAGAGTTGTGCGATGGCGTGGGATTGTGCTCTGCTGATGGTGTCTGCACAGAACTCAATGGCGAAGATGGTGGTTCAGGACTCTGCACTGCTGCAGGTGTCGGGTCAGAACTCTGAGGTGCTGGAGACAACACGGGGCTCTGCGCAGGCGGTGACGACTCTGCGCTTGGTACTGGTTCAGATGGTGAAGGACTACGCGCAGGTGATGCAGACGGCGACGATCCTTCTTTGGCTGACTCGTGGGATGCACGATCAGGTTCTTGACTCTCCACAGAGGGAGTCTTTGCTGTGCTTGGTTCGGCGGCCGTCTTGACACTCCACCGGCGTTTCTTGGGCGTGCCCACTGGCTCAGATGGTCCAGCAGGGATCTCAGTGACCACCCTCCACTTCTTCCTACGAATAGGAAGCTTGGGAAGAGGACCGGTGCGAACGGCACCATCGTCTGCAAGGGCGAGAAGCGTTTCCCTCGCAGCTGCTTCAGCTGCGTCATCAGCCTTCTTCTTGGCTGCGGATCTTTCAGCACGTGTGGCCACCATTGTCGAATCTTGGAGGTTTGGAGAGATGGATCAGAGATGGAGAGAATCGCAGATTTCTTGAAATCAGAGAATGAGAGAATCGTATCGAACAAGCGCGTTCTAACGGCTATAAATGCAACGGAAAAATCCCAACGGCTCTTTTTTTGCGGATCCAGCAATTTTAGCGCAATTGTAGGGATATTATTTCATAAAAATCTCCAACTTTGCTCGTCCGTATCTTTTATTTGGCTCGATCGTTTCTTGATTTTTAAAGCTTGATTTACTCTCCTTGATTCCCTCTTTCGATTCCCTACAAAAACAAATAAAACAAACATTAAATACGCAATTAAAAACACACCACAAAACATACAAACGATAATCGGAAGAACAGTAAAAATAAACTAAGGCATTTGGCCTTGACTAAACGAGCACGGTAACCACTCGTTCTCTCTCGTTCTTTTTGTCATGCTTCAGTCAAGAGGAAGGCCGAGAGAGTCTTCACATCTCCTTCCTCATAGTAGTGCTTCAACCTAGCACCATTGACCATAAATGGCTGACCTTGCTGTAAGTTTTTTATCTCTATTGCACCATGAACAAAGACATTAGTAATAACAAATGGACCTGACCATCTAGACTTTAGTTTGCCTGGAAATATCTTTAAACGTGAGTTAAATAATAGGACAAGTTGGCCTTTCCTAAAGTCTTTGATCCTAAGTCTACTGTCGTGCCATATTTTGGTCTTTTCTTTATACATTTTGGCATTCTCATAGGCCATATGCCTAAGCTCATCAAGTTCATGTAGCTGCAAAGATCTCAATGTCCCCGCATCCTTTACACAGAAGTTCAATTCCTTCATGGCCCAAAATGCTTTGTTTTCTAACTCAAGTGGCAAGTGGCAAGCCTTGCCATATACCAACCTATAGGGGGACATTCCTAGAGGTGTCTTATATGCTGTCCTATAAGCCCAAAGTGCATCCTCAAGCTTAAATGACCAGTCTTTTCTATTAGGTTTGACTACCTTTTCTAGGATGTTCTTTATCTCCCTATTGGAAATTTCAGCTTGGCCATTCGAGTGTGGGTGGTAGGGAGTAGCTACCCTATGTCTAATGTTATATTTAGCCAATACTTTCTCCATAGCCTTATTAATGAAATGTGACCCCTCATCACTAATGATAGCACGAGGAGTCCCAAATCGAGTGAAAATGTGCCTATGCAAGAAGTTAGTGACTGTTTTAGCATCATTATTAGGACATGCTTTGGCTTCTACCCACTTGGACACGTAGTCCACTGCCACTAATATGTATAGGTTACCTGATGATGGAGGGAATGGTCCCATGAAATCAATGCCCCACACATCAAAGAGCTCCAACTCTAAAATGTAGGTGAGGGGCATCTCATCCTTGCGACTGAGGTTACCTGTCCTTTGGCATTCGTCACAGCTGTGGGCATAGTTGTGGGCATCCTTGAAGATTGTTGGCCAATAGTAGCCACTCTGAAATACCTTCGCAGCTGTTCTTTGACCACCAAAGTGTCCACCGTAAGGAGATGAGTGACAGTGCTGCAGCACAGACTTCGCTTCAGCAGCTGAAACACACTTCCTCAACAACCCATCTGCACAGGTTCTGTAAAGTGTGGGGTCATCCCAGATGAATTTCCTTGCTTCATGAAGGAACCTCTTCTTCTCTTGTCCTCCCTTGAACACTGGCAATACCTGTGATGCACGGAAGTTAGCAATGTCAGCAAACCAAGGTTCCTCATCGTTATCACGATGAGCCAAAGCAAAGACATGTTCATCTATAAAAGCATCAGAAATTGCGGTCTCCGCAATTTTTTCGCAATTGTGCTGCAATCGAGACAGGTGATCTGCAACCACATTTTCACATCCCTTCTTGTCCCGAATGTCCAAATCAAATTCCTGCAGCAATAACACCCATCTAATCAATCTAGGCTGAGCATCAGCCTTCCTCATAAGATATTTTAAAGCAGAATGGTCAGTATATACAATGGTCCTAGTGCCTACAATATAGTTTCTAAATTTTTCACAAGCAAATACTACAGCAAGCATCTCTTTCTCTGTAGTTGTATAATTACATTGAGCCTCATTCAAGGTCTTGCTAGCATAATAGACAGGGTGTGTGAGCTTGTCAATCTTCTGTCCTAACATGACTCCTACAGCATAGTCACTGGCATCACATAGCATCTCAAATGGGAGATCCCAATTTGGTCCTACTATGATTGGTGCTGTGACCAGTGCTTCCTTAAGGGTTTTCCAAGCTACTACACATTCTTTAGAGAAGATGAATGGCCTACCTAGCTCCAGTAGCTCACATAGAGGCTTGGCTATCTTAGAAAAGTCCTTGATGAACCTTCTGTAGAAGCCAGCATGCCCTAAGAAACTCCTAATAGCCTTGACATTCTGGGGCTCTACCAACTTCTCTATGATCTCTATCTTTGCCCTATCCACTTCTACACCTGCCCTTGACACTCTATGTCCTAAGACAATCCCTTCATCTACCATAAAATGGCACTTTTCCCAATTTAGGACTAGGTTGGTCTCCTCACACCTAGCCAGGACTTGTCCTAAGTTTTCTAGACAGGTTTTAAATGAGTCCCCAAAGACTGAGAAGTCATCCATGAATATTTCTATCATGGACTCATCCAACTCAGAGAAGATTGCCATCATACACCTTTGGAAAGTTGCCGGTGCATTGCATAAGCCAAAAGGCATTCTGCGGAAGGCAAACGTTCCAAAAGGGCAAGTGAAGGTGGTCTTCTCTTGATCCTTAGGGTCTATAGTTATTTGATTATAGCCAGAGTACCCATCTAAGAAACAATAGTAGGCTCTACCAGCTATTCTGTCTAGCATCTGGTCAATGAATGGTATAGGGAAATGGTCTTTTTTAGTTTCTTTATTTAGTTTTCTGTAATCCATACATACTCTCCACCCTGTGACAGTCCTTGTTGGAATCAGTTCGTTGTTCTCATTGACTACCACAGTTATTCCCCCCTTTTTAGGTACACATTGGATGGGGCTCACCCACTGGCTACTAGCTATGGGGAAAATTACTCCAGCATCTAACCATTTGATTATTTCCTTTTTCACTACCTCTTTCATAGAGGGGTTTAACCTACGCTGGTGATCTACCCTAGGTGTGTGCTCTTCCTCTAGTATAATTTTGTGCATGCAATAAGAAGGGCTAATGCCTCGAATATCAGCAATCGTCCATGCTATAGCCTTCCTATGTTGCTTAAGCAGTAAAATTAACTCAACCTCATGCTGTTCACTTAGTTTAGAAGAAATAATTACAGGCAGCGTATCATTATCTCCTAAATATGCATATTTGAGGTGAGTAGGTAGTGGTTTCAGTTCTAACACAGGTGGATGCTCAATGGAGGGCTTTAACGGATTTATAGTTCTATCAGTTAAATCTATATTCATACATATATGTTGAGGTTTATCTACAGGCATATTCATTATGTCAGATACATTTAAGTCAGCTACATCTACTTGTACATATTCACTAGCATGCTTGGTTAACAGTACATGCTCTAATTGTTCTTCCATTAGTGAGTCAACAACATCCATGCTAGCACAGGATTCAAGGTCAGAGGGATACCTTAAAGCTTTATATACACTAAACTTTACCTCTTCATCATGAACCCTCATAGTTAACTCACCTTTCTGAACATCTATTAGTGCCCTACCTGTGGCTAGAAATGGTCTACCTAGCAGGATGGGGACCTCCTTGTCTGCCTCATAGTCCAGGACAATGAAATCTGCAAGGAAAATGAACTTGTCAACTTTAACTAGAATATCCTCGATCTTACCTTCCGGATATGCGATGGATCTGTCTGCTAGTTGTAAAGTGACTGTGGTTGGACGTGCTTCTCCCATTCCCAACTGGCGGAATAGGGACAGGGGCATGAGATTTATGCTGGCACCCAGGTCACAAAGCGCTCTGCCCACGTGCTTGCCTCCAAGTTCTACAGGTAAGGTGAAGGAACCAGGATCCTTCTCCTTCTTGGGCAGCTTGTTCTGGAGGATGGCACTGCACTCCTCGGTGAGGTTTACTGTTTCAAACTCACCAATTATTTTTTTGTTAGTAATAATGTCCTTCAAAAACTTTACATATGAAGGCATAGACTGTAAAACCTCTACAAAAGGAATGTTAACATGCACTTGCTTAAGTATTTCTAAAAATTTATTAAAATGAACTTCCTGTTCCTGCTTCTTCTTAAGCCTTCGAGGGTATGGAGGTGGTGGCACATATGCAGGCACGTCAGGACGCCTTAAGATAGGTGGAGGCCTTGGAATTTCTTCTACGTCCTCAACAATTGGCTCTAGCCTGGCTCTTGATGTGCTAGTTGGTGGTGGACCTTGGCTTGGCAGAGACTCCAGTGGAGCACTAGACTCAGTGTTCTCTACTCTCTTTGGTGTGTCCTTTGTGTTGTTCACCAAGGGTCTACCACTTCTAAGTTCAATTGCTTGAACTTGTTCTTTGCCATCTCTCCTTGGTACCTCGGTATCAGCAGGGAGTCTACCTTGGGGCCTACTTTTAAGTTCATTGGCTAATTGGCCTATTTGGTTCTCTAGGCTCCTAAGAGTAGCTTGCTGGCTCTGAAGAGTAGCATCATTCTTAGCTATATATTCCTTGAGTAGGTTTTCTACAGAAGATCCTACAGGTTGATTGTATGGTTTTTGGTACATTGATTGGTTATGTTGGGGAGTTAAACCAGGTGTTCCACTCGGCCTTGGTTGGTTAGGATTTTGGTTAGTGTTCTGTTGGCCACCCCATGACAGGTTAGGGTGGTTTCTCCAACCAGGGTTATAGGTGTTGGAGTAGGGGTTATTCCTAGGCTGCTGCTGGCTTCCCACATAGCAGACTGAAGATGGATTCCCAGGGCAGTATTCATATGGGTGCCCTTCCCCACAGAATCCACAGATAGGTGCCTCGCCTTGATTTGGTTGGGTGCCCATTGACATGGCTGTGGCGGTATTGGCACTGGTTTGGAGATTGGCCTGAGCCATTTGCTTAACTAGGTTGGTCAGGGCATTTATTTGGGTGCTCATGGCGCTTAGAGCATCCTTGTCTTGGGCCCTAGTTGGCTCTACTGGATCGTCTGACCACCTACAGTGAGATGCTGAGATCTTCTCCAAGATCTCATAGGCCTCGTTGTAACTCTTGGACAACATGGAACCACCAGCAGATGGATTTAAGACTTGCCTAGTGCTGGGGTTGCATCCTTTGAAGAAGACCTCTATTTGGATACACCATGGGATGCCATGATGTGGACATTTAAGAAGAAGATCTTTGAATCTAGTCCAAGCTTCGTGAAGAGACTCATTATCAGCTTGTTTAAACTTGACTATGTCATCACGAAAGGTAGAATTCCTATCAGGTGGGAAGTATTTGACTAGGAATTTTTCTGCTAAATCTGTCCAATTGCGGACAGATCCAGAGGGTAATGAGTTCAACCATGTTTTGGCTTTGTCCCTCAAAGAGTAAGGGAACAAGTATAGCCTTAAAGCTTCTTGGGATACTCCAGGGATGATAAAGGTATCACTGACTCCTAAGAAGTTCCTAAGATGGTTGTGGGGATCCTCATTTTCTATTCCAAAGAATTGTCCCACAGTGGACAACATTTGGAACATCACTGGCTTTAACTCGAATGAGTGGGCAGTGATTTCAGGACGGATTATGCTGGGGTTCAGCTCCCCAGGCATAGGTACTAGATATGAAAGAATGGCACTATTCTTGTCATTCGCTATTTCGATGGGGTTGCGAATGACAGGTACCGGATTTGGAACTATATCTCCCATTTCTTTGATTTCAGGTATGATTTGAGGTATAAGAGGTTGTTTAAAGAGACGTTTCTTTGCCTTATTTCTAGCTCGAAGTGATCTTTCAGGTTCAGGATCGAACTCTAAATTACTATGTGAACGCTCACTCATAAACTACCCTAACAGCACCTGCAAAAGAAATGAAACAGATTAGTTTCACTCAATGATAAACTTGATTTTTCAAACTTAACAAACTTCGTTTTCACTTAAAATAAGTCCCCGGCAGCGGCGCCAAAAACTTGTTGCGTGCTCAATGTGTAAAGATAATTATGCAAAAGTGTAGAGAGAGCACTTAGAACATGCAAGCATACATGGTCTCACAGCAAGTAGTAAGTATATTTCATTCGTTTTTTCCACAGAGACTCATTTTTAGCTATTCGCGAAGTGTGTTTGTTAAGAAAGATGGGATGAATTTGATGGGGTAAAATTGGTTTTTAATTATCTACTTTTTGCTGAATGTATAAAGGGATATAACATAAACAAATGCAAGTTAAAACTAGACTTAAAAGACAAGAGATGGAATTAATAAACGAGAAAGAAAACAGCTAAACAGAATGAAAATCTGGCAGAATTGCGAGGACCGCAATGTTTCCGCAATTAAACAGCAACGAAAGTGTGTAAATGGGTGGATTAAGGGCTACTAATGACTATCCTATAGGCATTTTCTTACGATTCTCAAGCATTGGATCAACTCTCTATACATCAAACTCACTCTATCTCAAGTATCGTCCGATTCCATGCATTAGAGTCTTAAGTTTACTCGACTTCAAAGTAAGGACTTAAGCATCTTGTTTAAGCAGGAGTGTTTAGTTTGTACTAGGGAAACGCCTATTCCTAGGCCGTTTCCTGATTACCATGAAAGGCTAGCATGATTATATGACTCTGAACTCTTACTCCTTCCAGAGGTTAGGAGTTCTTTGGACAAAATGGATGGCCAATCGAAATTGCCCGTGGGATGAAGCTTACATACAATCAATGTTCGAGTGTTAATCTGCCTACTTGATTTACGTTTTTTAGCCTATAGTTCTGTCATTAGCATGCCCCTAAGTAACTTAGCTACTCATGGATATATGGAGAACAGAAAGGGTAGATAAAATAGACATGCTTAGAAGGGAAATGTGCTTAAAACAGTAAGACAAAACCGTAGCAGCAGAAAGTAGAAACTGTAAAATGCAGAATTGTACTTTGATTACTTTGAGTGTTTGAATGACAAAGGAAAGCTTTAAAAGAAATGATTAAAAGACAGACAACAACGAAATGCAGTAACTCAAACTCTAAACTAGGAACAACAGTGATCAGAAAAGGAAATAAGAAGAACAAGACAGAAAAGCAGTAAAGGATTGCTAGAGAGCTTCGTGGCAGTCGCCTCGAATGAAGGTGATGAAAAGTCAGCCTTGCTTGGATGAATCCAATCGAGAGAGAAGAAGAATCTCCTCTCCTTCCTATCAGATTATCGACTCCAAAAGCTGAGACTCTCACTCCAACAAACGGCAAAGGAAAACAGAGAGAAATGATGGACTGCGAGAAGACTTCTGCGCTTCGAATGATGACTGAACCTCCGACTTTGACCCCCTTTTATAGTAGTTTGCAGGTGCGTTTGGGCCAAGGAGAACCATCAATCTTCAACGTCATATATCAGAATGGATGGAGGAGAAAGAACGAATCCCTGAAAAGTCGGATCTAAACAGAAAAAGATCAGTCAACTTATGGTTTTCACTTGAATAATTGCGGTCACCGCAATGTTTTCGCAATTCATTCGCAATGCTCATTTTTTCATTCTTTTCCTTCGGTTTTCAACCCTTTTTCTACCTATTGTGCATAAGTCCTAAATTAGCTACCTTCTTCTAATTCTCATATTTAAGCATAGGTTTAGGCTAAATGCTATCAAAAACACCTAAAAGTGTATATCTTCTTAAGCTAAATGGGTCCTAAATAAGTCACTTTCAGAGACTTAACACTGCCCGAGAATGAATTGAGGTGCATTTTTCTTACACCTCTAGAGGGTCCCGATCCCGAGATTTCCCTGGACCGTGAGGCGACCATGCAATCTGAAAGAGGGGACTTTGATTCTGCGAGTTCCGGGTCCGATGATGAGGCATTGAGGGCGCCGGGGACCGGGGGTCCGTCCGCGCCTTCGAGGCCTTCAACGAGTCGCTTGGTCTCGCGGTTTGGAGAAAGCGCCCTTCCGACTGTCAAGACTGTTCCGGTCGTTGGAGCGGGACTGTCTGTCGCGGCCCCACTGTTGGTCGAGGGACGTAGGTCGACTGATGAAGAAGACTATTTGTCTCCCATTTGTCCGTTGAAGATTCATCGTACGATTCATCTTCCTAATGACGAGGAGGATGCCTTCCTTGGGGAAGGCGAAGGTGATTCGGCCACCACGGGTGGGACGACCGAGACGACGACCCCTAACAAAATAATGGGGGAGCCGAGTTTGGGCTCGGCGGTTAGTTTGAGTACCATAGCGGCCCTTGATCCGTTGAAAGGAGGTCCTGCCCTAGATCCCATAGTGGGGTCGAGCGCAGTGACGTTTCCCCAACTGTGTAAGGGGATGATCTTGGGCCCCTAGGAGAGGGTCTAGGTTATGATCCTGTTCTTTTGACGCAAGGAGAGGTCGGGAGTTCACGTTCTTCCACTTCAGTTGCTCCACTGCTGGGGGAGGATGCGACTTCTTCATTAGGGAGAGAGGCTTGGGACGAGGCAGTGCGTGCCTTTCAACGGGTTTCTTGTGGCGACGTGACCAAGCCTTCGCTCGAGCTCGGGTAGGCCGCGGAAGACCTCCGATTGTTGGTTTGTGACCTTGCGCAGGTCAGTCGTTTGCTCCCTTTGTCCCGTCCTTTCTCTTTTCTTTCGTAACGTTTATCCTTGAGTGTTTGTTTCAGGCCTCGGTCCGGATTTCTTGTAGTCGATCCGTCTTGGGTCGTGGCTTGGAGAGACGACTAGGTCATCTCTCTGCTGTGGATGACGAGCTTCTGGGAGTTAAATCGTCTCTAGTAGAAGCAAATGAGGCGCTGGTTCTTTTAGAGGAGAAGCTTGCAAGTGAGCGGCAGGCCCATCGAGAGACGGAGAAGAGATTCTCCGAGGAGATGGCGCTTCATGAGGGTGCTCTCGTGGCTGAGAGGTTAATTGCGAGAGACGCGCGCCGCGTTCGGTCTCTTCTCGAGGCGCAGATCGCCGAGTAGCGGTCAGATTTATCGAAACTTCAGAGTGCCTTTGCTGGCTTCGTGGCTTATGCTACCATGGAGAGGGAGATGATGCGGAAGAGTCTAAAGCTCTTCTCTGGCAGACCCGGGTTACTGACGACTGCCCAGGTGGAGGAGCTCAAAGGTGTTCTCGACAACTTCTGGATTTCTAGGTCGTCGTCTTTGGGAGAAGCTGCTCTTTGAGATTTTTTTTTTGTTCAGGGGTATTGCCCACCTTGTAATCATTATGGGTTCTGGCCCCTCTTTGTAATAAAGGTGTTTCTTTGGTACTCTTTTATTTGCCACATATTTCTCATACTCGTGAAGGTCGTATTGTGGGCTTGGTCCCATTCTGGCCCCAACTTGATGTTGGGCATCTTAGCGATCGGCCGACGTCGAGTATATTCGACTCAGTCGTGTCTTGTGCGATGCAGTATTTGTGGGTTTCCTGCGAGTACCATGTTGTGCGGAGGGGGGATATTTTGCAGTTACCTCGAGGTTGGCGCGTTCGGTTCGCTCATTCCAGCCTTTCGGCAAACATTCCTTCGCGTCCGAAGGGTTAATTGCAATAGGTCTTTCCGAGTGAACCTGGCGCGATTTTCCTCTCTCGGGTGCACTTTGCTGTCACCCCATTGGCCTTTAAGCCAGATCTTGCCGTGTAACCCCACACTTGGGGAGTACTACTTTCCGGGACGGTGTGTGCCTCCACGTTGGAGGGCTTGATGCCTGCGTGTCCGTCGCCATGAACTTCTCCGTCTGTCTTCCAGGACTCGGGTGTGCTGAAGGTTTGTGCACGACCGACGAGTGGAATAGATGAGATGAAGTTGTGTCGGAGCGTGAGGGCTTGACGCCTGCGTGTCCGTCGTCATGTACTTCTCCGTCTGTCTGCCAAATTAGGGTGTGCTAAAAGTTTGTGCACGACCGACGAGTGGGGTAGACGAGATAAAGTTGCGTCGGAGCGTGAGGGCTTGATGCCTGCCTGTCCGTCGCCATGTACTTCTCCGTCTGTCTGCCACGACTCGGGTGTGCTGAAAGTTTATGCACGACCGGCGAGTGACGTAGACGGGATGAAGTTGCGTCGGAGCGTGAAGGGTTGATGCTTGCGTGTCCGTCGCCATGTACTTCTTCGTCTGTCTGCCAGGACTCGGGTGTGCTGAAAGTTTGTGCACGATCGACGAGTGGCGTAGACGGGATGAAGCTGCGTCGGAGCGTGGGGGCTTGATGCCTGCGTGTCCTTCGCCATGTACTTCTTCGTTTGTCTGCAAGGACTCGAGTGTGCTGAAAGTTTGTGCACGACCGACGAGTGGCGTAGACGAGATGAAGTTGCGTCGAAGTGTGAGGGCTTGATGCCTGCGTGTTCGTTGCCATGTACTTATCCGTCTGTCTACCAGAACTCAGGTGTGCTGAAAGTTTGTGAACGACCGACGAGTGGCGTAGACGGGATGAAGCTGCGTTTGAGCGTGAGGGCTTGATGCCTGCGTGTCCGTCGTCATGTACTTCTCTGTCTGTCTGTCAGGACTCGGGTGTGCTGAAAGTTTGTGCACGGCTGATGAGTGGCGTAGACGGGATGAAGCTGCGTCGGAGCGTGAGGGCTTGGTGCCTGCGTGTCCGACGCCATGTACTTCTCCGTCTGTCTGCCAAAACTCAGGTGTGGTGAAAGTTTGTGCACGACCGACGAGTTGCTTAGACGGGATGAAACTGCGTCGGAGCGTGACGGCTTAATGCCTGCGTGTCCGGCGCCATGTACTTCTCAATCTGTCTGCCAGGACTCGGGTGTGCTGAAAGTTTGTGCACGACTGACGAGTGGCGTAGACGGGATGAAGCTGTGTCAGAGCGTGAGGGCTTGATGCCTGCGTGTCCGACACCATGTACTTCTTCGTCTGTCTGCCAGGACTCGAGTGTGCTGAAAGTTTGTGCACGACCGACGAGTGGCGTAGATGGGATGAAGTAGCGTTGGAGCGTGAGGGCGTGATGCCTGCGTGTACGACGTTATGTACTTCTTCATCTGTCTACCAGCACTCAGGTGTGCTGAAAGTTTGTGCACGACCGACGAGTGGCGCATACGAGATAAATCTGAGTCGGAGCATGAGAGCTTGATGCCTTCGTGAGGGCTTGATGCTTGCGTTTCCGACGCCAAGTACTTCTCTTTTTGTCTGCCAGGGCTCGGGGTGTGCTGAAAGTTTGTTCACGACCGACAAGTGGCGTAGATAGGATGAAGTTACGTGAGGGCTTGATGATTGCGTGTTCGACACCATGTACTCCTCCGTCTGTCTGCCAGGTCTCGGGTGTGCTGAAAGTTTGTGGACGACCGACGAGTGGCGTAGATGGGATGAAGCTGCATTGGAGCGTGAGAGCTTGATGCCTACGAACTTAGCATTGTTCGTGTCTCGTGGATTCCTCGTCCGAATACGGCGAGGCCAGGGTGGGGTAGTTGGGAGCCCTGAGGTGGGCCCCTGCTCTGCAGGCAAACTGTCGCGTCGAATCCCTGTTCGTTGAGAGGATGAACTGGGGAAATCAGGATACAAATGGGCGCGGCAGGTGAGCGGTCGCGTCGATTTCCTATTTCTTGAGAAGACAAATCGGGCGGATTGGGTGGAGTAATGTCGCGTCTAGTTTCGAGGTGGTGTGGAGTTCCCAGGTTATCCCCCGTCCGTTGGATGCATGATGCGCTGGATGGTTAGGATGGCCTATTGGTCTCTATAAAGAGGGTGTGGCCCCTGCAACAATCTTCACATCACCTCTTCCGTCGACCACAATGTTTCTTGTCGTCGGAAAGTCGATATCTTTTGCATAGTTCTGGATGGATTCTCTGCCATGGGATCCGGGTGATAACTTTCTTTCGGTTACTTCTAATTGCTCCATACGAGTACCGTTTGGCAAGGTCGAAGGGAGGCATGGTCACACACGACTCTATAGGAATACCGTGTGTGGTTCACGCTTTTTGGCCTCCTTGTCGCCTTTGTTGGTTGCGTCCGCCGGTGATGGTCCTGGTGCTTGAGAGGAATAAGTGGTTTCCTCAACATATCTATATTCGCGGCTCTCTCATCGCCGATTGCGTGGATTGCCCTTGATGATGATCTGAGCACCCAAACCCACGCTCTTTGGGACGGAGGGTCACTGTTACGTCTCCAAAAGTGACCTTTTTAGGGCTTAATTAGCTTAGAAAGATGTTCACTCTTAGGTGTTTTTGATAGCATTTAGCCTTAACCTATGCTTAAATATGAGAATTAGAAGAAGGTAGCTAAATTAGGATTTATGTACAATAGGAAAGAAAAGAGTTGAAAACCGAAGGAAAAGAATGAAAAACAAGCATTGCGAACGCATTGCGGAAACATTGCGGTCACCGCAATGTTTCAAGTGAAAACCGTAAGTTGACTGATCTTTTTCTGTTAATTTCCGTCATTTCAGGGATTCGTTCTTTCTCCTCCATCCATTCTGAAGTACGACGTTGAAGATTGATGGTTCTCCTTGGCCCAAATGCACCTGCAGATTACTATAAATAGGGGTCAAAGTCGAGGGTTCAAGCATCATCCGAAAGCGTAGAAGTCTTCTCGCAGTCCATCTTTTCTCCTGTTTTCCTTTGCCGTCTGCTGGTTTGCGAAGCTCAGCTGTTGGAATCGATAATCTGATAGGAAGGAGAGGAGATTCTTCTCTCTCCCGATTGGATTCATCCAAGCAAGGCTGACCTTTCTCATCCTTCATTCGAAGCGGCTGCAACGAGTCATTCGAGCTGTTTTATTGCTTTCTGTTCTTCATTTCTACTTTACAACTCTGTCTTGTGTTGTTTCTGTTCTTGTGGCTAGTTTAGTTCATTTCGTTGTGTTCTGTCTTTCTGTTCTTTAGTTTAAGTATCTCTTATGTTCATTCAAACAATCAATTAATCAACACAAAATTCAGTATTTCACAGTCTCTCGCCTTTGCATTCTACTGCTTTCCCTTGCTGTTTTAAGCACATTTCCCTTCTAAGCATGTCTATTTTATCCTTGAGTTCTGTTCTCCTTATATCCATGAGTAACTAAGTCACTTAGGGGCATGCTAATGGCAACACTATAGGCTAAAAAACGTGAATCAAGCATGTAGGATAGCTCTCGAAGCATTGATTGTATGTAAGCTTCATTCCACGGGCAATTTCGATTGGCCATCCATTTTGTCCAAAGAACTCCTAACCTCTGGAAGGAGTAAGAGTTCAGAGTCATATTATCATGCTAGCCTTTCAAGGTAACCAGGAAACGGCCTAGGAATAGGCGTTTCCCTAGTACAAACCATATCTTTCTACCTTAACAAGATGCTTAAGACCTTACTTTGAGTTGAGTAAACTAAAGAATCTAATGCATGGAATCGGACGATACATGAGATTGAGATAGTTTGATGCATAGAGAGTAGATCCAGTGCTTGAGAATCGTATAAAAATGCCTATAAGATAGTCATTAGTAGCCCTTAATTCACCCATTTACACACTTTCGCTGCTATTTAATTGCGGTAGAATTGTTGTCCCCGCAATTCTGCTTAAGTTAAAATTCTGTTTAGCTGTCTTTGCCTTCATTTATTAATTTCGTTTCTTTTCATTTGAGCTTAGATTTCACTTGTTCTCGTTGATGTTACTACCCTTTACACATTCAGCAAAATTTAGACAATTAAAAACCAATTTTACCCCATCAAATCCACCCCTTCTTTCTTAACAAAACACTTTGCGAATAGCTAAAAATAAATCTCTGTGGGAAAACGAATGAAATATACTTACTACTTGCTATAAGATCATGTATGCTTGCATGTTCTGAGTGCTCTATCCCTTTTATTGCCTAATTATTTCAACACATTGAGCACGCAACAAGTTTTTGGCGCCGCTGCCGGGGATTTATTTTAAGTGAAAACGAAGTTTGTTAAGTTTGAAACACCAAGTTTATTGCTTATTGAAGCTGATCTGTTTCATTTCTTTTGCAGGTACTATTGGGGTAGTTTATGAGTGAGCCTTCAAGTAGATATCTAGAGTTCAATCCTGAGCCTGAGAGACTACTTAGAGCTAGAAACAAAGCAAAGAAACGACTCTTTAAACAACCTCCTATACCTCAAATCATACCTGAAATCGAAGAAATGGACGAGATAGTTCCAAATCAGGTACCTGTCATTCGCAACCCCATCGAAATAGCGAATGACAAGAATAGTGCCATTCTTTCATATTTAGTACCTATGCCTGGGGAGCTGAACCCCAGCATAATCCGTCCTGAAATCACTGCCAACTCATTCGAGTTAAAGCCAGTGATGTTCCAAATGTTGTCCACTGTGGGACAATTCTTTGGAGTGGAAAATGAGGACCCCCACAACCATCTTAGGAACTTCTTAGGGGTTAGTGATACCTTCATCATCCCTGGAGTGTCCCAAGAAGCTTTGAGGCTATACTTGTTCCCTTACTCTTTGAGGGACAAAGCCAAAACATGGTTGAACTCATTACCCTCTGGATCTGTCCGCAACTGGACAGACTTAGCAGAGAAATTCCTAGTCAAATACTTCCCACCTGATAGGAATTCTACCTTTCGTGATGATATAGTTAAGTTCAAACAAGCTGATAATGAATCTCTTCACGAAGCTTGGACAAGGTTCAAGGACCTTCTTCTCAAATGTCCACATCATGGCATCCCATGGTGTATCCAAATAGAGGTCTTTTTCAAAGGATGCAACCCCAGCACTAGACAAGTCTTGAATTCATCTGCTGGTGGTTCCATGTTGTCCAAGAGTTACAACGAGGCCTATGAGATCTTGGAGAAGATCTCAGCATCTCACTGTAGGTGGTCAGATGATCCAGTTGAGCCAACTAGGGCTCAAGACAAGGATGCTCTAAGTGCGATGAGCAGCCAAATAAATGCCCTGACCAACCTAGTTAAGCAAATGGCTCAAGCCAATCTCCAAACAAGTGTCAACACCGCTACCGCCATGTCAATGGGCACCCAACCAAGTCAAGGTGAGACACTTGTATGTGGATTCTGTGGGGAAGGGCACCTGTATGAATACTGCCCTGGGAATCCAGCCTCAGTCTGCTACATTGGAAGTCAGCAGCAGCCTAGGAACAACCCCTATTCCAATACTTACAACCCTGGTTGGAGGAACCACCCAAACCTGTCATGGGGTGGCCAACAAAATGCTAACCAAAATCCTAACCAGCCTAGACCGAGTGGAACACCTGGTTTCACTCCCCAACATAACCAATCCATGTATCAAAAACCATACAACCAACCTGTAGGATCTTCTGTAGAAAACTTACTCAAGGAATACATAGCTAAGAATGATGCTACTCTTCAAAGCCAGCAAGCCACTCTTAGGAGCCTAGAGAACCAAATAGGCCAATTAGCCAATGAACTCAAGAGTAGGCCCCAAGGTAGACTCCCTGCTGACACTGAAGTACCAAGGAGAGATGGTAAAGAGCAAGTTCAAGCAATTGAACTTAGAAGTGGTAGACCATTGGTGAGCAACACAAAGGAAACACCAAAGAGAGTAGAGAACACTGAGTCTAGTGCTCCACTGGAGTCTCTGCCAAACCAAGGTCCACCATCAACTAGCACATCAGGAGTCAGGCTAGAGCCAATTGTTGAGGAGATAGAAGAAATTCCAAGGCCTCCACCTATCCTAAGGCGCCCTGACGTGCCTGCATATGTGCCACCACCTCCATATCCTCGAAGGCTTAAGAAGAAGCAGGAACAGGAAGTGCATTTTAATAAATTCTTAGAAATTCTTAAGCAAGTGCATGTCAACATTCCTTTTGTAGAAGTTTTACAGTCTATGCCTTCCTATGTGAAGTTTTTGAAAGATATTATTACTAACAAAAAAATAATTGGTGAGTTTGAAACAGTAAACCTCACTGAGGAGTGCAGTGCCATACTCCAAAACAAGTTGCCCAAGAAGGAGAAGGATCCTGGTTCCTTCACCTTACCTGTAGAACTTGGAGGCAAGCACGTGGGCAGAGCGCTTTGTGACCTGGGCGCCAGCATAAACCTCATGCCCCTATCACTATTCCGCCAGCTAGGAATAGGAGAAGCACGTCCCACCACTGTCACTTTACAATTAGCAGACAGATCCATTGCATACCCAGAAGGTAAAATTGAGGATATTTTAGTAAAGGTTGACAAGTTTATTTTCCTTGCAGATTTCATTATCTTGGATTATGAAGCAGACAAGGAGGTCCACATCCTGTTAGGCAGACCATTTCTAGCCACAGGTAGGGCACTGATAGACGTCCAAAAAGGTGAGCTTACTATGAGGGTTCATGATGAAGAGGTGAAATTTAGTGTGTATAAAGCTTTAAGGTACCCCTCTGACCTTGAATCCTGTGCTAGCATGGACGTTGTAGACTCTTTAATGGAAGAACAATTGGAGCATGTATTATTAACCAAGCATGCCAATGAATATGTAGGATTAGAATTAACTGACTTAAACATAGCTGAGATAATGGACATATCTGTAAATAACCCTCAGCATGTTTGTATGAATATTGACTTAACTGATAGAGCCTTAAATCCTTTAAAGCCATCCATTGAGCATCCACCTGTATTAGAATTAAAGCCACTCCCCACTCACCTCAAGTATGCATATTTAGGAAGTAATGAAACTCTGCCTGTTATCATTTCTTCTAAATTAAGTGAAAAGCATGAGGTTGAACTGATATTACTGCTTAAGCAACATAGGAAGGCTATTGCATGGACTATTGCTGATATTAGAGGCATTAGCCCTTCTTATTGCATGCATAAGATTATACTAGAGGAAGAGCACACACCTAGAGTAGATCACCAACGTAGACTGAATCCCTCTATGAAAGAGGTAGTTAAGAAAGAGATAATTAAATGGTTAGATGCTGGTGTGATCTTTCCAATAGCTAGTAGTCAGTGGGTGAGCCCTATACAGTGTGTACCTAAGAAGGGTGGGATGACTGTGGTAGTCAATGAGAACAACGAACTGATTCCAACTAGGACTGTCACAGGATGGAGAGTATGTATGGATTATAGGAAACTAAATAAAGAAACAAAAAAAGACCACTTCCCTCTACCATTCATTGACCAAATGTTAGACAGAATAGCTGGTAGAGCTTATTACTGTTTCTTAGACGGTTATTCAGGGTATAACCAGATCACTATAGACCCCAAAGACCAAGAAAAGACTACCTTTACTTGCTCTTTTGGAACTTTTGCCTTTCGCAGAATGCCTTTTGGCTTATGCAATGCACCGGCAACTTTCCAAAGGTGCATGTTGGCAATCTTCTCTGATTTGGATGAATCCATGATAGAAATATTCATGGATGATTTCTCAGTCTTTGGGGATTCCTTTACCAACTGTCTAGAGAATTTAGGACAAGTCTTGGCTAGATGTGAAGAGACTAACTTAGTCCTTAATTGGGAAAAGTGTCACTTCATGGTAGATGAGGGGATTGTCTTAGGTCATAGAGTGTCAAGGGCAGGTGTAGAAGTTGACAGGGCAAAGATAGAAATCATAGAGAAGTTGGTAGAGCCTCAGAATGTCAAGGCCATTAGGAGTTTCTTAGGGCATGCTGGTTTCTACAGAAGGTTCATTAAGGACTTTTCTAAGATAGCCAAGCCTCTGTGTGAGCTTCTAGAACTAAATAGGCCATTCATCTTCTCTAAGGAATGTGTAGGAGCTTGGACAACCCTTAAGAAAGCACTAGTCACCGCACCTGTTATTATAGGGCCAGATTGGGATCTCCCATTTGAGATGTTATGTGATGCTAGTGACTATGCTGTAGGGGTTATGTTAGGACAGAAGATTGACAAGCTAACACACCCTGTCTATTATGCTAGTAAGACCTTGAATGAGGCTCAATGTAATTATACAACTACTGAGAAAGAGATGCTTGCTGTAGTGTTTGCTTGTGAGAAATTCAGGAACTATATTGTAGGCACTAGGACAATTGTGTACACTGACCATTCTGCCTTGAAATATCTTATGAGGAAGGCTGATGCTAAGCCTAGGTTGATTAGGTGGGTGTTATTGCTGCAGGAATTTGATTTGGACATTCGAGACAAGAAAGGATGTGAAAATGTGGTTGCGGATCACCTTTCTCGATTGCAGCACAATTGCGAAAAAATTGCGGAACCCGCAATTTCTGATGCTTTTATTGATGAACATGTCTTTGTTTTGTCTCATTGTGATAACGATGAGGAACCTTGGTTTGCTGACATTGCTAACTTCCTTGCATCACAGGTATTACCAGTTTTCAAGGGAGGACAAGAGAAGAAGAGGTTCCTTCATGAAGCAAGGAAATTCATCTGGGATGACCCCACACTTTACAGAACCTGTGCTGACGGCTTGCTAAGGAAGTGTGTTTCAGCTGCTGAAGCGAAGTCGGTGCTGCAGCACTGCCACACAGCTCCTTATGGTGGACACTTTGGTGGCCAAAGAACAGCTGCAAAGGTATTTCAGAGTGGCTACTATTGGCCAACAATCTTCAAGGATGCCCACAACTACGCCCACAGCTGCGATGAATGCCAAAGAACAGGTAACCTCAGTCGAAAGGATGAGATGCCCCTCACCTACATCTTAGAGTTGGAGCTCTTTGATGTGTGGGGCATTGACTTCATGGGGCCATTCCCTCCATCATCAGGTAACCTTTACATTTTGGTAGCAGTAGACTACGTATCCAAGTGGGTAGAGGCCAAAGCATGTCCCAATAATGATGCTAAAACAGTCACCAAATTCTTGCATAGGCACATTTTTACTAGGTTTGGGACACCTCGTGCCATCATTAGTGATGAGGGGTCACATTTCATTAACAAGGCTATGGAGAGAGTGTTGGCTAAGTATAACATTAGACATAGAGTAGCCACTCCCTATCACCCACACTCGAATGGACAGGCTGAAATTTCAAATAGGGAAATTAAGAACATCCTAGAAAAAGTGGTCAAACCTAATAGGAAAGACTGGTCCTTTAAGCTTGAGGATGCACTTTGGGCTTATAGGACAGCATATAAGACACCCCTAGGTATGTCTCCTTATAGGCTGGTATATGGCAAGACTTGTCACTTACCACTTGAGTTAGAAATCAAAGCATTTTGGGCCATGAAGGAATTGAATTTTTGTGTAAATGATGCGGGAACATTGCGGTCTTTGCAATTACATGAGCTTGATGAGCTTAGACATATGGCCTATGAAAATGCTAAAATGTATAAGGAAAAGACCAAGATTTGGCACGATAGTAGACTTAGAGTTAAGGACTTTAAGAAGGGTCAACTTGTCTTGTTGTTTAACTCACGGTTGAAACTATTTCCAGGGAAACTTAAGTCTAGGTGGTCAGGTCCTTTTGTGATTACTAATGTGTTTGTTCATGGTGCCATAGAGATAAAGAACTTGCAGCAAGGCCAACCATTCATGGTTAATGGTGCAAGATTGAAGCACTACTATGAGGAAGGAGATGTGAAGACTCTCTCGGCCTTCCTCTTGACTGAAGCGTGACAATGAGAACGAGAGAGGACGAGTGATTGCTGTGCTCGTCAACACAAGGCTCATGCCTTAGTTTATTTTTTGCGATTTTCCGGTTATCGTTTGTGTGTTTTGTTGTATGATTTTAATTACGAATTTGATGTTATTTTTATTTCTTTTTGTAGGGAATCAAAAGAGGGAATCAAGGAGAGTAACTCCAGCTTTAAAAATCAAGAAAAGATTGAGCCAAATAAAAGATACGGATGAGCAAAGATTGCCATTTAAATGAAAAAAATCCCTAAAATTGCGCTGGAATTGCAGGATCCGCAAAATATAGCCGTTGGGATTTATCCGTTTCCTTTATATCCGTTAGAAGGCGCTCGATCGATACGATTCCCCCACTCTCTGAATTCCAAGAAAGCTGCGATTCTCTTCATCTTTGATTCTTCTCTCCAAATCTCCAAGACTCAACAATGGTGTTCACAAGGGCTGAAAGATCTGCAGCCAAGAAGAGGGCTGACGACGCTGAAACAGCTGCGAGAGATGCACTGCTTGCTTTGGCTGAGGCTGACGCTGCGCGAACTGAACGCCTTCCCAAGCTTCCGATTCGCAAGAAGAAGTGGAAGGTTGTCACTGAAATCCCTGCTGGACCCTCTGAGCCAGCAGGCACACCCAAGAAGCGTCGATGGAGTATGGCTGTGGCCGATGAAGAAATCAAGAACAAGACTCCCTCTGTGGAGAGTCAAGAACAAAGCCAGCCATCCCATGAGGCAGCCAAGCGCAGCCCCTCGCCAGTGCGAAGCCCAGAGCTCTCTTCATCACCACCAGCGCAGAGCCCTGAGCAGCCGTCTTCACCACAGAGTTCTGCACAGACACCTACAGCAGAGCAAAGCACCACGCTGTCGCACACTTCCCCACGGCCTGACCCTGAATTCCCATATGGGGAGTACCAAGAATCAACGCAGGGCAGTGGGGAAGGTGAGGACGAGGAGGTTTTCTCGCCTGTGAGGGAAGCTAGCCCGGAGAGTCTTGAACAGAAGACTGACTCAATGGAGGAGACGCTGGGGGCGTGCCTTCAGCAGATCACCATCGAGGCAAAGCTCAAGAAGAAGAAGAAGGCCAAGATTCTCAAGGCCAAGCGATCCAAGAAGCTGAAAAAGAAGAAGGCCAAGAGGGCGCCTTCATCAGACAAGGAGAGCACTGAGCCATCGCTCAAAAGACTCAAGGTTGAGGCTGCAGAGTCAGCCAAGCCAGCAGACAAAGGGAAGGCCAAGCTCTACCCTGAAGATGAGCCTCAGTCAGTGAGGTATGTTTCCTCTGACGCTGAGTCCAGGGGCGTTGAGCTGAGGAAGAGGGAGTTGCTGCATGAGAAAGGCTTCCTCGACAGACCTGCTGACCTGCCGCAGTTCTTGCGCGCAGGAATCATAAATCATAGCTGGGAGGAGTTGTGCAGGCCGCCCAATCCAGCTTACACGAGTATGGTTTACGACTTCTACGCCAACCTGCGAAACTCTGAGGAAGGGCTTTCTGTGGTGAGGGGAGTAGAGGTGGACTACTCAGCAAAAGCCATCAACGAAGCTTATGGCCTCAAGGGCCAAAGACACACTGATTATGCGAGGATCGTTGATGAGCCCACTGAGGCAGTGCTGGAGGAGGCCATTCGAACCATTGGCCAGCCTGAAGCAGCGTGGACTGTATCACGCAATGGGAGGCACACCCTCATGAGTGCCAACCTGACAGCAAAGGCAGCTGTATGGTTTGCCTTTGTAAGGAGAAAGTTGTCCCCTGTGACCCATGAGACGACCATCAACCAGAGCAGATCGCTGCTGGTCTATGCCATTATGCGAGGTCTCACGGTTAACGTGGGTGAAATCATGTCAGCCGCCATTGCTGAGTGCGCCAATAAAGGTAAGGGACCATTGTTTTTCCCTAACACCATAACCAAACTATGTTTGCTTGCAGGAGTTCCCATTGAGCGGATGGAGCAGCAGATGGCTTACACAGGCCACTTGGAGCTGCCTGCTAGCTTGAGGCTGAAGAGGAAGGGGAATATGGAGTTTGAACTGGATAGGCTGGCTGCTGATCAGTCACTATCCATGGCGTGCCTGATGGATATGCAAAGGAGGATGGCTCAATGGGCCACTTACGCGCAGGCACGGGACAAGGAAGTTGCAGACCAACTTGGGTGCATCTTCCCTGACTTCCCCACAAATCTCCTGACTCCATGGGTGCCTCCACGACCACGACAACCTGATGAGGATGAAGACGTTTGAGTGCTGGTTTGAATTGCACTAAAGGGAGTATTGCTGTTCCCTTAGAAAAAAAAACAATTTTCTGCTTTCTGATAGACCATGTGAATTATGCTGTTTTTCGTACACTTTTGATCTGTTTTAGATGCTTAGTTTTATGTTTTTAATTTTGCTTAGTATAGTCTGATGATAGTTGACTAGGTAGGTTAGTTTTGTTTTATTTTTAGAAGAGCTTGAATGACTGGAAAGAGCATGCTTAGGGGCCTTAATCACTGTTATATCTGCCCTGACTTGATTGCGAAATAATTGCGGTCCCCGCAATTTTTATTACTGAAAGCATGTTTTGGACTGTCTGTTTAGCTAGGCTGTGATCTGTTTAAATTCTATCTTTTGCTGCTAACATGACTACCATATATAGCTTATCTAAATGCATGCTGGATGAGTGTCATAGGACACCCTTTTGATAGTTTAAATTAACCTCTAAAACGCTCAGCATGCACAGCTTTAAGCCCTTATCTGTCTGTTTTTTTTTAAAATTATTGCTGCTGTGATATTTGCCGTTCGAATGTTTTGTCTCTGCCTAGGGCTTTAGATTCTCTTTGTTTTACCTTAGACTAGATGCTTCTAGGATAGTTTGGGGGTGTGCCACCTCAGACACTCATTGGGGACAATGAGTAGTTGAAGTTTGGGGGAGGCCACCCTAGGCCTAGGAACATTCCTCTCTCCCTTAGAAACATAAGCATTCTTCTTCTCCTTTACAAAAAATGATGAACTGAAAAAAAAAAATGAAAAATAGAATAAAGAGGGGGGTCTCTCTTAGGTTGCTAAGTAATCAGTGCCAAGTGTGTAACCCACAAGAGGCATTGCATCAAAAGGCAACCAAAGGAGAGGCCCCACCTAAGTAAGAAAAAGGGAAAAGAATAGGGAAGAAGAATGTATACCTAGGAGTTATAACTTTGTGGCTTAGATGTCCTATTTAAAAAGAACTCTGATCCTCAATTAGCTAAGCACAAAGTTGTAACTTGTAGGGTTGTTTAGGGAGATGAGTGTTTATCCAATGTAGTGATGCCAGAGTTTAGGTTGTTCTTTAAAAGTACTACTGTCACCGTTAATACTAAGACTGGCATGACTCTAAGGAATCCTAGACACATTAAAAATAAAGCTAGAAGCATGTACTGAGTCTGAGGTAAAGCTAGGCAGAATTTGAAACCTTAGGGATAGTGGCATGATATGACAAAAGCAAATAGATCAGTTGTAGGGAGTTAATGAAAACAGAAGGAGTGTTAGGCAGGCGAAGTCAGAAGAAGCTAGTTAAGAGGGTAGTTCTAAGCTGAGAAGTGTGTCACAGGACAACATAGCTATAGATAGGGATATAGGGGAGTTAGTAAGTGGTTAAAGAAGAAGAAACATCAGCCTAGGAAAGTCCTTAGATTGCTTGAGGACAAGCAAAACCTTAAGTTTGGGGGTGTGTTACGTCTCCAAAAGTGACCTTTTTAGGGCTTAATTAGCTTAGAAAGATGTTCACTCTTAGGTGTTTTTGATAGCATTTAGCCTTAACCTATGCTTAAATATGAGAATTAGAAGAAGGTAGCTAAATTAGGACTTATGTACAATAGGAAAGAAAAGAGTTGAAAACCGAAGGAAAAGAATGAAAAACAAGCATTGCGAACGCATTGCGGAAACATTGCGGTCACCGCAATGTTTCAAGTGAAAACCGTAAGTTGACTGATCTTTTTCTGTTAATTTCCGTCATTTCAGGGATTCGTTCTTTCTCCTCCATCCATTCTGAAGTACGACGTTGAAGATTGATGGTTCTCCTTGGCCCAAATGCACCTGCAGATTACTATAAATAGGGGTCAAAGTCGAGGGTTCAAGCATCATCCGAAAGCGTAGAAGTCTTCTCGCAGTCCATCTTTTCTCCTGTTTTCCTTTGCCGTCTGCTGGTTTGCGAAGCTCAGCTGTTGGAATCGATAATCTGATAGGAAGGAGAGGAGATTCTTCTTCTCTCCCGATTGGATTCATCCAAGCAAGGCTGACCTTTCTCATCCTTCATTCGAAGCGGCTGCAACGAGTCATTCGAGCTGTTTTATTGCTTTTTGTTCTTCATTTCTACTTTACAACTCTGTCTTGTGTTGTTTCTGTTCTTGTGGCTAGTTTAGTTCATTTCGTTGTGTTCTGTCTTTCTGTTCTTTACTTTAAGTATCTCTTATGTTCATTCAAACAATCAATTAATCAACACAAAATTCAGTATTTCACAGTCTCTCGCCTTTGCATTCTACTGCTTTCCCTTGCTGTTTTAAGCACATTTCCCTTCTAAGCATGTCTATTTTATCCTTGAGTTCTGTTCTCCTTATATCCATGAGTAACTAAGTCACTTAGGGGCATGCTAATGGCAACACTATAGGCTAAAAACCGTGAATCAAGCATGTAGGATAGCTCTCGAAGCATTGATTGTATGTAAGCTTCATTCCACGGGCAATTTCGATTGGCCATCCATTTTGTCCAAAGAACTCCTAACCTCTGGAAGGAGTAAGAGTTCAGAGTCATATTATCATGCTAGCCTTTCAAGGTAACCAGGAAACGGCCTAGGAATAGGCGTTTCCCTAGTACAAACCATATCTTTCTGCCTTAACAAGATGCTTAAGACCTTACTTTGAGTTGAGTAAACTAAAGAATCTAATGCATGGAATCGGACGATACATGAGATTGAGATAGTTTGATGCATAGAGAGTAGATCCAGTGCTTGAGAATCGTATAAAAATGCCTATAGGATAGTCATTAGTAGCCCTTAATTCACCCATTTACACACTTTCGCTGCTATTTAATTGCGGTAGAATTGTTGTCTCCGCAATTCTGCTTAAGTTAAAATTTTGTTTAGCTGTCTTTGCCTTCATTTATTAATTTCGTTTCTTTTCATTTGAGCTTAGATTTCACTTGTTCTCGTTGATGTTACTACCCTTTACACATTCAGCAAAATTTAGACAATTAAAAACCAATTTTACCCCATCAAATCCACCCCTTCTTTCTTAACAAAACACTTTGCGAATAGCTAAAAATAAATCTCTGTGGGAAAACGAATGAAATATACTTACTACTTGCTATAAGATCATGTATGCTTGCATGTTCTGAGTGCTCTATCCCTTTTATTGCCTAATTATTTCAACACATTGAGCACGCAACAGTCACCTGGGTGTGGTTTTGGGTAGACTTGGCAGGACAGGTTTGGCAGAGGACCGTTGTGAGCGCGTCCCTCGGCTGTGTTGATAACCCGACTGTGGAGGGAAGATCATGCCCGAGGATTCGTTGTTGCTGAGCACGCTTTCCTCAAGACGCATGCTCATTTGGGTTTGCAAATTCGAGCTCGTTATCCAGGGGGTTCAAGTCCAATCTTCCAAACCAGGAAGGGAGCATGAACATGACCCACCGTCTGGGACTCTACTTGAGACATACGAGATAAGATACGCTGCTAACAAGGAGCTTTGGTGCTGCTGGCGTCCTCAGGTATACCTTTTAGCTTTGTTATTTACCTTGTTTGTCACTACCCCTGGCCTGTCGGGTGTAGCGTTGTCGCCGTTATCCCGGTCTGTCGGGTGTAACGCTCTTGCATGCTTTAATAAAATGGCTTCGACCACGCTCTTCTAACTCTTGTCTCTCTTTTCTCCGTCTCTGTGTTTCTGTTCCAGGTTTTCCGGTGAGGGATATCTCATCCTTCGGGGGCGATTCGCCAGACATGGGTCGTGAGAGGAGTAGAGGGAAAATTTGAGGAACCTCAGAGCGTTCCTTCGGGTTTGAATGGGATTTAAACCGTCCCACCATGGACAGTTCGTTCGTATTTCCGATCATGGTCTAGTGCGATAGCGTCCCATCTTTCGTTCGGTGGGGCGTTTTGCCTTCGTCGCTCGAAAATGGAGCTGTGTCTTAGCTTGCTGGGAGTGCGTCAGGGCTGTCACATGTTCTCCTCACAGACAAAGCCAAATATTGATGCAAAATTTTGGACTTCCCCGTGCCTCCGTGTAGTCTGCCCTGCGCGGCGGCCGACGGGTCCACGGAGCACCTGCAAGAGGGGGATAAGAGTAAACTTGCACCGGTGTGGGGCTAGGCTCGCACGACTCTGATGCTTAAGTCAGAGATGTCTGAGCATAAGTAGGAGTAATGGAGAGAGTTTAGGGTAGAGTTACCCGTTTATTTTGTTCCCCCATTCCTTTTGAACAGGAAGGGTATTTATAGTTGGCGGTGAGGGAGTGTTCCCTGAGCGATCCGGTCTCCTGGCCTTCGGATGAGTTCTTAGACCGGGGCGAGGGGGTGTGGACCAACCGAGGTTGAGTCCACGCGCCTTGTCATAATGGTGGCAACCGTCGTTCCCCGATTCTCGAGAGAGTTGGGGGCGCCGTTGTGCCGCCTCTTCGTCAGTCGTGGCATGCTGTCTTGTCGGTCACATCTCATGCTAATCGAGGGGTGGTGTGACGACACTCTGCCTTCGTCGGCTGTAGTAAGCTTCGTTCACCGAGGTTCCTGGGTCCACCCTTGGTGGATAGTTCGTTCGGGGCTTAGTATGGTGGCCCCCACTCCTTGGGGAGTGGGTGTGACGTCAGCGGGTGACACGAGGCTGAGGTTGCCCGTAACACCCTTGATATTTTTTTAAAAAAAAAACGTCCAAAATTGCCCTCACGTTAGCCGATCAAACGGAAAGCTGGCATGGACCGTTATATGTTAACTGATACTTGTATGACATGAAAAAAAATTAAAACGTAGATCTTTGAAATGTAAAAAAAAATCTTAATTAAAACCCCAAGGTTTGGTTTAAAAGAGGGACAAAACACAAAATGGGGCAAAATTGGCCGACAGTGAAAGGAGAAGAATATTAAGAGAAAGAAGAATATTAGGACCTATGTTAACAACAAAATTTGAGGATATTGAAAGTTCAATATTAAGAGAGAAGATGTTTGTACTGTTATTAAAAAAATTTGAGAAATAACAGAAAATCAGCGTGTATATCATGAAGAAAAAGTCGATTGCACTATTGTGAACAAAGACCAATATTAGTAACTTCGTGGACGTAAATCCATCTAGGAGATTTTTTCAGATGTGCAAATTCTTATGTGAGTTTTACAAGTTGTTCTTACCAAAATTTTGTAATTTTGGTTTATAGATTTATGCATTACCGGAGAGAAACTCTAGTAATTTTTTTGAATGGTACGCAATGAAAGCATAACCACAACAATAGAAAGAAGATTTTGGAGTTAAGAGGAGATTTGTACTTTATGAAAATCAAGGAAAATAAGTATATAAACGGTGGTTAATTGGCTCTGTGGATGTTGACAAAGTTGGTTAAGGGCCATATGATGGGTGATTTGAAAACAAAAATGGGTCAACTACAGACTATCCAAGTTGAAAGATGGCTAAACTAATTATTTGGTTGAAAATTAGCTAACATCTATAATTAGAAACTTGTTTAGAATGTAGTTGGACGAAACTACCCCTCTAGCATTTAACGTTGAAGTACCTACAAAAAAGGAGAGATTTAATCAGAGAGAATTAAATGAAAAACAAAAAATGGTTAAACTCAAACTCCCTGAAAAAAAAGAGATTTATTCAGAGAGAATGATGGAAAAATAAAGATTTATTCGGAAGGAATCCTCTAGAAAAATAAAGATTTATTTCGAGAGAGAATTATGGAAAAAAAAAATTAAGATATGGTCAAAACAAAGACAACCACCAATTAAATAGTAACATGTAAACAAAATTCAATAAAATTTAATCTAGAATATTAATTCAAAATAATTTTTGACTAAATTTTTTATAGACGGTTGTGAAAAAATGATAATAACGGTACTCTCGATAATTTCATGTGTGTAAATATTCAAAGTTACATGTACATATAAGTATATCACATGGAATATATGTGTATATACATAAGCCATTAATTGGTGAACAAACATGTCAGTATAACATAGGCCATAAGAAAATTATATAAGCAATTAAATTTCCAGCATATTGATGTTTGCAAAAACTAAAATGTTCATAACGGTTGTAAGAAAATTATAAAAATGGCACATTTGATAACTTCTAGTGTAGGTATATATTCGTAGTTACATCTATAACAACCTACAATGTAGGTATATCTATGTAGTATATACGGGTATATACACACCATAAACCATTACTCTTTGAGTGTTGGACAAATGATACTAAAAAATTTAAATTCATAGACATTTGTAAGAAAATTATAAAAATGAGTGCTCTCGATAACTTCTAGTGTGGGTATATATTTGTAGTTACATCTATAACAATGTAGAGGTAAGTATATCATATGAAGTATATACACCATAAGCCATTAATCCGTGAGCATTGGACAAATGATACCAAAAAAATATTAAAGTTGGTATGCATGTTGAGTTTATCTGGGAAAACGTTCAATCAATTGTATACCTGCAACATTGAATTAGGAGATTTGTCATCTTCCAAATCGATTTGAAACAGTCATCGATTCTCAACTTTGAAACCCTCAACCTTGAAAAAAAACTATAAACCTCAACATTCTACATCGTTGAATGCTTGAATTGATCTGAAAATTTCGACTCTCAAAACCTTCTATGATGTATTTTCGGAGTGAGTAAGGATTTTCGTCTCCCTCAACTCTTGTCTCTGTACATTGTCGTCGTTTCAACTTTGGAAAAAAAAATGAACCCCTCTTTTCAAAATGCATGAATCTAGGAGGATAATCTATGAGGGTTGTTAGTGCGATGATTTTGTATTTTTTTTTTCTGTTTTGCTGTTAAACATTTTCAAATTTAAGTTGTTGAGATTTTTTTTCTTCAAAATGCATGAATATGGTTGTTAGAAATTTTTTCTTCAAAACGCATGAATCTGGTTGTTAGATACTAAAATAAATATTAAAAAAAAAAAAAATTGGTTATCTTGGTTGTTCGTAAATAAACGTATATAGCAGAGTATAGTAGATTAGTAGGAATGAAAAATGTCAACTTCACCCCCTAAAATTGTAGTAGCTATTAGATGGAAATATGAAACTTTCTTAGCTATTTTTTAATTTAACTTTTTATTTCTTACTATTATTGAGAATTTCCCAACAAAAGTTTGAAAATAAAGAAGGAAAATTATCAATAATAGGTAGAAATAAAAAGTTGAATTGAAAAATAGCTAAGAAAATTTTATATTTTCATCCCATAGCTACCACAATTTTAGGAAGTGAAGTTGACATTTTTCATTCCTACTATACCCTTGTTATATATATTTATTTACGAACAACCGATATAACCAATTTTAATTTTTTTTTTAATATTTATTTAAGTTTCTAACCACCAGATTTATGTGTTTTGAAGAAAATGTTTCTAACAACCACATCCTTGCGTTTTGAAGAAAAAAAATCTCAACAACTTAAATTTGAAAATGTTTAACCACAAACAAGAATAAAAAAAAATACAAATTCATCGCACTAACAACTCTCCTAGATTATCGCCCTAGAACCATGCATTCTGAAAAGAGGGGTTCATTTTTTTTTTTCCAAAGTTGAAACGACGACAATGTACAGAGACAAGAGTTTAGGGAGATAAAAATTCTTACTCACTCCGAAAATATATCATAGAAAGTTTTGAGAGTAAAAATTTTCAAATTAATTCAAGCATTCAACGATGTAGAAGGTTGAGGTTGATAGTTTTTTTTCAAGGTTGGGGGTTTCAAAAGTGAGAATCGATGATTGTTTCAAATCGACTTGGAAGATGACAAATCTCCTAAAATCTCCTAATTCAATGTTGCAGGTAATGATACAATTGATTGAACGTTTTCCCAGGTAAACTCAACATGCATAACAACTTTAATATTTTTTTGGTATCATTTGTCCAATGCTCACGGATTAATGGCTTATGGTGTATATACACGCATATACTTCATATGATATACTCACCTGTACATTGTTATAGATGAAACTATGAATATATACTCACACTAGAAGTTATCGAGAGCACTCATTTTTATAATTTTCTTACAACCATCTATGAATTTAAATTTTTTAGTATCATTTGTCCAATGCTCACAGAGTAATGGTGTATATACACGCATATACTTCATATAATATATTTACATGTACATTGTTATATATGTAACTACAAATATATACGACCCACACTGGAAGTTATCGAGATCACTAATTTTTATAATTTTCTTACAACCATCTATGAATTTAATTTTTTTAGTATCATTTGTCCAATGCTCACAGAGTAATGATTTCTGGTGTATATACACGCATATACTTCATATGATATACTTACATTGTACGTTGTTATAGATGTAACTACAAATATATACCAACACTAGAAGTTATCAAGGGTGCCATTTTTATAATTTTCTTACAACCGTTATTAACATTTTAATTTTTACAAACATCAATATACTGGAAATTTAATTGCTTATATAATTTTCTTATGGCCTATGTTATATTGTACGTTCACCAATTAATGACTTATGTATATATACACATATACTTCATGTGATATACTTATATGTACATGTAACTTTGAATATATACACATATGAAATTATCGAGAGCACCGTTATTATCATTTTTTCACAACCGTCTATGAAAATTTTAGTTAAAAATTAATTTGAATTAATATTCTAGATTAGATTTTATTGAATTTTGTTTACATGTTTCGATTTAATTGTTGGTTGTTATCCTTGTTTTGACCATATCTTAATTTTTTTTATTCTTTTTTCCATAATTCTCTCTTGAAATAAATCTTTATTTTTCTCCAGGATAAATCTCCCATTTCTTGTAGGGAGTTTGAGTTTCAACATTTTTTGTTTTTCATTTAATTCTATGATTAAATATCTTTTTTTTTTAGGTAGAGTTAAATGTCTAAGGGTAGTTTCGTCCAACTACATTCTAAATAAGTTGCCAATTATCGATGTTAGCTATTTTTCAACCAGATAATTAGTTTAGCTATTTTTCAATTTGGATAGTCTCATTTTAGCTATTCTTGTAGTTGGCCCAATAAAGAATGGAATGAAAACATGGTTGTATTTCATGTTTCAAATAAGTGTTTGGTAGCAGTTTTAGAAATTTTATTTCAATTTAACTAATTCTTCAAATGTGTTTAATAATTATTTTTTTTTTCATAAATCATAAAACTAGTTGTTGTCTCCAATTAAATATTAGGTTGAACCTAAATTATTATTAATTAATTTATGAATATATTTTATGTTAAAAATTTGTATAATTATTATTTTATAATATCATATAATTTATATACATTATATTATAAATATTTTAATTTAAGAAGAATGAATTGAGTAATACTATATATATATATATATATATATATATATATATTAAAGCTTTTATCTTTTTAAATATAATTCTACATTTTAAAATTTCAAATTGAATACATTAAAAAAAAAAAAAAAAAAAGGTTATTTTCCATAATGACTGTTTGGATCACAAAATTTGAAAATAATTTTAAAAAGGAGAATCCAGATTGCGCTCGATTTAGTGAATCTGAAAAACGTAAAACAAAATATGAATTATTTACAAAACGGGCCTTGATGTTAGCTTTTATTTAGTTGTTGGTTCAATTAGATGAAATGGGTAGTTAGATCCAAGACAACATGTATTCATTCGTCGACGCTACGGACAACAAAACAGATGAAAAGTGCCTCTTTTTTTTTTTTTGGAGGTTGTGACAACGTCGGGACGCTGGGGCCAACATCTCACGTTGCGGATGGGCGAACATCATTTGAGGCGCACACGAGCTTTAATGGAGGACAAGGCAGCTTTAATGGCGGACAACATGCATGATGACTTTTAATGACGGACAACATAACTTTCAATGACGGGACCAAATGACTTTTAATGACTTACATGATGCGCCCTAGCTTAATGACTAGGAAAACATCTTTAATGACCCAGGAAAGTTGCGGTCCTTCAATTCGTAGCCTCAAGAAGCTACAAGCTAGAGTCGAGACACTTGCTCTCTCGTTTTTGCCAACTTTTGCCCTTTTTTTTACTTGATATCTTCAAATAGAGTCTTTTCGCCCCATTTTTCGCCATTTGATGCCTATGAACTCCAAAACGTTCTAATTCGCTTAAATCCTATAAAATAAATAATTTAACACGAATGAGCAACAAAAATGACAAGAATTAAGGCAGGTAAAATAACACATTTAGAGTGCTATCAATAGTTACAAAGACTAAAGGAAATACAATGACAAATGTAACAATAAACTGAAAGATTGACAAACTACAACTAATGCTTATTGAGCCTTGTTAATGACGAAATCAAACAACAAACAAAGAATATACAGATTTAATGTGGTTCATTAACGATGCGTTAGCTACATCCACGAGTAGGGAGAGCAAAATGTTAAACTTTTGTTGACGTTTTTTTTCTTCTTTCACAAACGTGTCAACTAGATTAAAAATTCACAATTTAACAAAGTCCAAAATTGTAGTAGAGACTCAAACCAATTTAGGGTGCGTTTGGGAGTATTATTTTTTCTAAAATTTATATAAAGTAATTTTGAAAAAAATCTAACGATTTTGGATGGTTTGGTAGCACTAATTTTTCTAAAATTTATATAAAATAACCTTTAAATTTTTTGAATGTCAAAATCTCCTAGCTTTTGATTTTTAGATTCTCAATAAACCAGACCCTATTTTTAACTATTTCTCAAAATTTTCTGATTTTAGATTCTCAATAAACTAGACCCTATTTTTAACTATTTCTGAAAATTGTCGCTATACCTTTGGTATATTTTATTTTATTTTATTTTCAATTGCTTATACCTTCCGAATATTTTCTTTTTATCCTGTAACACATCTCAAACACATCGAAAAAATTGAGTCCCAATTATTTTAAAATTTAGAATGGTTGAATGTAATAATATTTGGTTTATGTCACTTTTTTTTTTGGAAATATGGTTGCTTAGGGCTTGTTTGGTAACGTTCCCGTTTTCTGTTTCTTGTTCCTGTTTCTCATTTTTTAAGAAACGGACTTGTTTGATAACTATTCCCGTTTCTTGTTTCTAAATTTTGAGGAACGATTCTAAAAAAAAGGCAAAATTTGAGAAACTTCAAAAAGGTGTTTCTCCCAGTTCCGTTTCTCTTTATATTAATCTGTTCCTAAAATTATGATAAATTAGTGTTGGTTCATTGGCAAGAGAAGCACCCAAATAAACTCCTCACCTATGAGGTCCTGGCTTCAAATCCTCATTATAACAATTTTTTTTTTCTTTCTTAATTATGCAATGTTTTTTTTTTTTATATATTATTTTAATTTTAAATTTTGCTATTTTTTTTTTAGGATACATTACTAATTACTTTTTATTTTATTTAAATACATAAAAATATTTATTATATTTATTTATTAAATTTGTTATATCTTTTTTTAAAATACATTAAAATATTTATTTATTAATTGTAAAAAAAAAAAATTATTATTATTTTTTATGTTTTTTTAATAAGTATCCATTCACATCGATATTTTCATATTTTCATCGAGGACGACACTTTAAACTTTGCAAATTAGCATTTCAATATTTTTAAATCAGTTTAAATTTCCCACTATTAAATATTAGATTCACAAATAGTGATATTTTAGTTATATAAGATAAATTTATCTATAATGTAATTGAAATGTCGATTCACCTCTCATGTCGATATTGAGCTCATTGACACGTAGAAATGTCTACCCGTCAACGAAAATTTAAAACATGACCCATAACAAACAATGACGAATGACAACGACTTCGAGATTTTAGAGCAAGGAAGGCATCATCCTCGAGGTAGAGAAAAATGTTTAACTATCGAAATTTTTTCACTGCAAAATGTTATTGAACGTTGTTTTGGCGTGTTGGAGACTCGCTTCCCTATTCTTAAATAAACGTCTCCTTATCAACACACAAAAACATAAACCAAATCAAATCAAATTGTAATTTATTTTTTATTTATTTTTTTATTTTTTTATTTATTTTTTAATGCATGTTATATCTTTTTTATATTATGTATACTAAATTTTATTTAAACTATAAAAAATAAAACATAAAACATAAAGAGAAAAAAGAAAAAAGAAACAATTAACAAAAAAAAATTATCAAACATGACGATATTTCTATTTTTTTTTTTTTCAAAAAACAAGAAACAAGAAACGTTATCAAACAAGTATGTGTTTCTGTTTCCTTTTTTTCAAGAAACAAGAAACAGGAGTAGTTATCAAACATGTTTCTGTTTCTGGTTCTAAAAAAACAGGGAACAAGAAACAGGGAACGAGAAGCGGGAAACAGGGAACAAGAAACAGGAACGTTACCAAACGGGCCCTTAGGGTCCGTTTGATAACGTTCCTGTTTCCTGTTTTTTGTTCCCGTTTCTCATTTTTTAAGAAACAAATTTGTTTGATAACTGTTCTTGTTTCATGTTTCTAAAACTTGAGAAACGTTTCCAAAAAATGGGCAAAATTTGAGAAACTACAAAAATATGTTTCTCTTTGATCAGTTTCTATATTTATTAATTCGTTCCCATAATGTTTTAAAATATTTGGTGGTTTGGAAGCATATATAGAGCATTTTTTTTTGTTTTTATAATTTATTTATCAATTCTGCATTATTTTTTATGTATTATTTTGAATTTGAATTTTTATTTTTTAATTTTTGCAATATATATTATTTATTAATTTTGGAGTATTTTTTTTTATGTATTATTTTAATTTTGAATTTTAAATTTTAAATTTTGCAATATAGATTTATATATTATATAAATTTTGCAATAAACATATATATGTATATATATGTTTTTTTTTTTTAGTTTGTAGTACACTTAAATCAATTAAAATTTTGCAAATATAAATTTTGCTCACTAAAACATGTATTTATTCTAACTTTATTATTTAAAAATCACGACATTTACAGAACTATATAATTGAGTTGGATCCGAGTCGACATTATTTAAGGCAGAATGACTCGAGTGAGAGATAACATTGCATAACATTGCAGATCAAATTTGGATAACATTTAAAAGATAAAAAAAAATAAATTGCATCGAGATTTACTTGTATTAGATAAGGTAGATTTTTTATAAGTATTTTTTTTTGTATATATTTTAACACGTGTTATATTTTTTATATTATATATCTAAATTTTATTTAAACTATGAAAAAAAAAGGTAAAAGAACAAGAAATAAGAAACAGTTATCAAACAAGTTTTTGTTTCTGTTTTTTTTTTTTTTTCAAGAAACCAGAAATGAGAGTAGTTATCAAACATGTTTCTAATTCTCAAAAAACAAGAAACAGAGAGTAAGGAACAAGGAACAAGAAGCAAGAAACGAGAAACGAGTCCGTTATCAAACGGACCCTTAGATTTCCCTCTTTTTTTTGGAATATGGTTGCTTAGATTTCCCTCGATATTAGATTTTGAAATCGAGAGGGAATAAGTTTTGAATTGGAGATGGATAATATAGTATAAGTTTTGAAATAGGTATGAATAAAAGAAAATATAAAAGAAATCTTCATTACAAGTTTTATGTAATAATTATCTTGTTTGACCGGGTAATGGGTTGGGGTGGTTTTGAATTTAGAATCCAAAACCATGTTTGGGACAACGGGTTGGGAACCTGGGTTTGGAAAACCAAACCCATGAGTTACACCTCTCAAACCCTTCCCAAACTAATGGTTTTTCTTAAAATTACAATATATTGGTGGGCTCTACCATTTCTCTCTCTACCTTTTTCATAATTATGGTGGGTCCCAACATTTTTCAATCAATTTTTTTTATTATTATGGTGAGTCCCATCATTTTTCTTCTAATTTCACTCCTCTAATTATAATTATATAATTTTCTAATTATATTTATCTAAATAAAATTATGTTTTTAATTTTTTATATTATTTATATCTAATCTAATTTACAATAGCTCAAAATATGTTTAATTTTTTAGTTGTAAGATAAAATAAAATATTTGAGGCGTTATCAGGGGCGGATGCACTAAGGGGCTAGGGGCACGTGCCCCCCTCAAATTATCTTGTTTGTGTATTTGTATAGTAAAATGCACCTATCTTTCCAAAATTGTTTGTTGGATCAGTGTTAGTTGGGGCACCTTTGTTTTTTTTTAATCTTTTGGTCTGAGTTCAATTCTTGTCCCATTTTTTAATTTCATACATGAATATATTCCATTCTTTTAATCTTTACTAAATTAGTTTAGAAAAATTAAGGAAGAAAAAAACACTTAATTCTATTTTAAAAAATAATAAATATTTTGAATTTCATTATTTACTTGTATATTTGTGTGAATAATTCTATCATAGTTTATTTTAATTTTAAAATTAATATTTATTTATTATAAATATTATATATAAATGTATTTAAATTTATATTTATAGGAATATGAAATTACAAATTTAATCATTCAAATTTCAAAATTAAAGATAATAGATTCCCAGAGTTTAAACAATGTCACCATGTTTGGTAGCTAAATTTTTAATTTTTGAGCTCTCAATTTTTTATTCAATAAATCTTAGACATATTTTTTTTAAAAAATAGTTGTTCTATTATAGAGATTTAATTTTATCTCTAATTAAACCTTAATATTTCAACTTAAACAATGTTTAATAGATTTATGAACTCTCAATTTCGTATTCAATCTTAGATATATTATATATATATTTTTAAATAGTTGTTCTATTAGCGAGATTTAATTTTATCTCAAAATTTTAATTTTGTATCTAATTGATACGTAATTGTTTTTTAAAATGTCAAATAAGTTGTTCTATTAGGTAAAAAATTGAAAATTTTATAGATCTATTAGATACAAAATTGAAAGTTTAGAGATCTATTATGCTCATTTTCAAGTTTAGGGAACATATAGATACAAATTCAAAATTGAAGACTAAGATTGTAATTTAACTTTATTTGAATTGTGCTCCTTGACATAAATTTCTGGATCCGCCCCGGGGCGCTATGTTAATATTTTAAAAAATAATATTTAATTTTTAAGTTAACAAATTAAAAAATAAAAAATAATAATTATTAACAATATTTAATTGATTTTAAAATAGAATGTGATTTTTCTCTAATTACAAAATTAGATTTTTTTTTTTTTTCGTTTTATAATCCATGTGAAGCTTAACAACCTAATGAAATGTTTGAAATAGCTTCTGAAAGATTATGATTTGAATCAAGATTTCCTTCCAATGTCAGTTCTTCAAGTTCTTGAGTGTAAATTTCAGTTTGTATTTAAAGGATACATACTTGAGAATATTATCCAAATATAATAGTAGGTTGTTGTTTAATTCTTGTTTTCTTCCCTTTGTGTTATTCATTTTTTTTTTAATTCTTTATCTAAATATATATTTTTTAAAAAAAAAAAAACCTATTGACATGACATGTTATGTTTTTTGAGACGTTTGAATGAAACATTTATTTTTTTAATTTTTTATCCAAATATATATTTGATTATTGTAAGCAATGTTTCGATTGTTGAAAATAATTTTATTATTCTTAGACTATAGCATAAATTGCTTCATTCAAACGTCTAGAAAAAAGTCACATGTTGCATAAAAAATTCTACAATTCACAAAACATCCACTAAAAAAGAAGAAGAAGAAAAGAAAAGAAAAAAGTAGCGAAAGGAAAAAAAGAAAAAAAAAAATTGTCCAAACCCGGGTTTCAAAACACTGCACCCGATACACTGACTTCTGATTCCCAGGCTTCCCAACACTGTGCCCCAAACATTTTTTTCTGATTCTCAGGCTTCCCAACACTGCACCTCAAACACCGTTTTTTCTGATTTCCAGGGTTCAGAATCCTAAACAAACCCACCGTATTTTGATTCTCAGGGTTCTGAACCCATTACGGGGGCCAAACGTTGTTTAATTGAAATTGTTAACCACAAAATATAATTTTTAATTTAATCTATAAAAATTCTAAATAACTTACCTATATGCTAATTCATATTCTTAAACTTCAACATATAAATAATTAAAATATATAAAATAATATGTCTCTTTAATTTGGTCATAAGTAGCTATGGAAATTGAGGTTAGGATGACAAATAAAAATTATCATCAAGACTTTAGATGACAATTTTTTTCAGTCGTTATATCCTATGCCTTCTTTACTCTATAGATGACACAAATCGAAAAACTGCCATCATTCATGATTTCGGACAGTTTTTTTCTTGTCTCCATAATAAGATTAATGACAATTATTTTATGTTAAGAGATGTTATTTTATGACACTTAAACATTGTCAGTGAATAACCTTCCATATCATATTTTGTCATCTAATCGCAATTGACGACATGCAATTTTTGTCATCTAATCGCATTTGATGACAATAAATATTTGTCAACTAAGACAGTAAATTTTGGATTTATATTTACTATCACCAATAGGTTGAAAACGACAACTATTGTGAGTCAACAAAAATGAATTCAATGACATGATTTTTTTTTTGTCAAAAGTTATGTTTTTATGACAATTTTTTTTTTTTTTGTCTAAAATCTAAATATATTTATATTTATATTTGTAATTGTCATTATTTTTATTATTATTATTTAATAATAATGATAATTACAAATATAAATATACATATCGATATACATACTTGTGAATACAAAACAAAATAAATAACTCTAAGTTTGACACAATGAAATATCATTGAAATAAGATCTATATACCAATATATCATTCAAATACCAAAGTTTATCAACTTTTACATAAACTAATTCATATGTATACAATATTGAAACTAACTACAATAATGTCTATCAACTGTTGCATCATTAACACTAAAATGTTGATAACATGATGAAATATATATATATATATATATAATCTAACAAAAAAAACCTATCATTGGTTGTCATATGGCTTCTACCTTGAAGAAAATATCTTGACTTTGCTTTGTAGTTCCTGTAGTAAATATTCAAGAAGACACAATAACTTCTTACATCGAAAGAAGAACAAGAAATCCACGTAAAGAATAAGAGTACAAAATAAAAAGGAAATACAACAAAATGTGTATAAGTCATTTTGAACATCAATCAACTTAACAAGTCCTAAAGTGAACATAAAGGTACAAAAAAAAAAAAAAAAAAAAGTGCATAAAAAGTGTCAAAGTGTAATTTTTAAGCCACAAACAAACTTGGTAGGAAGCTTAAAGCTTCTAACTCCCCCTCAGTGCTACAAAAATGTGGTGTCTATGTGTACTTTGATGCCAAAACTCATTGAAATGCAAATACAACAAATACTCTAAATCCTCCTTTCACACTTTGAAAAATTCAACACTCCACAACCTCACAAGTAAACTGCAAGAAAGAAGATAAACAACTTAATTGTCTAAATCCCTAAAAGGTTATCAAGTTTCATTTTAACCTGAACGAACCTAGCAAGTGCCTAAAGTGAATCTAAAAGTGCAAACTAGCCTAAAAGTGCCTAAAAAGTTACCAAGTATCATTTTTAACCTCAAATGAACCTAGCAAATGCCTAAAAAGTAATCAAGTTTCATTTTAACCTCAAACGAACCTAGCAAGTGCTTTAAGTGAATCTAAAATTGCAAAATAGCCTAAAGTGTCTAAAAAGTTACCAAGTATCATTCTTAACCTCAAACGAACCTAGTAAATGCCTACAAAGTTATCAAGTGTTATTTTAATCTCAAACGAACCTATCAAGTGTCTAAAAAGTTAACAAGTGTCATTCTTAATCTCAATTCTCAAACGAACCTAAAAAGTGTCTAAAGTGATTCTAAAAGTGCAAAATGGTCTAAAAGGGCCTACAAAGTTACCAAGTATCATTCTTAACCTCAAACGAACCTAGCAAGTGCCTACAAAGTTACCAAGTGTTATTTTAATCTCAAACGAACCTAATAAGTGCCTAAAAAGTTAACAAGTATCATTCTTAATCTTGAAGAATCTAGAAAGTGTCTAAAGTGATCCTAAAAATGCAAAATAATCTAAAAGTGCCTAAAAAGTTACCATGTGTCATTCTCAACCCAAATAAACTTTACAAGTGGTTATAATTAAACTAAACTAAACTTATTAGTCTATTCAAAATATAAATCAACCACATCACGCTGAACACTCATATGTGCTTAGTCTTATCAGAAAATTCATAAGTGACAAAATATAGTTTGCTAAGCATTCAGATGTGCTTAGTCTTCTCAGAACATTTATAAACAATAAATTATAAATTGCTAAGCACTCAGATGTGATTAGTCTTATCAAAATTGCAACGACGCCACAATGCAAGTAATAGCTCCAAAATAGAGCTATCTTAATGTCCCTAATTCTAGCTAAAATCATGACATATATTGATTAAAATGCTTTCTTATAGGTGATTTCATGGTGAAGAGCTCGAGAAGTCCATTGATGATTTTCGGGGCTAAAAAGGTCATTTAAGAGGTTTCGGGAAGTGTTCAGGTCAAAACGATAGGCCAAACGGAGCCCGGGAGCCAAAACGACCCAAAAGTGGGCTAAGAGCCGAGAGGGCAGCGCCCAGGCGCCGGCGCCCAGGCGCTCAACGAACGCAGCACGCGCGCGCGCCACCGCAAGCCCGCGCCCAGACGGCCAGACGCGCGCCCTCGCCCGCTCCGCCTCGCCCGTTGCGCCTCGCCCGCGCGCCCTCGCCCGTTCCGCCTCGCCCGCGCGCCCGTCATTGAAAATCCGCGTGCGACCAAGCGTCTAGACGCTAGCTCGACGCTGCCCCGACGATTCCCGAAGATAGACGAGCCTCAGCGTCGAGCGCGCGTCTCAACGCTCACTCAACGCCGACAGCGTCGAGACGCTGGCCTAGCGTCTCGACGCCCCGAAGTCTGAAGCGCTCATTTGATGTTCCACCCGAGAGCAAGCGTCGAGCGCAAGCGTCTCGACGCTCGCTCGACGCCGCGCGCAGCAGCCAACTTAGGGCACAGCGTCGAGACGCTCCGAGCTTAAAAAGCGTGAAAACGCAATTTTCAGCCTGATTCTATTACCCTTCTTCTTCCTCAAGCTTCTCCTCTCGGGTCCAAGGCGATTTTCCACCATTTTTGTACTTCTTCTCCTTCTTGTGCATGATTCCAAGCTCTTCCATGGGGATTGGATTAATTCATCCTCCATGGAAGGCTAAACCAAGGTAAGTGCTTAATTTTGAGCTTTGGGTTGTAAATTATGGATGTTTGGGGAGATTTTCCCCTTTGTGAATGTTGAGACATTTAGCTTGTTTATGCATTTATTGCTTGTTCTTCATACAATCTAGCATGTGTAGCTAAATTAGGTTGACGCCCTAGTTCCTATGCATGATAGAGGGCTAAAGGTTGGGACGTATAATTGCCTATACCGCTAGGTAGCACGGGTCTAAGCATGGCTAATTAGTTCGGCCCAAAGTGACATTGGTAAACTGAATTAATTAACGTTTTCATGTTAGGCTTAAGGCAAGAGAGAAACCGGGTTAGTCTTAGGATTAGGCCGTCGCAATGTTCCCGTCACTGGCACGTAGTCGATTTAGGGGTCGCTACCTTAGATAGATTATTGGCCAAGTTTAATTAGAATTGCACGGGTCTAATTAAATCCTTGGGTCATTTGAGTTAGAAATAACTAAATGAATTGTGTGCTTGAGCATGACTAACGCGTTAAATGCATCGATGATCCGAACATCCATAACGAGCAATTCCATTTCTCGAAGTTAAGCACAACCGTTTAATTTTTGCACGTTGCCGTTTAATTTTCCGTTAGCATATTAGGAGCTCCCTTCCCCCAAAACCAAATTACCATTCTTTAATTCGTGCATTCTTTTATTTCTAGAAAATTAGACTTAGTTAGATTAAATTTCTTATTTCCCTGTGGATCGACCCCGTTGCCACTTAGCTACAAATAGCTCGGTGTACATCGGGTTTATAAATTGTATTTTGGCAAGCCTCGACAGCTTGAATTTGGAGTACCCCAAAAGTACATCTACCAAAATTGGCGCCGTTGCCGGGGAACTAAGTTAATTTAGTTTAGTTAAGTTTAGTTTGTTAGTTTTAAAAATTTTCTTTATTTCTTTTTGTACAGTTTAATTCTTTTGTATTATTTTACGCGTTTTGTTTGAGTTTTTGGAGCGCAGTTATTCTTTGAAAATTCAAAAGAAGCGCCAAGATGGAGGTCGTGGGTAATCTTGAGCATCAAAGAACCATGAGGGAGCTTGCATCTTCTGAGCTAAGCCGGAACACATCGAGTATCTTGTATCCGGTAGCTGCAGGTAATTTTGAACTTAAAGCTGGTCTGATTAACTTATTACCTTCTTTTCGTGGTAATACAGATGAGGATCCCGTCAGACACCTCAAGGAATTTCGGATGGTGTGTTCGTCATTCAGGACCGACGACATCACTGCAGATCAACTCCATCTCAAGGCCTTTCCTTTCACCTTGAAGGAGAAGGCGAGAGATTGGATGCATTACCTTCCGACTAGGTCCATCACTTCTTGGGAAGAGCTGCAGGGAGCATTTTATGCGAAGTATTTTCCACCTCACAAGGTCGCCGCCCTCAGAAAGGAGATACTAAAAATTGAGCAAGGAGCTGAAGAGAGCGTTCTTGAGTGCTGGGAGAGGTTTGGTCGATTATGCGAGGATTGCCCCAATCACCAAATAGCCGAACAATCCCTCATTCAGGGTTTTTACTACGGTTTGCTTCCCCAAGGGCAGCAGATGATAGACGCCGCTAGTGGAGGCTCGCTCATGGATAAGACACCCGCTGAAGCTAGAGTTTTAATTTCCAACATAGCTATAAGCTTAGAGCGGAGTGGAGATGGAGACAAGGAGAAGGCTCGCCTGAAGAAGGATGTGGATGAGCTTAAAGCTCAGCTTTTTGAGGTAAGTAATACTGTTCTTGCCTTAAAGGATGATGTTCTGAAAGTCCAATCCTCTGTTTCAGGTAAATCTGTTGAGGACATGTTGCAAGCTATCCTTACGATCACCTCGTCCAAGCTCGATAACGTTGGCACTCAGATGCAAGGAATTAAGGAAGAAATGTCTCAGATGACTTGCAAGATCAACAGGATGGAAGAGAAAACTGAGAGTTTGAGTGCCATCACTCTGAGAAGTGGGAAGCATCTTCCCACGAGTGCCCCGCCGGTGGAAGTCAATCATGGCCACGTCGAGCCACAGACAGAAAATCCCGAACCACGGTGGCATGGGGTAAATTTCGATCCTACGTGCACTAGAGTTTATGTGCCTAAGGCTCCTTTTCCTAGCAGGTTAGCGAGACCGCCCAAGGAGGACTACGAGAAGGAGTTCCTGGACACATTCAGGAAGGTAGAGATCAACATCCCTCTGTTGGATGCCATCAAGCAAATCCCAAGGTACGCTAAGTTCCTAAAGGACCTATGCACAAACAAGAGGAAGACAAAAGAGAAAGAGCGCGTCGTGGTAAGTAAAAACGTCTCTGCTTTAATCACGAAGAACTTACCAGAAAAATGCGACGATCCAGGTATGTTTTCTCTCCCCTGCACTATTGGAGGTAAGAAAATTAGAAGAGCCATGCTAGATCTAGAAGCCTCCATTAGTGCCATGCCTCACTCCGTTTATCAGGATTTGAATTTAAAAGAAATACAGGGAACCGGTGTTGTTATACAACTTGCTGATAGGTCTTTCGTGCATCCTTTAGGAGTAGTGGAAGATGTATTAGTTAACGTTAATGGGCTGATTTTTCCTGTGGATTTTTATATTCTGAAAATGGATGGAGATTCTGCTTCTTCGTCTGCGACGATCTTATTAGGTAGGCCCTTTATGAAAACTGCTAAGACTAAGATAAATGTAGATAAGGGCACTTTATCTGTTGAGTATCGTGGGCAGGTTGTTGAGGTTGATGTGTCTAATGAGTTGGAGCATGATGAGAGCGTCCACTCTCTGTGTCAAGTAGATACAATTGAATCGTTAGTTCAGGATGAATGCATGTTTGATAGAGATGGGGATGACCCATTGTTTTTGACTGATCTTTTTGATGAATCTGATATGTATGAACCATCTATGTCTGAACTTTGTGATTCAACTGTCTCTTCTTTGGCCACTGTTCAAAATCATGTTAAGATGCTCCCCTCTACTTTGCAGGCACCCAAATTGGAGTTGAAAGACTTACCTGATCATCTCAAATACGCGTATTTGGGGGATGATGAGACGTTGCCGGTCATCATAGCGAAAGACCTTATGCCGGCTCAGGAAGGGAAATTAATGGAAGTTCTTAAAGCGCACAAGCTGGCAATTGGATGGACATTAGCAGATCTACATGGGCTAAGTCCAGCTACGTGCATGCACAGAATCCTGCTCGAGGATGGAGCGAAACCTTCACGAGAGCCCCAAAGGAGGCTCAATCCCGCGATGAAGGAGGTAGTAGTTTCTGAGATCCTCAAACTCCTTGAAACAGGTATCATCTATCCTATCTCAGATAATAAATGGGTTAGTCCTATCCATGTTGTTCCTAAGAAAACTGGCATGACTGTGGTTAGGAATGAGAAAAATGAATTAGTCCCCAAGAGGATTCAAAATGGATGGAGAATGTGCATAGACTTTAGGAAGCTTAATGAGGTCACTAGGAAGGACCATTTTCCCATTCCTTTTATTGATCAGATGGTGGAGCGTTTAGCTGGGAAGCCATTCTTTTGTTTTCTCGATGGTTTCTCTGGCTTTTACCAAATCCCCATAGCCATAGAAGACCAAGAGAAAACAACGTTCACGTGCCCCTTTGGCACATTTGCATTTAGAAGGATGCCTTTTGGGCTTTGTAACGCTCCTGGTACATTTCAGAGATGCATGATGAGTATATTTTCTGAGTTTGTAGAAAAATGCATTGAAGTGTTCATGGATGATTTTACAGTTTATGGCAATTCCTTCGATGACTGTTTAGATAATTTATCGCATGTCCTGAAAAGATGTATTGAGATGAACCTTGTTCTAAATTTTGAGAAATGTCATTTTATGGCAAGTCAGGGTATCGTTTTAGGGCATGTGGTTTCTGCTAAGGGTATAGAGGTAGATAAGGCTAAAATTGATGTTATCTCTAATCTGCCATACCCGACGAATGTTAGGGAGGTTCGGTCTTTTCTTGGCCATGCAGGGTTTTATCGCAGGTTTATCCAGGACTTCTCCAAGGTTGCCATGCCTATGACGTACCTCCTTCAGAAGGATGTAACGTTTGATTTTGGGGAGGAGTGCAGAAAAGCCTTCGATTTGCTCAAGGATAGTTTGACGAGTGCGCCCATCATACACCCACCCCAGTGGGACTTGCCGTTCGAGATTATGTGCGACGCCAGCAACTATGCCTTGGGAGTCGTGCTCGGTCAGAGGATCGAGAACAAGAGCCGTGTCATTTACTATGCCTCCAGGACACTTAATCCAGCGCAGTGCAATTACACGACAACGGAAAAAGAACTTCTTTCTATTGTATTTGCGCTTGATAAATTTCGTCCTTACATTATTGGCTCTCAAGTAACTGTTTTCTCTGATCATGCAGCTGTTCGGTACCTGATGACCAAGAAAGACGCAAAACCGAGGCTACTTCGGTGGATTTTGCTTCTCCAGGACTTCGATGTGAAGATCAAGGATAGGAGAGGAGCAGAAAACCCGGTAGCCGACCATCTGAGCCGCTTGGTCAGAAAGGAAGACCTCCTGCCTCTGAATGAAGATTTCCCCGATGAGACACTCTTCAGACTTGATACAGTCCTTCCCTGGTATGCTGATATGGTAAATTACTTGGTCACAGGTAATTTTCCTTCTGGTTTCTCTCATAGTAGGAAAGCGAAGCTGAAAAGCGACGCTAAGTACTATGTGTGGGAGGATCCCCATTTATGGAAGTTCTGTTCTGATCAAATAATTAGGAGATGTGTCCCTGAGAATGAGCATGCGTCTATTCTTACTTTCTGTCATGATTATGCATGTGGGGGACATTTTGGGCCTAGGAGGACAGCTAGGAAAGTTTTAGATAGTGGGTTTTACTGGACTTCCCTGTTTAAAGATTCGCATGAATTTTGTAAAACCTGCGATAGATGTCAAAGAATAGGGTCGATATCTGGTAGAAATGAAATGCCTCAAACTCCTGTCTTAGTCTGTGAAATCTTTGACGTTTGGGGCATGGGATTTTATGGGACCCTTCCCGCCTTCTTGTGGTTTTTCTTACATATTGCTGGCTGTTGATTATGTTTCCAAGTGGGTTGAGGCGAAAGCCACGAAGACTAACGATGCTAATTCTGTTGTTAGGTTCGTTCAGTCTCGTATTTTTACCAGGTTTGGAATCCCACGAGCCATAATCAGTGACCAGGGGACTCATTTTTGCAACCGATCTGTGGAGGCTTTGCTGAGGAAGTATGGTGTGCATCATCGCGTGTCCACCGCCTACCATCCCCAAGCCAATGGGCAAGCCGAGGTCTCCAACAGAGAGGAAAAGTCAATTCTTGAGAAAACCGTGAGGCCAAGCAGGAAGGATTGGAGCGATCGTTTGCAGGATGCTTTGTGGGCCTACCGCACCGCCTACAAAACCCCTATCGGTATGTCCCCATACCGGTTGGTCTTTGGTAAGGCATGCCACTTACCCGTGGAGATTGAGCACAAAGCATTCTGGGCAATCAAGAAGTGTAACATGAGCCCTGACGAAGCTGGCGAGGCACGACTACTTCAGTTACAGGAATTGGAGGAACTGCGTTTGGACTCTTATGAGAACTCCAAGATCTATAAAGAGAAGTCCAAACAGTTTCATGACCGAAGGATCTTAGAGAAGAACTTCGAAGTCGGTCAGAAAGTTCTGCTTTTCGATTCCCGTCTGAAGTTCATGCCAGGTAAGCTTCGTTCCCGTTGGAAAGGACCCTATACCATAACTAAAATTTCTCCTTATGGCAGTGTAGAGATTCAGAGCTTGGACTCTGATGAGGTGCAGAAAGTGAATGGGCACCGGTTGAAGATTTTCCACGAGGGGGACGCAGAGTGCTATGACGCCACATTACTTCTAGCGCCGCCCCATCGACTATGGATGAGTGGAAGAGTGAATACAGTCGAGCAATCGACTCTAAAAATTTGCGCTTCTCGGAGGCACCCGAGTTTGAACTGTATTTCTGTTGTTTATCGCTTTGCTTTTGTTTTTATTTGCCTTTGAGTTGTTGTTTGTTTTCTTGTTTTCCTAGGAGAAAAGGTGGAATGGCCGGCAATTCGAGAGCACATTGGAGGACGTTGGTGCACATCTCCACCCGTCGGCTCCATAAGATTCAGGGGAGGTTTTCTGTTCCCTTAGGATTTTATTGTTTTTTATAGTTGAATGCATTGGGGACAATGCATATCTTAAGGTGGGGGGTGGAGTTTGTTGATACATAGAGATGAGACTTCTTAGTAGTTGTCGAGCATTTGTGTACTCGGATGGTTAGATTAGAATCTGAATGCATGTGTCCGATGAGGACGGTCTGTGATTTGCTTGTGAACACTCCGTATTTGCATGATTCGAAAATTTGACGATGTATGGACATTTTGAGCCTATTTTAAAAAAATTTCTATTATTTCTCTACATTCTCTGAGCACATAGCACTCTTATTCTCAGCTCTGTAGGTCTAGAATGGTCTTATTTTGTCTGAAACCTTGTTGTCACCCCGAAAGGTACCATTAGGGAGGCTTTACGTGTTAGAAGTGGTAATAACTCATTTGTTGTATAGCATAGCTATTGCCTAAAAAAAAAAGAGTGTTCGCATGAAAGAAAAAAAAAAAAAATTCTCTAGAGTTGCTCCTCCTTCTTGTGTTGCCCGTGTAACCAGGGGCGATCGTGTAACCCACGGTTGTCACTGCATGAAAGGGGAACTAATAGAAGTGAGCAATAGTCCTTAAAAACGTGAAGCTAAAATTTGGTTTGATGGAGCGTTTTACCGCAGCGGAACGCGATTTCGGACCGATGAAACTCTAATTTAATCAATTTAACAAATAGAAAACATGCTCAAAAGACGGAAATAAGAAATTAGAAATACATACCCTTGTAGCTCCAATTTCTTCAAATCCGTCGGCCGTTCCTCGTCACGAACTCTTCCGACCTCTTCTCACGAACGCCCCGAGGACCACCCTAGGTAGTCCCGCAATCCTCGGCGCCGCGCAACGGAGTTGTGGGACTCCGAATAGAAGAGAAAAGAAAAAGAAAAAAAAGGAAGAAAGAAGAAGAACAACAAAGGACAGAGGCTAAAAGAAAAAAAACTTAGTTTTTTTTTTCTTTCGTATACCCTCTGCCTATCTACTTTGCCATCCAAAGAATTGCAAAAAACTCAATTCTTATCTTCACTTTGATGGCCCAAGTCATTTCATTTGGCCATGCCAAATGGCAGCCATGCAAAAAAGGCATAATATATATATATATATATATATATATATATATATATATATATATATAAAATAAAATTATTAATTAAAATCAATTCACAATTAATTTTAAATAATAATAAATATTTTATAAATAAAATATTTATATATATATATATTTAATTAATTAAACATTTTAATTAATTAATATTATTTAATTCAATATCGAATATTAATTAAATAATATGCCCAAACCCGGTTTTCGGAAAACCGACTTTTTTGCACATGAATCCTATTCATGTTTTAGACCATTCCCATATTTAAATCATATTTAAATATGTCCATCATTCTTCCATAGACCGAATTTGAACAATTCAAATTCTTTATCTTTTTCTTTTATTTTCTCTTATATTGTTGCTTATCCGAGCTAGCCAAGAGAACCTAAAGGACCTACAGATCATGAGCTCCAACGATACGAGATTATTCGGTCAAAACTCTTTTAACCCGAATCAATCAACTTTCGTTAACCCCCGGAGACTCCACTATAGTCCGAGGGTTGCACTCTCCTCACTGTAGATATATTGTGTCCTCTGATATAACCGTCACGGGCAAGTCGACCCTTCACAGGTTGTTCGTAATCACAGCTGGGTCATTTAAACCGTTTAACCCCTGCATTACGTCTTGTTCCTTAAGTACCACTGACACCTCTAATGAACAATAGATCAGTGGTCCAACCAACAGATCAATTAACTCTCTCATCACATGAGAGTGTGAGCGCTCATTGTTCAAGCCCCGGAGTCAGCTATTAAGGGAACAACCTATCTACTAACCCTGAAGAGCGGGTTAGGAGTGAACTCCAATCTTGCTTTACTATGTCCCCAGCTACCTATTCGACTTTATCCCCAAGATAGTAGGCTTATTGAGTCGGCGCTAATGGGCCACTCTCACCCGTGCAAGTCAAAGGATACTATCGAATAAGCAGGAGTTCATAGCGAGCTCAGGATTGAGATCAAGTTACCTAGGCCATCAATATGTATAAGTCGGTCTCATCAGTAAACGGAGTTATAAAGAGAGAGCGACTTAATACGCGGTTCGGTCTTATGTAAACTCTTTACACAGGACGCCCTCACTTCTCACATCTCCATGTGGAACGATTCGGATCACATCGTCCTGTACAATACAAAGTGAGCCGCATCCAATAGTGTTACCAGGATAAGGTACCCAGCCTTATCCATATACTATAGACCGTTTTGACTGACTACTTGAGCCTGATCCACAATCATGTCATACATGAAGCTCAAGTACTCATATTAAGCCAAGGGTGTTGGTCATTGGTATAGGTTAAACCAAACACGTTTCACTTTATTCCAGTAAACTCTTTTACTGAATAAAACTAATAACTCTTTATTCTAAATAGAATATTTACAAACATAACAGTTTACAAACCACGAGTTTTAGGACATAAAACCCAACAAACTCCCACTTGGACTTAAACGTCCGTGGTGTACATGTTAGGTGGAGAAAACTAATATATCATATATCAGAAGCTTTCTCCCACTGTCCTCTCCAGCAACTCGGAGCCCTAGACTCTTCTAGGTGTCTCTCAAACACTTTAGCCATGAGAGACTTAGTAAACTAATCAGCATGAAGTACTAAAAGGCTTTCCATGTGACCATCACATCTCCTCATAGTACTAACTGCGAGCTCAACTTATAAACCTATTGCTGCTTCACAAGCTGCAAATAGACTTAACTACCAACGAGGAATCAGCAATACAACTCTTGTATTCTACTCCTCTAAGTACAATGACAAAACTTTAACCGGAATCCAATCCAATTGGACTAATATTACTGACAGCTCCCACTGCATAGCACATATCGGGTCATGTATCTCAAAAGATACATCTGACCTCCAATATGTAAATGCACTTGGGTGCATCTCGTATCCTCAACACTTGAGGTGTCTTAGGAAACCATTTCCATAGACCATCGAATATTGACAACAACTTGTCAATAAAAGATTTTAGAGACAACACTAGCGATTTGTTCTTACGACTCAGATCAAGCTGAATCCTTAGAACAAACAAAGTCTACCTCCAGATCAACTATTTGGGAGTGGGTCGCTAGTTTATGCTAAAAGTCAGTAATAAATCCTACATCATTCTCAATGATTAGGACAAAATTACGGGAAGATATTATGAAAGCTTTAACATTGATTAAACACTTGTCCAACAAGTTTTATCAATGTAATGTTCAAAACCATAAGATTTGAAAAACAAACCTTATAAATCAGAATATAGATGCTTATTTCAATTCATAAATGGATTGAAGAAGCTCGCAAACAATTTACTCTTAATCCTGAATAATGTATCTCCCTAGTTGAGACTAATAGATACTCTATCAAGATAGCTAGTCTTGATATCCATTTACCTTATCCTATCAGATAGAACAGGGCAATGGATACGAGTATTCTATATAACTTACATCTGACAACAAGAAACAAAGTTAATACACAATTAACCCCTTCTCTTCGGGACAATCCCTTTGCCAGAAAGTCAAGTCTTAGAGGTTTTCACCTCATAGAATTGGTCTGTAAACCTCTTGAAGATTCATGGTTTTGAGCCACTGGTTCTTGTTTATGAACTCACTGTCATCATCAATATGATAACTAGAGTCATAAAACAAACTAATACAGCAGGCCGAATTATCTCATAATTCTCCCACTGCATCAAAGCTTTCTCAACACTTGAGATGAACCAGCTAAACTAACAACCATTGTTAATTTATAATTTAGCTTTCAATATAACAAGATAAGTCTTAACTTTTTAGTTGTTACCAAGTTTAATAGAACATATCAGTATACATCTTTTGTGAAATGAACCATTCATTTATAAAAACAAAAGATACTATATACATAAAGTGTTCAACAAAAACTTGAGTTTATAGACAATAATTACAACACTTGAAATTATTTCTATACAAACAACTACTAACAAGCAAGCTCCCACTGTATAAAGTGCGAAGACGTCTTCATAAGGCATCTTCGTCAAGAAACAGGCAGACAGGAACTAGTTTCCTGAAAAGAATAACAAACATTATTAGTGGTTCCTGAATCAACATTCAGGTATGACAATCATATCCCACATGAAATGTTTAGACAAAAGATAAATCATATTTACCTTGTCGTTCATTCTGTGCCTTTTTCTCCGCAAGGTATTTAGGGCAGTTTCGCTTCCAGTGCCCTTCTTCACCACAATGAAAACACTTTCCACTGTGTGTAGCTTTTACCTTGCCTACAACTAGGATTTTGCCCTTCCTGGCACTTCTCTTCTTCTTGTGAATAATCTTATTACTCACAGTAAGAGGTTCAGATTTAGTCCCAGACCCAGACCCTTTCTGGAACTTCACAGAAGTGGTAACATTTACCTCCTTCTCCTTTCCTTTCGAGGTATGCAGGGACTGATAAATCTGAAGCTCGTTCAGAAGAGACGTCAGATTGTATTCTATCTTGTTCATGACCATATTGGTCCTGAAGTGCAGGAAACTCTTCGGAAGAGATTCCAAGATAAATCCAACCTGACCTTGTTCGTCGACGGTTGCCCCATTTACTTCTGCAGTATTGAAGTACACCATCATGTTAAGGACATGTTCCCTAACAGAGGTTCCTTCAGCCATATGGCAGTTGTAAATGTGCTTGAGGGCTTCATACCTAAGAGATGAGGAAGGCTTTCCAAACATCTCTTGTAGTGAAGCCATGATTTCCTTAGCGGAAACCATCCCCTCATGCTTCCTTGACAAAACATCAGATATGCTTGCCAGGATATAAACTCGAGCTTTATCGTTAGCTCGAATCCAACCGTCATATGCTTCACGAACAGTTCGTGAGGCATTTGAACCAGGAACCGGAGGACACTCCTCCGTTAAGACAAATCTTAGGTTGTCGAGAACCAAAACTGCATCAAGGTTCGACTTCCACGTCCCAAAATTTTCACCGGTTAATTTGTCGTGAGCTAACAACTGAATAAAAGAGCTCGACATGCTGAAAAAGAATGTAAAACTATTAGTGAAACGGTTTTAACCTATTTAAACCAATTAAGAGGTTTAACAGTAAATAAAGTACCCAAACTCTTTATTTACATGCAACGATACTTTAGTGAGTTAGAATGGTCGCTACCTAAGGGTAAACGAGCACTCCTTCACTAAACCAAGACATTCTTGACTAAATGCTAACTCCAGAATAACTCATATTCCTATAGCATCTTAGTTATCGTTTTTGGTCAAGATTTACTAACTCCTTAGCAAATCTCGTAAGTGTGACCCTCCATTTTTAGAACGCACAGGACGGCCCCAACAGTGCAACCTAAGGGAATGTCAGAGTTGGGAATGGCCCTATGTTTCTTTATCCATAAATGGTGACTGACTTGTTCAACTCCCATGAAACGGCCCTTCTAAGGGATTGGTGCCACCAAGGGCACCTTGCAGGCGGAACATGGGAATCTCACGGTTCAATCCAATGGAGGAGACCATAGGATGTACTGACGTACTTCCTTCTCCCACTTACTATAGATACTTACTCCATTCACCTTGCTATTTGAAAGTTGCAAATACCATCCTAAGGGGGTTGCCACATTAGCAACACGAGGCCGAGCAAAATTCTCACGTTGTGAACTATACAGAGTGCGTAGCAGGAGAGGGATATATCATATATTTCTTCTCAACACATCTACTAAGCATCATAAACGGTTTTTAGGGTAAACTACTCAGGTTTTATCTGGCTAAGTTAATAAGACCTTAAGTCTAGGCAAACTATTTACCTGAGATGTCTAGGTTATAAACTCTTTACTAACCTCACACCTCTCACGCATGCTCATAAAGCCTGATTAACTTTACTCAAGTACCGGATCGTCCCCAGGTAGGAGGTGTTCCGTAAATCGTCAACTTAAATACCTCCAACCTCGAACAGGATTTCACCAGGTGAGTTTCTCATAACCTTAGCATTTACGAGATTTCGACCTATTCATCTAATGAACCTGATCGAACCATTAACCCTAAATGAACATGCTCTTTTCTTTGTTATAGATTTTAAAAGTTTAAGTCATTTTTACAACACTTGCAAAAACTAGACTTACTACAACAAACTTCTATATGCTTCTCAAACATACATTCGCTAAGGCATGACAAATTGAATATTTAACTTCATAATCAATATAACACTTATATCGATTATGCTCTTAAATATACAACTCCTAATTCATAAATTAATATAACACTTATATCAAAAGTTTATGAATTAAGCATGCATCCTATACATTATAACAATTATAACATACAATAATGCATCTTGGTTGGATGTTTAATTTCATAATTAATATAACACTTATATTAATTATTCTATTAAGCAAACAACAACTAATTCATGAATTAATATAACACTTATATTAATACTCATGAATTAAACATGCATCTAATACATTATAACACTTATAACATAATACCAATGCATGGAGCATGCTTTCTATGGTGGGATTTTAAATCTATATGGCATACGTTATGCACATACAAACATGGATTTTAATTAAAACATACATTCACAATGCATAATTAATTAAACACACTAAAGTGGATCGATTTTGGCATTTAGCAAGCAATAACTATTTTATTACAAGCTTGAACAACAAGCTAAGTCTTGAGCCGACTTCGAACTCTTCGCACCGCCTTTGACCAGCTTGCTTCCTCCGAACGCTTCGGCTAATTTCTCTTCGAATTTCTCCTCGTAATGCCCAGAACAAGTTTGAACTTATACCGAACATTTCGGCGAGTTCCAAACTCAAGCTTCTTTCACAAAGAAACCTATATGGACTCTAATGACTCTTAAAATACAGACTCTTCCGCACGCATTAAAGCCCATACATTCTCGGGCAATTACAAATAACGAAATTCAAATAGAAACTATGCCAAAATCGATATTCACTTTAGACATCCATTCAGAAACAATTTCTAAAATAAAATACCCACCAACTTAAATTGATGCAAATTGAGTTAATCACAAAATCGCTCTCATACCAATTGATGGAGCGTTTTACCGCAGCGGAACGCGATTTCGGACCGATGAAACTCTAATTTCATCAATTTAACAAATAAAAAACATGCTCAAAAGACGGAAATAAGAAATTAGAAATACATACCCTTGTAGCTCCAATTTCTTCAAATCTGTCGGCCGTTCCTCGTCACGAACTCTTCCGACCTCTTCTCACGAACGCCCCGAGGACCACCCAGGTAGTCCCGCAATCCTCGGCGCCGCGCAACGGAGTTGTGGGACTCCGAATAGAAGAGAAAAGAAAAAGAAAAAAAAGGAAGAAAGAAGAAGAACAACAAAGGACAGAGGCTAAAAGAAAAAAAACTTAGTTTTTTTTTTCTTTCGTATACCCTCTGCCTATCTACTTTGCCATCCAAAGAATTGCAAAAAACTCAATTCTTATCTTCACTTTGATGGCCCAAGTCATTTCATTTGGCCATGCCAAATGGCAGCCATGCAAAAAAGGCATAATATATATATATATATATATATATATATATATATATATAAAATAAAATTATTAATTAAAATCAATTCACAATTAATTTTAAATAATAATAAATATTTTATAAATAAAAAATATATATATATATTTAATTAATTAAACATTTTAATTAATTAATATTATTTAATTCAATATCGAATATTAATTAAATAATATGCCCAAACCCGGTTTTCGGAAAACCGACTTTTTTGCACATGAATCCTATTCATGTTTTAGACCATTCCCATATTTAAATCATATTTAAATATGTCCATCATTCTTCCATAGACCGAATTTGAACAATTCAAATTCTTTATCTTTTTCTTTTATTTTCTCTTATATTGTTGCACGACGTTATCCGAGCTAGCCAGGAGAACCTAAAGGACCTACAGATCATGAGCTCCAACGATACGAGATTATTCGGTCAAAACTCTTTTAACCCGAATCAATCAACTTTCGTTAACCCCCGGAGACTCCACTATAGTCCGAGGGTTGCACTCTCCTCACTGTAGATATATTGTGTCCTCTGATATAACCGTCACGGGCAAGTCGACCCTTCACAGGTTGTTCGTAATCACAGCTGGGTCATTTAAACCGTTTAACCCCTGCATTACGTCTTGTTCCTTAAGTACCACTGACACCTCTAATGAACAATAGATCAGTGGTCCAACCAACAGATCAATTAACTCTCTCATCACATGAGAGTGTGAGCGCTCATTGTTCAAGCCCCGGAGTCAGCTATTAAGGGAACAACCTATCTACTAACCCTGAAGAGCGGGTTAGGAGTGAACTCCAATCTTGCTTTACTATGTCCCCAGCTACCTATTCGACTTTATCCCCAAGATAGTAGGCTTATTGAGTCGGCGCTAATGGGCCACTCTCACCCGTGCAAGTCAAAGGATACTATCGAATAAGCAGGAGTTCATAGCGAGCTCAGGATTGAGATCGAGTTACCTAGGCCATCAATATGTATAAGTCGGTCTCATCAGTAAACGGAGTTATAAAGAGAGAGCGACTTAATACGCGGTTCGGTCTTATGTAAACTCTTTACACAGGACGCCCTCACTTCTCACATCTCCATGTGGAACGATTCGGATCACATCGTCCTGTACAATACAAAGTGAGCCGCATCCAATAGTGTTACCAGGATAAGGTACCCAGCCTTATCCATATACTATAGACCGTTTTGACTGACTACTTGAGCCTGATCCACAATCATGTCATACATGAAGCTCAAGTACTCATATTAAGCCAAGGGTGTTGGTCATTGGTATAGGTTAAACCAAACACGTTTCACTGTATTCCAGTAAACTCTTTTACTGAATAAAACTAATAACTCTTTATTCTAAATAGAATATTTACAAACATAACAGTTTACAAACCACGAGTTTTAGGACATAAAACCCAACAGGTTTGACGTGTTAGGCTCTCTTGGAGAAAAAAATAAAAAAAAAGTTGTTCAAAAGAAAAGAAAATGGGTACAAAGTACTCAAAGAAAAGAATAAAAATTAGGCCTTATGTTTTGTTGCTATTCCTATCACTAAAAGCCGTTAGACTGTTCTTATCGCCATAAGTAGGGGGAAAACGAGTTATAGGACTATATAAGGTTGTTCCGGGCTTGCATGAGCTAGGGTGAGAGGTGCTAAACACACACACACGTAAGGGAATAGGAGTTTAAATTTTGAAATGATTTCAACGTTTGCATGCATTTGATGGTTTTGAATTTATTACAAGTACCTTGTTTCACAAGCATTGAGATTAGAGTCCAAGCATGCATTTGATTCTTTAGAGATTATTTAAGAGTATACCTTGCTCGGGGACTAGCAAGATTTAGGTCGGGGGTATTTTGATAGCTCCATAATAGAGCTATCTTAATGTCCCTAATTCTAGCTAAAACCATGACATATATTGATTAAAATGCTTTCTTATAGGTGATTTCATGGTGAAGAGCTCGGGAAGTCCATTGATGATTTTCGGGGCTAAAAAGGTCATTTAAGAGGTTTCGGGAAGTGTTCAGGTCAAAACGATAGGCCAAACGGAGCCCGGGAGCCAAAACGACCCAAAAGTGGGCTAAGAGCCGAGAGGGCAGCGCCCAGGCGCTCAACGAACGCAGCACGCGCGCGCGCCCGCGCGCGCCACCGCACGCCCGCTCCGCCTCGCCCGTTCCGCCTCGCCCGCGCGCCCGTCATTGAAAATCCGCGTGCGACCAAGCGTCTAGACGCTAGCTCGACGCTGCCCCGACGATTCCCGAAGATAGACGAGCCTCAGCGTCGAGCGCGCGTCTCAACGCTCACTCAACGCCGACAGCGTCGAGACGCTGGCCTAGCGTCTCGACGCCCCGAAGTCTGAAGCGCTCATTTGATGTTCCACCCGAGAGCAAGCGTCGAGCGCAAGCGTCTAAACGCTCGCTCGACGCCGCGCGCAGCAGCCAACTTAGGGCACAGCGTCGAGACGCTGGCCTAGCGTCTCGACGCTCCGAGCTTAAAAAGCGTGAAAACGCAATTTTCAGCCTGATTCTATTACCCTTCTTCTTCCTCAAGCTTCTCCTCTCGGGTCCAAGGCGATTTTCCACCATTTTTGTACTTCTTCTCCTTCTTGTGCATGATTCCAAGCTCTTCCATGGGGGATTGGATTAATTCATCCTCCATGGAAGGCTAAACCAAGGTAAGTGCTTAATTTTGAGCTTTGGGTTGTAAATTATGGATGTTTGGGGAGATTTTCCCCTTTGTGAATGTTGAGACATTTAGCTTGTTTATGCATTTCTTGCTTGTTCTTCATACAATCTAGCATGTGTAGCTAAATTAGGTTGACGCCCTAGTTCCTATGCATGATAGAGGGCTAAAGGTTGGGACGTATAATTGCCTATACCGCTAGGTAGCACGGGTCTAAGCATGGCTAATTAGTTCGGCCCAAAGTGACATTGGTAAACTGAATTAATTAACGTTTTCATGTTAGGCTTAAGGCAAGAGAGAAACCGGGTTAGTCTTAGGATTAGGCCGTCGCAATGTTCCCGTCACTGGCACGTAGTTGATTTAGGGGTCGCTACCTTAGATAGATTATTGGCCAAGTTTAATTAGAATTGCACGGGTCTAATTAAATCCTTGGGTCATTTGAGTTAGAAATAACTAAATGAATTGTGTGCTTGAGCATGACTAACGCGTTAAATGCATCGATGATCCGAACATCCATAACGAGCAATTCCATTTCTCGAAGTTAAGCACAACCGTTTAATTTTTGCACGTTGCCGTTTAATTTTCCGTTAGCATATTAGGAGCTCCCTTCCCCCAAAACCAAATTACCATTCTTTAATTCGTGCATTCTTTTATTTCTAGCAAATTAGACTTAGTTAGATTAAATTTCTTATTTCCCTGTGGATCGACCCTGTTGCCACTTAGCTACAAATAGCTCGGTGTACATCGGGTTTATAAATTGTATTTTGGCAAGCCTCGACAGCTTGAATTTGGAGTACCCCAAAAGTACATCTACCAGCAAGTCATATAATTCACAATACATAAACAATCATTAAACACACAACATGCCAACAGGTAGATAGAAGCAACTTACCTAACGCAATCCTAAAACAACCCAACACTTTAACCCTTACTTTGGACGCTCCAAAACGAACCTAAGCAACAAAGATAAATTCAAGCAGTTAGGAACCAAAAAACAGCACCTTAAGCTATCCTTAAAGGGTCTAAATGGACTCTTACCACTTGTAGTTCACCTAAACTGACTCAAATCTAACTGGTGGATAATCATGGAGTGTTTGGAATGATTTGGAGCTGTAAACACAAAGTTTCCGCAAATTAGAATTGAAAAAACACCACCTACAAGATAAATTAAAGAAATTAGAACAAGGTTTTCCTACTAAATCTACTGATGTAGTTCAAGAAACACAAAAACTCCTTTCTTAAGTATTTCAAAAGTTCAACCCACTATAAACCTTCAAAACAGAAACCACCTTGGTTGTAGTTCAACTTTAGATTGTAGTACATCCAATTATAAATGTAAAGTTAAACCTATTTTTATAAGAATTTTGTTTTCGATTTTCTGTTTCTAAAAATAACTTCTTTCTAAACATGTTTTAAAAATCCTAATCCAAATTCAAGTACTGAAGTGATAATAGTAACAGTTAAAAATCTAATTTTGGTAGCTTAACTTATTTTCAGAGAGTTAGAAGTTGGGTTATGCTCATCCAAACTAGCTTAACTTTTAAATAGGCCTAAATGATGCATCTAATTAGTAGCCTAAGATTTTCGATCCATGGTATATTTGCACTTTAAGGAAGCAACGAACAACAATTTTACTAAGGTTAAGACTATAGATTAACTAGAATACCCTCAATTCTACCTGACACTTGTCTATAAAGATGAGTTTCTCGGTAATAAATGCAAATAAAATAGAGAAACAATTGATCTAAAGATGACTAATGTTCGTACTTTGTCACAACAATATCGAAACAAAAGCCTGAAAATAGATATGGGTCATATGGCAAAGCAACAAGCAAGATTAATGAACCATAAGAAGCTATCAGCTACCGACTAGAGATCAAAAAGAAAAGACAAGTAGAAGGTTCACACATACAGAGAGGCTGATGTTCTGCAATAGTTCAAAACTAGATAGATGTCTAAGTAAAATTTTCCATGATATAATACAAAAAAAACAACAACATGGTATTTTAGTTGCGTTTAGCGAAGAACTTTAGAATCTATGAAAAAGAAAAAAACTATGTAGAATTTTAATAAAAAAAAATTGGTTGAACAAAATTAAAAAATTTAATAAACCACTTTAAAAATTTGATAAACCACAAAGACAAATGATTATATTTCCACAGTAACGATACTTTATAGGATAAAGACTCACTGATAGTGGGAATGGTGGTCACAATTTCTCAGAGGTTGAGCTTGTACAAGATCGTGGTCTTACCAGCAGCATCAAGACCCACCATCAAAATGCGCATCTTTTTCTTAAAAAAAAGCCTACCAAAAAGCTTCGTAAAGGTCAACCCCATTTTTGCTTCTCTCTAATGACTTATTCACCGGAAAGCAAGACAAATTAAAATCAGAAAGCAAACATTTAGAATTGTTGGGATTATGAAACAAATAGATACCAAAGAACGAATACCCAATGAATTATCATGAATCATCAAAACACAACCTCAAAAGAAGAAGGGAAAAGCAAAACCGCAATGAACCACCAAATAGATTTAAATTTGCCATAACTTGAACCAATCAATGAGTACTGAAATAATCTAGTACTGAAGGTATTTCAGAATTGGTATCCCATTCCTTGATACTGTATAGTGTAGAAAATATAAATAGTTGAACAAGTATTTTAGGAGTTGGTTAGTTCTATAAATAGTTGAGTAACTATTTTAGGAGTTTATGTTAGTTCTATATTAGGAAATAAGTTGTTCTTTAGTTCCTATTTTCTTGTCATTAGTTACTCTAGTTGGTTATCTTTGTATGTATATATTGCCTCTCTTTGGCTCATCAAATAATCAAGTGATTCTATTCACCAAAACTTCATGGTATCAGAGCCTTGTTAGAAAGCTAAAACCAAATCGTGTTTAGTTTTGTTTTTCGGAAAAAACAGGCCCGAAAACCAAAAAGTTATTCCTCCCAAATCTGCACATCCTTCGGTGGTATACCCATCCAGACCCGTTGCAGCCCCTCTAAAAGAGTTCTTCCTCCCAAATCTGCACATCCTTCGGTGGTATACCCATCCAGACCCGTTGCAGGCCCTCTAAAATATACATCCAGATCCTTTGGCGTTTTTTAGCCGAACCAGACCGACCCAAACTTAACCCGAACCAGATCGACCCAAACTAAACCTGAACCATACCGAACCAAACCAAACCAAACCCAACCCGAACCTAACCGAACCAAAAAAAGATACCGTGATGAATACACAACCAGAAAGCACGCCTGACAGCTTAGAAACCAACCCTCAGAAATCCTTCATCGCCGGAAAAAATGTGGAGAACGATCGTGTATACATGTTTATTGCAGGGGTTAATAAAGAACTTGATGAGGTGAAGGGGAGAATTCTTGGGAGAAGTCCGCTGCCCTCAATCCGAGAAGCTTCACAAGAGCAGCCCATCAAATCGGGTCAGCCACAATTCACAAAGGATCAGATAGAGCAACTCATTAAACTACTCCAAGTCTCACAAAAAACACCTAGCCCTAGCCCCAATTCTGATATTCCTTCATGTTCCTTTGCTCAAAATGGTAAAGCTGTCTCTATTTCCTCTTACTTATGTTCCACCAATAATAACACTTGGATCATCGATTCAGGTGCCTCTGACCATATGACAGGCAACTCTGTCTTTTTCCAGACCTATAAACCATGTGCAGGCAATAGAAAAGTTCGAATAGCTGAGGGATCTTACTCAGCAGTTGCAGGGATAGGAGACATAAAAATCTCACCTTCCTTATCTTTATCTAGAGTTCTACATGTTCCTAATTTGTCCTGCAATCTCATATCTATCAGCAAAATAACCCATGACCTTAATTGTAGTGCTAATTTCCTTTCATCTCATTGTGTTTTTCAGGATTTGGCAACGGGGAGGATGATTGGCAATGCTAGGGAACGCGATGGTCTCTATTTATTTGAAGGGGGAAAACACTCGAATAAAGAAGGTTTAGAGAACTCCTGCCTGCAAATTATTTCCATTCCTGGCGATAAAGAAATTTATTTACAACATTTTCGACTAGGTCATCCTAGTTTTCATTATTTGAGAAAATTGTTTCCTGATTTATTTAGAAATAAAGATCCCTCGTTGCTCCAATGTGAGATATGTGCTTTAGCAAAACATCATAGGAACACATATTCTCCACGTGCATATAAGCCTTCCAAACCTTTTTCTCTCATACATAGTGATATTTGGGGTCCATCTAGAATATCAACGTATAATGAAAAAAAATGGTTTGTTACATTAATTGATGATCACACGAGAGTCAGTTGGGTGTATTTGTTAAAAGAAAAATCAGAGGTTGAATCTGTTTTCAAACGCTTTTACAATATGATTCAAACTCAATTTAACACAAACATTCAAATGATTAGGAGTGATAATGGGAGAGAATATTTTGCAAAAGTTTTGGAAATTTTTTTTAAAGAAAAAGGAATTATTTATCAAAGTTCTTGCACAGATACACCACCACAAAATGGCATAGCAGAGAGGAAAAATAGACATATATTAGAAGTCACTCGTAGTTTAATGTTTTCAACAAAAACACCAAATTATCTTTGGGGGGATGCTGTTCTTCATGCCACATATTTAATAAACCGTATGCCATCAAAAGTGTTAGATTTTAAAACTCCTATCAGCATATTAAAAAGAGAATTTCCAAAATCATGAGTGTTTCATTCTATGTCATTAAAAAATTTTGGGTGTTCTGTGTTCATTCGAAATCCTAATAGGAATGCAAGTAAATTAGATCCTAGAGGATTAAAGTGTGTGTTTGTAGGGATAGCTCCAACTCAACGTGGTTACAAGTGTTTTGATCCTTCTAGTCGAAAATTATTTGTTACCATGGATACCCTGTTCTTTGAAAATCAACCGTTTTTTAACACTCATTTTCAAGGGGAGATAAATCAGGAAGTTCTAAAGGAAAATTCGTTTGAGCTTGATGTTTTAATACCTAATTTCGTGTCACCGGTTATTAGGAATGACACTCTAATAAGTAAGGAATCGGTTGACTTGGAAGTTTTAAATTCACCAGAAAATTCTCAAGTAAACAAAGAACCAATTGACTTGGAAAATTTAGATCCCGAAAATATTAGTGATAATGAGCCCACAATTTTAATACCACAAAATCAGCCAAGTATCACTAAACCGATAACCTATGTGGAAGGAAATAATAACCAGGCAGGCAGATCATATGGCCGAGTTTACGAGAGGAGATTCCCAAATCAAGGAATAAAGACGGTTGCACCTCCGGCAAGCCATGAATCCGAACTGGAGCTAGAACCTGAGACCAACGGTGAATCTCTTATTAAAACTTTTAGTGATCTTGATTTACCAATTGCCATTAGGAAAGAAAAACGTTCTTGTGTTAAATATCCTACATCTACCTTTGTGTCTTATTCTAAATTATCCTCTGCTTTTTCAACCTTTTCAACAAATGTATCGTCTATTGTCATTCCGAGTAGTATACAGGAGGCTCTATCTAAACCAGAGTGGAGGAAGGCTGTATTTGAAGAGATGGATGCTCTTGAGAAGAATCAGACGTGGAAGGTAGAGGAGCTCCCGAAGGGAAAGCCTACGGTGGGATGTAAGTGGGTGTTTACGCCGAAATTCAATTCAGATGGTACCCTAGAGCGATACAAGGCAAGGCTTGTAGCTAAAGGATACACACAGACATATGGTATTGACTACACTGAAACATTTGCTCCAGTTGCTAAACTTAACACTGTGAGAATTTTGTTATCAGTTGCAGCAAATCGAGAATGGCCTCTCAGGCAATTCGATGTGAAGAACGCCTTTTTAAACGGCAAGTTAGAAGAGGAAGTCTATATGACCCCCCCTCCGGGATTCGAAGATCAGTTTAACTTCAAGATCTGTAGGTTGGAGAAAGCTCTTTATGGTTTGAAACAGTCACCCCGAGCCTGGTTTGACAGATTTACTCAGTTTGTTAAACATCAAGGATACACACAAGCACAATCAGACCATACGCTCTTCATGAAGTTCTCAAGTGAAGGGAAAATTGCTATCCTGATTGTGTACGTTGATGATATAATCTTGACCGGGGATGATCAAGTGGAGTTGAAGAATTTGAGGGAGAAGCTTGCCAAAGAGTTTGAAGTAAAAGACTTAGGAGAATTGCGATATTTTCTAGCCATGGAGATTGCAAGGTCAAAAAAGGGTATAGTGGTCTCACAGAGAAAGTATATCCTAGATTTATTGAGAGATACCGGGATGAGTGGATGTAGGCCTGCTGACACACCCATAGACCCAAACCAAAAACTTGGTGACATCAAGCAGGGAGTTCCAGTCAATGTACAACAATACCAACGACTTGTTGGGAGACTTATTTACCTTGCTCACACACGACCAGATATTGCATTTGCTGTAAGCATGGTTAGTCAGTTTATGCATGCTCCGTATGAAGAACACCTTGAAGCAACTCACCGGATATTGAGGTACTTGAAGAGTTGTCCAGGAAAGGGTCTATTATTTCGTAAAACCGAAAGCAGAAATGTAGAGGCATGCACTGATGCAGACTGGGCAGGTTCAATACTGGATAGAAAATCTACCTCTGGTTACTGTACCTATGTGTGGGGTAATTTAGTAACATGGAGGAGTAAGAAACAAAATGTTGTGGCGAGAAGTAGTGCGGAGGCTGAATACAGGTCAATGGCTAATGAAGTATGCGAAGTATTGTGGATCAAACGTGTACTCGGAGAATTAAAGCTGGAAATCAACCCCCCAATTAAGTTATTTTGTGACAACAAAGCTGCGATAAGTATCGCTCATAATCCGGTGCAACATGACCGGACCAAGCATATCGAAGTTGATCGACATTTCATAAAGGAAAACTTGGAAAATGGAACCATCTGCATACCGTTTGTGACTACAAAGGAGCAAACAGCAGATATTCTAACCAAGGGATTATTTAGGCCGACATTTGAGATACTTGTAAACAAGTTGGGTATGCATGACATTTATGCACCAACTTGAGGGGGAGTGTAGAAAATATAAATAGTTGAACAAGTATTTTAGGAGTTGGTTAGTTCTATAAATAGTTGACTAACTATTTTAGGAGTTTGTTAGTTCTATATTAGGAAATAAGTTGTTCTTTAGTTCCTATTTTCTTGTCATTAGTTACTCTAGTTGGTTATCTTTGTATGTATATATTGCCTCTCTTTGGCTCATCAAATAATCAAGTGATTCTATTCACCAAAACTTCATATAGCATAACATGCCAAAATATTGAAATTATAAGGTGCAACAAATTATATGAAGCTCTACCTCCATCATTCTTCTAGATATGATCATGAAGAAAATTGGTAGTACAATAATATTTTTTTATCTGTCTGTCTGCTTGCATAGATGCTTCAAAATCATAGACATTCATTTATCATGCACCTAAAAATTTCTTGATGTAAATAAAAATTTGAGTAGGAAGCTTAAAGTTCACTTTTAAGTTCTAACCAAGGTCAAATTAAAGAACAAGTAGAGAGGAAGATCGGTCTTTCTGTGGAACTAAAATTTATGTAAGGTAGTACTGATCAAATAACAAATGAATGCTCTCTCTAAAGAATTTTAAAAATAATTGTATACAAAGTGCATCAAACTGGGAGCTAAAAACAACACGATATCAACAAAGAGGTCTCCTCTCAATCCAAAATTTCCAAAAAGATTGTAGAATCTGCAGTGAACTACAAATTATTGGCCTAGCGCACAAATTCATGAGACTTGATAGAATTCACTTGTTTAAATTGTTGGAAGTCGCTGGAGCTAATTATCGTACATAGAACCAAGATATTGACAGCACAAGAGAATCATACCCGTTTCATAGGGGAAAGAACGATTACTTCCTTCGAGTTGAGGTCACATAGCATGCAAGCATAATCACTTCTTACACTACACATAACAATCACAACTAAAAATCTAAACTTGAAGTAGTTAACCCACCAAAGTAAAATAGAGAACACCTAACCACCCAAGGAACATTACTAAGCTCATTAAGTTAGCTTCATAACAATTGAAGAAAACCTTAACCAAGAAAAGAGGCAAAATCCTTAAACCCCAAACAACAATTTTAAACAAAGAATCTAAACTATAAACAGAGAACCCCCAATATAGAAAATGAGCAACTAAATACTGAGTAGCTGACTATGTCATACTGTAAGTAGTTCTGAGTAACTCGTGGAGAATGAAGAAAATTAGAATCCCAAACATATAATTCTGATTTGATTGTATTATATTGCTTCACACAATTGTTTCCTAAAAAAGATACAAAAATGAAGTTCTCATTTTCAGCTTGAACTACACTTGGAGGAAATACACGAAACACTCAATTTTCCTCTAAGTGTAGTTCAATTTCCAGATGTCTATTTAACTCCCACCCTACTAATTCCCTCTAACTTGGCTTAACTCAAGAAATACCTACACAAACAAGAACATCTAAACGAAAATACCTAATTCACAACTCAAAATTGAACAGTCCAGACATGAAATAGAGTAGGAAAAAAAAAACAGAAACGTACTCGGCAAGAGAACCTGGGTCTCTCAAGATCTAGACGAAGCCAACTACAGCAACACCGTCCAGGACGGCTTTGGGATCTTCAATGTTGGCGTCCTTGTAGAGGTCGGGGTTTCCAAGCCCAAACTCGCTCTTGACCTGCACCCTGACGAGCGACATCTTCCTCTGATTTCTCTTAGCTACTCTCTCACCCTCTGCATTTCAGGAATTGAAGGTGTGAATGAACCCCCAATTTTAAACAAAGTTCTTCCTCGCCCTCTAGGGCGTGGGTCTTCCTCGACTCTTTTATTATTATTTATTATTTATTTTTTTTCTCTTTTAAGGAAATTATAATGGATAGCAAAATAAATTTTGCTGATGGAAAATTTGGCTACACTTTATTTGACTTTGCAAATATGGAAAAAAATTTAAATTTTATTTTTTTATATATTCCTAATTTACCCTCCTAAGGAAAATTTAGTTAAGACTCACCTACAATTATGCATTTTATAATTCGCGTGCTTCAGTTTTCTTTTCATGCCATAAACAGAATCTCAACTTGCAACACTACGGAAATCATCTATTGCAAACTTCGCAACTCATCTCTGGAAAATTTCTTCTGTTCTGAATCGTTCGCAAATTTCTTCCATTCTCCAGAAAATTCCTTCGAATCTCTCTTTGGAATACTATAGAAAATCTATCAGCGGCTTAGACTTGCTCTGTTTTTTGGCTGAGTGTTACAAGCCCTAAAATTGAGGAAAAATTGTATTCAAGAAGGTGTGAATTTCAGTTTCCATCTTTCTGTCTTTTGGCTGATTGCTACTAGTTATCTTGATTTTGTAATTTTTCATTCTTCTATTGTTCTAGCTACAAGATAAACACGGGTTCATATTGTGAATTTCCGTTTCTATTTCTTTGTCCCAATCGTTCTTCTTCTTTTTTCTCTATTATGCTTAATCAAAAGTTGAATTTATAGTTCAATTTCTATAGTCAACATGTTTTAACAAGAAAAAGAAGATCGATCTTATTAGCTTTAAATTCTTATTCAATTGACGAAATTCATTTACATAGTTGATGAGATTCAATTTTCTGTTCATTGTATATGAGTTCGACAAAAAATTGAATTACAATGAGTACCAGTTAATTAGAATATATATCTTCCACGGTTTTTGTTATTTTCAACGATTTTTTTTTGTTATTTTATTTTGATTTAGAGCGATTTTAGTTCAGTTAGTTGAATTTCATTGTGGATTAGGAATTTAAGTTGTGGTCACAATTGATATACCTAAAATTTGGTGTATCAATTATATAAATGATTTACCTAATATTTGAGGAATCAATAGTTGTGACGGATACACAAAAACTATCAGTTATACAACTGATTTACTTAATATTTGGTATATCAGTTATATACCTGATTTACCATACATTTGGTGTATCAGTTATAAAATCGATTTATCCTATATTTTGTGAATCAGTTATAGAACTGATTTACCTTGTATTTTATGTACCAGTTTTTTTTTTACTAGAATATTTTATGTATCAATTGTGAATGATACATCAAATATTTGTATTTTTGGTGAATTAGTTATAGAACTGAATTACCTTGTATTTGATGTATTAGTTGTGAATGATACATCAAATATTTGTGTTTTTATTAGTTATTTCAAATTAGTTATAACTTATTATAACTTTTATGTTTGCATTATAATGCAGTGATGATTAAGCTGGCAATAGTTATTTTACACCGTGGTGAATGAGATGATCGAATTTGTTATGTGAATTATAAAACTATTGGAGTTTTGGTTGAAGAAGTGATGACCTTTCAGAATTTTCTGAATTTGATACGAAAGGAAATCATATTTGATGGCTCTATTCAACTTTCAATTTTATTGAATTTAGGGAGTAATGATGTTCAAAATGTTGGGAAGATTATTGAAGATAAAGATGTATCTTGGTTTTTAACTCTAGTTAAGGATCAAAGCACAAGCATGAGATATCCTTTAGTTGCTCATGCTAGTGATATGCACTTGGAATTGTCCTCTAGCGGTGATTTCGAAATTTTCAGGGATATTCATATCAATAATATTTCTTCTATACAAGGAGAAAGATTTATTTGCTAGTAAGGAAATTTTGTTAAGAGCATTCCATTTTATGACTGTTAAGAAGAAATTTCATTATATTTGGTGTATCAGTTGTAGAACTGATTTACCTTCTATTTGGTGTATCAGTGACGACTGATTTACCTTAAATTTGGTGTATAGTGTTACTACTGATTTACCTTATATTTGCTGCATCAGTTGTACAACTAATTTAAATTATATTTGGTATATCAGTTCTATAACTGATTTACCTTATATTTGGTGTATCAGTTCTACACCTGATTTACATTATATTTGGTGTATCAGTGTTACAACTGATTTATCGTATATTTGGAGTATTAGTTGTACAACTTATTTACCTTATATTTGGTGTATAAGTTCTACACCTGATTTACTTTATATTTAGTGTATCCGTGTTACAACTGATTTACCTTATATTTGACGTATCACTTGTACACCTGATTAACCTTATATTTAGTGTAACAGTTCTACACCTAATTTACCTTGTATTTGGTGTGTCAAGTGTACAACTGATTTACTTTATATTTGATGTATCAGTGTTACAACTAATTAACCTTATATTGGGTGTATCAGTTGTATACCTGATTAACCTTATATTTTGTGTATCAATTCTACACTTGATTTACCTTATATTTGATGTATCAGTTGTACACCTGGTTAACCGTATATTTAGTGTATCAGTTCTACACCCGATTTACCTTATATTTGTTGTATCAGTTCTACACCTGATTAATCTTATATTTGGTGTATAAGTTCTACACTTCATTTACCTTATATTTGGTGAATCAGTTGTACACCAGACTGATCTTATATTTATTGTATCAGTTTTACACCTGATTTACCTTATATTTGGTGTATCAGTTCTACACCCGATTTACTTTATATTTGGTGTATCAGTGTTACAACTGATTTACCTTATATTTGGTGTATTAGTTGTACACCTGATTAACCTTATATTTGGTGTATCAGTTCTACACTTGATTTACCTTATATTTGGTGTATCAGTTATACACCTGATTAATCAGGTGTACAACTGATACACCAAATATAAAGTACACCAAATATAAAGTAAATTAGGTGTAGAACAGATACACCTTATATAAGGTAAATGACTTGTACAACTGATACACCAAATATAAGGTAAATCTCCTTTAAAAAAAACAATATAAGGTAAATCAGTTGTAGAACTGATACACTAAATATAAGGTTAATCAGGTGTACAACTGATTCACCAAATATAAGGTAAATCAAGTTTAGAAATGATACACCAATACTAGGTTAATCAGGTGTACAATTGATACACCAAATATAAGGTTGAAAGTTTCTTCGTAAAATTACTTCTAAGGTTTAAAAGCATGAGGGGATTAGTGTGATGGAAAGGGTATTACCTTTCCATTTATAATAAATGAGGCTTTAATTTATTTGTTTGGGCTGGGTTTAACACTAATTTTTATGGGCTTAATTATTTTGAAGGTAAAAAAATGAATAAATATATCAGATTTGTATCGGTGTATCAGCGGAGGTGTATCGGGTGTGTATCAACAAAGGTGTACCAACTTCCAATCCTTTAGGGTAGTGATTAACACGTGATTACTAGAAAGTGTAATGGAGAGGGTATTTTCGAGTTTTCAACTTTTAACTTAATGATTACCACCTGATTAACACGTGATTACCCTGATTGTTTTGTTATATATACAAAAACTAAACATAGTTGCTACAAATGCAATTAGCCTATTTTTTTTTTCTTCTATTTTTGCAATTGCCCTTTTTTTTTAATAATCATTATATTATTTTTATTTTTATTATTATTATTAATAACTCATTAACCCAAATTTGACTTACTAAAACGACTGACACTAGCTCTTTTAGCCCTAGCCTCTTTTAAGCTCAAATTCCACCCGATATTAATAGAGGGTTATGGTTGCATAAACAACAATCAGGCCCATAATAATTGTAAATTTAACAAAATTTAAAATATTTTGCAAATATGGCAAAAAATCAGTGGCTATCACTGAAAGAAACTATCGTTGATATATGACTATCAGTGATAGACTACTATCAGTGATAAACTACTATCAGTGATAAACTACTATCAGTGATAAACTATTATCACTGATAGACTAAAATTTTATAAAAAACTGAGGTCATATACTACTATTAGTGATAGACCATACTATTAGTGATAGAAATTGTCATATCTGCAAAAAAAATTAAAAAAATGCTATATTTTTAATTATTTTACTCTAGATTGACATCGATTACAAATTTTCATTAATATATGATTATTATTATTATTATTAACTAAAGCCAAGTTTGACTTAGTAAAACGATTAGTTCTAGTTCGACATGATTCAGGATTCAGAACTACAAATGGAAAGCGTCCCGTTAGAAACTAAGCTACACTACTTCAGTTTGACAATCCGATGAAAGCTTATTTTTTAGATTATTATAAATCAATTTTGAGAAGAATTTGAGTGTTTTTTTTTCACAATTTTCATTTCTCATTTTTTCCCATTTTTTGTTTTCATTTTTCATCATTTTTATGTTATTTGTTAATTAATTTATTTTTGTAGTCGTAAATTAATTCTAATTCTTTTCTAAGTATTTTTAGTTTTTGTTTTAATTTAATTACAAATTTATTTTATAAATAAAAAAAACGTTTGGGTAAAAAATATAAACAAATTAATGATAGTTAATAAATGTAAACGATTTAGGACATTTTAAAACCGCCATCACGACATTAGAAAACTGTCATTAAGTTTCGGAAATCTGAAAAAACTTCTTTTTTCCCCGCAAAAAATGCGGAAGATTGACACTTTTTTTTTCTTCCCTTCCTTAATTTTTGGATGTCTCACATGTCATCTATTCTCTTTCTAGTAGTTTAAACCCCAACAATTTCATTTGAATTTATCAAATATTGTGACCTGCTTTTTTCGGTTTAAAAGTAAAATTTACCAAACATTAATCATATATGCAACTTATTTTACTAAAAACGCTGTCAACAATTATTTTAAAAGTTACTGTTGACCGAGAAATTTCGGCCAATCAGTGGTCGCCACGTGTCTCCATCACGACCGGGGATCAGATAGACTTGACCGAGCAAAGTCGGTCAAACTGCAATTGGGCTCGAAATCGAATCAGACCAGAAAGATTAAATGACAATTTGGCCTAAAGCCCAAAAGCCCATTGGGTCCAAACCCAAACCCATTGGGCCCAAAGCCCAAGCCCATTGGATCCAGGCCCATGAAAACTCTATAAATAGAGAGTTCATATTCATTTCTAAGGTTCAGAAAATTTCTTCTCCTAAGAACTCAGAGAGAATTCCCAAACAACGAAAGACTCTTTGAATCCTGAAGACTGAACGCCACTCCAAGTTCAAACATCTGAAGACTTCACCGCTACGCGAAGCTGAAGATTCAACCTCGAGAACAAGCTGCGAAGCCCTCGAGTACGTTACATTTAAGAGAGAGAATCAGAGGATCAAATATTAGAGATTGTAATCCACTACGCACTGATAAATACAATACATCAATACAAATTCAAATTCATTTACACGTGTCGAATTTCCATTCGTCGTTCGAATTCTCGTGTGAACAGATTGGCACGCCCAGTGGGACAACTCTACCTTTCATCTCTTTCTCTCATCTCAAAGACAAGTGAAGTTATGTCGTTCAGAACTCCTTCAACAACCGTAGTCATGAACAACCGCTGCACGAGTCCTACTCCCCACGATTGTCCACATGATTTTGTCACAATTGTGAGCAGAGTAATGACATCGTCAGGGGCATCTACGAGTGAAAAATTTCTTGTTAGGTGTAACCCTTTGTTCGAACACGATTCTGACGTAGCATCCGTCATAACGACTGAAACAAATACTATGGAAGAAAGAATGACATTGGCGGGGGCATCTACAAGTGACGAATTTGCTGTCAGGTGTAACCCTCTATTTGAGTTCGATTCTGACGTAGCATCCTCCATGATGACTGAAATAAATGTTATGGAGGAACGAATGACAGAGTCTACGCGTGAGGGGATAATCACTCAGGAAAATTCCTTGTGCGATGAATTTGCTCCCTCATCTTATCAACCAAATAAGGGGTATGATCCAAATGTGATGTCTGTAATGATGGCAGACGCACGCACTAACGATGAAGCAATGGCTGAAATGGAAAAGAAATTAAATTTTATGATGAAAGCAGTTGAAGAACGAGACCTCGAGATTGCCAACTTGAGAAATCAGATGCAAAGTCGAGAGGCTGCAGAGTCAAGTCTAACTCCTGCAGCAAGGAGGAATGACAAAGAAAAAAATGTCATCCAAGAAGACCAACCGTATCACTCAACGTCGGTCGCTTCGTTGTCTGTCCAACAACTGCAAGACATGATCACGAACACCATCCGAGCCCAATACGGTGGACCAGCCCAGAGCACCCTCTTGTATACCAAACCGTATTCCAGGAGGATCGACAACTTGAGGATGCCCACCGGGTACCAGCCGCCGAAATTTCAACAGTTCGATGGGAAGGGCAATCCTAAACAACACATTGCCCACTTCGTCGAAACGTGCGAGAACGCTGGAACTCGCGGAGACTTGTTGGTTAGGCAATTCGTCCGGACTCTGAAAGGAAATGCATTTGATTGGTACACTGACTTGGAACCCGAGACGATTGACAGTTGGGAACAGTTTGAGAGAGACTTCCTGAATCGCTTCTACAGCACGAGGCGAACAGTTAGTATGTCCGAACTCTCGCACGCTAACCAAAGAATGGGCGAGTCAGTCATCGATTTCATCAACCGTTGGAGATCGTTGAGTCTCGACTGCAAGGATCGACTCACCGAGGTGTCCGCTGTCGAAATGTGCATCGACGGCATACATTGGGGACTTCACTACATCCTACAAGGGATAAAGCCTCAAACATTCGAGGAATTAGCAACTCGCGCCCATGATATGGAGCTGAGTATTGCCAACAGAGGAAACAAAGACCTCTTAGTCCCCGACGTAAAGAAAATAAAGACGGAAACGAAGGGAGTTGGGAAAATCACTAAAAATGTCGTGGAAGAATCCATGGTCGTCAACACGACCCCTTTCAGATTTCCCTCAAAAGGAAATGAAAACAAGACAGAGAGAAGAAATGACGGAGGCGAGAAACGTCGCCTTACTTTAAAAGAGAAACAAGAAAAAGTCTACCCGTTTCCAAACTCTGACATTCCTGACATGTTAGAGCAACTACTGGAAACAAGATTGATTGAGTTTCCCGAGTGTAGGCGCCCGGAAGAAATGGACAAAGTAGATGATCCCAACTATTGTAAGTATCATCGAGTTATCAGTCATCCAGTGGATAAATGTTTCGTCCTAAAGGAGCTAATTCTAAGGTTAGCTAAAGAAGGAAAAATCGAGCTAGACTTAGATGAAATAGCTCAATCAAACCACGCTGCAGTAACAATGAACTCCGGCACTCAATTATGTCAAGCCTCATTTGATAAGCAAAAGGAAAGCCTGATCCAGTTTGGGACCTTCGAACCAATAATTGTTCGGTTCGGACATGAAACCCCAAAACAAATTTCTCAAGTAAAACATGAGGTCGTTGAAAATGAGGATAAATGTTGGACCGTTGTGGCTCGTCAGAAAATACGACGACAAAGACTCGTCCAGAAAGAAGATTGCATGTTTCGAGATGATAAACAAAACAATAAGCTTTCAAAGAAGAAAGGAAGAATCAATTCGAGGAAGCCTAAACACGAGAGTGAGAAAACAAATATTTTTCTCAACCTCGACGACGGGTGACCTTAAAAGAATTCTTCTCAAGAAGTTCCCTTCCTATCAAGAAAGAGGAAGAAATCTTTGCAACTTCATGCTACATCAACGCAGAAGAAGTCGACGACTCAAAAGAAGTCGACGAAAGAACTTCTGTCTTCAATCGCATCAAGCCTTCAACTACTCGAACTTCGGTCTTCCAAAGGATGAGTATGGCCGCGACAAAAGAAGAAAATCCATGTCTAACTTCTACCTCCACGCGAACTTCAGCTTTCCAAAGGTTAAGTGTTTCTACATCAAAGAAAGACGGACCTTCAAAATCTGTTTTTGATCGCCTCAAAATTACAAGTGATCAACAACAAGGAAAGATGAAGACTGTAGGGGCAAGACTCTTCGATGAAGAAAGTAGCGACAAGAAAATTCACAGTCGTGTTCCTTCGCGCATGAAGAGGAAATTATTTGTTCTCATAAATACAGAAGGCTCCTTGAAGGTGAAGAAAAATATCATTATTCTAACGAATCCTACAAACGAAGGATCTGATCAAGACCGTGAAGAAGATAAGATGTTTTGAAATGTAATACTCCTTAACGTAAGAGTATAAACTACATGTTGCTCCTGGCCCGCACGAGCTTAAAAGGTGAACGGCCCACAAAAAAAATCATTCATTCGAACTACGTTATGACTTGATCCCTTCCATTCAAGGGTACGTAGGCAACTTAAAGAAAAAAAAAACTTTAAGTTCAGTCACAATAATAAAAAAAAAATCATCATGTATTGAACTACATCTCGACTTGATTTCTATTATTCAAAGAGTACGTAGACAGATTTAAACAAGTTTTAAGTCCAATCTCTTCAAATAAAAATAAGCGTCATGACTACAGAACATTGTCGTTGCAAATCAAAGGTTTTCATCTTTATTTAGAGTGATGCCACAAATTGAAGATGTTCAACCCTACTGGCGATGACAACGATACGTCAAATCCTATTGAACATCCCGACGCAAATTGAGGGCTTTCAACATTATCAAATGTAACACAATAATTGAAGTTACAATATGATATTAAACTTGCAGATGAACGCTACGACAAAAGCGACGAGACCTCCAAACTCGCCTCAAGTTTAAGTTCAAATTCAAGCGTTGGTCGTTTCAAGTTCAAGACCAAGCGTTGCTCGCTTTAAGTTTAAGACTGGGTGTTAACCGCTTAAAATTCAACATTGAGTGTCGCCTGCTTCAAGTACAAGTTAAAAATCAAGCGTTACTCGCTTCAAGTCGAAGTTCGAATGTTGGTCGCTTCAAGCACGAATTTTGGCTTTACTTGTTGCAAGTTTTGAGTTTAAATTCGAGTTTGGAGGTCTCGTCGCTTCATCTCTGAATTTAAGGCTTTGTCGCCTCATCTTCAAGTTCAAAAGTCTTAGCTTCACCCAACCATAGCTTCATGGCCTTTTGAAGCTTGGGGGCTTGATCTCGTTCGTCCAATAACACCTAAGTCCTCAGCAGGACATTCTTATATTCTCGCTGGGACAGATTATTTTTCAAGGTGGGCCGAGGCAATTGCGTTAAAGGAGGCAAAGAAGGAAACTGTTGTGAATTTCATCTGAACCCACATCATTTACCGTTACGGCATCCCTCACCGCATCGTGACCGATAACGGAAGACAATTCTTCAATAGTCTAATGGACAATTTATGTGAGAAGTTCAAGTTCAAGCAATGCAAGTCATCCATGTACAACGCTCCGGCAAATGGATTGGCAGAAGCATTCAACAAGACATTGTGCAACTTGCTGAAAAAAGTGGTCTCCAAGTCAAAAAGAGACTGGCAGGAAAAGATTGGTGAGGCATTATGGGCTTACCGAAGACAATGCAAGATTGCGCCTCGAAGAATTGGAAGCGCTCGATGAAAGAAGATTGGATGCTCAGCAAGCATTGGAATGTTACCAAGCGCGAATGACCAAGGCTTTCAACAAAAATTTGAAGCCTCGATCATTTCAAGTTGGCGATCTAGTACTCGCGGTTCGAAGACCCATTATCACAACGAGACATACGGGGAGCAAGTTCACCCCTAAGTGGGATGAACCCTATGTTGTTAAGGAAGTCTATACAAATGGGGCATACAAAATTGTGGATCAAGATGGATTAAGGATTGGCTCAATCAACGGCAAATTTCTTAAGAAATTTTATGCATAAAATTAATGTAATACTCCTTAACGTAAGAGTATAAACTACATGTTGCTCCTGGCCCGCACGAGCTTAAAAGGTGAACGGCCCAAGTAAAAAAAAATTTAATGTAATACTCCTTAACGTAAGAGTATAAACTACATGTTGCTCCTGGCCCGCACGAGCTTAAAAGGTGAACGACCCAAGAAAAAAAAAGGTTACTCATCATGTAATTTGAACTACGTTATGACTTGATCCCTTCCATCTAAGGGTACGTAGGCAACTTAAAGAAAAAATACATATATACTTTAAGTCCAGACGCGCGCAACAAAAAAATATACATTCATTCCATTCAAGCTACGTTCAAACAAGTGATCTTTTGATTTCGAAAATACGTAAGCAACAAATAAAATTAAGTTCAACAAAGCAACAAAGGAAATTTATTATTCCAAAATGAGGGAGACAAGCCAAATGGTCATAAAGAAAACATAAAGTTCTTTTACACGAGAGAAATCTAGAAGAAGATAGATAAAAAAAATATATATGCACATATATGCGTAAATCAAGGCGCCCACTGAAACTCTTTCAGCTCCGCGCGCGAGCTCTCTAGAAGCTCGCGAACTGCAGCAACGGCTCGAGCATCGTCCTCGTCAATAATGGGGGCACATTCGAGGGCACGAATCTCTTCGCGTACACGCGAGACTTCAAGTGTCCCGCGACTCAAGACTTGTTCCCGGGTAGAGACAAAAGTGGAAAGCCTCTCAAGTTCGATCTTCGCAGCTTCTATCTTCGCTTTCGCCTCTTCTATCTCCGTTTTCGTCTCTGTAACATCTAGGAGGGATCGGTCCAAATAAATTTTCTTTTCTTCCAGTTGACGATCCTTACTGTTGGAGTTTAGTTTGGTTTTCCGAGTCGCGGCCACTTATTGGAGTAATCGCCGATATTGGGCTCTTCTACTAGGAGGTTAACTCCGCGTTTTAAGGGCTGATGTTCATCTTTTAAAAGAACGAGATGTTTCTCTTCAGAGACGATCTGCTCTGCAAAATACACCATGTTCCTGCAAAACAAATTCGAAAGAGTTAATAAATTCAAAACAAAGCGATAAGTATGGCGAAGGAATTAAATGAGCTACACAAACATGCGAGCATGAAGCGATTACCAAGAAAACGCAACAAAAAAAAAGGGGGAGCTATATACACCCTTAAAACAAAACAAACCGAATGACAAAAAGAAAATGACAACACATATAGCCTTCCAAAAATGGGGAGAAATCTTAAATCAAAAAAAAAAAAAAAAAAAAAAAGGTGAGAGTGTTATTGGGGAAGCACACCAACAAAGACGGAGTACGTTCTCTAAGTAGATGCGCTCATTTCACGTAGAGTGGAAATGTCAAGCTAGCGCATCTACGAAGGAGAAGTAACGTCTCTACGTCGGCGTATCATCCTTAAATTGTTACGTCGACTTCACAGAAACGGAACACGATGATCCGACGTACCAACAAAGACGGAGTACGTTCTCTAAGTAGATGCGCTCATTTCACGTAGAGTGGAAATGCCCAAACTGACGCATCTACAAAAGAGAAGTAACGCCTTCAAGTCGGCACGCCAATCTCATGGGAACGGAACGCGACGATCCGACGCACCAACAAGGACGGAGTACGTTCTCTAAGTAGATGCGCTCATTTCACGTAGAGTGGAAATGCCCAAACTGACGCATCTACAAAAGAGAAGTAACGTCTTTAAATCAGTACGTCGATCTCACAGAAACGGAACACGATGATCCGACGTACCAACAAAGACGGAGTACGTTCTCTAAGTAGATGCGCTCATTTCACGTAGAGTGGAAATGCCCAAACTGACGCATCTACAAAAGAGAAGTAACGCCTTCAAGTCGGCACGCCAATCTCATAGGAACGGAACGCGGCGATCCGACGTACCAACAAAGACGGAGTACGTTCTCTAAGTAGATGCGCTCATTTCACGTAGAGTGGAAATGCCCAAACTGACGCATCTACAAAAGAGAAGTAACGTCTTTAAATCAGTACGTCGATCCCACGAGAACCGAACAATACGACCCGACGCACCAACAAGGACGGAGTACGTTCTCTAAGTAGATGCGCTCATTTCACGTAGAGTGGAAATGCCCAAACTGACGCATCTACAAAAGAGAAGTAACGCCTTCAAGTCGGCACGTCAATCTCATAGGAACAGAACGACTCGACGCACAACCTAGGACGGAATACGTTCCCTAAGCAGACGTGCATTTGCATGAGAGAAGTAACGCCCTTAAGTTGTTACGCCGAGGCCACGAGAACCGAACAGAACAACTCGACGCACAACCTAGGACGGAATACGTTCCCTAAACAGACGTGCATCTGCATAAGAGAAGTAACGCCCGTAAATTGTTATGCCGAGGCCACGAGAACCGAACAGAACAACTCGACGCACAACCTAGGACGGAATACGTTCCCTAAACAGACGTGCATCTGCATAAGAGAAGTAACGCCCGTAAATTGTTATGCCGAGGCCACGAGAACCGAACAGAACAACTCGACGCACAACCTAGGACGGAATACGTTCCCTAAACAGACGTGCATCTGCATAAAAGAAGTAACGCCCGTAAATTGTTACGCCGAGGCCACGAGAACCGAACAGAACAACTCGACGCACAACCTGGGACGGAATACGTTCCCTAAGCAGACGTGCATCTGCATAAGAGAAGTAACGCCCGTAAATTGTTACGCCGAGGCCACGAGAACAGAACAGAAAGACTCGACGCACAACCTAGGACGAAATACGTTCCCTAAACAGACAAGCATCTGCATAGGAGAAGTAACGCCCGTAGATTGTTACGTCGAGGCCACGGGAACCGAACAGAACGACTCGACGCACAACCTAGGACGGAGTACGTTCCCTAAACAGACGTGCATCTGCATAGGAGAAGTAACGCCCTTAGATTGTTACGTCGAGGCCACGGGAGCTGAACACGACGATTTGGCGTACCAACAAGGACGGAGTACGTTCCCCAAGCAAACACTCCGATCTCACACAAAGTAAGAACCGAAGCCTCTACAAAGAAGAAGTAACGCCCAAATCAGTACGCCAAATCCTGAATCGGCGGTTGTTAAGTGATATTTTGACGTATTAAAGCAAGGTGTTTCTAGAGTTTTAATTGAGCAAGAAGACGTTTTATCTCTTGTTTCTATCTAATTGTTGCTTATTTTGCGTGTAGGTGAAGAAAGAAGGAAGTTGGATGAAGATCGGAAATAAGAGCGAAAAGAGGGGCAAAGCAGTTGGAAATTGAGGGTAATAGCCTAGCGCCTAGGCGCTGCCTTTCGGCGCCTAGGCGCTGATGAGAAGAATTGGACAGAAGCGTTAGCGCCAAGGCGCTGCCTTGCGGCGCCGAGGCGCTGATCAGATGAAGAATGCAGAAGCGATAGCGCCGAGGCGCTACCTTTCAGCGCCTAGGCGCCCAAACGTAAAAATTGGGCAGAAGGTATAGCGCCGAGGTGCTGCCTCTCAGCGCCTAGGCGCTACGAAGTCTGATGCTGCTATCCCCCTGGCGCCGAGGCGCTGCCTTTCAGCGCCTAGGCGCTACGAAGTCCGAAGCGGTGATCCTTCCTAGCGCCGAGGCGCTGTAACTGAGCGCCTAGGCGCTGCGACGGAAAGTGACCTAAATTTATAAGAGGGTCGGTGACTATTGGAAGAGGAGGAGAGCGTGGACGAGGAACGAAGTGACGAAAGAGAGCGGAAAGAGCAGATCTTGATATCCGAGTATCCAAACGAAGCGAGAGCTACGCTAGGGAGATCGAGGATTCATCTTGGCTCGTTTCTTTTCATCTACTTTCTTCCATTATTTCTTCTGTAACGATTATGCTTCCGAACATGAACTTTGTTGAGATTTCCTCCATGAACTAACTTTTCTGTCTAGAGTATTGATGTAGTCGTTGTTGAATTCTATTTCTTATTGATCAATAGTTAAGAGCTTGATTCCTTGTTCGATTGTGAAAATTCTTATATGCTTACTAAGTACATGTTAGGATTTGGCCAGTCTTAGTGTGAGATTTTATCAATGCGTTGAAGTCGATAGACAATTCTCGTTGACGAACCTTAATTATTTTCCCTAACTTATATGAGAGATAGACATATCCTTGTAGGTGTTGTGGCATGAATTAGTTCTACAGTCTTAATAGTTGAAGTGTTCTGATTGCCATAGAGATATAGGCAATTGTCATTTTAATGAATATTGTTATTACTCGAGAGAGAGTACCAAGTCTTACGAGTAGAACTTGTCAACAATCATAGGGTCAAGCGTTTTTAACTAGAGAATAATAAGGAATAGGATGAGACAACGATGAAATCTTTACTCTAGAACCTCTATCATCTACGCAAAACATAATTGTTTCGTTTAGTTTTCTGCATCATTTTAATTACTCAAGTCAATAGCATATTTAATTTTAGTACAACTCTGATAATTGATTGCTCAGATAAAACTAAGGTTTAGAATTCTGGTAATTAGTAACTTTCATTCCCTGTGGAGAACGATAATCATACTTACATTACTATATTACTTGGAACGATTCGTACACTTGCGATTTCGGACAACAAGTTTTTGGCGCCGTTGCCGGGGAATGATTGTTTTTCTTTACTAATATCAGAAATTAAGACTTTAATCTTACTCTGAGTTTTGTGTTACTTTTATTGATTGTGTTCTTTCACTCTTGATTGCAGGAGTTAGAGAGAGTGCATGCGAAAATTTGGAAGTAGCAGCTTACTTCCAATTAATCTCGAAATCGAACGTACCTGTCGAAAGAACAGAAAAGAAAAGAGAGAGCGTGCTGCACAAGAGAAGTTGAAAATGGCAGACAACCAAGAGGTCGACACTAGGACTTTGAGGGAGTATGTATTGTCAAATGTAACGGGGTTACATTCTGCAATCCAAAGACCCGCAATTCAGGCGAACAACTTTGAGATTAAACCTGCCACGATTCAAATGATCCAAACCTCAGTGAACTACAGTGGGTTGAGGAATGAGGATCCAAACTCTCATATTTCAGATTTCCTGGAACTCTGCGATACATTCAAGATGAATGGAGTGTCAGATGATGCCATTAGACTTAGGTTGTTTCCCTTTACTCTTAGGGGACAAGCTAAACAATGGTTGAGCTCGTTGCCAGCAGGTTCAATAGTGACGTGGAATGATCTTGCTCAAAAGTTTCTCGCCAAGTTCTTCCCACCAGCAAAGACAGCAAAGATCCGGAGTGAGATTGGAAATTTTCTTCAAGAAGATGGAGAATCTCTTTATGATGCATGGGAAAGGTTTAAGGAGCTTTTGAGGAGATGTCCTCACCATGGATTTCCTAGATGGATGCAAGTGCACAACTTCTATAATGGACTAGGAGGTGGTACTAGGACAACAATAGATGCAGCTGCAGGAGGATCATTTATGAAGAAAACTGAGAGTGAAGCCTTTGAATTATTGGAGGAAATGACTGTGAATCATTATGAACTTCCTAGTGTGAGAACGACTCAGAGGAGTGTAATGGAGGTTAATGAAGTGGATTCAATAGCCGCGTTGACTGCACAGGTGGCCTCACTTACTAGGCAACTTCAGTCAAACCAATTTGCGGTAAACTCGATTCAAGCTCCTACTTTATTTTGTGAAAATTGCAATGGAAGTCATAGGAGTGAGGATTGTCAGGTGGGGAATCCGTTTATGCAAGGCCAAGTTGAGCAAGCTCAATTTGTTGGGAATTACAATCGCCAACAAAACAACCCGTACTCCAACACCTTTAATCCAGGATGGCGAAATCATCCTAATTTTGCATGGAAGCAGAATCAGACACAAAATCCACCTCCTCCAGGATTTCAACAACCAGCGGAGAAGAAGAGCAGTCTCGAAGAAGCAATGTTGCAAATGGCAACCAACACAAACCAATTTATGGTTGAGACTAAAACAAATTTTAAAAATCAAGCATCATCCATTCGAAATTTGGAGGTACAAGTTGGTCAAATTGCAAACATGTTATCTGATAGACAACAAGGGAATTTACCAAGTACAACTGAGGTAAATCCTAAAGAGCAATGTAAGGCCATCATGTTGAGAAGTGGTAAAACAGTTGAAGTCCAGACTAAAGAAGGGAAGATTGATGAGTCAGTGAGCCCTACAGAACCGCCAGTAGTTCAAAACAATGAGGAAAAAGAGATGTCTAGTAAAAAGCCTCAGCCACAACAAGAAGTGGAGCAGAACGTGCCATATCCCCAGCGACTGCGAAAGAATAAACTGGATAAGCAATTCTCTAAATTTTTAGATGTTTTTAAGAGATTGCATATTAACATTCCTTTTGCAGATGCTCTTGAACAGATGCCCAGCTATGTCAAGTTTATGAAGGAAATTCTGTCAAATAAGAGGAAGCTTGAAGAGTACGAGACAGTGGCACTCACTGAGGAATGTAGTGCCATCCTGCAACAAAAACTACCACAAAAACTGAAAGATCCAGGGAGTTTTACAATTCCATGCTCTATTGGAAAACTTACTTTTGATAAAGCATTGTGTGATTTAGGTGCAAGTATTAATTTGATGCCTTTGTCCATTTTCAGGAAGCTTGGATTGGGAGAAGCAAGCCCAACAACGGTGACACTGCAACTAGCAGACCGCTCAATCAAACATCCAAAGGGAGTCATTGAAGATGTATTGGTAAAAGTAGACAAATTCTTTTTCCCAGCTGATTTCATTGTTCTTGACATGGAAGAAGATAGGGAAGTACCAATCATATTGGGTAAGCCATTTTTGGCGACAGGGCGAGCACTCATTGATGTTCAGAAAGGTGTGCTAAGTTTAAGGGTGCAAGATGATGAAGTCACTTTCAATGTGTTTGATGCAATCAAATACCCAGGAGAAAGTGACAGCTGCTTTCGAATTGATGTGTTGGATTCCTTGGTATCCAATGAGCTGACCACTTCCCAGCAACCATTAGAGGTATGCCTTACTTATCCAGACCCTGAAGGGCTGGAAGATTTAGATGTGACTGAATGTGTACATTGGTTGAATTCTGCGGTTCGTTATGAAGGAAAAAGTTATGAATCCTTAGGAACCACTACAGCTAAGTATGTGCCATCGACAGAAAAAGCACCCATTTTAGAGTTAAAGGTGCTTCCCTCTCATCTCAGATATGCTTATTTGGGAGAAGAGTTCTCTCTTCCTGTGATCATCTCAGCAGAATTATCTAGTGAGGAAGAAGATAAGCTGTTACGTGTGCTCCGAAAGCACAAACCAGCAATAGGATGGACTTTGTCAGACATCAGAGGTCTGAGCCCTTCACTGTGTATGCATAAGATCTTATTGGAAGAAGGAATGTCACCGACAATAGAAGCACAGAGGAGGCTCAATCCAAACATGAAAGAGGTAGTCAGAGGTGAGATTTTGAAATGGCTTGATGCAGGAATAATTTACCCAATTTCAGATAGTGCTTGGGTAAGCCCAGTTCATGTAGTGCCCAAAAAAGGAGGAATGACAGTGGTGAAAAATGAGAACAATGAGTTGATTCCTACAAGAACCGTAACGGGATGGCGGATTTGCATAGATTATCGAAAGTTAAATAAGGCAACCAGAAAGGATCATTTTCCTTTGCCCTTTATTGACCAGATGTTGGATCGATTGGCAGGGCATGAGTATTACTGCTTTCTGGATGGCTACTCGGGATATCAGCAAATTGCAATTGCACCAGAGGATCAAGAGAAGACCACATTCACTTGTCCCTATGGTACCTTTGCGTTTCGAAGAATGCCCTTCGGTCTATGCAACGCACCCGCCACATTTCAGAGATGTATGATGTCAATTTTCTCCGACATGGTTGAAAAATGTATTGAGGTATTTATGGATGATTTTTCAGTTTTTGGAATTTCATTTGATAATTGTCTCATAAATTTGGAAATGACTCTTAAAAGATGTGAGCAAACTAACCTTGTCTTGAATTGGGAGAAATGTCATTTTATGGTTCGAGAAGGTATTGTTTTAGGGCATAAGATCTCCTCCCGAGGGATTGAGGTAGATAGGGCGAAGGTGGAAACAATTGAGAAATTACCGCCGCCGATTTCAGTGAAAGGAATCAGAAGTTTTTTGGGACATGCTGGGTTCTACAGGAGGTTTATAAAGGATTTTTCAAAAATCACAAAACCTCTATCTTCTCTATTGGTGCAAGGTACACAATTTGAATTTGATGATGCATGTTTACAAGCCTTCCAATTATTAAAAGAGAAATTAATATCTGCTCCCATAGTTGTAACCCCACAATGGGATTGCCCTTTTGAATTAATGTGTGATGCCAGTGATTACGCTGTTGGGGCAGTGTTAGGACAAAGAAGTGCAAAAGTATTTCATGCCATTTACTATGCGAGTAAAACTCTTAATGATGCCCAATTGAATTATGCTACAACAGAAAAAGAATTACTTGCCATCGTATTTGCCTTTGACAAATTTAGGTCTTATTTAATTGGTAGTAAAGTCATTGTTTTCACTGATCATTCTGCTATCAAGTATTTGATGACTAAAAAAGATGCGAAACTTAGACTGATTAGGTGGGTTCTACTCCTTCAAGAATTTGATCTCGAGATAAAGGATAAAAAAGGGACAGAAAACTTAGTAGCAGATCATTTATCTAGACTTGAACTGCCAATTGAGGTTGAATCTCTGAAAGCTCCTATTGATGATGATTTTCCAGATGAGCATGTTTTTGCAGTAACAGGAAAGCAGGAAACGCCATGGTTTGCTGATTTTGTGAACTATCTAGCAGCAAAAATAGTGCCACAGGAAGCATCCTATCAACAGAGGAAGAAGTTTTTCTCAGAGGTGAAGCACTATTTGTGGGATGAGCCCATTCTGTACAAGCACTGTGCTGATCAAATGTTGAGAAGATGCATTCCTGAGGAAGAAATGGACGATATTCTGCGTCACTGCCATAGCTTAGAGTGTGGGGGTCATCATGGGGGAGGACGAACAGTTGCAAAGGTGTTGCAAAGCGGTTTTTACTGGCCGTCGTTGTATAAAGATGCCCATAACTTTGTGATGAGTTGCGACCGATGTCAACGAACGGGGAATATTTCGAGAAGGGATGAAATGCCGCTGCAGAACATTTTGGAGGTGGAATTGTTTGATGTGTGGGGTATGGATTTCATGGGTCCTTTTCCATCGTCCTACAACAACAAGTATATTCTTCTGGCAGTTGACTATGTGTCCAGATGGGTCGAGGCTATTGCTACTCCAACGAATGAGGGAAAGGTAGTCCTGAGCTTCCTCAAAAAGAATATCTTTACAAGATTTGGGACACCGAGAGCGATAATCAGTGATGGAGGTTCACACTTCTACAACAAACAATTTGCCGCACTTCTAGCAAAATATGGGGTAAAACATCGAATGGCCCTAGCATACCACCCTCAAACAAATGGACAAGCGGAAGTATGCAACAGAGAGGTGAAAAGGATACTTGAGAAAACAGTGCATCATTCACGCAAGGATTGGGCAAAGAAGTTAGAAGATGCGTTGTGGGCATATCGAACTGCGTTCAAGACTCCTCTTGGGATGTCTCCATACAGGTTAGTATTCGGGAAAGCATGTCACCTGCCAGTTGAATTGGAACATAGGGCTTATTGGGCAATGAAATTGCTCAATATGGATTTGCAACCAGCGGGAGAGAAACGCATGTTACAATTGACTGAGATGGAGGAATTCAGAAATGAAGCATATGAGAATGCACGCATCTACAAAGAAAGAACTAAGGCATGGCATGACAAGCATATTAGAAGAAGGAGCTTCGAGACGGGCCAAAAGGTCTTGTTATACAATTCGCGACTTAGGCTGTTTCCTGGAAAATTGAAATCAAGATGGTCGGGTCCGTTTACGGTGGTCCAAGTCTATCCTCATGGTGCGGTCGAAGTGAAAAACGAGGTTGAAGATACGTTCAAGGTGAATGGGCAACGTTTGAAGCCTTATGTGCACGACATGGTGAAAGCTATGAACACCACGATAAGGTTGTGCTCACTTTAGTACGAAAATGTCGGGCTGAGGACTTTAAACCAAGCGCTAATTGGGAGGCAACCCGTAAAAAAAAAAAAAAAAAAAAAAAAAAAAAAAAAAAAAAAAAGTGATTGAAAGACAGAATGCTCAGCGCCTAGGCGCTGCCCTTTGGCGCCTAGGCGCTGTCGAAAAAGAAAAAAAAGAGAAGAAAGACAGAATGCTCAGCGCCGAGGCGCTGCCTTTTGGGCGCCTAGGCGCTGTCGGAAAGAAAAATCTGGGTTTAGGACAGAACACTCAGCGCCTAGGCGCTGTCGCGATTTTTTTTCCCCCTTCAAAAGACAGAACGCTCAGCGCCGCGGCGCTGATGTCTCAGCGCCTAGGCGCTGACGCGATTCTGACGAAAAAAAAAAAATAAAAAAAACGGGGTTGGGTCTTTAAATTCGTTTTCTTCCTTTCTAAAGACCCTAGATCTTCAAATTCCTCAACTTTTCTCTCCCTTTTTGCTCTCAAGTCTTCTCTTCTCCTCCAAATCTCTGTCTTCATCCTTCTTCTCTTCTCCTCCAAATCTCTGTCTTCATCCTTCTTCTCTTCTTTTCCAAATTTGTCTCTTCATCTCTCTTCTCTTCCAAATCTTCTCCTTTACCCACAAATTTCTCCCCTTTTGTTTCACCAACCAAACCCTTGCTTTACCACTAACATTTGATTTTGTAGGAGTTTGAAGTTTGCAAAAGGGTGAAGTTCTCCACAGTGACGGTTCTTCTTCAAGGTTGCCTCTTCGCTTCAACCCTCTGTATTTCTTCTCCAAGTAAGCATTTATTTTGTAAAGTGTTTTATTGGGGCTGAAATTTAGAGCTTGTGGAAGATTGGGTAATTTTTGTTGGAAGTGCTGGGAGTTCTGTTTTGTTAATTTGGGTGGTTGGACGTGTTGGATTATTGAGTGTTGATACAAAAGTTGGGAGATACCGGCAGTGAGCGTGCGAAGTAGTTATGGCTCCCAAGACTTCTAAGCGTGCGAAAATGGGCGAAGGGTCTTCTGAATCCTTTGATAGATATCGATTCCGGGACGAAGAGGCATCGAAATTATATTCCGAGTTGGTTATTAAGCGGAATGTAATTCCGGAGCGAGGTTTACTCCCTTGTATTGGCGAGCAGCCATGTATTTATCATAATATTAGGAACAGAGGTTGGGAAGCATTCACGAAGCAACCTGAGTCTGCTGTTGTCCCGCTTGTTCGGGAATTTTATGCGAATATGCAAGAAGATAGAACAAAGGTCTTTGTGCGGGGCAAGTTGGTATCGTTTGATTTTGCATCCATAAACAGATTTTATAATCTTCCAAGCATTTATAGGGATGGTTATGCAACTTATGCCGCCAATGAAGTTGATTATGATGAGATCATAGCGACATTGTGTCAGCCGGGCACTCAATGGGCAACCAGACAAGGAGAAAAGCTGAATTTTAAGGCAGCTCATCTTAGTGTTATGAATAAAGTTTGGCACAATTTTATTTGTGCTAAGCTTTTGCCTGTAACACATGTGAGCGATGTGACCAAGGACAGGGCCGTCCTTTTGTACGCCATTGTAACTGGGAAATCTATTGATGTGGGTCGCATTATTCAGCAATCAATCAAACACACCAAGAAGGCTTCCACAACCGGTGGCCTCGCTCACCCTTCATTGATTACATCCTTATGCAAAGCCGCCGGAGTGACTTGGGGCTCAGATGAAGAGTTAAGGCATCCTAAATGTGTGATGGACAAAAAACACATCTTAGGATTAAAAGGCCCGACATTGGTTGAAGACCCGGCCCATAGCCAACAATTTTTAATTGGCAGTTCGTCCCAACCTCCTCCAGAGCAATCATCTCATGATCCACCTGAAGAACAGCTATCCTTGGAGGAAAGATTAGAGCGAATGGAGCTTCGTCAAACACAGCGGTTGGACAGGATGGAGGAAAGACAAGAGCAAGGACGAAGAAGAATGGAAAGACGAATGCAACGCCAAATGGAGCACAATACTCAATGCTTTGATAGGCTTTTTCAGGTGTTGGCACGTCCTGGGTTCAATCAAGGAGATGATCCCATTCTTTGTCCAACCCCCCCCCCCCCCCCCCCCGATCATCTGATGAAGAAGAGAATATGTGAGCGGCGCTCACTCAGGGAAGTTTTCGTTTTCCTTATTCATTTTCTTCTTATTTGTTGTGTTTTTCCTTTGAGTCGTTCGTTTCTTTTCGCATTGAGGACAATGTTGCATTTTAAGTTGGGGGTGGGATTAGATTCTGTTGAGTATGTTTTTGAGGATAGGTGTGACATTCTATATGATTTCTACATTCTAAGAAGTGTGTCTCTTCAATTTTTCGAGATATTTTGGAAAACTATGTAAGTTAGGGACACACTGGTTGTTAGGTTATATTGCATAAGAGAGATGAGCTTGATTCATGTTTTTACTTAAAAGGAATGCATGATAGTGTTTGTTGAATTATTAAATGACGAATGCGCAAGATCTATTGCCAAAACAACCTGTTTTCATGTGAGTTTTTGAGCCTTTAAGCACATTCATTACATGGTGCTTTCAATTCTTAAAGTGTGTGATTGCCATGCATATTTAGATTTTTTGTAGGATTTGCTTTGTTATGCATGTCTGTAGCCTCTGAATAGTTTTGAATGCTTAAATTTTAAGGGTAATTTAGGTGAAGCCAATGTTTAGCTTTCTAAAATAGCCTACCTTAACATTGCGTCCTTAGTTAAGCCAAATATTGAGCCTTAGACCTTTTTCATTGGAAGATTACCGCACTAAAAGCCCAAAATACCATTTGTTGTAATCCTTTTCTGTGAATCCTAGATTGAAAGATTACATATGCTTACCACATGAAGTTTTTAAATTTGTTGGGAAAGTTGCAACATGTGAATTAAGGGATTCCTAAATGGAAGCGTGATTAGAAAAGAAAAAAAAATAAAATGGTGTGGATGAAAAGAAGTCTATTCTTCAACCAAGCTGGAAAAAAAAAAAAAAAAAAAAAAAAAAAAAAAAAAAAAAAAATTAAATTCCTTGAAAGTAGAAGTGTTAGCTTCATGTGGATAAGCTGTGTAAAATTCTTTCAATAAATGAGCTTAAAAATTTCCGTTTCCATCCACCCGTCCTAAGCCAAATTACAACCAAAACGAAACCCTTATTTTTTATACATTCATTATGTTCATCGATGGCTTAGATGTGATATATGAGCAAGTTTATGACAAAAGTTTTGTATGTATTGGTGTGAGAGTCAATGAAATATGCCTTAAACAGTTGAGCGTTATGAGTGAATTCCTATGAGGGTAGTAGACCTTGTGCATTCAATTTTGATAGTTTGATGAGATACTTGAGTTTTTATTTAAAATTGTACTCGATGAATGCTTATTCTCTTGACTGTTTGTATAACCGAAGTAATTGATGTGTACTTAGCTTACCAGTATTCTTAGATATTAAGAAATTTGAAAAGAACACTTGGAATTGTAAGGAATCTAGAAGTCTCACTGGTTGATTGTACTCAATTGTTTCACTTACTTTCGTGTGCCTTTAGGTCGTCAATAAATGCGTGAGATTTGAGTCATTTGAATGTAGTTGTGTCTTTCTTTAGAATCCTGTTGCTCTTTGCTCGAGGGCGAGCAAAATGATAAGTTGGGGGTAGTTTGTTAAGTGATATTTTGACGTATTAAAGCAAGGTGTTTCTAGAGTTTTAATTGAGCAAGAAGACGTTTTATCTCTTGTTTCTATCTAATTGTTGCTTATTTTGCGTGTAGGTGAAGAAAGAAGGAAGTTGGATGAAGATCGGAAATAAGAGCGAAAAGAGGGGCAAAGCAGTTGGAAATTGAGGGTAATAGCCTAGCGCCTAGGCGCTGCCTTTCGGCGCCTAGGCGCTGATGAGAAGAATTGGACAGAAGCGTTAGCGCCAAGGCGCTGCCTTGCGGCGCCGAGGCGCTGATCAGATGAAGAATGCAGAAGCGATAGCGCCGAGGCGCTACCTTTCAGCGCCTAGGCGCCCAAACGTAAAAATTGGGCAGAAGGTATAGCGCCGAGGCGCTGCCTCTCAGCGCCTAGGCGCTACGAAGTCTGATGCTGCTATCCCCCTGGCGCCGAGGCGCTGCCTTTCAGCGCCTAGGCGCTACGAAGTCCGAAGCGGTGATCCTTCCTAGCGCCGAGGCGCTGTAACTGAGCGCCTAGGCGCTGGGACGGAAAGTGACCTAAATTTATAAGAGGGTCGGTGACTATTGGAAGAGGAGGAGAGCGTGGACGAGGAACGAAGTGACGAAAGAGAGCAGAAAGAGCAGATCTTGATATCCGAGTATCCAAACGAAGCGAGAGCTACGCTAGGGAGATCGAGGATTCATCTTGGCTCGTTTCTTTTCATCTACTTTCTTCCATTATTTCTTCTGTAACGATTATGCTTCCGAACATGAACTTTGTTGAGATTTTCTCCATGAACTAACTTTTCTGTCTAGAGTATTGATGTAGTCGTTGTTGAATTCTATTTCTTATTGATCAATAGTTAAGAGCTTGATTCCTTGTTCGATTGTGAAAATTCTTATATGCTTACTAAGTACATGTTAGGATTTGGCCAGTCTTAGTGTGAGATTTTATCAATGCGTTGAAGTCGATAGACAATTCTCGTTGACGAACCTTAATTATTTTCCCTAACTTATATGAGAGATAGACATATCCTTGTAGGTTTTGTGGCATGAATTAGTTCTACAGTCTTAATAGTTGAAGTGTTCTGATTGCCATAGAGATATAGGCAATTGTCATTTTAATGAATATTGTTATTACTCGAGAGAGAGTACCAAGTCTTACGAGTAGAACTTGTCAACAATCATAGGGTCAAGCGTTTTTAACTAGAGAATAATAAGGAATAGGATGAGACAACGATGAAATCTTTACTCTAGAACCTCTATCATCTACGCAAAACATAATTGTTTCGTTTAGTTTTCTGCATCATTTTAATTACTCAAGTCAATAGCATATTTAATTTTAGTACAACTCTGATAATTGATTGCTCAGATAAAACTAAGGTTTAGAATTCTGGTAATTAGTAACTTTCATTCCCTGTGGAGAACGATAATCATACTTACATTACTATATTACTTGGAACGATTCGTACACTTGCGATTTCGGACAACAGCGGTAAAATAAGTGACACACCTACAAAAAAAAAAAAGTCGCAACGTTCCCCCATTTGGAATAAACAAGTTAAAATCGAAAAGTGAATAAATTTCAAATCAAGGTGTGTATGTATATAATAAAATAATATATTCATAAAATGCCAAATTCAAAATCATTGAACTAATTTTAAATTTCCTAACCCCTAATTCCCAAATTACTTTAATTCCCAAATTACTTTAATGTATTTATAAAATCTCAATTTCAAAATTATTTAACTAATTCTAATTCTTAATTTCATTTAAAAAAAAATAAGCAAAAAAAAGTCAATTACTTTAATGTATTTACAAAATCTCAATTTCAAAATTATTTAACTAATTCTAATTCTTAATTTCATTTAAAAAAAAGCAAAAAAAAAACAAAAAAAGTTTCTTGTTATTTTATTATAAAATCCCAAATTCAAAATCATTTAACTAATTTTAAATTTCTTAACCCCCAATTCCCGAATTACGTTATTTAATTATAAAATCTCAAATTCAAAATCCTTTAACTAATTTTGAAAGCCCTTAATTTCAAATTAAAAAAAAAAATCTTATTGGCTTTATAATTACAAAATCTCAAATCACTTAACTAATTTTAAAAACCTTAATTTCAAATTAACAAATTTCTTATTGGCTTTTTAATTACAAAATCCCAAATTGAAAATTATTATCTTCATAAAATAAATCTAATTTATCAATCACAACCAACTAGGGGTGTACATGGGTTGGGTTGGGTTGGGTTCGAGGATTTTTCAACTCAACCCGAAAATTTCGGGTTGGTGATTTCCCAACCCAACCCAACCCAACATTTCAGTTAACCCAACCCAACCCTTCAATTTTCGGGTTGAGTTGGGTTGAGTTGGCGGGTTGGTCTTTTTTAAAAAAAAATATTTTTTTAATTAATAGATATTGATTTTTTTAATTAACTTCAAAATCACTATTAATGAAATTTCTTAATTCTTCGTTTTCCTTTTAAATCACATTTAATGAAATTCCTTAATCCTTATTTTCCTTTCAAAATCACCATTAATTAATTTTTCTTTCAAAGATGATTTTTTTTAAAAAAAATATATATTGAATTCATTATATATATAATTTTTTTTAATCTATTGAAATTCGGGTTGGTTCGGGTTGAACCCATCCAAATTTGGTTCAATCCGCGAACGAACCCAAAAATTCGTTTTTTCAAAATAGCAACCCAACCCAACCCATATTAAAGAAAAACCCAACCCAACCCAAAAAGTTGGGTTGGGTTGGGTTGGGTTTCGTGGGTTGCGGTTTTTTTGAACACCCCTACAACCAACAATAACAAAATGCAAAATATTACAGGCCATCACAAATAACATAAATTACAGCCCATAAATAAATTACAACCCATAAATAAATTACATCAAATTACACACATTAAATTACGTAAATAAATTACAACCTATAAATTAAATTACATACATAAATTACATAGATAAATCACATATATTAAATTACATACCTATAAATTGCATACAATAAATTAAATTACATACAGTATCAATAATATTAAAAGAAGTTTATTTACCAAATTAAGGTCGGTACGAAGAACACCGGGAGAATGAAAATAAGCACCTGTATGTAAAAAGAAATATATATACATATTAAAATATAAAGTAAAGAATTGATAAAAGAAAAATAAAAATAAAACCAAATAAAACCAAATAAAATAAAACAATAAAAAAAAAATAAAAAAAATAAAAAAAAATTCACCTCACGGGTTGCGCAGAGTTGCAGATCTGGAAAGCTACGGCGCTGCTGGCGGCGACGAGAGCTGACGGCTGGCGGCGCGACGGTGCGGCTGAAGCGCGGGGCAGAGACGTGCGGCGGTGCGGCTGGAGCGCGCGGCGGCTGGCTGCGCAGGGCTGCTGGTCTGGAGACAGCGGAGCTGCGGGCGGAGCAATGCGGCTGCGGCTGAAGCGGCGGTGCGGATGCGAATGAAGACGGCGCGCGGGGCTGCAGATCTGGGCGCGGCGGTTCAGGCGGAGCTGCGGGCGGAGCGATGCAGACGGCGGCGGCTGGCGATGCGGCTGCGGCGGTCCGGTTGCAGATCTGGAGAAGCTACGGCGGCGTTGGCGGAGCGATGGCGCGGCGCTGGCAGAGCGGTGGTGCGGCGGCTGCGGCGACGCGGCGGCGAGGGCTGGCGGCGGCGGCTGGAGCTCTCCTTCTTCTTCTTCTCCTTCTTCTTCTTCTCCAAACAAACTCTCTCCCTTCCTCTCCAAACAAACCCTAAAGTCTTATTCCAACTCTTCAACTTCCATCTCATTCTATTTATATGAATTAGAAAAGCTAAAGGAGTTAGGGTTTGGAGAGTAAAGTTACTTAAATGTCCTTCATTTAAGTTAAAAAAGTTGCAAAAATAATATATGAAATCGGACTCAAACTCAGGACCAAATAGAATTAAAGCCGTCCAAGTTCCGCTCCACCAAACAAGCTTCTTCGTTATCATTTGTCTTCACATTCTACTGTTGCATTTGGCCAATTATTTAAGCCAAAATAAAAAAAATTCAACACTCTTATTCCGAATTCAAGCCAAACTTTAGAAGCTTACCATCTTTTTTTGACCGAGAAAATTAAAATTTTTGGGCATATTCCAAATTTTATTTTCAGACATGATTTAGAGTCAAAAGTTATCTAAATCCAAGTCTCAAATCAAAATTGGCGGTTTGGGTATATTTTATCCACGTCGAAATTAGAGTAAAGTTCAAAGTCAAACCCTATTCAAAATACAATTGGGCAGACACAAGTCCTTACTGATCTACATCTCAAGATAAACTAAGGTAGAAAAAAAAATCTCTACCGAAGTTTAAATCAAAATTTCTGTCAGATAAGAAAGATCAGAACTACGAGCCAAATTCATATTTTTGATCGATTGACATGGAAAGAGACGTCAATTAAAATAATTGATTTATGAATCGAACTTCATATTTCGATAAAATTGATACGTCAAAGCGGAGTCGAAATTAGGAGGGTCCTACGTTTCGATTTATCTATTTCACTTTTCCGAGACTCACCCACACATACTTGTGCATAACTCTCGAAAAAGGGGCATTTGTTGACCGAGAAATTTCGGCCAATCAGTGGTCGCCATGTGTCTCCATCACGACCGGGGATCAGATAGACTTGACCGAGCAAAGTCGGTCAAACTGCAATTGGGCTCGAAATCGAATCGGACCAGAAAGATTAAATGACAATTTGGCCTAAAGCCCAAAAGCCCATTGGGTCCAAACCCAAACCCATTGGGCCCAAAGCCCAAGCCCATTGGATCCAGGCCCATGAAAACTCTATAAATAGAGAGTTCATTTTCATTTCTAAGGTTCAGAAAATTTCTTCTCCTAAGAACTCAGAGAGAATTCCCAAACAACGAAAGACTCTTTGAATCCTGAAGACTGAACGCCACTCCAAGTTCAAACATCTGAAGACTTCACCGCTACGCGAAGCTGAAGATTCAACCTCGAGAACAAGCTGCGAAGCCCTCGAGTACGTTACATTTAAGAGAGAGAATCAGAGGATCAAATATTAGAGATTGTAATCCACTACGCACTGATAAATACAATACATCAATACAAATTCAAATTCATTTACACGTGTCGAATTTCCATTCGTCGTTCGAATTCTCGTGTGAACAGTTACGTCAGAGTGGATTTGGCATACACACCACACGGTGTCCTAACTAGCCTCTATTTTGCAGCTTACTACGACCCCGAACACTATCACAACGTGTAGCATTGTCGACTTAGTTTCAACTGGGCCAACGTGTGTGCCTAACCACTCAGCATTATTCCTTATTATTCAAAATCTCAAAACAACAAATATATGATCCTCATTCACACGCTAGCTTGCTTACCGAGAGGATCAAACCTACCTAAGCTTTATGCAACAAAAGAGAGAGATGCCAAGACAAGTTTGCCGCTAGCTAATTTCAACCACATACTTACTAAAATAGGATCTCAGCTTTAGAACTACAGACCGACAAAATTATGGAATAAAAAAAATAATATATATATAAGCTAAGCAAGAGAAAGTAGCTAGGATATTAAATTTACGTCGACATGTCAGCATTTTCATTGATATTTTCATGTCCTTAGGTTTGACTCAAAACAAAACAGTTAAACTCGTTTCTTTTTTTTACCAAAAAAAACAAACCTCAGGAATTAACAAACTCAAATTAAACTAAAAAAACATGAAATTAGACCCATCTAAAAATGCGGGGCGTTACACACATCCCTACTCAGAGAAATGTCCAAACGATTAAATGCCCAACGCCAACCTCTAATCTTCATTTGGTCAGTTCTACAGCTACACGACAAGTTTCCAAGAATTATAAACTTAACACAGAAACTCTGAGAATACTCGTGCACGGGATGAGAAGATGAGGATCTGGCGACCGACGGTAGGTGGAGGCGAGGCCGACCGAAGGCGAGCGCAACGGATACGAGGTCGACGGAGGGGAAGGAGGCAAGATCGACATAGGGGAGGGAAGCGTAATTTCAAAATCGATTTGAGAGAGTTTAGGCTTTCTTGATGTGTTCTTCTAATTTAGGGATATATATAGTGTGTTTTTTCACAATTTTCATTTCCCCATTTTTTTCATTTTTCCTTATTTTATTTTATTTGTTACTTCATTATTTTTTAGTTGTAAATTAATTATAATTCTTTAATAAGTATTTCTAGTTTCTAAAAAAATGTTTGAGTAAAAAAATATAAACAAATTAATGATAGTTAATAAATGTAAACGATTTAGGACATTTTAAAACTGTGATTAAGTTCGGAAATTTGAAAATTCCTGTTTTTCCCGCCAAAAACCCGCCCCAAACTGAAGATGACACTTTTTTTTCTTCCTCACCCTTGTATTTCATTGGCCCACATGTCATCTATTCCCCATTTTCTAGTAGTGCATGCAGAAAATGACAGAAATAATAATAATAATAAAAAAAAAAAAAAAAAACATATATTACTATTGTGAATATTGTATTGATGACAAGAAATTTGAATATTTTTTAAAAGGGTAAAATGTTGATTTGTAATTGAATTGATTTTTTAGAAATATCCATGGACATAACATTTTGTGGTTATTTCCATCAACACTTGTAACATTGAGATATGGATATTTTCATGTAAGAATGGAAGGATTCACTTGGGGTGTCAATTGTGAAACACCACAAATTAGCCTTACACAGTTAAGGAAAGAAATCATTACTGAAGGCTATGAGTAGAAATAGGGTGGTGGAGATAATTATTTTGAAGATTTGTCCATAAAATCATTTCTTCAACCGATGGATGACGGTGATGACTGCTGACATATGTGTTCCGATATTAATAAGAATAATATCACCCAACTAATTAAACCATCCTCATTAATTATTTCACATTTAAGGAGGAAGTAGATTTTGAAAATCTCTGCCTGCACTGCACCCAATTTCCCAATATATGTAATATGTTCGCCACTTAAAAGATACAGAACAGTTTGTCTCGAAAAATGTGTATAAACTCACCAGTCACCATTAAATGACAAGACAAAGGTAGGTTTATTTGCAGCACAATTTAAGGATGTTAAAATTTGTTCAAGAAGATCAGCTGATCCCCGCCATGGCTTCCTCAAGTCACCGGCGAAACGACGCGGCTCAATACTGTAAGGCGTCCGACAATCCCCATTTCTTTAAGGTTGTTCTTGCTAATGCTCTCAAGGAACAAAAACTTGTAAGCAAAATCATTCTTGTTGATATTTGGTTTCTCTCTTTCTATTTGAACTCTAACATGTTTTTCATTTTGTGTGTTTAGGAAATTCCGAAGAAATTTGTGAAAGAACATGGCCTAAAAGCTTTCTTAAATAACCAAACATGTCTTAAGGTGGCTGATGGGAGAGAGTGGAATGTGGGTTTGACAAAGAGTAATGGAAGAGTGTGGTTTCATCATGGATGGCAACAGTTTGTAGAGTTTTATTCTATTGGATTTGAGTACTTTCTTTTGTTCAAATACAAAGGGCGATCTTCAACCTTCCGTGTCGTCATCTTGGATCTTACTGCTACGGAAATCGAGTATCCAATAAACAAAATTCGTCTCCATCAAGATAAGGAGGAGAAGCTGAAAATGGAGACAGAGTTGGATGTTTTTCACCATGTTTTTTACCCTCAAGGTTTGTCTCTTTTTTACTGTCATATGTTCATTCCATTATTGCCATTTTTCATTTTGGTATTTCAACTTTTAAAACGTTTATTTTAAATCACAAACTTTAATAAATAACAATTTTAGTACTTTAATCTTCAAAATGTCTAACTTAACCCATTGATTTTGTAAAAACGAACTATTTTGTGTTGAAAATCCGACTTCGGAAAGATGAAACCTCGTGATGTTTAATATGGTATCAGAGCTCACGAAGCCCAAACGGGTATTCGGTCTAAAAATGAGATCCGACCCAAGATGGTGAACCCAAAAGACACCATTTTGAGAGGCTTGTTGAAGAGACCTCACTCACATACATAGACTACTCCACCTATCACCAATTGGTTTTAGGATGAAACTCCATGATGTTTAATATTTTGATGTGTTAGTTTTAATGCATACCCATGTTAGCAAAATAGGTAATACATACATAGTCAAGCTAAGCTATCTATCAGGAACATGACACAAAATCTTGAAAGTTCAAAAAACTAAAGTGACACATATTAACGTTTCTTTAGTATCTCACTCATTAAATTTCAAAATTACCATGAAACAACCATTGTAAAACCCCCTAGATTTCAAGGTTGGCAAAGTAAGCTTGAACACCATAGAACCGATGAACGCCGAGCGGAAGCTGCCATCGACAACGAGCCAGCAAGCAAGAGCGATGGCGAAAGCTTCCACTTTCCAATCCATGACTTTGAATCCTTCTTTCATGTGCAAGATTTGGACTTCACACATTCAAGGAAGATCTCTGGTAAGAAAATTTGACCTCCTTTCTATTGCAGCCAAACATAGTATTAAGATGACTTTGACTATAATCACTTCTAATTATCTAACCCAAACCCTATGACAATTTGGAAAAGTTGTAATGAAACAAAATTTGGTTCTCGATCTCTCTAACTGGACTCGAACTGTTTTTTTGTTTTTTGGTTATGCAAAGAATGTACCAAAAAGTTTTGTGGATGTGCATTTGGAGGAGCCAGCCACAGAGTTCCTTCTTCAGGTTTCAGATGGAAGAATGTGGAGCATTTGTTGTGGTTATTATTGTACTCCTAGAATGCAAAGGAAGGCTGAATTAAGAACTGGTTGGAAGAAATTTACTCGAGACAATAACTTGCATGTTGGCGATGCCTGTGTTTTTGAGATGATCACAAAAAACACTAGAACAATCACTTTCAAAGTTCAAATCTTTCGAGCTTCTTGATCAACCAAATGGACTTGGACAAAATATTTACTATTATTTAGAATGTTGATTTTGGGTTTTTTTTTTTTTTTTTGGTGTGATTTAGGTATGTTTTTATTATCTTAGATGTTTTATATCTTGGAGATATGTGGAACTCGTGGTGTATCGAATGTATGTATGTATGTTCTTTGACATGGTTTTACAATTGAAAATGCAAAATTATGGGCTTTACACAAGTCACAAATGCTTTGCCTTTGAAATTTGAAGACGTTTTTACATCTCAGTTTGATTATAAATTTTGGTTTTAGTTTCCTAATGGTTAGATTATTATTAGATTGATGGTCAACTTTTAAAATTTTGTTATTTAAGAGGGGGTTTGACCCAAAGAGTTGTTGGGGAGAAATTAACTCTCCGTTTGGCTCATTGAAATTGGATAAAAAAATATCAAGTCTCACCTTCAATAGTAATTAGTAATTACTATTGAATTTCCGAGACTTCTACCATAATCACTATTTAAGTTTGTCTCATTTTTCAAGACATCACATTTCTCTCTCTTCCTCTCTCTTTCGGTTATTCCCACAATATTTTTAATTATTTAAAAAAAACGTAATTTAAAAAAATGTGTAAAATGACTCAAAATGCAATTCAACCTATTTTTATTATTTTAAATATAAATTAGATTATTCCATCAAAATTGGTACTTAAACCAAATTCAAAATGTAGTATTCTTATGAGAGAAATAAAAACATCATCTTATTTGGATTCGTTTAAATTAATCGATTAAAATCTTTCAAATTCACATGTAATATTTAACGCATTATTGTACGACTCTCTCTTATTTAAAAACTATCCAACTAAAATGAACAATTAATGGGAGTGATATTGAAAAAAAAAATGTGAAGTATTGTGATCAAAAATATTTTTGTTATCTTCAAAGAAATTTGTAAATGATACATAAAATAAAAAGCAAAAATCACCTTCTTAAAATTTATTGGAAGAAGTCCTTAACAATGAAAATATGGAAAATTATAGAAAAATAATTGTACAAAAAAATAGCTAAAATAAACCATCATTGCTGAGATGTTGGTTTCCGAGTGTATTGGATTTAGATGGAATGATGAGTTTAAGAGGGTGTCGCACGAGAAAGATGTCTTTGACACCCGAGTCACGGTAAAATTATATTTATGTGGTCTTTTTTTTTTCTTTAAATAAGTTTGTAAAATATACCTACATTAATAAAAATAAAAATAAAAACTCAATCTTGGAATTCATAAAATTAAAGATGAATCCTAACAAAAATGGACGTGAAAAAATAATGTGAGTTCATTTATTTTTATATTTTATTGAAATTGGAAGAAGTCCTTAATAATTAAATTTTGAAAGTTTGTAGAAAAAAATGTGGCGAAGAAAACAGTTAAAATAAACTCAGACTTCAAAACTTTCGATTTAACAATTTCGTGCTCCAAACTAAACAACTTCGCAGACTAAACTACTCCAACTTTCTCAACTCCAAACTAAATGTTTTATTTGAAACAGTTTTTAATAGCTCTTTTATTTTAATTTTATTCAAAACAACATAACCATTGTGGATCTAAATCTAAGTCCCTGTTTTCGAAAACTTTGTTTTTTATTTTTTATTTTTGAAAACTTATGCTTGTTTTCAAACATTTCCTTACCACGTGATATTTCTAAACCAAAAAAAAAAAAAAAAAAAAAAAATTGGTTTTGATTTTGAAAACATTGGTAAAAAGAAAATAACAAAACAAAGGACTTTTTTGCAAAGGTAGTTTAATTAATGTGGGGATTGAACCCATGACCTTTTGGTCACCGACACAACCCTATGCCAATTAAGCTATGCTTGATTTGGCAACAAAACAAAAGACTTCATAGTTTGAAAATAGTATTTTTAGGCTTAATTTTCAAGACCCAAAAATAAAAAAACTAAATAGTTATCAAATAGGACCTAAACTGTTAAAAAATATGACTAATTTTTTTCTGGCTAATTTATAAAATAAAAAATGCCCCTAAACTACAAGTCTCGTTTAAAAAATATCCATGAACTTTTAAAAGTTTTAAAAAATATCCCGACCTTTCAAAAACGTTAAAAATTGCCCTCATAATTAGTCGATTAAACGAAAAGTTGACGTGGACCATTAAATACTAACTGATATCAGTATGATCGATAAAAAAATGAAAATGTGAATGTTTGAGGGGTGTAAAAAAATCAAAAGAGGGAACAAAATAAAATGGGGCAAAATTGGTGAGCAGTGAAAGGAGAAGAATATTAGGGTGAAATTAGGGCATACGTTTGCGACAAAACAACAAATTTTCAAGATATTCAACGCTCAATATATGAAGAGAAAAGATAGGCTTGTGTGTGTTATAAAGAAAATTCAGAACTAGCAACAAGACAATGTGTATATCATCAAAAAGAAATCGATTATGGCTGCTATTGTGGACAAGAACCAACATTTGTTACTCGTGGATGAACAAATCAATCTAGGATATTTTTCGGATGTGTACAAATTATTAGGTCAATTGTATAGATGGTATTTTTAACAAGTTTTAATTTCTTAATAATTTTTCTTAACAGAATTTGTAATTTTTGTTTATAGATTTATGAGTTTTGTTATTAAGGAGGGAATTGTTTGCAATTTTGTATAATATAATGATACGATGAAAGTATATGTGATCGTGATGAAAACATATTGTTACGATAAATCAATAACAAAGAATAAGTAAGCGCAGAAGAAGAACGACACAGATTTACGTGGTTCACTAACGTCGTGTTAGCTACGTCCACGGACAGGAGGGAGAGCAGTATTATTACGAAAGTAGGAGAGATTACAAATGAACAGATAAGAGGCGACTGAAGTCATTAGAAGGTTTATATATGGCACCCTTCTAATGACCTAATACAAAATGGGTCAAAGCCCAAAACAGATAAGTAAAAAACCCAAATCAGACAAATTCAAGGCATTCCAACAAATCTCCACCTTGACTTGAATTCTCCCACAACTGACAAATGTACCAGATGCAACACAAAGTTACCAGATGTACACAAAACTCTCCTTCTGCCTCAGAATGCCCCATAAGGGGCCATCAACAATTCAAAACATTTAGCAAGTACAAACAATGTTGGAACTTGCCATGTGGAACTGGTTTGGTGAACATATCCGTAGGATTATCAACCGTACCTACTTTCAACACCTTAACCTTCTTCTCACTTCTCAGGAAATGATATCTCACATCTATGTGCTTAGTCCTCTCATGATGGACTTGATCCTTAGCAAGACATATTGCACTCAGACTATCACAATATACAATGGCTTGATCATGATGCAAACCGAGGTCACCAACTAGCCCTTTCAGCCATATTCCCTCTTTAGCAGCTTCTGTTAAGGCTATGTACTCTGCTTCAGTAGTTGACAAAGTAACTGTAGGCTGCAGAGTTGCCTTCCAACTAACAACTGAACCACCAAGGGTAAACACATAGCCAGTCATAGACCTTATGCTGTCAACATCTCCAGCATAATCAGAGTTAGAATAGCCGGTCACTAAACACTCTGTATCATTTCCATAAACCAAACCGACATCAGATGTACCTCTAAGGTACCGAAAGATTCTCTTCACAGCTTGCCAATGTTCCCTTCCAGGTTGCCCCATGAACCTGCTGACGACACTAACAGCATGTGCAAGATCAGGTCTAGTGCAGACCATAGCATACATCAAACTACCTAATGCACTAGCATACGGGACTCGAGTCATGTAGTCCTTCTCAGCTTCAGATTGAAGTGCAAATTCAGCAGACAAACGAACATTTGCAGTACTAGGAGTATCTATAGGCTTAGCTGATGACATGCCAAACTTGGACAATATCTTCTGAATGTAGCCTTTATGTGACAAGAAAAGCTTCTTCTGATTTCTTTCCCTATAGATCTCCATACCCAAAATTTTCCTAGCAGCACCCAAATCCTTCATTTCAAACTCAGCACTGAGAAGACCTTTCAACTTCTGAATCTCAGACTTGGACTTCGCAGCTATGAGCATATCATCTACATACAACAACAAATAAATAATAGAATTATCATCAGCTTTGTTGTGATACACACAACAATCATAAGGACTCTTGTTGTAGCCTAACTCAATCATATAACTGTCAAACCTCTTATACCATTGCCTTGGAGACTACTTTAGTCCATATAAGAACTTCTTCAGCTTGCAGACATAATCTTCTTTACCAGGAAGCTGAAAACCATCTGGTTGGCTCATATAAATCTCTTCTTCCAACTCTCCATGTAAGAAAACTGTTTTTACATCTAGTTGCTCAAGTTCCAAATTCTGATGTGCCACCATTGCTAGTATCACTCTGATGGAAGTATGTCTGACCACTGGTGAGAAAATCTCATTGTAGTCAACTCCCTCCCTTTGTGTGAACCCTCTTGCAACTACTCGAGCTTTATACTTAATACCTTCCTCAGGTGTGATACCTTCATTTTTCTTGAAGACCCACTTGCAAGTAACAATTTTTCTCCCTTTAGGCTGTTTGACTAGTTCCCAAGTCTGATTCTTATCAAGGGACTCCATCTCATCGCCCATTGCAGCAAGCCATTTTTCAGACTCACTACATGAAACAACTTCTCTGTAAGTGGATGGCTCATGAGCATCCACATCTTCAGCAACCTGCAGTGCATAGTTCACCATATCCTGATACCTCTTTGGAGGTCCAACACCAACTCTCCTAACTCTATCAAGAGCTATACATGGTTGATGTGTCTGTGAACTAGAAGCTTCGGAACTAGCTTCCTGTGAACTAGAACTCTCTGACATATCAGTTTCTTCTGGCACAGTCTCAGATTCATTTTCAACATGTTGATCTTCTCCACCTTGGGGCTGTGATTCACTCCCAGACGGAAAGAATTTCAGCTCCACCTGTTTATCAACATTACTAACATCTTCTGCAACAGTAGACTTCACAGTAGAGTTAAGCATAGAATTTTCATCAAATATCACATTTCTACTTAGTATGACTCTATTTTCAGAAGATGACCAGATTCTATACCCTTTAACTCCATCCCCAACACCCACATATACACCCTTTTTAGCTCTTGGCTCTAATTTACCCTCATTAACATGGTAATAAGCAGTACAACCAAAAACTTTTAATAAAGAGTAATTAGCAGGCTTACCAGACCACATCTCGTAAGGTGTGTTACAGTCAATACCTGTGTGAGGTCCACGATTGATCAGAAAACATGCTGTGCTTACTGCTTCTGCCCAAAATTTTCTAGATAACCCAGCATTAGAGAGCATGCACCTTGCTCTCTCCAACAATGTCTGATTCATGCGTTCTGCCACACTATTTTGCTGCGGGGTATGTCTGACAGTGTGATGACGGGCAATCCCTTCATCCTTGCAGAACTCATTGAACTCAGACGAACAAAATTCCAGACCGTTGTCTGTTCGCAGTCTTTTGATCTTCTTCCCAGTCTGATTTTCCACTAATGCCTTCCACTGCTTGAAATTCTTGAAGGCTTCACTTTTATGTTTCATCATAATTACCCAAGTCATTCTTGAATAATCATCAATCATAGACAAAAAATACTTACTGCCTCCCATAGATTCCACTCGTGAAGGGCCCCAACAATCAGAATGAATGTAATCGAGTGTTCTCTTTATACAATGAACACCACTCTTTGGAAACTTACTGCGATGTAGTTTCCCAAATACACAATGCTCGCAGAATTCAAGACCCTGCATTTTGTGCCCACAAAGAAGATCCCTCTTAGACAGAATCTGCATCCCTTTTTCACTCATATGACCAAGCCTCATATGCCATAGTTTCGTCATATCCTCTTGGTGAATCGTAGACGATGCAACAGCAGCAGAACCTGTTACTGTAGACCCTGTCAGAAAATACAAGGTGCCACGCTTGACACCTTTCAGAACCACCTTAGAACCCTTACATATATTCACTGCTCCACCTTCACCTTTGAAACTGAAACCCTTACTGTCAAGAACACTCAACGATATCAGATTCTTCGTCATTTGTGGAACGTGTCTAACTTCGTTCAAGGTGCAGAAAATATCATCATGTGTCCGTATCTTGATTGAGCCAATTCCAACTACCTTGCAGACTTCACTGTTGGCCATAGAGATATTGCCTCCATCTAATGCTCATAAGTTGTAAACCACTCCCTGATTGGACAAATATGGTAAGAAGCTCCAGAGTCAATAATCCACACATCCTTACAATGTGAAGATTTATTTGCAACTAAGGCCAAATCAAAATCAGAATCGGTATCAGTTTCTGCCACAGCGGCAGAACCTTCCTTCTTTCCATTCTGCTTTGCTAGCTTAGGACATTGGTTTCTCCAATGCTCCTTCTCCTTACAATATCTACAGACATCGTTAGTTGTAGGACCCTTAGGCTTAAAATTCGATTTCTTCTTTTTTCTTACATTTTCCGAATTATCATATCCCCTACTAATTGCAGCAACTAACCTGGTTGTCTGTGTTTCTGTACCTGGAGCAGATGCCTTATAGCGGTCTTCTCTGGTATGAAGAGCAGATCTGACCTCTTCTAGAGACAAAGTTTCTTTCCCAGCAATAAAAGAGTCAACAAATTTCTCATATGAAGAAGGCAAAGAAACTAACAGAATTAAGGTAGCATCCTCATCATCTATTTTAACCTCAATATTTCGCAGGTCTAGCAAAATTGTATTTAGTTTATCTAGATGGTCTCTAAGAGGCGTACCTTCGTGCATATGCAAAGTAAACAAACGTCGCTTCAAAAACAACTTACTGGTTAAAGACTTCGTCATGTAGAGACTTTCGAGCTTCAACCAGAGACCCGCAGCAGTCTCTTCATCTGCGATTCAGTGATGACGTCATCAGCTAAACATAGCATGATTGTTGAATGAGCCTTCTCCTCAAGGCTATTCCACTCATCGTCATCTGTGCCCGCTTTCTTCGGTTTCTTAGACAGCGGCGCCCTCAAACCCTTGTTCTTCAACAAGGCTCGCATCTTGATCTGCCATAAACTGAAACTGTTTCTCCCATTGAACTTGTCGATTTTCATGCTTACACCAGACATCTTTGTTATCGAAAAAATGCGGAATTTCGAAAAACCAACGATGAGGCTCTGATACCAATTTGTTACGATAAAATCAATAACAAAGAATAAGTAAGCGCAGAAGAAGAACGACACAGATTTACGTGGTTCACTAACGTCGTGTTAGCTACGTCCACGGGCAGAAGGGAGAGCAGTATTATTACGAAAGTAGGAGAGATTACAAATGAACAGATAAGAGGCGGCTGAAGTCATTAGAAGGTTTATATATGGCACCCTTCTAATGACCTAATACAAAATGGGTCAAAGCCCAAAACAGATAAGTAAAAAACCCAAATCAGACAAATTCAAGGCATTCCAACACATATATCATCGTGAAAATGTTGGGATATATATACCACAACAAAGGAAGAAGATTTTGGAGTTGGAAGAGAAATTTTCACTTTGAAAATCAAGGAAAATAAATATATAAAAGGTGGCTAACTAACTTGTGGGCGTTGACAGAGTTGTGAATGTACTATTGGGAGAGACATGGTGGCTCGGGATGAAATGCAAAGTTGTGAATGTACTATAGGGAGAGACATGGTAGCTTTATTTAGTTGTTGGTCCAATTAGATGAAATGCAGTTATGATGGCAGTCCACGTTGGTGCATATTCAACGCTCGCCAAATCCATAAGCAAGGGTGTCAGACCAAAAAAGACTTTAGAATGTACTATAGGGAGAGACATGGTGGCTCGGGATGGGCCGAAGGTTTTGTAGGGTTGGGCTTCAACACAGTATGTCGAAATCAGTTGGCATAAATACATAAGGATTTCATGCCTTGATGTTGTCCTAATAGATAGATGTTCGGAAGGTCCCGAGTGGAAAAAGACATGTAACATGGATTGATTCTAGCGAACAAATATGTCATTCTGATGCTTGGGGTTGCATATCTTAAAACATCAATGGAACTCAATAGTTCCTAGTTGGCACGATATTTGCCCATTATGGTTTGGTAAGCATAATAATGGCTCAATAAGTCCCGATAGGTATTGTAATGTCGCGTAAGTAGTCTCAGTAAGTTTTGTAATCCCGATAGGTATGTTTTGACCCAACAGAGGGTCTGCGGACACATCTCGAAGAACTTCTGAATCGATGTAGAAATGTGAGGGCCATGTTTTAGAGAACCAAAAATGATGAAATTAGATGCGATGTTGTGTTTAGAGACCTTGGCCTAATGTAGAGGCAAGTCGGCTAGAGTCACGAACGAGTGAAAAATACACGTACAAGTGACGTGTATGACCGAGTGAAACTTAGTTGAGGATGAAAGAACCTCGCTTAAGGTCTGACGATGCCACAAAGGGTCGCGAAAAAGTATAACGGGGCTTGAGTTCCCCCTTAAAGTTGGTCATGATTGAGTTAATATCATGGCGCCCCATTGTTGGAAAGGTAGGACGGTGAACTCTGCGCGTGTATGACTAATAATTGCTCGGTGTATAATATGATTAGATTCCTCTGTTGAGGAGTGGGAGAAGCCAATGCTTTTTTTTTCATGTTTCTTTTGTTAATTATTTTTTATGGAGTGAATTTTAACTCAAAGAGTTTCATTTTTTCCTTCTTTATGACCATTTAATCCCCACTTTTTTTTTTAGTTCAACTTGTGGGCGGGAGGATTCGAACCTCAGACCTTATGGCCGATGACACATTTTTATGCTAGTTGAACTAAGCTTAGTTGGGCAATCCCCACTTTATTAGTTGTTGAATATTTTCCAAATTAATTATTGTATAGTTTTTTAAGTATAATAATTAAAATTGAAATGTAGATTCCACTTTGAAGGAAGGATGACAAATATTTTTTTTATCAATTTAGCTATACTTACATCCACAATTGTACTAGTAAATTCGAGCATAACTCAATAAATAAGACATCAATTATTCATTTCAAAGGTCGATAATTCGATCTCTCACCTGTACAACAATTGTTGAACTCAAGAAAAAAAAATCCACAATTGTACTAGAAAACTGTCAACAATTATTGTTGATGAGCATATCGCTCAATTGGATAAGACATTATAACATCGACTAAATGGTTAGAATTAAGTCTCCAATCCCAATTATTCTTGAACTAAAATAATTAACCACAATTATTATAGTTAATTAGTTAGGATGAATTGCAAACCTAAGGGTGTGGTATATATATGAATCTCACACCCACATGTTGAATTAAAACAAAAAAAAATAACAAATTTCTTTTCTTTTTTTGATAATCATTATATGATCCATCTTCTAAATGTTGTTTTATGGTTAATTTCATGTTTCAAAAACTTGGTGGGGTTATTTAATTTGTAATTCTCCTAAATTGCTTAAGAACCAATTATTGAGTCTCATTATTAGTGTTTTATGATTAAATTTGAATTATATATTTCTTAAAATTAACTTAAAGAACATATATATAAAAGTTTCTAATAAAACTCAAATTAAAGACATTAAAAACTTTTTAAATAAAATATTTTAATAGCACAACTTTAAAATTGACCATCAAACTTATAATAATTTTTTAGTTCAATAATATATGGAGTAAAAAATCGAACTTTAGACATTTTATTCGATGATATAATGCTTTAAACAGATAACTTATGCCCTAAGTTGACATCAAAGTTATAATCTAACCATTAGAAAACTAAAACCAACCAACTAGAGCATAGCTCGGTATCGCCTAGTGACCATGAGGTCTTAGGTTTAATCCCCCACCCCACCCCAACATGTTGTCAAAAGAAAAAAAAAAATTAAAACGTCTTCGAAATCCAAAATCCAAAGACAAGCATCTAACTAGTAAAACCCATGACTTTGCATTTTCAATGTGCAAATTCATGACAAAAAAAAACATACATACATTTAAAGATAACAAAAAACATACAACCATAATTCTCAAAAACTCCAAAATCAACCTCCTAAATAACATTAAAAACCTTTTTCCAAGTTCATTTGCTTGATCAAGAAGCCCGAAAAATTTCAACTTTGAAAGAAATTCTTCTACTGATTTTCGTGAACATCTCAAAAACACATACATCCCCAATTTGCAAGTTATTGTCATGAGCAAAATTCTTCCAACCTTTTATCAATTGAACATTTCTTTGCATTCCATGATTCCTATACAAACCACAACGAATGCCCCACGTTCTTCCATCTGAAACCTGAAGAATGATCTCTGGAGACTCTCCTTTCAAATGCAAATCTGTAAAACTTCTTGGTACATGCTTTTCAAACATAACACAAAATGGAACTGAAGTTAAGAGGGATAAGCAAAAAGTGCCTTTTAACTCACTCAAAACCACTTTTCAAAAAAATTAATGGGTTTTGGTTAGATAATCAACAGTGATTATAGCAAAAGTACTTGGCTTTGCTTACAAGAGATTTTCCTGGATCAATGTGTGAAGGCCACATCTTGCACATGAAAGACGGATTCAGAGTCATGGATTGGAAACTAGTAGCTTCCGCCATCGCTCTTGCTTGCTGGCTCGCCGTCGTCGATGGTGGCTTCCTCCCGCTGTGCATCGGTTTTATTGCGCCGGAGCTAACTCTGCGAACTTTGAAATCTAGGTTTTTTTTTTTTTACATTGGTTGTGGTTGTTTTTGAAAATAAAATGAGATAGCAAAAAAAAAAAAAAAAAAAAAGGTTCAAAACTCATTATATAGTTACTTTAGTTTCATTTTAGTTGCCCATTTTAAATCTTGAGACTATGAATCTTAAATCTAAAAAGAAGGGTAATTATAGAATAGACAATATGACAGTTAAAAATCAAAACTAAAAAAGAAACAAACCTTGGGGGTCAAAAACAAGGTCAAAATCATCCAACTGATCTGTCTCCATTTTCACCTCGGTCTTAGCTTCATCAAGATGAATTTTCTTTACTGGATACTCAATTTCCGTAGCAGTAAGATCAAAGATGACGACATGAAAGCTCGAAGATCGCTTTTCATATTTGAACACAAGAAAGTACTCAAATCCAACAGAGTAAAACTCTACAAACTTTTGCCAGCCATGATGAAACCACACTCTTCCATTACTTTTTGTCAAACCCACATTCCACTCTCTCCCATCAGCCACCTTAAGACATGTTTGGTTATTTAAGAAAGCTTTTAGGCCATGTTCTTTCACAAATTTCTTCGGAATTTCCTAAACACAAAAAATGAAAAACATTTTAGAGTTCAAATAGAAAGAGAGAAACCAAAAATATGAGTAGAGAGATATTGATAGAATAGTTTTTGCTTACAAGCTTTTGTTCCTTGAGAACAGTAGCAAGGACAACCTTAAAGAAATGAGGATTGTCGGACGCCATGACGGGGAGCTCTTGATCTTGAAGAAATTTCAACATTCTTCTTTCACACTAAAATTGATCTTAAAAATTGTATGCAAATAAATCCAACTCTGTCTTTGTTATTTAATGGTGTGCTAATACACAGTTTTTCGAGACAAATTATTATGTCTGTCAATTTGTGGGTATATTGAGAAATTGGGTGAAGTGCACAGATTGACAAAATCTGCATCTTAGATCACATAATTAATGAGGTTGGTGTAATTAGGTGATACCATTTCTGCATGTCAGCTATAACATTAATTTATAATTCAAATTTATAGTAGGATCATTAGTTTTTTTTTTACAACATCTACAATACATGATTCGAAATTTGGGACTTCTTAATCACTAAATCATATAATACCAACCAACTATGCTCATGATGACCAAGGTTAATTGTTTGATTGTTGGATTTTTGAATTGATTATGATCTCTGTGCTATAAGGCACCATTTGTGGTAGAGTTGGAGATTGAAATGTATATATGTTATTCTTTGAGGTATGTTTTGACGATCAATTTGTCAGAAGAAACCCTGTTAATTTTTTATTCTTTTTTATGAACTTTGGTTTCGTTAAAGTTTTTGTTAGCTGTAGAGACACTGTATTTCGTCCGGCCTTTATCATTATTTCTACGTTTTGCTCATTTTTGTCTCTTTCTATGCGTTTTGCTAAATAGGTTGTTGAAATCATTTAATCACGTCTTTTCCCGTTAATTTTAAATTTTTTTTTTTAAAAAAAACAAGTATTTTTTAGTGGTTTTGAATCAAGGAGATTTGGGTTTAGTTTTAAGATTTTAAATTTGAATTTTTAATTTAAGGAAATTTGAGATTTGAATTCAGGGTTTTTGATTTAGGGAGATTAGAGGTTTCAATTCAGAGTTTTAGATTTGAGGAGATCTTGGGGGTTTCAATTCAGGATTTTAGATTGAGGGAGGTTGAGTTTCAATTTAGGGTTTCAGATTTGGACTTTTAATCTAAGGAGGTTTGGGGTTTTGATATAGGGTTTTAGATTTGGGGTTCGCATATTTTAGGGTTTTTTTAAAAAGGTAATAATACATTTTCCAAATCGATTTCTTTTAAATGAGGTTTTTCAAGATAAATTTTTAAATGTTAAATTTTAGAATTTAATTTTAAGGCTTGATTCGATCAAATAATTTTCAAATTAATTTATAAAACATGCAAAAAAAAAAAAAAATTGGTTTTGTTTTTAGGAAATCTTTTAAATTAAAACGTTTTTCTAAAAACAAATTTAGACCATGTTAGATTTGAGGGGTTTGTTAGGGTTTTGGGATTTTAAAAATGTTTTCTTGGGAAATTGAAGATCATTTGGGGTTTGTTTAGGGTTTTGTTGATTTTAAAAATATTTCTTTTAAGAAATTGAAGATTCCATCAACTATATAAATAGAGATGATGGGATAGGTTGAAATGGGGGAAGCATGTAGATTCTTTGAAAGGAGGAAAAAGAAGGAAGATCGATGAGGACTTGGAGAAAAAAATAGAAGCTTTGAAGATGGAGGATTTTTGGGAAGATAGGAAAATACAAAAGGGGAAAGGTCAAAAGTTTTTAATTTCATATTCTTCCTCAAGAGTTCGACCTCCAGTCTCCGTCAACCTTCACGACGGCGGCAGAAAATCCAGATCCACAAAGGCAGCGGCAAAACATCGTGAGATAGAAGAAGGTTTAAGTTTTAAGTTTCTATGCTATTTACAATTTTGCCTCAATATTACGTTTCAATTCTCATTTAAAGTTTGACTTATCTTAAATTATATTTTCAAAAACATCTTTTAATTTTTATCATTCATTATCTTTGTTTACATTTTGATTTTAATTTTTAGGATTTTAAATTAGATTTGTTAAGTTGCTTTCATTCATCTTTTCATTTTTAATTTTTAATTTTTATTATCTTTGTTTACATTTTGATTTTTAATTTTTAAGATTTTAAATTAGGGTTATTTAGGTAGGAGGGTTTGTTAGGCAAACTGATTAGAAAAATAGGTTTCTTCCCAAACTATTTCGAAAAATAGGTTAGTTTTTTTTGTCTTATTAGGAGTGCGCGGGTTCAATCCGCGCAACACCTCGACAAGCGTGCATTTTTCAATTTTTTTTTCTTCTCTTCTCGAAATGTGCAAGTTTGAAAGAAAAAACAAATTTTTATTAATAATTTATTCCTAATACGCGGATTTGACCTCTTCATGTGCGACCTCTTCATTGAACGATCCGTGAATAATCACTATGAAAGAAGGTCAATCGTCAAATACGCGAGGTCGTGGTGATCGTGGACATTACATAGAACGTCATGCTCGTGATAGGGGTCATAGGGGATCTCTAGTCATGGTAAATGGTTTAAATTTTTTTTGGTAATTTTTAAAATACATTTTGAATTTTATTGAAATGATATTTGTGTTAATTTAATTTGTAATTATGAAATTATTTTATTAATTACTAATCTTTACTAATTCAAATAAATTAACATAGAACAAAATTAGTAGGATTTTTTATAAAATAAAAATAATAATAATAAAAAATGCTTGAAAATTCATCTCACCCGATTTTTGTGTTAATTCAAAAAAGGAAAGAAAAAAAAGTGTTCACTTAATTGAGACATTTTACTTAATTACCTTTATTTAGGGTAGTTTCAATCTTCCACTCTCAAATTGGTAACTTTACATTTCAATTTTTATTAAAAAAAAACTTTGTATTTTTAAAATTATTTTATCTTATTCATTTTTTTTTATTAAAATGATCTAAACATATAGTATTATATTTTAAGACAGTCACACCGCTCGATTGGAGCTACATTAAAAAAATAACTTAATTCGTCGATAATGTCTCATAGTGCGACAAAGTCCGAGCGCAATAAAACGCTCACCATCTTCAACATTAGAACTATTGAATTATGCAAGATTAGGAGATGATTTTGTTTGAAAAGACACGGATTGCATTTAAAAAAAAAAACAAAACGCGGATTAGGAATAAATTTTTAATAAAAAATTGTTTTTTCTTTCAACCTTGCATTTCATCAAAAAAAAAAAAAAAAAAAAAAAAAAAAATGAAAAATGCACGCTTGTCGAGGTGTTGCGCGGGTTGAACCCGCGCACTCCTAATAAGACAAAAAAACTAACCTATTTTTCGAAATAGTTTGGGAAGAAACTTATTCTTCTAATAAGTTTGCCTAACAAACTCTCCTACCTAAATAACCCATAGATTTTTAGGATTTTAAATTAGATTTGTTAAGTTGCTTTAATTGAAATTTTCTAAATAAATATCATTTTAATTGGATAAATAAATAATTTAATTGAGGGTTGAATAATGTAATTTCACGAAGCCCCAACTCCGTGAAATGTACAAAATTCCTCAATTTCAAGGCCGATAATATGCTTTCATGAAATTTTAGTTTCGTGCAAGTGTACGAAAATCCTCCCCTTTTAATAAAATTGTATTTGTTTCAAGGGCTGAGTAATGTGGCTTTCGTAGAGTTTCGACTCTCGTGCAAGTACACGAAAATCCTCTCCATCTTTCTAAAAAACTATTAAATCAATATGTTTTAAAAATTAAACATTATCATATAAATCCTATGACGGAGTTGAGATATTTTTCTCAAATTCCTGAGACAAACAATTTCCTTTAAGTAAAAGGAAATTTAATATGATAATTAATTAATGATAAACCTCACTCAATACATCAAACTCTTACTTTATTTTTAAAGTTAAGATTTGAAAAATTCTCGCTCAGATTAATACTTTTGTTATTTTATAACATTGGAATTGATTTGGGGACCGTTTTCCTCTAGGATTGTTTAGAATTTAAATTACACTCATATACATCCTAGAGCCGATCGTTAATTATCCAAAGTCTAAACTATAGAATACACCTATTTTGTTGCATGTTTAATTCTCGTGCTTATATCGTATGTTGTGTGTTTCATTCATGTATTCAAGTTATGTATGTATTAATTTTATGGTATGTGTTTTTATTTTGGGTTTCTTCTAAAAAAATTAAATTAAAAAATAATAATAAAAAAATCCAATTTTTTGCATCTGAGTTGCACCATCTTAGGTTTAAAAATAATAATTTAGTAATCCTGACCTCCAAAGGGGATGTAATTTCCCTTTATAGGCACACGAAATATTATCGCTCAGGTTAATTCATTGGCTAATTTTTAGCATTCAAATTAATTTGGGAACCTTTATTCTCTCTAAAATTAGAATTTTACCGTCACATCATTCGTAATTTTATTCATTTTAATTATTTGTTGATTTAATTTCGAGGTCCTTCCGTTTCATTACATTTATTATTCCATCTTTTTAAGTTTGAGTTAATTTTTATTTTATTCTTTTTTTTAAAAAAAAAAAAAAAACTTCAAAAACCTAAAAATCTAAAAAATCAACGTTCCAAAATTTCAAAAAAAAAAAAAAAAAGGAAAATATTCATGTTTTCTTTGATTTTTTTTTTTAAATAAAATAAAAAAATGTGTAGAATTCTTTCCTACACCAAAAAAATAACATAATAAAAAGTTTAAAGTCATCCTTAGAGTGATGCATCATTTAGTTTATGTCACATATCTATAAGATTTAGTAGCGTCGACCTTCGAGGGGATGCAAATGCCCTTGTATCGGCGTATGAAAATCTTTCTTTCTTTCCATTTTCTTCAAACAACAACTAAACTTGACTCATTTAAAATTTAAAACAGAACAAAACAATAGCTCAATCACCACCGGCTCGTCGTGTCCACTTCACAAGACACCGAAAAAGGATCATGGAAGAGAAAAATGCAGAGTTGGAGAGGAAGTTAGAGAGGACGAGGAAGGATTTAGACGAGTTACGGGTCAAGATAGACGCACTTGTCTTATCTCTAGAAAAGGGCAAAATGGTAGGAGATCCGGTGCAGCCAAGCAATGTGGTCGAAGGACCCATAGAGCTTAATCCCTCCCAATACCCACTGATGGAGGGTTTCATTCCTCCATATGCATCATACGACTCGCGGCATAATACTTCAGTCGGGCATTACCAGGACCCCAAAGGAGAAATGCGCAGACAAGCAGAAGTTTCACATTACCGAGAGGAGCCTTCCAGAGTGACCATTACGGTCCCCAACCGATACAACCTGAATCCAAAAAAAAACTGGGCAAACGGAGGGAATGAATTTCCAAACGGCGAAGTTTTAGAAATCCTGGATGAGAGGTTAAGGGCCATTGAAGGAACCAACGTCTTCGGTAACATGGACGCTACTAAACTATGCTTAGTATCTGATGTAGTGATTCCACCCAAGTTTCGGGTGCCTGATTTTGAAAAGTATGACGGAACATCATGTCCGAAGAGTCATCTCACTATGTACTGTAGGAAGATGGCAAGTTACATTAAGAACGAAAGACTGTTGATCCATTGCTTTCAGGATAGTCTAACCGGGCCAGCATCACGCTGATACGTGCAGCTGGATAGCACACATGTTTATTCATGGAAAAATTTGGCTGATTCTTTCTTGAAGCAGTACAAGCATAACATGGATATGGCTCCTGATCGCATGGATCTACAGAGGATGGAGAAGAGTAATCCAGAAAATTTTAAAGAATATGCGCAAAAATGGAGAGATATGGCTGCACAAGTCCAGCCGCCTTTGACAGATAGGGAGTTGTCGGTTATGTTTATGAATACTTTCAAAGCTCTCTTTTACGATAGAATGATCGGAAGCACTTCCACGGACTTTTCAGACATAATGATGATTGGAGAAAGGATCGAGTATGGGATTAAGCATGGGTGATAGCACTCTAAAAGTGCTAATATTTAGCTCCTAAGTCTTGTAAATTAGAGTAATTATTTGTGCTTAATCGATGTAATTTGTATAATTTAATTGTTAAGGGGTAAATCGGGCATTTGCGTAAATTAAGAGCTTAAATGAATATTTTATAACATTTTATTAATTAACCGTTTTGAGTGATTATACTACATTAACTTATAAATCTAGTTTTAAATCAAAATTGATTAATGGCTTAATGGTGCAGGACTCTTTAAGGTATTATTTTTGTAAAAGTCAACAGCTTAAGAACGGTCAACGGTCAACCCAGACGCCAAGGCCCGAACGCGCGCGCGGCCCATCCGAGCGGCCCAACGCCCAGCCTTCGGCAGCCCGTCCAGACGCCCCAGCGTGCGCCTGGGGAAACCGCCCAACGCTCGCTCAGCTTTCGGCAGCCCGTCCAGACGCCCCAGCTTGCGCCCGGGGAAACCAGAGGAATGTCTAAAAGTAAGGAAGGCAACATGAAAAATGTATATTTTTCTTTTGAATTATGTCTAAAACCTATATTTACAACCAAATGCACAAGTCTACCCTTCCACAATTTATCCTAATTTTGAGAATCAAAAAATTAATATTTAAAAATATAAAATGTTAGGAGGAGAGAGAAAATAGTTCTAGACGTGGATTTAACAGACATGGGACGTTAAAAATCTTAGAACTGAAATGACACTTATCCCATGAGTATTACATAGATATACCTTATGCCCCAAATAATTAATAAATGGGTCTAGACAGAACGAATCCATAAGTGGCGGTCGGTGTGTGAATGCCTTCAAACAGAGTAAAAAGAATACGAACAGTTGCTGTGTGTGCATGACTGCATACGTAGTAAGAATAAGACATACACGACACTGGGGGGACCGAATAAGTTTAACCATAAGAAGTGTGATAGTCAACGAAGCAACAATCAACGTAGGTCTTTGCATGACTGCACACAAAGCAAAAACAAAGCAGGGTGTCTGTGTGTATGTCTGCAAACAGAGTAAAAAGAATATCAATAGTGGCGGTGTGTGCATGCCTGCACACATAGTAAGAAATGGGCATAAACGATTTCTGTAGGGGGAACCGAAAATATGTATACCCCGAAGAAGTTATACAGCCAACGAATGAACCATCACTGGGGTGTGTGCATTACTACATACAAAGTAATAAAAGAGGCCAACAACTTAAAAGAGAGAATACTCTATTTTTAAATAAGGTCACGATTCCCAATATTTTGATATCATGTAGTTTATGGGGTAGAGAGAAACATGCACCACGCCGCCTAGAATTAAATTCATCCTCAGAAGTTGCTTCGATTCGACCTAGAGGCAGAAAATACATACACATACCTTCTTCGACATCGTTCTTCTTCTTCGACCTAGAGGCAGAGCACACCGAAAACACAAAACGTAGTTCTTCTTTTGTTTGGCATTACCTTCTTCGGCAGATAACGCCGAAAACACACACTACCTTCTTCGACATCGTTCGAAGTAAACACCACGCATTAGACAGGGAAGTTCGACCTACAGTCGTGGTAAACATTTTCCTCATTTTCGTAAGCATTTTCCTCTCTTGCATTTTTTCTTCATCACCGTTTTCCATCGAACGACTAAAATGATAATTTTTTTTTTTTTTTTTTGAGAAACTAAAATGATAATTAAAGTTTAGGTATAGGGGGTTTCGGGTTAACAATCTAGGGTTTTACCTTCAGCGGGAGCTGAAATTTTATTTTGTTAAACAGGTGATTTGTTTGAATTAAAATCACGGATAGCTACAAGATTTCAAAAAATCTGGATAATAGGTGGTGATCCCTTTTTTTAGGGATTCAGTTGAAGTCCCAGAATATAAAAAATAGACGGTTACAGGGGATTTACACGTTAAATATAACAGCTGCCTATTTTTTTTCTCATTTTCGTAATCAAAGATTTGTCAGTGCCGTTCCGAAAGAGGGACAACAGTGAAATTGTGTGGTAGGAATCCAGCACTAGAGCCTTGGAGATTGAATTGGTGAATTCCACAAGTGTAGAATTCGGGGGGACCACAACTCTACAAGTTTTGTAATTTATGTATTGATTCATTTCGTTCCAAATCTCATCAAATGCTACCATAATAGAAAGAGACGACATGGTTTGTTGTTGTGTGGTGGAACAATGCAAAAGAACTCGAAAAGGATGAGGGAAAAAACGCGATGGAAAAGGGAAACGTAAAAAAAAAACGTAAGGTTGAAGATTTGATTCTCCAAAATGTTAGACATTGCATAATTTCAGGGGTATTGTTGTTTAAAACTAAGGGATTTTGACTGATATCTCCTCATTTGTAGGGGTGGATTGTGTATTGTCTGATCCCTATTTTTAGAGAAAGATTTACAAAAACAATGGAACTAGTAATTACACACGCAGGCTCCAACTGTATACCCCTACCGTTTTTTTCTGGTGCGCAATGGCTGTATATACCCACAGGTGTGTCCTAGCGTATACCCGGCAGAGGGTGTTAGTGTCGGATCTACTCACAACAACATATGGAGATCCAAAATAGCTGACGTTAGTTAACAGAAAAAAAAACGGTTTATTTTTACGTGAAATGATCCAGCTCACAACCTCGCGCTCGGCCCAGCGCCCCTGCACGGCCCAATCTGCCAGTTTCGGCCCAAACTCATTTTTTCCTTCAGTTTTTAAGAGTTTTAAACCCTAAAACCGCCGCACTATTCATTCTAGAGAGAGAAAATTCGATATTTTTCCATTGGCCTCGGGTTTTGTGAGTTTTATACTCATTTTCAAGGTTTTTGGGCGATTTTGGATCGATTCTCGACAGATTTGGCTAAGCTAAGTGCTCTAATATGAGATTAGGGATTGTTTTGTTGATTTATTAGGTGAGACTTGAATTTTTTTTTACGTATGCTTAGCTTGTTATAGCGTTCAACTCTTTCTTACCTTTGTGCATTGATTTTTCAGCATGATTTTCTCAATGGTTGACTCCCATCTATTTTGTTGTGTGTTGGATTAGTTAAAGATTTATGAAGTAGCGATCGCGCCTCATATTTTGAGTAATGGTAACTTGCCCAAATGAATATGGCCATGTTTGTTTGGTTGCATGTTAGATTGTAGGGAAAGAGTAAAATCGAGTCTGTTGTTAAAGATTTCAGCAATTGGCTCGTCGCATGATTACCCGTCGCTAGCGATTAATTGTAATTTGGGAGAGCGATCGCCCCTAAGCTAGAATTATTAGCGAAGCTTAGTTTAGAGTTGCCAACTCTTTATTAATTACTTGGGATTACTCGTTTCTGATTAAAGCATGGGATTACTTGTTTTGATTAGGCCTTGTAATTTGCGTGAATGTTAACAAAAACCGGCTAAGTCCTTTTGTGTCTATGATTTGAATTACATCAACAATTAATCCCGACACTCAAATTAGGAGTACATGTTACAATTTTATTTTTCTCGCATTTTATTTTTCCGTTAGTTTAATTCTTGCATGTTTTAATTTTAGTTTCGTTTCCTTTAACTTTTTCCCCTTTTTTAATTGTTGTTTTTAATTAAGGAAAATAGAAATTAATTAGGAGAAAATAATTTAGGTTCCCTGTGGTTTGACACCCGACTACCACTAGCTGCAAAGCTCAGTAGTATCGGATTTATAAATGTTATTTTGGCGGGATTCGACATACCCAAAAGTTCTCTTACCAAAATTGGCGTCGTTGCCGGGGAACCATTTAGTTTCTCTTTGTTAAATTTTATTTGTTTAAAAAACCCAAAAATATTTTCTCTTTTTTGTTGTGTTTTCTTGTTTTAGTATGGCAGATGTTCATTTAGAAGAGTGGGTGATAGCTTCGAGGAGTGGAGCTGAAGAGATCGCTCTTGATTTCGATAGGGGATGTAGTGAGCTTGAGAGTCAAGATGATTCAAATATTTCCTGGCAGGATGAGGGGCGTAGAAGGACATTGGGGGCAGTAAAAGGACTTCAGAGTCAAATGTATAAGCTTCCCTCCGAGGTTTGATGGACGTTTATTAGAGAAATGTAGGCAAGAGCAAAATGTTGTGTTTGCTTGGTTGGGGGTCATACCTCCTACATATGTCATGTGTCGCCACAAGTCGGCTTTCTCGATGCCTACCCCACACAAGAGCATCCCGAGTTAAAGAATCAATCATCCCTGTCCGGTGATCTAGAGTGTGAAAAAATGAAGGAGCAGATTGATTTTATGCTCGAGGAATTACACCCCAGGCGCAAAGTAGAAATCGTGATTACTCTGCCGTACGAAGATGAGATCGGAGAGATTAAGGAAGAGGCCGAGCCTAGTCCCGAGGAGGAGATTCAGGTGATAGAGTTTGAGGCTGACGAGTCTCTTTCTGTTTTATTTCCTGAAAGTTCCTCTCTTGATGCATGCTTTCTTCCTTATTCTCCTGTTGAGTCTTTTATTTTCGTTGAGTCAGTTGAGTCTTTATTTTTCCCATATATTAAAAAAATAAAAATAAATAACTTTGTCCGGCTGCCTGCAAAAGTCGAAGAGCTTGCTTATCTTAGCAGGTTTTGTTGATTCAAGGAAGAAGGGGCCGAAGAAATACGAGAATTTTTATGTACCCTGACAGAGTGGAGGACACGTCGAGCATAATGACGTTAAAAAAATTGCGCTTTTTGGGAGGCAACGCATGAGTTTCTTTGCTTTCTTTTGTAGGGGTTTGGCCTAAGGAACGAGATATTCGGGCAAGGACTGCGCTGCTCCAACCACCAACCTAACAAAATTCAGGAGAGGTTTTCTGTTCCCTTAAATTTTGTAATTTTAACTGTTTAGTCTAATGTGTTGATACATAGAGGACTATGTATCTTTCGAAGGTTGGGGTGGAGTTGGTTGTTGAATTTCTGTAGTTGTTGAGTTGTGAAAATTCTGAATTAGAAGTGCTTTGGTCTGCTGTTGCATGTTGTTCGATGAGGACAATATATGAAATATTTTTAAATTCTTCGTATTTGCATATCTAGAAAAACATGAGATTGTATGTGCATGTTGAGCATTTTTCAAAAAAATTTAAAATTTTTCTGTTGCTCCCTCGCATCTATCGAGCACGTAGCATCCTATTATTGGTTCTGTAGGCTTAGAATTGTCTTATGTTGCATGAAATCTTGTTGTAACCCCGAAAGGCACCCCTAGGGAAGGCTTTCATGCATGATAGGTTGTATTAAATTAATCGTGTTATAGCGAAGCTATTGCCTAAAAAAAGAGAGACTAAGCATGAAAATAAAAAAAATTAAAAAACTCTCGAGGTGCTTCTCCTTCTTAAAGTGCACATTAAGAAGTGAGCATTAGTCCTTAAAAATGTGAAGCTTGCCCGTAGTCAAATACAATGTGCAGTCAAACTGCAAGTAAGCTGGAACGAAGGCAAGTTTGACGTGTTAGGCTCTATTGGAGAAGTAAAGAAAAGAAAAGTAAAAAAACAAAAGAGAAAATTTAGGCCTTTTAATTTGTTACTCTCTTGAATGTTGAAAAGTCTTTAGACTGATCTTTATTACTAGAAGTAGGGAGAAAACGAGATGTAGGGTTGCATATGGTTTTTCCGAGTCGATCAGAGCTAGAATAGGTTGGCTAATCACACACGCACGAAGGGGAGTAGCAGTTTAATTTTTGAAATGTTCTCAATTTGTGCATGCAATTAATCGCTTTCTTGTTGTTGTAAGTGCCTTATTTTTTTAAAAGCATTCAGGTTAGAGTCGTTGCATGCAACTTCATTCTTAGGAGCTAATTCAGAGTAGCCTTGCTCGAGGACTAACAAGATTTAGGTTGGGGGTATTTTGATAGCACTCTAAAAATGCTAATATTTAGCTCCTAAGTCTTGTAAATTAGAGTAATTATTTGTGCTTAATCGATGTAATTTGTATAATTTAATTGTTAAGGGGTAAATCGGGCATTTGCGTAAATTAAGAGCTTAAATGAATATTTTATAGCATTTTATTAAATAACCGTTTTGAGTGATTATACTACATTAATGTATTAATCTAATCTTAACTCAAAATCGATTAATGGCTTAATGTTGCAGGGCATGTTAAGCCAATGAAGAAGCTTAGGTTGTCAAGGTGGAAGCAGAATTTCTATTATTTTTGTAAAAGTCAACAACTCCAGAATGGTCAACAGTCAACCCAGACGCCCAGGCCCGAACGCGTGCGCGGCCCATCCGAGCGGCCCAACGCCCAGCGCTCAGCCTTCGGCAGCCCGTCCAGACGCCCCTGCGCGTGCGCTCCGCGCGGCCTCCTCGACCCAGACATCTCGCGTGCGGCCCATCACGCGCGCGAGGCCCAACGCTCAGCACCGCCCGCCTCAGCGACCCGCGCGCGCCTTCCTCAGCCCAGACCCTGCCCGCCTTGCGCTCGGCCCAGCGCGGCCCAAACTACCAGTTTCGGCCCAAACTCATTTTTTCAGTTTTTAAGCGTTTTAAACCCTAAAACCGCCGCACTATTCATTCTAGAGAGAGAAAATTCGATATTTTTCCATTGGCCTCGGGTTTTGTGAGTTTTATACTCATTTTCAAGGTTTTTTGGCGATTTTGGATCGATTCTCGACATATTTGGCTAAGGTAAGTGCTCTAATTTGAGATTAGAGATTGTTTTGTTGATGTATTAGGTGAGACTTGGATTTTTTTTTACGTATGCTTAGCTTGTTATAGCGTTCAACTCTTTCTTACCTTTGTGCATTGATTTTCCAGCATGATTTTCTCTATGGTTGACTCCCATTTAGTTTATTGTGTGTTGGATTAGTTAAAGATTCATGAAGTAGCGATCACACCTCATGTTTTGAGTAATGGTAACTTGCCCAAATGAATATGGCCATGTTTGTTTGGTTGCATGTTAGATTGTAGGGAAAGAGTAAAATCGAGTCCGTTGTGAGAGATTTCAGCAATTAGCTCGTCGCATGATTACCCGTGGCTCGCGATTAATTCTAATTTGGGAGAGCGATCGCCCCTAAGTTAGAATTATTAGCGAAGCTTAGTTTAGATCTGTCAACTCTTTATTAATTACTTGAGATTACTCGTTTCTGATTAAAGCATGGGATTACTTGTTTTGATTAGGCATTGTAAGTTGCGTTAATGTTAACAAAACCCGACTAAGTCCTTTTGTGTCTATGATCTGAATTACATCAACAGTCAATCCCGACACTCAAATTAGGAGCACATGCTACAATTTTATTTTTCTCGCATTTTATTTTTCCGTTAGTTTAATTCTTGCATGTTTTAATTTTAGTTTCGTTTCCTTTAACTTTCTCCCCTTTTTTACTTGTTGTTTTTAATTAAGACAAATAGAAATTAATTAGGAGAAAATAATTTAGGTTCCCTGTGGTTCGACACCCGACTACCACTAGTTGCAAAGCTCAGTAGTATCGGATTTATAAATGTTATTTTGGCGGGATTCGACACCCCGAGCATAGAGAACTATACCCAAAAGTTCTCTTACCAATGGAAAATATTAGATACCTCGGAGTCATTGGTAAAAGGAGGAGGTTTCTCGAAGAAAAAGGAAGGAGACATCCAAATGGTAGGAAGTGCAAATCAATCTACTTGGAGACAACAAACGCCGCAGTATTCTGCAAATTATCATATGGCTGGCAATGCGAATTATCATCCATATGTCAATAATACAGGTGCACAATATTCCACATTCTCTCCTCAGAATTCACGCCCGTTGATGGACCAAAACATGGAGATATGGTCAAGTGCAAGTATACACTGTCAATCAAGTAATAAAATGGAAAGTATTCCAAGTATCGAATCCCAAGAGACTGTTGTGAAATTTTAGTTTTAGAAAGAATTGTTTTTCGAATGCAACAAGTAACAAAAATAAATTGATAATATGTTGGGTTGGTTTTGGTTTGAAAAGAATAATAAAAACAGGGATCCAATCATGTTTCAGCCCTAAGTTGAGTTTACTTAACAATCTGTGACCACAGAGTCACCACATATAGTACCTTATGCTTTTGGATCGGATTCATCTCCTATTCAACCTCTTTGCAAGTACCTTTAGGAGTCTAATCCATTATACTCACGGTCCAGTGGATAATGTGATCTTAGATGGTTAAGCATGCAATTCTATTGATCCTATAGTCTTTTGCCACAATCATCAAGGACAATCGATGAAATCCTATTCCTAGGTTTTTCTGCTATATCACCTTTATGAGAGTCGTTAATTGTCCGACCTGTCCAGTATCGACATTAACATTTCATGCTGATTAAGTGATCAAGTTAATCTAACATTTTTGCATATATTCAGTAAAGAACGAACCACACAAGGTATAAGGGTAAAACCGTAGTTTACAACTATCAAGCTAGCTCATTTCTTAATGGACATTCACATAATTGAATCCCTTAGGAAACGTTAGCTCATAATGATAAATAAACTAAAATATTTCATTGATAAATAATACATAAGTACAAAAATTGCTAAAAGGGTAAAATGGTAATTTTACTCGAAAATTAATAATAAAAACGAAAAATAGAATAAAAACAGAATAAATAAAGGACAAAATTAAAATAAAGAAGGTTCTAAACTGAAAACTGAAAAATGAAATTATTAAGGCGAAAACTAGGTAAAGGGTAAAATAGTAATTTTGCATGAAAAATTAAGAACGGAAAGAAATGCAAATAAAAAGAGAATGTAAATAGAAAATGTGCAGAATAAAATAGAAAATAAATCTGGAAATTTTCCAACTTTCTCTCTCTCGAACTCGTGGACAATGGATGAAGGGTCTCTACTCGCTCGATTCACGTCGTCAATGCGAATCGAATCCTCGCAGCACCTTTCTTTCGGAGCTGGCTGAAGTAGAAATTTTCCAGAGGAGTGGTCCGCTCTTCTTGGAGTTTCAGGATTTTGAGTGAGTTCTTCGAGATAGAAAAGAGGTTGATCGACTATGTGGAGATTGATTGTTGTAAAGAATGATCGATGCTTTGAATGAAGACTTGAGGTGTCTTTTATAGGCCTTAGGGTTTGTTTGGAGGTTGCTAAAATGGGGGAGAGATCTTTGGGAAGGGTTGTTAGGTTAAATGGGGATTTGGTTTGCTGAATCTTTTGAAGATCTTCGACAAAATATCTCAACAAATTCGTTTGACCAATCAACTACACTCTATGGCCTCTTATGTGGCCACAAGCTGGATTCTGCACTCTGTGACTTCTATGTGGCCACAAGCTGGATTCTGCATCTGTGACTTCTATGTGGCCACAAGCTGAAGCATAATACAGTTTTCCTGAAAATAATTAAAACAACATTAATTCTTATAAAAAAATGACTCTTTTACCCTTATAATTGCTTCATAATGACAAAACGACCTTGAGCATGCGACTTTCCTAATTTTATTGTTTTCTTATCAATTACATGCACAATTATCTTTAATTTAACTCAAAATGTCAATTAATGAGTAGGCTTTAAAGGGTAAAAATACGACATAAATGACGTTTATCACACCCCCAAACTTAGCTTATTGCTTGTCCTCAAGCAATTCAACACATAGTAACAATAAGAATGAAAAATTATGCAAATGTTTAATCATGCTTCCAAACAAAGTTCGCTTATAAACAACCTTTCAGGAGATGTATCATACTCTAGTGCCAGTCATAATCCCATAAGTAATTTCTCACATAAGTTTCTACTTTCATTTTGTAAACAAAGCTTTTTCTAGTCTATCATAACCATATGCTTAATTTATCTAACCTTTAGTCACTGAGCCTAGGATAGTCCCTTTCGTGAAATAAACTAAGCTTAGACTTTTCCTTCTTTGTGTGAACTTTTAACACTCTCTCCCCCAAACTTGCGTTGTTGCTAGGCTTTATTTTTCTTTCTCTTTTTTCCTGTACTATTCTCTAGAGAATCTTTGTTGCTAGACCCACCTTCGTTCCAGCTTGCCTGCAATTTCATTGCACAATGCATCTAGCTACGAGCAAGCCTCGCAAACTTTGTTAAATACTCACTTCTTAGTTACTCTTTCATGTAGTGACAACCATGGCCCATGATCGCCCCTAGTTACCCAACTAACTTAAGAATGAGGAGTACCTCTAGAAATATGTTTTTTTTTTTCCAACTATTCTTCCTTTGAAATAGACATAACAACAAGACCTAGGAGTCAACACATTACAAATATACTTCCCCCCCAAACTTAAAGGAGGCAATGTCCTCATTGACTATTAAAGAGATTTTTCAAAAGGGATGGTGTGAGCATTAGTCTACAAAAAAAACGTCAAGGCTAAACTCTCCTAACATGTTAAACGGGTTAAAAAAGAGGAAGTCTAGACTTGTGAAAATATTTTGCATAGAAAAAAATACTAATGGAACCCTATGCTTTTGAAAAAAACTTACAAGTTATGACACTAGGCACTATTTGAGTAGAGATAAGCTCTAGGTATCATCATAAAGGTTATTTTAAAGAAAACAAATGAAAGATAGCATGCTAAAACATTCTCATACTTGCGCAATCAAGTCATTAAGTTCAATTAAGCACATTCCACAAAACATCTATCCTAGCAGAACAATAAAGCAACAACAACTTCTTTATCCTAACAAAACAAGTAAATGACAACATGACAAAATTCAACTTCTTGATGGAGCGATTTACGCAGCGGAAAGCGATTTTGGACCGATGATACTCTAATTTCATCAATTTAACAAATAGAAAACATGCTCAAAACGACGGAAATAAGAAATTAGAAATACATATCCTTGTAGTTCCAAATTTCTTCAAGTTCGTCGGCCGCTCCTCGTCATGAACTCTTTTGGCCTCTTCTCACGAACGCCACGAGGACCACCCGAGGTAGTCCCGCTATCCTTGGCGCCGAACAACGGAGTTGTGGGACTCCGAAAACAAGAAAAAATAAGAAGAAACAAGGAAGAGAGATGAAGATGAAGAGAAAACCAGAGAGAGAGGGGGGAGTTCAGAGGATGAAAAACTGAACGAAATGATTTTTTTTTTAAACTTCGTATACCCCTCTCTCACCCACCTCCTTCAAATGGCCAAACATATATATATATATATATATTTAATTATTATTATTATTAAAAATAATAATAATAATAATTTTATTTATTAAACTTTTTAATAAATAAAAAAAAAATATATATATATAATTATTAATTAATAATTACTATTTAATTCAATATCAAATATTAATTAAATAATATGACTACACCCGATTTTCCGAAAACCGACTTTTTTACACATGAATCCTATTCATGTTTTAGGCCAATCCCATATTTAAATATGTCCAACATCCTTCCATAAACCGAATTTGAACAATTCAAATTATTTTTCCTTTTCTCTTATACTGTTGCGCGACGTAATCCGAGCTAGCCAGGAGAACCTAAAAGACCTACAGATCATGAGCTCCAACGATACGAGATTATCCGGTCAAAACTATTTCAACCGAACTAACCAACATTCGTTAACCCCTGGAGACTCCACTATAGTGTGAGGGTTGCACTCTCCTCATTGTACATATATTATGTCCTCTGATATAACCGTCATGGGCAAGTCGACCCTTCACAGGTTGTTCGTGATCACAGCTGGGTCATTTAAACCGTTTAACCCCTGCATTACGTCTTGTTCCTTAAGTACCACTGACACCTCTAATGAACAATAGATTTGTGGTCCAACCAACAGAATAATTAACCCTCTCATCTCATGAGAGTGTGCACGCTAATTGTTCAAGCCCGGGAGTCAGCTATTAAGGGAACAACCTATTTACTAACCCTGAAGAGCGGGTTAGGAGTGAACTCCAATCTTGCTGTACTATGTCCCCAGCTACCTATTCGACTTTATCCCTGAGATGATAAGTTATTGAGTCAGAGCTAATAGGCCACTCTCACCCATACAAGTCTAAGGATGCTGTCTAATAAGCAGGAGTTCATAGTAAGCTCAGGATTAAGATCGAGTTACCTAGGCCATCAAATGAAAATGTCGGTCTCATCAGTAAACGATGTTATAAAGAGAGAGCAACATATTTCGCGGTTCGATCTTATGCAAACCTTTGCACATGACGCCCTCACTCGCACATCTCCATGTGAAACGATTCGGATCACATCGTTTTGTACAATACAAAGTGAGCCGCATCCTATAGTGTTACCAGGATAAGGTACCCAGCCTTATCCGTATACTATAGACCGTTTTGACTGACTACTTGAGCTTGATCCACAATCATGTCATACATGAGGCTCAAGTACTCATATTCAGCCAAGGGTGTTGGTCATTGGTATAACTTAACCTAAACACGTTTCACTTTATTCCAGTAAACTCTTTTACTGAATAAAACTAATAACTCTTTATTCTAAATAGAGTGTTTACAAACATAACAGTTTACAAACCACGAGTTTTAGGACATAAAACCCAACAGTTCTATCCTATCAGAAAAACAAAACAATTAACAACTCAAATGTAACTAACTATAGATAACAAGCTATTCAACAAAAGAAGGAAAGGAGTAGAGAATAAGGAAGAACGGTACTCCCCTAATCTTCAAACGAGGCATCGTCTTCGGAATCAGTATTCGATGGAATATTCAGGCAAACAGAAGGAAACGGGGAAAACAAGCATCAAGGTCGGGGCCAAGGCATTAAAGAACCCTTGAATGAGCTCATCCCTCTCTTTGGCATATGCCCAGTACGCCATATTCTGTTGGATCATATGCTGCCATTGAGAAGGGGTGATGCTTGGAATATTTTCTGAACTGGTGGCAGGTTGTGACTGCTTTGTGGCCACAGAGGTGGAACAACCTTTTGGCTTGGGCGCACGCGACGTCGATGCTTTCTTGGTCTTTTGGTGACGGAAAACTGTAACTTGTGAACAAGATGCGCAGTGATTTCTGGTTTTGGCAAACTTGTCTCCTCACCTTGTCGAGGCTTAAGTACTGCCTTGAGGCAAAGTTGAGTGACAAGTGACCCAAAAAATAATTTTCCAGCTTTCTTCCTGCCACAAGCAACCAGTTCTTTTTGTAGCAAACTACCAATATTGAGATCAAGACCCTTCAGGATACAATACAGCAACATCACTCGGTCTAAGGAAATGGTTGTGTCATGGGTTATCGGAATTAACTGATTTTTGATGAAATACAACCATGCTGCTGCTTCGGCTTTGATGTCACCTGGAACAAGAGTCAGGACTCCAGTTGGTGATTTCTTCCACTTTGCCCCCTTCCGTGCTACTATCTGGAGGGCTTCTTTCAATTGTTTGTCCGTGGGGTGCTTGATCGATGTATTCCCTACTGGATCACTGGCCGATTTTAATTTGAATACACGGTTGATGTCTACCGCTGAGAAACTCACCAATGTTCCCCTTACTAGGGATGCATTCCAGTCTGCTCCGCCCATTCCTGCAAAAAATTCTTGAACCAAAGATACAACGACAACTGTAGGATGCGCGCATAGTTCCCGCCACTTGAATTCGACAATTTTAGATGTAATGAAGGTAGGTAGAGGTGCTTGTTTCTCAGAGAAACCTTTCTACAAAAACACATCTCTGGCCTTCATTATTTCCAGCCGTCCTTGTATGTCAATCTTCTACCAAGATTCCATGAATGGTTAAGGTTGTGGCGGCATAGGACCAACTGACGTGGGTGGAACTTGAGTGGACCTAGTTCTTGGCCTTTTGAGAAATGTTGGATCATGTTTAACCTTCGTACGCCTTTCGGCCTCACTTTCTCTCTGCCTCTTTCGGGTGATGGGCGAAATAGGGAGTTGATGTTGATCATTGTCCAACTCCATGACCTCCTCGTCCGAGGATGGTTCTTCTTTATCCGTACTGTCCTCTTGAGCTTCCTCCAGACTTTCTTCCGTCTCATCCTCACTTGAAGTGCTCGGCTCAAGTTCTTCCTCAAGGTGCGACTTAATTGCGGTCACAAAGTTCCTCAACTCATTATCTTCCATGTCTTCGGTTTGTGGCGATGTTGTGGGCGCATACTGAAGATCATCTTCTTCAGTTACTAATCCTTTACCTTTCCTTCTTCTTTCTTTGATCAAGACGTTCTCTCTTCTCGATTCTTCTTCAGCTTGTGTCAATTTTCTATTCTCCTCATCTTGTATCAAAATTTCCTCTTCTCGTATTCTCTCCTCTTGTTTTCTTGTTTGTTCAACGGTATCCTTTTGGAGAGTTTGCTGCAAAGCTTGCTCTTCCTCTTGACAACTCTTCTTTACTTGATATTCCGCTGCTAGCAAGGTTGCCTTCTCCACGACTTCTTTAATCATCCTCTCCACCATGATTGGGGAAAGAATTGATTCTTGCATCAGACTCTCAACCGTATCTCTTCTTCTTAATTCAAATTGGTGGTCGATTGGGGTCTCGGTTTGCTTCTTGGTGTGCCTTAACACTAAAGATTATCTTTCAGAACGTTCAAGAATTGATGGAGGAATACTTACTTTGGAAACCAGAGGTGGGTCTTCGCGCACAGAACGCGATTTCTTTGAGGTCGCCCCAGCTTCCGGCTGAACTTCTTCATCGGCACTTGATGATTTGCCAGCAGTTTCAGCTAGGGCTCGTCGTCTATGTTCTCCCATCTTTTTGATCATTTTATGCCAAGCGGTAGTTCGAATTTTCATGGATTTTTTACCTATAACCGATTCTTGGGATTGATCAACTGGGGAGTTTGGATTAAACCTAGGGCTTCCAATCGCTGGATTTTCCTTCTCTCCACGTTCACACATAGCAATGGCCGATTTTAGTTTGGGTTCGGCCTTCTTATTTGAGGATGATGGAGGTAAATCGGCCATATGTTCCTCTTGCATGTGCTTAGATGGAGCATCTTCGCACTCCCTTCGACGTGCAGAACGTCTCGGAGTTTGATCAGCGGTGGCCCCATCGGTGATCGGGGCGGTTTTTCCAGCCATGGGGTTTAGCGTGCGTGGGAGAGGGAAGAACATTCGTGAAGGGGATTTTCAGCTTGGAGACTGTTGCGTGCTCAATGTTTAAAATAAAGATGTAAGAATGGAGCACTCAGAACATGCAAGCATACATGATCTTGTAGCAAGTAATAAGTATTTTTTCATTCGATTTCCCACAAAGATTTATTCTTAGTTACTAACGAAGTGAGAGGTTAAGTCAGGAGGGGGTGGTTTAAATGGAGTAGATTGGGGTTTAAAGTGCATAACTATTAAGGAACGTGCAAGATATGAAAGCATAAACAAGTGCAAGTAGATAAATGAACTCGAAAGTAAAAGGAAAAGAATTGCGGAAACAGCAATTTTCTAGCAATGTTACTAACAGCGAATTAAGGGTAAAGTAGGGAAACAAGGGCTACTAACGACTCCTCCATAGGCTTTTTCATACGATTCTCAAGCAGTAGATCAACTTATCATGCATCAAACTAACTCATTCTCATGTATCTTCCGATTTCATGCATTTGATCCTTTAGTTTACTCATGTCCAAGTAAGGTCTTAAGCATCTTTTTATAATAGTGAGTTTAGTGATTTGTACTAGGAAAACGCCTATTCCTAGGTCGTTTTCTGGTTACCATAAGAGGCTAGCATGAATGCACGACTCTGAACTCTTACTCCTTCCAGAGGTTAGGAGTTCTTTGGACAAAATGGATGGCCAATCGAAATTGCCCGTGGGACGAAGCACACATACATTCAATGCATCTGAAGCTAACCTACACGCTTGATTCACGTATTTCTACCTATAATCTTGTCATTAGCATGCCCTTTTGTGATTTAGTTACTCATGGATGAAGATTGAATGAGAAGAATAGACGAAGACGACATGCTTAAAAGAATATAAAGGATAAAACAGAAGAAGAAAACAATAAGCAGATAAGAGGGAGAGCTTGCGAAGTGATGAAATAATACTTTGATTAATCGAGGTTTGAATTAAACAAATAACAACTTCTAACCACTAAAGCTAAACAGACGAGTACGAGATAGAATAGAGTAGCAGACAGAAATGAAATAGTAAAGACAGAAGCAACAAAGGCAATGAAAACAGCAGAAAGCAGTAAACAAGTAAATCCGCACGTAGATTCCTTCGTCACGAACGCCTCGACTGAAGGAAAAAGGGAAGCCTTGCTTGGATGAATCTAATCAGAAGAGAAGACAAATCTTCTCTTCTTCCTATCAGATTGTCGACTCCAATAGCTGATCCCTTAAAGCCAACAGACGGAAGAGAGAAAGAAGTAGAAAAGACTGCGTTGAACTGAGAGTCTACGCTTTTCGAGTGTGTTTCAACCTTCCATCTTGACCTCCTTTTATAGTGTTCTGCAGGTACGATTGAGTCAAGGAGAACCATCCATTCTGAACGTCGTTCTTCTACGTGGCCGCAGGAGAAAGAATGGGCCCCTGAAAGATCGGAACAAAACAGAAATCGGTTAGACAACTTACGGATTTCACTTAAAACATTGCGGTTTTAGCAATGTTTTCGCAATGCTTCCGCAACGTGCAATTTTCAAGTCTTTAACTTCGTTTTTGGTTCTTTTTCTTTCCTTTTACACATAAGTCCTAATTTAGCTTCATTCTCCTAATTCTCATATATAAGCACAAGTTTAAGCTAAATTCTACCAAAAACGCCTAAGGATGTACAACTTCCTATAGCAAATAAGTCCTAAAATAGTCACTTTTGGAGACGTAACACACCCCCAAACTTAAGGTTTTGCTCGTCCTCGAGCAATATAAGGACTTACTTAGGCTGCTGTTTAACCTCTCTAACCACTTGCTGACTCCCCTAAATTCACTATCTATGGCCACGCTGTCCTGTTACACGCTTCTAAGTTTAAAACTAACTCTTTATTCTGCTTCTTCTGATTTCTCTTGCCTTATAATCCTACTGTTTCATTAACTCCCTACAACTGATCCATTTGCTTTGGTCATTAAGTTCATTGTGCAACTATCCCTAAGTTTTCAAATTCTACCTTGCTTTACCCTAGACTCAGTACATGCTTCTAATGCTTTTCTTTGAACTACCTAGGATTCCTTAGAGTCATGCCAGTCTTAGTATAAACCAGTAACAGCAGTACATTCATAGAACAACCTAAACCCTGACATCACTACATTGGATATACATTCATCTCCCTTTAACAAACCTACAAGCTACAACCCTGTGGTTAGCTAATTGAGGATCAGAGTTCTTTTATTGAGGACACCTAAGCACAGAGCTACAACTCATAGGCATACATTCTTCTTCCTTAGTTTTTCCTTTCTTCCTTTCTTTCTTTGGTGGAGACTCTCCTTTGGTTGCCTTTTGATGCAATGCCACTTGTGGGTTACACACATGGCACTGATTACTCAACAACTTCAAAAGAGACACCACTCTCTATTATATATTTTTTTTCTTTTTCAGTTCATCACTTTTTTTTTTAAGGAGAAGAAGAATGCTTATGTTTAGAAGGAAGAGAGGAATGTTCCTAGGCCTAGGGCTGCCTCCCCCAAACTAAAACTTCTCATTGTCCTCAATGAGAGTCTGAGGTGGCACACCCCCAAACTTGTCCTAGAAGCATCTAGTCTAGGGCAAAACAAAGAGAATCTAAAAGTCCTAGGCATAGAACGAACTTTCCTAAAGCAAATACTACAGTAGCAGAAAAAAACAAAATAAAAAAAAAACAGCAAGTTAAGGACTTAAAGAGATGCATGCTGAGCATTTTAAGAGAGCTAATTTAAACTATCAAAGGTGTTCTAATACACTCATCCAGCATGCTTACAGATAGGTCATATATGGCAGTCACACAAGCAGCAGAAGAACAAAATTGAAACAGAACCAACCTATCAAAACAGTCAGTCAATAGCATGCGACAACTAACAAAAAATTGCGAACTTCGCACAGATTTCGCAATGAACCTACAGGGCAGATATATCAGTGATCAAGGCCCCTTTTCATGCTATTTCCAGTCATCTACAACTACTCAAAAAGGAAACTAAAATATGCTAGCTACTCAGATACCATCTACCTAAGCTAAGCTATCCTAAACAACTAAAAGAAAACAGAACAAGTATTTGATTCAAAATTATCAGTCACCAGTTAACAAAAAGCAGAGTTTTTTATTTTTATTTTAAGAGGGAACAGAAGTACTCCCTCGAGTGCCCTTCAAACCGGCACTCAAACCTCCTTATCATCATCCCTCCTTTCCTCAGGAGGCGCCCACGGCTGCAGTAGATCAGTGGGGAAGGCAGGGAAGATGCATCCCAGTTGATCAGCCACGTCCTTATCCCTCGCCTGCGCGTATTCAGCCCATTGCGCCATCTTCTTCTCGAGGTCCAGCAGGCAGGCCATGGAGAGTGATTGAGCAGCAGTCAATCCGTCCAGCTCAAACTCCATATTACATCTCCGTCGCATCCGCAAGGCTGAGGGCAGTTCCAGATGCCCTGTATAGGCCAGCTGCCTCTCCTTCCTCTCGATAGGGACACCTGCACGCAAGCAGAGTTTAGTAATGGTGTTTGGGAAGAAGAGAGGGCCCTTACCTTTCTTTGCGCACTCGGCTATGGAGGCTGCAACGACCTCTCCCACATCTATGGTGAGGCTCCTCATGATGGCATAAACCAGCAAAGATCTCCCCTGGTTTATGGTAGTCTCGTGGGTCACAGGGGAGAGACGCCGTCGCACAAAGGAGAACCAGACGACTGCCTTGGCATTGAGGGCCGCACTCATCAGCGTGTGCTTCCCATTCCTTGAGATTGTCCAGGCCGCCTCAGGTTGGCCTATGATGCGCAGGGCTTCCTCCAAGACAGCCTCAGAAGGTGAGTCGATGATCCTCGCGTAGTCGGTATACTTATGCCCTTTGAGGGCATACACTTCATTGATAGCCTTGGCCGAGAAATCGACCTCAACCCCCCTTACCATGGACAAACCATCCTCGGGGTGCGTCAGATTGGCGTAAAAATCGTACACCATATTGGAGTAGGCAGGGATAGGCGGTCTGCACAGCTCTTCCCAGCCGTGGTTGACGATCCCTGCGCGCAAGAACTGCGGCAGGTCCGCCAATGCATCAAGAAACCCCTTCTCATGAAGCAGGTCTCTCTTCCTCAACTCAATGCCTCTAGCCTCTGCATCTTGAGAGATAAATCGCATGGCCTGAGGATCGTCTTCGGGGTACAATTTGGCTTTCCCCTTCTCCTTCGCCTTGGCCGATTCAGCCGCCTCGACCTTCAGCTTCTTGACAGAAGGCTCGCCACTGGCCTTCTTCTTCTTGGAGTGCTTGGAGGATTTCGGTCGTTTGGCCTTCATGATCTTGGGCGCTTTCTTCCTCAGCCGCGCCCTGGTGGTCATCTGTTGGAGGCAGTCCCCCAACGTCTCATCCATTGAGTCGCTCTGTCCTCCTTCCGCAGGGCTGTCATGGTTGCCTTCCCTCAAAGGAGAGAAGACTTCATCTTCCTCCACCGGTTCGTCGCTTGGCACCGAATCGTGGTGCTCTTCCAATGGAGCTTCAGGCTCCGGTGTTGGTGAGGAAGGAGACGGCGCAGGGGTCTGCGACGGTGGAGATGGCTCAGGACTTTGGGAAGGTGGAGATGGCTCGGGGCTTTGTCTGGCCGTCTCGTAGGATGGGCGGCCACTCCCTCGACTCCCCTCGCTGGGAGTTTTTCCTTTGACGGGTGAATCCTCCACCTCTATTGTCCATTTTCTCTTCTTTGGCGCACCTGCTGGCACAGATGGACCAGCAGGGATCTCAGTCACCACCTTCCACTTCTTCTTGCGCACTGGAAGCTTAGGTGGTCGTGCGGGCTGCGCAGCTTCGGCCTCTGCCAATGAGAGCAATGCCTCTCTCGCAGCTGCCTCTGCGTCAGGTGACTTTTTCTTGGAAGCAGATCGTTCAGCTCGTGTAAGCACCATTGTTGGTTTGGAGAGAGCTGAAGGTAGGAGATGCAGAGGAAGAAGATGAGTGATTCTTGAAGTCCAACGAATGAAGAAAGCGTAGAAGGCACAACTGATTTGACGGCTATTTGTAATCGAGTGGATCCCAACGGCTCTTTCTGTTGCGGTTTTTGCAAATCTGCCGCAATTAAATGGGCTGACCGTTGGAGATTTTCTTGGTTTGAAACCCAAGATTCCAATGACTAAATCTTTGATTTTCCCCGATTTCTTCATCGATTTGTTTTCTTGATTTATCTCCTTGATTTCCTCTTTCGATCCCCTATTAAAATATATAAAATTAACACAAAAATCCGTAATAAAAATCACGCCTAAATATACAAAATAAAAATCGAAGAACTACAAAACAACACAAAAAAAACTAAGGCATAGCCTCGCATGGACGAGCACAGTAATCACTCGTCTCCTCTCGGTTTTATTTTCAAGCTTCAGATAAGAGGAAGGCTGAGAGAGTCTTCACATCTCCTTCCTCGTAGTAATGCTTCAAACGTGCACCATTGACCATAAACGGTTGCCCATTCTGCAAGTTTCTAATCTCAATTGCACCATGAAAAAACACGTTAGTTATAACAAAAGGACCTGACCATCTGGACTTAAGTTTGCCTGGAAATAATCTCAACCTTGAGTTAAATAACAAGACATGCTGGCCCTTCTTGAAGTCCTTAATCCTAAGTCTAATATCATGCCAAATTTTAGTCTTTTCTTTATACATTTTGGCATTTTCATAGGACATATGTCTAAGCTCATCTAACTCATGTAATTGCAGGAACCGCAATGTTCCCGCATCGGTCACGCAATAATTCAGCTCTTTTAAGGCCCAAAAGGCTTTGATTTCCAATTCGAATGGTAAATGACAAGTTTTTCCATACACAAGTCTATAAGGAGACATACCTAGGGGTGTCTTATATGCAGTCCTATATGCCCAAAGTGCATCCTCTAACTTAAACGACCAATCTTTTCTATTAGGTTTGACCACTTTTTCGAGTATGTTTTTAATCTCCCTATTTGATATTTCAGCTTGTCCATTCGAATGTGGGTGATAAGGGGTTGCTACTCTATGTCTAACATTGTACTTAGCTAATACTTTTTCCATAGCCTTATTAATAAAGTGAGTCCCCTCATCACTAATTATAGCCCGTGGTGTACCAAACCTTGTAAAGATGTGCCTATTAAGAAACTTAATGACTGTTTTGGCATCGTTTGATGGACATGCTATGGCTTCTACCCACTCTGATACATAGTCTACAGCTACAAGTATGTAGAGATTACCTACAGAAGGAGGGAACGGTCCCATGAAGTCGATGCCCCACACATTAAAGAGCTCCAACTCCAAGATGTAAGTGAGAGGCATCTCATCTTTCCTACTGAGATTACCTGTTCTTTGACATTCTGTCGCAGCTGTGGGCATGGTCATGTGCATCTTTGAAAATCGTTGGCCAGTAGTAGCCACTTTGGAACACCTTTGCAGCTGTCCTTTGGCCACCAAAATGGCCACCATAGGGAGATGTATGGCAATGCTGCAGCACAGACTTCGCTTCAGCAGCTGACACACACTTCCTCAGCAACCCATCTGCACATGTCTTGTAGAGTGTAGGATCGTCCCAGATGAACTTCCTAGCTTCATGTAGAAACCTCCTCTTTTCTTGTCCTCCCTTGAAAGTTGGTAGTACCTGCGAGGCAAGGAAGTTAGCAATATCAGCAAACCAAGGTTCCTCATTGATAGCTCTAAAATAGAGCTATAATTATAGCCTTAATTCTAGCTAAATGTCATGCTTAATTCAATTAAATCTACTTATTTTAGGTATTTCGTGGCAAAGAGCTCGGGAAGTCAAATTATGAATTTCAGGGTTAAAACGGTCATTTAAGAGGTTTCGGGAAGTGTTCGGGTCAAGAAGATAGGCAAAACGGAGCTCGGGAGCCAAAACGAGCCAAAAATGGGCCAAGACCCGAGAGGTCAGCGCCTAGGCGCCGGCGCCCAGCGCCCAGGCGCCCAACCGCGCCGCACGCCCAGACCGCCCACGCACAGACGCCCGCGCACGCCCGTGTCCGCGCGCGCAGCCGGGTGCCCGTCATCGTAAGCCCCGCGCGCGCGTCCGCGCGCGCTCGCCCCGGTCCTTGCCCCGCGCGTCCGCGCCATCGCGCACCCCAGCGCCCGAGTCCGCGCGCGCGCCGCACGCCAACACCCGCGCGCGTCCTCGCTCGTCCGCCTCCGCGCCCGTGTCCGACATCAAAAGTCAGCGCGCGCGCCGCCCGCGCAGCGCCCAGGCGCCCGCTCGCCCGCTCGACCGCCCACGCCCGTGTCCGCGCGCGCCGCTCGCCTCGCCTCGCCTGTCCCGCGCGCGCCGCTCGCCTCGCCTCGCCTCGTCCGCGCGCTGACCCTAGCCATGACACAGATTACCCGTCATTAAAAGTCCTGAAAAAGTCCGACATAAAAAGTTATAAAAAATCCCAGATTTTGGAAATTTTCCAGAAGGCTCAGCGCCTAGGCGCTGACTTATAGCGCCTAGGCGCTGTCTCGATTCTGTGCGCGCGCCCCCGCGGCGCCTAGGCGCTGACTTATGGCGCCTAGGCGCTATTCTGACGCAGAAATGGGTATTTAAGCGCGTTTTTCTGATTTTAGGTCATTCTCTTCTCCCCCTTCTCTTCTAAACACGATTCTCCACCCATTTTTGGGTATTGTAACTCCATTAATGGAGCTTGGAAGGCCACCCATGTATTTCTTTCTTCCCATTTGCATCCATGGCTAACTAAGAGGTAAGTACTTAATCTTTAGGAGATGGGTTAGATATTGTAAATGTGATTGGGTGAGACTTGGGTTTATTGTGTATGTTTAGCGTGTTTAGCATTCAACTCTTCTCTAATCTAAGCATTAATTTCCATCATCAATTTCTTCTTGGTTTGACTCCCAATTTGTTTATTGATTGTTGGGTTGGTTAAAAACCCATTATGCGTTTGCCTCTTGTGGGTTGAGTGACAGCAGTCTTAGAGTATTTAAATTGGTGCTGCAGCATTTAATTTAGCTACCCATTAGGCTCTAGATGAAGAGTAAATCGAGCCCGTTATTAGAGATCTCAGTAACGTACTCGTCGCATGGTTACCCGTCGCTCGTAGTTAATTCTATTTGGGAGAGCGTTCGCCCTCAATTGAATTAACATCGAAGCTTGATGAAGAGCTGTCAACTCTTCATCAACTACTCGGGATTGCTTGTTTCTTCTTAGAAATATGTAATTTGTGTGGGTGTTAGTCAAAAGCATGCTAAGTCTTGGGCGTCTATGATCCGAATCACATCGCAATTAATAACCCGGAACCTTTAGATTGAGTATTTCCGTTACAATTTCCATTTCTCCCGTTATTCCAAATTGTCATTTAATTTTTCCCGTTATTTTCTCTTTTCTTATTTTAATTCTCAAAATCCCCCATCAACATTTTCTCTCATTAAGCAATTAAAATTCTGAATTTAGATTAAGCTATTAAATTCCCTGTGGTACGATCCTGACTACCGCTTTCTACAAGTTTTGAAGAAGCCTTAGGCAGTGTTTATAAATTTTAATTTGGCGGGTCTCGACAACCCGAAACACACGGAATATTCACAAAATTCCGCTACCAAATTTGGCGCCGTTGCCGGGGAATTTAAATAAGTTTGTCTTGATTTAAATTTTAATTGTTTAGTTTAAAAATTTTGTTCTGTTTTGTTTGTTTTTCTTTCTTTTACTGTTTTAAGCGTTTCCCTAGTGTTTGTTAAGAGCAGGGTATGATGGAAGCCTTGGAAAGGAATGATGGGTATCAAAAGACTCTTAGGGAGTTGGCGATGCCGGATTTAGACCATCAACCATTATGTATATCGTATCCTGCGGTAACAGGTAATTTCAAACTTAAGGCTAGCTTCATCAACTTACTTCCTTCATTTTCTGGTAATGCAGGTGAAAGCCCGCATATTCATCTCAAGGAATTTCAGTTGGTGAGAGCAGGATTAATGACAACCGAAGCCACGGAAGATCAAGTGAGCTTGAGAGCTTTCCCTTTTACCTTAAAGGGAAAAGCAAGAGAATGGCTCCACTACCTACCGCCGGGCTCCATTTCCACTTGGAGCGATATGCAGAGGCTCTATTTAGAAAAATTCTTTCCTGCTTCGGAAGCTACTGCCGCCAAGAAAAGAATCTATGCCATTCAACAAAAAGAGGGCGAAAATCTATATGAATATTGGGAGAAGTTTCTTAGATTGTGCGAAGAATGCCCGAATCACAAGATCAACGAACAAACTCTCATTGGGTATGTGTATGAAGGTTTGCTCCCATATGATCAAAGGATGATTGATGCAGCTAGCGGTGGAGCTCTCATGGACAAAACCCCAAGTGAAGCAAGACTCTTAATCTCAAGCATGGCTGGAAATATTCAACAATATGGTTGTGGAAGAAGTGACCAAATTCGCCTCAAAAGCGAAGTGAACGAGCTGAAGGACCGCGTGGCTGAGGTAAGTAGCGCTGTATATGAACTGAAAGACAGCTTACCACAAATGTGTTCTTCTGTTTCAGGTAAATCACTTGGGGAAATGATGGAATCTTTGGTGGAATCAAATCAAGTTCTTCAAAAACAAAATCATGAGCTTCAAAGACAAAGTCAGGCTATTCAAACACAAAATCAAGTTCAATTCCAAAACCTTAGCACTGCAATAACCCAAATGGCTGGGAGGATAGTCCAGATAGAAACTCGAGAAGCCGAGAGTGTTAATGCTATCACTCTCAGGAGTGGGAAGGAAATTACCCCAAGCTCTATTCCTATTGAGTGCGAGAAAAAGGTAAAGGAACCTGTGTTAGAAAATGAGGCAACATCTTCAAGAAGTCCGGTATGTTCTAATCCTCCTTCATATATGAAATCTTATGTTCCTAAGGCTCCCTTCCCTAGTAGGTTGATGAGACCCCCTAAGGAAATTAAAGACGAGGAGATTTTTGACACACTCAAGAAGGTTGGAATAAACATTCCTTTGATAGAAGCCATTCAACAAATCCCAAGGTATGCGAAGTTCCTTAAGGAATTGTGTACCAACAAAAGAAAGGCAAAAGGAATTGAGAGAGTGGTTGTAAGTGAGAATGTATCGGCTTTGCTCACGAAAAGCATGCCCGAAAAATGTGAAGATCCAGGTATGTTTGTTCTACCTTGCACCATAGGAAAGAGGAAAGTTAAGCGCGCAATGTTAGATCTCGGTGCCTCAATAAATGTCATGCCTTATTCTCTTTACAAGGAGCTTGAACTGAATGAAATGCAGGAAACTAGTGTTATTATTCAATTAGCCGATAGATCCTCTATTCGCCCGTTAGGAGTAGTGGAGGATGTGTTAGTTAAAGTTGAAGATTTGATTTTTCCTGTTGATTTCTATGTTATAAAAATGGATGAGCATGCCCATTCTTCTGATTCAGTTTTATTAGGGAGGCCCTTCATGAAAACTGCTAGAACAAAAATTAATGTGCATGAAGGAATTTTGTCTGTTGAGTATGAAGGTGAAGTGTTTGAATTCAATGTTTTCAATACCATGAAATACAAAAATGACACACACTCGATTTGCAAAGTTGATTTGATTGAATCTTTAGAACAAGATACATGCATGTCTGTTGAGGATGGGGATGGCCCATTGATATTTGTTGATCTTTTTGATGAAATGGAGTCAAGTGAACCCAAGTTGACAGAGTCTTGTACACAAGAGGTTATTGCTTTAGAAGCATGCGAGAAACCCCCTAAACTTTTACCTTCTCTTTTGCAGGCTCCCAAACTGGAACTCAAGGAGTTGCCAAATCATCTGAAATATGTTTATTTGGGAGATGTGGAAACACTCCCGGTGATCATTTCTAAGGAGCTTACACCAGAGCAGGAGGGGAGATTAATTGAAATCTTGAAGGAGAAAAAGCGGGCTATAGGATGGACATTGGCAGATTTGCATGGCTTGAGTCCGGCCTTATGCATGCACAAAATACGGCTTGAGGATGGAGCTAAACCCTCTCGAGAGCCTCAACGAAGGCTGAATCCTGCAATGAAAGAGGTAGTCCTATCGGAGATCCATAAACTCCTCGATGCAGGTATCATCTATCCCATTTCTGATAGTCGGTGGGTAAGCCCGATTCACGTTGTGCCTAAAAAGACTGGGATAACTGTGGTTAAAAATGAAAAAGGTGAGCTAGTTCCTAAGAGAATCCAGAATGGTTGGAGAATGTGTATCGATTTTAGGAAGCTAAATAATGTAACTAAAAAAGATCATTTTCCAATTCCTTTCATCGATCAAATGGTGGAGCGTTTAGCTGAGAAGCCATATTTCTGTTTTTTGGATGGATTTTCGGGGTTTTACCAAATCCCCATAGCTCAGGATGACCAAGAAAAAACCACATTTACTTGCCCGTTTGGCACTTATGCATATAGGAAGATGCCTTTTGGTCTTTGTAACGCTCCTGGAACATTTCAACGTTGCATGATGAGTATTTTTTCCGAATTCGTAGAAAAGTGCATTGAAGTGTTTATGGACGATTTTACCGTTTATGGGAATTCCTTCGATGAATGCCTAATTAATTTGTCAAATGTCATGGAAAGATGCATAGAAACGAATTTAGTGTTGAATTTCGAAAAGTGTCATTTCATGGCCAATCACGGCATTATCCTTGGTCATATAGTTTCATCTAGGGGCATTGAGGTCGATAAGGCGAAAATTGATGTTATTTCTGACCTGCCTTACCCTACGAATATTCGAGAATTGCGATCTTTCCTTGGTCATGCAGGTTTCTATCGCAGGTTCATAAAGGATTTTTCAAAGATAGTGACACCCATGACGAGCTTGTTGAAGAAGGACGTCCCTTTCAGTTTTGGGAAAGAATGCAAGCATGCCTTTGACATTCTGAAGAAGTGTTTGACGAATGCGCCCATCATACATCCACCGCAGTGGGGAACCCCCTTCGAGATTATGTGCGACGCAAGCAATTACGCGGTTGGTGCTGTGCTCGGTCAGAGGATAGAGAAAAAGAGCCACGTTATATATTACGCGTCCAGAACGCTCAATTCCACGCAGATTAGCTACACCACAACAGAGAAGGAGCTACTTTCAATAGTATTCGCTCTTGATAAATTTCGACCTTATTTGCTTGGATCTAAAGTGGTTGTCTTTTCTGATCATGCAGCGGTTCGGTATTTAATGAACAAGAAGGACTCGAAACCTCGATTGCTCAGATGGGTGCTGCTCCTTCAAGAATTTGATGTGACAGTCCAGGACCGGAAGGGATCTGAAAACACGGTGGCGGACCACCTAAGCCGCATAGTGAGGGAAGAGGATGTTTTGCCATTGAATGATGACTTTCCCGATGAAATCCTTTTCCAGATGAGTGCGGAAACCCCCTGGTACGCCGATTTAGTAAACTACTTGGTTACAGGTAATTTTCCATTTAATTTCCCTCCGAATAGAAAAGCTAAGCTGAAAAGCGAGGCTAAACATTATGTATGGGAAGACCCGTATTTATGGAAATTTTGTGCGGACCAAGTAGTTAGGAGGTGTGTTCCTCTGTCAGAGCATGAATCTATTCTCGCTTTCTGTCATGAATTTGCATGTGGGGGACATTTCGGGCCTAATAGGACTGTTAAAAAAATTCTAGCCTGTGGTTTGTTCTGGAACTCGATGTTTAAGGATGCTTATAATTATTGCAAAACTTGTGATAAATGCCAAAGGATGGGGAGTATAACTAAAAGGAATGAAATGCCCCAAGTCCCCATCTTGATTTGTGAGATCTTTGATGTCTGGGGCATGGACTTTATGGGTCCTTTCCCTTCCTCCTGTGGATTTTCCTACATCTTATTAGCTGTGGACTACGTGTCCAAATGGGTAGAAGCTAGGGCCACTAAAACTGATGATTCTAACACTGTTGTTAAGTTTGTCAAGTCTAACATTTTCAGCAGATTCGGAGTACCACGAGCTATAATCAGTGATCAAGGAACACATTTCTGTAACAGATCGGTTTCCGCCCTGATGAAAAGGTATGGTGTTAATCATCGAGTGTCCACCACTTACCACCCGCAAGCCAATGGGCAAGCCGAGGTCTCGAACAGAGAGGTCAAATCCATTCTTGAGAAAACGGTAAACCCAAGTAGGAAGGATTGGAGCCAACGTTTGGAAGATGCCTTGTGGGCATATAGGACCGCTTACAAAACCCCTATAGGGATGTCTCCCTATAGGTTGGTTTTTGGGAAAGCGTGCCACCTACCGGTGGAAATCGAGCACAAGGCATTTTGGGCCATTAAGAAATGCAACATGAGCTTGGATGCGGCAGGAGAGACACGTCTTTTTCAGCTGCAGGAATTGGAGGAACATCGCTTGGAAGCTTATGAGAATTCAAAAAACTACAAGGAAAAGTCCAAGCTATTCCATGACCGAAAAATTGAAAAGAAGCAATTTCATGTAGGACAAAAAGTTCTTCTCTTCAACTCTCGGTTGAAGCTCATGCCAGGTAAACTTTCTTCCAAATGGTTAGGTCCTTATGTCGTGACTAATGTTCTACCTTATGGTTCAGTGGAAATCAGATTGTTAGATTCTGATCATTCATTCAAGGTGAACGGTCACCGGTTGAAAGTTTTCCATGAAGGGGTCGCGAATTCTTATGCTGACTGCTTGTACTTGACCACCTTCGAAGTCGATTGATAAAGGGAGAATTCAGTCGAGCAATCGACTATAAAAATTTGCGCTTCTCGGAGGCACCCGAGCATTGAACTGTATTTTTGATTAGTTGTTGTTTTTTTATAGTTTTTGCTTGTTCAATTTTAGTTGTTTAAGTTTGTTATTTTGCTTTCTTAGGTAATAAAGGAGAGATGACCGATATTTCGGAGCTACATTTAACTTGAAGTTATGCGTACCCTCTCACCGATCCCACAAAAATTCAGGGAAGGTTTCTGATCCCTTTAATTTTTGTTGTTATCATTGATTATGTGGTGGATTAGATGCATTGAGGACAATGCAGTCTTTTAGGTGGGGGGTGGAATTTATATTTGAACTTCCTTGTAGTTCTCGAGCATGTCGTATTCTGATTTTGAGATGTTTAGGAATCTGAATGCATGTTGTCCGATGAGGACTTTCTGTGACTTGCTTGTGAATACTCCATAGTTGTGCATTGCGAGAAAACTATGAGAATGTATGCATATTTTGAGCATATTTTAAAATTTTTACGATTATTCCCCTACATTCACCGAGCACGTAGACCTCTTACTCTTAGTTCTGTAGGCTTAGAATAATTTTATTTGGTCTGAAAACTCGTTGTCACCCCGAAAGGTACCTTTAGGGAGGCTTGATGTGTTAGAATTTGTAATGACTCATCTGTTTTAGCAAAGCTATGTGCCTATAAAAAAAAATGTTCATTGAGAGTAAGAGCATGTTTGAAATATATTCTGAGGTGTTCCTCCTTCTTGTGTTGCCCGTGTAACCAGGGGTGATCGTGTAACCCACGGTTGCCACTGCATGAAAGGGCAACTAACAGAAGTGAGCACTAGTCCTTAAAAACGTGAAGCGAAACAAATGCTTGACGTGTTAGGCTCTCAAGAAAAGAAAAGAAGAAAAATAGTTAGGCCTTTTGTTTTGTTATTCTTTCCGACATTGAAAAGCCGTTAGACTGTTCTCTTTGCCAGAAGTAGGGGGAAGATGAGTATTAGGATTGATTAAGGTGGTTCCGGGTCTATGGAAGCTAGGATAGGAGGTGCTAATAATCACACACACACACGTTAGGGAATGAGAGCTAATATTTTGAAATATTCACAAAGTATGCATACGCTTGGTTGTTTTCCGTTAGCATGATTATCTTGTTTTTGCAAGCATTGAGATTCGAGTCGTCAGCATGCATGTCTATTCTTATAAGATAAATCAAAGTATTCCTTGCTCGAGGACTAGCAAGATTCAGGTCGGGGGTATTTTGATAGCTCTAAAATAGAGCTATAATTATAGCCTTAATTCTAGCTAAATGTCATGCTTAATTCAATTAAATCTACTTATTTTAGGTATTTCGTGGCAAAGAGCTCGGGAAGTCAAATTATGAATTTCAGGGTTAAAACGGTCATTTAAGAGGTTTCGGGAAGTGTTCGGGTCAAGAAGATAGGCAAAACGGAGCTCGGGAGCCAAAACGAGCCAAAAATGGGCCAAGACCCGAGAGGTCAGAGGTCAGCGCCTAGGCGCCGGCGCCCAGCGCCCAGGCGCCCAACCGCGCCGCACGCCCAGACCGCCCACGCACAGACGCCCGCGCACGCCCGTGTCCGCGCGCGCAGCCGGGTGCCCGTCATCGTAAGCCCCGCGCGCGCGTCCGCGCGCGCTCGCCCCGGTCCTTGCCCCGCGCGTCCGCGCCATCGCGCACCCCAGCGCCCGAGTCCGCGCGCGCGCCGCACGCCAACACCCGCGCGCGTCCTCGCTCGTCCGCCTCCGCGCCCGTGTCCGACATCAAAAGTCAGCGCGCGCGCCGCCCGCGCAGCGCCCAGGCGCCCGCTCGCCCGCTCGACCGCCCACGCCCGTGTCCGCGCGCGCCGCTCGCCTCGCCTCGCCTGTCCCGCGCGCGCCGCTCGCCTCGCCTCGCCTCGTCCGCGCGCTGACCCTAGCCATGACACAGATTACCCGTCATTAAAAGTCCTGAAAAAGTCCGACATAAAAAGTTATAAAAAATCCCAGATTTTGGAAATTTTCCAGAAGGCTCAGCGCCTAGGCGCTGACTTATAGCGCCTAGGCGCTGTCTCGATTCTGTGCGCGCGCCCCCGCGGCGCCTAGGCGCTGACTTATGGCGCCTAGGCGCTATTCTGACGCAGAAATGGGTATTTAAGCGCGTTTTTCTGATTTTAGGTCATTCTCTTCTCCCCCTTCTCTTCTAAACACGATTCTCCACCCATTTTTGGGTATTGTAACTCCATTAATGGAGCTTGGAAGGCCACCCATGTATTTCTTTCTTCCCATTTGCATCCATGGCTAACTAAGAGGTAAGTACTTAATCTTTAGGAGATGGGTTAGATATTGTAAATGTGATTGGGTGAGACTTGGGTTTATTGTGTATGTTTAGCGTGTTTAGCATTCAACTCTTCTCTAATCTAAGCATTAATTTCCATCATCAATTTCTTCTTGGTTTGACTCCCAATTTGTTTATTGATTGTTGGGTTGGTTAAAAACCCATTATGCGTTTGCCTCTTGTGGGTTGAGTGACAGCAGTCTTAGAGTATTTAAATTGGTGCTGCAGCATTTAATTTAGCTACCCATTAGGCTCTAGATGAAGAGTAAATCGAGCCCGTTATTAGAGATCTCAGTAACGTACTCGTCGCATGGTTACCCGTCGCTCGTAGTTAATTCTATTTGGGAGAGCGTTCGCCCTCAATTGAATTAACATCGAAGCTTGATGAAGAGCTGTCAACTCTTCATCAACTACTCGGGATTGCTTGTTTCTTCTTAGAAATATGTAATTTGTGTGGGTGTTAGTCAAAAGCATGCTAAGTCTTGGGCGTCTATGATCCGAATCACATCGCAATTAATAACCCGGAACCTTTAGATTGAGTATTTCCGTTACAATTTCCATTTCTCCCGTTATTCCAAATTGTCATTTAATTTTTCCCGTTATTTTCTCTTTTCTTATTTTAATTCTCAAAATCCCCCATCAACATTTTCTCTCATTAAGCAATTAAAATTCTGAATTTAGATTAAGCTATTAAATTCCCTGTGGTACGATCCTGACTACCGCTTTCTACAAGTTTTGAAGAAGCCTTAGGCAGTGTTTATAAATTTTAATTTGGCGGGTCTCGACAACCCGAAACACACGGAATATTCACAAAATTCCGCTACCACTCATCGTTATCACGATGCGCTAACACAAAGACACGCTCATCGATAAAGGCATCAGAAATTGCGGTTTCTGCAATTTTATCGCAATGATGCCGCAATCTAGAAAGATGATCCGCAACTACATTTTCGCATCCTTTCTTATCTCTAATGTCTAGATCAAACTATTGCAACAACAATACCCATCTAATTAACCTAGGCTTAGCATCAGCCTTCTTCATTAGGTATTTTAATGCAGAATGGTCAGTATACACAATGGTCCTAGTGCCTACAATGTAATTCCTAAACTTCTCACAGGCAAACACTACAGCTAGCATTTCCTTTTCCGTGGTGGTGTAATTACATTGTGCCTCATTCAGTGTCTTACTTGCATAGTATACAGGATGTGTTAGTTTGTCAATCTTTTGCCCTAGCATAACCCCTACTGCATAGTCACTCGCATCACACAACATCTCAAATGGGGTGGTCCCAATTTGGTCCTACTATAATAGGTGCTTTGACTAAGGCTTCCTTAAGGGTTGTCCAGGCTAAGAAACATTCTTTTGAGAAGACAAATGGCTTATTTAGCTCTAGAAGCTCACACAGAGGTTTAGAGATCTTTGAAAAGTTCTTAATGAACCTTCTATAGAAACCTGCGTGTCCTAGGAAACTTCTAATAGCTTTTACATTCTGAGGTTGCACTAGCTTCTCTATTATCTCAACACTGACTGTCCATACGGTTGCTATGTTGGGGCCGTTCTGTGCGTTCTAAAAATGGAGGGTCACACTTACAGGATTTGCTAAGGAGTTAGTAAATCCATACCAAAAACGATAACTAAGATGCTATAGGAATATGAGTTATTCTGGCATTAACATTTAGTCAAGATTGTCTTGATTTAGTAAAGGAGTGCTCGACTGCTCTACGGTAGCGACTATTCTGACTTACTAAAGTATCGTTGCGAGTAAATAAAGAGTTTGGGTACTTTATTTGCTGCTAAACTTCTTAATTGGTTTAAATAGGTTAAAACCGTTTCACTAATAGTTTTACATTCTTTTTCGGCATGTCGAGCTCGTTTATACAGTTGTTAGCTCACGACAAGTTAACCGAGAGAAATACGGAACTTGGAATTCGAACCTGAATACGATTCTGGTTCTGGACGACCTGAGGTTTGTCTTAACGGAGGAATGTTCTTCAGCTCTTGGCTCGAATGCATCTCGAAGTGTTCGAGATGCATACGATGGATGGATTAGGGCTATTGATAAAGCCCAAATCTATATCTTGGCAAGCATATTTGATGCCTTGTGCAAGTAGTATGAGGTTATGATTTCCGTAAAGGAAATCATGTCTTCATTACAAGCAATGGTGGACAGTCGTCCTCATCACTTCGTAATGAAGTCTTCAAGTTCGTTTATAACTCTCGCATAGTGGAGGATACCTCTGTTAGGGAGCTTGTCCTTAACATGATGGTCCACTTTAATGCGGCAGAAGTAAACGTTGCTATCATCGTCTTTTCAGACTTATCAGTCTCTGTACACTTCCAAAGGAATAGAGAATGAGGCAAGTGTTGTCACTTCGAAGAAATTCCTTAAGAGGTTGGCGTCAGGGAGTAAGCCTATGCTTCTCAGAGTAATGAGATTATTCAGAAGAAGAAGAGTAACAGGAGAAATGGCAAAGCCCCTACCATTCGCAAGGTAATGTCTTCAAACATAGGAAAATGTTTCCATTGTACTGAAGATGGGTATTGGAAGCGTAACTGCTCCAAATACTTTGCTGAGAAAGAACGACAAGATAAATGTGATTTATTTGTCTAAACAAGTTTAGTGGACATGAAGTCATACCTGGATGTCTTCAAGAACCACTAATCATGTTTGTTTTTCTTCAGGAAACTAGTTCCTGACAGCCGGTTTTCTCGTTGTGAGATATGGAGATATCATTGCAGCTGAACTAGTGGGAGTCTTTGTAGTTGTTGTATAGAAATAATTTCATTGGATGTAATTATTGTCTATATTACTGGTTTGTATTGAAGAATTGTATAAAGTATCTTTTGTTTTATAATGAACAGTTCATTAAGCAAAAGATGTATACTGATATGTTCTATTAAACTTGAAAACAACTAGTGTGTTAAGACTTACAAGTTTTAATAAGAAAGTTATAGTTGAATTCAACAATGGTTGTTGATCAAACTGGAGCTTCTCAACTGTTGAGAAAGCCTCAATGTAGTGGGAGGGATGTTGGACAACCCAGCCCGCTGTATTGGCTTGTCTTAAACTCAAAGTTCTCATACTTGATGATAACATTGAGGATTCACTGTCTTTAATTAGGCAATGGATCACATTGACAAGGCCAAATGGCTCAAAGCCATCTATGGATGGTATTGAGACCAAGCCACTAAGGTGAAAACCTTTATGGCTTGACTTTCTGGTAAAGGGACTGTCCCGAAGAGAAAGGGTTTATTGTGTATACTCTCTTTCTCTTGTTGCCAGACGTAAGTTAAATAGATGACTCTTATCCACTACCATGTTCTATCTTAATAGAATAAGGCAAGTGGATGTCAAGACAGCTTTCCTGCAGAATAGCTATCTTGATCTGAGTATCTATAAGTCTCAACCAGATAGATTAATAATTCGAGGACAAAGAGCAAATAGTTTGCTAGCTTATTCGATTCATTTATGAATGGGAGAAAGCATCTTCGTCCTGACTTATAAGATTTGATATGGTGATCAAATCTTATGGCTTTGAACAGAAGTTTGAACGAAAGTTTGATAAAGCTTGTTTGACAAGGGTTTAGTCAATGATGTAGCTTTCATAACATATTCCCGTAATTTTTGTCCTAATCATTGAGAATGGTGTAGGATTCATTTTTTACTTTTAGCTTAAACTAGTGACCCACATCCAAATAGTTGATTTGGAGCAGGGCTTAGTTTGTTCTAAAGGATTCAGGTTGATCTGAGTCGTAAGAACAAATCGCTAGTGCTGTCTCTAAAATTCTATATTGACAAAGTGTTGTCAATATTCGATGGTCTATGGAAATGGTTTCCTAAGACACCTCAAGTGTTGAGGATACGAGATGCACCCAAGTGCATTTACATATTGAAGGTTAAGTGTATCTTTTGAGATACATGACCCGATATGTGCTATGCAGTGGGAGCTGTCAGTAATATTAGTCTAATTGGATTGGATTCCGGTTAAAGTTCTGTCCTTGTACTTAGAGGAGTAGAATACAAGAGTTGTATTGTGGATTCCTCGTTGGTAGTTAAGTTTATTTGCAGCTTGTGAAGCAGCAATAGGTTTATAAGTTGAGCTCGCAGATAGTGCTATGAGGAGATGTGATGGTCACATGGAAAGCCTCGTAGTACTTCATGCTGATTAGTTTACTAAGTCTCTCATGGCTAAAGTGTTTGAGACACCTAGAAGAGTCTAGGGCTCTGAGTTGCTGAAGAGGACAGTGGGAGAAAACTTCTGATATATGATATATTAGTTTTCTCCACCTAACATGTACACCACAGACGTTTAAGTCCAAGTGGGAGTTTGTTGGGTTTTATGTCCTAAAACTCGTGGTTTGTAAACTGTTATGTTTGTAAATAATCTATTTAGAATAAAGAGTTATTAGTTTTATTTAGTAAAAGAGTTTACTGGAATAAAGTGAAACGTGTTTAAGTTAACCTATACCAATGACCAACACCCGTGGCTGAATATGAGTACTAGAGCCTCATGTATGACATGATTGTGGATCAGGCTCAAGTAGTCAGTCAAAACAGTCTATAGTATACGGATAAGGCTGGGTACCTTATCCTGGTAACACTATTGGATGCGGCTCACTTTGTATTGTACAAAACGATGTGATCCGAATCGTTTCACATGGAGATGTGCGAGTGGGGGCGTCCTGTGCAAAGAGTTTGCATAAGACCGAACCGCGTATTAAGTCGCTCTCTCTTTATAACTCCGTTTACTGATAAGATCGACTTATACATATTGATGGCCTAGGTAACTCGATCTCAATCCTGAGCTCGCTATGAACTCCTGCTTATTCGATAGTATCCTTTGACTTGAACGGGTGAGAGTGGCCCATGAACGCCCACTCAATAAGCCTACCAACTTGGGGATAAAGCCGAATAAGTAGCTGGGGACATAGTGTAGCAAGATTGGAAATTCACTCCTAACCCGCTCTTCAGGGTTAGTAGATAGGTTGTTCCCTTAATAGCTGACTCCGGGGTTTGAACAATGTGAGCTCACACTCTCATGTGATGAGAGAGTTATATTGATCTGATAGTTGGACCACAGATCTATTGTTCATTAGAGGTGTCAGTGGTACTTAGGGAACAAGATGTAATGCAGGGGTTAAACGGTTTATATGATCCAGCTGTGATTACGAACAACCTGTGAAGGATCGACTTACCGATGACGGTTATATCAAGAGGACACAATATATCTACAGTGAGGAGAGTGCAACCCTTGGACTATAGTGGAGTCTCCGGGGGTTAACGAAAGTTGATTGATTCGGGTTAAAAGAGTTTTGACCGAATAATCTCGTATCGTTGGAGCTCATGATCTGTAGGTTCTTTAGGTTCTCCTAGCTAGCTCGGATAACGCCGCGCAAAAGTATAAGAGAAAATTAAAAGAAAAAGAATTTGAATTGTTCAAATTCGGTTTATGGAAGAAGGATGGACATATTTAAATATGATTTAAATATGGGATTGACCTAATACATGAAGAGGATTCATGTGTAAAAAAGTCGATTTTCGGAAAATCGGGTTTAGTCATATTATTTAATTAATATTAATATTTGATATTGAATTAAATAATATTTATTAATTAAAAAGTTTAATTAATAAATATATATATATATATATATATATATATATTTTATTTATTAAAAATTTTAATAAATAAAATTATTATTATTATTTTTAAATATAATAATAATTAATTATATATATATATATATATATATATATATATATATATATATATATATATATATATATATAAATGTGTGTGTGTCTTGCACACATATATATTATGTAATGTTTATATATATATATAAAAGTAACCTTTGGCCAAAGAAGAGGAATTGAAAAGGGTATTCATGTTTGAGGCAGTGGGGATATACGAAACCGAAGATATTTTTTCTCAGCTTTCTTTTTTCTCTCCTCTACCTTCAGTTCTTCTTCTTCCTCTCTTTTTCTTCTTCTTTTCTCTTGGTTTCGGAGTCCCACCACTTCGTTGCGCTGCGCCGAGGATAGCGGGACTACCTGGGGTGGTCCTCGGGGCGTTCACGAGAAGAGGCCAGAAGAGTTCGTGACGAGGAACGAGCGGCGGAGCTTGAAGAAATTGGAACTACAAGGGTATGTATTCTAATTTCTTATTTCTGACGTTTTGAGCATGTTTTCTATTTGTTAAATTGATGAAATTAGAGTATCATCGGTCCAAAATCGCTTTCCGCTGCGCAATACGCTCCATCACTTTCATGCGCTCAACTCTCGTTCTTCTCTCTTCTTTCGTCTTTGCTCTCTACGACGAAGACGAAAGGTACGTTCTATCTCAGGATCAAATTCCAAAAGGCAATGCCCTTTGCTCATGCACTAACTTACACCTACAAAGTAAAATGCAAATTAAGTCAGATTTTCTGAGATAGTAACTTTTAACTACAATTGAATAAACAATTTCTAAATAAAATAAAATCCGTTAACAGTCCCCGACAACGGCGCCAAAAACTTGATGGACCAAACCGTGGGTGTTTAGTTTGGTTTAATAACCTGCAATGGAGATATGGTCAAGTGCAAGTATACACTGCCAATCAAGTAATAAAATGGAAAGTATTTCAAGTATCGAATCCGAAGAGACTATTGTGAAATTTTAGTTTTAGAAAGAATTGTTTTTCGAATGCAAAAAGTAACAAAAATAAATTGATAATATGTTGGGTTGGTTTTGGTTTTGGTTTGAAAAGAATAATAAAAACAAGGATCCAATCATGTTTCAGCCCTAAGTTGAGTTTACTTGACAGCCTGTGACCGTAGAGTCACCACATAGTACCTTATGCTTTTGGATCAGATTCATCTCCTATTCAGCCTCTTTGCAAGTACCTTTAGGAGTCTAAGCCATTATACTCACGGTCCAGTGGATAATGTGATCTTGGATGGTTAAGCATGCAATCTTATTGATCCTATAGTCTTTTGCCCCAATCATCAAGGACAATCGACGAAATCCTATTCCTAGGTTTTTCTGCTATATCACCTTTATGAGAGTCGTTAATTGTCTGACCTGTCCAATATCGACATTAACATTTCATGCTGATTAAGTGATCAAGTTAATCTAACATTTTTGCATATATTTAGTAAAGAACGAACCACGCAAGGTATAAGGGTAAAACCGTAATTTACAACTATCAAGCTAGCTCATTTCTTAATGGGCATTCACATAATTGAATCCCTTAGGAAAATTTAGCTCATAATGATAAATAAACTAAAATATTTCATTGATAAATAATGCATAAGTACAAAAATTGCTAAAAAGGTAAAATGGTACATTTACTCGAAAATTAAGAATAAAACGAAAATAGAATAAAAACAGAATAAATAAAGGACATAATTAAAATAAAGAAGGTTCTAAACTGAAAACTGAAAATGAAATTATAAAAGCGAAAACTAGCTAAAGGGTAAAATGGTAATTTTGCATGAAAAATTACGAACGGAAATAAAGGCGAAATAAAAATAGAATGTAAATAGAAAATGTGCAGAATAAAATAGAAAATAAATCTGGAAATTTTTCAACTTTCTCTCTCTCTCTCTCTCGTGGACAATAGATGAAGGGTCTCTACTCGCTCAATTCACGTCGTCAATGCGAATCGAATCCTCGCAGCACCTTCCTTTCGGAGCTGGCTGAAGTAGAACTTTTCCAGAGGAGTGATCCGCTCTTGTTGGAGTTTTGGGATTTTGGGTGAGTTCTTCGAGAGAGAAAAAGAGGTTGATCGACTATGTGGAGATTGATTGTTGTAAATAATGATCGATGCTTTGAATGAGGACTTGAGGTGCCTTTTATAGGCCTTAAGGTTTTTTTTAAGGTTGCTAAAATGGGGGAGAGATCTTTGGGAAGGGTTGTTAGGTCAAATGGGGATTTGGTTTGCTGAATATTTTGAAGATCTTTGACAAAATATCTCAACAAATTCGTTTGACCAGTCAACTGCACTATGTGGCCTCTTATGTGGCCACAAGCTGGATTCTGCACTCTGTGACTTCTATGTGGCCACAAGCTGAAGCTCTGTGGCCACAAGCTAAAACATAATACAGTTTTCCTGAAAATAATTAAAACAACATTAATTCTTATAAAAAATGACTCTTTTACCCTCATAATTGCTTCATAATGACAAAACGACCTTGAGCATGTGACTTTCCTATTTTTATTCTTTTCTTATCAATTACATGCACAATTATCTTTAATTTAACTCAAAAAGTCAATTAATGAGTAGGCTTTAAAGGGTAAAAATACGACATAAATGACGTTCATCACCTGTCAGGCAGTCAAAGCTACCAGCCTCGAAATCAACCAGCCGCTTTCCCTACTCAATTGCCGCAAGGCAACAGGGGAGTTCTGAGACAGCCTCAATTTGATCCTATCCCCATGACCTATACTGAGCTTCTACCTCAATTATTTCAGAATAACCAATTAACACATGTACCTTTAAACCCTAGGCAACCACCTTACCCGAAATGGTATGATGTGAACGCTTGTTGTGACTACCATGCAGGGGCAGCTGGACATTCAATGGAGAATTGTACCGCGCTCAAACATAGAGTGCAAGACTTGGTTAAAGCAGGATGGTTAAATTTCAAAACGGGAAGCGAGCCTGATGTCACCAACAATCCTCTTCCGAATCATCAATAGAGTTCTATGAGCCAAAATTGAAAAGAGCCGAAGAAATGGATCTTCAAGTACACAAACACCAGGAGGGCCTTGAGTTCAACAATCGGGCTATCTTGGAGCTACCTTCATTTATCATTTACTTTATTCGTTTTGATTGTCTATGTCAACATTTCATATTTAAGTAAAGAATCGTTATTTCCTTTCAGCCTTTGTTCTGCTCACCCTCGAACTTTGATACGACAGTTTATTTATCTTTTCATTTAATACACGGTGTCTCAGATCAATGATGATTATTCGAAATATCTCATGCGAGCATAGAAAAAAAGGTCAACATTCAATCAACAACAATACAAAATGACTTATCAGAGATGACCAAGGTTCTTGTGAAGTGTAGGATGAAGGTGGTGTTTGAGCAAAAATAATAATAAAAAATAATAAAGAAAGGAGAAAATCAAAATCGTTGCATAACAATATAACATCATATTCATGAATGCATTATCACATTTTGCATATCAAGTCATTTTCTAAAAAAAAAATTGTGTTTACTCTGATCATCCTTGTAATTGCTTTGATCGGTCTTATTAACCGAAACTTTAAACAAAAGTTAATGACAAAATCATGGTAAATCATTGATAGCCCTAATTTAGAGCTATTATTTGCTCCCTAATACTAGCTAAAAATCGTGCTTAATGTTGATTAAATGACCGTATTGTAGGTGATTCGCGGTGGAGAGCTCGAGAAGTTCAATGACATATTTTGATGCTAAAAGGAGCGTTTTAAGTCTTCGAGATGAACCGGACAAAGAAGAGGACAAAAAGAATCAAGTTGTGGCAATTAAGTAAAGAGAAGGTGCAAAAATTGGCAAAAAAACCCGAGAGCAAAAGTTGTAAATTGATGCACAGCCAGATGTCCGACATTAAAAGCAGCAGGCACCATGCCCGTCATTAAAAGTCCAAGAGGCCAGTTGATGCACATCACCATGCCCGTCATTAAAAGACCAAGAGGCTAGCTGATGCACCATGTCCGACATTAAAAGCAGAAGGCACCATATCCTCATTGCACATCCACAAATGCCCGTCATTAAAAGTCTAAAAAAGCGCTGTTTTCCAATTTTTTTCCGTCCGTAGCGTCGAGACGCTAGACTCTGAAGTATAAAAAGAATATTTTTGCGATTTTAGGGCATTCCATCTTCGTTTTGGGCTCGGGATTGACGATTCTTCACCATTTTTGGAGCTCTTCTTCTTCATTTGGGTTGTATGAACTCTACAACCTCCATGGAAGCTTGGAATACTTCATCTCCCATGGAAGGCTAGAGGTAAATGCTTGATTAGTTAAGTTTAGGGATTGATTAACTTTTGTATTAGGTGAGATTAGTGCTTAAGTGAATGTTTAGCATGTTTGAATGAATTTCTTGCATCTCTTAATTTGTATTATGAATGAATGACTTGCCTTTCCGATTTAGGAGTGACGTCCTCAATTTGTTACGTGTTGCGTGCTCAGTGTGTATGTAAAATTGAATGGGAGAGCACTCAGATCATGCAAGCATACATGGTCTTGCAGCAAGTGATAAGTATAATTTAATTCGTTTTCCCACAGAGATTGAGTTTAGTGACTAACGATTTGATGTGCTAAATTAGATAAGGTAACTTAAATTGGGTAGATTTTGGGTTGGTGTGCCGAAATATAGAAGATGCAAGAAGAAAGCAAGTGTAAAAGCAAAGCGAGTAAAGAAGTAAAGCTATAATGTGGAGAAGAAGAATTGCGGGTCTCGCAATTCTTTCGCAATGAAATCGCAAAGATAAAAAATTATGGGAAAGACTAAGGCAAAAAGCAGAAATGTTTTATTGCGGTTCTCGCAATAATCTCGCAATAAATTAGCAACGATTTAAATGTAAAGTAAGGCAGCAAGGTCGACTTAAGAATCATCTATAGGCATTTAACTACGATCATTCAACAGTAGATTAACATATCATGCATCGTTTTAACTAAGTCTCATGCATCTCTCGATTACATGCATTAGATCTTTTAGTTTACTCATATCCAAGTAAGACTTAAAAACCTATTTATACACACAAGCTAACAAACGTGCTAGGAGAACGCCTATTCCTAGGTCATTCTCTGATTACCATAAAAGGCTAACATGAATGGATGACTCTGAATTCTTACTCCTTCCGGAGGTTAGGAATTCTTTAGACAAAATGGATGGTCAGTCGAAATCGCCCATGGGATGAAGCTCACATACATTCAATGCATTCATGCTATTCAACATGCTGAATTCTCATATTTCTAGCCTACAGATTCATCTTTAGCAGACCTCTCTTAGATTAGTTACTCATGGTTTTCGAAGAACTGAGGGAGATGGATTGATTTGAACCTGAATTAAAGAACTCAGTAATATTAATTGAATAGGAAATGATAAGATAACGAACTCAACAAAACTAATTGATTACTCTTTAAAAACAAGGTTCAGAACACTTCATAGAACAACGTGCGATGATCCGAAAGCAGTAAAGATTAAGTGTATTAGAGAATGATTCAGAACAATGTCGCAAATGGAAAGCAGTAAGAAAGCTGTAAACGTGCAAGGATCCTCCTCGTCGCAAAGCGCCTCAGATGAAGGGGAAGATTAGCTGATCTTGGGGGAATAATTTCAATCAGAAGAGAAGAGGGATCTTCTCTTCTTCCTCTCGAATTATTGACGCCAAGGGCTGATTTCTTCGATCCAACAAACGGGAGAAGGAATTTCGTCTGCGGGTTGCTTCGCAACTGGGATCTCCTCGCTTCTGAGTCTGTTTTTTCCTTCGTCATTCATCTTCTTTTATAGCCTCTGCAGGTACCTTCAGTCGCGGATCTCCATCCATTCTGAGTAACAACCTCCCACGTGGCAGTAGTGGAAAGCTTTGGCGGCTGAGAAATCGCAACATCGACGACTGACGACTGGAAAAGTTCAGCAGAAAAGACTAGCGTTGCGGTTTCCTTGCGAGGGCCGCAATGCTCTGTTTCAGTGAATTTCATTGCGAGCTCCGCAATGTTTCCCTAACGTTCCTACAATGTACATTTTAGCTCTTTTTACATCATTTTGCATCATTTTTCGTTCCTTTTCCAAATAAGCCTTAATTTACCATCATTTCTCAAATTTTCACATTTAAGCACACTGTTCACACGAGATTTCGAACGAAGGATGAAAATTCGACACGTGTAAATGAATTTGAATTTGTATTTGTATTTATCAGTGCGTAGTGGATTACAATCTCTAATGTTTGATCCTCTGATTATTTCTCTCTCAAATGTAACTATATCTCGAGGGCTTCGCAGCTTGTTCTCGATGTTGAATTTGTTTCGAGGGCTTTGCAGCTTGTTCTCAATGTTGAATTTGGATCGAGGGCTTTGCAGCTTGTTCTCGATGTTGAATTTGGATCGAGGGCTTTGCAGCTTGTTCTCGATGTTGAATTTGGATCGAGGGCTTTGCAGCTTGTTCTCGATGTTGAATTTGGATCGAGGGCTTCTTAGCTTGTTCTCGATGTTGGATTTGTATCGAGGGCTCCGCAGCTTGTTCTCGATGTTGGATGATCGTTAAGTCTTCCAAGGATTCAGGGAGTCTTCGTTGCTTGGAAATTCTCTCTGAGCTCTTAGGAGTAGAAATTTTCTGAACCTTGAAAATGAAGAATGAGCTCTCTATTTATAGAGTTCTCATGGGCCTGGTGGGCTTGGACTTGAATCCAATGGGCTTGGGTCCAATGGACTTTTGGGTTCTGGGCCCAATGGATTTTTGGGCTTTGGGCCAAATTTCCATTTAAATAGCTTTCTGGCCCGATTCGATTTCGAGCCCAATTGCGGTGTGACCGAATTTGCTCGGTCAAGTCTCAAGTCTATCTGATTAATCGGCCGTGATGAAGACACGTGGTGACCGCTGATTGGCCGAAGTTTCTCTCAACAAATGCCCCTTTTTTCGAGAGTTATGCACAAGTATGTGTGGGTGAGTCTCGAAAAAGTTAAATAGAGAAATCGAAACGTAGGACACCTCTAATTTCGAATCTGCCTCGACATATCAATCTTATCGAAATATGAAATTTGGTCCATAAATCAATTCTTTTGATTGATACATCTTTCTATGCCAATTGACCAAAAAATATGAATTGGGCTTACAATTTTGATCTTTCTTATTTGGCATAAGCTTGACTTGAACTTTAGTAGATTCTTGTGTTCTACTTTAATTCCATTTTGGATGTAGAGTAGAGTTTTGGAGTTGCCCAATTGAATTTTGAATAGGATTTGACTTTGAACTTTACTCCAATTTCGAAGTGGGATAAAATTTGGAATATACCCAACTCGCCAATTTCGATTTGAGACTTGGATTTAGATAAATTTTGACTCTAAATCATTCTTGAAAATAAAATTTGGAATATGCCCAAAATTTTATTTTTTAGGAAAATTTTGGATTTTCTTGAAATTTAGCTTGAATGAAAATTTGACTTGGTATAATTTTGGGATTTCAATCAATTGACATAAAGTTCGAAAATTTTAACTTAAGCTCATGATTATGGAAGCAAATTTAGAACCCGCCTAAATTTCAAGTTGAATGAAGTATTACAATCTGAACACAAATGAGAACAACAAAGCTTGTTTGGCAAAGTGGAACATGTATACCCTTTGTTTCCTTTGGTCTTGGGCTCAAGTCCAGCTCTATACATATTTTTAGATAATTTTCTTAAACAAATGGTATTTTCATAACTTGGAGATGCGATCGCGCGCGCGGCGGAACTTGGAGATGCGATCGCGCGCGCGGCGGAACTTGGAGATGCGATCGCGCGCGCGGCGGAACTTGGAGATGCGATCGCGCGCGCGGCGGAACTTGGAGATGCGATCGCGCGCGCGGCGGAACTTGGAGATGCGATCGCGCGCGCGGCGGAACTTGGAGATGCGATCGCGCGCGCGGCGGAACTTGGTGATGCGATCGCGCGCGCGGCGGAACTTGGTGATGCGATCGCGCGCGCGGCGGAACTTGGTGATGCGATCGCGCGCGCGGCGGAACTTGGTGATGCGATCGCGCGCGCGGCGGAACTTGGAGATGCGATCGCGCGCGCGGCGGAACTTGGAGATGCGATCGCGCGCGCGGCGGAACTTGGAGATGCGATCGCGCGCGCGGCGGAACTTGGAGATGCGATCGCGCGCGCGGCGGAACTTGGAGATGCGCAGCGCAACTGAACTTGCAGCCGAACTTGGAGATGCAGCGACGGGAACATCGATTACTCATTTATTTTTTTGGTTCAATACATGATGATTTTTTATTGTTGTGACTGAACTTAAAGTGTTTTTTTTTCTTTAAGTTGCCTACGTACCCTTGAATGGAAGGGATCAAGTCATAACGTAGTTCAAATGGAATGTAATCCTTTTTTTTTTATTGCTGTGACTGAACTTAAAGTATATATATTTTTTTTCTTTAAGTTGCCTACGTACCCTTAGATGGAAGGGATCAAGTCATAACGTAGTTCAGGTTACATGATTGGTTTTTTTTTTTTTTTTTTTTACTTGGGCCGTTCACCTTTTAAGCTCGTGCGGGCCAGGAGCAACATGTAGTTTATACTCTTACGTTAAGGAGTATTATATTTCAAAAGCTTTTATCTTCATCAAGTTCTTGATCACATCCTTCGCTTGTAGGATTGGTTAGAATGATGAGATTTTTCTTCACCTTCAAGGAACCCTCTGTGTTTATGTGGACAAAAAAATTCCTCTTCATGCGTGAAGGAACGCTACTGTGAATCTTCTTGTCGCTACTTTCTTCATCGAAGAGTTTTGCCCCTACAGTCTTCATCTTTCCTTGTTGTTGATCACTTGTAACTTTGAGGCGATCAAAAATAGATGTTTAAGGTCCGTCTTTCTTTGATGTAGAAACACTTAACCTTTGGAAAGCTGAAGTTCGAGTGGAGGTAGAAGTTAGACAGAGATTTTCTTCTTTTGTCGCGGCCATACTCATCCTTTGGAAGACCGAAGTTCGAGTAGTGGTAGGCTTGATGCGATTGAAGACAAAAGTTCTTTGGTCGACTTCTTTTGAGTCGCCGACTTCTTCTGCGTTGATGTAGCATGAAGTTGCAAAAATTTCTTATTCTTTTTTTATGGGAAGGAAACTTCTTGAGAAGAATTCTTTTAAGGTCACCCGTCGTCGAGGTTGAGAAAAATATTTGTTTTCTCTTCTTTCGTGTTTAGGCTTCCTCGAATTGATTCTTTCTTTCTTCTTTGAAAGCTTATTGTTTCGTTTATCATCTTGAAACATGCAATCTTTTTTCTGGACGGGTCTTTGTCGTCGTATTTTCTGACGAGCCACGACGGTCCAACATTTATCCTCATTTCCGACGACCTCATGTTTTACCTGAGAAATTTGTTTTGGGGTTTCATGTCCGAACCGAACAATTATTGGTTCGAAGGTCCCAAACTGGGTCATACTTTCCTTTTGCTTCTCAAATGAGACCGGAGATAATTGAGCGCCGAAGTTCATTGTTACCGCAGCGTGGTTTGATTGAGCTATTTCATCAAGGTCTAGCTCAATTTTTCCCTCCTTAGCTAACTTTAGAATGAACTCTTTTAGGACAAAACATTTCTCCACTGGGTGGCTGATAACTCGATGATACTTACAATAGTTGGGATCATCGACTTTGTCCATTTCTTCTGGGCGCCTACACTCGGGAAACTCAATCAGTCTTGTTTCCAGTAATTGCTCTAACATGTCAGAAATGTCAGAGTCTGGAAACGGGTAGACTTTTTCTTGTTTTTCTTTTAAAGTAAGGCGACGTTTCTCGCCTCCGTCATTTCTTCTTTTTGTCTTGTTTTCCTTTCCTTTTGAGGAAAACCTGAAAGGGGTCGTGCTGACGACCATGGATTCTTCTACGACATTTTTCGTGATCTTCTCACTGTCCTCCATTTCTTTTTTCACTTTGTTGATATCCGGGATTAGGAGGTCCTTGCTCCCTCTATTGGCGATACTCAGCTCCATATCGTGGGCGCGAGTCGCTAACTCTTCAAATGTGTGGGGCTTTATCCCTTGCAGGATGTAATGAAGTCCCCAATGCATGCCGCTGATGCAGACTCCTCAGTGAGTCTGTCCTTGCAGTCGAGACTCAACGATCTCCAACGGTTGATGAAATCGATGACTGGCTCGCCCATCCTTTGGTTAGCGTGTGATAGCACTCAAAAAGTGCTAATATTTAGCTCCTAAGTCTTGCGAATTAAGTAATTAATTGTGCCTAATTGATATATTTTGTATAATTTAATTACTTAGGGGTAAATCGGACCATTGAATTAATTAAGAGCTTAAAAGAACGTTTAGAGGATAATTTTGATTATTCATTCTGTTATTTTTCCTTCAGGCACAGACGTAGCGTCGAGACGCTGCCTGTAGGGTCTCGACGCTACCCCGACAACAGGCACTGGAAATTTCCGTACGAGCGTCGAGACGCTGCGCATGTAGGGTCTCGACGCTCCGACTGTATAAAACCCATATTTTAACAATTTTTAGGGCATTCTCTCTCGGGTTTGGCTTGTTTTTGACGATTTCTCTCTCAAATTTTGGGGGTTTTCTCCCCTTTTCTTCTATATCAAAGAAAAGACTTGTTGGATTTAGCTTGGTTTTCATCCCGAGCAAGGTAAGTGCTCTAATTTGAGGTTAGGGGTTAAATTTGATGCGATTCATGAGGGTTTTAGATCTTTAATTTCGAGCTTAGCATGACTGATTGGGCATTTATTTCTTCTAAGCATATCAAATGAATGTGTTTGAATGATTTAGGACTAGGCACCCTTGATTTCCAGCATGTTTGATTGTTAAAGATTATGATGTCGTGCCTCTCTTAATCGCCAAGTAACACGGATAAGTCGAGCCATAGATAACATAGGATTCCAGTTGATCTTGGTTGCAATTTATCTTGATGAAATAGAACAAATCGAAGTATCATATTAAACGTTGTGAATGTTGATTACTTCAGGGTTGCCGGGTAATCAATTAGCATTTAGGATGTTTAATTGAATGTTCGTCATAAAATGCTAGTTACTGCTTTAGTTAATTTAGAACTGATCAATCCGAGTTAATTAATAGCATCGTTTAATTAGAATTGAAAATTCTGATTAATATATATGTGGCCGGTTGCTTCAGGGTTGCCGGGCAACCGTTTATGTGTTTAATTATTTTTTTGCTAAGTATGTTTGAATCCCAATGAATCGAGTCGCATCAAGGTCAACCCCGACCCTTAAAATTAGGAGCACATGTAATTAGTTTTAATTCACCGTTAGCTACTTTTTATGCTTTTCTGTAATTTTCCGTTAGCAATCCCCCTTTACTTTAATGTTTTACTTTATCGTTTTATTTTATCGTTTTAGTTTGAGTTTAAATAAAAGCAAATAGAATTTAATTATGAGGAAATAATTTAGGTTCCCTGTGGATCGACCCGACTACCACTAGCTGCAAAGCTCAGTTGTAGCGGAATTATAAATGTTATTTTGGCGGGACTCGACACCCCGAAATTTATAGGATATTAAAAAATCCTAGTACCAAAATCGGCGTCGTTGCCGAGGAACCATTTAATTTCTCTTAGTTAGATTTTATTTGTTTGTTTTTCCTTTTTGTAGTTTGCCTTCTTTTGTAGGGGTTTGGCCTAAACAACGAGATAATGGGCAAAGACCGCGCCACTCCAACCACCCACCTCGCGAAATTCAGGGGAGGTTTTCTGTTCCCTTTAATTTTGTAGTTTTTATTGCTTTATCTGATGGATGGATACATAGAGGACTATGTATCTTTCGAAGGTTGGGGGTGGAGTTGTCTGTTGTATTCCTGTAGTTGTTGAGTTGTGGAGATTTTGAATTTGAAGTGCTTGGGACTTTGTTTACATGCTTTCTAATAATGACAATCTAGGAAATGTTTTTAGAATCTTCATATTTGCATATCTAGATTAGCATGAAGTAGTTTGCACTAATTAGGTCCATGTCAAAAAATTTTAAAAAATTTATGTTGCTCCCTTGCATCTAAAGAGCACTTAGCAACTTCTCTTAGACTCCGTATGCTTAGATTGACCACATGTTGCATGGATTCTTGTTGTCACCCCGAAAGGCACCCCTAGGGAAGCTTTGTTGCATGAGAGTTTGTAATAGGTTAATCGAGTTAGCAAAGCTATTAGGCTAAACTAAATAAAAAAAAAAATAGAAAAGCATGTTTGGCTAGAAAATTCTCCCGAGGCGTTCCTCCTTTTTAAGAGTGCACTTAAGAAGTGAGCGTTAGTCCTTAAAAACGTGAAGTTTATGCATGAATTTGACGTGTTAGGCAACTCGGGATTGGAAAGAAAAATAAAATAAAAAGTTGGGTTCAAAGAACCTTAACCAAGGGTACAAAGTACTCAAAAAGAAAAAAAAAAAATGTATGAGAAAATTGTTTTAGGCCTCTTAATTTGTTGCTCTCTCTGATGTGATTAAGCTATAGATTGTTCTTCAATGCTAGAAGTAGGGGGAAAACAAGATGAATTGTAGCATGTTGTTTTTCCGAGCTTGCATGGTTTAGGAGAGGTTCGCTATCACACACACACGTAGGGGAGTAGTAGTTAATTTTTGGCATGTTCATTGATTAAGTGCATGCGATCGATTGCTTACTTGTTTATGTAAATGTCTTGATTCTTAAAGCATCGAGATTTGAGTTAGAAGCATGCATGTATAGTCCTTAGGAGCTATTTTAGAGTTTTCCTTGCTCGAGGACTAGCAAGATTTAGGTTGGGGGTTTTGATAGCACTCAAGAAGTGCTAATATTTAGCTCCTAAGTCTTGCGAATTAAGTAATTAATTGTGCCTAATTGATATATTTTGTATAATTTAATTACTTAGGGGTAAATCGGACCATTGAATTAATTAAGAGTTTAAAAGAACGTTTAGAGGATAATTTTGATTATTCATTCTGAGTGTTTATACTATGTATATTTAATAATCAAATGATATCTCAATTGTGATAAGTGGTCTGGTGGTGCAGGAGGAATTTGGCAAGTTGATAGGCCTGAGTTCGAGTCCACAGGAGGACATAATTTTCGTTATTTTTCCTTCAGGCACAGACGTAGCGTCGAGACGCTGCCTGTAGGGTCTCGACGCTACCCCGACAACAGGCGCTGGAAATTTCCGTACGAGCATCGAGACGCTGCCTGTAGGGACTCGACGCTACCCCGACAACAGGCGCTGGAAATGGGTCTCGACGCTCCGACTGTATAAAACCCATATTTTAACGATTTTTAGGGCATTCTCTCTCGGGTTTGGCTTGTTTTTGACGATTTCTCTCTCAAATTTTGGGGGTTTTCTCCCCTTTTCTTCTATATCAAAGAAAAGACTTGTTGGATTTAGCTTGGTTTTCATCCCGAGCAAGGTAAGTGCTCTAATTTGAGGTTAGGGGTTAAATTTGATGCGATTCATGAGGGTTTTAGATCTTTAATTTGGAGCTTAGCATGACTGATTGGGCATTTATTTCTTCTAAGCATATCACATGAATGTGTTTGAATGATTTAGGACTAGGCACCCTTGATTTCCAGCATGTTTGATTGTTAAAGATTATGATGCCGTGCCTCTCTTAATCGCCAAGTAACACGGATAAGTCGAGCCATAGATAACATAGGATTCCAGTTGATCTTGGTTGCAATTTATCTTGATGAAATAGAACAAATCGAAGTATCATATTAAACGTTGTGAATGTTGATTACTTCAGGGTTGTCGGGTAATCAATTAGCATTTAGGATGTTTAATTGAATGTTCGTCATAAAATGCTAGTTACTGCTTTAGTTAATTTAGAACTGATCAATCCGAGTTAATTAATAGCATCGTTTAATTAGAATTGAAAATTCTGATTAATATATATGTGGCCGGTTGCTTCAGGGTTGCCGGGCAACCGTTTATGTGTTTAATTATATTTTTGCTAAGTATGTTTGAATCCGAATGAATCGAGTCGCATCAAGGTCAACCCCGACCCTTAAAATTAGGAGCACATGTAATTAGTTTTAATTCACCGTTAGCTACTTTTTATGCTTTTCTGTAATTTTCCGTTAGCAATCCCCCTTTACTTTAATGTTTTACTTTATCGTTTTATTTTATCGTTTTAGTTTGAGTTTAAATAAAAGCAAATAGAATTTAATTAGGAGGAAATAATTTAGGTTCCCTGTGGATCGACCCGACTACCACTAGCTGCAAATCTCAGTTGTAGCGGAATTATAAATGTTATTTTGGCGGGAATCGACACCCCGAAATTTATAGGATATTCAAAAATCCTATTACCAGCGTGCGAAAGTTCGGTCATGCTGACTGTTCGCCTCGTGCTGTAGAAGCGATTCAGGAAGTCTCTTTCAAACTGTTCCCAACTATCAATTGTCTCGGGCTCCAAATCAGTGTACCAATCAAATGCATTTCCTTTCAGAGTCCGGACGAATTGCCTAACCAACAAGTCTCCGCGAGTTCCAGCATTCTCGCACGTTTCAACAAAGTGGGCAATGTGTTGTTTAGGATTGCCCTTCCCATCGAACTGTTGAAATTTTGGCGGCTGGTACCTGGTGGGCATTCTCAAGTTGTCGATCCTCTTTGTATACGGTTTGGTATACAAGAGGGAGCTTTGGGTGGGTCCACCGTATTGAGCTCTGATAGTGTTCGTGATCATGTCTTCCAGTTGTTGGACAGACAACGAAGCGACCGACGTTGAGTGATGCGGTTAGTCTTCTTGGATGACATTTTTTTCTTTGTCATTCCTCCTTGCTGCAGGAGTTAGACTTGACTCTGCAGCCTCTCGACTTTGCATCTGATTTCTCAATTGGGCAATCTCGAGGTCTCGTTCTTCAACTGCTTTCATCAGAAAATTTAATTTCTTTTCCATTTCAGCCATTGCTTCATCGTTAGTGCGTGCGTCTGCCATCATTACAGACATCACATTTGGATCATACCCCTTGTTTGGTTGATCAGATGAGGGAATAAATTCATCATACAAGAAATTTTCCGGAATGATTATCCCCTCACACGCAGACTCTGTCATTCTTTCCTCCATAACATTTATTTCAGTCATCATGACAGATCCTACGTCAGAATTGAGCTCAAATAGAGGGTTACACCTGACAACAAATTCGTCACTTGTAGGTGCCCCCGCCAATGTCATTCTTTTTTCCATAGTATTTGTTTCAGTCGTTGTGACGGATGCTACGTCAGAATCGAGCTCGAACAGAGGGTTACACCTAACAAGAAATTTGTCACTCGTAGATGCCCCTGACGATGTCATTACCCCGCTCACAATTGTGACAAAATCATGTGGATAATCGTGGGGAGTAGAACCCGTGTAGGGGTTGTTCATGACAATGGTTGTTGAAGGAGTTCTGAACGACATAACTTCACTTGTCTTTGAGATGAGGGAAAGAGATGAGAGGTAGAGAGGTCCCACTGGGCGTGCCAATCTGTTCACACGAGATTTCGAACGAAGGATGGAAATTCGACACGTGTAAATGAATTTGAATTTGTATTTGTATTTATCAGTGCGTAGTGGATTACAATCTCTAATGTTTGATCCTCTGATTATTTCTCTCTCAATGTAACTATATCTCGAGGGCTTCGCAGCTTGTTCTCGATGTTGAATTTGTTTCGAGGGCTTTGCAGCTTGTTCTCAATGTTGAATTTGGATCGAGGGCTTTGCAGCTTGTTCTCGATGTTGAATTTGGATCGAGGGCTTTGCAGCTTGTTCTCGATGTTGAATTTGGATCGAGGGCTTCTTAGCTTGTTCTCGATGTTGGATTTGTATCGAGGGCTCCGCAGCTTGTTCTCGATGTTGGATGATCGTTCAGTCTTCCAAGGATTCAGGGAGTCTTCGTTGCTTGGAAATTCTCTCTGAGCTCTTAGGAGTAGAAATTTTCTGAACCTTGAAAATAAAGAATGAGCTCTCTATTTATAGAGTTCTCATGGGCCTGGTGGGCTTAGGCTTGGATCCAATGGGCTTGGGTCCAATGGACTTTTGGGTTCTGGGCCCAATGGATTTTTGGGCTTTGGGCCAAATTTCCATTTAAATAGCTTTCTAGCCCGATTCGATTTCGAGCCCAATTGCGGTGTGACCGAATTTGCTCGGTCAAGTCTCAAGTCTATCTGATTCATCGGCCGTGATGAAGACACGTGGTGACCGCTGATTGGCCGAAATTTCTCTGTCAACACACACATTATGCTAACTTCTAACAAAAACACTCAAGAATTTCCATGATTTCTAGGTAAATATGGCCTTAAATAATGCACTTTTGGAGAGGTAACACACCCCCAAACTTGAGTTATTGCTAGTCCTCGAGCAATATAAAGGCTTACTTTGGCTGCTAAATCTTGTCTTTTAAACTCTACCTAACTGACTTGCTGACTTCCCTAGGCTTACTATCAAAGGCATTGCTGTCCTGTGACACTTTCCTAGGTTCAAACTAAATTCAAATCCTGCCTATTCTGATTTCCCTCGCCTTTAAAACCTTCCGTTTTTACTAACTTCCTATCTTATGGTTTATCTGCCTATGTCATTGGGCTCATTGTGCAGTCATCCCTAAGCTTTCAAACTCTCCCTAGTTTTAACTCAGACTCAGTACATGCTTCTAATGTTTTTATTTTTGAGTTACCTAGGAATCCTTAGAGTCATGTCAGGCTCAGCACACACAAGTATCAGAGTACAGTCCATAGAACAGACTAAGCCCTGGCATCACTATGTCGGATAGACACTCATCTACCTTGACAAACCTTCAAGCTACAGCCATGTGCCTAGCAAACTTAGGATCAGAGTTCAACTTCATAGGACATCTAAGCACTTAGGCTGCAACTTTCTGGCACACATTCTTCTTCCTTGATTTTATTTTTCCCCCTTTTTTTTCTTTTGGCAAAGTCTTCTCTTTGAATTGTCTTTTGATGCAGTGCCTCTTGTGGGTTACACAAATGGCCCTGATTACTCAGCATTCTTAGAGAAAGACAATGTCCTTTTTCTTTTGGTTTCTCTTTGTTTTTTTTTTCAAGGAAGAACAATGTCTATTTCTTTGTTCAAGGAAGAGAGGAGTGTTCCTAGGCCTAGAGGTTGCCTCCCCCAAACTTAAACTTCTCATTGTCCCCAATGAGAGTCTGAGGTGGCACACCCCCAAACTTATCTTAGAAGCATCTAGTCTAAATAAAAACCAGACAGAATTTAAAACTCCTAGGGATAGAATGACCCGCATAGTTCAGATAACTCATCAGCAGAAATTTACTAAAATCAACATGGTAAGGTCTAACAGAGGTACATGCTCAGCAATTTATGAAGCTAATTTAAAACTAACAAGGGTGTACTTGACAATCATCCAGCATGCTCAATAGACAGACTACCTATGGACATCAATAATGCAGTCAAATAATGAGATTTAACGACATACAACCCAGCAGAAAGTCATATAACAGCATGCTTAAACTAACAAAATATTGCGGTTTTCGCAAAGAAATCGCAATGATACCAACAGAGCAGATTTAACCGTGATCAAGGCTCCTAACATGCGATGTTCAATTCGTAAAAAACTATAGGCAACAGAAAAACTATCTAAGCTAACTAATCATACGAAGTTAAACTAAACTAAGGTACTCTAACTCAAGCTAATTAAGGAAATCAAAACATAAAAACAATTGATATTGGGGGGGGGGGGGGGGGGTACCTGGTTACAGAAAAGCAGGTTGAGAGGGATAAGAAATACTCCCTCGAATGTCGTCAGTCTGTGGCATTCCTTCATTCGTACTTGTCCTCTTCATCGCTCCTCTCGCTCGGCGGCATCCAGGAGCTCAACAATCCAGCTGGAAAAGTAGGGAACTCGCACCGTAGGTGTTCAGCTAGTTCCTGGTCTCTTGCTTGGGAGTACTCAGCCCATTGGGCTAATTTCCTTTGTAAGTCCATCAAGCAGGCCATGGACATTGATTGTGCAGCCGCAAGTCTATCCAGCTCGAACTCCATATTGCCTCTCCTTCTCATCCTCAGGTTGCTGGGCAGCTCAAGGTGGCCAGCATAGGCCAATTGCTTCTCCTCTATCGTCACAGGCACCCCTGCGCGCAAGCATAACTTAGTAATAGTGTTAGGGAAAAAGAGTCGGCCTTTACCTTTCATGGAGCATTCGACGATCGAGGCTGCTATGATCTCACCCACGTCAATAGTGAGTCCCTTCATGATCGCATAAACCAGCAGCGATCTCCCTTGGTTTATGGTCGTCTCGTGCGTGACAGGGGATATTCTTCTCCGAATTAGGGAGAACCAAATGGCCGCCTTGTCTTTGAGGGCTGCACTCATCAGTGTGTGCTTCCCATGCTTTGAGACTGCCCATGCTGCCTCTGGTTTACCTATCATATTCAGCGCCTCCTCCAAGATTGCTTCTGAGGGTGAAGCCACGATCTTTGAATATTCAGAGCTCTTATGCTCTTTGAGAGCATACACCTTGTTGATCACTTCAGCAGAGAAGTCAACATCCACGCCCCTCACCACCGAAGAACAGCCTTCGGGGTGAGTGAGGTTGGCGTAGAAGTCATACATCATCTTAGAGTAGGCCTGAATTGGGGGCCTACTCAACTCTTCCCAACCGTGATTCAAAATTCCTGTGCGCAAGAATTGCGGCAGGTCCGCAGGAGAGTCAAGAAATCCTTTCTCGTGAAGGAGTTCTCTTTTCCTCAATTCCAGGCCCCTGACCTCTGCATCCTCGGACATTGATAACTCCATTTTGGAGCTATTAAATACTTCCTAATTATAGTTAAAGTCCGCTTTCAATTGATTAAATATATCTCTTTTGTAGGAGAAAAGAGGCGAAGAGCTCGTGCGTCCGTTGGACATGTTCGAGTGCTTAAAGCAGAGTTTTAGCGCCCCGGGAATGCATCGGGAAGAGGGGAACTTGTTCCGTGAAGAAACGGGACAAAACTGCCTTGGAGAGGAAAAGCTTCAGCCCCAAACCCGAGAGCCAGCGTCGAGCTATAGCGTCGAGACGCTGGCTCGACGCTGGAAAAACCCGAGAGCAAGCGTCGAGTGATAGCGTCGAGACGCTAGCTCGACGCTGCCCTGGCGTCGAGACCCTGCTTGGCGTCGAGACGCTCCGGAGGAGGCGCGCGCAGGAATTTTATCGGGGCAGCGTCGCGACGCTGGCCTTGCGTCGCGACGCCATCGCGAGCGCGCGCGCGGAAAACTTAGGGCACAGCGTCGAGACGCTAGGCCTAGCGTCTCGACGCTACGACGATTACAGCAGCTAAAAGACGATTTTCTGCACATTTTTTGGGAGTTCTTCATTACGGATTTTGCTCTTCTTCATCTTCTTCTTCTCCGTTTTCTCTCTATTTTCCGTGGAGCTCCGCCACTGTTGGCATGCTAGTGAGCTCCACTTTCCATTGTAATAAGTAGACGGATCCTTCCATGGTCGTGGTTGGAGCGGGATTGACGAACCGCGCCATGAGCGGCTAAGGTAAGGGTGACGGTTTGGGATTAGTTTAGGGGGATTTTGTTAAACATATTTGGTTTTGATAATCTGAGTTTTGATATGCATATTGGTTCTGTTTACTTTGCATCTATCTACTTTGCTTAATCCAACGCGCATGTTAAAATACGCCGATTGACACTCGAGTAGTTTCGCATGTTGTGTATGTTAAAGAGTAGCGATGCCGTGCCTCTCACTGCTCGACTAAGTAACACAGGTAGATAGAATTAAATCGAAGTATCGGGTCGGGTTGGATAATTGTTGATTGCATACGGCGTTTGCGGGCAATCTACTAGCAATTAGAATTCACGCTCGAATGTTCGTCGCGGTTAGCTAGTGACTGTCTAAATTTACCTTAGGGCTGATCACCTTGATGTAGGCTTAGATAACGTGTAATTAGAACTGTGTGGTCTAATTAAAATCCATGGAGTCGGCTACTTTGGGGCTTTTCTGGTAGTCGTCCGCGTGCTCAATAAACTGAAATCCATGTTATTAGAATTAAATGATAAACTGAACTTGTTTAACAATTGATCCCGAGACTCCCAAACCGTGCACACGCTCTCTTCTTATTATTATTTCTTCGTTAGCTTTCTCATTATTTTCCCCTTGCATGATAAAACCCCCCTGTTACCAATTAATCAATTAAATCCCAATTTCATTAGTAGATTCAATCTTCCTATTCCTTGGATCGACCCTGTTACCACTGGCTGCAAAGCCTTGGTCATAGGCTTTATAAATCGTATTTTGGCAAGCCTCGACAACTTGAGATTAAGTGGATATTCAAAAATCCGCCCACCAAAATTGGCGCCGCTGCCGGGGACTAGGCAATTGATTGAATTTATGATTGAAGTTTGAATTTGATTTATTGATGGTTGACTGAAATTTTTTTCTGTTTGTAATTTGTATGTTTAGATTTTTGTTTGTGTATGACCCGTTCCTCTGAGGGTAGATTGCAGTTTATCCCTGAGATTGACAGAGAGGAGCGGCGGTTACGAAGAGAGGCCCGTGAGGGGCAGAGACCGTTTGAAGAAGAAGAAGGCAATCCCTTCTTATTTGACGAGATGGCGCAAGGTGATGCGCCACGGACGCTTAAGCAACTGGCAGCGCCAGACCTGAACCTGCAGCCTTTGTGCATTAACTACCCCGTGGTAGCAGGTAACTTCGAGTTAAAATCTGGTTTAATTCACCAGTTACCTTCTTTCCATGGCAATGCAGGTGAAGACGCGAACATACACCTGATGGAGTTCCATTGCGTCTGCGCGGGGATGAAGCCCGCAGGGGTCACGGAGGAGCAACTGAATATGAGGGCATTCCCTTTCACACTCAAGGATAAGGCCAAGGATTGGCTGTACTACTTGCCTTCCGGATCCATCACCATGTGGCAGGATATGAAGCGGGTATTCTTGGAGAAATACTTTCCCGCATCCTTAGCCACCACACTGCGGAAGAGAATTTATGGGATCACCCAGGATGTAGGTGAGTCCCTGCACGAATACTGGGAACGCTTCGGGCGCCTGTGCGCGAGCTTCCCACATCATCAGATTGCCGATCAGTTGTTGATCCAGTACTTTTATGAGGGGATGACGCCCCATGACCGGCAGATGATCGATGCAGCGAGTGGAGGGGCACTGATTGACAAGACCCCAGTTGAGGCCAAACAGTTGATAGCAAATATGGCCACCAACTCGCAGCAATTCGGTATTCGGGGACAAGGACAAGTGCACAGCGTGGCTCAGAGCCACGAGATGACTGAAATGAGGGCCCAGGTGGCCGAAATAGGGAGTATGTTAAAGAAAATCGTTGGAGGACACCGCGAGGCGGAGGAGGTCAACGCGATCGGGGGGTATGCTTCCAACCCAAGGAAGTACGACCCATATGCAAACACTTACAACCCCGGTTGGCGCGACCATCCTAATTTTAGCTATGGGAATAGGGAAGGACAAACTCGCTTCCAAGGCCAGTCCCAGGATAGGCCTAATTCTTCCACCCAGGCTCAGGCCTCGAGCTCCTCCAGCTCACTTGAAGAGATGGTAAGGACCATCGTGACTAGTGTTGCGTGCTCAATGTGTAAAGATAAATGTGCAAAAGGGTAGAGAGAGCACTTAGCACATGCAAGCATACATGGCCTTACAGCAAGTAGTGAGTATATTTAATTCGTTTTTTTCCACAGAGACTTGTTTTAAGCTATTCGCGAAGTGTGAATGTTAAGAAAGATGGGATGAATTTGATGGGTTAAAATTGGTTTTTAATTAACTACTTTTTGCTGAATGTGTAGAGGGATATAACATAAACAAAAGCAAGTTGAAATTAGATGCAAAGGATAAGAGATGGAATTAATAAACGAGAAAGAAAACAGCTAAACAGAATGGAAATTTGGCAGAATTGCGTGGACCGCAATGTTTCCGCAATTAAATGGCAGCGAAACTGATTAAAAGGGTGAATTAAGGGCTACTAATGACTATCCTATAGGCAGTTTATTACGATTATCAAGCTTTGGATCAACTCTCTATACATCAAACTCACTCTATCTCAAGTATCGTCCGATTCCATGCATGAGAGACTCAAGTTTACTCGACTTCAAAGTAAGGTCTTAAACATCTTGTTAAAGCAGGAGTGTTTAGTTTGTACTAGGGAAACGCCTATTCCTAGGCCGTTTCCTGATTACCATGAAAGGCTAGCATGATTATATGACTCTGAACTCTTACTCCTTCCAGAGGTTAGGAGTTCTTTGGACAAAATGGATGGCCAATCGAAATTGCCCGTGGGATGAAGCTTACATACAATCAATGTTCGAGTGTTAATCTACCTACTTGACTCACGTTTTTTTAGCCTATAGTTCTGTCATTAGCATGCCCCTAAATGATTTTAGTTACTCATGGATATGTAAAGAACAGAAATGGTAGATAAAGTAGACATGCTTAGAAGAGAAATATGTGTAAAACAGCAAGCAAAACCCGTAGCAGAAGAACGCATAAACTGTGAAGTGCAGAAACTTACTTTGATTAACTTGAATGTTTGAATGACAAAGGAAAGCTTTAAAAGGAATGAATCCAAGACAGACAACAACGAAATGCAATAATTGAAATGACTAAACCAAGAACAACAATGATCAGTAATGGAAATGAGAAGAAGAGAGCAGAAAACAGTAAAGGTTTGCTGGAAATCTTCGTGGCAGTCGCCTCGAATGAAGGTGATGAGAATTCAGCCGTGCTTGGATGAATCCAATCGAGAGAGAAGAAGAATCTTCTCTCCTTCCTATCAGATTATCGATTCCAAAAGCTTAGACTCTCACTCCAACAGACGGCAAAGGAAGAACAGTGGAAAGGGTGGACTGCAGAAAGACTTCTACGCTTCGAGTGATGACTGAACCTCCGACTTTGACCCCCTTTTATAGTAGTTTGCAGGTGCGTTTGGGCCAAGGAGAACCATCAATCTTCAACGTCGTATATCAGAATGGATGGAGGAGAAAGAACGAATCCCTGAAAAGTCGGATCTAAACAGAAAAATGTCAGCCAACTTACGGTTTTAACTTGAATAATTGCGGCCACCGCAATTATTCCGCAATGCAGTCGCAATGGTTCTTTTTTTTCATTCTTTTCTTCGGTTTTCACCCCTTTTTCTACCTATTGTGCATAAGTCCTAAATTAGCCACCTTCTTCTAATTCTCATATTAAAGCATAGGTTTAGGCTAAATGCTAACAAAAACACCTAAATGTGTACATCTTCTTAAGCTAAATGGGTCCTAAATAAGTCACTTTCAGAGACTTAACACACCCCCAAACTTAAGGCTTTGCTTGTCCTCAAGCATACTAAGGACTTACTCAGGCTGCTGTTTCTTCTTCTTTTAACTACTCACTAACTCCCTTATATTCTTGCCTCTAGCAGTGCTGTCCTGTGACACACTTCTAAGTTTAGAACTAACCTCTTGTCTAGCTTCTTCTGACTTCACCTGCCTACTATACCCACTGCTTTTGTTAACCCCCTACTACTGATCTAACTACTTCTATGATATCATGCTACTATCCCTAAGGTTTCAAATTCTACCAAGCTTTACTCCAGACTCAGTACATGCTTCTAGCTTATTTTTAATGTGTCTAGGATTCCTTAGAGTCATGCCAGTCTTAGTATTAACAGTGACAGTGGTACTTTATAGAGAACAACCTAAACCCTGGCATCACTACATTGGATAAACATTCATCTCCCTAGACAAACCTAAAAGTTACAACCTTGTGCTTAGCTCATTAAGGATCAGAGTTCTTTTTTCATAGGACATCTAAGCCACAAGATTATAACTCCCAAGCATACATTCTTCTTCCCCCATTTCTCCTTTTTTCTTTCTTTTTTTTCTTAGGTAGAGTCTCCCCTCAGTTTGCCTTTTGATGCAATGCCACTTGTGGTTTACACACTTGGCACTGATTACTCAACAACTTGAGAAAGACTCCCCTCTTTATTCTATTTTTCACTTTTTCTTTTTATCACAAAAATTTTTTTAGGAGAAGAAGAATGCTTATGTCCTAAGGAAGAGAGGAATGTTCCTAGGCCTAGGGTGGCCTCCCCCAAACTTCAACTACTCATTGTCCCCAATGAGTGTTTGAGGTGGCACACCCCCAAACTTGTCCTAGAAGCATCTAGTCTAAAGTAAAACAAAGAGAATCTAAACATCCTAGGCATAGGCAAAACATTCTAGAAGCAACTATCCCAGCAGCAGAAAATTTGAACATAACAGACAGGGTTAAGGCCTTATGGTTTATGCATGCTGAGCACTATTCAGAGGCAAATTTAAACTATCAAAAGGTGTCCTATGACACTCATCCAGCATGCTTCAAGATCAGCTATATAAGGTAGTCATGCTAGCAGCAAAAGATAGAATTTAACAGATCACAGCCTAACTAAACGGACAGTCAAAAACATGCAATCAGTCACAAAAATTGCGGGAACCGCAATTATTTCGCAATACAATCTGGGCAGATTTAACATTAACTCAGGCCCCTAGCATGCTTTTTCCCGTTACTCATGCATCCTAAAAATAAAACTAAACTATCCTACCTAATCAACTAACATCAGACTATCCTAAGCAAAAGGAAAAACATAAAACTAAACATCCAAAACAGATCAAAACTTAACCACAAAACAGCATAATATACATTACTCTATCAAAAAGCAGGAAAATTGTCTTTTGTTTCTTTAGGGATCAGTAATACTCCCTCTAGTGCTCTTCAAACCAGCACTCAATTCTCATCATCCTCATCTGGTCGCCTTGGTCGTGGGGGCACCCATGGAGTTAGGAGGTTGGTGGGGAAGTCTGGGAAGATGCACCCCAATTGGTCTGCAACTTCTCTGTCCCTCGCCTGCGCATAGTTGGCCCATTGAGCCATTCTCCTCTGCATGTCCATCAAGCAGGCCATGGTTAGGGACTGTTCAGCCGCCAGCCTATCCAACTCAAATTCCATGTTGCCCTTCCTTCTCAGCCTTAGGTGTGCAGGCAACTCCAGATGGCCTGTGTAGGGCAGCTGCTGCTCCAAGCGCTCGGTGGGAACCCCTGCAAGCAAACACAATTTGGTTATAGTGTTTGGAAAAAATAATGGTCCCTTACCCTTCTTAGCACACTCGGCTATGGCAGCAGTGATGACCTCTCCCACGTTGATCGTGAGACCTCTCATTATAGCATAAACCAGCAGCGAACGGCTCTGGTTAATTGTAGTCTCATGAGTCACCGGGGAGAGTCTTCTTCGTACGAATGAAAACCACACAGCTGCCTTAGCCGTGAGGTTGGCACTCATGAGCGTGTGCCGCCCATTGCGTGAGACTGTCCAGGAGGCCTCAGGCTGGCCAATGGTGCGGATTGCTTCTTCCAGCACAGCCTCGGTTGGCTCATCAACTATCCGTGCATAATCTGTGTGAGGCTGGCCCCTTAGACCAAATGCTTCATTAATGGCTTTGGCTGAGAAATCAACCTCCACCCCTCTGACCACAGATAGGCCATCCTCAGGGCTGAGCACGTTGGCATAGAAGTCATACACCATGCTCGTGTATGCTGGATTGGGAGGTCGGCAGAATTCCTCCCAGCCATGGTTGATCACCCCTGCGCGCAAGAACTGCGGCAGGTCAGCAAGTCGATCAAGGAACCCCTTCTCGTGCAACAGGTCCCTTTTCCTCAGCTCCACGCCTCTGGATTCAGCATCAGACGAGACATACCTCACTGATGGAGGTTCGTCTTCAGGGTAGAGCTTAGCCTTCCCCTTATCGGCTGGCTTGGAAGATTCAGCAGCCTCCACCTTGAGGCGTTTGAGCGAAGGCTCAGCACTGTCTTTGTCTGCTGAAGGCACTCGCTTGGCCTTCTTCTTCTTGAGTTTCTTGGATTTCTTGGCCTTGACAAGCTTGGCCTTCTTTTTCTTTTTCAGCTTTGCCTGGAGTTGTGGGAAACAGGCCCCCAACGTCTCCTCCATAGAATCATCCTGCTGTGCAGGCTCATCAGGGCTGTCTTCTCTCATGGGAGAGAAGACTTCTTCTTCTTCTGCCTCTCCACTGCCTTGCGTGGATTCTTGGTAATCCCCATAAGGGAATTCCGGATCAGGCCGTGGAGAATTGTGCTCTGCTGATGGGGTATGCGCAGAACTCCATGGTGAAGACGGCAGCTCAGGACTCTGCACATCCGCAGGTGGTAGATCAGCACTCTGAGGTGCTGGAGATGACTCGGCGCTCTGCGCAGGCGGTGATGATTCTGTGCTTGGCACTGGTTCAGATGGGAGAGGACTGCGCGCAGGTGACACAGACGGCGACGACCCTTCCTTGGCTGACTCGTGGGCTGCACGATCAGTTTCTTGACTCGCCACAGAGGGAGTCTTGGATTTGCTTGGTCCGGCGGCAGTCTTGACAGTCCACCGGCGCTTCGTGGGCGTGCCCACTGGCTCAGATGGGCCAGCAGGGATCTCAGTGACCACTCTCCACTTCTTCCTACGAATAGGAAGCTTGCCAAGACGGCCAGTGCGTACAGCACCCTGATCAGCAAGGGTGAGAAGCGCTTCCCTTGCAGCCGCTTCAGCTGCGTCGTCGGCCTTCTTCTTGGCGGCGGATCTCTCAGCCCTAGTGGAAACCATAGCTAAATCTTGAAGATCTTGAGAGAAGAATCAGAGATGGAGAGAATCGCTGAAGATTTGGAGAGCAAAGAGAGAGATAATCGTAACGATCGAGCGGCTTCCAACGGATATAAAAGCAACGGAAAATAAAATCCCAACGGCTCTTTTTGCGGAGTCAGCAATTTTTGCGCAATTCTAGGGACAATATTTCATAATAAATCCCAACTTTGATCGCCCGTATCTTTCATTCGGCCCAACCGATTCTTGATTTTTAAAGTGCGATTTACTCCCCTTGATCCCCTCTTTCGATTCCCTACAAAAACAAACAAAACAAACATTAAATACGCAATTAAAATTACACCACAAAACGTACAAACGATCATCGAAAAAACAGAAAAAATAAACTAAGGCATTGGCCTTGACTAAACGAGCACAGTAACCACTCGTTCTCTCTCGTTTCTAACTTCATGCTTCATGTAGGAGGAAGGTCGAGAGAGTCTTCACATCCCCTTCCTCATAGTAGTGCTTCAACCTAGCACCATTGACCATAAATGGCTGTCCTTGCTGCAAGTTTTTAATCTCTATGGCACCATGAACAAAGACATTAGTAATAATAAATGGACCTGACCATCTAGACTTTAGTTTGCCTGGAAATAGCTTTAATCGTGAGTTAAATAATAATACAAGTTGGCCCTTTTTAAAGTCTTTGATCCTGAGTCTACTGTCATGCCATATTTTTGTCTTTTCTTTGTACATCTTGGCATTCTCATAGGCCATGTGCCTAAGCTCATCAAGTTCATGTAGCTGTAGAGATCTTAATGTCCCCGCATCCTTCACACAAAAATTCAATTCTTTCATGGCCCAAAATGCCTTATTTTCCAACTCAAGTGGCAAGTGGCAAGCCTTGCCATATACCAACCTATAGGGAGACATTCCTAGAGGTGTCTTATATGCTGTTCTGTAAGCCCACAGTGCATCCTCAAGCTTGAAAGACCAGTCTTTCCTATTCGGTTTAACTACCTTTTCTAGGATGTTCTTTATCTCCCTATTGGAAATTTCAGCTTGGCCATTTGAGTGTGGGTGGTAGGGAGTAGCTACCCTATGTCTAATGTTATATTTAGCCAATATCTTCTCCATAGCCTTATTAATGAAATGTGACCCCTCATCACTAATGATAGCACGAGGAGTCCCAAATCTAGTGAAAATGTGCCTATGCAAGAAATTAGTGACTGTCTTAGCATCATTATTAGGACATGCCTTAGCTTCTACCCACTTTGACACGTAGTCTACTGCTACTAGAATATACAAGTTACCTGATGATGGAGGGAATGGTCCCATGAAATCAATGCCCCACACATCAAAGAGTTCTAACTCTAAGATGTAGGTGAGGGGCATCTCATCCTTGCGACTGAGATTACCTGTCCTTTGGCACTCATCACAGCTGTGAGCGTAATCATGTGCGTCCTTGAAGATTGTTGGCCAGTAGTAGCCACTCTGAAAGACCTTCGCAGCTGTCCTTTGGCCACCAAAGTGCCCACCATAAGGAGAAGAGTGACAGTGCTGCAGCACAGACTTTGCTTCAGCAGCTGAAACACATTTCCTTAGCAACCCATCAGCACAGGTTCTGTAAAGTATGGGGTCATCCCAGATGAACTTCCTTGCTTCATGCAGGAACCGCTTCTTCTCTTGTCCTCCCTTGAACACTGGTAGTACCTGTGATGCACGGAAGTTAGCAATATCAGCAAACCACGGTTCCTCATCGTTATCACGATGAGCCAAAGCAAAAACATGTTCATCTATGAAAGCATCAGAAATTGCGGACTCCGCAATTTTTTCGCAATTATGCTGCAATCGGGACAGGTGATCTGCAACCACATTTTCACAACCCTTCTTGTCCCGAATGTCCAAATCAAATTCCTGCAGCAATAACACCCATCTAATCAGTCTAGGCTTAGCATCAGCCTTTCTCATTAGATATTTTAAAGCAGAATGGTCAGTATATACAATGGTCCTAGTTCCTACAATATAGTTCCTAAATTTTTCACAAGCAAATACTACAGCAAGCATCTCTTTCTCTGTAGTTGTATAGTTACATTGAGCCTCATTCAAGGTCTTACTCGCATAATAGACAGGATGTGTGAGCTTGTCAATCTTCTGTCCTAACATGACTCCTACAGCATAGTCACTGGCATCACATAGCATCTCAAATGGGAGATCCCAATTTGGTCCTACTATGATTGGTGCTGTGACCAGTGCTTCCTTAAGGGCTTTCCAAGCTACTACACATTCCTTAGAGAAGATAAATGGTCTATTTAGCTCTAGAAGCTCGCACAGAGGCTTGGCTATCTTAGAAAAGTCCTTGATGAACCTTCTATAGAAGCCAGCATGCCCTAAGAAGCTTCTAATGGCTTTGACGTTCTGGGGCTCGACCAATTTCTCTATGACCTCTATTTTTGCTCTATCCACTTCTACACCCGCCCTTGATACTCGATGTCCTAAGACAATCCCTTCATCTACCATAAAATGGCATTTTTCCCAATTTAGGACTAGGTTGGTCTCTTCACACCTAGCCAGGACTTGTCCTAGGTTTTCTAGACAGGTTTTAAATGAGTCCCCAAAGACTGAGAAGTCATCCATGAATATTTCTATCATGGACTCAACCAACTCAGAGAAGATTGCCATCATGCACCTCTGGAAAGTTGCCGGTGCATTGCATAAGCCAAAAGGCATTCTGCGGAAGGCAAACGTTCCAAAAGGGCAAGTGAAGGTGGTCTTCTCTTGATCCTTAGGGTCTATAGTTATTTGATTGTAGCCTGAATAGCCATCTAGGAAACAGTAGTAGGCTCTACCAGCTATTCTGTCTAGCATCTGGTCAATAAACGGTATGGGGAAGTGGTCTTTTTTAGTTTCTTTATTTAGTTTTCTGTAATCCATACATACCCTCCACCCTGTGACAGTCCTTGTTGGAATTAGTTCGTTATTCTCATTGACTACCACAGTTATTCCCCCCTTTTTAGGTCCACACTGGATGGGGCTCACCCACTGGCTACTAGCTATGGGGAAAATTACTCCTGCATCTAACCACTTTATTATTTCTTTCTTCACTACCTCTTTCATAGAGGGGTTTAACCTACGCTGGTGATCTACCCTAGGTGTGTGTTCTTCCTCTAGAATAATTTTGTGCATACAATAAGAAGGGCTAATGCCTCGAATATCAGCAATAGACCATGCTATAGCCTTCCTATGTTGCTTAAGCAGTAAAATTAAATCAACCTCATGCTGTTCACTTAGCTTAGAAGAAATAATTACAGGCAGCGTATCATTATCTCCTAAATATGCATATTTGAGGTGAGTAGGTAGTGGTTTCAGTTCTAGAACAGGCGGATGCTCAATGGAGGGCTTTAACGGATTTATAGTTCTATCAGTTAAATCTATATTCATACATACATGCTGAAGGTTATTTATAGGCATGTTCATTATGTCAGCTACATTTAGATCATCTACATCTATTTGTACATATTCACTAGCATGCTTGGTTAACAATACATGCTCTAATTGTTCTTCCATTAGTGAGTCAACAACATCCATGCTAGCACAAGACTCAGAATCAGAGGGATATTTTAAAGCTTTGTAAACACTAAATTTTACCTCTTCATCATGAACTCTCATAGTTAACTCACCTTTTTGCACGTCTATTAGTGCCCTACCTGTGGCTAGAAATGGTCTACCTAGCAGGATGGGTACCTCCTTGTCTGCCTCATAGTCCAGGACAATGAAATCTGCAAGGAAAATGAATTTGTCAACTTTAACTAGAATATCCTCGATCTTACCTTCTGGATATGCGATGGATCTGTCTGCTAGTTGTAAAGTGACAGTAGTTGGACGTGCTTCCCCTATTCCCAACTGGCGGAATAGGGACAGGGGCATGAGATTTATGCTGGCGCCCAGGTCACAAAGCGCTCTGCCCACGTGCTTGCCTCCAAGTTCTACAGGTAAGGTGAAGGAACCAGGATCCTTCTCCTTCTTGGGCAGCTTGTTTTGGAGGATGGCACTGCACTCTTCGGTGAGGTTTACTGTTTCGAACTCACCAATTATTCTTTTGTTAGTAATAATGTCTTTCAAAAACTTTACATATGAAGGCATAGACTGTAAAACTTCTACAAAAGGAATGTTAACATGCACTTGCTTAAGTATTTCTAAAAATTTATTAAAATGAACTTCCTGTTCTTGCTTCTTCTTCAGCCTTCGAGGGTATGGAGGTGGTGGCACATATGCAGGCACGTCAGGACGCCTTAAGATAGGTGGAGGCCTTGGAATTTCTTCTACGTCCTCTACAATTGGCTCTAGCCTGGCTCCTGATGTGCTAGTTGGTGGTGGACCTTGGCTTGGCAGAGACTCCAGTGGAGCACTAGACTCAGTGTTCTCTACTCTCTTTGGTGTGTCCTTTGTAATGTTCACCAATGGTCTTCCACTCCTAAGTTCAATGGCTTGAACTTGTTCCTTGCCATCTCTCCTTGGTACCTCGGTATCAGCAGGGAGTCTACCTTGGGCCCTACTTTTAAGCTCATTGGCTAACTGGCCTATTTGGTTTTCCAGGCTCCTGAGGGTAGCTTGCTGGCTCTGAAGAGTAGCATCATTCTTAGCTATATATTCCTTGAGTAGGTTTTCTACAGAAGATCCTACAGGTTGATTGTAAGGCTTTTGGTACATTGACTGGTTATGTTGGGGAGTGAAACCAGGTGTTCCACTCGGCCTTGGTTGGTTAGAATTTTGGTTAGTGTTTTGTTGGCCACCCCATGACAGGTTAGGGTGGTTTCTCCAACCAGGATTGTAAGTTTGTGAGTAGGGGTTATTCCTAGGTTGCTGCTGACTTCCTACATAGCAGACCGAGGATGGATTCCCAGGACAGTATTCATAAGGGTGTCCTTCCCCACAGAATCCACAGATTGGTGCCTCGCCTTGACTTGGTTGAGTGCCCATTGACATGGCTGTGGCGGTATTGGCACTGGTTTGGAGATTGGCCTGAGCCATTTGCTTGACTAAGTTGGTCAGGGCATTTATTTGGGTGCTCATGGCGCTTAGAGCATCCTTGTCTTGAGCTCTAGTTGGCTCTACAGGATCGTCTGACCATCTACAATGAGATGTTGAGATCTTCTCCAAGATCTCATAAGCTTCGTTGTAACTCTTGGACAACATGGAACCTCCAGCAGATGAATTTAAGACTTGTCTGGTGCTGGGGTTGCATCCTTTAAAGAAGACTTCTATTTGGATACACCATGGAATGCCATGGTGTGGACATTTAATGAGAAGGTCTTTGAATCGTGTCCAAGCTTCGTGAAGAGACTCACTTGGAGCTTGTTTGAATTTTATGATGTCATCACGAAAAGTTGAATTCCTATCTGGTGGGAAGTATTTGACTAGGAATTTTTCTGCTAAATCTGTCCAATTGCGGACAGATCCTGAGGGTAAAGAATTTAGCCATGTTTTGGCTTTGTCCCTCAAAGAGTAAGGGAAAAGATATAGCCTCAGGGCCTCTTGGGAAACTCCAGGGATTAGGAAGGTGTCACTAACTCCTAAGAAGTTCCTAAGGTGGTTATGGGGGTCCTCATTTTCTATTCCAAAGAATTGTCCCACAGTGGACAACATTTGGAACATCACTGGCTTTAACTCGAAGGAGTGGGCAGTGATTTCAGGACGGATTATGCTGGGGTTCAGCTCCCCAGGCATAGGTACTAAATATGAAAGGATGGCGCTATCCTTGTCATTCGCTATTTCGATGGGGTTGCGAATGGCTTGCGCCGGATTTGGAACTACATCGCCCATTTCTCTAGTTTCAGGTGTGGTTTGAGGTATAGGAGGTTGTTTAAAGAGACGTTTCTTTGCCTTATTCCTAGCTCGAAGTGATCTTTCAGGTTCAGGATCGAACTCTAAATCACTATGTGAACGCTCACTCATAAACTACCTTAGTAGCACCTGCAAAAGAAATGAAACAGATTAGTTTCACTCAATGATAAACTTGATTTCTTAAACTTAACAACTTCGTTTTCACTTAAAAATAAGTCCCCGGCAGCGGCGCCAAAAACTTGTTGCGTGCTCAATGTGTAAAGATAAATGTGCAAAAGGGTAGAGAGAGCACTTAGCACATGCAAGCATACATGGCCTTACAGCAAGTAGTGAGTATATTTAATTCGTTTTTTTCCACAGAGACTTGTTTTAAGCTATTCGCGAAGTGTGAATGTTAAGAAAGATGGGATGAATTTGATGGGTTAAAATTGGTTTTTAATTAACTACTTTTTGCTGAATGTGTAGAGGGATATAACATAAACAAAAGCAAGTTGAAATTAGATGCAAAGGATAAGAGATGGAATTAATAAACGAGAAAGAAAACAGCTAAACAGAATGGAAATTTGGCAGAATTGCGTGGACCGCAATGTTTCCGCAATTAAATGGCAGCGAAACTGATTAAAAGGGTGAATTAAGGGCTACTAATGACTATCCTATAGGCAGTTTATTACGATTATCAAGCTTTGGATCAACTCTCTATACATCAAACTCACTCTATCTCAAGTATCGTCCGATTCCATGCATGAGAGACTCAAGTTTACTCGACTTCAAAGTAAGGTCTTAAACATCTTGTTAAAGCAGGAGTGTTTAGTTTGTACTAGGGAAACGCCTATTCCTAGGCCGTTTCCTGATTACCATGAAAGGCTAGCATGATTATATGACTCTGAACTCTTACTCCTTCCAGAGGTTAGGAGTTCTTTGGACAAAATGGATGGCCAATCGAAATTGCCCGTGGGATGAAGCTTACATACAATCAATGTTCGAGTGTTAATCTACCTACTTGACTCACGTTTTTTTAGCCTATAGTTCTGTCATTAGCATGCCCCTAAATGATTTTAGTTACTCATGGATATGTAAAGAACAGAAATGGTAGATAAAGTAGACATGCTTAGAAGAGAAATATGTGTAAAACAGCAAGCAAAACCCGTAGCAGAAGAACGCATAAACTGTGAAGTGCAGAAACTTACTTTGATTAACTTGAATGTTTGAATGACAAAGGAAAGCTTTAAAAGGAATGAATCCAAGACAGACAACAACGAAATGCAATAATTGAAATGACTAAACCAAGAACAACAATGATCAGTAATGGAAATGAGAAGAAGAGAGCAGAAAACAGTAAAGGTTTGCTGGAAATCTTCGTGGCAGTCGCCTCGAATGAAGGTGATGAGAATTCAGCCGTGCTTGGATGAATCCAATCGAGAGAGAAGAAGAATCTTCTCTCCTTCCTATCAGATTATCGATTCCAAAAGCTTAGACTCTCACTCCAACAGACGGCAAAGGAAGAACAGTGGAAAGGGTGGACTGCAGAAAGACTTCTACGCTTCGAGTGATGACTGAACCTCCGACTTTGACCCCCTTTTATAGTAGTTTGCAGGTGCGTTTGGGCCAAGGAGAACCATCAATCTTCAACGTCGTATATCAGAATGGATGGAGGAGAAAGAACGAATCCCTGAAAAGTCGGATCTAAACAGAAAAATGTCAGCCAACTTACGGTTTTAACTTGAATAATTGCGGCCACCGCAATTATTCCGCAATGCAGTCGCAATGGTTCTTTTTTTTCATTCTTTTCTTCGGTTTTCACCCCTTTTTCTACCTATTGTGCATAAGTCCTAAATTAGCCACCTTCTTCTAATTCTCATATTAAAGCATAGGTTTAGGCTAAATGCTAACAAAAACACCTAAATGTGTACATCTTCTTAAGCTAAATGGGTCCTAAATAAGTCACTTTCAGAGACTTAACAACTAGCACCAGCCAGTTTCAGAAAGAAGCTCGAGAGGAGCTTAATTCTCATAAGGCAGAGCTGCAGAATTTGAACAAGCAGCTGACACAGATGGCGGTGTCTATCAGTAAGATTGAGAGCAAGAGCTCGGGGAAGCTTCCTTCCCAAACTACAGTAAACTCATGTGAAAACGTGAGTGCCATTCAGCTGCGCAGTGGGAAGTCACTTTCCACCAGAGCTGCGAAGGAAGCCACGGACAGCCTGAACAAGTCCGCCCCGACTGCTCCTGAGATTCAGAATGTGAGAAAAGATGAGAAGGTCAGTGTACCTGAGGATGTTACCAGAGCACCATTCCCGAGTCGGCTTGTGAAGCCTACTTTGGAGACCGAGGATGCGGAGGTCCTTCGAACCTTCCAAAAGGTGGTGGTCAACATCCCACTTCTTAAGGCCGTAAGCCAAGTGCCAAAATACGCCAAGTTTCTCAAGAAGTGGTGTACCAGTAAGAGAATGTCGAGAAAAAGCGACGAGACGAAGAAAGAAACCGTCTCCGCAATTTTCCAAGGTAATCTTCCACCGAAGTGCATCGATCCTGGTATGTTTTCTATCCCATGCACTATCGGTACTAAATTCATTGAAAATGCCATGTTAGATCTCGGTGCCTCGATTAACGTCATGTCTTATGATGTTTTTAAAGAACTTGAATTGTGTACTTTAATCGAGTCCAATATAGTTTTCCAACTAGCCGATCGATCTTATGTGCATCCTTTAGGGAAGGTTGAGGATATTTTAGTCAAAGTTAAGGACTTACTGTTTCCATGCGATTTTTATGTGCTGAATATGAGTGAGAATTCTTCGCATGTTTCCTCTTCTATTTTGTTAGGCCGCCCATTTATGAAGACCGCTAAGGTCAAGATAGATGTTGATAGGGGTGCCTTATCTGTAGAATTTGATGGAATGGTGAAAGAATTTATTATAAATGCATCAAAGTCGTCTGTGACTGTTGGGAATGTGTCTGTTGTCGAGCATGATGAGAATGGGAATCTACCCTCGCGCTTGAGGGATGGTTCCCATGTCTCTGTTAAAAAATCTGATTTAAATTTGTGTGATAATGATGCTGGTTTTTGCACTAACACTTCTTATATTCACGTGCCCGAGGCACGAAGAGTGCAAAATATTTTTCAGGTGGATGGCAGGAAAGGTGTGGCCAAGGACAAGTCTGGATCGTCTCCCGCACCTACAGACTATGGATGAGTCTGTTGCGAGAATACAGTCGAGCAACCGACTTTAAAAATTCTGCGCTTCTCGGAGGCACCCGAGCGATGGACTGTTTTTATGCTTTAGTTTAGTTTTTATTGCTTCCTAGATTAACTTAGTTTTAATTAGCTTGCTGTTGTTTTTTAGGAATCGAGGAAGAGAAGACAATTTTGGGCTCTGATGCGTTCGTGCGCCGCTTCCTCGCCCTCGCCAGCTTCACCAAGAGTCAGGGAAGTGTATTTCTTCTTCCCTTTTACTTCGTTGTATCTGACTGGTTGGCATTGAGGACAATGCCAGATTTTGAAGTTGGGGTGGAGTTAGTCTGACGGATGTGCATGTGTAGTTTGTTGAGAAGTGTTGCAAAGATATTGAAGTGCCTGGGACTCTGTTTATTGTTTTCTGACGATGATAGCCTAGGAAATGCATGTTGGAAATCTGAGCATGTTCATAATCGAGTTTTTGCATGAGTTTTGTGTTTATTAGGTTCATGTCAAAAATTTTAAAAACATTTCTGTTGCTCCCTTGCACTTATCGCGCACTTAGCAACCTCTCCCTAGATTCCGTAAGCTTGGTTTATCGCATGTTTAGCTAATTCTCGTTGTCACCCCGAAAGGCACCTTTAGGTAGCTTGTTGCATGAGAGTTAGTAGTCGGTTAATTGAGAAAGCATGTGCTTAGCCTAATAAAAAAAAAATAGAAAAGCATGTTTGGTAGAAAATTCCTCTCGAGGCGCTCCTCCTTCTTATTAGCGCTTAAAAGAAGTGAGCGTCAGTCCTTAAAAACGTGAAGCTTTGGCCAAAGTTTGACGTGTTAGGCAGCTCGAGTTGGAAAGAAAAAGAAATGAAAAGTTGGTTCAAAGAACCCAAATAAAAGAGTACAAAGTACTTTTGAAAAGAAAGAAAAAGAATGAGAAAATAATTAGGTCTCTTAATTTGCTTCTCTCTCTCGTGTAAGTCAAGTGTAGCTGTTCTTAAACGCTAGAAGTAGGGGGAAAACGGGATGTGCGTTGCATGTAGGTTTTTCGGGTTTACGTGAGTTTAGGAGTGGTTGGCTAGCACACACACACTAGGGGGCAAGAGTTAATTTTTGATATGTCCTAGTTAATACATGAACAAAATGCTTCCATGATTATACTCGTGTTTAAATTTCAATATGCATGGAGGCTTGAGTTAGAATATATGTAAACGCGTCCTTAGAGTCAATGTCTTTGTAGTGCTTGCTCGAGGACTAGCAATGTTTAAGTTGGGGGTGTTTGATAACTCCATTTTGGAGCTATTAAATACTTCCTAATTATAGCTAAAGTCCGCTTTCAATTGATTAAATATATCTCTTTTGTAGGAGAAAAGCGGCGAAGAGCTCGTGCGTCCGTTGGACATGTTCGAGTGCTTAAAGCAGAGTTTTAGCGCCCCGGGAATGCATCGGGAAGAGGGGAACTTGTTCCGTGAAGAAACGGGACAAAACTGCCTTGGAGAGGAAAAGCTTCAGCCCCAAACCCGAGAGCCAGCGTCGAGACGCTGGCTCGACGCTGGAAAAACCCGAGAGCAAGCGTCGAGTGATAGCGTCGAGACGCTAGCTCGACGCTGCCCTGGCGTCGAGACCCTGCTTGGCGTCGAGACGCTCCGGAGGAGGCGCGCGCAGGAATTTTATCGGGACAGCGTCGCGACGCTGGCCTTGCGTCGCGACGCCATCGCGAGCGCGCGCGCGGAAAACTTAGGGCACAGCGTCGAGACGCTAGGCCTAGCGTCTCGACGCTACGACGATTACAGCAGCTAAAAGACGATTTTCTGCACATTTTTTGGGAGTTCTTCATTACGGATTTTGCTCTTCTTCATCTTCTTCTTCTCCGTTTTCTCTCTATTTTTCGTGGAGCTCCGCCACTGTTGGCATGCTAGTGAGCTCCACTTTCCATTGTAATAAGTAGACGGATCCTTCCATGGCCGTGGTTGGAGCGGGATTGACGAACCGCGCCATGAGCGGCTAAGGTAAGGGTGACGGTTTGGGATTAGTTTAGGGGGATTTTGTTAAACATATTTGGTTTTGATAATCTGAGTTTTGATATGCATATTGGTTCTGTTTACTTTGCATCTATCTACTTTGCTTAATCCAACGCGCATGTTAAAATACGCCGATTGACACTCGAGTAGTTTCGCATGTTGTGTATGTTAAAGAGTAGCGATGCCGTGCCTCTCACTGCTCGACTAAGTAACACAGGTAGATAGAATTAAATCGAAGTATCGGGTCGGGTTGGATAATTGTTGATTGCATACGGCGTTTGCGGGCAATCTACTAGCAATTAGAATTCACGCTCGAATGTTCGTCGCGGTTAGCTAGTGACTGTCTAAATTTACCTTAGGGCTGATCACCTTGATGTAGGCTTAGATAACGTGTAATTAGAACTGTGTGGTCTAATTAAAATCCATGGAGTCGGCTACTTTGGGGCTTCTCTGGTAGTCGTCCGCGTGCTCAATAAACTGAAATCCATGTTATTAGAATTAAATGATAAACTGAACTTGTTTAACAATTGATCCCGAGACTCCCAAACCGTGCACACGCTCTCTTCTTATTATTATTTCTTCGTTAGCTTTCTCATTATTTTCCCCTTGCATGATAAAACCCCCATGTTACCAATTAATCAATTAAATCCCAATTTCATTAGTAGATTCAATCTTCCTATTCCTTGAATCGACCCTGTTACCACTGGCTGCAAAGCCTTGGTCATAGGCTTTATAAATCGTATTTTGGCAAGCCTCGACAGCTTGAGATTAAGTGGATATTCAAAAATCTGCCCACCAGACATATACCTCTCGGCTCGAGGCTCATCTTCTCGATACATCTTCCCCTTCCCCTTGTCCTTTGCCTTGGCTGCCTCAACAGCCTCAGTCTTCAACTTCTTGATAGAGGGTCCAGCTTCAGCCCTCTTCTTTTTGGTTTTCTTGGAGGCTTTTGGCCATTTGGCCCTCACAATTACAGGGGCCCTCTTCTTGAGCCTCGCTTTGGCAGCTAATTGCTGGATGCATTCATCCAGCGTGTCATCCATTGAATCTCTGCTCTCCTTCCCCACAAGACTGTCAAGATTGACATCCCTGAAGTGAGAGATTACCTCCTCTTCTTCATCCGCATCACCCATTGATGCAGAGTCTGGTTGTCCTACAGGGGGGGACTTTAGGTTTCGATGGTTGTTGAGTGGGATCAAGGCTTTGCATGGTTGTCTCCATCGAAGGTTCGCCACTGGTAAAGCTTTCCTCACCCACAGATTTCCGAATTCTGGTCTTTGGAGCTTCCAGGGCAATCTTCCACTTCTTTTTAGGGGACTGCGTTGGCTCAGAGCTGTTTGCAGCCTCAGTTGTTGCAACCTTCCATTTTCTCTTCACAGGGAGCTTCGGGGGTCCCGAAGATTTCACAGCTTCAGCGTTTGCCAAGGAGAGCAACGCATCCCTCACTAATTCAGCATTCTCCGTGATTGGGGATGTCTTCTTGGGCGTGGATCGTTCAGTTCTTGTGGAAACCATTGTCGCTTCTTGAAGGTGAACTTTGGGGAATTTCTGAAGAAGGAGAGATCTGGTTTGTGGAATTCGAGGGTTTGAGAATCGTAAATGGGAAAGATCCACAGGTCTTCCTATTTATACTAGGTTGCCCCCTAACGGCTATATTATTGCGGACTCCGCAATATTTCCGCAATTTTTCAGCAATTCTTTGAAAATGTAACCGCTGGGATTTTATCCTTGATTGTTGTTTGTTGCAAGATTCTAACAAACTAAATCTTTGATTCTCCAAGATTTTTCCCTTCATCTTCTCCTTGCCTCTTGATTGTTCACCCTTATTGTCGTTAAGATCTCCAATTACCACGCTTCTAATCACATTAAAAATAAACTTAATTAATACTATGAAATTAAAAATACTCTAAACAAAATAAATAAACAGTAAATAAAGATATCTAGTCCATAATCCTTTGATGGTTGAGCATGAAGATAATTCCATTAAGTGCCCTTGCTCATCGTCCTTTGCTTGACTTTTAAGCTTCAGACAAGAGGAATGTTGAGAGTGTTCTCACATCCCCTTCCTCATAGTAATGCTTCAATCTAGCACCATTCACCACGAACGGCTGACCTTGATCCAGATTTTGGATTTCAATTGCACCATGAACAAACACCTTAGTGATCACAAATGGACCAGACCAACGAGATTTTAATTTGCCAGCAAACAATTTCAATCGTGAGTTAAACAATAGAACGCGCTGGCCTACTCTGAAGTCCTTAATCCTAAGTCTACTATCATGCCAAATTTTAGTATTTTCCTCATACATTTTAGCATTCTCGTATGACATGTGTCTTAGTTCATCTAGTTCATGCAATGGCAGAGACCGCAATGTTCCCGCATCGGTTACGCAAAAATTCAACTCTTTTAAATCCCAAAAAGCTTTATTTTCCAATTCAAGGGGTAAGTGGCATGCTTTTCCGTATACTAACCTATAAAGAGACATTCCTAATGGTGTTTTATATGCAGTCTTATACGTCCATAGTGTTAGGTTTTGTGCCCTAAAGCCTCGTAGTTTTGAAATGAACATTTTCTCTTTTATGAATAAAATAATTGTTATTTTATATTTTGTAAAACATTATCCAATATTGTGTAAAATCCAAGGTTATTAGTGTAATCTTGAACAATATGTAGTTGACATACGGAAGGATCATGTTCAAGTAATAACCTAAACAGTCTATAGTATATGGATAAGGTTGGGTGCCTCATCCTGGTAACACTATTGATACGACCCACTTTGTAATAGTTACAAATGATTTGATCCAAATCGTTCATGTGGAGACATGTGAGTGGGGGTATCCTATACAATGAGTTTGTATAAGACTGGACCACGAAATATATAATATCTCTTTGTAAATCCGTTATTTGAGAAGGTTAATATTTCACAAGATGATCATATATGACTCGATCTAAATCCTGAGTGAATTATGGACTCCTGTCTATGAGGCCTCGTCCTTTGATTTGCATGGGTGAGAATACTCTTTAAGATTGATTCAATAAACCTACCATCTTGGGGACTAGACCAAATAGAGAGTTGGGAACATAATTTCCACGAGATGGAATTCACTCCTTCCCATATAGGGAAAGTAGATGAGTAGTTCTCTTAAGTACTGATTTCAGGACTTGAACAATGGGGCCCCACCCTCTCACTGGCCCGAGAGGGACTTGGTTTATGGTTAGATCATAAGCATATTGTTCATTAGAGGATCAGTGGCACTTAAGGTACAAGATGCAATTACAGGGGTAAAACGGACATTTGACCCAGCTGTAATTGCGAACAACTCGTGAAGGATCGACTTGCATGTAATGATTATATCAATGGACACAACTTGTCCTACAGTGCATAAGAGTACAACTCTAGGTTTATAGTGGAGTAACCTAGAGTTAATGAATGAAAAATAATTGATTAATGAGTTTAATTAATTAATTTTTTCATCATTGGAGCTTATAATCTGTAGGTCCATAAGGTCCCCTTGCTAGCTCATAAGAATATTAAAGTGATCAATATTTTTGGAAGAAATTTGAAGTGTTCAAATTAATATTTAATATATTAGATATATTAAATAAAGGGAAAATATAATGTATTAGATACATTAAATATGAAAGGGAAAATTAATGTATTAGATACATTAATAAGAATAATATATATATATTTATATATATAATATATTTGATATATTATATAATATATAATATAAATATATTTTGGCAAATAGTTTTGCCCTAGGTCATGTGCTATAAATAGGACCTAAGGGTTTAGCCATTAACCTAGAGAAGTGACTCCTAAAAGTTAGAGAGAATTCGCCGTCTTCCCAAGTTCCTATATTCTTCCTTCAGAGGTTCCACAACCTAGATCGAATATCAGAGTCATAGCGAGGAAGGCTTTGTGGATTCTTCAAAGGTAATCAAACTTTCATTCTTCATGCTTTTAGTTGCTTCAATTTTATACATAATCAAAGCGATCCCAATTGGTTTCTAGAAATATTTTAGAAACCAAAGGCTTCCGCTGTGAGTTGATGAGATCAATTTCCCTTCACATAGTGCATCATCTAACTTAAAAGACCAATCATTTATATTCGGTTTTACAACTTTTTCAAGTATACTCTTGATCTCTCTATTAGAAATTTCAGCTTGTCCATTTGAGTGGGGGTGATAGGGTGTTTCTACTCTATGCCTAACATTATATTTAGCTAACATTTTCTCCATAGCTTTGTTTATAAAATGTGTTCCTTCATCACTTATGATGGCACGTGGTGTGCCAAATCGTGTGAAAATATGCCTATTTAGAAATCTAACAACCGTCTTAGCATCATTTAAGGGACATGCAATTCCTTCTACCCATTTTGAGACATAATCTACAGCTACTAGAATGTAAAGATTACCAGCAGATGGAGAGAATGGTCCCGTGAAGTCAATGCCCCATACATCAAAGAGTTCTAACTCTAAGATATATGTTAGAGGCATCTCATCCTTCCTACTGAGGTTACCTGTTCGTTGACACTCATTGCAGTTGTGGGAGAAGTTATGTGCATCCTTGAAGACTGTAGGCCAGCTGTAGCCACTTTGGAACACCTTTGCAGCAGTCCTTTGACCACCAAAGTGTCCTCCATACGGAGTTGTATGACAATGCTGCAAGATTGACCTTGCTTCAGCAGCTGACACACACTTTCTTAGCAATTCATCCGCACAGCTTATGTATAGGGTTGGATCATCCCAAATGTACTTCTTAGCCTCGTTTAATAACTTCTTCTTATCTTGCCCTTTTCTGAATTCTGGTAGCACCTGAGAGGCAAGAAAATTTGCAATGTCAGCAAACCACGGTTCATCATTATTATCACAATGTATTAAAGCAAAAACACGTTCATCAATAAAGGAATCAGTCATTGCGGGCTCTGCAATTTTTCCGCAATGACTCTGCAATCTTGATAAATGATCAGCAACTACGTTTTCACATCCTTTTTTTTATCTCTAATCTCTAGATCAAATTCTTGCAAAAGTAACACCCATCTAATTAGTCGAGGCTTAGCATCAGCCTTCCTCATTAAGTACTTTATTGCAGAATGATCAGTATAAACAATCGTTTTATTTCCTACAATATAAGGCCTAAATTTTTCACATGCAAACACTACTGCTAACATCTCTTTCTCTGTGGTAGTGTAGTTACATTGTGCTTTATTCAAAGTTTTACTCGCATAATATACAGGGTGTGTTAATTTATCTCTCTTTTGGCCAAGCATAGCCCCAATTGCATAGTCACTAGCATCACACATTAGTTCAAAAGGCATCTCCCAATTTGGGCCTACTATGATTGGTGCTTTGACTAAGGCATCTTTAAGCTTGGCCATGCTATTAAACATTCATTTGAGAAAACAAAAGTTCTATTCAGCTCTAGAAGCTCACAAAGGGGTTTAGAGATTTTTGAAAAGTCTTTTATAAATCTTCTATAAAAGTCTGCGTGTCCTAAGAAACTTCTTATAGCTTTGACATTTTTAGGTTCAACTAACTTCTCAATGACTTCTATTTTAGCCCTATCGACCTCTACTCCTGCCTTGGACACTCTATGTCCTAATACTATTCCTTCTTCCACCATAAGTGGCATTTTTCCCAATTTAAGACTAGGTTGGTTTCTCCACACCTAGTTAGGACTTGTCCTAGGTTTGCTAGGCAGTGGTTAAAGGAATCACCAAAGACTGAGAAGTCATCCATAAATATTTATATTATGGACTCATCTAGGTCAGAGAAAATTGCCAACATACATCTTTGGAACGTTGCTGGTGCATTGCATAAGCCGAATGGCATTCTGCGAAAAGCAAACGTACCAAAGGGACATGTAAATGTTGTTTTCTCTTGATCCTCAGGGTCTATGGTGATTTGGTTATACCCTGAGTAGCCATCTAAAAAGCAGTAAAAGGCTTGGCCAACTATTTTATCTAGCATTTGGTCTATAAAGGGTAAAGGAAAATGGTCTTTTTTGGTTTCTTTATTAAGTTTTCTATAATCCATACATACTCTCCATCCTGTGACAGTTCGAGTTGATATTAATTCATTGTTTTCATTAACTACTACAGTCATACCACCCTTCTTTGGTACACATTGGATAGGACTGACCCACTGACTATTGGCTATTGGGAAGATCACTCCTGCATCTAACCATTTAATGATTTCTTTTTTAACTACCTCTTTCATAAAGGGGTTCAACCTACGTTGGTGATCTACTCTAGGTGTATGTTCTTCCTCTAACAAGATTTTATGCATGCAATAAGAGGGACTTATACCCCTAATGTCAGCAATCGTCCAAGCAATAGCTTTTCTATGTTGCTTAAGCAGCAATATTAACGCAATTTCATGCTGTTTACTTAATTTGGACGAAATAATGACAGGCAAAGCATCTTTCTCTCCTAGATATGCATACTTAAGGTGTTCAGGCAATGGTTTCAGTTCTAATACAGGTGGTTGTTCAATTGATGGCATCATAGGACTTGTAATTCTTTCAGACAGTTCATTGGTCATGCATACATGCTGAGGGTTATCCACAAATACATCCATCAATTCAGAAATATTTAAGTCATTCAAATCTATTTGTGCATAATCAGTAGCATGCTTGACTAACAGTTCATGCTCAAGTTCTTCTTCCATTAATGAGTCTACTATATCTATAGTTGCACAATGTTCAAGATCAGAGGGGTACCTTAAAGCTTTAAACACACTGAATTTAACCTCTTCATCATGGACTCGCATGGTAAGCTCACCTTTTTGGACATCAATTAGGGCCCTACCTGTGGCTAAGAAAGGTCTGCCTAGTAGGATTGGCACCTGTTTGTCTGCCTCCTAGTCCAAGATTATAAAATCTGCAAGAAAAATAAATTTGTCAACCTTGACTAGTATATCCTCAATCTTACCTTCAGGGTATGCGATGGATCTGTCTGCAAGTATCAAGGTGACAGTTGTTGGTCGTACTTCACCTATCTCAAGTTGTTGGAATAGTGACAAGGGCATGAGGTTGATGTTGGCTCCCAGATCACACAAGGCTCTACTCATATGTTTGCCTCCCAATTCTACTGGCAAGGTGAAGGAACCAGGATCCTTCTCCTTCTTTGGCAGCTTGTTTTGGAGTATGGCACTGCACTCTTCTGTGAGGTTAACTGTTTCAAACTCACTAATAACTTTTTTGTTAGTTATAATATCTTTTAAAAACTTTACATAGGTTGGCACTGACTGCAAAACTTCCACAAAAGGAATATTAACATGGACTTGTTTCAGAATTTCCAAAAACTTATGGAAATGAGCTTCCTGTTCTTGTTTCTTTCTGGGCCGTCTAGGAAATGGAGGTGGTGGCACATAGGTAGGCAAGTCAGGTTGCCTAATGATAGGGGGAGGCCTAGGAATCTCTTCTGGTTCCTCAATGATAGGTTCCAGCCTCACCCTTGTTGAGCTTGGTTGTATTTGATCAAGGTTAGGCAGAGAATCCAGTGGAGCACTAGACTCTTCATTCTCTACTCTCTTTGGTGCTTCTCTGTTGTTGATCACCAATGGCCTTCCACTTCGAAGTTCAATAGCTTGAACTTGTTCCTTACCATCCCTTCTCGGGGTCTCAGTGTCTGCAGGTAATCTGCCTTGGGGCCTATTCTTCAGCTCGTTTGCTAACTGCCCAATCTGATTTTCTAAGCTTCTCAGTGTTGCTTGCTGGCTCTGCAAAGTTGCATCATTCTTTGCGATGTATTCTTTCAGCAAGTTCTCTACTGATGTTCTCATTGGTTGGTTGTATTGTTTTTGGTATGGGGGTTGACTAGTTTGTTGAGTGAAACCAGATGGTCCACTTGGTCTTGGTTGATTTTGCATTTGGCTTGTGTTTTGTTGCCCACCCCAAGAGAGATTTGGGTGGTTTCTCCAACCAGGGTTATATGTGTTTGAGTAGGGGTTGTTCCTTGGTTGTTGTTGACTTCCAACATAACACACCGATGATGGATTACCAGGGCAAAAGTCATACATATGCCATTCCCCACAGAATCCAAAGACTAGTGCCTCACCTTGGTTAGCTACTGATGTGCTTGTTGAAACAGCTGCCACGGTGTTGACACTTTGTTGAATATTGGTTTGAGCCATTTGCTTTACTAGGTTGGTCAGAGCATTGATCTGGCTACTCATTGCACTGAGTGCATCCATGTCTTGAGCCTTCCTTCTGTTTGGCTCCACACGATCGTCTGACCATCTACAATGTGATGTTGAGATTTTCTCCAAAATCTCATAGGCTTCGTTATAGCTCTTGGATAGCATCGAACCTCCAGCTGAGAAATTCAACACTTGCCTCGTGCTGGGGTTGCATCCTTTGAAGAATACTTCAATTTGAATACACCATGGAATTCCATGGTGTGGACATTTAAGTAATAAGTCTTTGAATCTGGTCCAAGCTTCATGTAATGATTCGTTTTCGGCTTGCTTGAATTTGATAATATCATCACGAAAGTTAGAGTTCCTATCTGGAGGGAAGTATTTTACTAGGAACTTCTCTCCTAGGTTTGTCCAATTGACAATTGAACCAGAGGGGAAGGAGTTCAGCCACGTCTTGGCCTTGTCTCTTAATGAATATGGAAAAAGGTAAAGTCTCAAGGCCTCTTGAGACACTCCTGGGATGACAAAGGTGTCACTTACTCCCAGGAAGTTTCTCAAGTGGTTGTGGGGGTCTTCATTCTCCACTCCAAAGAATTGTCCAACTGTGGACAGCATTTGAAACATGACGGGTTTCAATTCGAATGGGTGAGCTGTAATCTCGGGGCGTATGATGCCCGGATTAAGCTCCTCAGGCATTGGTAGAAGGTATCATAGAATAGCACTATCCTTATCATTCGCAATTTCAATGGGGTTGCGAATGATAGGTGCTCGGTTTGGTGCTCCTTCTGGTCTATCCATTTCAGCTGGTTGTGGTTCAGATTGCACTGACTCTGCGTGGTCAGAAATGTGCTGAAATACAGGTTGATCTTGAGTTTGCTGCTTAAAAAGTCGTTTCCTACTTCTATTTCTGTTCCTTAGAGTCCTTTCAGGTTCAGGATCAAATTCTAAATTGTGGGTTGGAAACTCATTCATAAACTAGCTTTGTTGGTACCTGAAAAATAAACACAAAAGATTAGCTCCAATAAATTAAGCTCTTCTAAAATAACACAAATCGTGTTTACTAAACAAAATCCCCAGCAGCGGCGCCAAAAACTTGTTGCGTGCTCAGTGTATATGTAAAATTGAATGGGAGAGCACTCAGATCATGCAAGCATACATGGTCTTGCAGCAAGTGATAAGTATAATTTAATTCGTTTTCCCACAGAGATTGAGTTTAGTGACTAACGATTTGATGTGCTAAATTAGATAAGGTAACTTAAATTGGGTAGATTTTGGGTTGGTGTGCCGGAATATAGAAGATGCAAGAAGAAAGCAAGTGTAGAAGCAAAGCGAGTAAAGAAGTAAAGCTATAATGTGGAGAAGAAGAATTGCGGGTCTCGCAATTCTTTCGCAATGAAATCACAAAGATAAAAACTTATGGGAAAGACTAAGGCAAAAAGCAGAAATGTTTTATTGCGGTTCTCGCAATAATCTCGCAATAAATTAGCAACGATTTAAATGTAAAGTAAGGCAGCAAGGTCGACTTAAGAATCATCTATAGGCATTTAACTACGATCATTCAACAGTAGATAAACATATCATGCATCGTTTTAACTAAGTCTCATGCATCTCTCGATTACATGCATTAGATCTTTTAGTTTACTCATATCCAAGTAAGACTTAAAAACCTATTTATATACACAAGCTAACAAACGTGCTAGGAGAACGCCTATTCCTAGGTCATTCTCTGATTACCATAAAAGGCTAACATGAATGGATGACTCTGAATTCTTACTCCTTCCGGAGGTTAGGAATTCTTTAGACAAAATGGATGGCCAGTCGAAATCGCCCATGGGATGAAGCTCACATACATTCAATGCATTCATGATATTCTACATGTTGAATTCTCATATTTCTAGCCTACAGATTCATCTTTAGCAGACCTCTCTTCGATTAGTTACTCATGGTTTTCGAAGAACTGGGGGAAATGGATTGATTTGAACATGAATTAAAGAACTCAGTAATATTAATTGAATAAGAAATGATAAGATAACGAACTCAACAAAACTAATTGATTACTCTTTAAAAAGAAGGTTCAGAACACTTCATAGAACAACGTGCGATGATCCGAAAGCAGTAAAGATTAAGTGTATTAGAGAATGATTCAGAACAATGTCGCAAATGGAAAGAAGTAGAGAGAAAGCAGTAAGAAAGTTGTAAACGTGCAAGGATCCTCCTCGTCGCAAAGCGCCTCGGATGAAGGGAAAGATTAGCTAATCTTGGGGATAATTTCAATCAGAAGAGAAGAGGGATCTTCTCTTCTTCCTCTCGAATTATCGACGCCAAGGGCTGATTCTTCGATCCAACAAACAGGAGAAGGAATTTCGTCTGCGGGTTGCTTCGCAACTGGGATCTCCTCGCTTCTGAGTCTGTTTTTTCCTTCGTCATTCATCTTCTTTTATAGCCTCTGCAGGTACCTTCAGCCACGGATCTCCATCCATTCTGAGTAACAACTTCCCACGTGGCAACAGTGGAAAGCTTTGGCGGCTGGGAAATCGCAACAACGACGACTGACGGCTGGAAAAGTTCAGCAGAAAAGACTGGCGTTGCGGTTTCCTTGCGAGGGTCGCAATGCTCTGTTTCAGTGAATTTCATTGCGAGCTCCGCAATGTTTCCGCAACGTTCCTGCAATGTACATTTTAGCTCTTTTTACATCATTTTGCATCCTTTTTCGTTCCTTTTCCAAATAAGCCTTAATTTAGCATCATTTCTCAAATTCTCACATTTAAACACACATTAAGCTAACTTCTAACAAAAACACTCAAGAATTTCCATGATTTCTAGGTAAATATGGCCTTAAATAATGCACTTTTGGAGAGGTAACATTACGCATGTTAGTCGGCTAGCATTAATCTTTAATTAGTCGTAATGCAAGTAGCGAAGGTCTAGCTCGTGGCTAATCAATTCGAGCCTATGTGATGGATGGGGGTATGAGTTGATTAACATTTTCACGGTGGGCTTAAGATTAAGGGACAAATCGAATTAGTTTTAGGATTAATTCGTCTCAATGGTACCCGTTATTGTTCGTTAATTAATTTAGGATTCATGAACTTAGACTAATTGGCGAGCATGTTTAATTAGAATTGTCTGTTTTTAATTAATGCTTTGGGATGTTTTGGACCCGAGAGGGACAAGACATTTTGTGTGCATGAAACATCTTTGCTAATTTCCTTTATTATCAATGAACCGAAGTACATTAGATCAATCCCGCAACTTACTAATCAAGCATGCTTGTCAATTTTATACTTCCCGCTTTAATTTTCCGTCAGCGCATTTTCTTCTTGTTTAGTGATTTCCCAAAACAAAATTCCTCATTGTTTTTATCATTGCAAATTAAATTAAATTAAATTAAGATTATAGATCGCTCCCTATGGATCGACCCGGTTATCACTAACTACAAGTTAGTTCGGTATAATCGATTTATAAATATTATTTTGGCGGGCTTCGACAACCAGATATTTGTAGGACATTCAAAAAGCCTACTACCAAAATTGGCGCCGTTGCTGGGGAGCAACAATTAATCCTACAATTTTATTTGTTTTGTGTTTTGATTTATTTTTTTTTTTTTTTTCTTTTGTAAATAATTTTTTTTTTTTTTTATTTTCTTTGGTTCTATTTATTTTTATTCTTCTTGGACAGTATGACCCGTTTCTTTTAAGTTTTTGTGTGCAGTTTTCTTTTAATTTTTGAGAAAAGTGAAAGAGATGGAGGCCATGGCTAATGATGAGCCTCAGAGGACCCTGAGACAGTTGACATCACCTGACTTAGACCGGCAACCACTGTGTATAGCGTATCCAATAGTTCCAACTACCTTCATTTTGTTGCGATGCAGGTGAGGATCCTCTAAAGCATCTTAAGGAATTCAATCTGGTATGTTCGGGGATGATTCCCCAAGGAGTGACCGAGGACTAGCTGTGCTTAAGAGCCTTTCCTTTCACTTTGAAGGAAAGGGCAAAAGATTGGTTGTACTGTCTTCCGTCTGGGTCTGTTACGACGGGGAACGGGTTGAAGGGCTCATTTTTGGAAAAGTACTTCCATGCGTCAAAAGCCACTGACATCAAGAGGCAAATCTGTAGGATCACGCAGGGAGTTGAGGAGAATTTATACGAATGTTGGAAAAGGTATAACCGACTATGTGGGAGCGATCCCAATCACCAGATAGCTGAGCATCTCCTCATTCAATATTTTTACGACGGTATGCTCCCACGTGATCAACAAATGATTGATGCTGCCAGTGGTGGATCTCTCCTAGACAAGACTCCCGTGGAGGCCAGAAGTCTGATTTCTAATATGGCCAGGAACCTTCAGCAGTACGGTAGTGGAAGAAATGAGCAAGCACGTCTTTCAAGGGATGTGAGCGAGCTTAAGGCCCAGGTGTTCGAGGTAAGTAATGCAATTCGCTTATTAGCTGAATCCTCACCAAAAGCTCAATCTTCTGCATCAGGACGAAATATCGAGGAGATGGTAAGTTCTTTCTTGAAGGAATCTTCAGCCATGTTTGCGAGTTGTGGAGCTCAAGTTCAATCTCTGAGCGGTGCAATGATGAAGCTCATCGATAGGATAGATAAATTGGAAAGACAAAATTGTGAGCAAGTGTGCGCCATAACCTTGAGAAGTGGGAAGGAAATCTCCTCAAAGTCTACACCAGTGGACGAGAGTCCTGAACCAAGATGGAAAGGGATAAATTTTGATCCCACTTGTACTAGGGTGTACGTGCCTCAACCTTCTTTCGCGAGCAGATTGATGGAGCCTGCACCCGAGTTGGAGAGCAAAGAGAAGAAAATTCCTCATGTGGTTCAGAAGTACATGCCCAAGCCTCTCAATCCAAGAAAGCAGTTGAGTCCTCCAGTCATTGAAGAAGAGGACCGAGATGAGGAACCTCCTGTGCCTGAGCCAAAATGTGCCCCGGTTGCACCATTTCCAAGTAGGCTGGCCAAGCCAAAGCCTATGGTGGATGAAGACGATAAAGAAGTCTTGGAGACTTTTAAGAGGGTTGTGGTGAACATTCCCCTTTTGAAAGCCATCAAGCAAATCCCCAAGTATTCAAAATTCTTGAAGAATTGGTGCACCTCGAAAAGAAGGTCGAAGGTTGGAGAAAGAGTGATGAATGAGAACGTCTCAGCCATATTCCCAGGTACCCTACCAATTAAGTGCGGAGATCCAGGTATGTTCACATTGCCTTGTGCTATAGGATCTAAATCTATACAGCATGCAATGTTAGACTTAGGTGCATCAATTAATGTTATGTCCCTTGCCATGTTTAGTGAGCTTAATTTGAATCTTACGCATGAGACTAGCATTGTTGTGAAACTTGCTGATGGATCTAGAGTGCATCCTTTTGGGAAGGTTGAGAATGTTCTGGTGAAAGTAAATGATTTATTTTTTCCTGCTGATTTCTATGTGCTTCCTATGCATGATTATAGACTCGATGCTTATGAAGCTTCCATATTGTTAGGGCGTCCCTTCATGAAGACCTCTAAGGTCAAAATTGATGTTGATAAGGGAACTCTTTCTGTGGAATTTGATGGAGTAACAAATGAATTTTCTATTGATGCGCAGAAATCTAGTTTGTCTGCAGGAAATGAGAATTTAAACTTAAATGAGAATGTTGCCCCTGTTTGCTTTTTATCTTCTATTGATGATGTCTGTGTGCAGGAGGCACAAAAGAAAACTTTTTATGTTGTTTGTAGCAGGAATAATGGATATAGGAAGATGGATGGAGTATCTTCCAAGATGTTGGACTATGGATGAGTGGAGTCCAAGAATACAGTCGAGCAATCGACTTTAAAAATTTGCGCTCTCGGAGGCACCCGAGTTTGAACTGTTAATTCTGTTGGTTTTAGTTTATTACTTTAAGTAGCGTAGTTTTTAATGCTTGCTTGCTTGTTTTGTTTCGTTTGTTTTAGGAGAATAAGGAGATTGCCCGGCTTATGGTCCTTAAATTGGGAAGAAAAGATAGCGCTCTCTCTCCGCCAACCTTGCAAAGATCAGGGAAGTTTTCGTGTTCCCTTACTCTGCTCGTTTATTGCTTTATCTGATTGTTGATGCATTGATGACAATGCATCTCTCTAAGGTTGAGGTGGTTTATCTGTGGACTTCTGTGTAGTTGTCGGGCATGGGTTTTCTCTGAATTTGAAGTGTCGTAGTCTGAATTTGCATGTTGTTCGATGAGGACAATCTAAGATATGCTTTTAAAATCTTCGTAGTTGCATAATAGGAAAAGCATGAGATTGTATGCGTTAATTGAGCATTTTTCGAAATTTTTTAAAAATTTTGTCGTTGCTCCCTTGCATCTATCGAGCACGTAGCATCTTATTCTGGACTCTATAGGCTTAGAATTGCTTTATTTAGCCTGAAATCATGTTGTCACCCCCAAAAGCAACCCCTAGGGAAAGGCTTGATGCATGATAGGTTGTAATAGATTAATAGAGATTATAGCAAAGCTATTGCCTAGTAAAACAAGCAAGCATGAAAATAAAAGCTCCCGAGGTGCTCCTCCTTCTTAGAATTGCGACTAAGAAGTGAGCATTAGTCCTTAAAAATGTGAAGCTTGCCCGTAGTCAGATATAGTGTGCAGTGGATGGTGAAAGACCTATCGGTTGCAAGTGGATCTACAAGAGGAAACGAGACCAAACCGGTAACGTGCAAACCTTTAAGGCTCGACTTGTGGCAAAGGGTTATTCCCAGAGGGAAAGGGTGGACTATGAAGAAACCTTCTCCCCTGTTGCCATGTTAAAGTCGATTAGAATACTCTTATCCATTGCCACGTTTTATGATTATGAAATTTGGCAAATGGATGTGAAGACAGCCCTTCTGAATGGCAATCTTGAAGAGAGTATTTATATGGCTCAACCAGAGAGGTTCATAATTCAGGGTCAAGAGCAAAAGGTTTGCAAGCTTAATCGATCCATTTATGGGTTGAAGCAAGCGTCTAGATCCTGGAATATAAGGTTTGATACTGCGATCAAATCTTATGGCTTTGAACAGAATGTTGATGAACCTTGTGTCTACAAGAAAATAGTCAATTATGTTGTAGCTTTCTTAGTCTTATACGTAGATGATATCCTACTCATTGGGAATGATGTAGGGTTCCTGACTGACGTTAAGCAATGGCTAGCGACCCAATTCCAAATGAAAGATTTGGGAGAGGCTCAGTTTGTTCTAGGGATTCAAATCGTAAAGAATCGTAAGAAAAAAACGCTAGCGCTGTCTCAAGCATCTTATATCGATAAGGTGTTGATACGATATTCGATGTAGAATTCCAAGAAGGGTTCTTTACCTTTCAGGCACGGAATTCAATTGTCAAAGGAAGAGTGTCCTAAGACGCCTCAAGAAGTTGAGGATATGAGACGAATTCCTTATGCATCAGCAGTCGGTAGTCTGATGTACGCCATGTTATGTACACGATCCGACATATGCTATGCAGTGGGAATTGTCAGTAGGTACCAGTCCAATCCAGGATATGATCATTGGACTGTCGTTAAACACATCCACAAGTATCTTCGGAGAACGAGGGACTATGTGCTTGTGTATGGCGTGAAGGAATTGATCCTTACAGGATACACTGACTCTGATTTTCAAACCGATAAGGATTCGAGAAAATCCACATCGGGATCAGTGTTCACTCTTAACGGAGGGGCAATAGTATGGAGGAGTATAAAGCAAGGTTGTATTGCTGACTCCACCATGGAAGCTGAGTATGTTGCGGCTTGCGAAGCTGCGAAAGAGGCTGTATGGCTTAGAAAGTTCTTGACGGATTTGGAAGTTGTTCCAAATATGAATTTGCCTATCACACTTTATTGTGATAATACTGGTGTTGTGGTAAATTTCAGAGAACCAAGAAGCCATGAGCGTGGAAAGCACATTGAGCGAAAATATCATCTCATTAGAGAGATAGTGCATCGAGGAGACGTGATCGTTATGCAGATCGCCTCGGAGCACAATATTGTTGATCCGTCTACAAAGTCCCTCACGGCTAAAGTGTTCGAGGGGCACCTAGTTAGTCTAGGACTACGAGTTATACAGTAGGATAGTGGGAGAAAAGTCATGGATATATTTGATATTCCAGTTTTTCTCATCCAGCATGTAATACTCCACTGACGTTTTAGTCCAAATGGGAGTTTGTTGGGTTTTATGTCCTAAAACTCGTGGTTTGTAAACTGAATATATATTCTATTTTACAATAAAGTTGTTATTGAGGTTTATTCATTAATGTTGTTAGTGAATAAAGTGAATTGTGTTTACTTTTAACCTAACTCCAATAAACAAAGAACCCATGGCTATAGGTTGTATACTTGAACTTCATGTGTGACATGATTGTGGATCAAGTTCAAGTAATAGCCAGAACGGTCTATAGTATAGGCATAATGCTGGGTACCTTATCCTGGGAACACTATTGGACACGGCCCGCTTTGCATAGTACAAACGATGTGATCCGAAATCGTTCATGTGGAGACATGCGAGTGAGGGGCGTCCTGTGCAATGAGTTTGCATAAGACTGAACCGCGAAACAAGTCGTTCTTTCTTTATAACTCCGTTTACTGTAAAGACCGACTTTTTCATATGATGACCTAGATAACTCGATTTGAATCCTGAGCACGCTATGAACTCCTGTTTATTCGGGCTTATCTTTTGACTTGTATGGGTGAAAGTGGCCCTAGATCGCCGACTCAATAAGCCTACCATCTTGGGGATAAGACCGGGTAGGTAGCTGGGAACATAGTTCTGCGAGATGGAATTCACTTCTACCCGCCTTGAGAGATTAGTAGAGAGGTTGTTCCTTTAAGTGCTTACTCCGGGTCTTGAACTAGGGATCCCACCCTCTCATTGGCCCGAGCGGGACTTGGTATAGTGATGAGATACATACCAATCGGTTTGGTGGTTGGACCACAAACCAATAGTTCATTAGAGGATCAGTGGGACTTAAGGAACAAGATGTAATTATGGGGGTAAAACGGTTTTTTTGACCCAGCTATAATTACGAACGACCTGTGAAGGATCGACTTACTGATGATGGTTATATCAAGAGGACATAAATATATCTACGTTGAGGAGAGTGCAACCCTTGGACTTTAGTGGAGTCTCCGGGGGTTAACGAATGTTGGTTAGCTTGGCTAAAGAGTTTGGCCAGTTAATCTCATATCGTTGGAGCTCATGATCTGTAGGTCCTTTAGGTTCTCCTGACTAGCTCGGATTAAGTCGTGTAACAATATGAGAGAAAAAGAATTTGAATTTATTCAAATTCATTTTTGGAAGAATGATGGACATATTTAAATATGATTTAAATATGGGATCGGTCTAAAACATGAATAGGGATTAATGTGTGATGATTCGGTTTAAGAAACCGGAATTAGTCTTATTATTTAATTAATATTTGATATTGAATTAAATAATAATATTAATTAATTAATTAAAAAAAATATTTATTAAAATTAATTATGAATTAATTTTAAAATGACAAAATATCACAAGTGGGATTATCCAAGTTGAGTGGATTTATCCAAGTTGTGAAGTGGATTGTGAATCACCAACAACATGCATAAACTCATCAATTTTGGAACACTTGGTTGAAGACTAATCCATCCAATTTGAGGTGTCATGCTAATCAAAGAGTTTGTTGCATGTAAATTGCCTATAAATTGGATGAAGTTCAAATGGTTTGAGGTTGATGAATTTTCAAAGAGTTTGAACATTTGAACGAGGGTTGATGAAGAGTTCATGTACCTTGAGAAATTAGAAATCTAAGTGTTAGATATTTCTCACAAAACCCTCATCCCTTTCACCTTCCCATCTTCATCTTCCAAACTTTTTGTTTCATAAAGGAGTCCCACCACTCTGTTGCTCGGCCCGAGGATAGCGGGACTACCGGAGGTGGTCCTCGAAGTGTTCGAGAGAAGGTTCGAGGTGTTCGTGAAGAGATTCAAGCATCGGAATAGAAGTTTTTAGAACTACAAGAGGTAAGTGTTCTAATTTCTTTTATTTCAAAGTTTTGAGCATGTTTCTAGTTTAGCTAAATTGATGAAATTAAAGTGCCAATGATCCGACTCGCCTCCGCTGCGCTACATGCGCTCCATCAGGCTAATGATAAAGCCCGAGTCTACATCTTGGCCAGCACATCCGATGTGTTAGCTAAGAAGCATGAGGTAATGGTCTCCGCTAAGGAGATCATGGATTCATTACAGACGAGGTTTGGCCAACCGTCCTCATCGGTCTATCATGATACCCTCATGGCGAGGAAAGCTGAGAAGAAACAACAAAATAAATATGATTTACTCGTTGTTGAAACGTGTTTAGTGGAACATGATAGTTCTGCTTGGATACTGGATTCAGGAGCCACTAACCATGTTTGTTCTTCTTTCCAGGAAACTAGTTCCTGACAGCTGCTTGCTGAAGGTGAGATAACTCTTAGGGTTGGAACAGGAGAGATTGTCTCAGCCAAGGCAGTGGGACTTGTCAACTTGTTATATAGAGATAGTTTCATTTTACTTGAAAATGTACTGTTGGTTCCTAGCTTTAAAATGAACCTTGTATCTATCTCTTGTTTACTAGAACATTTGTATAAAGTATATTTTGATTTTAATGAAGCGTTCATTAGCAAAAAAGGTGTACATATATGTTCTGCGAAACTTGAAAACAACTTGTATGTGTTAAGACCAACAGAGGCAAAAGCTATTTTGAACACCGAGATGTTTAAAACAGCTCAGACTCAAACTAAAAGGCAGAAACTTTCTCCAAGTACCTATCTTTGGCACTTGAAACTAGGCCACATTAATCTCAATAGGATTGAAAGATTGGTTAAGAGTGGTCTCCTAAATCGGTTAGAGGACAACTCTTTACCACCATGTGAGTCTTGTCTTGAGGGCAAGATGACCAAACGATCTTTTTCTGAAAAACATTATAGGTCCAAAGAAACTCTAGAGCTTGTACATTCAGACCTTTGTGGTCCGATGAATATTAAAGCACGGGAAGGGTATGAATATTTCATCAGCTTTATTGATGATTATTCTAGGTACGACTATCTTTACCTAATGCATCATAAGTCTGAAGCTCTTGAAAACTTCAAGGAGTATAAGGCAGAGGTTGAGAACACCTTAGGTAAAACGATTAAAACACTCTGATCAGATCGAGGTGGAGAGTATATGGATTTAAGATTCCAGGACTATATGATAGAACATGGAATAGTATCCCAACTCTCAGCGCCCGGAACACCGCAGTAGAACGGTGTGTCCGAAAGGAGAAATAGAGTTAGACATTGTTCAATCTATGTGTAGCTATGCTCAACTGCCTAGTTCGTTTTGGCGATATGCAGTAGAGGCTGCTGTATATATTTTGAACGCAGTTCCCTCTAAGAGTGTTTCAGAAACACCATATGAGTTATGGAGAAGGCGTAAAGTGAGTTTACGTCACTTCAGAATTTGGAGGTGTTGTTAATTCTCCAAATGAGAGTTATTTAGGTCTTTACTTGCCTTATATTCATGAAGTCTTCTGACCATTTCAACTACTATTGAGCATAATATATGATTATTAGTGACATTTGTGAAGTGGTGTTAAATTAATGCTTATGTGGAAAATTTGTGCATAAGTGTGTATTTGGTGAAAAAAATGTCTAAATAATGCCTTTCAGGACTATTGCTGAAGTTTTGCGAGGAGCGCAATAGGATAAGAAGAAGGGCAGCTGAAAACAGAGCTTTGCGATCGCAAAGCAATCGCAATACTAGCAGTATCCTTTGCTGAGTTTGTTAGTCGCCGGCCCTTCCGTATCTGCCACGTCTGAGGTGGTTCCGCTAATTTGGAGGGAGATCTGCGACTAGGGTATGGACTATGGAACCTCTGAGGACTATATATAGCATAAGTTGAAGGAAGGAAAAAAAAAACCCTTTACGGTGGAGAGATTCGGAAAAGGCCAAAACCGCAGAAATATCTTATTTCTCTCGATTGTTGGATCGAAGAACAAAAGGCTCCCTTGGCGTCAGAAATTCAAGAGGAAGAAGAGAAGATCCCTCTTCTCTTCTGATTGAGTTTCCTTTCCAAGACGAGTCATTCTTCTCCTTCAACCGAGGCGAAACGTGGACAAGAGGACTTTCACCTACGCTATTGTTTTATTGTAGTTACTGTTTTTTATTTGATTTGTGTTTTGTTATTCGAACAATTGCTGTATTTGCTTATCATGAGTAATCAATTAGTTTTGTTGAGTTCTTCTATTACCATGTGTGGCTAGAGTTAGAAAGGTTTGTTAAGATGAATCTGTAGGACATAACTATGTAATTTCAGCACGAAAATCATCATGCATGCATTGAATGAGTGTGAACTTCATCCCATGGACATTTTCGATCAGCCATCCATTTTGTTCTAAAGAGTTCCTAACCTCTGGAAGGAGTAAGATCTCAGAGTCACTCATGCATGTTAGCCTTTCACGGTAAATAGAGAGTGGTCTAGGAATAGGCACTTTCCTAACATGTTTGATAGCATGAACATATAAATAGGTTTTAAACCTTACTTGGATATGATTAATTTAAGAATCTAAAACATATAATCGAAAGATGTATGAGACCTAGCTAAAACGATGCATGTATTGTTAGTTTGCTGCTGAATGATCATGGTTTATGCCTATGGAGGACTCTTAGTTAACCTTGATGTCTTTATCTTAGATTTTACTTATTTGTTAATCTGCTGCTAGTTTATTGCTAAAGTATTGCGATACCCGCAATACTATTTTCTATTTTGTGAGTTAGTTAGCCTATTTTCGTGGACAGTAGTTTCCTTAGTTTATTTGCGTTGCTGTAACTTTGCGTTTTCTTTGCGTCCTTTACAATCGTGTGTCTCGAATCAAAATCCATTTCATTCCTGGTTACCTTATCTAATTTAACACGCATCAAATCGTTAATGCAGCAACCCAACCAACAACATTTTGTCACCGGTTACATTTTCCTTCAATCAATCTGTACTTAGCATAAACTTAATCAAATCTCTGTGGGAAAACGATATAAAATATACTTATCACTTGCTGCAAACCATGTATACTTGCATGATCTGAGTGCTCTTCGCATCTAATTTACACACACACTGAGCACGCAACAAGTTTTTGGCGCCGCTGCCGGGGATTTGCATTACTTTTGTGTTAAGTTGATTGATTGTAAGATCTGTGCTGAATACGTGAGCTTAATTTGTTTACTATCATTTCCAGGCACAGAGCGAAATTATGCAGGTGAACAACGTATGTGTACGACGGAGTAAATGAATACGCTGCAGAACTTAATTGAAGGAAGAGTTTGCCCACAACAGTTTGAAGAATTTTATCAGTCATGTGCTTATTGTGGGGATAATCATAACTTGGAGAATTGCCCAACATTGAATTATCAAGAGGCAATATCAACAAAGCTATGACAACCATTATTCGTACCTGTGTGGACATGATCAGTGGCAACTCTCAAATAATCCTTGGGAAGAGCATGTGCAAGTTGCTCATTAAGAAGAGTTCCACCAACATGAAGACTATCAACATTATGCGCCAACTCAAAATGAAGAATTATCACCCGCTTTGGAGGCGCTATAGATAGAATTCGTGGAAAGGAATGATGCATCCATGAGAAGAATGGATGTGCAATTAGCCCAGCTCACAAATGACTTACAAAATCTACTTGCTACAGCAAAATCACCACCACCATGCCCTCAGATGTTTGATTTTTATGATGATGACTCCTTTGTTACCTTCGATTCTGAGAAGAGTGGTCCAATGGAATCTCCATATGAAATGGTGGAGTTGGTGAAAGTTGAGAAAAATGAAATTGTGTTGGATGAGGCCAAAGAGACTAATGCGCTGCTTGAGGAACAAGAATTTGAAATGTTTGATGTTGCAGCAAGCTTCTCCACCAATGAAAGAGCTGAGCCACCACCACCACAAATGCTCCAGCTGAAGGAGTTAGAAAGAGATGTACCAGAAAAAGAAGTCCCAGTGCATCGAAGCTATGTTGTAGCAAATGTTGTAGAAAAAAAAACCAACGCACAGAAAGTACAAACCTTGGGATGTTATAACATGCAGTCTCTTTAAAAGAATCAACAATTTCAAGGTGTGGCAGAATGTCCGACCCCGTAAATCAAGACTTAAGTATCTTAAAGGAGCAGAAGTGATGCCTCGAAACATTGAAGAATATCCATATGAGGCAGATTGACAAGGGAGATTTCTGATCCCTAAACTCTTAAATTAGGCTTTTATCATGCTTTGCTTAGATTTTGTATGTTAGGAGTGGTTTATTTTGGGAATGAAATATTTATCATGTGCCAACAATCATAGTGTACTGGGAGAAAATTCTGAAAATAGTTTGATGCTTCTGCTATCATGCTTGAAATCTTTGTTAATGCGTTTACCATAGTCGTTTAGCATGAATTGATGATGCCTTCATTTTGAAATGATTATTTTGCATGCTTGTGCTATTACAACATTATACTTAAGCATGGAGCGAAGTGTGGAATTCTGCCTTCCGAATTTGTCTTGTGATAATACTGTTAGATTTATAATGTTTAGCTAGCTTGGACTATTTTCTCTGCTGATAGTTTCTGTCTATATCTTTTGCAACTGGCTAATGTGATTCTCTATGGGATGTTTATTGTTTAGAGTATGCTGGATGAGTGTCAAGTACACGCTTTAAACTAGAGTCAAGCCTCATTAGTTAGAAAGCATGCAGCCCTATAAGTCCTTACTTCAGTTTAGTATAAATCTTTGTTTGCTGAATTATCTAACCAAAGAGATTCACCGTTTAGAGATTTAAAGTCTGCCTAATTTTGACTTAAACTAGATGCTTCTCGCTAAGTTTGGGGGTGTGCCACCCAATGCTCTCATTGAGGACAATGAGAAGTCCAAGTTTGGGGGTGATGCAGCCTTCTAGAACCGAAATAAACCCCTAAGAGCACTCCTCTCTCCCTCATTAGATGCATTCTTCTTCTTTGAAAATTTGAGAAATTTCTTTTTCTAGGAATGCTGAGTAACCAGGGCCAAGTGTGTAACCCACAAGTGGCACTGCGTCAAAAGACAAACCTATGAAAAGAAAAAATGAAAAAGAAAAACAAAGCTTAAGAAAAATAACAGAACAGAAGAAGAAGAGTGTATGCCAGATGGTTGCAGCCTTGAAATGCTTAGATGTTCCTATGTATTGAAATCTGATTCTAAGTTAGCTAAGCAAGAGGTTGTAACTAGAAGGCTTATCTAGGGAAATGAGTGTCTGTCCTAAATAAAGTGATGTCATGGCTTAGATTGTTCTTTGGATACTGTACTCTGATTCTTTATGGTTCTAAGCATGGCATGACCTTAAGGATTCTTAGGAGGTTATAGAAAAAATGTGATAATTAAAGTCTAGAAGCATGTACTGAGTTCAAGTTGAGATTAAGTGGATTTTAAAGCTAAGGGTTGACTGCACATGAACTTGATAATCTAGGTGGATAAACCAAAAGGCAGGGAGTTATAAAGAACTTGAGGTTTAAAAGGCAAGGGAAATCAAAATGATAGCATGGGAGTTGGCTTTAGTTTAAAATGAGTCTCAGGACAGCATTGCTTTTAGCAATAAGCCTCAAATGATAGCAGTTTAGTTGGTTAGAGATAAAGAAAAAAACATAGCAATAAGATAATTAGGAAAGGCAGAGAGGGAAGGTGAGTTTATAGTGTTGCTCGAGGGTTAGCAATAGCTCAAGTTTGGGGGTGTGTTAACTCTCCAAATGAGAGTTATTTAGGTCTTTACTTGCCTTATATTCATGAAGTCTTCTGACCATTTCAGCTACTATTGAGCATAATATATGATTATTAGTGACATTTGTGAAGTGGTGTTAAATTAATGCTTATGTGGAAAATCTATGCATAAGCGTGTATTTGGTGAAAAAAATGTCTAAATAATGCCTTTCAGGACTATTGCTGAAGTTTTGCGAGGAGCGCAATAGGATAAGAAGAAAGGCAGCTGAAAACAGAGCTTTGCGATCGCAACGCAATCGCAATACTGGCAGTATCCTTTGCTGAGTTTGTTAGCCGTCGGCCCTTCCGTATCTGCCACGTCTGAGGTGGTTCCGCTAATTTGGAGGGAGATCTGCGACTAGGGTATGGACTATGGAACCTCTGAGGACTATATATAGCATAAGTTGAAGGAAGGAAAAAAAAAACCCTTTACGGTGGAGAGATTCGGAAAAGGCCAAAACTGCAGAAATATCTTATTTCTCTCGATTGTTGGATCGAAGAACAAAAGGCTCCCTTGGCGTCAGAAATTCAAGAGGAAGAAGAGAAGATCCCTCTTCTCTTCTGATTGAGTTTTCCTTTCCAAGACGAGTCATTCTTCTCCTTCAACCGAGGCGAAACGTGGACAAGAGGACTTTCACCTACGCTATTGTTTTATTGTAGTTACTGTTTTTAATTTGATTCGTGTTTTGTTATTCGAACAATTGTTATATTTGCTTATCATGAGTAATCAATTAGTTTGGTTGAGTTCTTCTATTACCATGTGTGGCTAGAGTTAGAAAAGTTTGTTAAGATGAATCTGTAGGACATAACTATGTAATTTCAGCACGAAAATCATCATGCATGCATTGAATGAGTGTGAACTTCATCCCATGGACATTTTCGATCGGCCATCCATTTTGTTCCAAAGAGTTCCTAACCTCCGGAAGGAGTAAGATCTCAGAGTCACTCATGCATGTAAGCCTTTCACGGTAAATAGAGAGTGGTCTAGGAATAGGCACTTTCCTAACACGTTTGATAGCATGAACATATAAATAGGTTTTTAACCTTACTTGGATATGAGTAATTTAAGAATCTAAAACATATAATCGGAAGATGTATGAGACCTAGAAAAAACGATGCATGTAATGTTAGTTTGCTGCTGAATGATCATGGTTTATGCCTATGGAGGACTCTTAGCTAACCTTGTTGTCTTTATCTTAGATTTTACTTGTTTGTTCATCTGCTGCTAGTTTATTGCTAAAGTATTGCGAGACCCGCAATATTATTTTCTATTCTGTGAGTTAGTTAGCCTATTTTCATGGATTGTAGTTTCCTTAGTTTATTTGCATTGCTGTAACTTTGCGTTTTCTTTGCGTCCTTTACAATCTTGTGTCTCGAATCAAAATCCATTTCATTCCTGGTTACCTTATCTAATTTAACACGCATCAAATCGTTAATGCAGCAACCCAACCAACAACATTTTGTCACCGGTTACATTTTCCTTCAATCAATCTGTACTTAGCATAAACTTAATCAAATCTCTGTGGGAAAACGATATAAAATATACTTATCACTTGCTGCAGACCGTGTATACTTGCATGATCTGAGTGCTCTTCGCATCTAATTTACACACACACTGAGCACACAACATGTGTCCGACACATGTGTTGGTGCCCAATCCAAATAAGTTGGAACATCGTTCTGTTGGGTTTTATGTCCTAAAACTCGTGGTTTGTAAACTGTTATGTTTGTAAACAATCTATTTAGTAATAAAGAGTTATTAAGTTTTAATTCAGTAAAAGAGTTTACTGGATTAAAGTGAAACATGTTTTATCCTATACCAATAACCAACACCCTTGGCATTGTTTGAGTATTTGAATCTCATGTATGACATGATTGTGGATCAGGTTCAAGTATACTGCCAAAATGATCTATAGTATATGGATAAGGCTGGGTACCTTATCCTGGTAACACTATTGGATGCGGCTCACTTTGTATTGTACAGAACGATGTGATCCGAATCGTTCCACATGGAGATGTGAGAAGTGAGGGTGTCCTGTGTAAAGAGTTTACACAAGATCGAACCGCGTATTAAGTCACTCTCTCTTTATAACACCGTTTACTGATAGAGACTGACTTATACATTTTGATGGCCTAGGTAACTCGTTCTTAATCCTGAGCTCGCTATGAACTCCTGCTTATTCAGAAGTATCCTTTGACTTGTACGGGTGAGAGTGGCAAATTGCCCGCTCAATAAGCCTACCAACTTGGGGATAAAGACGAATAAGTAGCTGGGGACATAGTATAGCAAGATTGGAATTCACTCCTAACCCGCTCTTCAGGGTTAGTAGATAGGTTGTTCCCTTAATAGTTGACTCCGAGGGTTGAACAATGTGAGCTCACACTCTCATGTGATGAGAGAGTTATATTGATCTCTTGGTTGGACCAAAGATCTATTGTTCATTAGAGGTGTCAGTGGTACTTAAGGAACAAGATGTAATGCAGGGGTTAAACGGTTTATACGACCCAGCTGTGATTACGGACGACCTGTGAAGGATCGACTTACCAATGACGGTTATATCAAGAGGACACAATATATCTACAGTGAGGAGAGTGCAGCCCTTGGACTTTAGTGGAGTCTCCGGGGGTTAACGAATGTTGATCGATTCGGGTCAAAAGAGTTTTGACCGAATGATCTCGTATCGTTGAAGCTCATGATCTGTAGGTCCTTTAGGTTCTCCTGACTAGCTTGGATAAAGCGGTATAGCAGTGCTATAGTGTTAAATTCAGAGAAATCTGAATTAGGGTTTGTTCGAGGGTTTGTATATTTAAATGTGATTTAAATATATAATAGGAGGAAGTTGTATTTAAATGTGATTTAAATACTCGACCGGAGAAAAATATGAATATTGATTCGTATTTTGGAAAAGTCGGTTTTCTGAAAACCGGGCAATAGTGGAAGGTTTATTATTATATTAGTATTTGATATTAATATTAATAATAAATTAAATAATTAAAATTGTTTTAATTATTATTAATTTTAATAAATAATAATTATTTATAATTATTATTATTATCATTAATTCTTTTATGCATGTCCAACATGTGTCTTCCACTATATTTCTTTTCCTTACTCATGAAGCAAGTCAATTGAGTTAATCCATGATTTTGGCTTGAGTGAGAGTAATCTCTTAGGTTTTGAAGAAATTTTTCTCTCTCTCTCGTTGGAAACTTCTCTCAAGTTTTGGATTGACAATCTTCAAGTGTTGAAGGTAAGATCCATGGTTGAAGCTTGAAGAAGAAGAGAGAAGTTGATGCTTTGGTTGTTGTAAATTCAAGGTGGTTCTTTGAGAAAGATTCAAGAAGAGTTAAGTTGTTAATTCTTCTTCCCTTGATATTTTGATTTCAAGTTGTTGAAACTCAAAGGATTTGTTGTATTGTGTTCTTGATGTTCTTGATGAATTGTTCATCAAGTTCATATTAACACAATCTCAAACACAAGCCATAAGCTTCATCTTGTTCCTCCACCCTCAAACTAACCCCCTTAGCTTAAGGAGTCCCACCACTCCGCTATTACCGCCTGAGAATAGCTGGGACTACTCTAAGGGTGGTCCTCGTGTGCTCGTGACTGTTCGTACTGAGTTCGTGACCGGAGGAGAGGTAGAGATCGAGGGGGCTGTAGAGGTGCAGAGGTAGACGAGAAGACGAACATCAAAACAAGGTATTTTTGTCCTTTGTTGCTCACTGGTAAATTTACCGGTCGGTTTTTACCGATAGGTAATTTACCGGTGGGGCTACCCAAACGCTGTTTCTTAAGCGTTTGGGGGTTATTTCCCCGGTCGAGATTTACCGGTCGTTTACCGGTAAATCCTACACCGAGGAAACCGGTCGGTAAATGTTACCGGTTTGTTTTCCCGGTTGAAATTTATCGGTTGATAAATTTACCGGTCTAGAGTTTACCGATGGGGTTGAACCGGTTCATTTACCGGTTGCCTTTTACCGGTGTATGGGCGCCAGTTTATCGGTCAGGCTTTTGCTTCGGTAATTCCTTTACCGGTCGGTATTTACCGGTTGTCTTTACCGGTCGGTATTTATCGGTGGTAAGGAATTACCGGTGGGACTCGAAGTGATGAAAAATGTTAAGTGTTAGCATTGTTTCTCACTTCTTGTTTGTTGCTTATTGATTGCTGAAGATCCTCAGCCAGTTTAGGCTTCTTCCGCTGCGCCTCTGGTTGTGTCGGGATCCTTCGGTTTCCATCACGTTCAAAATTATGCCTATTCGTAGGCTACCCCAAGGAAAAGAAAGGTGGTCTATTTTACAATCCTCAATAGGACAAGGTGCTTATATCGACAAACACCACGTTCTTAGAGGAAGACCACATGAGAGATCATCAACCTTCGAGCAAATATGTTTTGACCGAACTTTCCAGGAAAGCTACAGATGAGTCAACAAGAGTTGTTGATCAGGCTGGTCCTTCTCAAGAGTTGAGAATACCTTGACGTAGTGGGAGGGATGTGAGACAATCCGGCCGCTACATGGGTTTAACGGAAGCTCAGGTCGTCATACCTGATGACGGCGTTGAGCATCCATTGACCTTTAAACAGGCAATGAATGACATAGACAAGGACCAGTGGCTTAAAGCCATGGACCTCGAAATGCAGTCGATGTACTTCAATTCGGTCTGGAATCTTGTAGAGCAACCTGATGGTGAAAGACCTATCGAATGCAAGTGAATCTATAAGAAGAAACGAGACCAAGCCGGTAAGGTGCAAACCTTTAAGGCTCGACTTGTGGCAAAGGGTTATTCCGAGAGGGAAGGGGTGGACTATGAAGAAACCTTCTCCCCTGTTGCCATGTTAAAGTTGATTAGAATACTCTTGTCCATTGCCACGTTTTATCATTATGAAATTTGGCAAATGGATGTCAAGACAGCCTTTCTGAATGGAAATCTTGAAGAGAGTATTTATATGGCTCAACCAGAGGGGTTCATAATTTAGGAATAAGAGCAAAAGGTTTGCAAGCTTAATCGATCCATTTATGGATTGAAGCAAACGTCTAGATCCTGGAATATAAGGTTTGATACTGCGATCAAATCTTATGGCTTTGAACAGAATATTGTTGAACCTTGTGTCTACAAGAAAATAGTCAATTATGTTGTAGCTTTCTTAGTCTTATACGTAGATGATATCCTACTCATTGGGAATGATGTAGGGTTTCTGACTAACGTTAAGCAATGGCTAGCGACCCAATTCCAAATGAAAGATTTGGGAGAGGCTCAGTTTGTTTTAGGGATTGAAATTGTAAGGAATCGTAAGAACAAAACGCTAGCGCTATCTCAAGCATCTTATATCGACAAGGTGTTGATACGATATTCGATGCAGAACTCCAAGAATGGTTATTTACCTTTCAGGCACGGAATTCAATTGTCAAAGGAAGAGTGTCCTAAGACGCCTCAAGAAGTTGAGGATATGAGACGAATTCCTTATGCATCAGCAGTCGATAGTCTGATGTACGCCATGTTATGTACACGACCCGACATATGCTATGCAGTGGGAATTGTTAGTAGGTATCAGTCCAATCCAGGATATGATCATTGGACTGCCGTTAAACACATCCTCAAGTATCTTCGGAGAACGAGGGACTATGTGCTCGTGTATGGCGCGAAGGATTTGATCCTTACAGGATACACTGACTCTAATTTTCAAACCGATAAGAATTCGAGGAAATCCAAATCGGGATCAGTGTTCACTCTTAACGGAGGGGCAATAGTATGGAGGATTATAAAGCAAGGTTGTATTGCTGACTCCGCCATGGAAGCTGAGTATGTCGCGGCTTGCGAAGCTGCGAAAAAGGCTGTATGGGTTAGGAAGTTCTTGACGGATTTGGAAGTTGTTCCAAATATGAATTTGCCTATCACACTTAATTGTGATAATACTGGCGCTGTGGCAAATTCCAGAGAACCAAGAAGCCATAAGCGTGGAAAGCACATTGAGCGGAAATATCATCTCATCAAGGAGATAGTGCATCGAGGGGACGTGATCGTTATGCAGATCGCCTAGGAGCACAATACTGCTGATCCGTTTACAAAGTCCCTCACGGCTAAAGTGTTCGAGGGGCACCTAGTGAGTCTAGGACTGCGAGCTATATAGTAGGACAATGGGAGAAAAGCCATGGATGTATTTGATATTCCAGTTTTTTCTCATCCAGCATGTAATACTCCACTAACGTTTTAGTCCAAGTGGAAGTTTGTTGGGTTTTATGTCCTAAAACTCGTGGTTTGTAAACTTAATGTATATTCTATTTTGCAATAAATTTGTTATTGAGGTTTATTCATTAAAGTTGTTATTGAATAAAGTGAATTGTGTTTACTTTTAACCTAACTCCAATAAACAAAGAACCCATGGCTATAGGTTGTATACTTGAACTTCATGTGTGACATGATTGTGGATCAAGTTCAAGTAATAACCAGAACGGTCTATAGTATAGGGATAAGGTTGGGTACCTTATCCTGAGGACACTATTGGACGCGGCCCGCTTTACATAGTACAAACGATGTGATCCGAAATCGTTCATGTGGAGACATGCGAGTGAGGGCGTCCTGTGCAATGAGTTTGCATAAGACTGAACTGCGAAACAAGTCGCTCTTTCTTTATAACTTCGTTTACTGTAAAGACCGACTTTTTCATATGATGACCTAGGTAACTCGATCTGAATCCTGAGCAGGCTATGAACTCCTGTTTATTCAGGCTTATCCTTTGACTTGTATGGGTGAGAGTGGCTCGAGATCGCCGACTCAATAAGCCTACCATCTTGGGGATAAGACCAGGTAGGTAGCTGGGAACATAGTCCTGCGAGATGGAATTCATTCCTACCTGCCTTGAGGGATTAGTGAAGAGGTTATTCCCTTAAGTGCTGACTCCGGGTCTTGAACTAGGGATTCCACCCTCTCATTGGCCCGAGGGAGACTTGGTATAGTGATGAGATCACATACCAATCGGTTTGGTGGTATAGTGGGACTTAAGGAACAAGATGTAATTACGGGGGTAAAACGGTTATTTTGACCCAGCTGTAATTACGAACAACCTGTGAAGGATCGACTTACTAATGATGGTTATATCAAGAGCACAGAAATATATCTACGGTGAGGAGAGTGCAACCCTTTGACTTTAGTGGAGTCTCCGGGGGATAACGAATGTTGGTTAGCTTGGCTAAAGAGTTTGGCCGGTTAATCTCGTATCTTTGGAGCTCATGATCTGTAGGTCCTTTAGGTTCTCTTGGCTAGCTCGGATTAAGCCGTGTAACAATATGAGAGAAAAAGAATTTGAATTTATTCAAATTCGTTTTTGGAAGAATGATGGACATATTTAAATATGATTTAAATATGATTTAAATATGGGATTAGTCTAAAACATGAATAGAGATCCATGTGTGATGATTCGGTTTAAGAAACCGGGATTAGTCTTATTATTTAATTAATATTTGATATTGAATTAAATAATAATATTAATTAATTAAAAAGTTTAATTAATTAAAATTTATTTTGTTTATTAAAATTAATTATGAATTAATTTTAAAATGACAAAATATTACAAGTGGGATTATCCAAGTTGAGTGGATTTATCCAAGTCAAGTGAATTTATCCAAGTTGAGTGGGTTTATCCAAGTTTTGAAGTGGATTGTGAATCACCAACCACATGCATAAACTCATCAATTTTGGAACACTTGGTTGAAAACTAATCCATCCAATTTGAGGTGTCATGCTAAGCAAAGAGGTTGTTGCATATGAATTGCCTATAAATTGGATGAAGTTCAAATGGTTTGAGGTTGATGAATTTTCAAAGAGTTTGAATATTTGGATGAGCATGAAGAGTTCATGTTACTTGAGAAATTAGAAAGCTAAGTGTTAGATATTTCTCACAAAAATCTCATCTCTTTCACCTTCCCATCTTCATCTTCCAAAGTTTTTCTTTTGTAAAGAAGTCTCACCACTCCGTTACTCGGCCCGAGGATAGCGGGACTACCGGAGGTGGTTCTCGGAGAGTTCGAGAGAAGCTTTAAAGAGTTCGTGGAGAGATTCGAGCATCGGAATAGAAGTCCTTAGAACTACAAGAGGTATGTGTTCTAATTCCTTTTATTTCAAAGCTTTGAGCATGTTTCTTATTTAGCTAAATTGATGAAATTAGAGTGTCAATGATCCGAATCGCTTTCGCTGCGCTACAACACTCTATCAAAAACATCTTTGTATAAAGTGAGCAAGTTCAAATATTCACCTTCCTCTTCACCACTAAGTGATGCACTTATGAAGGTTGGACGTGGATCTTCAGTCGTACCGAGGTTTACCTCTTTGAGCTCATCAATCGTAGATTGACTACCATCTTCTAGTGATGCTGGCGCTTCTTCAACATCTTCTTCGGAAATTTCAATGTCTGACATTTCTGCAACGGTAATATGACAACAGACATCCTGACCTTCTTTATGCTCTTGGTTTACCTGTGCAGGATTAGTCAAAATGGTCAACTATCGCTTCACTTTCAAAGAACCTTCCATATTTATAAGAATATACGACATTGTTTTCATCCGTGAAGGAATAATACTACGAAATTCATTGTCGTCATTTATTTCTTCAAGTTGTTCTTTTTCTAGAGTTTTCAAATTTTCCCCGTAATGATTACTCGTTGTTTCAAGGCGATCGAAGACTGATCGCGAAGATTTGTCTATTTTCTTCGGTGCAGACACGCTTAACCTTCGAAATACTGAAAGTCGAGTGGGTATTGAAGTCATACTTTGATCTTCTCTTTTTGTTGTCGTGAAACTTAAACTTTGGTGAACTGAAAGACGGGTAGTTGGAACTTCAATGCGGTTGAAGACAGAGATCCTCTGATTATTATTGTTCTTTTCTTCTTATGAGTCGCCAACCTCTTCTGTCGTTATCTGATGGGCATTCACAACTTTTTCTTTTCCCTTTCTTATTATGTGAATTGGCTCTGGTGGGTTATACCCTAGTCCAGCTCTTGAAGTAGGTATGTCGTAACCCTCTTTTTGGAGCTTCTTTTGTGTTGGAGAAAGATTAGGCATTTCGTCGAAGATTTTTAGACCTTCGAACTTTGTATGTGTTGTGAAGTCATAGCCTGCCTTTTCTAGGAGTTTGTATGCATTTGGATCAAACCCATCCTTCGTCTGTTTGTCAGGTAAAATCTTTTTTGTGTGGTCATCCTTCGACTCCCGGATCTCTTGTTTGGTAATCGTTGTAAGAGGTGTGACAAAACTTTCTTTTAGAATTTCCACGTCACCGAATTTCAGATTTCCTGAAAATTTTGTGAATGGTGATTCCCCTTTCTTACGTCGAGACAAAGGGACATAGCGCAATACAGGAATATTTGGCGGCTTCTCTTCTTTTGGGGCCTTTGACTGTGTCTGATTGACAAAAGTTTTATCCGTTTGAACTTTGCAAACATCTACTTCTTCGACTTGCTTTTTCTTTGTATTTTTTTGGTGTTCTGTCTTGCCATTTTCAACCAAAGGGATTTCTGCAAGAGCGATCTTCACTGCCTCATCGTTTTGTACATAGAATTTTGTGTCTGCGAAGTGAGACTCTGCCTCCGAGAATGGATTGGTATCCGCTTGACTTTCTTAACACCGTCTTGATAGTATTTGAAGCATTGATGTAGTGTAGAAGGTATTACTCCATTCTCATGTATCCATGGACGACCTAACAGTAACTTGTAAGTAGTCTTGGAGTCTATGATGTGGAACAAAGTGTTGGCCTTTAAATCTCCGATAATAAGCTCTAGACGGATCATGTTGATTGCTCGCTGTCCACCTTGGTTAAATCCTTGGATAACCAATCGACTATTTGTTAATTCGTCCGTTGAGATCCCTATTTTTGTCATGGTCGACTTAGGCATTATATTGATAGTTGACTCATCGTCAATGAGAATCCGACCAACTCTTTGTTCTTGGATGTAGCCCGAGACGAATAACGGTCTATTATGAGGCTTTGATCCTAACATCAAGTCTTCATCTGTGAAGCTAATGGACACGCATCATGAGGCACCTACGTGTACTTCAGAGTCGTCGATATTGAATGAAGGTAGATCTCCTGACTTTCGTACCACTTGAGATGAGATTGATAAAGAATCGTCTTCTTCGAACGTGTCAATCGCATGGCATGTGACAGTGTCATGGAAGTCTTCGTGCTCTTCATTAAGAAAGTTCTTTGGAAAAAATTCTTTTTGCGTCAATGGTTGTCGAGATCGAACAAAATCTTCATTCTCTTCTACGACCAACTTATGCTTTCTGGAGCCTATAGTCTTTTTCTTCTTCTTTTGCGACGTATTCTTTCTTCTATAGTTTCGAAATACTTGAGGCTCTTTCCGGACAGAGTGTGGTACTTTCTTCTTTCGACAAGTTACCAAAGTCCATTCTTCATCTTCGTTTTTAATAGACCCGGATTTGCTATGGGAGATAATTCTTGGAAATTATTGCTGAAGCCATAAATAACTACAGGCTCTAAAGTTCCGAATTGAATCAGACTTGCTTCTAGATTATGAACTGTGCTTGAAGATGTTCGGTTGTTGAGGTTTGTTGCTATTGTAGCATGGTTCGATTGAGCTACTTCATCAAGCTCCAACTCAATCCTTTTTTTTTTGTAGCTAACTTCAAAATTAGCTCCTTCAGAACAAAATATTTCTCCACCGGGTGACTGATAACTCGGTGATACTTGCAGTAATTGGGATCATTAACTCGTCCCATCTCTTCTGGTCGCTTGCACACTGGTAATTCGATAAGTTTCTTTTCCAAGAGTTGTTCTAACATGTATGAGATGTCAGAATCTGGAAAAGGGTAAACTTTTTCTTGTCTTTCCTTCAGGGTCAAACGTCTTTTTTCGCCTCCATCATGTTGCTTCTCTGTTTTCTTGTCTTTTCTTCTTGCAAAAAATTTGAACGGAGTTGTATTAACGACCATTGATTCTTTGGTATGGCCTTTAGAAAACTTTTCAGTAGTCGCCGCTTCTTTCTTTTCTTTCTTGATGTCTAGAGCAAGAAGATCTTTAATTCCTCTGTTGGCGATGTTCAACTCCATGTCATGAGCACGAGTTGCTAGTTCTTCGAACGTGTGAGGCATAATTCCCTGCAAAATATAATGGAGTCCCCAATGCATGCCTTGAATACACATTCCAATTGCAGATATTTCGGTGAGCTGGTCTTTGCAGTCGAGACTTAGAGTTCTCCAGCGGTTGATGTAGTCAACAACTGGTTCGTCTTTTCGCTGTTGGGTATTTGTGAGCTCCAACATGCTGACAGTTCGCCTTGTACTATAAAAGCGGTTAAGGATCTCCTTTTCAAGCTGCTCCCAACTTTCAATAGTCTCAGATTCAAGATCAGTATACCAGTCAAAAGCGTTTCCCTTCAGTGCCCGGACAAATTGATTGGCTAGTAGATCTCCTCGTGTACCGGCATTTTCACATGTTTCGATGAAGTGAGCAATATGTTGCTTGGGATTGCCCTTCCCATCGAACTGTTGAAACTTTGGTGGTTGATATCCACTAGGCATCTTCAGGTTGTCAATCCTCTTGGTATAAGGCTTAGAAATAAAATATGGAACTTTGAGCAGGTCCACCATATTGAGCTCTGATGGAGTTCATAATCATATCTTGGAGTTGTTGGACAGACAAGGAAGCAATTGAAGTAGAATGTTGCGACTGGCCTTCTTGTGCAACGTTCTTTCCTTTATTTTTTACGGCAGGGGTCTGACTTGATTCAACAGCGTCTCGACTTTCAATTTGATTCTTGAGAGAAGTTATTTCATAGTCTATTTCTTCTACCGCCTTCAGTAACATGTTAATCTTCTTTTCCACTTCAGTCATTCTTTCTTCACTAGTGCCTGCATCAGTCATCATGACGGACATCACATCCAGATTTGATGCTTCTTTTGGTTGAAGAGAAGTAAAAACAAGTTGGTCAAACACAAGATTTTATGCAAGGAGGATATCAGCTTGAGCAGATTTTTTCATGCATCTCAACATTTTGTTCGCGATGACGGGTGTTTGACTTTCTTCATCCTGGATTTCTTTAGAGCGACTGCGCGTAACTGGCCCTCCATAGGAGTCATTTGAAGCAGCAGTCTTTGAAGGAGCTTCTTTGGATGCCATCACTTTTTGGAGAGAGAAAGAGATGAGAGGTAGAAACGGTGGGAAGAGATGAGAGGTAGAAACGGTCCCACTGGGCGTGCCAATTTGTTCACACGAGATTTCCTGCAGAAATTATTTGCAGCAGTCTTTGAAGGAGCTTCTTTGGATGCCATCACTTTTTGGAGAGAGAAAGAGATGAGAGGTAGAAACGGTGGGAAGAGATGAGAGGTAGAAACGGTCCCACTGGGCGTGCCAATTTGTTCACACGAGATTTCCTGCAGAAATTATTTTTATTGATTTATGTAAGTGTTACAGTCTAGACGTTTGCTTTGGGCTGGTTGATTTCCTGCAGAAATTATTTTTTAATTTTGTTGAAGTGTGTAGTCTCTGATGCCTCTGAATTCTAGCTCAATGTTGAATAATGAATGGTGGTCTCCTCTATTTATAGAGTTTGATGAACACTCTATTCTAGAATGAATGGTGTTTTTTGTTGAAGTATGGGCTTGGGTCTGATTGACTTTTTATTTGGACTTAATCCATTTATTTTCAATAACGGTATTTTTAATTAAAGCGAGGATTGAACCCATGACCTCATAGTCACGGGCACAACCTTATGCCAATTGAGCTATGCTCGGTTTGGCGATTTGCCAATTTTATATGTCTCTTAATTTAAATCGAGGACAGGTGTAACTTTGTAATTGGTCCCAAATTTATAAATATATATTTTTATCATTAACTTGAAAATTAATGACGTGTCAATTTATGATTAGCCGAAATTTATTATTCAACAATAACAATTTGAGATTTTTTTTTTCATAATTACTTATAAAAAATGGCGGCTAGCATATGGAAAAAGTGAGTTTAATGTTTTTTGAATTCGTTAATTTATTGTTTTAATATTGTTGTTTATTTTTTCTTTTTCTTAAATATGTTCACTTATTCTTAATTTTTTTTTTTTTTTAAGATCATATATATTTGTTTTTTTGCAACAAACTTTAGCATTTGGTAACAAAAATTCAACAAACAAGCATGAGTTTGTTTTGTTTAAGTTTATTTTAAAATATCTTAAGTGAGATAAGTAGATATGAAGTTATAAACATTTTAGGATGTTTATTTATAATTTAGTTTTGATTTATTTATTTCTATCATTGTTATTTTAAATCTTCAATTTGTAATTGATTAGTTGAAAATAAATGATAATATTGTGTAGATGATAAAAAAAAAAATATAGCTATATTGTTAAAGATTTGGCAAAATAACAAGAAATTTATTTATGGGTAAGTTAAATAATTGTAGAATATAAAATAGTTGGTTGCATAAATAGGCATCGAAAAGAATGAGAAATCTAGCACAATATAAAATATTTTGTATGACATAAAATCAAAATTCTTACCTCAGTTATGAGATGAGACTATTATCAAGGTTGCATCATGGTACTTTTACTATATCGCTTAATTAGAAGGTTTTGGTGTAGTCTTATTCATTGGGAAGAAGTGAATCTAAAAGTAGCGACTTGAAATAATAGTGGAGGAGTGGTTTTGATCAACTCAAAAACACAGAGATCACCTTTTTCCAAGTTATTATCTCTAGCAAAGGCCCTCCAACCACCTCTCATTTCAAACTTGTTATTATCACCCGTACGTACACCACAAACAATCTTCCAAACCCTTCCATTTGGAATCTGAAGAATGATCTCTTTGCACGACTCCTTCATATGCATATTTCCAAAGGCTTTTGGAATACACAGATTACTTCTCCCACTATGAATGTATGAAGATCCTATTTTTACCATAAAACAAGGATTTGTAGTCCTTGATTTTGATTTGAATGTTGCTGCTCTTTTACTAATAACTGATCTGCCTTGCTGCTCATCACTTTCATTTGATGTCTGCTTCCTCACACAATTTTCTAATTTCATCACTTTTTCTGCTTCCAAATCTGCCATATTAAATTATACAAGATCGAGAGTAAGATCGAGGAAACACCGAAGAATTATAGTGGTTCGACCGTGATTGGTCTACATCCACTTTCACAAGGGATCCATGGATCGTATTATTGAAGAAGAGAGAAAACCCTCACCCAAAACTCACTAACTCACTTTCTCACCCATTTACAAAATATATACTAAAGTGAGAAGGTGGGTTAACAAATTGGGTTAATTAGACTTAACCCATTGCCAGCTCAACTTCTAATAAAAAAGAGTATATATTTAATTTGTCAATTTCATCACAGCATTTTATAAATTTATAGCTAGATAATTTTTGTTTTTTTATTTTTTTAGTACAACATTATGTGGATTGAACCTCCAATCCCAGGAGAGAACATGTCAATTACCGTTGGACTATGTTTACTTTAATAGATAAAGAAGTATTACTATGAGTATTCATAACAAGTTCATATTTAAACTACAAATTAGGTTTAAATCTCATATTCAGCTCATTGACTATTTTAAAATAAATATTTTAAAATTTTAGGAACCAAAAATAAATTAAATAACCAAGACCAAATAAAAGAGAGATTTAAACCTAAATAATTGAGGATAAATTAACACAATAAAGTCTAAACTAATTTGTTGTGCAAAAGTTGTACCAAAGATGTACCTTTGAATTTCAAGTCAGAAGAATAATGCAAGTCTTCTAATTTCTTCATCATCTTATCAGCAAAGGAGTTCAAAGTTTGAGTAATTTCATCTTCCCTTCTAATTCTCTTGTTATTACCCAATATTTGGACAGACTCGTCATCCTCAAATTCTTCACTCTCACTTTTTTGGGGGATTTGAAATTCTCCAAAAGCTATTGGATAATCAATCTCTGAAGCACTTTGATCAAATATAGTAACATGAAACCCAAAGTTTCCTTCATATCTGAATGTTAAGAAGTGACCAAATTGAATAGAGTAAAACTTTACAAACTCTTCCCACCCTTTTTCAAACCAAACTTTTTCATTCCTTTTTGTCAATCCCACCTTCCATTGTGCCCCACTCGCCACCTTCAGGCGTACCTCGTCAGCTCGGAAAGCTTCCTTGTGCTTTCTCACAAATTTCTTTGGAACATCCTAAAGAAAAAGAATACGGTCAATTTCACGAGACTTTCGAGTGTTTAATTATATTTTATCTGTACGTAAAAACACTTTTTTAAGCATTTAAAAAGTCATCTCGACCCGAGACTTACTTACCAGCATTCCTTGAGTGAGGGTCTGAGTAAGAATGACCTTGAAGAAGTGGGGCATAACGGACGTAAAACGGGGGCGGCAGGAAGAGGAGGAAGCCATAGCTGAAAGCTCTCGTTACCCTTTTTTTAGTTGTGATTATGAAGAGATAGAGTTGATGGGCAGTGTGGAGGGGAAGTGCTTTTTCATCAAGAGTCAGAATATATAAGAATTAAGGAGGTGTGAGGTAGATCTTCATGAGTCATGACTATGATTGAACGCAGTTTTCGAAGCGCTTCACTTGGCTGAGATATCTTCTTCTTTCATAAATGCTCAAACGCCTGCTTCCTTATTAAACACCAACATGCCAAACCAATTGCATGTAGACACGTGCCTTTTTCTTTTTCTTTTTTTGTTCACTTCAAATTAACTTTCTCTAAAAAAAATTAGGGTATTATTTATTTAAATTTTATAGGGATCTTATTTTGAAAAATTCAAATATTTTTTTATTTGAGAATATGTGGGCTGGGAAGACTCGAAACCCTAAACCTCTAGCGTCTTAGTCAAGTGTATCACTGTAAACAACCAAAATTCCATGATTTTACAAGCCTTGGATAGATGTAGGCAGAAGCTGCAGAAATGGGGAGTGAAAAGGAAAAAGGAGATGTATGTTGAAATTGAGCTCCAAAAAAGTAATTTACAAAGGGAATATGATAAACGTGGTGGGCCAAACTTTAGTGAAATTAGGAGGATTGAGAAAGAGCTTGATAAGGCTCTCCTGGAGGAGGAAATATATTGGAAGCAGAGATCAAGGGAGAACTGGCTGATGTGGGGAGACAAAAACACGAGATGGTTCCACCAAAAAGCCAATATTCGTAGAACTAAGAACACTATTGAGCGTATTAAAAATAATACGGGTCAATGGGTTTCTCAAGAGGAGGAGATGGAGAAAGTATTCATCGATTATTTCACTAACTTGTTTAATTCTACAGGTCAGTCACAAGGTGGGACAGATGGTGTCCTTCAGCATGTGCAAAAGAAGGTCACCCAGGAGATGAATACATTTCTTGGGCTGAGTTTTACTGAAGTCGAGATTAAGGAGGCCCTGTTCCAAATGTTCCCTACAAAGGCCCCGGGGCCGGATGGTTATCCTGCCATCTTCTATCAGAAATACTGGGATATAGTTAAGGGTAAGATAATTCCTGTCTGCCTCAAAATCTTGAATGAGGGGGCATCACTGAAAGAGTTTAATCATACTTATATTGTCCTTATTCCGAAGGTCAAGAAACCAAGCAGAGTGTCCGAGTTCAGACCCATCAGTTTGTGCAATGTTCTCTACAAGATTATAACTAAGGCTATTGCAAATAGATTTAAAGGGTGTCTTCATGATATAATCTCCGAGGCACAGAGTGCCTTTGTCCCAGGGAGACTAATCTCTGACAATATCTTGGTGAGCTATGAATGCATTAACCATGTTATGTCTAAACGGCGAAATAAGGAGGGGTTATTCAGCGATAAAGCTTGATATGACTAAGGCATATGACAGGGTGGAGTGGAGTTTCCTTGAGGGAATGATGGTGAAGTTGGGTTTTGATGAAAAATGGGTGGCTTTGGTGATGAAGTGTATTACAACTGTGAGCTTTTCTATCAAGCTGAATGGGAGACCAAGGGGATTGTTTTATCCTAAAAGAGGTCTTCGGCAAGGGGACCCCCTTTCACCGTATCTCTTCCTATTATGTGCGGAAGGGTTTTCTAGCTTATTGGCAAATGCTCAACAAAAGAATGTGATTTCAGGGTGCAAAATTGCTAGAGGATGCCCGTCTATTTCACACCTTTTCTTCGCGGATGACAGCTTACTCTTCTGTAAAGCATCTGCAAGTGAAGGGGAGGCCATAAAGGATATTCTCCGTGTGTACGAGGAAGCATCGGGGCAAAGTGTAAACGCCTCAAAATCAGCCATATTGTTCAGCCCGTGCGTGAGGATGGAAATAAGGATGGCTATGAGTCAGGGCCTGAACATGCCTGTGGTTGAAAATCTAGGCATGTACTTGGGGCTACCCTCTCACATATCGAGAAATAAAAGCAAAGATCTGAATTTTCTAAAGGAACGAGTACAAAAAGTTGTGGCTGGTTGGAAGGGTAGTATGTTTTCTGCGGGAGGGAAGGAAGTGCTTATCAAAGCGGTCGCCCAAGCTATACCCACCTACACAATGTCGTGTGTACGCCTGCCCAAGACATATTGTGTTGAACTTACAAGGTATTTGGCCAGATTTTGGTGGGGGTCGTCCTGTTCCCATTCAAAGATACATTGGATGAGTTGGGATCGGATGTGCATCCCAAAAGAGAAGGGGGGAATGGGCTTTCGCAGCCTTGAGGGGTTCAACCAAGCTCTTCTCGCAAAACAAGTGTGGAGGATTTTAAAATTCCCAAATTCCCTAGTTGCCCGCATCTTTAAAGGGAAGTACTTTACACACTCTAATGTCCTTGTGGCATCTATGGGGCACAAACCGTCTTATGTATGGCGAAGCCTGATGTGGGGAAGAGATCTCCTAAAGTTGGGATTGAGAAAGAGAATTGGCTCTGGAAAAGAGACTTCAGTTTTTGTGGATCCATGGATACCGAGGGAACATAGTTTCAAACCAATCACTATGAGGCAGGCTGAAAATGCAAACTTGAAGGTTAGTGATTTGATTACTGAATCAGGAAGATGGAATTTACAACTTATGTGCAGGGTTTTCTGTGGTGAGGACGTGGAGATGATATCTACTATCCCTATTTGCAAAACTGATCAGCCAGATGAATGGTTGTGGCATTTTACAAGACAGGGGGAGTTCACAACAAAAAGTGCCTACAAAGTGGCAGTGTCTAAACTTACTGAAGCTTCGAGTTCATCTTCGGAGGGACTGGAAAGGTGGTGGTCAAGATTATGGAGGATGAATGTCCCAAATAAGATCAAAGTATTCCTATGGAGGATATCTCACAATATATTACCAACTAATCACAATTTATTCAAAAGACAAATCCCAATACAGCCATGGTGTGGGGGATGTGGGAAAGCAATTGAAACAATCGAACATACCTTGTTTTTCTGCAACAGAGCAAAGAGACTATGGGAGAGGTTGTTTCCTTATATGAGGTATATGACAAGGGTCCATATAACAATCAGAGAGGTCATGTTGCGCTTAGTAGGGGAAATTTCCTCGTCCGAGTTGGAGCTGGTGGGAGTTGTCTTGTGGGCTCTGTGGGGAGACAGAAACCTGATGATGGAGGAGAAACCAAATAAATCGATTGAGGACAAGGCAGATTGGATCGAAAATTACCTAAGAGAAGCGAAGAGGGCCGTCATCGGTGGCGATCGTTCTTCAAGGGGGCCCTTGCCTGTCGAAATGTGCGGGAGTCTTATTGACAAATGGTCTCCTCCGCCGGACTACTCTTACAAGCTAAACGTCGACGCCGCCTGCGGAGCAAAATTTCACAAAGTTGGGATGGGGGCAGTGATTCGAGATGGAAGGGGTCAACTGGTCGTGGCTTTGGCCGATTTCAATCCTCAAAATCTCGATGCTCTCTCGGCTGTAGCGCTCGCTTTGCTGGAGGGGCTGAAGCTGGCGAAAAGGTGGGGTGTCTGACTGATGGAGCGCTCATGGCACGCAGCGAAAGCGAATTGGATCATGGACACTCTAATTTCATCAATTTAAACAAATGGAAACATGCAAACACAATGAAAAAGAGAATTTAGAACACATACCCTTGTCGTTCGTAATTCTCCAATTTCACCGCCAGAAGCTCCTCACGAGCTCACCGAGCCTTCTCACGAAACGTTCGTGGACCACCCACGGTAGTCCCGCTATCCTCAGGCCGAGAAACGGAGTAGTGGGACTCCTTTTACAAGAGAAAAGGAGAAGAGGAAGAGGAAGAAGAGAAGGACAGAGGGCTGAAAAAACTTTTTCTTCAAAAATGTGAACCCACTGCCTTGAATTGAATCAAATTCAATTCTCTGAGAAAATCTTCTCTTTACTTTCTTCTGTTTTTAATTCTTATCAGCCCAATGTTACTTACGTAACATATATATATTTATATATACTTTAACATGTGTCTTGCATGCAGCAAGACACATGTATATATATATATAAATAATTATTATTATTATTAAAAATAATAATAATAATTTTATTTATTAAACATTTTAATAAATAAAATATATATATAATTATTAATTAAACTTTTTAATTAATAAATATTATTTAATTCAATATCAAATATTGATTAAATAATATAACTAAACTCGGTTTTTCAGAAAAAACCGACTTTTTTCACATGAATCTCATTCATGTTTCAGGCCAATGTCATATTTAAATCATATTTAAATATGTCCATATTTAAATATGTCTATCCTTCTTCCACAAACCCGAATTTGAACGATTCAAATTCTTTTCTTTTCTTTTATACTGTTTCACGGCTTTATCCGAGCTAGCCAGGAGAACCGTAAGGACCTACAGATCATGAGCTCCAACGATACGAGATTATCCGGTCAAAACTCTTTCAACCGAACTAACCAACATTCGTTAACCCCCGGAGACTCCACTAAAGTCCAAGGGCTGCACTCTCCTCACTGTAGATATATTGTGTCCTGTTGATATAACTATCATCAGTAAGTCGATCCTTCACAGGTTGTTCATAATCACAACGGGTCATTTATACCGTTTAACCCTTGTATTATATCTTGTTCCTTAAGTACCACTGACACCTCTAATGAACAATTGATTTGTGGTCCAACCATCAAATCAGATTCCTCCCTGATCAGGAGAGGATGGGCCCATGTTCAAGACCTGGAGTCAGCACTTAAGGGAACAACCTCTCTACTAACCCTCAAAGCGGGTAGGAGTGAATTCCAATCTTGCTACAACTATGTCCCCAGCCACTTATTCAATCTTATCCCCAAGATGGTAGGCATATTGAGTCGGCGAACTGGCCACTCTCACCCGTACAAATCAAAGGATAAGGTTGAATAAACAGGAGTTCATAGTAAGCTCAGGATTGAGATCGAGTTACCTAAGTCATCATATGAAAAAACCGGTCTTTACAGTAAACGGTGTTATAAAGAAAGAGCGATTTTATTTCTTGGTTCGGTCTTGTGCAAACTCATTGCACAGGACGCCCTCACTTACATGTCTCTACATGAAACGATTCGAATCACATCGTTTTGTACTATACAAAGTGAGCCGCGTCGAATAGTGTCCCCAGGATAAGGTACCCAGCCTTATCCCTATACTATAGACCATTTTGGCTGTCTACTTGAACTTGATTCACATTCATGTCACACATGAAGTTCAAGTACTCACACAACTGCCATGGGTGTTAGTTATTGGTATAGGTTAATACAAACACAATTCACTAAAATTCAATAACAACTTTATTGAAATATAATATATACATTCATTCAGTTTACAAACTACGAGTTTTAGGACATAAAACCCAACAAACTCCCACTTGGACTAAAACGTCAGTGGAGTATATGCTGGTCGAGAGAACTAGAATATCAAATATCTAAAGTTTCTCCCACTGTCCTACTGAGCAGCTCGCAGCCCTATACTTTGTAGGTGTCTCTCAAACACTTTAGCCGTGAGAGACTTAGTAAACGGATCAGCAATGTTGTGCTCCGAGGCTACCTGTGTGACGATCACATCTCCTCGTTGCACTATCTCCCTGATGAGATGATACTTCCGCTCAATATGCTTTCCACGCTTATGGCTTCTAGGTTCTTTAGAATTTGCCACTGCACCACTGTTATCACAATAAAGGGTGATTGGCAAGTTCATATTTGGAACAACTTCCAAATCTGTCAAGAACTTCCTAAGCCATACAGCTTCCTTCGCTGCTTCGCAAGCTGCGACATACTCAGCTTCCATGGTGGAGTCAGCAATACAACCTTGCTTTATACTCCTCCATACTATTGCTCCTCCGTTAAGAGTGAACACTGATCCTGATGTAGATTTCCTAGAATCTATATCAGTCTGAAAATCAGAGTCAGTGTATCCTGCAAGGATCAAATCCTTCGCGCCATACACAAGCACATAGTCTCTCGTTCTCCTAAGATACTTGAGGACGTGTTTAACGGCTGTCCAGTGATCATATCCTGGATTGGACTGGAACCTACTGACAATTCCTACTGCATAGCAGATGTCGGGTCGTGTACACAACATAGCGTACATGAGACTACCAACTGCAGATGCATAGGGAATTCGTCTCATATCCTCAACCTCTTGAGGTGTCTTAGGAGACTGTTCCTTAGACAAGTGAATCCCATGCCTAAAAGGCAGCGAACCTTTCTTGGAATTCTGCATCGAATATCTTGACAACACCTTGTCAATATAAGATGCTTGAGACAGCGCTAGCACTTTGTTCTTACGATTCCTTATGATCTGAATCCCTAGAACAAACTGAGCCTCTCCCAAATCTTTCATTTGGAATTGGGTCGCTAGCCAATTCTTAACGTCAGTTAGGAACCCTACATCATTCCCAATGAGTAGTATATCGTCTACGTACAAGACTAAGAAAGCTACAACAGTATTGACTACTTTCTTGTAACCACAAGGTTCGTCAATATTTTGTTCAAAGCCATAAGATTTGATCGCCGTATCAAACCTTATATTCCAGGATCTAGATGCTTGCTTCAACCCATAAATGGATCGATTAAGCTTGCAAACCTTTTGCTCTTGACCCTGAAATATGAATCCCTCTGGTTGAGCCATATAGATACTCTCCTCAAGATTACCATTCAGAAAGGCAGTCTTGACATCCATTTGCCAGATTTCATAATCATAAAATGTAGCAATGGATAAGAGTATTCTAATCGACTTTAACATGGCAACAGGAGAAAAGGTTTCTTCATAGTCCACCCCTTCTCTTTGGGAATAACCTTTTGCCACAAGTCGAGCCTTAAAGGTTTGCACCTTACCAGCTTGGTCTCGTTTTCTCTTGTAGATCCACTTGCAACCAATAGGTCTTTCACTATCTGGTTGGTCTACAAGATCCCAGACCGAATTGAAGTACATAGACTCCATTTCGAGATCCATGGCTTTAAGCCACTGGTCCTTGTCTATATCATTCATTGCCTGTTTAAAGGTCAATGGATCCTCAATGCCATCATCAGGTATGACGACTTGAGTTTCAGACAAGCCGATGTAGCGGTCGGGCTGTCTTACATCCCTCCCACTGCGTCGAGGTTTTCTCAACTCTTGAGAAGGACCAGCCTGATCAACAACCTTTGTTGATCCGTCTGTAGCTTTCCTGGAAAATTCGGACAAAACTATTTTGCTCGACGGTTTATGATCTCTCATGTGGTCTTCCTCTAAGAACGTGGCATTAGTCGATACCAGTACCTTGTTCTCATGAGGATCATAAAATAGACCACCTTTCGTTTCCTTGGGGTAACCTACAAATAGGCACAATTTTGAACGATGTTCCAACTTCTTTGGATTGGGTACTAGCACATGTGCCGGACACCCCCAAATCCTGAAGTGACATAAACTACCTTTACGCCCTCTCCATAACTCATAAGGTGTTTCAGAAACACTCTTAGAGGGAACCATGTTCAAAATATATACTGCAGTCTCTACTGCATATCCCCAAAACGAACTAGGCAAATGAGCATAACTCATCATAGATCGAACCATGTCTAACAGGGTTCTATTTCTCCTCTCGGACACACCATTCTGCTGTGGTGTTCCTGGCGCTGAGAGTTGAGATACTATTCCATGTTCTATCATATAGTCCTGGAATCTTAAATCCATATACTCTTCACCTCGATCTGATCGGAGTGTTTTTATCGATTTACCTAATGTGTTCTCAACCTCTGCCTTATACTCTTTGAACTTTTCAAGAGCTTCGGACTTATGATGCATTAGATAAAGATAACCGTACCTCGAATAATCATCAATGAAACTGATGAAATATTCATACCCTCCTCGTGCTTTGACATTCAAAGGACCGCAGAGATCCGAATGCACGATTTCTAGAGGTTCTTTGGACCTATGACCTTTTTCAGAAAAAAGATCGTTTGGTCATCTTGCCCTCAAGACAAGACTCACATGGCGGTAAAGAGTTGTCCTCTAAACGATTTAGGAGACCACTCTTAACCAATCTCCCAATCCTATTGAGATTAATGTGACCTAGTCTTAAGTGCCAAAGATAAGTACTTGGAGAAAATTTCTGCCTTTTAGTTTGAGTCTCAGCTGTTTTAAACATTTCAGTGTTCAAAATAGCTTTGGCTTCGGTTGGTCTTAACACATACAAGTTGTTTTCAAGTTTCGCAGAACAAATACGTACACCTATTTTGCTAATGAACGCTTCATTATAAACAAAAGATACTTTATACAACTGTTCTAACAAACAAGATATAGATACAAGATTCCTCTGGAAGGTAGGAACCAGGAGTACATTTTCTAGTAAAATGAAACTATCTCTATACAACAACTTTACAGCTCCCACTGCTTCAGCTGAGACAACCTCTCCAGTTCCAACTCTAAGAGTTATCTCACCGCGAGAAAGTGGCTGCCAAGAACTAGTTTCCTGAAAAGAAGAACAAACATGGTTAGTAGCTCCTGAATCAAGTATCCAGGTATGACAATCATGTTCTACTAAACATGTTTCAACAACAAGTAAATCATATTTACCTTGTCTTTCCTTCTCAGCCTTTTTCTCTGCAAGATACTTTGGGCAATTCCGTTTCCAGTGCCCATCTACACCACAATGGAAACATTTTCCTTTGTCTGCAGATCTAGTCTTGCTCTTAGCAGCAGCAGGTGCTTTTCCCTTCCTTTTATCTTTCTTCTTCTTTTGAATACTCTTATTCTTAATAGAAGAAAGTTCAGACTTACTCCCTGAAGAAGACCCCTTTTGGAATTTCCTAGAAGTGACAACGTTTGCCTCCTTCTCTTTTCCTTTAGAAGTCTGAAGGGACTGATAGGTCTGTAGCTCGCTGAGGAGAGAAGTCAAATTATACTTTATCTTGTTCATTACCAAATTGGTTCTGAACTGAAGGAAACTCTTCGGAAGAGATTCCAAGATAAAGCTTACTTGACTTGACTCATCAATAGTAGCTCCGTTTACTTCAGCCACATTGAAGTGGACCATCATGTTAAGGACATGCTCCCTAACAGAGGTTCCCTCCTTCATGCGAGAGTTGTAAACGAATTTGAGGGCTTCATGACAGACCGATGAGGACGGAAGTCCAAACATCTCCTGTAATGAAGACATGATTTCTTTAGCAGAAACCATATCCTCGTGCTTCTTAGCTAACACATCAGATATGCTGGCTAAGATATAGACTCGGGCTTTATCATTAGCCCTTGTCCATCTATCATATGCTTCTCGAACAGTTCGAGTCGCATCCGAGCTAGGAAGGGGAGGACAATCCTCTGATAAGACGAACCTTAGATCATCTAGAACGAGAATCGTATTCAAGTTCGATTTCCAGGTCGCGTAGTTATCGCCCGTTAACTTATCGGAAGCTAGTAAGTGAATGAAAGAGCTAGACATGCTGAAAAGAGAATGAATAAATATTAGTGAAAAGGTTTTAACCTAATTTACACACCAATCAAGAATTTAGCAAAGAATAATAATGTACCCAAAACTCATTATTAAACTGCAACGATACTTCAGTGGGTCAGAATGGTCGCTACCGAGGGGCAGTCAAGCATTCCTTCACTGAATCAAGACATTCTTGACTAAATGCTAATACCAGAATATCTCATATTCCTATAGCATCTTAGTTATCGCTGTTTGGTCAAGATTTACTAACTCCTTAGCAAATCTCGTAAGTGTGACCCTCCATTTTTAGAATTCATAGGGCGGCCCCAACGATGCAACCGAATGGAAATGTCAAAGTTGGGAATGGCTCTATGTTTCTTTATCCATAAATGGTGATTGAGATGTTCCGATTCCTATGAAACGGCCCTCCGAATGGATCGGTACCACTTGTGGGCACCTAGCAGGCGGAACATAGGAATCTCACGGTTCAATCCAATGGAGGAGACCGCAGGATGTATTGACATACTTCCTTCTCCCACTTACTATAAATACTTTCTCCATTCACCTTGCTCTTGAATTATGCAAATAACATCCGAATGGGGATGCCCTATTGACATCACGAGGCCGAGCATAATTCTCACGGTGTGAACTTAACAGAGAACGTAGGAGGAGAGGAATATATCACATATACCTTCTCAACACCTCTACTAAGTATTTTAAGACGGAATGGGTAAAATTACTCAGGCATTATCCGGCTAAGACAATAAGGCCTAAGTCTAGGTAAAACAAACTTTTACCTATGATGTCTAGGTGATAAACACTTTATTACCTCACACCACTCACGCATGCTCATAAAGTCGGGTTAACTTTACTCAAGTACCGGATGGTCCCCATGTAGGAGGTGTTCCGTAAACCGTCAGCTTAAATACCTCCAACCTCGAACAGGATGTCCCCGGGTGAGTTTCTTATAACCTTAGCATTTACAAGATATCGACCTATTCATCTAATGAAACGGAACGATACATTCAACCCTAAGTGAGCATGCCTTTGTCTTTGTTATAGATTTTAAAAGTCTATGCCAATTTTACAACGCTTTGCAAAACTAAGACTTACTACAACAAACTTCTACATGCTTCTCAAACATGCATCACTAAGGCACGACAAGTTGAATATTTAATTTCATAATTAATATAACAATTATATCGATTATGTTTTTAAATATACAACTCCTAATTCATAAATTAATATAACACTTATATCAATTCTCATGAATTAAGCATGCATCCTATACGTTATAACACTTATAACAAACAAAATGCATCTAATGTTGGATTTTTAATTTCATAATTAATATAACACTTATATCAATTATTCTATTAAGCAAACAACATCTAATTCATGAATTAATATAACTCTTATATTAATACTCATGAATAAACATGCATCCTATACATTATAACACTTATAATATACCATGTGCATAAAATTAGGACAACCTATGTTGTACATTCAATTTCATAATTAATATAACAATTATATCAATTATTCTATTGAACTAACAACAACTAATTCATGAATTAATATAACTTTTATATCAAAAATCATGAATTGCCAAATATGCATACGTATATTATAACACTTATAACATATTTTCAATGCATGAAGCATGCTTCCTACGGTGGGATTTTAAATCTATATGGCATACGTTATGCACATACAAACATGGAATTTAATTAAAACATACATTTGCAATGCATAATTAATTAAACACACTAAAGTGGATCGATTTTGGCATTTAGCAAGCAATAACTAATTTATTACAAGCTTGATCAACAAGCTACGCCTTAAGCGGACTTCGAACTCTTCGCACCGCCTTTGACCAACTTGCTTCCTCCGAACGCTTCGGCCAAAATTTCTTTGAATTTCTCCTTTTATTGCCCAGAACGAGTTTGAACTTACACCGAACATTTCGGCGAGTTCCAAACTCAAAATTCTTTCACAAAGAAACCTATATGGACTCTAATTACTCTAAAATTACAGACTCTTTAGCATGCATTAAAGCCCATACATTCTCGGGCAATTACAAATAATGAAATTCAAAAGAAACTATGCCAAAATCGATATTCACTTTAGAATTCCATTCAGAAACAATTTCTAAATAAAACCCACCATAATTTAAATTGATTGAAATTGAGTGGCCAAAAACGCTCTGATACCAATTGATGGAGCGTTGATGGAACGCAGCGGAAGCGATTTGGATCATAGACACTCTAATTTCATCAATTTAAACAAATGGAAACATGCAAAAGCAATGAAAAAGAGAAATTAGAACACATACCCTTGTAGTTCGTATATCTCCAAATTTTACCGCCAGAAGTTCCTCACGAGCTCACCGAGCCTTCTCACGAAACCTTCGTGGACCACCCACGGTAATCCCGCTATCCTCAGGCCGAGAAACGGAGTAGTGGGACTCCTTTTACAAAAAAAAAGGAAGAAGAAACTCCACTAAAGAAAACAATTTTCTTCAGAAACAGAGAGGAAGAAGACGGAGTAGTGATAGAGAGAGAGAATCAAATTCTCAAAACTCAAATCGTATACCCTGATGAAAATCTCTCAATTGAATCAAAATTCAATTTTTCAACTCAATTCTCTTTTGTTCTCCTCTTCTTCAGCCCATAACATACGTAATATATATATATTGATTCAACATGTGTCTTGCTGCATGCAAGACACATGTGTATATATATATATATATAATTATTATTATTATTAAAAATAATAATAATAATTTTATTTATTAAACATTTTAATAAATAAAATATATATATAATTATTAATTAAACTTTTTAATTAATAAATATTATTTAATTCAATATCAAATATTGATTAAATAATATAACTAAACTCGGTTTTTCAGAAAAAAACCGACTTTTTTCACATGAATCTCATTCATGTTTCAGTCCAATGCCATATTTAAATCATATTTAAATATGTCCATATTTAAATCATATTTAAATATGTCCATATTTAAATCATATTTAAATATGTCTATCCTTCCTCCACAAACCCGAATTTGAACGATTCAAATTCTTTTCTTTTCTTTTATATTGTTTCACGGCTTTATCCGAGCTAGCCAGGAGAACCGTAAGGACCTACAGATCATGAGCTCCAACGATACGAGATTATCCGGTCAAAACTCTTTCAACCGAACTAACCAACATTCGTTAACCCTCGGAGACTCCACTAAAGTCCAAGGGCTGCACTCTCCTCACTGTAGATATATTGTGTCCTGTTGATATAACTATCATCAGTAAGTCGATCCTTCACAGGTTGTTCATAATCACAACGGGTCATTTAAACCGTTTAACCCTTGTATTATATCTTGTTCCTTAAGTACCACTGACACCTCTAATGAACAATTGATTTGTGGTCCAACCATCAAATCAGATTCCTCCCTGATCAGGAGAGGATGGGCCCATTGTTCAAGACCTGGAGTCAGCACTTAAGGGAACAACCTCTCTACTAACCCTTAAAGCGGGTAGGAGTGAATTCCAATCTTGCTACAACTATATCCCCAGCCACTTATTCAATCTTATCCCCAAGATGGTAGGCTTATTGAGTCGGCGATCTGGCCACTCTCACCCGTACAAATCAAAGGATAAGGTTGAATAAACAGGAGTTCATAGTAAGCTCAGGATTGAGATCGAGTTACCTAAGTCATCATATGAAAAAATCGGTCTTTACAGTAAACGGTGTTATAAAGAAAGAGCGATTTTATTTCTTGGTTCGGTCTTGTGCAAACTGATTGCACAGGACGCCCTCACTCACATGTCTCTACATGAAACGATTCGAATCACATCGTTTTGTACTATACAAAGTGAGCCGCGTCCAATAGTGTCCCCAGGATAAGGTACCCAGCCTTATCCCTATACTATAGACCATTTTGGCTGTCTACTTGAACTTGATTCACATTCATGCCACACATGAAGTTCAAGTACTCACATTATCGCCATGGGTGTTAGTTATTGGTATAGGTTAATACAAACACAATTCACTAAAATTCAATAACAACTTTATTGAAATATAATATATACATTCATTCTGTTTACAAACTACGAGTTTTAGGACATAAAACCCTACAAATATGTGGGCTGGGAAGACTCGAAACCCTAAACCTCTAACGTCTTAGTCAAGTGTATCATGTACATGTTTTAAGCTATGTGAGTTATGTTCATCTTGACATAGTATATATCATTTTGAAGAATCCGAAATTGTTTATTTGTACAATTTTGAAACTATGATTTTTCTTTTTCTTAAGATTTGATTGAATAATTTTAAATAATGTAATAATAAATTATAAAAATACAACTACAAGAGTTTTAGACTCGATGTCATCCAAATTAAACAAAAAAATTATCACGAAGAAATGTTAAAATTTTGATTGATACAATTATTAGTTTAAGAATGTTAATTCATAAGACCTACAAAATTTAGGGATCTAAATTGATTGTTTAAATTTTGTGTTTCGTTTTTTTAAAAGTTAAAGCTTTGAGATAGGTTAAAGCTTTGAATCTTTCACTTGTTTTACGTTTTTCACCTTTCATTCGTTTTTTTTTCAGAAGTATTTAATTAATGTGAGAATTAAATTTATGATCTCTTAGTCAAAAGTACAATTTTATGTCAATTGAGATAGGTTGGTTTTTTACACTAACAATATTTGATAGCCTCTTATCTTATCTTATATTTAATTGTCTTCTTTCGTTTTATTAAAAATTAAAAAAAAAAATTGTAAATAAAACTCAAAACTCTTCCTATAATAAATTTATCTACCGTTTTTACAAATTTCTGTACAATAAATTTATTTTAACCACTTAAATCATCATTCATCCTATCATTAAAGTGAAAGTGGAAGCCATCCAAAATAGTGTAGGAGTGGAGAATGTAAAGAGTCTATACTTCATTCATATTTCTCCACATTTAATTGAATCTATTACAAAAGCACAATAATAATTAAATAAGAAATGCAAAAGAAAAAAATTATAAAAAAAAATACAAGGAATTTAAATGAGTTGCGATTACAACCCATGACTTGCAAAATAAAATTTATTATTGATGGTTGATTTTTTTTTTTTTTTTTTTTCTGAAAAAGATGGTTGAATTGAATGTTACACAATTATTATTTGATATTTAGTATTCAATTTAATAATTTAATCAAATGTGAAATTAATTGCATTGCCCTGCACGGTTTATAACTGAAAGGTTTTGTTTTTTTATGAAAAATTGTAGTAAATGTCACTTTAAAATTTAAATTTTATAGATATAGCATCTTTTGAAAAATTTATTTTCCTATTACCCTTATTTAATTGACTTGGTTTATCAGGATTTTACATTCTAAATTATTCATTTTTACACTCGCAACGGGTATTTTGGGTCGGCGCTGAGGTAAACAAAGGCTCTTCGTCTTGTCCTGTAAATTTTTGTCATCATTATAATGAATCGGTTTCATTTGAGGAACGAGTAGATATTAATGGCTAGTGAAGAAATTCACGTGTTTATGACTGTATTTTGAGGATCTGGATCATCAAGGTCACATAGTTGGGCCTGATGATCTACAAATCGTGATGTTGTAGCTAGAATTGATTTAATGCTTGGGAAGCTGATTTCTGGCTTGAAAAAAAATAGGGTTTTCGAGGATGTTCATATAATCTGGGTGATCGATCATGGAATGGTTGGAACTTGGGATAAGTAACTAATTTTTCTCGAGGATTTAGCTCCATGGATTTCGATTCCGGAGAGTTGGATTCAATCAAGAACTCCTCTTCTTGCAATTGGTCCCCCTCCTAATGTAATAATAGGTTTACGAGTGACAATTTAAATGGCTCTAAAGAGAGGGAGAGAAAATAAAAATATATATACCATTCTATTAATAAGCTATCACTCATACCATTCTATCCGCGATAGTATTTTATCATAGCATTCTATCACCGATAGTTTCAATAAACTATCAGTGATATCATTCTATCGCAGCGATAGTATTCTATCCCTAATAGTACTCTTTCAATTTTAATAGACTGATTATGACTTTAAAATAATGAATTAAATTGAATTGGAGCAATGTAATAAATATTAAATCTATGTAAATTCCATTTAGAAAAAAATAATAATATATGACATAATAGCTTCTCTTTTTACTTTCTCTCGTTATCAAGGATTCGTATCTTTCACTGAATATAGTTACGAAAGAGACCTATATTATCTTCGTACACAGTAGATAAAGGAATAAAAAAAAGAGTAAAACTTGCTTTCCGGCTGGGCTAGCATCTTTGGCAGCCCAGCTAGGTGACACATTGTGAGTGGATAAATATTTATATCATTTGTTTTTTAAAAATCCTCCATAATTTTCTAACGTCGTTACTCTACTTTGATTTTTTTTTCACTTTCTCTCTCCTCTCACCTCCTCCTTCCTCTTTTGAAGGCTCTTCCCCTCCCGTCCTTCAACCCCTACTCATCGATTTCCATCTTTCTTCTTCTTCATTTCTCCCAAGGACACTAAAATTAAATTTAAAAAATAAAAAAGGAAAATCTGTTTTTTACTCCCTAAAAAAAAGTCTCAAATTGAAATTTGTATCCACCTACAGCTTCCATTACAATCCACACACATCACAAATCTCACGTCGGAATCCTAATCGAATAAAACCTCTAATTTTTCCTTTCCTCCAATTTCAAATCGTCGGAGGAGGGGAAGACAATGTGGGTTGATACAAATTTCAATTTGAGGTCTTTTTTAGGGAGTAAAAAAACAGATTTTCCTTCTAAGGAGGGTTGAAAGACCCGAGAGAAAAGGGAACCACGTTGAAGAGGAAGGAGAATGTGAGAGGAAAGAGAGAACATGAGAAAAAAAATATGTGGGAGGAGAGAGAGAACATGAGCAAAAAAAAAATCTAGATAACGACGTTAGAAAATTAGGGAAGATTTTTTTTAAAAACAATGATATAACTATTTATCCACTCACAATGTACCACATGGCTGGGCTGCAAAAGATGTTTGTAGTCCAGCCTGCAAGTTTTACTCATAAAAAGATAAGGGGAAATCAGAAGAATGTCTGCCATAAATAACGTTTAATGAAAAATGTTTAAATTCGTGTTTTCTTTCCAAGTATGTCTAGAGATTTTTTAGGAGCAAATTGGTTTCCTATTATACCCTTTTAAGATTTCGTATTTTAAAAATTATTAGTTTTGAAGTTAGTTTATTTTATTTTAAAATTTAATTAGTTTTAAGAGTTTATTTGGTGAGGTGGATATTTTCCGTAAAAAGAAATCGAATTTGTTTTTTTCCCGTTAAGTAATTTCTGGCGTATGTCTATGGGTTTCTCTGAGTAGAGTCGTCGCACACACCATCTGTCAGGGTATACGTTTGGGCACACCCGTGGAGATATACTTCGAGTGGGGCCGCGCACACACACCTCTGGTAGAGGTATATATATGGACACACCACAAAGACATTCTTCAACCCGTGTAATCCCGATGTAATTGTAATTGTATTTGAAATCTAATTTGAGTGAATTAGATTCATGCGGTCTCATATAAGATAATTAAATTTGTGAATTTGGAAGAGAATTTTAAAGTCTCAAATTAATTTGGAGTTTTATTTAAAGTTCAAAAATTAGTTTGAAATCTAATTTGAGTGAATTAAATTCAAGCGGTCTCATATAAAATAATTAAATTTGTAAATTTGGAAGAGAATTTTAAAGTCTCAAAATAATTTGGAGTTTTATTTAAACTTAAAAAATTAGACGTGGAGATATACTTCGAGTGGGGCCGCGCACACACACCCTCTAGAAGGGGTATATATATGGACACACCACAAGGACATTCTTCAACCCGTGTAATCCCAATGTAATTGTAATTGTATTTGAAATCTAATTTGAGTGAATTAGATTTAAGCGGTCTCATATAAGATAATTAAATTTGTGAATTTGGAAAAGAATTTTAATGTCTCAAATTAATTTGGAGTTTTATTTAAAGTTCAAAAATTAGTTTGAAATCTAATTTGAGTGAATTAGATTCCAGCGATCTCATATAAAATAATTAAATTTGTGAATTTGGAAGAGATTTTTAAAGTTTCAAAATAATTTAGAGTTTTATTTAAACTTAAAAAATTAAAAAGAAGAGGAGAAGATATGCCGTTACAAACCTACTTTTTAGGTAATTTGAAAATAAAAGAAATTAGAAATAAAAAAAAAACAAAAAATAACCCTAATTTTGTCTTTCTCTCTCCCTCTTTATCGATGTGCCCATCTCCCTTTGTTTTCAGCCGTCTCCCAACGCCTCCCCTCATCTTCTCAATTCGACAACCTCTCTCTTTATCGATGTGCCCATCTCCCTTTGTTTTCAGCCGTCACCCAACGTCTCCCCTCATCTTCTCAATTCGACAATTGTTATTCTCTAACGACCACACATTTGACCTCAATATTTCGACAAACGCCGACGAGTTCAAGAAATCGGAGCGACGCGATTCCATCTCCTCCGACCAGTGCGTTTTTGGAAAATTGTAACGGCCACACATCACCACGACGTCGGTCTGTTCTATTTATGCTCAGTCGTCGTCGTTCGTTCGATTTTATCCCAACCACCACCATCGTTCACAACTATAGTCTTTCCTCTATCATTATGCTTCACATGGGAATGGACCCACCTCCCAAAGTCCAGTGCACCCAATTTATAGCATGCTGAGACGGTCACAAGGCGCCACACCACTCTGCAACATTCAAAGAAACAAGGGACATGACAGGCAATGACTGTATTCCAAGCCACTAAATCTGGTTTGGACATTTCATCAAACATGTTAAGTGTTGTTTGGATGTCTTTCAACCTGTCATACATATGAATAAGCGTGCCTCTTTATTACTCGGTGTGCCTCTTTCAACCTGCCTCTTTATTACTCTGTGTGCAGTCATGCTTTATTACTCTGTGTGCAGTCATGCACACACCTGTAGTGATGAATTTTTCGTTGGCTGTATCACTTCCTCAAGGTATACATATTTTTTCCCCCAGTTTCGTGTGTGTTCATCAGGTATACATATTTTTTTCCCCAGTTTCGTGTGTGTTCATCACGTATACATACACTGTCCACAAGTATACATACTCGGTCCCCCAGATTTTTGTATGTCCTCCAAATTTGTACATTTATATTTATTGGTGAGGGTTTAGAATAAGTCACGTACCGGGTCCGTGTTGCAGGCTTTTCCCCATTCAGCTCCTATGCTCACTGTAAATGGTTGACCGACCATTTGTCTTCCCTTTATTACTCTGTGTGAATGCATGTGCCTTCCATTTTTTTTACCAGTGTGCCGACATGCACACACCGCCACGGATGGATTCGTTGTTCATGTATATAGACTCATTTCTTAATTATTTGGGGAAGGAGGTAGAACCATGTAACTCTCATGGGATAAGTGTAAATTCAGTTTTATTATTTTTAACGTCTCTGTTAAATTCACGTCCAAAACTCCTTTCTCTCTCCTCCCAACATTTTATATTTTTAAGTCTAATTTTTTTCATTCTCAAAATTAGGAGAAAGTGTGGAAGGGTAGGCTTGTCCATTGGTTTGTAAATTGCCTTACTAAATATAGGATTTAGACATAATTCAAAAGAAAAAAGTGGTTAGACATTTTTCATGTTGGCTTCCTTTGTTGTAGACATTCTTCTGGTTTCCCCAAAAGATAACGTGTCTTCCCGAGGCAAAGTAAAAAAACAGGCCCGAAATGAAAGCCATAGTCGATTTCTTGAATTTGATTCACGAAATTGCTCACCCACATATAATAGGTGGAAGCGGATTGGTTGGAGGTAATTTGACCGAAGTCAAATTTGTTAAAAAGAAGGTTTTTCACGGTTCCTTTTATCATAAGCTCAATTTTATAAATTCCAACTTTTGTTGGAAGATGTATATAGTTGTGGGAGGATTTTAGCTCATGGAGTCATATTTGACTCACACTCCTGCTCTCCAAAATTGAAGGTTATCAAATCTGTTTGAGTCACATATGTGACAGCACCTCGACAATCAACAATCGTTACTATCGCAGATGTGTAGCGACTTACCAGCGTTGTCCCATGTGCTCAGTCGGACGAACAATGTCAGTCTCCTCATCATCATAAGAAGGGCGATCGATCCCAACTGACACGTGCACCTCATACGCCAACTCACCTACTATATAAGGAAGCATCATCCTTCTATTTATCGAGGTAAGTCAGATTCTTCATTTCATCTACTCTAACCAACCTACTCATCGGCTTACCTCAACTCTCTCACTAGTGTTTGACCAAACCCCACACCGGTGTAAGTTTAACCTTTATTTCTTTTCTACAGGTCCCATCAGAGCGTTGTTGGCCGAAAATTTCGACCTGAGAGGCAGAGTCGGATTCTTACGCCAACACAATACGCCAACACATATGATAGGACTTTTGTCTCCATGATAGTTGAAAACTACAAATTTTTATTTTGTGTTTTTATTTCCATCATTTAGATCTTCTTTGAGTCTCTCCCATAAATGTCCTGGAAAGACTTGAAGCTCGCTTTTGTTAGTGTTGTTTCTTTCTTTTGCCAAATTTTTATTTGATATTACAATGTGAGTTTCAGCCTTTATCTTGATATCTATCTTCTATATGCTTACTTTCCTTTACTCTTGAAGTGTGATATTTTCTAAATTGTTAATTTGATAAATGTATGTTATTTCATGTTCATAAAATGATTATTTGACGACATAATTTATAAATATTTGAGGAATCGATTTTCTAATTTTTCTAACTTGATAGTCGATTGATTGGAAGTTGGAGATGGATTCCAATATATTTTCTTAAATTTGTATCATGTTTGTATATTATTGTATTGGCTTACTTATTCATTTTTTCTCTCTCTCCTCATCTTCCATTGATTTTTCCTCCTCCTTCTTCCATAAATCAAATTACAGAATTTATGGCTTATTTCTTCCTACATTTTGGCAGACTCCTCCTTTGATTTCAACAAATTTCCTTCGTCAAACGCCCGTTCTTTCGGTAAGATTTCAGCATTCGTAGAATGAAGAGATGAAGAAGCCGAAACGAAGAATCCTTCCGTAAGTAAAATGGGTTCGTAGAATGAAGCCCCGAGATTCTCCGACCCACCTTCAATGGCAACCCATATTCTGCTTAACCACCAAATTGAAGCTTAATTTTAATTGAGAACTGAGAGAAATGAAGTGGAAATTTGTAGAGTTTTTATTTTCATGCTTCTTTTATATCAACATCTTTTTTTCCTATTATTTATGAGTTTAGTGTTGGGGTAAATCGATACAAATATAATCAATCCAAATTCTATACTAGATTCAGACAATATATATTTTATCTCAAACAACCCAGATCAGTTATTGGTTCCAAATATAAAGCGGAATAAACAATTTGGAAACCAATGCTTAGAAGAATAGATAAACCAACCTAAAACTTCTAAGCAATAAGAACGATAATAAATCAAGTTCAAGGAAAGAGAGATTTACACCGGATTTATACTGGTTCACCCAGTGTGGGCTACGTCCAGTTCTCTGCTACCGATGCAGGTTCCACTATAACGTTGGGAGAAAGTTACAAGAATTTAGAAACGCTCAAGAGTGATTTCTCTCACTTTTCTCTCAAAGAAAAATTGCTCACGAATCACTCTAACAATAGCTCTTAAATTCTTCAATGAAAAAAACCTCCGACAATAACACTCAAGAAAAAGGAACCACGGCTGTCTGTTCTTCTTCAAAGCAAATAAACTCCACAGCCTCCCTCTGCCTCTGTTTCTTTTATTGTCCTTTAATTAAGTACCCAACTTCCTAATTTTATAATAAAATTTCACCGCCATTGTCTTGTTATCCTTTTATAAAAATTAAGTGCACCACCTTTTTAACCAATTAGACTAAAGCATGCTTAGTTAAGTGCACCTCATTTTTAACCAATAACATTGATTAGTTTAGTTGGGCCAACATCATGGGCTTTTTTTGGGCTTCATTATTTTCCTAACAATATCCCACTTCAAGACAAAATAAGCAACATGTCTCCCGTGCAACGGTAGCGACTCTTCTTTACTCATGTCGAAGTCCAACGGAAGTTGCGCACAACTTCAGTTTGTCAACAGGAACGGTCTTGGCAAACATATCGGCTGGATTCTGACTTCCTGGAATCTTTTCAAGCACCAGCGCTCCATCTTCCAAGATTGATCTGATAAAATGGTATCTCACGTGTATGTGTTTCGTTCTCGAATGAAACACTGGATTCTTTGCTAAATGAATAGCACTCTGACTGTCGCAATGCAAAGTCCCCGTTCCCAATCTTAAGCCAAGTTCTTCTAAGAAGGACTGAAGCCATATCATCTCCTTACTAGCTTCAGTAACTGCAACATACTCGGCCTCTGTAGTAGAAAGAGCTACTATCTTCTGCAGTCTAGATCCCCAACTAATAGCAGTATTACCCAAAGTAAAAACATACATGGTAGTACTTTTCCTGCCATCTGTATCACCTGCCATATCTGCATCCACATAACCCTGCAGTTTAAAATCTGACCTTTTAAAATGCAGAGCATAATCAATTGTCCCTCTCAAATATCTGAAAATCCATTTAACAGCCTCCCAGTGCTGCTTCCCTGGATTACACATATACCTGCTAACAACTCCCACTGCTTGTGCAATGTCCGGTCTTGTGCAAACCATGGCGTACATCAGGCTACCTATAGCTGAAGCATATGGCACTCTAGCCATATGATCTATTTCCTGCTCAGTAGAGGGTGAGTGCTCCTTAGATAATTTAAAATGACAAGCTAAAGGAGTACTCACTGATTTTGCATCTTCCATGTGAAATCTGGTCAACACCTTTTTCACATACGCTTCCTGTGACAATGTCAATGTACCATCTTTCCTCTCAATCCTCATTCCTAAGATTTGTTTGGCAGCTCCCAAATCTTTCATATCAAATTCTTTAGATAATTCAGCCTTTATCTTTAGAATTTCCTGTTTGTTTGCACCTGCTATCAACATGTCATCAACATATAGCAGTAAGATAATATATGAGTTACCATGAGATTTTACGTAGCAACAATGATCTCCCTGACATCTCTGGAATCCACTGTTGCATATAAAGTTATCAAACTTCTTATACCACACTATCTGGGAGCCTGTTTGAGACCATACAGGCTTCTCGGAAGTTTGCACACCATTTTCTCTTGCCCCTGTACTATGAAACCCTGTGGCTGTTTCATGTAAATTTCTTCCTCCAAATCACCATGAAGAAAAGCTGTCTTTACATCCATCTGTTCTAGGAACAGATCCTCTTCTGCCACTATTGATAATACAGTTCTAATAGTAGTTAGTTTAACTACCGGAGAAAATATCTCATTGAAGTCAATACCTTCCTTCTGTTGAAAGCCCTTGACTACAAGCCTTGCTTTATATCTTTTGCTACCATCAGGCTCTTGCTTTATTCTGTAAAGCCATTTGTTCTGCAAAGCTTTCTTACCTCTTGGTAACTCTTCCAGTTGCCATGCCTGATTCGTCATAAGAGAATCCATCTCATCCTTCATGGCCAACTCCCACTTGACAGAATCTTCCAGTTGAACCACCTCATCATAACATTCAGGTTCACCTCTGTCAGTCATTAATATATAATTCAAAGTAGGGGAATACCTATGTGGTGGTCTGATAGTCCTGCTGGACCTCCTAACTGTTGGAGGTGGCGTCCTCTGAACTTCATCAGGTTCCACAGTCGGTTCGTTAGATTCCATAACCGGTTCCTCAAATTCAACATTCGGTTCTTCAGGAGTAGTTGTATTTTGATCTTCAACTCTGGTTGTTCTGGTCTCAACCTCAGGAAGACTTATAAACTGAGTCTTCTCTTCTGACTCAGACTTTTCTGAATCAACTGTTGTTCTGTCTTTATACATAACTTCTTCATAGAAAATCACATTCTTGCTTCTGACTATCTTCCTGTTTTGGTCATCCCAAAACCTATAGCCAATCTCAGCACCGCCATATCCAATAAAATAACATTTCTTGGATTTAGCATCTAATTTACTCATGTTTGCAGCATCAATATGAAGGTAAGACACACAGCCAAAAACCTTTAGATGAGAAAGGTTTACCTATTTACAGCTCCAGACTTCTTCAGGCAACTTGAAGTCTAGTGATATGGTCGGGCTCCTATTGATCAGATAGGTCGCCGTGCCAATTGCCTCTGCCCAGAACATCTTCGGCAATCCTGAATGTAATCTCATGCTCCTGGCACGCTCATTCAATGTCCTGTTCATTCTTTCTGCGACACCATTCTGCTGCGGTGTCCCTGGGATAGTCTTTACCATCACAATCCCGTTGTCTGCACAAAATCTTTTGAACTTCCCATCAACATATTCACCGCCGTTGTCAGACCTCAAGCTATTAACTTTCAGACATGTCTCATTCTCAACCATAGCCTTCCAAGTTTGGAAAACAGAAAATACATCAGATTTATGTTTGAGAAAGTAAGTCCATACCTTTCTGCTTGAGTCATCTATGAAGGTCACATAATATCTGGAACCACCAAGGGAAGAAACTTCAGCAGGCCCCCACACATCAGTGTGAACTAACTTCAACTTTGTAGGTTTTCTCGTTGGTCCTGTCTTTGAGAAGCTGACACGCTTCTGCTTCCCAAAGATACAACTCTCACACAGCTTGTGTTCAACTGCCTTTAATCCTTGTAACTTCCCTGCAGAGTGAAGAATTTGCATACCTTTTTCACTCATGTGTCCCAATCTGTTGTGCCATAAACCTGTCTGACTCGAATGATCTACAACAGCCACCATGTCCTTGTCATTGCTGTTGACATATAAAGTCCCTGACTTGCTTCCTCGAGCGACTAGCATTGCACCCTTTGTAACCTTCCAGTTTCCTTGACGAAAGGATACTTCACATCCTTCGTTGTCTAACTGCCCTACAGAAATCAAGTTCTTCACCATATTTTGAATGTGACGTACCTGGCGAATTTTCCAGACTGAACCATTCGCCATTTTCAAATTCACGTCACCGGTTCCAATGATGTCTAAAGGCTCTCCATCAGCAAGATACACCTTTCCCTGATTTCCTGCAACATAATTTTCAAGAATGTCACGGTTCCCTGTAGTATGGAATGACGCACCTGAATCTATCACCCATGTCTCATGAGCACTTTCCACTGCAAGAACCAGAGCATCGTCGTGTATCTCTTCTTCAACAACATTTGCACTGGCTTCAGTCCCCTCAGTTCGCTTTGGGGCCTTGCAGTTCCTTTTCAGGTGTCTAGGCTTACCACAATTCCAACATTCAAATTTGTTGTTTCTGGACTTGTTTCTATTGTTTTTCGATTTACCTTGATTGCCAAGACCTCTGTTATAACTTCTCCCCCAGTCCACATTCAACGCTGAACCAGAAGAAGAAGCAACACCTGAGTCCTTTCTGCGAATCTCTTCTGCTATAACAGAATCTCTAACCTGTGAAAGCTGCAATTTCTCTTTTCCACATGAATTAGAAAATGCAGTCTTCATGGTATCCCAACTATCAGGTAATGATCTCAACAACAATATTGCATTCAATTCATCAGTGAATTCTAAATCAACTGCAACTAATTGATTTATCAGCAAATCAAATTGATTTAAATGAGTAATAACAGATGTACCTTCGGCCATCTTCAAATTAAAGAATTTAGTTGTGAGATACAACTTGTTGTTTATAGATGGTTTTTCATACATGTTAGACAGAGCTGACATAAGTCCTGTCGTGGTTGTCTCCTTCGCCACACTGCTTTGCACATTCTTTGTCAAAGTCAGGCGAACAGTCCCCAACACCTTTCTGTCCAACTTTTTCCATTCTGCTTCCCCCATATCCTCAGGCTTTCCATCCAATGGCAAATCCAATTCCTTGGAATGCAAATAATCCAATATTTGACATTTCCAAAAAGAAAAGTCTGATCCATTAAATATAACCATTTTCCCATTATCTTCTCCTGACATCGTTCTACAACCAATCGCTCTGATACCACTTGTTGGGGTAAATCGATACAAATATAATCAATCCAAATTCTATACTAGATTCAGACAATATATATTTTATCTCAAACAACCCAGATCAGTTATTGGTTCCAAATATAAAGCGGAATAAACAATTTGGAAACCAATGCTTAGAAGAATAGATAAACCAACCTAAAACTTCTAAGCAATAAGAACGATAATAAATCAAGTTCAAGGAAAGAGAGATTTACACCGGATTTATACTGGTTCACCCAGTGTGGGCTACGTCCAGTTCTCTGCTACCGATGCAGGTTCCACTATAACGTTGGGAGAAAGTTACAAGAATTTAGAAACGCTCAAAAGTGATTTCTCTCACTTTTCTCTCAAGGAAAAATTGCTCACGAATCACTCTAACAATAGCTCTTAAATTCTTCAATGAAAAAAACCTCCGACAATAACACTCAAGAAAAAGGAACCACGGCTGTCTGTTCTTCTTCAAAGCAAATAAACTCCACAGCCTCCCTCTCCCTCTGTTTCTTTTATTGTCCTTTAATTAAGTACCCAACTTCCTAATTTTATAAGAAAATTTCACCGCCATTGTCTTGTTATCCTTTTATAAAAATTAAGTGCACCACCTTTTTAACCAATTAGACTAAAGCATGCTTAGTTAAGTGCACCTCATTTTTAACCAATAGCATTGATTAGTTTAGTTGGGCCAACATCATGGGCTTTTTTTGGGCTTCATTATTTTCCTAACATTTAGGAGATTTTGGAGATTCTAAATGTGATTTCAAAAAATAAATGCTTCAAATTTAAATTTATAGATCTTCTAAGATGTTATGTTCTAAACTAGTGCACAAATATAAATTCATACTACTCCAAGGTTTGGTTTCAAATTACAAGAGTCCGGAATGGAGTGGTTTCAAAAAAATAAAAAATCTAATTTTTATTTCTTTAATTTCATCTAACTATGACTAAATTTGTCAAAGATACATCAAATAAAATAAAATGCAAAAATCACATTCTTGAAATTTAATGGAAGAAATCCTTAATAATGAAAATATGAAAAATTATAGAAAAAATTGTAAAAAAAAAAAAGAAAAAAAAAACTAAAATAAATTGTCATAGCTTAGATAGAATTGCGAGTTTAAACGAGTGGAGGCGGATGGTAAGATTATGTGTTTGCGGATGGTAAGACTATGTGTTTGACACATGTGTCCGATAAGACTATACTTTGTGTTGTTATCATTTTTTTTATTTAAAGAAGTTTGTAAAATATACCCACATTTTTAAATCTCAATTTTGGAATGATGAGACCTAACAAAAATGGATATATATATATAAAATAAAATAAATCATTCCTATAATCAAAATCACTTTTTTTTTTATGGTGGTTTAATATAGATTCCTAAGGAGTTTGACCAAAGAATTGGGAGTTGAAGTTGTTTAGTTTAGGGAGTTCGAAAGTAGGTGCGTTTGGGGCAAAGAGTTGTGTTTAATCTGAATTTCTAAAGTCTGTGGTGTGTTTGGGGTTTAGGGTTTACTAAACTCATTCCTATAATTTATTGCAAGAAGTTCTTAATAATAAAATCTTGAAAGTTGATAGAAAAAAATTTGTACATAAAAACCGCTAAAATAAATTCAGACTTCAGAATTCCAGGTTCAACAACTCCCTGTCCCAAACACACTACAAACTTCCACAAACTTCAGAACTACAGACTAAACTCTTTGCCCCAAACACACATACTTCAGAATTTACCAGACTAAACAACTTCAACTCTCCAAGGGTCTAAACCACCCTAAAAAAAAGTGATTTTGATTTTTTTTTTCAATGTTGGTTTTCCTAAAATTTAGTATGATATGAATCTAGAAATATTGATGAGGACATAGTGAACACTATACATTCGAAGTTACACATACACACAAATTCCGAAATTTGAACAAAATCACAGAAATTTGTTGGGAGTGCGACCAAAGTCCCACATCGGTTAGGAAAGAGGAAGATCATGGGTATATAAGGAAGGATAGCATTCTCCATTGATATGAGGCCTTTTGGGGTGAGGCCTTTTGGGTGACCAAAAGCAAAGTCAGAAGTGGACAATTTCATATCATTGTGGAGTAAACCTTATTCGAATTCAAGTAATCATGCCAGATGAAGAAATGAACATATCATTGGTAAGACATATCATTGGTAAGTAAACCTTATTCGAATTCAAGTAAACACGCCAAATGAAGAAATGAACATATCATTGTGGAGTAAACCTTCACGCCAGATGAAGAAATGAAGGGGTTTAGACTCGCGAATTCCCCTCCTATCAGGAAATTACCAATTAGAAAACTAGAAATGAAGGGGTTTAGACTCGCGAATTCCCCTCCTATCAGGAAATTACCAATTAGAAAACTAGTTAGTATTTAGTTAGTGACTAAATACTAACTAAACTCTAACTAGTTTCCTAATATGGTAAAGAAGAAGAAGAGTTTCCTAATATGGTAAAGAAGAAGAAGAAGAAGAAGAAGAAGAAGAAGAAGAAGAAGAAAAAAAAAAACTGATGACTGTCTGTTGTCGTAAATGAAAAAAAAAAAAAATTGAGTTATGGTGACTCAAACCAGCACAGCAAAAAAAAAATTGAGTTATGGTGACTCAAACCAGCACACATGATCGTGTGTATGAAATGACCATGAATGAAGGGAACACTGAGGCGAAAACCTCTCCTTCGAATGGGAACACTGAGGCGAAAACCTCTCCTTCGAATTACTGAAGTGAACACTGAGGTGGAAATTCTTCGTCCTCTCCTTCAAGAATCATGAGATTTAATCTGCCAGTACCGACCCGCGTTCGGAGGCTCGCAGAGATTGATATTGCGTGGCAAAGCAATGATGCGAAGCCCGCATAAAATTAAAGATGTCATGTTGGCATCAACCTGAAGATTGGAGCACCAACCCGCGTTTGGAGGCTCCTGGAAAATTTAAAGATGCAATGAGCATCGATTTGACGTTTGCAACGCGTTCGGAGGCTGCAATTATTTTTTACCATTATAAGTTGGGCATTTGTGACCATTCATGCTCCAACTTGAGAGAGAATATTAGAGAATTACCATATTAGGAAACTAGTTAGAGTTTAGTTAGTATTTAGTTTCCTATACGCTTTGGGAATTTAAGGTTGTATAAATACATCCTATTCTAATGAGAAAATACAAGACAAAATCAAAGATTATCAAATAAACACAATGTGTTTTAGCATGGGTTTTGTCACTTGCCCTAATTTGAAGTTCAGGTGAGGTTCAAGAGATTGACGTCGACGAAGTCTAACGTGATTGAAGAATTCGAAAACGAAGAGGAACCACTCAGGAGAAAGAGAAACGTAACAAAGAAGAAGAAGCAAATAACTCACAAATAAGATTTTAGAAAAATTAATTTAAAATAAAACTAAAATGATAATTAAATATTCTGGTTTGAGTAAATTGACAGATTTGCAAAAACATATATACAATCAATGTGTTATATTTGCAAAATTAAAAAAAAAAAAAAAAAAAAAAAAAACAGTTATCCATATATGTCATACCAACTCGCATATGGATAAGTTTGAAAAAGAAAATAAGAAAATTTTAGAGTTAAAATTTTTCTAGAGGAAGTGAAATTTAGAGAGAGGGAAAATAAAAGTTTTGGAAACCGAAAACTTTAATTTTGTAGAAAATAATTATCATTTTCGTCTCTCAATTTTTAATATAGTTTTTATTTGTTCCTTACATTTCAAAATTTATATTTTTATCTCTAAATTTTAAGTTTAGTTTTCATTTAGTCCTTAAATTTCAAAATGTTTCATTTTTGTTCCTAAATTTTTATTTAAGTTTCCATTTGGTCTTAAATTTCAAATTTTACATTTTTACCCCTAACTTTTATCAATGTTCACTTTTGGTCACTGGTGTAATTTATAAACTATTCATACATATGCACACTGATTTCACAAAAAATGAGGATATATGTAACCACACATACTCATTTTTAAACTTACCTATATGTAATTGTAGATGTAATTACAAATACATATCCACATTGAAAATTATTTAGGGCATCTAATATGAAACTCTACTGAATTTGATCAAGAGCTCCTTGGTTATAGGAACCTTTGAATCACAAACACTAAAACTTCTTAGTCAATGCGGTTTCACCCCAAGATAAAGAGAATAATAGAAATACATTTAGATCGAATATCGAAGGATGAGAAACTTGTCCCTAACCTTGAACCGAAACATTCCACTATTAAATTTATCAAGTCTAATAGAATGTTTCTAAAACATGCAAGTCAAACAAGAAATGCAAAGGTAACAAATAACTCTTGGTGGTAGAAATACTTGAATGAAATTTTTCAATTCAAATATCAAAGTTGTGTTCTACATTAAAGAAGGCTAATTTTTTTTCATAAACAAGAAAATCAGTCAAGACACTCATTAACTCCCTAACATAAATGTTAATATGAAAAGTCATCTTGAAATACAAAAATGTGCCTTGATAATCTAAAAGTCACCTTGAAATACAAAAATGTGTTTTGATATTCTAAAAAGCATCTTGAAAAAGTAAAATATATTTAGAAATATGAAAAGGTAGGTATGGTTTTGTTACACTTTTAATTAGAGTAATATGTGGATATTAAATTTAGTTTAATTATAATACTTTAGTCTTTCAACAAATATTTGGCTTCCATAACTAATATTTGAGTTTGTTTGAATAGAAATTGATTTTTGAGTTACTGACATTAAAATTAAAAATATAGGTAGCTAATTGCAAAGAAGTTGTTGAAGGACCATTTTGATCTGGTTGATGGAGTGCATACATTCCTCATGAACTCTTCATATTCTTGTGATTAAATCTCCATGATTGCTTCACTTCTTCATGACTTTCTTCATTCATTCTGTATTTTCTTTACATTCAAAACTCAAAAACCAGAAGAGAAAATATCAACAAGAATTCTCTGAGAGCAATTAATGGCGGCTTTGTTCACTTCTCCAAATCCCCATTTCTTTAAGATCATTCTCCACCATACTCTCACCCAACGAAAACTCGTAACCACAATCAAACAAATTCACATTCTCTATTTTCTTCTTCATTATTCCTTAATTAATTCCAACTCTTTTCTTCGCAGGATCTTCCCAAGAACTTCGTCAACAACAATGGCGGTTCTCTGTTAGACAACAAGGCCACTCTCAGGCTTCCTGATGGCTCAAAGTGGGAGGTCGAAGTTCAAAAATCGGACGGCAAAATCTGGTTCGTAAGAGGCTGGCCGGAGTTCGTGAAGTTTTACTCTGTCGAAGCTGGTTATTTCGTTGTGTTCCGATTCGAAGGAAATTGCTGCTTTAATGTCCTCATTTTCGACATCAGTTCTACGGAAATCGATTACCCAATTAAGCCGCGGATCCTCCATCGACACCGACACCGGCTGCCGGTTGAAAGCGAAAACGAAGAAGATGAAGAGGAAGAGGAAGACGAAGACGAAGAGGAAGACTCTGTTCAGATCCTGAAAAACGCCGTTTTGAGGAAGAGAAGAAGAGAGAAAGAGGAAGAAGGGGCGTATTGTTCGGTACGAGGGATGAGGAAAAACTTAAAGCATCTATTCGATGAAGAAGAAGAAGATATGGAAATGAATTACTCAGGGAAACAGAGCAATTACAGAGGAGGATCAGGTTCGTCCGCAGAATTTGTATAAAAATTAAATTTCAATTTTAGAACTCTGACGGATTTGAGTTTTCAGGGTATGATTATGGAGAATCGATGAGACCAATGCATCGAGCAAGGACGCCGGCGCAGGCATTGACGGAGAATGAAGAGCGAGTTCTGAGGAGAGCGAGTTGGTTCAAAATCAGGGTGAAGAATCCTTCATTCATGGTGACGATGAGGCCTTCGTACATCCAAACAGGAAATTACCTGGTAAGAAAATGAAGAATAAAATGAAAAAATGAAATGGAATCGCTCTGATTTGATTGGGTTGGATGGCAGAGCTTGCCGAGGAGCTTTGCGGAGAGGTACCTGAAGGAGTCGGTGGATGTGAAGCTGGAGGTGGCGGACGGGAGGATGTGGAGCGTTTGGTGCGGAGTGCGGTGGGCGTTCACACGGCGGAGGACGGAGTTGAAAGGCGGTTGGAAGAGATTCGCAGTGGATAATGAGTTGCAGGAAGGGGACGTTTGTGTATTCGAGTTGATCAACAAAACTACCAAAGTTTATTTCCAAGTCACCATTTTCCGTCTCCCCACTAACTAAAATAAAACTACTTTCTTCTGTTTCTGCTTCAAAATATTAATCTTCTTATTCTTACAACTACTTCTTCCTATATCATTTTTTTTTTACTTCATGTTTATCAAAATTTAAATAAATTACTACAACTGATGCTAGAAAAACACAGTTGCCTAGATCAATATTATATTAGTTCACAACTTTGATTAAACATTTTTTATTATTTGAGATTAATAAGTGAACTTCACATAATTTTATGTCATTGGAAGATATTCCGTCAATTCTATAAACATGGTTTAAATAATTTAAATGGTCATTAAAATCTCATGATAAATTGTGTATTCCTATAATAATATTATTGGATGAGACTATTGATTTTATTCAATGCTTTTAGGGCATGTTTGAGAATGATTTTGGAAGGACCAAAATCACCTTTTCATGCCCACAATCACTTTTATTTCAAGATTGTTATGTTTTGCAAAAGTTAATTAATGATTTTTTAATAATTCAAAGTCACTTTCAGTGATTCTCGGTCAATCACATGTGAGGTGATTTTTAGTGATTTTTTGTGAGTGATTGTGAGAAATTTAGTTTTTAAATGATTATTAATTTAAATTAAAAATACGAAAAATCTTTACATATTTATAAATTTATGTTCTTTTTATACAAATTATATTGTTTGCTTTGTTGGTAGTTGTATCAGGTTGCATTTTCTTAAGCCAAAGTTTGATTCTAAGATAGTGTTTTTTTATCTTTCTAATTTTGCAAAAAAAAATAATTATATATATATATATATATATATATATATATATTTTATATCTTTAGTAATTTATTTTTTAAAAAATCCTTAAACCCAAGTTGGAATGAAAGGATGTTTTTTCAAATTTTCAATATATATATACTTTTTTTAAATTTCATTTTTTTTATTATATATTTTTGTAGTTTTTTTAAACACTATATTTAGGTATTTAATAATTTTATAAATTAATATAAATCTTATATATATCAATACATTTCAAATTATAATTTTAGAAATTTAGTAATTTTAAAATCACTTTTGAAGCAAACCAAACATTAATAATTTAAAATCACTTCTAATCCTATAAAAATCACTTCAATCCAAACATTAAAATAATTATATGAAAATCAATTTTATAAAATCAATAGTAATTAAATCTTTTCTCCTAAAATTAATAACTCAACCATCACTCTCAAACATGCCTCCATTTGAATTTTGAGTATTTGTTACAAGTTTGGACATTGATTTGACATAAAAAATAAAGAGAATAAAAAGATAAAAAAATGTTATAAAGAGAATAAAAAGATAAAAAAATGTTAGTTGAATTTTGATAATTCAATACTCTCGTAGATCTTTATCTTTCCCTATATAACTTCAAAAATAGTAAAATTTGGACGATAATTTTCCAACTGCTCAAAAGATAATGTACTACCCTTTTCATGGATGTACCTTGTCTTTTGACAGACATGTGTTGACGTGGATGCACATACTCTTTTTAGATGCACATGTTTTTTTAAAAAATATGTAGACTTGATTTAAAACAATTATATCTTTATAAATAATTTTCTTTTTGTCATGTTTTTATAAATAGTTTCAAAAATTACAATATTAAAAAAAAGTTGTCCAATTTTTAAATGCTAGAAAATGTGTTTAATCCCTTCAAAAAATCATTTCAAGTAATCTCTTATATTTAGAAAGTTTATTTTTTATTTTTTGCAAAAGTATAATGTGGAAGGAATCAAACTTCTGACTTCTTCTTCATTTATTAGTTGTTTAGTCCACAACTCATAACCACATATGGTATGATATATTCTTTCCTAAGTTTTATTTTTTTATTTTCCTCGAAACATCTCATATTAATAAAAATAATTTATTTTTATTTATAAACTCATAATTTTATTCTTGTCTAGTGTTTAACAATCCTCCATTGAATAAATGAATCACCCAACCCAACCTAGTTATAAGCTTCAAATAATTGTTTGTTTGTTCACTTTAAATTGCGTCGAGAAAAAGCATTTATCATGATTGTGTCTTTTGAAGCTAACTGGCTTTTTTTTCAATACGAATTTTATTGATGTAATTAAGTCAAAATTATGACTTTAATATCAATTGTTAGGAATCACAAACTTCTCCATTATTTCACATAAACTTTCATGATTCGTATCAATGGACATAATTGTTCTTACTTATATACTCATGATTTTTTCCTTGTCTAGCCATTGTCAGATTTTAATTAGGTCACATTCCCAACACGTTGATCATGATTGTGCAAGATGGGACAGTTGATTTATGTTACTCGCCTTTACTACATCAAAATTTAGATTTTTTATTGATAGGTTAATTAGATTTTTATACTTAGGTTTCTTTATTTACCATGTAACTCTTCTATTACAAGATTTGAGTATTACAATATAACACTTTTAACTCTTTTCTACAAAGTTATTTTTATTCTATAAGACCTTATTTATTTAGTATAATTCTTCTAATGAAATATCTTTATTACCTGCCTTTAATATGGTTTAAATATGGTGCTACTCTTATATCTTGTTATTATTATGGTTTATCATAGGGTGATATCGTTTCGTTTTTTTCGATTTTGAGTCCATCCGAAAACTGAACCGACATTCACAGTTTTATGAAATATGGAACCGAATCGATCTCCAATAAGGGTTTAGCTTTTAGTTGGTTCAATCCCAATCAATTCGGTTTTCGATTTTCAAACCTAATAGATTCAATTACCAAAAGTGTGTTTTACACAATATTTTTCTTGAAAAAGAATCATCTATTACTCATACACATTTATTTGCTTAAAACAGACCAAAAATATTGTACTGCCTAGAGACCACGAGGTCCTAGGTTCAATCCTCACCCCAACATGTTAAGTCAAAAAAAAAAAAAAAAAAAAAAAACCAAAAATATTAGTGGCCTAACATTTTGTAGAAAGAGAAAATAGAGGCGGTTCATACTTCACAGTCCAAAACTCCTTATTCTTTTGGGTTCTTGGAATTTGATGAGTATAGAAAACTACATTATCAATTGATGCACTTCAAAATAGACTCAACTGCCATATGAAATCTCATCATTCCTAGCATTTTGCTTTGCTTGTATCGGTTTAGTTTTTAATTCTTAGTCGTGAGTCGATACACATAATGTTAGTTGAGTTATGCTTTGTGGTTGATAATAAGATTATGCTTATTAATTAGTATATATCGCGATGACTCTTCATACTTTATATTAAAAGAAAAGAAAAAACCCGGGTAAAGTCATCCTACACAAGAATATGCAATATGCTTTTTATTAATCAACACACTCCAAACACATTATATATTATATGGTTGAATCATTGGTCAACATGAGTTGACTATAAGCTTCAACCATGAATTACATATATGGCACACTACAAACATAAATGAGGGAAACAAACAAGGAATGAGACCTTACACATTTTTCATTTGCATTATTTATTTACAAAAAAGAAAATGACACCCAAATAAGAATAGGATGCGATTATGGCATCCTTTTCAAATCCATATGAAATTTCTTAAACGACTCTCAACTTTAATTACCTACTCCAACCTGCCCTAACCTTCCTTAACACGTGTCTTACCTGCACAAACCAACCCCAACTCTCAATGCCTACAAAAATATATATATATATATAACTAAATTAATTATAATATGAGGAGAATTCTTAAATTTGGACGACTACTCTTATTTTCTAAAATATTCCTAGAGACTTTAAAATACACTAAGAAACATAATATTTGAAGAAAAATAAAATAAAAAGTTGCGACATTTTTTAAATATTGCTTCAAATAATGATAGTAATCCTTGATGTCATTTTCTTTTTATGCAATTACTTTTAAAAATTGTTATGAATATAATATACAGCATCATTATTATTATTAATAGTTTTTTTACACCATGTACATTTTAGTTTTTATTTTAGGAAGAAAACGCTTCATTGAAACAAAAGAAAATTACCTTGAGTTTGGTAGCATTTGGATTTCAAAGTTTCAAACTCAACAATTATACCTTAAAATTTGGATTTGGTGCTATTTTTTTTTAACCTCCCTCAAATTTTATGACGTGTTTTTAATTCTTAAAATTCTTTTAAATTTTTATTCTTTTTTTTTCTCATCTTCCTCTCTGCTCTTCATTATCCATCTTTCATCTTCTTATTCTTATGATCGGCTTCAACTGTTTATTTTTTTCTTTTTTTTTTTCGTTTCCTGTTCTCTTTTTTCTCTCTCCTCCCTCTCACCTCCATTTTTTTAAAAAAATTAAAAAAAGAAAAAAAAATGAGAATAATTGTGTGTAACAAAGAAAAAAAATACATTTCATTTCTCAAAAAGTTGGATCTATTTTGAAAACCAGCAGCTGTACCCACTGAATTTGGTTAAAAAACCATTTTGCAATTCTCAATTCTTAATACTATTCTAAGAAGGAGAGATCATAAATAGTTATCAAACAAGTTGAGTTATACGTTTGAACACACCTGCAGGGACAGATGGTTGGGGGTTTGTTGGCGTGTTCTTGTCGGTGGCATCCTCCGGTGGGACGACGACGCCGGGCCAGGGGCGGCAAGTGCAGTGATTTCCCTTCTGTACGCCCTTGTAGAGCTCAACAAGGTGGTTGCCGCAGCCCTTCCATGAGTACTTATTACATTGCTGGCACACCACAAGCATACACATATTTTCTTGATATTGGAGTTTGTCAACTCACTAATTTCTCACCAATTTAACAACACAAAAAGCTTTGGAAATATCGTCAATTTTCCAAACCTCTTAATCATGCCAATAACTCAAATGCCCTTATTGCAATTTTTAATTTGTGTTAAAATTGTCAAACACTAGGCGTGGGCATATGGTTTTAGATTAAATTAATGCCCCAACCAATCAAACTTTGTTTTTTTCCTTGGTCCTAGACGAGGTGCTGCTCTATGACACGTGTGAATGCCCAGCAGTTGTGTTTTTTTAGAAAAATGGCACATACAGAACAAAATATTGATATTTAGACTTGGTGTTTTTAGTACAATATTTAGACTTAGTTATTTGAGATGGTTGTAGCGTTTGAAATAATTGTTTTAAAAAAAATCTAAAGTAAACAAGTTGATAAATTTTAGTTTTAAACTTGAAAATGTCGATTGACTTAGAAATTTCGGCCAATCATGAAGTGTCATGTCATCATGCACAAATTGACTATGACATGTGTCCTGAATTAAATTTAGAGACATAAATGGACAACTCTCAACTAATGTCACGTGTCTTCATTACGATCATTTGATCGAGTAAGCTTAGTCGATCAAATTGGGTATAATGATTGGGCTCAAAATCTAAAGGAGTCCACAAAACTATTTGAAAGTTTGTTTGGCCCAAAACTCAAAGGAATTCGGCTCAAAACCAAATGGATCCCAAAGGATTAGGCCCAAAAACAACAAAGCTCAAATCCAAAGGATTAGGCCCAAAGGCCATCGAAGCCTGAGCCCACTAGTGCCCATGGAAGCTCTATAAATAGATAGGTCTTCCTTCATTTGCTGGGTTCAGAAATTTAACTCTCAAACCACAAAAGAGTCTCGAACCTAGAGCACTCAGAAATGAATTCTAAAGATTGAAGATTCTCTGAAGACCATACATGCTCGGAAGATTGAAGACCTCTCTGAAGACATTGAAGATCATAAGACTTTGAAGACCAAGTTGAAAAACTTTGAAGACATTGAAGATCATAAGACTTTAAAGACCAAGTCAGACTTCAAGACTTTGACCAGTTCTCCAAGAAGAAGGTCGACCAGTCAAGGATCGATCATTCTAGAAGATCAACAAGTCCAAGACCAACCCAAACAAATCAACACGCTCAAGAACAAACGCTCCAACTCTCGAGATAAATTTATATTTGAGAGAGAGAATCAAAGAATAAATACTAGAGAGTGTACTCTACTACACTTACATGCAAATCAATACAAATCAATACAAATTAAAGTTCATTTAACTGTATTAAATTTCTTTGTCGAAATCTTGTGTGAAGAATGTCAAAATTGTGTTCCAATTTAAATACAAAAATAGATATATAGGAGAGAAAAATACATGTGAGAGGATACAGGTGAAACTTTGAAATTTTTGTCAGAGAAGCTATCTACTTGATTTTGTGTATAAAGTAATTTAGACAAAATGATTTTAGATAAATTAATAAATAATTAGTTTTACCAAACATGTTGGACGGTTACAAAAGCATGTGCAATCCCAAATTAGCCCTCATAATATATAAGAAATTTATTTTGGTGTTGTAAGGTGGTGAAGGGTCTTTGGTCTCACTTCTTTAATTCTAACTTTGTTGCTACGTTGTGTTGTAGGAGTAATTGGTCGGCCCTTGACCGTTTTGCTTGGTTCCTGAAGTACGAGAAGGCGAATAAGTTGGAGACTTTACCGGTGGTGTTGTGGCGCATTTGGGAAGGGAGGAATCGACGAGTCTTCATTGGCTTGGTCGTGTCGGCTGAAGTGTACTGAAGGAGCTAGTTGTCGACGATCTTCAGCAATTCGATTTAGAGTTGGACAGGGGTAGCAGGAAATGTTTGGCACAAGAGCTGCTTGTGGTCGAGAGTCTGTTGTGGCGACCTCCTGGGCCTCCCTGCTGGTCCCTGGCATGCAATGCGGTGTAGATGGAGGGTGATGGTAGAGGAGGGTTGGGGTGGGTGCTTCGCGATCATGAGGGGACATCATGCGTGCAGGGGTAAAGTCCTTGCTGGTAGGTACATTGCATAGTTATTGGAGATGATGGCGATTGAGGCGGGGATTGAGACAGATTGAGGCATTAGATCTCCTACGGGTGCTCATCCAATCTGATTGCCTCGAGGTGATTCGTTTGTTGAATGGGGAAGCGGAGAATCTTACGATGATAAAATCAGTGACGGGAGATGTGCTTCGGTTGGCGTCGACCTTGCCGATTAGGGGTTTTTAACACATTAGGCGACCTAAGAACAAGGTGGCTGATGCAATTGCACGTTGGGTTATGACTGAAGACGTCATTCAGGAGTGGTGGGATGATTTTCCACTGTGGCTACTAGCGCTTGTCGAACGAGATGAGCCTTCTATTTAATTGTTAATGTTTTTATTGTTATGGTTTGGGTAATATCTTGTATCTTTCTTCTCGAAATATATATATATATATATATATATATATATATATATAATTTTTAAAAAAATAAAAAATTATTATTGATATGAGAGCCCAGAGTTACCTAGCCTAACAACTTCTTTTTTTTTTTTTTTTTTTTTTTTTGGTATGTAGACCCCTAACACACAAGCACTAAATGAATTAGTTTAGGTCAAATACGTACCTATAAATGGGAACATAAGCCTTATAAATGGGAAACGTACTTCACGTTTAATGATCAATCAACCCATTTAATACTTTTAAGACTTGTAAAATTTACTTATTATGTAAAAATTATAGGTTATGAGTGTCTTGAACAAGCCAAAGCGAGCATGGCTCAGCGGGCATATGTATGTGTTGACGGCCACGAGGTCTGTGGTTCGAATCCCCCCACCCCCAATGTACTCAAAAAAAAAAAAAAAAAAAGAGTGTCTTGAACAATATCTAGTTAACATATGAAAGGATCATATCAAATAAATAAGTTAAAGTATCTATATAGTATATATGGATCGACTACAATAAGTATCATATACGATAGTGTTAAAAAAATGTTATTGTAGACTTTCGATAGCGTTTTTGAAAAAGTCAGATAAGCTAAAGGTTGTATACCGTATCCTGATAACACTATTGATACGACTCACTTTGAAATAATTACAAATGATTTAATTCAAATCATTCCTGTGGAGACGCATGTGAATATCATATACAATGAGTTTGTATAAAATTGCATCACGAAATATTTAGGGTATGTTTGGTAGGCAATTTGAATTTTATTTATGTTTTCAGATTCACTAAATTCAACGAATATACGTTTGGTATGCAATCTAGATTCTGTTTTAAAAAATGGTTTTCGAATTCTGTAATCCAAACCGTGTAAATTCTGAAAACAACATTTTTTTTGTTTTTTTGTGTATCCTACTTTTGAATTTAAAATTTAAAAATGCGGATTATATTTTAAAGGATAAACACTTAAATAAATATATTATTTCATGTTATAAACTCAATTCATCTAGGTTAAATTTAAATATGTATAATATAATATATTATAAATTATATGATATTGTAAAATACTAATTATACAAAATTTATAACATAAAATATATTCATAAACTAATTAATAATAGTTTATATTCAACATAATATTTAGGTTGTAATAACTACTAGTTTTATGGTTTATAAAAATCTTATCAAATACATTTTGAAAATTAGTTAAATTGAGATCAAATTTCTAAATCTCCTACCAAACACAAATCTGAAAACATGAAATACAACTCTATTTTTATTGAATCCCTTGTTTTCAGATCACCAACTAAACATGCTCTTAATCTCTCTTTATATATCCGTTAATTAAGAAGATAAATATTTTACAGGATTGTTCATATGTGACTTGATCTTAATCTTGAATGAGTTATGAACTTCTACCTGTGAGGCATGTTCATTGATTTTCATGGGTGAGAATGGTTTTAATAACCAATTCAATAAGGCATAAGTCTATCATTTTGGGAACTTTGTCAAATAGGGAGCTAGAACCATAAATTTCACAAAAGAAAATTCACTCCTTGGCTTGAACAAGGGGTCTCACCTTCTCACTGGCTCGAGAGGGACTTGACTTGGATTATGGAGAGGAACTTAGGTTATGGTTGAATCATAAACATAGAACATCTAAATATCTACACATTGTTATGATATTATCCATTTTAGGCATAAGTCTTCATGACTTTGTTTTTTGTTTCACCCAAAAGACTTCATTACAATTACAATGGAGATGTTTTCTCTTACTTATATACCCATGATCTTCCATTTTCCTAACCAATGTGAGACTTTGGTAGCACTCACAACGATCATCCCTTCAAACGAAGGACCATAAAGTCTCCTCGCAAATAGTCATCTATCCGTGTTTAGACTCTAGTATTACCACTTTTAACTAGGTCACTCTTCATCAGAGCATACCCCTGTCGAATAAGCTCGACCACGGATCAACCATGACTATGTCATCGAGGCACACCAACATGGTTAAGTTCGAGGCATGACTCTGATACCACTTATTAAGGACAACGAACATCTACATATCTCCACATTGGTATGATATTGTTCACTTTTGGCATAATCCCTCGTGGCTTTGCTTTTGGTTTCACCCTAAAGGCCTCATTGCAATAGAGATATTGTCCCTTTCACTCTCAACTAAGCCCTCGTGGCTTTACTTTTGATTTCACCCAAAATGCCTCATTGCAATGGAGATGTTGTCCCATTTCACTCACAATTATCCTCCCCTCAAACAAAGGACCACAAAGTCTCTCAGACCACTCTTTATCGGAGCATTTCCTTGTTCGATAAACTCGGCCATGGGATCAACCATGACTATGTCATCGAGGCACACCAACATGGCTAAGTCAAGGAGCATTGGCTCTGATACCACTTGTTAGGGACAACATAAGTTCACATTGGTATGATATTGTCCACTTTTGGCATAAACTCTCATGGCTTTGTTTTCGTTTCACCCAAAAGGTCTCGTTACAATGAAGATGTTGTCACTTACTTATACCCATGATTTTTCCATTTCCTTCCATTTCCTAACCAATGTGGGACTTTTGTTACACTCACAACAGAAAATCGGTGTTACTAAGGTATAAGATGTAATTATAGGGGTAAAACGAACTTTTGACCCGACTGTAATTATGAACAACTCGTGATCAACTTGTATCTAATGATTATATTCAAGAATAAAACTTTTAGGTTTAATCAATTTTATATTATTAGATCTTATTATCTGTAGGTCCATAATATATCCTTAGTTGCTCATAGTTGAAACTCCACATTAGTATGATATTGTCCACTTTGAGCCTAAACCCGCATGGCTTTGCTTTTGGTTTCACCCAAAAGGCCTTATACCAATGGAGATAATTGTTCTCACTTATATACCATGGATCAATCTCTTCCCTAATCAATGTGGGACTTTGTTAGCATTCTTAACAACCCTCCCCTCGAACAAAGTACCACTTGAAGCCTCCCCTCGAACAAAGATCTACTCTTCCTATCTTCTTGATAGGGCTACTCCTTCTATCAATCTAGCCGACTTGATAGAGTTATACTTGTTGCTTGTCACTCAAGCACTGTTTGTTCGATCCAGGGAGTTCTCTTTGTTCGGAATCTGAGGAACTTTCCACACAGCTAGGGTACCATGGTTCTGATACCAATTGATAAGGACAACGAAACTCCACATATCTCCACATTAGTATGATATTGTCCACTTTGGGCTTAAACCCGCATGACTTTGCTTTTGGTTTCACCCAAAAGACCTCATACCAATGGAGATAATTGTCCTCACTTATATACCATGGATCAATCTCTTCCCTAACCAATGTGATACTTTGTTAGCATTCCTAACAATCCTCCCCTCGAACAAAGTACCACTTGGAGCTCTGATACCACTTGTTCGGATTAAAAATAGCGAGATATAAATTAAATGCGGAATAAACTAAATATATCTCAACCTCCCACCTCACAGGTTAGAATCCAAAAGTCAATCGGTCACAAAATACAATAATAAAAGATAAGGGAAAGAGATAACAACACCGAGAGATATACTGGTTCGCCCCGATCTCGAGACTACGTCCAGTCTTCTGCAACTGCAGATTCTACTATAATGGAGATTACAAAGTCCCTCAAGCTCGCGCTACAAAACTCATCCAAATAGTCCAACTAGAACTATTTGCTTCCAAGTACCACAACTCGGTAGCTTGGGATAAACAAAGAGAAATACCAACTAAAAATACTCACTGTATTTTTTACTCAATTCTAACTGCCCACACAAAATTATACCTATAATTTTGCTACGCAGGTTATGCATCTGCTATTTTTGGACTACACAATACACGCGGAAGTAATTTCAATTGCGAAATTGTGCAGCCGCAAATCACACAAAATTGGCAAAGTCAAATTTTAATTGTCTGACTCATATGTTTATATATATATATATATATATATATGCCTAATTAACCTAAAGAATCACAATTGGCCTAAGCCCAAATTTCCTTCAGTATTAAGATTGCACATTCGTCCGTGGAATTTCCATAAAACTTGCAGCTTGATTTGTCTCCACAAAAAATTCTAACAATTTCCCACTTGGAGACAAAACGACGATCTTCTCTCCCACAACAAACTGGTCATCTTGGCAAACTCCAAGGCTCAACTCCCACTACAACTGTTATTTCTGATCTACTTGGCAAACTCCAAGGTTCAACAAAAAACCTGTAAAACAACAAACTAACAAACAGGCAACCATCAGAAAAATAATTGTAGCTCATCTGTGCTCGCCCTGAGGTATGGGCTCGCTACGTGGAACTGTTCCCCAGACATAAAGAACAGCCATGTACTCCCACTTCAGCTAAGTGGTAACAACTGACATCTTCTTCGATCCTGAACACCTGTTCCTGAAGAAGATATATTCTGCAAATGACTTGACTTTTTCATTCAAGTCTGCTGCCAAGCTAGAGACTAAACCTGTGATCATAGCAACTGCATTGGTCTTCAATTTTGATGCCCTTACTCGCCTAGGCGACTTCATCAATTCATTCGAATGTCTGACAATTGGGGATTGACGATAGCCATCATCTTTCTATCTTGGACTTCCCAATTGTTTATGAACTGATGGATCTTGATCTAACTGATTGAAATTGGCTATCATTGCTGCTGACTCAACTGTACCTCTACACCTACCATCTACAGCTTTAACTGGCATCCACTGTCTCTTTGATCTTTTGGCAACACTAAACTGACATCTATATAGTGTGGAATTTCTGTGGCCAACTGCTACTACCTGAGATCCTAACTTGAGTTTACATGGCGCCTGCCAAACTCACAACTGTAACCCTCATCCTCCAACTTGCCAATTGAGATGAGATTCATTTTCATCATAGGCACAAACCTAACATTCCGTAACACCAGAACATTACCACATTCAGACTTCAAACTAATATCCCCAATCCCACATGTCTTGGAGACTCTACCATCACCCATTCTCACTAGACCATGATGTCCACCTGTGAATGATGTGAACAAATTTCTATCTGAAGTTATGTGAACTAACGCTGCACTGTCTACAACCCATTCAGATGAGTGGTTACTACTCTCTATGCTACTCTCAACACAAACATAGGCATCATCAACTATGTTTACCTCATGATCCTCTTTTAGTTTCCTACACTGACTTTTATAGTGACATTTCTTGCTGCAGTAAAAGCATTTTACCTCCTTATTCCTATGACTCTACTTTTTCCTATTGCTATTCAATTTATTATCTTCATATTCAATTTTTTCTTTACCTTCAGTTAAAGCTAAAGCTGATCCTACAGTAGATTCTTTACTACTCCCCCTTCTTCAAATTTCCTCAGCTATAGCTAAATCACAAAGCCCTGAAAATTTCAGAGTGTTATCTCCAGTCGAATTAGACACTGTTGTCTTCATCGTTTCCCAACTATCACGTAAAGACATTAATAATTGAATAGCATACACTTCATCAGTAAACTCCATCTTAACAGACTTCAACTGATTAACTAAAGTGGTAACTTCATTAATATAGGAATTAACTGATGCATTTTCAATCATTTGCATGTTGAAAAATTTCTTAAGTAGATATGCTTTACTATTGGCAGACTGTTTCTCATACCTGTTTGTAAGCGCTTCCATTAGCTTGATTGCAGTAGTCTCATTGGCTACAAGACTAGTCACTTCCATCGACAGACACATTCTTATATTTGCAACTGCATGTTCATCCATATCCAACCAATCTCGACATCTCTTTCGGTCTCTCCTTCAGTGCCTTGTGCACTTTCTTACATGTTAGGAAATCTTTGATTTGCATTTTCCAATAACCAAAATTTTCCCCATCAAATTTGGTGACTCCCTCGAAACTTTTTGGATTCGTTACCAAAAAGCTCTGATACCAATTGATAAGGACAACGAAACTCCACATATCTCCACATTAGTATGATATTGTCCACTTTGGGCTTAAACCCGCATGACTTTGCTTTTGGTTTCACCCAAAAGGTCTCATACCAATGGAGATAATTGTCCTCACTTATATACCATGGATCAATCTCTTCCCTAACAAATGTGAGACTTTGTTAGCATTCCTAACAATAGTAACACAAGGATCGATTCATTGAAAGAAAAATTTGAAATGTTCAAATCAATATTTAATTTAACATGTTCACATTGATATTTAATATATTGGATATTTTAAATTATAAAAAAGAAAAAATATTTATTGTATTTGATACATTAATGTCACGTTTACTTTGTCGTAATGAAAATGATCGGCAATCATAATAAAAATCAATCGTAATCAAGTAGGATGCAATCACAATTTGTTTTCTTTGATATTGTTTACTTTAGGCAGGATTCAAACATAATTTGATTTCTATTGGGACGGTTTACTTACGTGTGAAATTTCGTATGACTACCATAATACCCTTTAATATAATAATTTTTTTTTAAAAAAAAATGGATTGAAAAATGTGTTTCTCATTTTAGTTTTTCCATTTTCAAATGTTCTATTTGTCTTTAACCCAATTTTGTATGCTTGAATTTTTTTAATATCGAAATTAAAATTAATAGGATTTTAAAGGATGAAAGAGTAATTATTTTTCTTACAATTTTTAATTAAGGTTATAAAGTTCAAGTCTCCAAATATTTTTTTTTTTAGAAAAACAAATTTCAAAAGATTTGTTTTGCAAGTGCAAAAGTCCGTCGAGAGCCTGCACAAGTGCGAGTGCAAGTGCGAGAGCCTGCACAAGAATCAGATCAAGAAATCTTCCTTCTCGGTGGTTTCTGGGTTGTACAAGTTGTTTTGACGATTGTATTAAAAATATATCATCAAAATTAAAATTCCAAAAATTCTAAATTCTCTCAAGGTTCATTTTGTTGTCTGAGTTGAAAACCCATAAAATGGGTTCCGACCATAGAGAAGTATTTGAAACCTTTATGAATTTTGTATTTGTTTGGTGAAATGAAGAAAGAGGAGATAATATGGGAGAGAGAGAAAAAAAAGTTACTGAAATAATTAAAAAGTATGACGAGTATAAAGGGAGAGGAAAAATAATGTTAAATAAATCAAAAGAGTAGAGGTGACTTCTACATAATAAGGAATGAGAATTAGATTGAAGACCCTCACACTTTATAATATTTGCATATTTTTATGAACTACCATTAAAATTAAATATATATATATATATAATTTGAATGAGATTCAAATTGGTTAAATATATATTAGATGCTATTTTATAAGATTTGGATGTGTTTCAATTAATAAATCAAAATATATTTTTTAATATATAAAATATTAAAATTGTTTTATTTTGGCATTGAGATGCAGATAGCAATTAGCAGATAATAAGAAGAATAAGAAGAAAACACATTAACTATACAGATAGCAATTACTTGAGGTGAATAATTAGTTAAAGTGAATGAATATCAATTAATTGATATTAAATATTGAATTAATTTATGTTCATTTTGCACGCAATTAATAATTAGGGCTAGTCTCTAGCTTTGCATCTCCTCTCCTATTTATGTTGTAACATAACTTCTATATTTTCTATTCTATTTATATATACTCTCTCACTAAATTATATATCAAATGGGCCATAGAAGAGAAAAAAATTCCTCTCATTTTGTCAATTTTGTTTCTATAATTTTTTTAAGTGTTTTTTTCCTTTGTTATTTTGGATTTCTCAAATTAAATTATATAACAAAATTTTAAAATGCTTTATAGAGCATAAATTTTAGTTCAAAATAGTATTTTAGTTAATGTACTTTGGAATTTGTTTGCTTTAGCAAAAGTTTTTTTTTCAAAGAATTTGGGTAGTAATAATACATTTTTAAACTGATGCATGGGTTGTAGGATTGGACCCTCCACTTTGGGACAAGCTAGGCAATGCGTTTAGCCACTTCTCCAAATGATTGTTTGATTATTTTAACAAAAGTTAATCATAAGCTAGCGGAATAGATTAATTTTAAAATTTTATTAAAACTAAAAGACGTATAGATTAATTTTAAAAGATTAATTTTAAAATTTTATTAAAACTAAAACGACTAAATTTTAACATTACATACACAAACCTGATATTTTTAACCTAATTTTTTTTAGTGGATTGGACACTATACAGACTCTACGAAAACGAAAAAAAAAAAAAAAAAAAAAAGAAAAAAAAAGAATCTTACGTCTATCCTTAAATCAAGGAAGGAAAAAATAATTATATTTAAAAAAAAAAATAAGAGTTCGGTTCGGTTTAAGGCTGTTTTTTTTTAATATTGTATTTTTTAAAACTTATTATAAAAATATTGTAACTTTCAAACTATTTATAAAAATATAGCAATTTTAAATGGAGGTCTTCTTTTCAAAAGACGACCTCCACATCTTATTCCACGTGGATGAAGGTCGTCTTTTCAAAAGACGATCTTGCTCTCGTCTTTTGAAAATCGTCTTTTGAAAAAACGACCTTCATCGTTATCTACCTCATTTATTAAAAAATTCATATCTTTTTAACGAGATATTCAAAATTTTCAAAAAAGGTATGGTTGGAAAGTCATATCTTTTTAACGAGATATTCAAAATTTTCAAAAAAGGTATGGTTGGAAAGCTAACAGCGAGAGCTTCAATTTGATACCTGGTTTCACTATTTTTAGAGTTGTGTATCAAAAGATAAAAACCATCGAAGTTGGACTATAACTCTGCAAATTTCAGAACGGAAGATTGTTTTGAGGAGTGCATTAAAAAATTGACATCTTTTTACCCAAATATTAAAAAAAATCGAAAATAGTACCGTTGGAAAGTTAACACAGAGAGCTTCAATTTGATACCTAGTTTCACTATTGTTTGAGTTGTGTATCAAAAGATATATATCGTCAAAGTTATGAAAACTTCACTAAACCCAAAACTGAAGATACGACTGAAAACTTCAAAACTGTAGCTAAACTTCGACGATCTGTATCTTTTAATACACAACTCTACAAATAGTGAAACTAGATATCAAATTGAAGCTCTCTCTGTTAGCTTTTCAACCGTATCTTTTTAGAAATTTTTTAATATCTGAGTAAAAAGATGTCAATTTTTTAATGCACTATTCAAAAGAATCTTCAGTTCTAAAATTTGCAGAATTATAGTCCAACTTCGATGGTCTTTATCTTTTGATACACAACTCCAAAAATAGTGAAACCACATATCAAATTGAAGCTCTCGCTGTTAGCTTTCCAACCATACCTTTTTTGAAAATTTTGAATATCTCGTTAAAAAGATATGAAGTTTTTAATAAATGAAGTACATAACGATGAAGGTCGTCTTTTCATCTAATGTGGAGCAAGATCGTCTTTTGAAGAGACGACCTTCATCGAGCATCCAATGTGTATTTAAAATTGTTATATTTTTATAAATAGTTTGAAAGTTACAATATTTTTATAATAAGTTTTAAAAAATACAATATTAAAAAAAAACAGCCTCCGTTTAAACCCAAACTGTAAATGAAAATAACACTTTGGTTTCAATTAAAATATTTGTAGGGAGAAGCCACCTCCAACAACAAAAGGCAAATCTCCAGCATTTGAAAAGCTTTGATTGCGAAGTTGGCCCTTGGCACAATCGTTTTTTTTTTTATTTATTTATCACGATTCTCCCCAATAAACCACAAATTTAGACACTGTTGAACACAAGAGTACTACGAATTTATACACGTGATGAGTGGTATTGATGACGTCAGCAAAAGAACCAAAAATCAATTAAATGTCAATAAGACTCCTAGAGGTTAGGGGAGAATTTCTAGTACATTTAGGGGAGAATTTTTAGTACATCGGTGGTATGAAGTTTTTTCATACCACTACCTTTAAATGACTGACACGTGGTGAGAGGTAGTTTAATCTTAACAAACTAACTGTTTTGTTGAGATCACCATGTTAAATACATTATTTTTTGTTGCAAAAACAAAGATAAGAAATACATTATTTACTCAAATTTTATCTCCTCATTCTTTTTTTACATCCTCAATTCCTTCTTTTTAATATTTTGTCTCTCTTCATTTTTTTTTTTTTTGCTCGAAATTTTTTTTATGAACCATTTATTTTTTTAATTTTTCTCTTAATATCGTACTACTCTTTTTATTTTTTATTATTTTTATTTTAAAAAAAAATTTAATTGATTATTTGGCTTCTCATTTTTTATCTTCTTTTTCAATATTTTGTCTTTCTAACAACAGTAATATTCTAACATTTTTAAAAACTCCATACTAGTGAAGTTAAGAAAATAAAAATGTTGAATATAAATTGAAGAAATTGTATTTTTGTCTCTCTAACTTCTTCATTAATATTTTTTTAAAATATATTCAAAACTTAAACCCTAAACCCTAAACCATTCACTAATACGTTAATTTTTCAGTTTTATTTGGAGAAGATTTGTTTTCTACAATTTATATCCATTTATTTGATTTTCTTTTTTCTTTGTTTTTTTATACCTTTCAAATAATTTTCTCTCTTTTTCATTTTTTTTTTTAAATGTAGAAAATGTTGAGATTTTACACTATTTATAGTGGAAGAAAATAAAAACTCCATACCATTTTTTTTAAATTCCTACTACTCTTTTTATTTTTTATTTATTTATTTTTAAATTATTTTCTTTTTTGGTTGATTATTTGGATTCTCATTTTTTATTTTCTTTTTCAATATTTTGTATTTCTAACAAATTCAGTAATATTCTAAAATATATTCAACATTTTTTAAAACTTGATACTAGTGAAGTTGAAGAAGAAAATATAAATGTTGAATATATTTAAGAAAATATAAATGTTGAATATATTTTATAATATTAATGAAGAAGTTAGAGAGACAAAAATATAATGAATTATAAGTAACATAAATTTAAAATAAAATATAAAAGTTGATATAAATTGTAATCCAAATATTTTCTACATTTAAAAAAAATGAAACACAAAGAAAATTATTCTAAAGGAATAGAAAAACAAAGAAAAAAGAAAATCAAATAAATGGATATAAATTGTAGAAAACAAAACTTCTTCAAATGAAAACTTAATAGTGAAGATGAAAGTTTTGAATATATTTTAAAATATTAATGAAGAAGTTAGTCAGTTTAAAGGCCGTGGTATGGAAAAACTTCATACAAATTCTCCCTAGAGACGTACAAATACGGGGAGAATTTCTAATACATCCGTGAAGTTTTTCCATGTCACTGCTTTTAAATAAATGACATGTGACGAAATAGTTAATTAAACTTAACAAACTGTTTTTGACCGGGTCCCACCATATTAAATTCTCTTACTTTTTAATAATTTTTTTCTTTTTCATTTTTTTTTGTATTATTTTCTTTTGTTGGAGAAAATTTAACAACCATTTTTTTATCTCACATTAAAAATCGTTTACAAATGAAACTGAAATTTAACGTAATAGTGAATTATAAGTATCATTTTTCACTATTTATATCCATTTAGTTCATTTTATTTTTTCATGTTACATTAAATAATTTTTTTTAATCTCACGTTACAAAAAAAAAAATAATGCAAACATGTTTATTAAAAGAAAATTTAAAATATATCTAATAATCATGCATCAATAACAAATAAACATTAATTCAAAATATGTCATGATTTTATTTGAAAATAAAATATTATTGAATTATATAACAAGTAAACAATTAAATGGAAACACGAAAAAACCAGTATTATAAAATGCAATATTTGAAGAGTGATTTGTTGGATAAGTTGGCTGAGACATTTGTCAATGTTAGAATTTTCATCTAAATAGATAAACAAGATAGAAATGAGTATAAAACTGGTAACATATTATCGAGAACCTAAAATAATTGATAAAGTTGCAATCATAAAAAAAAAAAAAACAATATATATATATATTAAAATATTAGCAAAAAAGTTAGAGAGATAAAATATTAAAAAAAAGGATAAAAAAAAAAAAACGAGAAGACAAAGAGTAAATAAAAAAATAATAGTAATAATTTAAAAAAAATAAGGAGAGAAAATTTGAGTAAAAAATGAACTTTTAAATTTTTAACATGATGGGACCAACTAAATAATTGGTTTATTAAGTTTAAACTATCTTTCCAGGTGTCATTTATTTAAAGAAAGTATTATAAAAAAACTTCATACCATACTAGAAATGATCCCTACAAATACTCGTGTGACAGCAAATCACTTGAACAATCACAATTCATTCCAGAAAATAAATTGATTGATTGAAGCATATTTGATGACCAAGATGTATTACGTAAATTTGGTGGCTAGATGGTTACTAAATCTAAGATTTAAGAAGTCTGGAAAAGCATCATATAGCATAAAATATTAGTCAAACATAATACAAACATACATGAAAAGGATAACCAGAGAGCCACAGGCAGGAAGATTTTCTTTTTCACATTCTAATCTACCTTTTACTGCTATGCACTTTTGGGATATCTAATTTCAAAGTGAATTCGATAACCTTCAGGGGTTCAGGCGGAACTGCCATCACCTTTATCTTGCGATGATGAATCTATTGCCTGTTTCTTCGTTGGGTTCGAGTCAGCAGACTCTGAATTTGTTGATACTCGTTTCACTCCCCTTCCAACAACACCAAGGTGCGTCACTCCAGCCGCGCCCGCGCCATTTGTGTGGGCAGTTGAGACAGTAGGAGAGTCAAATCCTCCATTGCTGTTCGCTGAACCCATCTGTGAGGAGTTCAACGCCAATGGAAGTGGAGGTGTGATCTTTTCAACTTTTGCCTTAGTTGATCCTATCCCGAGGAGCTCCGAGAGAATTGCCTTTGGGTTTGAGGCTAGCTGTTGCAGGTCTTCAAGCTGAAACACAAAACATTGATTAGATTTTCCAGTTTCTCTGTCGCAGTTACTTGCAGAAGTTATAATCTAAACTCACCTTCTTTTCTAGCTCAACCAAAAGCCCAGATAGAGTTTCAATCTCAGATTGTTTCTCTGTTGCAGCATTGTCATTGTCAGTCTGGGAGCCATTGGAGGATAATGGGACCTCTGGTTCTGACCCAGAAGTAGAAGAAGCTGTCGCTGGTACAACGGTGCTCTTTATTTCGTCAGTAAGCCGCAGCACACGTGACTTGCAAATTGATATTGCCGTCTGGCAAAATGAAATGGCTTCCTGCGGCTGGGAACCGATTTCCAGACACAAGCATAAACGGAAGTTTCTGGAATTTTCAGTTTAAGGTTGCAAAAGACACTCTTCCCTTGTGAAAGGAAGTGATATGATTCAAATATCAACGCCAATTCATAAGCTTTTAAAAGAAAAGAAGAGAAAAAAAAAAAGGAAACTAAACATTCATAATAAAAAAGCTCAAAGATGTAAGTTAAAGAGTAGTTACAAAAAATCACTCCAAAGTCCAAATAGTACACTAGGTAGAGAATCATAGACTCTACAAGTTCCCATAAATTCATAAGCTATTATTTATAAACAAAATTTGAGGCCAGTTGCATTGAAAACAGGTTTTTTTTTTTTTTTTAAATCTCAGTAAGAATATTTGAAAGTCTGAGTTTTATGCATATATTCAATTCTATTTACATACTTATATGAGCTTTAGAATCTGAAAGAGGGATACAGTTCAGCAAGCTGTCGATTGTCGGGTTCCACAAGTCTTTCTAAAATTGATAATGCTTTCTGGTAATCACTGAGGGAAGTTTCAATGTCCTCTACATGAAGGAGAAAAAAGAAAACCCAACTTTAAAATTGAGGGATAAATCTCTTACTCGCGGGAGAAAGAGAAAGGGGAATAATGTTAAGGAAACACAAACCACTTGAATGTACATCACACCAGAGCAAATAAAATGCAAGTGTACCTCTTTCTAGTGCAACTTCTGCCAAGGCTGACAATATGTCCACTTTCTCCATCGTGTCACCCGAGTCTTTTTCAACTATTGCTCTGGCAACCTCTAGCATTTTCCAAGCTAAATCAAGGTCAGATTCATCTTCATCTGCATCTGCTAAGTCCTCGGCATCACTACCATCAGCTTCTTCTTCATCCTGATCCTTCTTACTAGAAACTGTCTCAAAGAAAAAACAAGAAAAATGGAAGGTCAGAAAGCTACTCAAGAGATAATCTTACAATGAAAACCAGCAATAAATTAACACAATCAAAATCAAGTGGAACAATGTTAATGGTCAATGTTATCATTCAGGTTCTTAAGAAAATGTGAACGCATGATACTCCATTCAAAATTGAAGTGCGTCTATGCATGCCTCCTCACATTTGAAAATCAACTCTGTCGTGGTAGTAACTGTTCATATAAGTGATTCACAGTTGATGCTTGTAAAAATGATATATGATAGAAGTTGGCATTTCATGTACGTTGTGCGCCTAACAAAACTCTGATAAAGGAAGATAAGATGGAATTTCTTTTTGATGCATCAGTAGGTATCACCAAATGTACATAATTGTACCTTTTAATACATGAAACACTAAATTCATTCAAATTTTGTGTACACATCCAATGCAGTAAACTATAAGTCCCAAGAAAATTGTTATACTCAAAGTGCTTGATTACATAGATAAGAAAATTATAAAATTATAGAAGTTGAATTCAATCAAAATCGGCCGGTGCAGACATAGGGTGATTCAATACCAAAACTTCTTTTCTTAAACAGTATTTAACCGCATGAATGGCCAGATAGATATCAGTAAGTTAGCGAAGAATCCCAGGCCAGATGTCTTGTATTGAATTACCAAAAATTGACTAGAGTAATAATCCTTAGGAGTTAGGGCCACTTCGACAAAATTGGCTGATAGCAGTCATTTTTTGTTATAAAACTGGATGATGGCAGTATCACTTCAGCTCATTCTTTTTCTTTTAAGATGACATGCAGCAGTAAATGGAATTATAAGTCATCTAGATGATGAAAAATTCCTACTGAAGAGATTGTGAATCTTGCTTCATCAGTCAATTGTAAAAGAGGATTTTGGCCGAATACCTATCTCGGATTGCCCTTAAACGGTAAGCCAAGTACAAAGGTTTTTTGGGCTCCTATCATTGAAAAGATTGAGAAAAGATTATCATCATGGGGTGCCAGTATCAAAGGGGGGAAGATTGACTCTTATCCAAGCTACTCTAGTGAACCTACCGATTTATTATCTATCATTATATAGAGCTCCAAAAGCTGTGACCGAGGAAATTGAAAGGCTTTTTAGGAATTTCCTATGGAGAGGAAGTCCAGATTACAAAGGCATGCACTTGCTCAGATGGGAAAAAGTCAAAATGCCCATAGAAGAAGGTGGGGTAGGCATCCTTGACATGCAAACAAGGAACAAAGCCCTGTTAACTAAATGGATTTGGAGATTTCATGCTGAAAAATGGGCTATATGGAGACAATTGATTGCTGCAAAATATGGCACAACTCATTTTGACACTAGGTCACGTACAATGTCTATGCATTCGGCAAAAGGACCTTGGAAGGCCATTGATTCCCTCAAACACTTGATATATGAACATGAACATGTATCTATTAGAATTGGCAATGGGGAAAAAACCTTCTTTTGGAAAGACACTTGGTGTGGGCCCAATAGCCTTGAGGATTTGTACCCGAGATTGTATCATCTATCTATGAAAAAGGAAGCATCCATAGCCGATTTATGGTGCCCACAATCAAGAATATGGCTTTTACATCTTAGAAGGAATCTCCATGATAATGAGATAGCGGAATGGTCCTCGTTCATTAGCACAATTCCTCCATTTACTTCTATTGAAAGGGAGGACATTTGGCTTTGGAATTTCGAGAAAAATAACATTTTTACCTCTAAATCAATGGCATCGACCCTTGCAACTTTGAGCATGAATGAACATGAAGCATTATACAAGTCCATATGGCATGGGAGATTCCAAAAAAGGTGAAGTTTTTCCTATGGGAACTAAGCCACGCATGCATCAACACTCATGATAAGCTCCAAAAGAGACTTCCGAAGCATCATATTTCCCCAAATTGTTGCCACATGTGCTATACAAATGAGGAGACACAAATTCACTTATTTAGTGAATGCCCTTATGCAGTAAAGTGTTGGAACTTCCTTCTTGATGCCTTCAATTGGTCTATACCAAGACCGGGTAATATCCTTTCTTTACTTTACACTTTACTCATGGGACACCCCTTCAAGAAAGAAAAGAAAATTTTGGTTGTGTTTTATTCGTGCATTCTTTTGGAATCTATGGAATGAGAGGAACATGCGTATGTTTAGAGAAATCGACAAAGACGTTCACATTTTCATAGACTCCACGGCTCTATTAGCCATTACTTGGAGCAAGCTATCTTCTCCTTTTTGTAATTATGATCTTACAACCCTCTATAATCAATGGAGGTGTTTTTTGTAATTTTTGTTGAGAGGATGTCTTTTGTAACACTCTTTCATTTTATCAATGAAATGTCTCTAATTCCTTTTCAAAAAAAAAAAAAAAAATTCCTACCGAATCAAGATTTTAAATCAAAACAAATGGTTTAATTGATGAGATGGCAAAAATTGACGAGTGTGAAACTGAGGATACATCAAAAAGTAAAGCACTGACAAATCAATAATTTGTTAAAAAAAATTTATAAGAAACCTCCAGAATATATTCAAGAGAAAATAAAGGAGCAAGACAACCTAAGGGCAATAATTTGTGAAACATGAGTTGTAAAAATCCCTAAAGACTCTAGTTCATATTCACATTCATTACTAAAACAACAAAACTTCTGGGTTTATTAAAGCTTCACATGATCTTTATAAATCATCTGACTCTAAAATAATGTATAAGAGTGATCAGCATTTTCTAAAGCACAAAGAGCATTGATAAAATCAAAAAGATGCATGGAGCCAGACTCGAAATGCAAAAAAAGATGCAAGCCTAGATGACCTGAGGTGCATGATATCACATAGAAAAGTAATTGTTTTTAAATATTTAAATATAATGTTGCTGTAAACACTTCAAAAAAAGAAAGGAAAAAGAAATAATAGCAATACCATCATCTGACATCAAAGTGAAAGGAGGAAACAAGAACTAAAGAGATAGACAAATCTTTATAAAGGCACTTAGATGCAAGACATAAGGAAAGGTACGTGAGTGTTCACTGCTCTAAGTCACCACACCAAGGTATGTCAGTCATCAAGATTCAAGTCAAATGACCTCCACAGAAGGCAAGGCACTTAGCCAATGTGAGCTGGAAGTCTACCAAACATGTAGGTGTGTGTTTTAAACAGGGAATGTGTTAGACCTCCAATACTTAAAACACTATAGTAGAAGGAAGAAATCTGGTAAATCCACATTATCGTCAATCCACATTAGCTCGACGGAAGAGTGAGAAGCTATCTCCTAAATACTTTGGGCCTTATGAGGTAATCGAACGCATCGGTGCAGTAGCCTATAGGCTACAATTACCCAAGGAAGCCCGTACTCATCCAGTGTTTCATATCTCCCAACTAAAGAAAGCCTTGGGGCAGCATAAAGAAACACAAATTGGACCTCCTGTCTTCACCGAAGAGTTTGCCTGGATTGTTAAACCTGAAGAGGTTTTTGCTTATCAGAAAAATGAACAATCGGGCGCGGTTGAAGCCTTGATCAGCTGGCAAGGACTTCCACCCCATGAGGCTACATGGGAAAATGTCCGAGATATCCGACAACAGTTCCCAGTTTTCAACCTTGAGGACAAGGTCGACCGGACTCTTCCGTCAAGTAAGTTCAAAAAGGTGGAAATGCCAATCTTTGATGGTGAAGAACCGGACTCTTGGTTGTTTAGAGCTGAATGATATCCACATTATCCACATTAGCAAGTTCAAAAAGGTGGAAATGCCAATCTTTGATGGTGAAGAACCGGACTCTTGGTTGTTTAGAGCTGATAGATACTTCAAGATTCACAAACTAACTGAAGAGGAGAAGATGACAGTGGCAGTGATTAGCTTCACAGGTATTGCTCTCAATTGGTTTCGAGGAGAGGATGAAATGAAGGTCTTTGCGGATTGGAATGACTTGAGGGAACAGTTGCTCGAATGTTTCCGTTCCACGCGCAAAGGAAGTTTGTGTGCCCAGTTCTTGGCGGACAGACATCGACGGTGGAGGAGTATCGAAATGAATTCGATCGATTGGCAGCACCATTGTCTCGTCTTCAGGCAGAAGTGAAGGAAAATACCTTCCTTGATGGGTTGGACCCTGTAATCAGAGCTGAGGTTCGTTGCTGGAAGCCGGTTGGGTTGAAGGAGATTATGAGCATCGCTCAATTGGTCGAGGATATGGAAATGACCCGAGTCGAAGCCCATCGGCCCAGTGGAATGGGGTATCGGGGACAATCGGGTTTTGTAAACCCCAAACCCGCGTCCCACGTCGGGACGATTATTAATAAAGATCGTCCTACGAACGCCACGACTACGCGCACTATTACACTCATGAACTCGGCTGGAGGAAGTTTTCGGAAGGAAGGACCAGTGAAGAGGTTGTCTGATGTCGAATTTCGCTCGCGACGTGAGAAGGGACTATGTTTTCGCTGCGAAGAATCGTTCTCCCCAGGTCACCGATGCAAAGCGAAGGAACTTCGGGTGTTGATAGTCAATGACAATACAGAGGAATTAGAGTTGAAAGAAGAAGATTCGGAGGAAGAAACATGTGACCTTGAAGAACGTCGAAATCGGAGACGCAGTTGAACTATCGCTTAATTCGGTAATGGGAATTTCATCACCAGGAACCATCAAGATGAAAGGTAAGATCGGTGATAGAGAGGATGTAGTTCTGATAGATTGTGGAGCAACTCACAATTTTATCAGTCAGAGAATTGTGGACGAAGAAAAATTGCCAATAACCGATACGGCCAATTACGGTGTTATTATGGGAACAGGGGCAGCGGTCAAAGGCAAGGGTGTGTGCAAATCCGTCAAATTGACTTTAGGAACTATGATGGTTTGTGAAGACTTTCTACCTCTGGAGTTAGGAGGAGTCGAGGTAGTGTTGGGGATGCAGTGGCTGAATACTTTGGGCGTGACGGAAGTTGACTGGAAGCAGTTAACAATTCGTGTGGGCAAAGGTAATGAACAAATTGTCCTGAGGGGAGACCCGAGCCTGACCCGTTCAAAAGTCTCTTTAAAGAGCATGACCAAGTCTTGGGAGATGGAAGATCAGGGATTCTTGGTTGAGTTTCGTTCTCTTTCGACAGATTGTGGCGATCAAGAGAGTACGGTTGATGTCAATACTGGAGAAGTGCCTATGGAAGTTCAGGGATTGATCGAGCAATATGGTGAGATTTTTCGAGTCCCAGAAGAACTCCCCCCGAGAAGATTAATCGATCATCGAATACACCTTAAAGAAGGAACTCACACAGTTAATGTTCGTCCGTATCGTTACGGGCATTCTCAGAAAGAAGAAATAGAGAGGATGGTTGATGAAATGATGTTCTCAGGGATTATTCGCCCCAGTGTAAGTCCTTTTTCAAGCCCTGTTTTGTTGGTTAAAAAGAAGGATGGGGGATGGCGATTTTGTGTTGATTACCGAGTGTTGAATAATGCCACTGTGTTGGACAAATTCCCGATTCCTGTGGTGGAAGAACTTTTTGATGAGTTGAACGGATCACAAATTTATTCGAAATTAGATTTACGATCAGGATATCATCAAATAAGGATTCATGATTCGGATATAGCTAAAACAGCCTTCAGGACTCATAAGGGGCATTACGAGTTTGTTGTGATGCCGTTTGGCCTCACGAATGCTCCTTCAACTTTTCAGTCACTAATGAATACCGTTTTCAGGCCCTATTTACGGAAGTTTGTCCTCGTTTTCTTTGACGATATCCTCGTTTACAGCAGCACTATAATGGATCATCTACAACATCTCACCTTAGTCTTTGATCTTTTGAAAGACCTGAGCTGTTTGCAAATCAAAGTGTAGTTTTGCCCAAACTCGCATAGAGTATTTGGGCCACTGGGTTTCAGCGACTGGAGTAGAGGTTGACAGTAGAAAAGTGCAAGCAATGCTTGAGTGGCCTGTGCCTCGAAATATCAAAGAGCTACGTGGTTTCCTCGGGTTAACCGGGTACTACAGACGTTTTGTACAAGACTATGGAACTATAGCAGCCCCCCTAACAAATTTGTTACGTAGAGGAGCTTACAATTGGAGTGACCAGGCTTTGTTAGCATTCGAGAAGCTCCGACAAGCAATGGTGACACTCCCTGTGTTCGCCTTTCCCGATTTTAGTCAATCGTTTGTCATTGAAACCGATGCATCTGGAACAGGACTGGGAGCTGTTTTGTCTCAACAAGGCAGACCGATTGCCTATTACAGTCATACATTGTCTCCTCGCTCCCAGGCTAAGTCTATCTACGAGCGTGAACTAATGGCTATAGTCATGGCAGTCCAGCGATGGCGGCCATATTTGTTGGGGCAACAATTTATAGTTCAGACGGATCAGAGGGTGTTGAAATTCTTGTTGGAACAACGAGTTATACAGCCTCAATATCAAGGGTGGATATCCAAGCTATTAGGCTACAGCTTTGAGATTCGTTACAAACCAGGATTGGAGAATAAAGTTGCCGATGCTCTGTCTCGTCTACCTCCAGCAATTTCACTAGCTCAATTATCAGTTCCAACGTTGGTTGATATTGGTATAGTTCGAGTTGAAGTTCTTCTCCATCCCAAGTTACAGGCAATAATACAAAAGTTAACGGTGGAACCAGACTCATGTCCACCTTACAAGTTGCGGCAGGGTACTCTGTTGTATAAAGAAAGGTTAGTATTATCACCTTCTTCTTCTTTACTTCCATCTATCCTCCACACATTCCATGACTCTGTGTTGGGTGGACATTCGGGATTTTTTCGTACCTATCGACGTTTGTCAGGCGAGCTATATTGGGAAGGAATGAAGAAAGATACAAAAAAATATGTGGAAGAATGTTTGATTTGCCAGCAGAACAAGTCTCTAGCAGCATCTCCAGCCGGATTGTTACAACCATTGGAGATTCCAACTCAAATTTGGGAGGACATCACCATGGATTTTATAGAGGGACTACCCAAGTCAAATGGGTTTGATTCAATCTTTGTCGTGGTGGATCGGTTGAGCAAATATGCTCACTTCATAGCCCGCAAACACCCTTATTCTGCGCAAACTGTGGGTGAAGTGTTTATTGGAGAAATCGTTCGACTTCATGGATTCCCAAGATCAATTGTATCCGATCGTGACAAAGTTTTTCTAAGTCATTTTTGGCATGAATTGTTTCGAGCAGCAGGCACTAAACTCCGACATAGCACATCCTATCATCCTCAAACGGATGGACAAACAGAGGTGGTAAACAAGGGACTTGAAACTTATTTACGGTGTTTCTGCAGTGAGAGACCCAAACAGTGGAAATCTTGGCTTGGCTGGGCTGAGTATTGGTATAACACCTCTTTTCACATTTCGATCGGAGTTACTCCCTTTCAAGCTGTTTATGGACGAACTCCACCTCCTATACTAGCTTATGATGGTATTCGAACGCCTAATGTAACACTTGATTAGATGCTACTTAACAGGGATAAGGCTCTTCAACAATTAAAGGAAAATTTGATCCACGCCCAAGCACGCATGAATAAATTCGCTGATACTAAGCGAAGGGACATCGAATTCACAATTGGAGATATGGTTTTTCTCAAACTCCGACCTTATCGTCAATCCACATTAGCTCGACGGAAGAGTGAGAAGCTATCTCCTAAATACTTTGGGCCTTATGAGGTAATCGAACGCATCGGTGCAGTAGCCTATAGGCTACAATTACCCAAGGAAGCCCGTATTCATCCAGTGTTTCATATCTCCCAACTAAAGAAAGCCTTGGGGCAGCATAAAGAAACACAAATTGGACCTCCTGTCTTCACCGAAGAGTTTGCCTGGATTGTTAAACCTGAAGAGGTTTTTGCTTATCAGAAAAATGAACAATCGGGCGCGGTTGAAGCCTTGATCAACTGGCAAGGACTTCCACCCCATGAGGCTACATGGGAAAATGTCCGAGATATCCGACAACAGTTCCCAGCTTTCAACCTTGAGGACAAGGTCGACTTCGACGTTGTGGGTATTGTTAGACCTCCAATACTTAAACACTATAGTAGAAGGAAGAAATCTGGTAAAGTAGTTACTGATTAGTCAATCTGTTAAACATGTTTGTTATTTGTTATTACATTCAGTTGTATTAGTTAGGAAGCAGTTATAGTCTATATAAGACTGACTTCTTTTGTAATAAGGTAGGTAATGAATTGACTAGAGTCAAGGAATAGGAAGGGAGCAGTCACCTTTAACGACTAGGAATTGTATCAGCCATTTGGCTTCTTTCTAAAGGGAATAAGAACACTCCTTAGTAAGGGGAATCCTTACAGAATGATGATAGCCATTAATGATCAATAAGTATATGTCTTCTAACTTAGCAATATAAAAAATCCTGCTGTTCACGAGAAAGAAACGAATCAAACCATCACATCCTAATGTCAATCGGAGGAAGAAAAAAAAATTGAAGGTGAAATACATATTATAAAGAAATAAATTAATCTCTGTACTTCAATGAAACTTAAACACCATAAAACCAGCTGTGTTTTATTCATGCTCGGTATGCTTATGCAGAACTAAATTCATCATTTAGATTATCATTGAAATATAACAATGAAACCAAGATAAAATAAAACCAGAAGCATGTTGCTGTTACTCAAAGCTCAAGAATATAAGATTCTCTCTCTCTTTCAGGAGGGGAGAGGGAGAGGGAGAGGGAGAGAGAATATCAGATTGAGGTGGAATCCTCTTCAAGTATGTCAAACATTAGAAGGGAATTCATTACGCTGCAACATGCCATGTTTCATTTTGATTTTGAAGAATGTAAATTAGCAAATATTCAAGGAAAAGAAAGAAAAGTAAAGTTTGCACGTTTCAATTTTCATTTTCGAATAATTTATTTTTATGGAATACCATCTTTTCTTAAGAATATGAAAGATTTTTTTTTTTATATGAGAAAATGAAAGAATTTTCAATTCCAAAAAACATAAACTAGCCTTATCTGCCACAGGAAAATGTCCAAGGCAAGAAAAGAAAAAGGAAGATACTAACCATCATCTGTAACTCCATCCACCAATTCAGCATTGCTTGAAACAGAAGCTTTTGATGATTCACCATTTACAGCATTCTTCACAGATTCATCTTTGTCAGATTCTTGATGGGAGTCGCCTTCTTTCTTTGGGACAGCTCCCAGTGGATCTGCCTCCTCCTGGGCTTTGTACAATAAAGCACATCCATATTTGTAGTACAATTTGACACATTCTGGAGCTAGTTCACCATAATGTGCAGCTCTGAAGTGAAGTATTTTCAAGATTATTACTAAAAGACCGAAGGATTCAAAGGATTCAAGATGGTTATGAGTCATGACACATACTAAAACTAAAAGTATCCGAATGCTAGTGATTCAAAAATATACTTCTCAAATCATCAAAGAGACATGTTAGCACCAGGTATCCAATTATAGACTAGAAATAAAATGAGCAACAATTTCCTATATGCAAAAAAGAAATAAATAAACAAACAAAAGTAAAACCAAACAAGAAGGGTACGACATTATACAACTTGTTAAAACTCATTAATATATACCAAGATCGTTCGGTGATCCTGACGAGCTGTTGATCTTCAATAGAAGTTTCAAAGTGGAAATCACTAATCATTATAACAAATCACTAAAGGGCACAAATGATCTAACAGCGTGAAGTAATTGTAACAGATCACTTTAACACTCCAAGGGCACCAGAAGCTCGAATTTCGGCTTCATTCCAGAATTCAATTCAAAATAAAAAAAGATAATGAAGAGATAGTGAAAAATAATAAAACCCTAACCTAATCTCAAGGGCACGGCTGAAGCAATCGACAGCCTCGTTGAAATCGTTGTCCTTCATGGCATTGGATCCCTTCTCCAGCAACTCTTCCGCCAGCTCCAGAGATTTCTCACCGCTTCCATCGGAGGTCTGAGCAGTCGCTTCAGTAACGGCCTTCTTCTCATCCGGACAATTGCAAGACGACTCGACGCCTCCCTGAGCAATGGACTCAGTGGTGACCTCACTCACGTTCAGGCTTTCGTCCAGTTTTGGTATCTCCACCGTCACTGAGACCTCCGATGGCGGACCCTCGTCGGCCATGGCTACAATTTCCGAGCTTGGAAAAAATGGAGGTTTAAGCAGAGGGTTCCGCACTTCGAGCTTCAAAATCCTTTTTGGGCGGAAACGCGACACTAGAATAATAATAGACTAATAGTACCCCCATTTTATAACTAAACTTGTAATAAAAATAAATAAATAAAAAAAAATTAATACTATATTGGTTAATTTTGATTATTGAAATTCCAAAATGTCAATTTTGGTATTTCTATTTTCAAACTTTGGTTAATTTTAGTTCTCATGCTCTCATATTTTCAAACATTTGTTTGAAAATTTTAAGGCTAAATTATAGGGGTGTACATGGGTTGGGTTGGGTGGGTGGGTTTTTCAACACAACCCGAAAATTTCAGGTTGGTGAATTTTCAACCCAACCCAACATTTCAGTCAACCCAACTCAACCCAACCCTTTAATTTTTGGGTTGGGTTGGGTTGGCGGGTTGGCTTTTTTTTTAATTAATTTTTTTATTTAATTTTTTAATTACTTAAAATCTTATGCTCATTTACGTTCCACAAATACAACATATTATTACACTAAAACATTTCAAAAAAAAAAAAAAAAAAAACAGTGAGCAACAAAGGTATCCAATTCTTATCTACTTGATGCTTGTTGTGGAATAAACATACTCGTTATCCCCATCTTCCATCCTAACCCTAAAGTAAATACCTAACTTCAGTGTTTCATATGTTTCTCAAAATTTCCCTAAAAGAAGTACGCCACCAAAACCAAATATGAAATTATCTTGGTTCTTGACAACGAACCCAACATATTATTGTTCACACGAAGATTTCGACGAAGGAAATTCGACACGTGTAAATGAATTTGATTTGTATTGTATTGTATGTATTTATATCAGTGCGTAGTGGATTACAATCTCTAATGTTTATCTTCTGATTCTTTCTCTCTCAAATGTAAATGTTTCTCGCGAGCTCACAACTTGTTCTTGATGTTGGATTCGAGGGCTTTGCAGCTTGTTCTCGATGTTGAACTTGTTTCGAAGGCTTTGCAACTTGTTCTCGATGTTGGATTTTACTCGAGGGCTTCGCAACTTGTTCTCGAGGTTGAATCTTCAGCTTCGCGTCGCGGTGAAGTCTTTAGGTGTTTGATCTTCAAGAAGTGTTCAGTCTTCAGGATTCAAAGAGTCTTTCGTTGCTTGTGAATTCTCTCTTAGTTCTTAGGAGAAAAAAATTTCTGAACCTTGAAAATGAAGAATAAGCTCTCTATTTATAAAGTTCTCATGAGCCTAATGGGCTTGGGCTTGGGCTTGGATCCAATGGGCTTGGGCCCAATGAGTTTGAGTCTAATGAACTTTTGGGTTTTGAGCCCAAATGTGCCATTTAAATAGTTTTCTGGGCTGATTTGATTTTGAGCCCAATTGCGATATGACCCAATTTGATCGGTTAAATTTATTTGCTCCAACGGTCATGATGAAGACATGTAGCAACCGTCGATTGACCAAAATTTCTCGCTCAACAAATGCCCCTTTTTTTCGAGAGTTATGCACAAGTATGTGTGGGTGAGTCTCGGAAAAAGTTAAATTTTGAAATCGAAATGTAGGACACCCCTAATTTCGAATCCGCCTTGACATGTCAATTTTATCGAAATATGAAATTTGGTTCATAAATCAATTATTTTAATTGATACATTATTCTATGTCAATTGACCAAAAACATGAATCTGGCTCACAATCTTGATCTTTTTTGCTTGGTAGAAACTTGACCTGAACTTCAGTAGATTTTGTGTTCTACTTAATTCTATTTTGAATGTAGAGTAGAGTTTTGCGTCTACCCAATTGAATTTTGAATGGGGTTTGACTTTGAACTATACTCCAATTTTGATGTGGAATAAAATTTGGAGTCCACCCAAACTATCAATTTCGATTTAAGACTTGGATTTAGATAATTTAGGAATCTACATCTTGCTCGGGAATAAAATTAGGAATATGCCCAAATTTTAATTCTAGGAAATTTTTTGATTTTGCTCGAAATTTGGCTTGAACTCGGAGTAGAAGTGATGAAAATTTGATTTGGTATCATTTTGGGATTCCAATCAATTTTGACATGAAGTTCGAAAATTTGAACTTAAGCTCATGATTATGGAAGAAAATTTAGAACCCACCTAAATTTCAAGTTGAATGAAGTATTACAATCTGAAAACAAATAGTAACAACAAAGCTTGTTTGGCAAAGTGAAACATGTTCAACCTTTGTTTCCCTTGGCCTTGGGTTTAAGTCCACCTCTATACATATTTTTAGGTACTTTTCTTAAACAACAGAAGCAGCACTTGGAGAGAACGGAGATGCAGAACACACACTTGGAGGGCGGGCGGAGGCGGAGATGCGCAGAACACACACTTGGAGGGCGGGCGTAGGCAGAGATGCGCAAAACAGACACTTGGAGGGCAGGCGTAGGCGGAGATGCGCAGAACGCACACTTGGAGGGTGGAGGCGGAAATGCGCAGAACACACACTTGGAGGGCGGGCGAAGATGCGCAGAACACACACTTGGAGGGAGAGCGTAGGCGGAGATGCGCAGAACATACACTTGAAGGGCGGGCGTAGGCGAGGATGCGCAAAACACACACTTGGAGGACGGAGGCGGATATGCGCAGAACACACACTTGAAGGACGGAGATGCGCAGAACACACACTTGGAGGGCGGGGATGCGCCGAACACACACTTGGAGGGCGAGGATGCGCCGAACACACACTTGGAGGGCGGGGATGCGCCGAACACACACTTGGAGGGCGGGGATGCGCCGAACACACACTTGGAGGGCGGGCGGAGATACGCCGAAAACACACTTGGAGGGCGAGCGGAGATGCGCAGAACACACACTTGGAGGGCGGGCGGAGATGCGCAGAACACACACATGGAGGGCGAGCGGAGATGCGCAGAACACACACTTGGAGGGCGGGGGGAGATGCGCAGAATACACACTTGGAGCGCGGGCGGAGGCGGAGATGCGCAGAACACACACTTGGAGGGCGGGCGTAGGCGGAGATGCGCAGAACAGACACTTGAAGGGCGGGCGTAGGCGGAGATGCGCAGAACACACACTTGGAGGGCGGAGGCGAATATGCGTAGAACACACACTTGGAGGGCGGGCGGAGATGCGCAAAACACATACTTGGAGGGCGGAGATGCGCAGAACACACACTTGGAGGGCGGGGGGAGATGCGCAGAATACACACTTGGAGCGCGGGCGGAGGCGGAGATGCGCAGAGCACACACTTGGAGGGCGGGCGTAGGCGGAGATGCGCAGAACAGACACTTGGAGGGCGAGCGTAGGCGGAGATGCGCATAACACACACTTGGAGGGCGGAGGCGGATATGCGCAGAACACACACTTGGAGGGTGGGCGGAGATGCGCAGAACACACACTTGGAGGGCGGCGGAGATGCGCAGAACACACACTTGAAGAGCGGATGGAGGCGGAGATGCGCAGAACACACACTTGAAGGGCGGACGGAGGCAGAGATGCGCAGAACACACACTTGGAGGGCGGGCGGAGATGCGCAGAACACACACTTGAAGGGCGGACGGAGATGCGCGGGCGGAGGCGGAGATGCGCAAAACACACACTTGAAGGGCGGGCGGAGATGCGCGGGCGGAGGCGGAGATGCGCAGAACACACACTTGGAGGGCGGGCGGAGGCAGAGATGCGCATAACACACAATTGGAGGGCGGGTGTTGCGTGCTCAGTGTGTAAATAAAATGTAATGCGAAGAGCACTCAGAACATGCAAGCATACATGGTCTGCAGCAAGTGATAAGTATTTTTTAATTCGTTTTCCCATAGAGATTGAGTTTAGTTACTAACGAAGTGAGGTGTTAAATTAGAGAGGGTCACTTAAATTGGGTGGATTTGGGGTTGATGTGCCGAACTAACAAAGAATGTAAGAAGTATGCAAGCATAAACGAAAGCAAGTAAAGAGATTAAGCTTTGATGTGGAGAAGATAGAATTGCGGATCTAGCAACATTCTAGCAATAAAATCACAAAAGTAAAAGACTGGAAAAGATGTTAAGGCAAAAACAGAACTATAGAATTGCGGTTCCCGCAATTATCTAGCAATTAATTTAGCAACGATTTAAGGGTGAGATAAGGAAACAAGGTCGACTTAAGACTCCTCTATAGGCTTTTACATACGATCATTCAGCAGTAGATTAACTTATCATGCATCGATTTAGCTCAGTCTCATGCATCTCTCGATTACATGCATTAGATCTTCTAGTTCACTCATATCCAAGCAAGACATAAACATCTATTTATACAAGCAAGCTAATGAATCGTGCTAGGAAAACGCCTATTCCTAGGTCGTTTTCTGGCTACCATGAAAGGCTAGCATGAATGGACGACTCTGAACTCTTACTCCTTCCGGAGGTTAGATGTTCTTTAGACAAAATGGATGGTCGATCGAAATTGCCCATGGGATGAAGTACACATACATTCAATGCATTTGAAGCTATCCTACATGCTGACTCTCGTATTTTTAACCTATAGATTCATCTTTAGCAGACCTTTGTGTGATTAGTTACTCATGGTTGATGGAGAATTGGAAAAGATAGATTGACTAAGCATGATTTAAAGTACTCAAGGAAAGCAAGAGATTAGAAGATAACAAGATGAAGAACTCGAAAAGACTTAAACGATTACTTTATAAATTAAGGTTCAAAACACAATGGGCGAAGGTACGAAAAACAGTAAAGAACTTAATAAATTGAAGACGAATTGAAGCAAGGCAACAAATGGAAACGAAAGACAGAAAGCAGTAAGGAAAGCTTGTAAAAGAGTGCACGGATCTCCTCGTCGCAAGTGCCTCGGATGAAGGGGAAGATTAGCTGTTCTTGGGGGATGAATTCAATCAGAAGAGAAGAAGGATCTTCTCTTCTTCCTCTCGAATTATCGACGCCAAGGGCTGATTTCTTCGTTCCAACAAACGGGGTAAGGAAAATGTGTATGTGGATTGCGTTGTGACGGAGAACTCCACGCTTCCGAGCTGTGTTTCTCCTTCACCCTTCACCTCTTTTTATAGCTTTTGCAGGTACCTTCAGCCATGGAGAACCATCCATTCTGAACACCAACCCTCCACGTGGCAGCAGGGGAAGGCTTAGGCGGCTGAAAGATCGCAACCACGACGACTGGCGGCTGGGAAAAGTTCAGCAGCAGCAGCTTGGAATTGCGGTTTCCTTGCGGTATCCCCAATGTTCATTGCGCTCCAAGCAATGTTTCGGCAATTCTCCTGCAATGTACATTTTAACTCTTTTAGCATCATTTTCTATTCTTTTTCGTTCCTTTTCCAAATAAGTCCTATTTTAGCTTCATTCCTCGAATTCTCACATTTAAGCACGTATTAAGCTAAATTCTAACAAAAACGCTCAAGAGATTACATGATTTTAAGGTAAATATGTCCCTAAATAATGTACTTTTGGAGAGGTAACACACCCCCAAACTTGAGTTATTGCTCGTCCTCGAGCAATATAAAGGCTTACTTGGGCTGCTAATTCTTGTCTTTTAAACTCTATCTAACTGACTTGCTGACTTCCCTAGGCTTACTATCCAAGGCACTGCTGTCCTGTTGATAGCACTTCAAAAGTGCTAATATTTAGCTCCTAAGTCTTGTAAATTAGAGTAATTATTTGGGCTTAATTGATTTATTTAGTATAATTTAATTGCTAAGGGGTAAATCGGGCATTTGCGATAATTAAGAGCTTAAATGAATATTTTATAATATTTTATTAGTTAGTCGTTTTGAGTGATTAAGCTACATTAATTAAATAATCTAATTTTAACTTAAAATCGATTAGTGGCTTGATGGTGCAGGTCTTGTTAAGACAATGGTGGTGCCCAGGCTTAAATCTTGGTAGATGCAAGATTTTCCAACATTTTTATAAAAGTCATTGGTCAACGGTCAATGGTCAACGTCCAAGCCCACAGCCCAGACGACACCCGCTCGCGCGACCCGACCGCATGCCCGCGCGCCCACGGCCCAGACGCTTCGCCCGCTCCGCGCCCCATCCGCCTGCCGACCCGCGCGCCCATCCGCCCGCCTCAGCGCCCATCGCGCGCGCGGCCCGCTCCACCAGACGCCCCAACGCGAAGCCCATGCGCGTGCGCGGCCCAGCACGCCTTCAGCCCACGCGCGCGCGACCATGCGTGACCCGCGCCCCAGCGCTCGCCCCGCCTCAGCGCCCGCGTGCGCGCCCACGACCCGCCTCAGCGCCCCGTTGTGCAGCCCATGCGCGCGCGCGCCTGCCGACCCGTCCGCGCGGCCCAAATGGCCAATTTCGGCCCAAAACTCATTTTTTTAGCTTTTTAAGCACTTTTGACCTAGTGTTTCAGCCACCATTCACTTAGGAGAGAGAAAAATCGATTTTGAGAGTTTTGGCCTCGGGTTTGGTGATATTTTCATCAATTTTCAAGGTTTTTGGACCATTTTTGATCGATTTTCAACACGTTTGGCTAAGGTAAGTGCTCTAATTTGAGTTAGGGATTTACTTTGATGCTTAGTGAGGGTTTTTGTATGAATTTCTAGCATTTTGTTGTTGATTTCTTGCATCTCCAATCTGTATAAAGAACGAATGTCATGCCTTTCTAATTAGGATTGACACCCATAATTGTTACGCATGTTAGTAGGCTAAGCGTTAATTCTTGATAAGCTTTAATGCATTGTAGCGAGGGTCTAGCTCGTGGCTATTCAATTCGAGCTCAAGTGACAGTGGGGGTATGAGTTGATTAACGTTTTCACGGTGGGCTCAAGGTTAGGAGAGAAATCGAATTAGTCTTAAGAAATAATTCGTCGCAATTATACCCGTTACTGTTTTCTGATTAATTGATGGCTTATCACCTTAGATTAATTAAGAAGCATGTTTAATTAGAATTGACACCTCTAATTAATTCTTTGGGGTGCTTTGGACCCGGTTGGGACAAGGCATTTTGCGTGCATGAAATAAAATTACTTTGCTAATTAGAATCCCTATGAACTAAGCGCATCAAGTAAATCCCGAGCACTCAAATTAGGAGCACGCGTTACGTTTATTTTTTCCGTTATTTAATTTTCCGTTAGCTAGTTTACATGCTTACTTTAATTTTCCGTTAGCAATCCCCGTTTTATTTATCATTTTATTTTATTGTTTTAGTTAATTAAAAAGCAAATAGAAATTAATTAGGAGAAAATAATTTAGGTTCCCTGTGGATCGACCCGACTACCACTAGCTGCAAAGCTCAGTTGTAGCGGAATTATAAATGTTATTTTGGCGGGATTCGACACCCCGAAATTTATAGGATATTCAAAAATCCTAGTACCACCTATGACACTCTCCTAAGTTCAAACTAACTTCACACTCTGCTCATTCTGGTTTCTCTTGCCTTTAAAACCTTTTGTCTTTACAAACTTCCTAACAAATGGTTTATCTGCCTATGTCATTAGGTTCATTGTGCAGCTATCCCTAAGTTTTCAAATTCTCCCTAGTTTTAACCTAGACTCAGTACATGCTTCTAATGTATTTATTATTGAGCTACCTAGGAAACCTTATAGTCATGCCAAACTTAGCACATACGAGAATCAGAGTACAGTCAATAGAACAACTAAGCCTTGGCATCACTGTGTTGGATCGACACTCATCTCCCTTGACAAACCTTCAAGCTACAGCCCTGTGCTTAGCAAACTAAGGATCAAAGTTCAATTACGCAGGACACCTAAGCACTTAGGCCATAGCTTGTTGACATACACTCTTCTTCCTTGGTCTTATTTTTCTTTTTCTTTTCTTTCGGTAGAGTCTTCTTTTGGTTTTCCTTTTGATGCAGTGCCACTTGTGGATTACACAAATGACCCTGATTACTCAGCATCCTTTAGAGAGACACTGCCCTTTATTTTTCTTTTTCTTTCTTTTTCATTTTGTTTTTTTTTTCAAAGAAGAAGAATGCTTATGTTTTTCAAGAGGGAGAGAGGAGTGTTCCTAGGCCTAGAGGCTGCCTCCCCCAAACTTATCTTCTCATTGTCCCCAATGAGAGTCTGAGGTGGCACACCCCCAAACTTGTCCTAGAAGCATCTAGTCTAAGGAAAAACAAGTAGAACTTAAAACTCCTAGGTATAGAATGACCTTCGTAATACAGATAAATCATAAGCAGAATTTCATTAAAAACAACATGGTAAGGTCTCACAGAGGTGCATGCTTAGCAATATATGAAGCTAAATTAAACGAACAAGGGTGTACTTTGACACTCATCCAGCATGCTCAATAGACAGATTACCTATTGAATTCAGTAAAGCAGCAAAATATTGAGATTTAAACACAGACAGCCCATCAGAAAGTCATCTAACAGCATGCGAAAAACTAACAAAATATTGCGGAAACCGCAAGAAATTCGCAATTATTCCAACAGAGCAAATTTAACTATGATCAAGGCTCCTAGCATGCGATATTTGTACCTACACAACTACAAAAACAGCAAAACTACCTGCGCTACCTACTCAGATGACATTGAAACAAAACTAAACTACTCTAAACAAACAAATTAACAATTCAAAACAGATCACACAATTGATTATAGGGGGGGGGGGGTACAGGTCACAAAAAAGCAGATTTCTTGTTTTATTTTTAGAGGGATCAAAAATACTCCCTCGAATGCCGTCAGTCTGGCATTCAAACATCCTCATCCTCCTCACTCCGTTCTCTTGGAGGCACCCAGGGCTTCAGCACTCCAGCAGGGAAGGTAGGGAACGTGCATCGCAGGTGCTCAGCCAGCTCTCGGTCCCTTGCTTGCGAATATTCAGCCCATTGGGCTAACTTGTGTTGCAAGTCCATCAGGCAGGCCATGGACGATAACTGTGCAGCAGCCAGTCCATCCATCTCGAACTCCATGTTGCTCCTTCTTCTCATCCTCAAGATAGTGGGCAGCTCCAGATAGCCAGTATAGGCCAATTGCCTTTCATCCTTCGTAACAGGCACTCCTGCACGCAAACAAAGCTTAGTAATGGTATTGGGGAAAAAGAGTTGGCCCTTACCTTTCTTGGAGCATTCGATGATAGAGGCGGCAATGACTTCACCCACATCAATGGTGAGTCCCTTCATTATTGAATAGAGCAACAACGATCTCCCCTGGTTAATGGTTGTCTCGTGTGTGACAGGGGAGAGTCGTCTACGGATTAGGGAGAACCAGATGGCTGCTTTGTCCCTGAGGGCTGCACTCATCAATGTGTGCCTCCCATTCCTTGAGACTGCCCAAACTGCCTCAGGTTTGCCTATTGTATTCAAAGCTTCCTCTAGGACTACCTCTGAGGGTGATTCCATTATCCTTGCGTATTCAGAGTGCGTATGCCCCTTGAGAGCATACACTTCGTTGATTGCGTTGGCTGAGAAATCAACCTCTACTCCCCTCACCATGGAAAAAGAACCTTCAGGGTGCGTGAGGTTGGCGTAGAAGTCGTACACCATGTCAGAGTAGGCTGGAATTGGAGGCCTACATAGCTCTTCCTAGCCATGATTCATAATCCCTGCGCGCAAGAACTGCGGCAGGTTCGCAAGGGCATCAAGAAATCCTCTCTCGTGGAGGAGTTATTTCTTCATCAATTCGAGGCCCTTGGCCTCTGCTTCTTTGGAGACATACCTCGCAGTTCGAGGCTCATCTTCTTGATACATCTTTCTCTTCCCCTTTTTCCCTTTTTTTGGCTGATTCAAAGGCCTCAGTTTTCATTTTCTTTATAGAAGGTTCAGCTTCAACCCTCTTCCTTTTGGTCCGTTTGGAGGCCTTTGGCCGCTTACCCTTCACAATCACAGGTGCCTTCTTCTTGAGCCGCGTCTTTGTGGCTATGTGCTGGAGGCATTCACCCAGCGTTTCTTCCATTGAGTCCATGCTCTCTCTCTCCACAGGGCTGTCAAGATTGACATCCCTGAAGGGGGAAAACATCTCTTCCTCCTCAGCCGGATCATCGATTGGCACCGAATCTTGGTGCTCTTCAGAAGGAATTTCAGGCTCCAGCGCATGCTGAGGAGATTCAGGGCTCTGCATGGCCGTTTCAAATGATGACCGACCACTGTCGAGGCTTTCCTCGCTCGGGGTCTTCTTCTCTTTGATCGGAGAATCAAACACTACGACCTTCCACTTCTTCTTCTTAGGAGTTCCTGCCGGATCAGAGGGATCAGCAGCTACCGTCGTCGCCACCTTCCATTTCCTCCTTCTCACAGAAAGCTTTGGGGGCCTCGAGGGTTGCGCAGTGTCGGCGTCTGCCAAAGACAGCAACGCCTCCCTTACCAGTCTTGTCTCTTCTGCGTCAGGTGACGCTCTTTTGGGTGTGGATCGGTCGGCTCTTGTGGTCACCATTGTTGCTTCTTTGAAGATATGAGCTTGGGAGTTCCAGAGGAATGAGAGTTCTGAATTGTAGAGTCCCAACGGTTTGATAAATCGTAAAGGAAAGCGATCCCCAACGCCGGCTATTTATACTCGAGTGTTCTCCCAACGGCTCTTTTATTGCGGACGCCGCAATTCTTCAGCAAAGTAACCGTTAGGATTTTCCTTGATTTATGTTGCAAGATCTTTAGCAACGAAATCGTTGATCTCTCCAGATCTTTTCTTTGATCTTCTCCTCTTGATTCACCTCCCTCTTTGTCGCTTAAGATCTCCCATTACTACACTCCTAATCAAAATAAAAACACTTAATTAAAACAAGAAATAACCATATGATACGCAATCTAAAAACAATAAAGAAAAATCTAAGGCATAGCCCTCTGACGGATGAGCACAGTGATTTTCGTCACCCATCCTTGCTCATCCTCTCTTGATACGCCTCTTAGGCTTCGGATAGAAGGAAGGCCGAGAGTGTCTTCACATCTCCTTCCTCATAATAGTGCTTCAACCTCGCGCCATTTACCATGAACGGCTGCCCTTGGTTTAGATTTCGAATTTCAATTGCACCATGAACAAAGACATTAGCAATCACAAAAGGACCCGACCACCTAGACTTAAGTTTGCCCGGAAATAACCTCAATCGTGAGTTGAATAATAAAACATGCTGGCCCTTTTTGAAGTCCTTGATCCTAAGTCTACTATCATGTCAAATCTTAGTTTTTTCCTTTACATTTTAGCATTTTAGCATTTTAATAGGACATGTGTCTTAGTTCATCTAACTCGTGTAATTGCAGAGACCGCAATGTTCCCGCATCGGTTACGCAATAATTCAACTCTTTTAAGGCCCAAAAGGCTTTGATTTCTAATTCAAAGGGTAAGTGGCATGCTTTTCCATACACTAACCTATAAGGAGACATGCCTAAGGGCGTTTTATATGCAGTCCTATACGCCCACAGTGCATCGTCTAACTTAAAAGACCAGTCATTTCTATTAGGTTTAACAACTTTTTCAAGTATGCTCTTGATCTCTCTATTAGATATTTCAGCTTGTCCATTTGAGTGTGGGTGATAAGGTGTTGCTACTCTATGTCTAACATTATATTTAGCTAGTACTTTTTCCATAGCTTTATTTATAAAGTGCGTTCCTTCATCACTTATGATTGCACGTGGTGTACCAAATCTTGTAAAAATATGCCTATTTAGAAATTTAACGACTGTTTTGGCATCATTTAAGGGACATGCAATGGCTTCTACCCATTTAGAAACATAATCTACAGCTACTAGTATGTAAAGATTACCCGCAAATGGAGGGAATGGTCCCATGAAGTCAATGCCCCATACATCAAACAGTTCCAACTCTAAGATATATGTGAGAGGCATCTCATCTTTTCTACTAAGGTTACCTGTACGTTGACACTCACTGCAGCTGTGTGCATAGTCGTGGGCATCCTTGAAGATCGTGGGCCAGAAGTAGCCACTTTGGAACACCTTTGCAGCCGTCCTTTGACCACCAAAATGTCCACCGTAAGGAGATGTATGACAATGCTGCAATACTGACTTTGCTTCAGCAGCTGACACACACTTCCTCAGCAATCCATCCGCACAACTTTTGTAAAGTGTAGGATCGTCCCAGATGTACTTCCTAGCTTCGTGTAGGAACCTGTTCTTTTCTTGCCCCCCTCTGAAAGTTGGTAATACCTGCGAGGCAAGGAAGTTAGCAATATCCGCAAACCAAGGTTCCTCATTGTTATCACAATGTCCTAACACAAAGACATGTTCATCAACAAAGGCATCAAAAATTGCGGGCTCAACAATTATTTCGCAATTACTCCGCAATCTAGATAAATGATCAGCAACTACATTTTTGCATCCTTTTTTTATCTCTAAGAGGGCGGGCGGAGATGCGCGGGCGGAGGCGGAGATGCGCAGAACACACACTTGGAGGGTGGGCGGAGGCGAAGATGCGCAGAACACACACTTGGAGGACGGAGATGCGCATAACACACACTTGGAGGGCGGAGATGCGCCGAACACACACTTGGAGGGCGGACGGAGATGCGCAGAACACACACATGGAGGGTGAAGATGCTCTGAACACACACTTGGAGGGCGAGCGGAGATGCGCAGAACGCACACTTGGAGGGCGGGCGGAGATGCGCAGAACACACACTTGGAGGGTGGGCGGAGATGCGCAGAACACACACTTGGAGGGCGGAGATGCGCAAAACACACACTTGGAGGGCTGAGATGCGCAGAACACACACTTGGAGGGCGGGGGGAGATGTGCAGAATACACACTTGGAGCGCGGGCGGAGGCGGAGATGCGCAGAACACACACTTGGAGGGCGGGCGGTGGCGGAGATGCGCAGCACACACACTTGGAGCGCGGACGGAGGCGGAGATGCACAACACACACACTTGGAGCGCGAGCGGAGGCGGAGATGCGCAACACACACACTTGGAGCGCGGGCGGAGGCGGAGATGCGCATCACACACACTTGGAGCGCGGGCGGTGGCGGAGATGCGCAGCACACACACTTGGAGCGCGGGCGAAGGCGGAGATGCGCAAAACACACACTTTGAGGGCGGGCGGAGGCGGAGATGCGCAGAACACACACCTGGAGGGCGGGCGGAGGCAGAAATGCGCAGAACACACACTTGGAGGGCGGGCGGAGGCGGAGATGCGCATAACACACACTTGGAGGGCGGGCGGAGGCGGAGATGCGCAGAACGCACACTTGGAGGGCGGGCAGAGATGCGCAGAACACACACTTGGAGGGCGGGCGGAGATGCGCATAACACACACTTGGAGGGCGGACGAAGATGCGCAGAACACACACTTAGAGGGCGGGCGGAGATGCGCAGAACACACACTTGGAGGACGGAGATGCGCAGAACACACACTTGGAGGACAAAGATGCGCAGAACACAGACTTGGAGGGCGGGCGGAGATGCGCAGAACACACACTTGAAGGGCGGGCGGAGATGCGTAGAACACACACTTGGAGGGCAGAGATGCGCAGAACACACACTTGGAGGACGGAGATGCGCAGAACACACACTTGGAGGAAGGAGATGCGCAAAACACACACTTGGAGCACGGAGATGCGCAGAACACACACTTGGAGGACGAAGATGCGCAGAACACACACTTGGAGGACGGAGATGCGCAGAACACACACTTGGAGGACGAAGATGCGCAGAACACTTGGAGAACGAAGATGCGCAGAACACTTGGAGGACGGAGATGCGCAGAACACTTGGAGGACGGAGATGCGCAGAACACTTGGGGGACAAAGATGCGCAGAATGGCAGGACTTCCATCACGCATCGCAGAACACTTAGAGAACGGAGATGCGCAGAATGGCAGAACTTGCCGCCCGCATCGCAGAACACTTGGTAGGATGTGATGCGCAGCGACGCAGAATACTTGGAGATGCGAGCGCATAATACTTGTTGCGCACTTTTAATGCAGTGCAAAACCGCAAGTGTACGGGTCAAGTAATAAATAATGTATGTAAATACGAGTATCGTCCTCAAGATTGGTTTTCTAGTTCACTTAAGTACCGCGAATACAATCACCCAATTTTATTTAGAGAAATAAAACGATAAATGATATGATTGAAATAAAATAAAAACATAAATAAAAAGATGGAGAACAACAAGGAGAGAGATATCTTAGGGAGTTGATTTCACCAATTAGACCAATAAATCAATTAATTAACGACCAAGAATCATGCAATAAATCATAAGTCAGGAAGTCATAGGTAAAAAATGTATCTTTCGAGCACAATTAAATCTCATGCAAAATTATAAAACTAACATATCTGTATAGTTTTTAATAACATGCAAGGATTACGACCCTTCATTTAACAACCTCTAAAGGAGTACCGATCAATTTCTTGTCAGAAACCCCTTTAGTCATGAAATTAAGTTCTAGTCTAAATTACAACTTATCAGAGTAAATTCAGACCAATTAAACAAATAATCTGTGATAAAGAGATTATAAGCATTAAGCACATAAAAACATGAATGAAAATAAAAAGCAATCATTCAAAGACACTTAAATTAATCAAAACATCAGTCTAATGGCTACATCAATCCCTAAAATAAATGAGTTTAGCTAATCATGTTCAACATTACAAAATATAAACTCAAAATTAAACCCATAACAAAACTACAAATTAAAAAGGGAAGAAGAAATAAAACTAGTGTCGATTCCACGTTCCCGCTGCAATCTCCACGATCCCGAGCATGTAATTGCCTTCTTTTTGCTCTAAAAAATCTCCTCTAACTCTTAAAATTATGTATTTTCGAAATTGGGAATAACTCTCCAAATTGGCTCCCCAAAAGAGGCTAAAAAAGATGTATTAATATGAAATTGGTAGGGAAAAATCGTGCATAAATCAAATATGGCAAATCTAATGGGTTGAAATCAAGTGTAGCGCGCATCTATGGAGGATAATGCAACTGTGGTTGGGCTGAATTTGGGCTGGGCCAAGAATAATTGATATATCGCTGGTATAATCATCAAGTTACATTGCTTTTTGAGTTGGTTGAGCTTTGGAGGGAAAATAGGCATCCATGCGTGCGGTTTGAGTTTGAGCTGCTGTACAACAAATTTTCATTTTATTTTTGTTTTCAGTGTCTAGACGCTATTTGCAGCGTCTAGACGCTGTCCCCTCGGGTTTTTGGCTGATTTTCTTCATCCTCTTCAATTGGGACCCCATTTTTGCATCCTATTAGCTTATTTTTCATCATAAATCTTCTAAAAGCTCCGGTTTGGTCCAAATGCTCGATATCTATAAAATAATCAAATATAAACGTGAAATTAACCGTGTAAGTCTCTAAACTAGCATAAAATAGGTCCTAAAAATAGCTCACTTTGTGAGCTATCAGATGCGCAGAACACTTGGAGGACGAAGATGCGCAGAACACTTGGAGGACGGAGATGCGCAGAACACTTGGAGGACAGAGATGCGCAGAACACTTGGGGGACAGAGATGCGCAGAATGGCAGAACTTGCCGCACGCATCGCAGAACACTTGGTAGGATGCGATGCGCAACAACGCACAATTCTTGGAGATGCGAGCGCAAAATACTTGAAGACTTGGAGATGCGATGCGCAGCAGCGCAGAATACTTGGAGATGCGATGCGCAACAGTGCAAAAAACTTGGCAGAACTTGGAGATGCGATGCGCAACAACGCAGAACGCTTGGCAGAACTTGGAGATGCGATGCGCAACCATGCAAAAAACTTGACAGAACTTGGAGATGCGATGCGCAACAGCGCAGAACACTTGGCAGAACTTGGAGATGCGATGCGCAGAACACTTGGTAGAACTTGGAGATGCGATGCGCATCAGCGCATAATACTTGGAGACTTGGAGATGCGAGCAACGCAGAATACTTGGAGACTTGGAGATGCGATGCGCAGCAACGCAGAATACTTGGAGACTTGGAGATGCGATGCGCAACAACGCAGAACACTTGGCAGAACTTGGAGATGCGATGCGCAGCAGCGCAGAATACTTGGAGACTTGGAGATGCGATGCGCAGCAGCGCAGAACACTTGGAGAACTTGAAGATGCGATGCGCAACCGCGCAGAACACGCAGAACTTGGAGATGCTATACGCAGCAGCGCAGAACACTTGGCAGAACCTGGAGATGCGATGCGATGCATCGCATAATACTTGGAGAATTGAAGATGTGATGCGCAGCAGCGCAGAACACTTGGAGAACTTGGAGATGCGATGCGTGTTACGTCGCCAAAAGTGACCTTTTTAGGACTTATTTATCTTAGAAAGATGTACACTCTTAGGTGTTTTTGATAGGATTTAGCTTAAACCTATGCTTATATATGAGAAGTAGAAGAAGGTAGCTAAATTAGGACTTGTGTGCAAAAGGAAAGAAAATGAATGAAAACCGAAGTTAAAAGAAGGAAAAATGCGCATTGCGGCAGCATTGCGGAAACATTGCTAAAACCGCAATGTTTCAAGTGAAATCCGTAAGTTGACTGATCTTTTTCTGTTATTTTCCGTTGTTTCAGGGATTCGTTCTTTCTCCTCCATCCATTTTGAAGTACGACGTTGAGGATGGATGGTTCTCCTTGGCCCAAACGCACCTGCAGATTACTATAAAAGGGGGTCAAAGTAGAGGGTTTCATCATCATCCGAAAGCGTAGAAGTCTCTTCGCAGCTCCATCTTTTCTCCTGTTTTTCTTCTCCGTCTGTTGGTGTGAGAGGTTCAGCTGTTGGAATCGACAATCTGATAGGAAGGAGAGAAGATTCATCTTCTCTCCTGATTGGATTCATCCAAGCAAGGCTATCCTTTCTCTCCCTTCAGCCGAGGCATTTGCGACGAGGCGTTCAAGCTCAATTACTGCTTTCTGTCTTTTATTTCTAATTTCCAGATCTGTTTAGTTGTTGTTTCTTTTCTAGTGGCTAGTTCATTTCATTTCGTTGCTTTCTGTCTTTATGTTATTCACTTTAAGCTTCCCTTTGTTCATTCAAACAATCAAGTAATCAAAGCAAAATTCATTATTTCACAGTTTCTTGTCTTTGTTGCCTACTGTTTTTCCTTGCTGTTTGTCTTTAAATTCCTTCTAAGCATGTCTACTTCACCTCTCATTTCTGTTCTGTTTATATCCATGAGTAACTAAGTCACATAGGGGCATGCTAATGACAATACTATAGGCTAAAAAACGTGAACCAAGCATGTAGGATAGCTCTCGAATGCATTGATTGTATGTAAGCTTCATCCCACGGGCAATTTCGATTGGCCATCCATTTTGTCCAAAGAACTCCTAACCTCTGGAAGGAGTAAGAGTTCAGAGTCATACACTCATGCTAGCCTTTCAAGGTAACCAGAAAACGACCTAGGAATAGGCGTTTTCCTAGTACAAACCATAACTTTCTGCTTTAACAAGATGCTTAAGACCTTACTTGGACATGAGTAAACTAAAGAATCTAATGCATGAAATCGGAAGATACATGAGTTTGAGTTAGTTTGATGCATAGTGAGTTGATCCAAAGCTTGAGAATCGTATGAAAAAGCCTATAGAGGAGTCGTTAGTAGCCCTTGTTTCTCCATTTCACACACTTTCGCTGTTAGTAACATTGCGGTAGAATTGCTGTTCTCGCAATTCTGTTAAGTTAAAAATTCTGCTTGACTACTTTTCTCTTCGTTTATTAATTCTTTCTCTTTACATTTTGCATTTACCATTGACTTGCACTTGTTTATGTTGCTACCTTCTATATATTCAGCATTAAATAGGAATTTTAAAACCAAATCTACCCCTTCAAATCCACCCATTCTTACTTAACATTACACTTCACGAGTAGCTAATAATAAATCTCTGTGGGAAAACGAATGAAAAAATACTTACTACTTGCTATACGATCATGTATGCTTGCATGTTCTGAGTGCTCTCTCTCTCTTATTACTTATTCTACACATTGAGCACGCAACAATGCGCAACCGCGCAGAACACTTGGCAGAACATGGAGATGTGATGCGCAGAATACTTGAAGATGCGATGCGCAGCAGCGCAGAACACTTGGAGATGCGATGCACAACCGCACAGAACACTTAGCAGAACTTGGAGATGCGATGCACAGCAACGCAAAACACTTGGCAGAACTTGGAGATGCGATGCGCAGCAGCGCAGAACACTTGGAGAACTTGGAGATGCGATGCGCAGCAACGCATAACACTTGGCAGAACTTGGAGATGCGATGCGCAGCAGCGCAGAACACTTGGAGAACTTGGAGATGCGATGCACAGTAGCGCAAAATACTTGGAGACTTGGAGATGCGATGCGCAGCAGCGCAAAACACTTGGAGAACTTGGAGATGCGATGCGCAACAACGCAGAACACTTGGCAGAACTTGGAGATGTGATGCGCAGCAGCGCAAAACACTTGGCAGAAATTGGAGATGTGATGCGCAGCAGCGCAGAACACTTGGCAGAACTAGCAGCGCCGAACACTTGGACACTTGGCAGAACTTGGAGAACTTGGAGATGCGATGCGCAGCAGCGCAGAACACTTGGCAGAACTTGGAGATGTGATGTGCAGCAGCGCAGAACACTTGGCAGAACTTGGAGAAGAACACTTAGAGAACTTGGAGAAGCGATGTGCAGTAGTGCAGAACACTTGGACACTTGGCACGACTTGGAGAAGAACCCTTGGAGATGCGATGCGCAGCAGCGCAGAACACTTGGAGAACTTGGAAATGCGATGCGCAGCAGTGCAGAACACTTAGCAGAACTTGGAGATGCGATGCGTAACAGCGTAGAACACTTGGCAGAACTTGGAGATGCGATGCGCAGAAGCACAGAACACTGGGCAGAACTTTGAGATGTGATACACAACAGCGCAGGACACTTGACAGAACTTGGAGATGCGATGCGCAGCAGCGCAGAACACTTGGCAGAACTTGGAGATGCGATGCGCAGCCGCGCAGAACACTTGGCAGAACTTGGGGATGCGATGCGCAGCAGTGCAGAACACTTGGCAGAACTTGGAGAAGAACACTTGGAGAACTTGGAGATGCAATGCGAAGCAGCGCAGAGCACTTGAAGATGCGATGCGTAGCAGCGCAAAACACTTGGAGATGCGTTGCGCAACAACATAGAACACTTGTTGATGCGACGCGCAGCGCAAAACTTGGAGATGCGAAGCGCAGAACTTGGAGATGAGATGCACAGCGCAACTCAGAACTTGGAGATGCGCAACGCAGAACATGGAGACGCGCAACGTAAAACTTGGAGATGAGATGCGCAACGCAGAACTTGGAGATGCGCAGCAGCGCAAAACTTAGAGATGTGCAGCAGCGCGGAACTTGGAGATGAGATGCGCAGCGCAGCGCAGAACTTGGAGATGAGCAGCGCAACGCAGAACTTGGAAATGCGCAGCGCAGAACTTGGAGATGTGCAGCGCAGAACTTGAAGATGCGCAACAGCGCATAACTTGGAGATGCGCAGCTGTTGCGTGCTCAATGTGTGAATTAAATAGCAATAAGAGAGAGAGAGCACTCAGAACATGCAAGCATACATGATCTTGTAGCAAGTAGTAAGTATTTTTTCATTCGTTTTCCCACAGAGATTTATTACTAGCTACTCGTGAAGTGTATTGTTAAGCAAGAATGGGTGGATTTGATGGGGTAGAATTGGTTTTAAGTTGTCTAATTTCTAAGGAATATGTAAAGGGTAGCAACATAAACAAGTGCAAGTCAATGGTAAACTCAAATGAAAAGAGAAGAGATTAATAAATGAAGAGGAAAATAGCTAAGCAGAATTTTTAACTTAGCAGAATTGCGAGAACAGCAATTCTACCGCAATGTTACTAACAGCGAAAGTATGTAAAATGGAGAAATAAGGGCTACTAACGACTCCTCTATAGGCATTTTCACACGATTCCTAAGCATTGGCTCAACTCACTATGCATCAAACTAACTCAATCTCATGTATCTTCCGATTTCATGCATTAGATTCTTTAGTTTACTCATGTCCAAGTAAGGTCTTAAGCATCTTGTTAAAGCAGAAAGTTATGGTTTGTACTAGGAAAACGCCTATTCCTAGGTCGTTTTCTGGCTACCTTGAGAGGCTAGCATGAGTGTATGACTCTGAACTCTTACTCCTTCCAGAGGTTAGGAGTTCTTTGGACAAAATGGATGGCCAATCGAAATTGCCCGTGGGATGAAGCTTACATACAATCAATGCATTCGAGAGCTATCCTACATGCTTGGTTCACGTTTTTAAGCCTATAGTATTGTCATTAACATGCCCCTATGTGACTTAGTTACTCATGGATATAGGAAGAACAGAATTATTAGATAAGATAGGCATGCTCAGAAGAAGAATAAACTTAAAACAGTAAGGAAAGACAGTAGGCAGCAAAGACAAGAAACTGTGAAATAACGAATTGTGCTTTGATTAATCGATTGTTTGAATGAACAAAGGGAAACTTAAAGTGAATAACATAAAGACAGACGGTAACGAAATGAAATGGACTAACTAATGGAAAGGAACAACAACAAAATAGTGCTGGAAATGAGAAGTAAAAGACAAAAAGCAGTAAGTGAGCTTGAACGCCTCGTCGCAAACGCCTCGGCTGATTGGGGGAAAAAGGGTAGCCTTGCTTGGATGAATCCAATCAGGAGAGAAGATGAATCTTCTCTCCTTCCTATCAGATTGTCGACTCCAACAGCTAAGCTTTCCAACCCAACAGACGGAAGAGAAAAACAGGAGAAAAAATGGAGCTGCGAAGAGACTTCTACGCTTTCGGATGATGATCAAACCCTCTACTTTGACCCCCTTTTATAGTAATCTGCAGGTGCGTTTGGGCCAAGGAGAACCATCCATCCTCAACGTCGTATTTCAAAATGGATGGAGGAGAAAGAACGAATCTCTGAAATAACGGAACATAACAGAAAAAGATCAGCCAACTTACGGATTTCACTTAAAACATTGCTGTTTTAGCAATGTTTCCGCAATGCTGCCGCAATACACTTTTTTCATTCTTTTAACTTCGTTTTCTATTCTTTTTCTCTCCTTTTGCATACAAGTCCTAATTTAGCTACCCTCTTCTAATTCTCATATTTAAGCATAGGTTCAAGCTAAATCCTATCAAAAACACCTAAGAGTGTACATCTTTTTATGGAAAACAAGTCCTAAAAAGGTCACTTTTGGAGACGTAACACACCCCCAAACTTAAGGTTTTGCTCGTCCTCGAGCAATCTAAGGACTTACTTAGGCTGCTGTTTTATCCTCTTAACCACTTGTTGACTCCCTTAACTTCCTGTCTATAGCAGTGCTGTCCTGTGACACACTTCTAAGTTTACAACTATCCTCTTATCTAGCTTCTTCTGACTTCGCACGCCTAATGCTCCTACTGTTTCATTAACTCCTTACAGCTGATCTACTTGCTTCTGTCATATCGTGCAACTATCCCTAAGGTTTCAAATTCTACCTAGCTTTACCCCAGACTCAGTACATGCTTCTAGTTTTACTTTTGAGCTACCTAGGATTCCTTAGAGTCATGCCAGTCTTAGTATTAACAGTGACAGTAGTACATTTAGAGAACAACTTAAACCCTGGCATCACTACATTGGACATACATTCATCTCCCTAAACAACCCTACAAGCTACAACTTTGTGCTCAGCTAATTGAGGATCAGAGTTCTTTTTAATCAGGACATCTAAGCCACAAAGTTGCAACTCCTAGGTATACACTCTTCTTCCCTATTTCTTCTTTTTCTTTCTTTCTTACTTAGGTGGAGCCTCCCCTTTGGTTGCCTTTTGATGCAATGCCACTTGTGGGTTACACACTTGGCACTGATTACCCAGCAACCTAAGAGAGACACCCCTCTTTATTCTATTTTTCAATTTTTTTTCTTCTTCAGCTCATCATTTTTTGTAAAGGAGAAGAAGAATGCTTATGCTTAAAGGGAGAGAGGAATGTTCCTAGGCCTAGGGTGGCCTCCCCCAAACTTAAACTACTCATTGTCCCCAATGAGGGTCTGAGGTGGCACACCCCCAAACTTGTCCTAGAAGCATCTAGTCTAAAGTAAAACAAAGAGAATCTAAAAGCCCTAGGCATAGACAGAAAATTCTAAAAGCAAACATCACAGCAGCAGAAATTCATAAAAACAGGTAGGTAAGAACTTAAAGCTATGCATGCTGAGCACTTTTAAGAGGTTAATTTAAACTATCCAAGGTGTCCTATGACACTCATCCAACATGCTTTTAGATAGGCTATATAAGGTAGTCAAGATAGCAGCAAAAGACAAAATTTAAACAGAACCAGCCTAGCTAAACAGTCAGTCAAAAACATGCATTTACTAATAAAAATTGCGGATTCCGCAATTATTTCGCAATGGATACAGGGCAGATATATCAGTGATTACGGCCCCTATGCATGCTCTTTCCAGTCATTTAAGCTACACAAAAAGGAAACTAAACTAATCTACCTATTTAGCTATCATCAGCCTATACTAAGCAATTCTAATCATTAAAACTAAAGAACTAAAAACAGATTAAAAATTAACTCAAAACGGCATAGTTCACATGGTTCAACAAAAAGCAGTTTGATTATTATTTTTTTCTTTTGGGGAACAAAAATACTCCCTTGAGTGCTTCTCAGTCTAGCACTCAGATGTCCTCATCATCATCATCCCTTCTTGGTCTTGGAGGCGCCCATGGTGTCAGTAGGTCCGTGGGGAACTCAGGGAAGATGCAGCCCAACTGGTCAGCAACCTCCTTGTCCCTTGCCTGTGCATATGTGACCCATTGAGCCATCTTCTTCTGCAAGTCCATCAGGCAGGTCATTGACAGAGACTGAGCAGCAGCCAGGCCATCGAGCTCGAACTCCATGTTCCCCTTCCTTCGCATCCTCAAGGCAGTAGGCAACTCCAGGTGCCCCGTGTAGGCCAGCTGCCTTTCCATTCGCTCGATTGGGACCCCTGCACGTAAGCATAGCTTAGTAATTGTATTAGGAAAGAAAAGTGGACCCTTACCCTTTTTAGCGCAGTCTGCGATTGAGGCTGCAATGACTTCACCAACGTTGATTGTGAGGCCCCTCATGATCGCATAGACCAGCAGCGATCTGCCTTGGTTGATGGTGGTCTCGTGGGTCACTGGGGACAACCTTCTGCGCACAAATGAGAACCAGACAGCTGCCTTGGCTGTGAGGTTAGCACTCATGAGAGTGTGCCTCCCATTGCGTGAAACTGTCCACGATGCCTCAGGCTGGACAATGAGCCGAATTGCTTCCTCCAGGACAACTTCTGTTGGCTCATCAACTATCCTTGCATAATCCGTGTGCTTTTGCCCTTTGAGGCCATAGGCTTCGTTGATTGCCTTAGCTGAGAAGTCCACCTCGACTCCTCTGACCACAGATAGGCCATCCTCAGGGTTCATCACATTGGCGTAAACATCATACACCATGCTGGAGTAGGCGGGGTTGGGCGGCCTGCACAGCTCTTCCCAGCCGTGATTTGTGATCCCTGCGCGCAAGAATTGCGGCAGGTCTGCGAGCGCATCAAGGAATCCTTTCTCGTGCAGCAGGTCCCTCTTCCTCAGCTCAGTGCCCCTTGATTCTGCATCAGAGGACACATACCTCACTGATTGAGGCTCATCTTCGGGGTACAGCTTGGCTTTCCCCTTGTCTTTTGGTTTGGCTGATTCTGCAGCCTCGATCTTGAGCTTCTTTGGGGATGGCTCATCACTCACCTTCTTTGATGAAGGCTCACCCCTGGATTTCTTTTTCTTGGACTTCTTCGAGGCTTTTGGCCGTTTGGCCTTGACAACCTTGGTGGCCTTCTTTTTCAATCTTGCCTTGGTTGTGATCTGCTGGAGGCAATCCCCCAGTGTCTCGTCCATTGAATCATCCCCCTGCGCTGGACTCTCGGGGCTGGCTTCCCTCAAAGGAGAGAAGACCTCGTCTTCTTCAGCTTCCTCACTACCCTGCGTCGATTCTTGACGCTCTCCATATGGAAACTCGGGGTCAGGCTTCCGGGAGATGGGTGATGCTTCAGGGCTCTGCGCCGGTGGAGTCTGTGCAGAGCTCTGTGGAGATGGAGAAGGGTCAGGGCTTCGCGCTGGTGGAGATGGTGAAGAGCTTTGCTCGGCTGTCTCGTGGGACGGACGACCTCGTTCTTGACTCTCCACAGAGGGAGTCTTCTTCTTGATTGCTGCATCAGCTACAGCCATACTCCACTTGCGTTTCTTGGGCGTTCCTGCTGGTTCAGAGGGTCCAGCAGGGATCTCCGTAACCACCTTCCACTTCTTCTTGCGGACAGGCAGCTTGGGGAGTCGTTCAGTGCGCGCAGCCTCAGCATCTGCCAAGGCGAGGAGTGCTTCCCTCGCAGCAATTTCAGCGTCATCAGCCTTCTTCTTGGACGCAAATCTCTCAGCTCTCGTTAGAACCATGGTTGAATCGTAGGTATCTGGAAAGAGGGATTGCAGAGGAAGAAGAAGAGAGCTTTCTTGGAGTTCAGAAAATGGGGGAAACGTACGGATCAGAGCGCTTCTAACGGCTATAAGTAATGATGGAAATCCCAACGGCTATTTCCGTTGCGGATTCTGCAAATCCAGCGCAATTTTAGTGACCGTTGGAGATTTTTCCGTTTCAAATGCTAATATCTTCTCAATGTAATCTTTGATTCGGTCCCATATCTTTCCCGATTCTTTTATCCTAACTTCATCTCCTTGATTCCCTCTGTCGATCCCCTACAAAAACATACAAAATAAACAACAAAATCGTAATTAAAATCTCACTCAAACATACACAAATGATAACCGAAAAAACATAAAAAAAAAAAATAAACTAAGGCAAAAAGCCTCGAATGGACGAGCACAGTAATCACTCGTCTTCTCTCGTTCTTAATTTCACGTTTCAGTCAAGAGGAAGGCCGAGAGAGTCTTCACATCTCTTTCCTCATAATAATGCTTCAATCGTGCACCATTAACCATGAACGGTTGCCCTTGCTGCAGGTTCCTAATCTCGATTGCACCATGAACAAACACGTTAGTTATCACAAAAGGACCTGACCATCTGGACTTAAGTTTGCCTGGAAATAATTTCAACCGTGAGTTAAATAATAAGACAAGCTGGCCTTTCTTAAAGTCCTTAATCCTAAGTCTACTGTCGTGCCAAATCTTGGTCTTTTCCTTATACATTTTAGCATTTTCATAGGACATATGTCTAAGCTCATCAAGCTCATGTAATTGCAAAGACCGCAATGTTCCCGCATCGGTCACGCAATAATTCAACTCTTTTAGGGCCCAAAATGCTTTAATTTCTAATTCAAATGGTAAGTGACATGCTTTGCCATACACAAGTCTATAAGGAGACATACCTAGGGGTGTCTTATATGCAGTCCTATATGCCCAAAGTGCATCCTCGAGTTTAAACGACCAATCTTTTCTATTGGGTTTGACCACTTTTTCGAGTATGTTTTTAATCTCCCTATTTGATATTTCAGCTTGGCCATTCGAATGTGGGTGATAAGGGGTGGCTACTCTATGTCTAACATTGTATTTAGCCAACACTCTCTCCATAGCTCTATTAATGAAATGTGTCTCTTCATCACTAATTATAGCACGAGGTGTTCCAAACCTAGTAAAGATATGTCTATGAAGGAACTTAATGATTGTCTTGGCATCATTATTTGGACATGCTATGGCCTCTACCCACTTAGATACATAGTCTACAGCTACAAGTATGTAAAGGTTACCTGATGATGGGGGAAATGGCCCCATGAAGTCAATGCCCCACACATCAAAGAGCTCCAACTCTAAGATGTAAGTGAGAGGCATCTCATCCTTTCGACTAAGGTTACCTGTTCTCTGGCATTCATCACAGCTGTGTGCATAGTTGTGGGCATCCTTGAAGATCGTTGGCCAATAGTAGCCACTTTGGAACACCTTTGCAGCTGTCCTTTGGCCACCAAAATGTCCACCATAGGGGGCTGTATGGCAGTGCTGCAACACAGACCTCGCCTCAGCAGCTGACACACACTTTCTCAGCAAACCGTCTGCACACGTCTTGTAGAGTGTAGGATCATCCCATATGAACTTCCTAGCTTCATGAAGGAACCTCTTCTTTTCTTGTCCTCCCTTGAAAGTTGGTAGTACCTGCGAGGCAAGGAAGTTAGCAATGTCAGCAAACCAAGGTTCCTCATCGTTATCACGATGAGTCAATACAAAGACATGTTCATCAATAAAAGCATCAGAAATTGCGGTTTCCGCAATTTTTTCGCAATTATGCTGCAATCTAGAAAGATGATCCGCAACCACATTTTCACATCCTTTCTTATCTCTGATGTCCAGATCAAACTCTTGCAGCAGCAATACCCATCTAATCAACCTAGGCTTAGCATCAGCCTTCCTCATAAGGTACTTTAGTGCAGAGTGATCTGTATACACGATTGTTCTAGTGCCTACAATGTAATTCCTAAACTTCTCACAGGCAAATACTACAGCTAGCATCTCCTTCTCAGTGGTTGTGTAATTACATTGTGCCTCATTAAGTGTCTTACTAGCATAGTATACAGGGTGTGTTAACTTGTCAATCTTTTTCCCTAGCATAACCCCTACAGCATAGTCACTTGCATCACATAACATCTCAAATGGGAGATCCCAATTTGGCCCTACTATAATAGGTGCTGTGACTAGTGCTTCCTTAAGGGTCTTCCAGGCTAGGAAACATTCGTTAGAGAAGATGAATGGTTTGTTCAGCTCTAGAAGCTCACATAAAGGCTTGGAGATCTTAGAAAAGTTCTTAATGAACCTTCTATAGAAGCCTGCATGTCCTAAGAAACTTCTAATGGCTTTTACATTCTGAGGTTCTACCAATTTCTCTATTATTTCAATCTTGGCCCTATCGACCTCTACACCTGCCCTAGACACTCTATGACCTAAGACAATCCCTTCGTCCACCATGAAGTGGCACTTCTCCCAATTAAGGACTAGGTTGGTCTCCTCACACCTAGCCAGGACTTGTCCTAAGTTCTCTAGACAGTTTGTGAATGAATCACCAAAGACTGAGAAATCATCCATGAATATCTCTATCATGGACTCATCTAAATCAGAGAAGATTGCCAACATGCACCTTTGGAATGTTGCCGGTGCATTGCATAAGCCAAAAGGCATTCTGCGAAAGGCAAAAGTTCCAAAAGGGCAAGTGAAGGTTGTCTTCTCCTGGTCCTTAGGGTCTATAGTGATCTGGTTATATCCTGAATAACCGTCTAAGAAGCAGTAGTAAGCTCTACCAGCTATCCTATCTAACATTTGGTCAATGAATGGTAGAGGGAAGTGGTCCTTTTTGGTTTCCTTATTTAATTTTCTATAATCCATACACACTCTCCACCCTGTGATAGTCCTAGTTGGAATCAGTTCATTGCTCTCATTGACTACCACAGTCATCCCTCCCTTCTTAGGTACACATTGTATAGGGCTCACCCACTGACTACTAGCTATAGGGAAGATCACACCAGCATCTAACCATTTTATTATTTCCTTTTTAACTACCTCTTTCATAGAGGGGTTCAACCTACGTTGGTGATCTACTCGGGGTGTATGTTCTTCCTCTAGTATTATCTTATGCATGTAGTAGGAAGGGCTGATGCCTCTAATGTCAGCAATAGTCCATGCAATAGCCTTCCTATGTTGTTTAAGTAACAAAATCAGCTCAACCTCATGCTTCTCACTTAATTTAGATGAAATAATCACAGGCAGAGTCTCATTACTTCCTAAATATGCATACTTAAGATGTGTGGGCAGTGGTTTCAATTCTAAGACAGGTGGATGCTCAATGGATGGTTTTAATGGATTCAGGGATCTTTCAGTTAAGTCAGTAGTCATACAAACATGCTGTATCCTATCTACAGGTATATCCATTATCTCAGAAACATTTAAATCAGTTAAATCTAATCCTACATAATTATTAGCATGCTTAGTCAATAATTCATGCTCCAGCTGTTCTTCCATTAGTGAGTCTACAATGTCCATGCTAGCACAAGACTCAGAGTCAGAGGGGTACCTTAAGGCTTTATAAACGCTAAATTTAACCTCCTCATCATGAACCCTCATAGTGAGCTCACCTTTCTGGACATCTATCAGGGCCCTACCTGTGGCTAGAAATGGTCTGCCTAATAGGATGGGGACCTCCTTGTCTGCTTCATAATCCAGGATGATGAAATCTGCAAGGAAAATAAACTTGTCAACATTTACAAGAATATCCTCAATCTTACCCTCAGGGTAGGCTATGGATCTGTCTGCAAGTTGTAAAGTGACAGTGGTTGGACGTGCTTCTCCTATTCCTAGCTGGCGGAATAGTGATAGGGGCATGAGGTTTATGCTGGCTCCCAGGTCACAAAGAGCTCTGCCCACGTGCTTGCCTCCTAGCTCTACAGGTAAGGTGAAGGAACCAGGATCCTTCTGCTTCTTGGGTAGCTTGTTCTGGAGTATGGCACTGCACTCCTCAGTGAGATTTACTGTTTCAAACTCACCAATTATTTTCTTGTTAGTGATAATATCCTTCAAAAACTTAACATAGGAAGGCATAGACTGTAAAACTTCTACAAAAGGAATATTCACATGCACTTGTTTAAGAATTTCTAAAAATTTGTTAAAGTGCACTTCGTGTTCTTGTTTTTTCTTTAGCCTTCGAGGAAATGGAGGTGGTGGCACATATGCAGGCACTTCAGGTCGCCTCAGGATAGGTGGAGGCCTTGAAATTTCTTCTATCTCTTCTATGATTGGCTCCAGCCTTGGTCCTGATGTGCTTGTTGGTGGTGGACCTTGGTTTGGCAGAGACTCTAGTGGAGCACTAGACTCATTGTTCTCTACTCTCTTCGGTGTTTCTTTGGTGTTGCTCACCAATGGTCTCCCACTCCTAAGTTCAATTGCTTGAACTTGCTCTTTACCATCTCTTCTTGGCACTTCAGTGTCAGCAGGTAGTCTACCTTGGGGCCTATTTTTGAGTTCATTGGCTAGTTGCCCTATCTGGTTCTCTAGGCTCCTAAGAGTAGCTTGCTGACTCTGTAGAGTGGCATCATTCTTGGCTATGTATTCCTTAAGTAAGTTTTCTACAGAAGACCCTACAGGTTGGTTGTATGGTTTTTGGTACATGGATTGGTTATGTTGGGGAGTGAAACCAGGTGTTCCACTCGGTCTTGGCTGGTTAGGAGCTTGGTTAGCATTCTGTTGGCCACCCCATGAAAGGTTTGGGTGGTTCCTCCAACCAGGATTGTAAGTGTTGGAATAGGGGTTGTTCCTAGGCTGCTGCTGGCTTCCAACATAGCAGACTGAGGCTGGATTCCCAGGGCAGTATTCATACAGGTGCCCTTCCCCACAGAATCCACAGATAAGTGTCTCACCTTGACTTGGTTGGGTGCCCATTGACATGGCTGTGGCGGTGTTGACACTAGTTTGGAGATTGGCTTGAGCCATTTGCTTGACTAGGTTGGTCAGGGCGCTTATTTGGCTACTCATGGCATTGAGTGCGTCCTTGTCTTGAGCTCTAGTTGGCTCAACTGGATCATCTGACCACCTACAGTGAGATGCTGAGATCTTCTCCAAGATCTCATAGGCTTCGTTATAACTCTTGGACAGCATGGAACCTCCAGCAGATGAATTTAACACTTGCCTGGTGCTGGGGGTTGCATCCTTTGAAAAAGACCTCTATTTGGATACACCATGGGATGCCATGGTGTGGACATTTAAGAAGAAGGTCCTTGAACCTTGTCCAAGCTTCGTGAAGAGACTCATTCTCAGCTTGTTTGAACTTGATTATATCATCACGAAAGGTAGAATTCCTATCAGGTGGAAAGTATTTTACTAGGAATTTCTCCGCCAAGTCTGTCCAATTGAGGACAGATCTAGAGGGTAATGAGTTTAACCACGTCTTTGCTTTGTCCCTCAAAGAGTAAGGGAAGAGGTAGAGCCTCAAGGCTTCTTAGGAAACTCCAGGGATGATGAATGTATCACTGACTCCTAGGAAGTTTCTAAGATGGTTGTGGGGATCCTCATTTTCCACTCCAAAGAATTGTCCCACAGTGGACAACATTTGGAACATTACTGGCTTTAACTCGAATGAGTTGGCAGTAATTTCAGGGCGGATGATGCTTGGGTTTAGCTCCCCAGGCATGGGAACTAAGTATGTGAGAATGGCACTATCCTTATCATTCGCTATTTCGATGGGATTGCGAGTGACAGGCACCGGATTTGGAACTAATCTATCCATTTCTTCTTGATAGAATTGCGGAGGAATTGCGGTTCCCGCAATTATTGGAGGTATAGAGGGTTGGTCAAAGAGACGTTTCTTGGCTCTATTTCTGGCTCTAAATAATCTCTCAGGCTCAGGATTGAACTCTAGATTACTACTTGAAGGCTCATTCATAAACTAACCCAAATAGTACCTACAAAAGAAATGAAAATAGATCAGCTTCAATAGATATTAAGAGTTGGTTTTCTAACTTATCAGACTTCGTTTTCACTAAACTAAATCCCCGGCAGCGGAGCCAAAAACTTGGTGCGTGCTCAATGTGTGAATTAAATAACAATAAGAGAGAGAGAGCACTCAGAACATGCAAGCATACATGATCTTGTAGCAAGTAGTAAGTATTTTTTCATTCGTTTTCCCACAGAGATTTATTACTAGCTACTCGTGAAGTGTATTGTTAAGCAAGAATGGGTGGATTTGATGGGGTAGAATTGGTTTTAAGTTGTCTAATTTCTAAGGAATATGTAAAGGGTAGCAACATAAACAAGTGCAAGTCAATGGTAAACTCAAATGAAAAGAGAAGAGATTAATAAATGAAGAGGAAAATAGCTAAACAGAATTTTTAACTTTGCAGAATTGCGAGAACAGCAATTCTACCGCAATGTTACTAACAGCGAAAGTATGTAAAATGGAGAAATAAGGGCTACTAACGACTCCTCTATAGGCATTTTCACACGATTCCCAAGCATTGGCTCAACTCACTATGCATCAAACTAACTCAATCTCATGTATCTTCCGATTTCATGCATTAGATTCTTTAGTTTACTCATGTCCAAGTAAGGTCTTAAGCATCTTGTTAAAGCAGAAAGTTATGGTTTGTACTAGGAAAACGCCTATTCCTAGGTCGTTTTCTGGCTACCTTGAGAGGCTAGCATGAGTGTATGACTCTAAACTCTTACTCCTTCCAGAGGTTAGGAGTTCTTTGGACAAAATGGATGGCCAATCGAAATTGCCCGTGGGATGAAGCTTACATACAATCAATGCATTCGAGAGCTATCCTACATGCTTGGTTCACGTTTTTAAGCCTATAGTATTGTCATTAACATGCCCCTATGTGACTTAGTTACTCATGGATATAGGAAGAACAGAATTATTAGATAAGATAGGTGGTAGAGGTACTTTTAGGGTACTCCAATATCAAGCTGTCGAGGCTTGCCAAAATACAATTTATAAAGCCTATGACCAAGGCTTTGCAGCCAGTGGTAACAGGGTCGATCCAAGGAATAGGAAGATTGAATTTACTAGTGAAATTGGGATTTAATTGATTAATTGGTAACGGGGGGTTTTAATCATGCAAGAGAAATAATGATGCAAGCTAACGGAGGAAAGAAATAATAACTAGAGAACGTGTGCACGGTTTGGGGAGTCTCGGGATCAATTGTTAGACAAATTCAACTTATCATTTAATTCTAATAACATGGAATTCAATTTACTGAACACGCGGACGACTACCAGAGAAGCCCCAAAGTAGCCGACTCCATGGATTTTTATTAGACCACACAGTTCTAATTACACTTTATCTAATCCTACGTCAAGGTGATCAGCCCCAAAGTAAATTTAGACAGTCACTAGCTAACCGCGACGAACATTCGAGCGTGAATTCTAATTGCTAGTAGATTGCCCGCAAACGCTGTATGCAATCAACAATTATCCAACCCGACCCGATACTTCGATTTAATTCTATCTACCTGTGTTACTTAGTCGAGCAGTGAGAGGCACGGCATCGCTACTCTTTAACATACACAACATGCGAAACTACTCGAGTGTCAATCGGCGTATTTTAACATGCGCGTTGGATTAAGCAAAGTAGATAAATGCAAAGTAAACAGAACCAATATGCATATCAAAACTCAGATTATCAAAGCTAAATCGTCTAACAAAATTCCCCTAAACAAGTCCCAAACCGTCACCCTTACCTTAGCCGCTCATGGCGCGGTTCGTCAATCCCGCTCCACCAACGACCATGGAAGAGTTCATCTACTTATTACGAAGGAAAGTGGAGCTCACAAGCATGCCAACAATGGCGGAGCTCCACGGAAAATAGAGAGAAAATGGGGAAGAAGGGGACAAAAACCAGCCAAATCCGTAGAGAGATGAAGGAGAAGATGATAAAAAATGTGCAGGAAAATCGTCTTTTAGCTGCTGTAATCGTCGTAGCGTCGAGACGCTAGGCCAGCGTCTCGACGCTGTGCCCTAAGTAATCCGCGCGCGCTCGCGATGGCGTCGAGACGCAAGGCCAGCGTCGCGACGCTGCCCCGATGAAATTCCTGCGCGCGCCTCCTCCGGAGCGTCTCGACGCCAAGCAGGGTCTCGACGCCAGGGCAGCGTCGAGCTAGCGTCTCGACGCTATCACTCGACGCTTGCTCTCGGGTTTTTCCAGCGTCGAGCCAGCGTCTCGACGCTATAGCTCGACGCTGGCTCTCGGGTTTGGGGCTGAAGCTTTGCCTCTCCAAGGCAGTTTTGGCCCGTTTCTTCACGGAACAAGTTCCCATCTTCCCGATGCATTCCCGGGGCGCTAAAACTCTGCTTTAAGCACTCGAACATGCCCAACGGACGCACGAGCTCTTTGCCGCTTTTCTCCTACAAAAGAGATATATTTAATCAATTGGAAGCGGACTTTAGCTATAATTAGGAAGCATTTTATAGCTCCAAAATGGAGTTATCAATAGGCATGCTCAGAAGAAGAATAAACTTAAAACAGTAAGGAAAGACAGTAGGCAGCAAAGACAAGAAACTGTGAAATAACGAATTGTGCTTTGATTAATCGATTGTTTGAATGAACAAAGGGAAACTTAAAGTGAATAACATAAAGACAGACGGTAACGAAATGAAATGGACTAACTAATGGAAAGGAACAACAACAAAATAGTGCTGGAAATGAGAAGTAAAAGACAAAAAGCAGTAAGTGAGCTTGAACGCCTCGTCGCAAACGCCTCGGCTGATTGGGGGAAAAAGGGTAGCCTTGCTTGGATGAATCCAATCAGGAGAGAAGATGAATCTTCTCTCCTTCCTATCAGATTGTCGACTCCAACAGCTAAGCTTTCCAACCCAACAGACGGAAGAGAAAAACAGGAGAAAAAATGGAGCTGCGAAGAGACTTCTATGCTTTCGGATGATGATCAAACCCTCTACTTTGACCCCCTTTTATAGTAATCTGCAGGTGCGTTTGGGCCAAGGAGAACCATCCATCCTCAACGTCGTATTTCAAAATGGATGGAGGAGAAAGAACGAATCCCTGAAATAACGGAACATAACAGAAAAAGATCAGCCAACTTACGGATTTCACTTAAAACATTGCTGTTTTAGCAATGTTTCCGCAATGCTGCCGCAATACACTTTTTTCATTCTTTTAACTTCGTTTTCTATTCTTTTTCTCTCCTTTTGCATACAAGTCCTAATTTAGCTACCCTCTTCTAATTCTCATATTTAAGCATAGGTTCAAGCTAAATCCTATCAAAAACACCTAAGAGTGTACATCTTTTTATGGAAAACAAGTCCTAAAAAGGTCACTTTTGGAGACGTAACAGCAGCGCAGAACATGGAGACGTGCAACGTTGAACTTGGAGATGATATGCGCAACGCAGAACTTGAAGATGCGCAGCAGCGCAGCGCAGAACTTGGAGATGCACAGCAACACAGAACTTGGAGATGAGCAGCGCAGAACTTGGAGATGCGCAACGCAGAACATGGAGATGCGCAGCGCAAAACTTGGAGATGCGTAGCAGCGCAGAACTTGGAGATGCGTAGCAGCCAAAACTTGGAGATGCGTAGCAACGCAAAACTTGGAGATGAGATGCGCAACGCAGAACTTGGAGATGCGCAGCGCAGAACTTGGAGATGCGCAACACAAAACTTAGAGATGCGCAGTGCAGAACTTGGAGATGAGATGCAGAACGCAGAACTTGGAGATGCACAACGCAAAACTTGGAGATGCGCAACGCAGAACTTGGAGATGAGCAGCGCAGAACTTAGAGATGAGATGCGCAGCGCAGAACTTGGAGATGAGATGTGCAGAACTTGGAGATGAGATGCGAAGCGCAGAACTTGGAATGAGATGCGCAGCGCAGAACTTGAAGATGCGCAATGCAGAAATTGGAGATGAGCAGTGCAGATCTTGGAGATGAGATGCACATCGCAGAACTTGGAGATGAGATGCGCATCGCAAAACTTGGAGATGAAATGCTGATGTGAAAATGATGTGAAAACCCTAGCCAATTGAAATTAGGAACCCTTTGGTTATGTGAACCCCTAATTCTCAAATGCCAAAACTCCCAAATCAACTCGATTTCAACCCTAAGGATTGGGTTAGACACAGATTGCCTTAAGATGAAAGCTCTTGAGACAAAGAACAAGTTCTTGGCTCAAGAGTCGAACACTCCACAAGATAGGAGGATCAATCCTACTTGAATGTTCTTGGCATGCAATTCAAGTCATGAATTGCAAAGTGGATCAAGAAGCTCTCTTGGCTAAACTTGACAGAAAAACATAAAGCTTAAACTCAATTCATCGTTAATCTCCCTTTACAATTCAATGGCAAAGCTTACATAGCCTCCCAAAACCCTAAATGCCACATCATAATTCATAGCAAAATTACTAAAATAACCCTACTTAAATATGTCATAAAAGGATAAAATTAGAAAACAATAAAATTACATCAAATTATTGAATAAAATATAAATAACAATTTGATGCCTTGAGCGGTTCATATCATCCTCTCCTTCTTTTGAAGGATTCGTCCTCGAATCCAAATTAATTCCTTGTAATGTTGTTTTAAAGTCATGAGAAGAAAATGGTATAACTCCTCTTGGGTTTGTCTTGGATGGTCTCCCTCGTAAAGCAATTTCATAGTCTTGTGATGTCAAAGACTCATTTCTTCTTGGATTCCATCTCTTTCAAAAATAATGTTGATCATTACAATTCACATGTCGTTGGCGACCATGAATATGTTTAAGGAAAATCTTTGAGATTTGCTTTATAATCAATGCTTTAGTAGCCTGCGAAAACTCAAAAGAAAAACTAGGCAAACTTGGTTGAAGCTCACCTGTCAGAAAACAAACTTTTTTTATTAAAAAGTTCATGAATGTTTTGTTTTGAAATCAAAAAAGATTTTACCTCAAAAGTTTCCAAACTCACATTCTTGGCTTTTCTCTCATTTTTAGATATTGAGTATTACTCACATTTTTTTCTATCTCATTCGTGTTTTCACACTTTTCTTCTTCATATATCTCTATTGCTTTTTCCTCAGTCTCATGCCTTTTGTTTTCCAACTCACACACATCAAGTTTTACTTCTCTTGGAAGAAATGATACAGTAGTAGGATCATATGTTACTTTGTGATCGTCTAATGCACTAACAATGTCCTCACATAGTACTCTCATTTCAAGCTCACAACCATCTACTTTCTCTACTCGACTACTATCAACACATGCTACTCCAAAAATAAGTGGTACAACAATTGTAGTAGAATTGCAATCATGTGATTCTTTGCTATCTAATGACCTACTAAGTAGAATTCCATTATCATGCATAGGTACAATATTAGCAACATTCTCTATATCATACTCTACTTTATTAAAATGCTCATATTTTGTAGGTAAATTAATCATTCCCACAACAGTATTGGAATTGGAGCTAGATTTGTACCTTGAAGATCTTCTTTGAAGTGTCCTTTCTATCTTCATGGCAACATATACCATCTCTTCCAAATCCTCAAAAGGCCGATTTTTTTCTCGTTCAACAATCATCTTAGTAATCTTCCCATTAAGTCCATTGTAGAATCGGTCCATGGTAGCTTCCTCTTCCTCATGTAAGTCCAATCTCTCCATCAAAATTTGCATCTCCTGGTAATAATCATCAACACTTTTGCTCCCTTGACATACAGCTTGAAGTCTTAGTGCACAATCTCTCAAGTATAGTTTCGGTACGAATCGCTTCCTCATGGGCTCTCTCAATTTTAGCCATGTTTTCACTTTACCTTCTTGATGTCTCCTTCTCTTAGAACACACGTCATCCCACCATGTTTGGGCATAACTTTTTAAATGTGTCAGAGAGATGATTGCCTTTTTCTCTTCAGTGAGATTGTTGGTATGAAAAATGTGTCCAACTTCATGCTCCCACTGTAAGTAGTCTTCAGGATTTAATGTTCCATGAAACTTTGGAAATTTCATTGCTGCAAAAATATAACAAGTGAAGAAAAAACGGACCTCACAATTCACTCCCTCACGTGTTTCACTCGATAGATGAAATTCACTCGTGTTTACACTCAAAGATGTAGCACTCCCTTACAAATATGTAGATTCTCTCAAAATAGGAAACAAGTAGCCAAGAGTTTGCAATATCATGTACTTAAGAAGCAAGCCTCGAACACAAAAGCAAGATTGATGTGAAGTATTGACACTCAAGCAAAGAAACAAGTAGAATTAACAAAAATAAGAAAACTTAGAATCAAGAACCTAATGTTCAAGATATAACAACTAGAATTATCAAGAAACAAAATAGATAACTAGAGTAAAGTATTTAAGATCCAAGACTCAAAGAGTTACTGGGGATTAACAATGAAAATGCAAGATTATTGGGCAAGATTCAAAGCGAAGCAAGGAAACAAAGAAATAAAGAAAAACAAAGAAGCAAAAAATTCAAGAATAGAAACAAAAAATTCTCCAAAACTTTAAATTTGATAAGATTTAGCTTTAAAACCCTAGAAGTAAAAATCTCAAATGATTCTTAGAGCTTGATCTTAAAATTTTCACCTACTCCAACAATTTCAAAACTTCTCCTGTTTGCTTCATTGTGAGAATAAATTATAATCTTCCCAAAAAAAACCAAACTTATTAAAACTTATAAAAGTAAGGTTTTTTTTTTTTTTTTTTTTTTTACTCAACAATTCGTATGCACCATAATTCCACCGACATTTCCATAATTTTGTTTTCTTCAGGCACCAATTCAAAAAATGTTTTTTTTAAAAGAACTCTCAACTCGCTAGTTTTTTTTTTCTACAACGCTACAACAAAGTCACCACCGAAACTTGAAGTTTCCTCTCCCTCCTTTACTCACAGGGCAATCGTTTCTTTGGAACCCCAATCGAAAGATAATTCAACATCAAAACTCATAGAATCAACTAGAAATTAACAACTAAGATTCTAAAACTCAAACCCTAAATTCAATTTAATACTTTTTTTTTCTTCAGTTTTTCCAAAAAAGAACACAAGAACAAAAACGTGCAAATTCTAGACTCAATCAATAAAAGTTAAAAGAAATAAACAAAATCCTAAAGATGCAATTCTAAACTCAATGAATAAAAGATACTCACAGAATATATCCGATCTAGAGCGCCTATGCTCTGATACCAAATGATGTGAAAACCCTAGCCAATTTAAATTAGGAACCCTTTGGTTATGTGAACTCCTAATTCTCAAATGCCAAAACTCCCAAATAAACTCGATTTCAACCCTAAGGATTGGGTTAGACACAGATTGCCTTAAGATTAAAGCTCTTGAGACAAAGAACAAGTTTTTGGCTCAAGAGTCGAACACTCCACAAGATAGGAGGATCAATCCTACTTAAATGTTCTTGGCATTCAATTCAAGTCATGAATTGCAAAGTGGATCAATAAGCTCTCTTGGCTAAACTTGACAGAAAAGCATCAAGCTTAAACTCAATTCATCGTTAATCTCCCTTTACAACTCAATGGCAAAGCTTACATAGCCTCCCAAAACCCTAAATGCCACATCATAATTCATAGCAAAATTACTAAAATAACCCTACTTAAATATGTCATAAAAGGATAAAATTAGAAAACAATAAAATTACATCAAATTATTTAATAAAATATAAATAACAATTTGATGCCTTGAGCGGTTCATATCAAATGCGCAACGCAGAACTTGGAGGTGGGCAGCGCAAAACTTTGAGATGAGATGCGCAGCGCAGAACTTGGAGATGAGATGCGTAGAGATGAGCAACGCAGAACTTGGAGATGAGCAGTGCAGAACTTGGAGATGAGATGCGCAGCGCAAAACTTGGAGATGAGATGCGCAGCGCAAAACTTGGAGATGATATGCACAACGCAGAACTTGGAGATGAGATGCGCATCGCATAACTTGAAGATGAAATGCGCAACGCAGAACTTGGAGATGAGATGCGCACCGCAAAACTTGGAGATGCGCAGCACATAACTTGGAGATGAGATGCGCAGAACTTGGAGATGAGATGCGCAGCGCAGAACTTGGAGATGATATGCGCAGCGCATAACTTGGAGATGAGCAGCGCAAAACTTGGAGATGAGCAGCGCATAACTTGGAGATGCGCAACGAACTTGGGAACTTGGAGATGCGCATCGAACTTGGGAACTTGGAGATGCGCAGAGTGCATCGAACTTGGAAACTTGGAGATGCGCAGCGCAAAAAACTTGCGAACTTGAATGTAACGACCCGAACATCAGGTAACAAAATTTTTATTTTAATTATTATTGTTATTGGGTTCGATAGTGAATTTAAGTAGAAGTATCAGGTGAAATTTAGAATTTAAAAGAGGCTAGGATTAGTAATTGACTAAGTTAATTAAAAGTTAATGAATTATGAATAATAATAAGATTATTATTATTATTATTATTATTATATTAATATTAATATTAATATTATTAATCATAATTATAAAAAAAAAAAAAAAACTTAACTTCAGCGTAGGTCTTCGTAAATCGAAGACCCACACTTTCCCCCTCTCTCTCTTAGTCCACAATCCAAAATCCAGCGCCGCCCCCTCTCATCTTCTCCCTCACCTCTTTCCCTCTCCCTCAAATTCCTTTCACCTTCTGCACGCCCTCCGTCGTCTCTTGCCAGCCGGTGCCCTCTCTCCCTCTCCGCCGTCGCACACGCCGCAGCTCCTTCACTCGTGATTAGTGGTAATTTTTGAACCATGTCCTTCGATTCAGATTCATTTTAATAATTGGAAATCACCTCCATTTTAGTGTGAGATCGATTTCGTTCTGGTTCAAATAAAATTATGTGTGACGTCAAGCTAGGACGACATAGGTGGAGACCAAGGGGGTTCATAAACAATTTTAGTAATTCGGTTAAAAGTAAGTAACCTTACTACTGGCTAGCTTTGGGCTAGGTTGGGAATTATTGTTTGAAATATTGATTATGTAATTTTGTATTAGTTCTTAAAGTTGGTTTTATGTTTAAGACCTTGTGCGTGTGATGTTGTTGGGATATTTATGTTTGATGATGCAAGATTGCTGTGAACGATGCCATGAACAAGTTAGGTTGTATTTATGCATGTAATGTGGATGTAAAATTCGATGATGTGAGATTGTTGTGATTGATGTCATGAACAAGTTATGTTGTATTTATGCATGTAATGTGGCTTTCAATGATGTGAGATTGTTGTGATTGATGTCATGAACAAGTTATGTTATGTTTATGCGTGACTGTAAAGTTTGGGTGTAGTTGAGTTCAATTATTCATGAATGAGATGCAAGTTAGAACTTGAGGTTAATGCATGAGAGAAAATTACTCCATGTCACATCATTTATGGTATTTAGAACATTTTAGGTGGGACCTCATGCATCGATATGTGACATTGAGTCATGAGAGTTAAGATAGCTACCTTCCATTATTTGCGGAATTTGTTTGAATGAAAGTGATGTCGGTTTAGAGGTTCTAATCACATGAAAGTGATGTGTTTAGAGTCGGTGGGTATGAAAGTGATGCTCACCTATGCATGAAAGTGATGCATACCTAGGCAGGTTTAGGAGTTCTAATCACATGAAAGTGATGTGCTTAGAGCTAGTGGGTATGAAAATGATACGCACTTATGCATGAAAGTGATGCATACCTTGAGGTTAGCGAGCATGGAAGTGATGCATGCTTAGAGGGTTCCTGAAATTGATATATTTGGTACTGATGTGTATGAAATTGATGCACATCCAGATGAACATGAATGAGGTGATAAGCTAAAGAGGCATGTTTAGGTCCCACTAGTTAAAGTTTTCAGTTAGTTTATGACTGCATGTGATTGCGTAGCCCGACCACGGTAGTAGAGTTGCTTACTGAGTATTTTGTATAAAATACTCATTCTTTTCTTATAACATTTTTCAGGTAATGATAGGAACGTACATGGCCCTTGGCGATGTGGCCGGTTGATGATATCATGGGACATGTGGAGTCAGAGCTTCCGAGTTTATTTAAATTCTTATTTCTTTCTGCCAGTCTGGGCATTTTGCTAAGGACTAGAACAAATGATTTTGGTTTTAAATCTCGTCTTGAATGAACTTAATTAACTGTTTTTTTTTTTTTATGTTTTTATCGGGAAATCGAGTTAAATGTATTAGTTTGATTTGTTTAATTCTAAAATAAAGTTTTAAGTTATTTATTGAGATTTATGACGTCACACATGTAGTAACGGTCCTAGAGTGAGGTCATAGAAAGTCGGGTCGTTACATTGAAGATGCGCAACGACTTTGGAGAAGCGCAACGACTTGGAGATGATGCAGCGACGCAACGCAACGAACTTGGAGATCTTGGAGATGCAACGAGATGCAGTAGCGACTTGGAGATGCAACGAGATGCAACAGCGACTTGGAGATTCAGCGATGCAACAGCGACTTGGAGATTCAGCGATGCAACAACGACTTTGAGATTGGATATGCAACAACGACTTGAAGATTGGAGATGCAGCAGCGATTTGGAGATTGGAGATGCAACAGCGACTTGGAGATTGGAGATGCAGCAGCGACTTGGAGATACAAGATGCATCGACGGTAACATCGATCGGGTTTTATAGTCATTCCCAATCAGTCACGGGTCTTTTATCGATTTGGAGATTACATGTATATTTTTTACTCCTTTATTTTATCGTAAATTTGGACTGTAATTATTTGGACTGTCACTGTAATTTTTTTTGGACTGTCGCTGTAATTTTTTTGGAATTTGCTGTGATTTGAATTTTGCTATAATTTGTTGTGACTTGGAATTTGATGTGATTTGGACGTGATTTAGACTTTGTTGTACTTTAGACTTGCTGTACTTTGAACTTGTTGTACTCTGGGGAATGTAATTTGGATGGTAACTTGGGGAATGTAATTTGAAACTTGCAATTTGGATGTAAATTTGGAACTTGGAATTTGGTTGTAAATTTGGATGGTAGTTTGTTGAATGTATGCTTGATTCCCAATGTAGCAATGCTTGACGAATTGGTTGCAAATCCAAACTTCCTCTTTTTTGTTTGTACATGTGTGTTCGAGCTTGAAGCATGCTTTCAAACCTTATCCCAAAGTTTAATTTATTTATTTATTTGTTTTACTAAGCACAAAATAATCAAACATCATTTTTTTTTTCAATACATGATGATTTTTTTTTTTGTGACTGAACTTAAAGTGTTTTTTTTCTCTTTAAGTTGCGTACGTACCCTTGAATGGAAGGGATCAAGTCATAACGTAGTTCAAATGATTTTTTTTTGGGTCGTTCACCTTGTAAGCTCGTGCGGGCCATGAGCAACATGTAGTTTATACTCTTACGTTAAGGAGTATTACATTTCAAAAGATCTTATCTTCATCACGGTTTTGATCAGATCCTTCGTTTGTAGGATTGGTTAGAATGATGATATTTTTTTTCACCTTCAAGGAGCCTTCTGTATTTATGAGAATAGATAATTTCCTCTTCGTGCGCGAAGGAACACGATTATGAATCTTCTGTCGCTATTTACTTCATCGAAGAGTCTAGCCCCTATGGTCTTCATCTTTCCTTCTTGTTGTTCACTTGTCCCTTTGAGACGATAAAAACAGATGTTGAAGGTCGGTCTTTCTTTGATGTGTGGTAGAGCCCTTTTGAGTGTACTCCAATTTCAAGCTGTCGAGGCTTGCCAAAATAATATTTATATGCCGATTATACCGACTAACTTGTAGCTAGTGATAACCGGGTCGAACCACACGGAATTAGCTTAATTCGAACTTAATTAATTCTAAGTTGCTAATGGTAAAAATAGGGGAAATTGGATTGTAAAAGAGAGCTATAAACTATTGTAGCTAACGGAAAATTAAACAATAAAACTGTGAAGTAACAAATTTAAATGGCATGTTTGACTTAAAAGAATGGGATTGATCACAATTGGCATTCGGTTCATCGATAACTAAATACATAGACACAACTCTTAAAACACGCAATTCGTTTGGTTATTTCTAACTCAAACGACCCAAAGATACAATTAGAAAAGTGCAATTCTAATTGTTCTTGACAGTTACTCAAATTAGAGTGATCAATTCTAAAATGATTAACGGACAGAGACGGAAACATTGCGACGAATTAACCCGGAGACTAAATCGATTTTTCCTCTTTACCCAAAATCTAACATGAAGGTTAACTAATTTCTACCCCCAACTGTCACTTGGGATCAAACTAAATACCCATATTTAAATTCGTGTTACCTAGCGATTGATGCAATTATACGTCCTAATCTCTAACGGTAAAGCATGCATAAGGACTCGGGCGTCACTCCTAATCAGTTACACAAGCTATTTAGATGAAGAACAAGGAAGAAGATGCATAAGCAAGCCAATCTAATTCATACACAAATTGGGGCAAATCTCCCCTTAATCCAAATTGTTTACAATCCCAAACTAGAAATCAAACACTTACTTGTTTAGCTATCCATTGAGGTGAAGAAGAGAGCCACAAATGGCTAAAAATTCGAAAGAGGTAGGAGAAGAGTCAAAGAAGATTGCCCTAAAATCAGAAAAAATGGGTATTTATACCCATTTTTCTGTCGGGCCAGCGCATAGGCGCCATAGTGGGTGCCAAGGCGCTCGAGGCGCGCGCGCGCGGAATCGGGGCAGCGCCTGGGCGCTAACCTCTCTGGAAAATTTTGATGACGGGCGCATAGGCGCTGCGGGGGCAGCGCCGCAGTGCTGAGCTCTCGGGTTTTCGCGCAGAGGCGCTGACCTTTCGGGTCTGGAACGATGTCGAGCGCCTAGGCGCTGCGAGGCAGCGCTGCGCGATCTGGGGATTTTGATTACGGGCGCCTAGGCGCTGCGCGATCTGGGCTGGTGCTTCGGTTGGGCGCCTAGGCGCTGCGTGCCGGCGCCTAGGCGCTGCCCTCTCGGGTGTTAGCCAATTTTTCACCAATTTTCACCTCCAAGCTCCATTTGGCTGCACTCTTTGACCCGAACACTTTCTGAAACTCCTAAAATGCCCGATTTAGCCCTGAAAATCATGGATGGACTTCTCGAGCTCTCTAACCGTGAAACACCTATAAGTAAGGTAAATTAACATAATTAAGCACGATTTTCAGCCAGTATTAAAGACATAACAATAGCTCTATTTTAGAGTTATCAATGTGGAGACACTTAACCTTTGGAAAGCTGAAGTTCAAGTGGAGGTAGAAATTAGACATGGATTTTCTTCTTTTGTCGCGGCCATACTCATCTTTTGGAAGACCGAAGTTCGAGTAGTTGAAGGCTTGATGCGATTGAAGACAGAAGTTCTTTGGTCGACTTATTTTTAGTCATCGACTTCTTCTGCGTTGATGTAGCATGAAGTTGCAAAGCTTTCTTCCTCTTTCTTGATGGGAAGGAAACTTCTCGAGAATAATTTTGTTAAGGTCACCGGTCGTCGAGGTTGAAAAAAATATTTATTTTCTCTTTTCTCATGTTTAGGCTCTCTTGGGCTCTCTTTTCTTTCATGTTTCAGGACAAGATGTTGTTTCTGTTTCTTCCGACGGGTCATAACAGTCCATCATTTATCTTCATCATTGATAGGTTTGACTTCTTCTGGAGCTTCATTTCCTGGTACATCATGATGAAACCACACAGACACAGGTTCCAAGGTTCCAAATTGGACTAGGCGTTGACCTTTCGGGTCTGGAACGATGTCGGGCACCTAGGCGCTGCGGGGCAGCGTCGCAGCGCTGCCCGATCTGGGGATTTTGATGACGGGCGCCTAGGCGATGCGCGATCTGGGCTGGTGCTTCGGTTGGGCGCCTAGGCGCTGCGTGCCGGCGCCTGTGCACTGCCCTCTCGGGTGTTAGCCCATTTTTCACCAATTTTCACCTCCAAGCTCCATTTGGCTGCACTCTTTGACCTGAACACTTTCTGAAACTCCTAAAATGCCCGATTTAGCCCTGAAAATCATGGATGGACTTCTCGAGCTCTCTAACCGTGAAACACCTATAAGCAAGGTAAATTAACATAATTAAGCACGGTTTTCAACCAGTATTAAAGACATAATAATAGCTCTATTTTAGAGCTATCAATGTGGAGACACTTAACCTTTGGAAAGCTGAAGTTCGAGTGGAGGTAGAAGTTAGACATGGATTTTCTTCTTTTGTCGCGGCCATACTCATCTTTTGGAAGACCGAAGTTCGAGTAGTTGAAGGCTTGATGCGATTGAAGACAGAAGTTATTTGGTCGACTTATTTTTAGTCATCGACTTCTTCTGCGTTGATGTAGCATGAAGTTGCAAAGCTTTCTTCCTCTTTCTTGATGGGAAGGAAACTTCTCGAGAATAATTTTGTTAAGGTCACCGGTCGTCGAGGTTGAAAAAAATATTTATTTTCTCTTTTCTCATGTTTAGGCTCTCTTGGGCTCTCTTTTCTTTCATGTTTCAGGACAAGATGTTGTTTCTGTTTCTTCCGACGGGTCATAACAGTCCATCATTTATCTTCATCATTGATAGGTTTGACTTCTTCTAGAGCTTCATTTCCTGGTACATCATGATGAAACCACACAGACACAGGTTCCAAGGTTCCAAATTGGACTAGGCGTTGGCCTTTCGGGTCTGGAACGATGTCGGGCACCTAGGCGCTGCGGTGCAGCGTCGCAGCGCTGCGCGATCTGGGGATTTTGATGACGGGCGCCTAGGCGATGCACGATCTGGGCTGGTGCTTCGGTTGGGCGCCTAGGCGCTGCGTGCCGGCGCCTGTGCACTGCCCTCTCGGGTGTTAGCCCATTTTTCACCAATTTTCACCTCCAAGCTCCATTTGGCTGCACTCTTTGACCTGAACACTTTTTGAAACTCCTAAAATGCCCGATTTAGCCCTGAAAATCATGGATGGACTTCTCGAGCTCTCTAACCGTGAAACACCTATAAGCAAGGTAAATTAACATAATTAAGCACGATTTTTAGCCAGTATTAAAGACATAATAATAGCTCTATTTTAGAGCTATCAATGTGGAGACACTTAACCTTTGGAAAGCTGAAGTTCGAGTGGAGGTAGAAGTTAGACATGGATTTTCTTCTTTTTTCGCGGCCATACTCATCTTTTGGAAGACCGAAGTTCGAGTAGTTGAAGGCTTGATGCGATTGAAGACAGAAGTTCTTTGGTCGACTTATTTTTAGTCATCGACTTCTTCTGCGTTGATGTAGCATGAAGTTGCAAAGCTTTCTTCCTCTTTCTTGATGGGAAGGAAACTTCTCGAGAATAATTTTGTTAAGGTCACCGGTCGTCGAGGTTGAAAAAAATATTTATTTTCTCTTTTCTCATGTTTAGGCTCTCTTTTCTTTCATGTTTCAGGACAAGATGTCATAACAGTCCATCATTTATCTTCATCATTGATAGGTTTGACTTCTTCTGGAGCTTCATTTCCTGGTACATCATGTTGAAACCACACAGACACAGGTTCCAAGGTTCCAAATTGGACTAGGCTCACTCCTTGATCATGGAGATGACTGAAATGCATTTGGTTGCGCATACTTGTTGTCACCATGGCGTGGTTTGATTGAGTTATTTCATCAAGATCTAGCTCAATTTTTCCTTCTTTAGCTAAGCTTAGAATGAGCTCTTTTAAGACAAAACATTTTCCCACTAGGTGACTGATAACTCGATGATACTTACAATAATTGGGATCATCGACTTTGTCCATCTCTTCCGGGCGCCTACACTCAGAAAACTTAATCAGTCGTGTTGTCAGTAGTTGCTCTAACATGTCAGGGATGTCAGAGTCTAGAAATGGAGATGACTGACGGGTCATAACAGTTGGTTGCACATACTTGGGCTAGGCTCACTCCTTGATCATGGAGATGACTGAAATGCATTTGGCTGCGCATACTTGTTGTCACCATGGCGTGGTTTGATTGAGTTATTTCATCAAGATCTAGCTCAATTTTTCCTTCTTTAGCTAAGCTTAGAATGAGCTCTTTTAAGACAAAACATTTTCCCACTAGGTGACTGATAACTCGATGATACTTACAATAATTGGGATCATCGACTTTGTCCATCTCTTCCGGGCGCCTACACTCAGAAAACTTAATCAGTCGTGTTGTCAGTAGTTGCTCTAACATGTCAGGGATGTCAGAGTCTAGAAATGGGTAGACTTTTTCTTGTCTTTCTTTTAAAGTAAGACGACGTCTCTCGCCACCGTCATTTCTTCTTTCTGTCCTGTTTTCATTTCCTTTTGAGGAAAACCTTACAAGGGCCGTGCTGACGACCATGGATTCTTTCACGACATTTTTCGTGATTTTCTCAATGTCCTTCATTTCTTTTTTTATTTTGTTTATATCTGGGATTAAGAGGTCCTTTCTCCCTCTGTTAGCGATGCTCACCTCCATGTGATGAGCGCGACTTGCTAACTCTTCAAAGGTATGAGGCTTTATCCCTTGTAGGATGTAATGTAATCCCCAATGCATGTCGCTGATGCACATTTCGACGACAGACACTTCAGTGAGTTGGTCTTTGCAGTCAAGACTCAATGATCTCCAACGGTTGATGAAATCTATGACCGACTCGTCCATCCTTTGTTTGGCAGTCGAGAGTTCGGTCATGTTGGCTGTTCGCCTCGTGTAGTAGAAGCGATTCAGGAAGTTTCTTTCGAACTGTTCCCAACTATCAATTGTCTCGGGCTCCGAGTCAGTGTACCAATCGAAGGCATTTCCTTTCAGAGTCTGGACAAACTGCCTAACCAGCAGGTCTCCCCGAGTTCCAGCGTTCTCGCACGTCTCAAAAAAGTGGGCAATGTGTTGTTTAGGATTGCCCTTGCCGTCAAATTTTTGAAACTTTGGCGGCTGATACCTGGTGGGCATTCTCAAGTTGTCGATCCTCTTTGTATACGGTTTGGTATACAAGAGGGAGCTTTGGGTGGGTCCACCGTATTGAGCTCTGATAGTTTTCGTGATCATGTCCTGCAGTTTTTGGATAGACAACGAAACGACCGACGTTGAGTGCTGCGGTTGGTCTTCTTGGATGACAATTTTTTTCTTTGTCATTCCTCCTTGCTGCAGGAGTTAGACTTGACTCTACAGCCTCCCGGCTTTGCATCTGATTTCTCAAGTGGGCAATCTCGAGGTCTCGTTCTTCAACTGCTTTCATCGGAAAATTTAATTTCTTTTCCATTTCAGTCATTTCATCGTTAGTGCGTGCGTCCGCCATCATTACAGACATTACGTTGGAATTAAACACCTTCTCCGACTGATTAGAGGAAGGAACATATTAATCGTACAAGGAATTTTCCTTCATGATTATCCCACCCTGCACAGACTCCGTTAGTCGTTTGTAAATTTTGCTCACGATGACAGGAGTGTGTTCGTCCGTCTGCGAGACTTCTTTGATGAAGCGGCTATGGGTGACAGGTCCCTTGTAAGGGATGTTGGAAATGAGATACCTGGATGTTGTTTCCTTTGATGTCATTGTTAACTTTAGTTTAGAGAAGGAGCGATGAGAGGTAGAGTTGTCCCACTGGGCGTGCCAATCTGTTCACACGAGGATTTCGACAAAGGAAATTCGACACGTGTAAATGAATTTAATTTGTATTGTATTGTATGTATTTGTTTCAGTGCGTAGTGGATTACAATCTCTAATGTTTATCCTCTGATTCTTTCTCTCTCAAATGCAAATGTTTCTCGTGGGCTTCACAACTTGTTCTCGATGTTGGATTTGTTTCAAGGGCTTTGCAGCTTGTTCTCGATGTTGGACTTGTTTCGAGGGCTTTGCAGCTTGTTCTCGATGTTGGACTTGTTTCGAGGGCTTTGCAACTTGTTCTCGATGTTGGATTTTACTCGAGGGCTTGGCAGTTTGTTCTCGAGGTTGAATCTTCAGCTTCGCGTTGCGGTGAAGTCTTCAGGTGTTTGATCTTCAAGAAGTGTTCAGTCTTCAGGATTCAAAGAGTCTTTCGTTGCTTGTGAATTCTCTCTGAGTTCTTAAGAGAAGAAATTTTCTGAACCTTGAAAATAAAGAATGAGCTCTCTATTTATAGAGTTCTCATGAGCCTAGTGGGCTTGGGCTTGGATCCAATGGGCTTGGGCCCAATGAGTTTGAGTCCAATAAACTTTTGGGTTTTGGGCCCAAATGGGACATTTAAATAGTTTTATGGGCCGATTTGATTTTGAGCCCAATGCGATATGACCCAATTTGATCGGTTAAATTTGTTTGCTCCAACGGCCATGATGAAGACACGTGACAACCGCTGATTGACCGAAATTTCTCGGTCAACAATTATTACACTAAAACATTTTTTTTAAAAAAGCAGAGAGCAACGAGGGGGCGTCGGAATACCTCGACGTCCTCGGCGAGTGATGGCTAATTGAGAAGCAGAGAGAGACGGCGTCGGCGAGTGGCGAGGTGGAGACTGAGATCGGCGACGGAGGGAGGCTAAGAGCGAGGCGGAAGGGAGGTGGTTTGAGAGGTGTGGTTGAAAGGTCTAAGAGGGGAGGAGGTCTGAGAGGTGTTGTTGTGAGAGATAGACGAGAGAGGTAGGTGAAGGAGGCGAAGACGGAGGGCGACGGAGGAGGAGGTCTGCGAAGTGCGAGAGAGAAGGGGGCGGCTGCATCTTGAAAACGAGAGACCAGAGATAGAGAGTGAAATGAAAGTGAGGAGGTTTAGGGTTTTAAGCAGACCTAATTGAAATATTGAATGAAGATTATATTATATATATATATTTTAACTGTAATTCGATTCGGTTCGGGTTGAACCAAGCCAAAATTGGTTCAACCCGCGAACCAACTTGAAATTTCGGGTCGGGTTTTTCGGGTTGCGGGTTTTTTGTACACCCCTACTAAATTATACCAAATATTCCTAAACTTTTAGAGAATGTTTCAATTATGCTCTATGAAAATTAGCATGGTAATTGATGTGAAAATTAGAAAACATATATGGCGTCATTTAGTATTCAATTTCAACCATATACAAGATTAAATTTGTTGTCAAAATCGTGTCAATTTTGTGAATAATCTTGTAAATGATGTGAGTTATTTTTTCTAATTTTTGCACACTATATGTTACACCAATTTTCATCATCATTTTAACTCAAGGATACGGTTTTTCGGAACAAAGTCAAAGTTTAAAGGATTTTAAATAAAAATAATAATCAAAATCAAAATTTAAGGGTATAATTGAAACTTGTCTCAAAGTTCAATTATATTTTATACGATTTAACCAAAAAAATTAATACAAAATTTATACCTAACACATCCCTTCCAAAATTTTATCGAGTGTCAGTGTGCTGCTGAATTATGATGGAAAATTATATATTTTTAATGTTTTGTAACACCGACAATATCAATTCAATCGAAAAATTAAGATCTTGTTTGATAATTATTTAATTTTTTTTAATTAAGCCTATAAACGTTAATTTCACGTATGCATTTTTAGTTTTGAAAAATAGTTTTTGTTTATAGAATTTAACTAACAATTTGTTTTTAACAATGTATTTTCATCCCTTGTAAAGAAATAGTAAAAAACAAGCACACTTTTTCATAAAATAATAAAAATATAAGAACGAAATTAAAAAAAAAATGACTAATATATATATTTTGACAATGGGGTTAGGTGGGAGATTCAAAGTTATGAAGGAGTGTTTAGGGACACCAACTTGAAATTGGATGGATTGAATCTTTATAACCAACGATAAAAATATATGTCGATGATATATCCATAAATAGAGGGTTCAATATAGATATTAAGGGGGCATTTGGGGCGCTGAATGAGTTATAATAATTTGTGTATTATAATAGTCTGTATTTGGGGTGCAAAGTTGTGTAGTTTGGGTTAAGTAAGTCTGTATTTGGGGTGCAGAATTATTTAGTCCGTTTAGGAAGTCTGTGTTTGGGGTGCAAAGTTGTTTAGTCCGAAGTCTGGGTTCAGGAAGTCTGTCTGTGTTTGAGATGCAAATTTCTTTAACATGGAGTTTTGAAGTATGTGTTTATGTTGCTTGACTTTTTTTTTTTAACAATTTTTTGGTTGTATTGTACAATTAAATGTATATTACATATTAATTTTTGGAACCTGGTAGCCCAAAAATAATTTTCAAAAAATGGGTGATCAAAAGATCATCTACCCAAAGTATTTGTTATAGTTTAACCAATATATATAAGGTAAACAAATTCTATATAAAACAAAAGTGTTATTATATGAAAAACAATTTAACAACATGTGGGGGTGGGAGATCGAACCTGTGACCTCTTGGTCACTAGTTTAAACAATATGTCGATTGAGTTATGCTCATGTTGGCTTATTATACAAAGATTGTGTTTATTTGATATCTTCATACAACCAAGTTAATGAATGCACATTTGGATTTTGTGATAAAACACAGGAATTTGATTAATGGCATATAACTAAAAGTCAGATTAAACTTTTTTTCCCTTTCTTGTTCCTTTTTCAAAAGTGTGAAGGTCAGATTTAAACCCGACTTCAAAATTTTTGAAGTCAACTCTTTTTTTCTTTATAAAAAAGAAGTCAACTCATTTGAATTAAACATGCATGTGTTCTGATAATTGTATCAATGTAACATTAGACCTGTTGTAACTACTGATTCAACTTCTAGATCATGAAAACCTTGAAATAGGAACATCAATATTCATACCACGAACTTGAAAAGGGCAGTAGAACCACTGAATATAAAAGAGGCGAAATGTAACCAGAGAAAATATCAAATAGTTAAAAAAATTATTAAATAGAAACAAGAAGAGGAGTATGGAGACAAAGTGGAAGACAAAGTGCATGGTCAGTGAAATTATGAAGAACAAGTGAGATTAGACATGGACATTAACTTCATTCAATTGTACCCAACCACATTCCAATCCATTTTTTTTTATCACACTACAGAGGAGATATGTCAAACTTGAGCAAAAAGAAGAGCAAACATGAGTAAACAAAAATGAACCTGCCTCAGAGAGTGAAATTCAATCAAAGTATTTGAATTTCAAATAATAAAATGACTGAAAAAAAACCCAGATGATATGGTCAAATTTATGAGCAAATAGAGGAGGTAGACACATTATCCACACCAATGATCGAAAAAACCCCAATAGATATTCACATACTTTATATACGAGGATGAACACAAAGAACAAACAATAAGGCAAAAATCACATACAACATAAAAATTGAAATTCAACACTTATACCACTGAATCTGGCAAAAAAAAAATGGAATAATAGGAATATGAAAATGAGAGAGCAGAAGGGAAAAAACAGAGGAGGTTAACATTATCCACACCAATGATCGAAAAAAACCCAAACAAATATTCACATACTTTATATGGGTATGAACATAGAGAGCAAACAATGAAGGAAAAATTCGCATGGACTCATCATCGACTGGCAAAAAAAACTTAGAACACTTACCTTCGAAGTAGCCTCCCCTCATCAAGCTCCTCAAGATCAGTTCATTCCTCCCCTACCAAGCAATTAGCAAGACGAATGAAACATGCAGCCTCACAAACCCACAAAATACAGCGGCAAAGGGGGATCAATCCTTTGGAGCGACAAGAGGAGACGAAAAGTTTACAGATCTGTAAACCCTAAATCATAGATTTGAGAACTTGGAGAGAGAAAATAGATGAAAACGAAGAAGATTTTCGTAAATCGTAGATCTGAAATGGGGAAACACATATGATGAACGTCATTTATGTCGTGTTTTTACCCTTTAAAGCCTACTCATTAATTGACTTTTTGAGTTAAGTTGAAGGTAATTGAGCATGTAATTGATTAAAAAGGAATAAGAATAGGAAAGTCACATGCTAAAGGTCGTTTTGTCAATATGAAGCAATTTAGAGGGTTAAAAAAGTCATTTTTGATAAAAATTAATGTTGTTTTAATTATTTTCAGGAAAACTGTATTATGCTTTAGTTTGTGGCCACACAGAAGTCACAAAGTCATAGAATTCAGCTTGTGGCCACATAGAAGTCACAGAGTGCAGTTGACTGGTCAAACGAATTTGTTGAGATATTTTGTCAAAGACCTTCAAAAGATTCAGCAAAGTAAATCCCCATTTGACCTAACAACCCTTTTCAAAGATCTCTCCCCCATTTTAACAACCTCCAAACAAACCCTAAGGCCTATAAAAGGTACCTAAAGTCTTCATTCAAATCATCGATCAATCTCTACAACAAATCATTCCCCACATCATCGATCAACCTCCCTTCTCTCTCGAAGAACTCACCCAAATCCCGAAACTCCAACAAGAGCGGACCTCTCCTCTGGAAAGTTCTACTTCAGCCATCTCTGGAAGGAAGGTGCTGCGAGGATTCGCTTCGCATTGACGACGTGAATCGAGCGAGTAGAGACCCTTCATCCATTGACCACGAGCTCGAGAGAGAGAAAGTTGGAAAATTTTCAGATACATTTTCTATTTTATTCTGCACATTTTCTATTTACATTCTGTTTTTATATCGCATTTCTTTCCGTTAATTTTCATGCAAAATTACCATTTTACCCTTTCACTAGTTTTTGTATTTATAATTTAATTTTCAGTTCAGAACCTTAGTTATTTCAATTCTGTCATTTATTTATTATTTACATTCTGTTTTTATTCCATTTGCATTTTGTCTTTAATTTTCAAGTAAAATTACCATTTTACCCTTTAGCCATTTTTTGTACTTATGCATTATTTATCAATGAAGTATTTTAGTTTATTTTTCATTATGAGCTAAGTTTTTCTAAGGGATTCAATTATGTGAATGCCCATTAAGAAATGAGCTAGCTTGACAGCTGTAAATTACGGTTTTACCCTTTATGCCTTGTGTGGTTCGTCCTTGATGATTGGGGCAAAAGACTATATGATCAATAAGATTGCATTCTTAACCATCTAAGATCACATTATCCACTGGACCGTGAGTATAATGGCTTAGACTCCTAAAGGTACTTGCAAAAAGGCTGAATTGGAGATGAATCTGATCCAAAAGCATAAGGTATTAAGTGGTGACTCTATGGTCACAGGCTGTCAAGTAAACTCAACTTAGGGCTGAAACATGATTGAATCCCCGTTTTTATTATTATTTCCAAACCAAATCCAACCAAACATTATCATTTTATTTTTGTTACCTTTCATTGGATTCGAAAAATATTTTCTTCCTAAAACTAAAATTCCACAACAATCTCTTGGGATTCGATACATGGAATACTTTTCCATATTATTACTTGATTGACAGTGTATACTTGCACTTGACCATATCTTCATTGCAGGTTATTATTGAACCAAACTACACACTCATATTTTGGCCATCAAGTTTTTGGCGCCGTTGTCGGGGACTGTTAACGAATTTTATTTTATTTTAGATATTGTTATTCGACTGCGGTTACTTAGTTACTATCTTAGAAATTCTGACTTGGTTTACATTTTATCTTACATATTGAAGTCAGTACATAAGGAAAGGTCATTGCCTTTTTGAACTACATCCTGAGATAGAACGTACCTTTCGTCGTCTTCACAAAGAGTATACAGGAAAGAAGAGAAAAAATAGGAGTTGAGCGCACGGTAAAATATTTAAGAAGTTTTGTTTACTCAAAAACTTCCAAAAAATCCACCTGGAGTCGATCCTCCTATCAACCTACAAAACTAAAATATCTTTTTCTCAAAGAATCTTATCTTTGCTTTGTTTTCTTTTGCAGGTTGAGCTTAGTGCTTAAGCAACGAGCATAACACTTTCGAGTTACAAAATGGAAGTAGATGTCACAACAAAGATAACCAACATGCTAAGAAAATCGATCATGAGAAATGAAACCTACATTTCTCTTGTGTACAAACTTTATGATATCTTTTGTGTTAATTGTTGCGAGGAGCATTTCTCTCAACATTGTCCATGATGGAGCGCATGTAGCGCAGCGGAAGCGAGACAGATTAATTGGCACTCTAATTTCATCAATTTAGCTAAATAAGAAACATGCTCAAAGCTTTGAAATAAAAGAAAAAGAAAACAAACCTCTTGTAGTTCAAAATTCTTCTATTCCAATGCTCGAATCTCCTCACGAACCCTTCGAAGCTTCCCTCGAACTCTTCGAGAATCACCTCTGGTAGTCTCGCTATCCTCGGGCCGAGCAACGGAGTGGTGAGACTCCTTTACAAGAGAAAACTTTGGGAGATGAAGATGGGAAGGTGAAAGAGATGAGATTTTGTGAGAAATATCTAACACTTAGCTTTCTAATTTCTCAAGTAACATGAACTTTTCATGCTCATCCAAATATTCAAACTCTTTGAAAATTCATCAACCTCAAACTATTTGAACTTCATCCAATTTATAGGCAATTCACATGCAACAAACTCTTTGCTTAGCATGACACCTCAAATTGGATGGATTAGTCTTCAACCAAGTGTTCCAAAATTGATGAGTTTATACATGTGGTTGGTGATTCACAATCCACTTCACAACTTGGATAAACCCACTCAACTTTGGATAAATCCACTCAACTTTGATAAATCCACTTGACTTCGATAATCCCACTTGTAATATTTTTTCATTTTAAAATTAATTCATAATTAATTTTAATAAACAAAAGAAATGTTAATTAATTAAACTTTTTAATTAATTAATATTATTATTTAATTCAATATCAAATATTAATTAAATAATAAGACTAATCCCGATTTCTTAAACCGAATCATCACACATGAATCCCTATTCATGTTTTAGACCGATCCCATATTTAAATATATCCATCATTCTTCCAGAAATGAATTTGAATAAATTCAAATTCTTTTTCTCTCATATTGTTACACGGCTTAATCCGACCTAGCCACGAGAACCTAAAGGACCTACAGATCATGAGCTCCAACGATACGAGATTAACCGACCAAACTATTTAGCCAAGCTAACTGTTACCTCTCCAAAAGAGAGTTATTTAGGGCTATAATTACTTGATATTCATGGAATCTCTTAAGCATTTTAGTTAGAAGTGAGCATAATATGTGTTTAAAAGTGACATTTTGGGAATTGAGGTTAATTTAAGGCTTTTGTGAAAAAGCTACGAATATATATATATATTTTTTTTGAATAATGAAAAAGCTACGAATAAGTGTACAAAGTGATGCAAAAATGTCTAATTAATGCCTTGCAGATGTATTGCTGAAGTTTTGCGAGGAACGCAATGGGATCAGAAGAAGCACAACCGAAAACAAAGCATTGCGATCGCAACGCAATCACAATACTGGTCTTTGTTGCTGCGTTTTTTCAGCCGCCGACCTTCCTATAGCTGCCACGTGTGAGGTTGTTACCTCAAATTTGGATGGTGATCCATGATTAGGGAGCAGCCTATGGCAACCTCTGAAGGCTATATAAAGAGAGCTAGATGAAGGATCAAAGCCTTGAATTGAAGGGAATTCAATCCATAAACCACTCGACAGTGAAGAGAATCAAAAACCCTCTCCCGATTTTTGGATCGAAGAACCAACGATCCCTTGGCGTCGATAATTCAAAAGGAGGAAGAGAAGATTCATCTCTCTTCTGATTGAATTCCTTCCCAGGATCGACCATTCTTCTCCTTCATCCGAGGCGAATCGTGGTCGAGAGGATCTTCATCTGATCTATTGCTTTCTTTAATTGCTTTTCGAATTAGATATTTTTCCTCTTAGTTCTTGTTCGGTTCATCTACTACTTTTCTTTAATATCGCTTTCAGATTGAGTTCTGTTTGCTTTATGAATTGTTATTGGATCTGCTTTATTATTTAATCAATTAGTTTTGTTGAGTTCTTCTGTTTCTCATAATTAATCAATTAGTTTTGTTGAGTTCTATTCATGAGTAATCAATTAGTTTTGTTAAGTTCTTCTAAAGCCATGAGTAGCTAGGTTTATAAAGGTTTGTTAAGATGAATCTGTAGGACACATCTATGTGAATTCAGCATGTAAATGAGCATGAATGCATTGAATGAATGTGAACTTCATCCCATGGGCAATTTTGACCGGCCATCCATTTCGTTCTAAAGAATTTCAAACCTCTGGAAGGAGTAAGAATTCAGAGGCATTCATTCATGTTAGCCTTTCATGGTAGACAGAGAGTGGTCTAGGATTAGGGACTCTCCTAACACGTTCTATAGCATGAACATATAAATAGATTCTTAAAACTTACTTGGATATGAGTAACTTAAGAGTCTAAAGCATATAATCGGAAGGTGTATGAGATCTAGCTAAAACGATGCATGTGATGTTTGTTTGCTGCTGAGTGATCATGGTTTCTGCCTATAGAGGATTCTTAGCTAATCTTGCTGCTTTTATCTTAGATTTTACTTGCTGTTAATCTGTTGCTAAACTATTGCGAAAGTATTGCGAGCCCCGCAATACTATTTCCTGTCTTTATCTTAGATTTTAATTGTCTGTCAAATCCATTGTTAGCGTATTGCGGAAGTATTGCGAGTCCCGCAATACTATCTTTTTATATTATAGTTTCCTTAGTTCTTTTGTATTACTATAACTTTGTGTTTTCCTTGTGTCCTTTACAATTTTGTGTCTCAAACCCAAAATCCATTTCATTACTAGTTACTTTATCTAATTTAAACACGCATCAAATCGTTAATGCAGCAACCCAACCAACAACTTTTTGTCACCGGTTACATTTTCCTTCAATCAATCTGTACTTAGCATAAACTTAATCAAATCTCTGTGGGAAAACGATATAAAATATACTTATCACTTGCTGCAGACCATGTATACTTGCATGATCTGAGTGCTCTTCGCATCTAATTTACACACACACTGAGCACGCAACAAGTTTTTGGCGCCGCTGTCGGGGATTTGCATTACTTTTGTGTTAAGTTGATTGATTGTAAGATCTGTGCTGAATACGTGAGCTTAATTTGTTTACTATCATTTTCAGGCACAGAGCGAAACTATGCAGATGAACAACGTATGTGTACGGTGAAGTAAATGAATACGCTGCAGAACTTAATTGGAGGAAGAGTTTGCCCACAACAGTTTGAAGAATTTTATCAGTCATGTGCTTATTGTGGGGATACTCATAACTTGGAGAATTGCCCAACATTGAATTATCAAGAGAGGCAATATCAACAAAGCTATGACAACCATTATTCGTACCTGTATGGACATGATCAGTGGCAACTCTCAAATAATTCTTGGGAAGAGTATGGGCAAGCTGCTCATTATGAAGAGTTCCACCAACATGAAGACTATCAACATTATGCGCCAACTGAAAATGAAGAATTATCACCCGCTTTGGAGGCGCTATGGATAGAATTCATGGAAAGGAATGATGCACCCATGAGGAGAATTGATGTGCAATTAGCCCAGCTCACAAATGACTTACAAAATCTACTTGCTATAGCAAAATCACCACCACCATGCCCTTAGATGTTTGATTTTTATGATGATGACTCCTTTGTTACCTTCGATTCTGAGAAGAGTGATCCAATGGAATATCCATATAAAATGGTGGAGTTGGTGAAAGTTGAGAAAAATGAAATTGTGCTGGATGAGGCCAAAGAGACTAATGCGCTGCTTGAGGAACAAGAATTTGAAATGTTTTATGTTGCAGCAAGCTTCTCCACCAATGAAAGAGCTGAGCCACCACCACCTCAAATGCTCCAATTGAAGGAGTTAGAAAGAGATGTGCCAGAAAAAGAAGTCCCATCGCATCAAACCTATGTTGTACCAACGCACAGAAAGTACAAACCTTGGGATGTTATAACATGCAGTCTCTTTGAAAGAATCAACAATTTCAAGGTGTGGCAGAATGTCCGACCCCGTAAATCAAGACTTAAGTATCTTAAAGGAGCAGAAGTGATGCCTCGAAACATTGAAGAATATCCATATGAGGCAGATTGACAAGGGAGATTTTTGATCCCTAAACTTTTAAATTAGGCTTTTATCATGCTTTGCTTAGATTTTGTATGTTAGGAGTAGTTTATTTTGGAAATGGAATATTTATCATGTGCCAACAATCATAGTGTACTGGGAGACAATTCTGAAAATAGTTAGATGCTTCTGCTATCATGCTTGAAATCTTTGTTAATGCGCTTACCATAGTCGTTTAGCATGAATTGATGATGCCTTCATTTTGAAATGATTATTTTGCATGCTTGTGCCATTACAATATTATACTTAAGCATGGAGCAAAGTGTGGATTTCTGCCTTCCGAATTTGTCTTATGATAATGCTGTTAAATTTATAATATTTTCTAGCTTGGACTAAGCTTCAGACTGCTTTAGTAAAAGCTCCAATCATAATCGGTCCAAATTGGGATATGCCTTTTGAATTGATGTGCGATGCAAGTGATTATGCAATTGGAGCCATGCTTTGCCATAAGAGAGAAAAATTAACACACTCTATATATTATGCGAGTAAAACATTGAATGAAGCTCAATGCAACTACACTACCACAGAAAAAGAGATGTTATCTGTAGTATTTGCAGAAGTTTGATCTGGAAATACGAGACAAAAAGAGATGTGAAAACGTGGTTGCTGACCACTTATCAAGATTGCAGAGTCATTGCGAACCTATTGCGGAGCCCGCAATGATGGATTCTTTTGTTTATGAACATATTTTTGTTTTAGTACATTCCGATGATAATGATGAGCCATGGTTTGCTGACATTGCCAAATTTTCTTGCCTCACAGGTGTTACCTGAATTCAATAAAGAACAGGACAAGAAGAAGTTCTTGAATGAGGCTAGAAAGTACATTTGGGATGACCCCCCCCCCCCCCCCCCCCCCCACCCCCAATATCAAATGCTGTTATGTTTTAATTTTAGTAGTTCTTAGTTTAGAGTAGCGTAGATTAGTTTAGTCTAGGGTAGTTAGTGTAGATAGTTTTGTGCTGTTGTCTTTAAATTTCCACAAGCCCCATGGGCCACAATAGAGTTAGCATAGTTAGAAGCTTTGATCAATGCGATATATGCTCTGTTAATGTCATTGTGATTTCATTGCGTACTCAGCATAGCCCTCTCAAGCATGTTTTGTCTAAATCAGTATGTCTCAGTAGAAATATCCAAGCATATTGTTGTTGAGTACTGATCTTCTGCTATTTTGTTTTGTTCCCATCTCTTAATACTTGGCTGCATTGTGTTTTCTCTTTGTGGTATGTTTGTTGAGTCTGCTGGATGAGTGTCACGTACATTCTTTAAAGATCAAATTAGCTTCATGAGTTGACAAGCATGTGACACTGTAAGACCTTACCTGATGTTTTTGAATAAACCTCTGCTGATGTATTATCTGTACTAAGAGAGCCATTCCATCCCTTAAATGTTTAAAATCTGTCCATTTTTAACTTAGAACTAGATGCTTCTAATTAAGTTTGGGGGTGTGCCACCCAATCCTCTCATTGAGGACAATGAGAAATTCAAGTTTGGGGGTGGCAGCCTTCTAGTCCTAGGAACACTCATCTCTCCCTTAGTAGATATACGTCATTCTTCTTTGAAAAAAAAAAGAGAATACAACAAAAGAATTAGAGGTTGTCTTTTCTTTCAAGGAATGCTGAGTAATCAGGGTCACTTGTGTAACCCACAAAGGGCACTGCATCAAAAGGCAAATCTAGGAAAGAAGAGAGCATTGCAAGAGAAAGAAAAAGGAAAAAATAAAAATAGAAAACAAAGAAGAATGATGTATGCCAGAAGGTTGCAGCCCTAAGTGCTTAGATTTCCTATGTACTGAACTCTGATCCTAAGTTAGCTAAGCAAGGAGTTGTAACTAGAAGGCTTATCTAGGGAAATGAGTGTTTGTCCTGACAAGAGTGATGTTATGGCTTAGATTGTTTTATGGATTCTGTACTCTGTCACTTTGTTTTTGTTCTAAGCATGGCATGACTCTAAGGATTCCTAGGAAATAAAAAGATAAAAATTTAGAGGCATGTACTGAGTTTGAGTTAAAGCTAGGTAGATTTTAAAACTAAGGGATGACTGCACAATGTGCTTGATGATATAGGCAGATAAACCAGAAGGTAAGAAGTTTTTTAAAAAACAGAAGGTTTCAAAGGCAAAGGAAGACAGAATGTCAAAACAAGAAGTTGGTTTTAGCTTGAAGTATGTCACAGGACAACAACACCTTCGACATTAAGCCAAGAGAATAAGCAAGTTAGTTAGTTAGAGATAAGGACAAGAGTTAGCAGCTAGACAAATAGAAAGATTAGGAAAGTGACTGTTTGTATTGCTCGAGGACTAGCAATAACTCAAGTTTGAGGGTGTGTTACCTCTCCAAAAGAGAGTTATTTAGGGCTATAATTACTTGATATTCATGGAATCTCTTAAGCATTTTAGTTAGAAGTGAGCATCATATGTGTTTAAAAGTGACATTTTGGGAATTGAGGTTAATTTAAGGCTTTTGTGAAAAAGCTACGAATAAGTGTACAAAGTGATGCAAAAATGTCTAATTAATGCCTTGCAGATGTATTGCTGAAGTTTTGTAAGGAACGCAATGGGATTAGAAGAAGCACAACCGAAAACAAAGCATTGCGATCGCAACGCAATCGCAATACTGGTCTTTGTTGCTGCATTTTTTCAGCCCCCGACCTTCCTATAGCTGCCACGTGTGAGGTTGTTACCTCAAATTTGGATGGTGATGCATGATTAGGGAGCAGCCTATGGCAACCTCTGAAGGCTATATAAAGAGAGGTAGATGAAGGATCAAAGCATTGAATTGAAGGGAATTCAATCCATAAACCACTCGACGGTGAAGAGAATAAAAAACCCTCTCCCGATTGTTGGATCGAAGAACCAACGATCCCTTGGCGTCGATAATTCAAAAGGAGGAAGAGAAGATTCATCTCTCTTCTGATTGAATTCCTTCCCAGGATCGGCCATTCTTCTCCTTCATCCGAGGCGAATCGTGGTCGAGAGGATCTTCATCTGATCTATTGCTTTCTTTAATTGCTTTTCGAATTAGATATTGTTCCTCTTAGTTCTTGTTCGGTTCATCTACTGCTTTTCTTTAATATCGCTTTCGGATTGAGTTGTGTTTGCTTTATGAATTGTTATTGGATCTGCTTTATTATTTAATCAATTATTTTTGTTGAGTTCTTTTGTTTCTCATAATTAATCAATTAGTTTTGTTGAGTTCTATTCATGAGTAATCAATTAGTTTTGTTAAGTTCTTCTAAAGCCATGAGTAGCTAGGTTTATAAAGGTTTGTTAAGATGAATCTGTAGGACACATCTATGTGAATTCAGCATGTAAATGAGCATGAATGCATTGAATGAATGTGAACTTCATCCCATGGGCAATTTTGACCGGCCATCCATTTCGTTCTAAAGAATTTCAAACCTCTGGAAGAAGTAAGAATTCAGAGTCATTCATTCATGTTAGCCTTTCATGGTAGACAGAGAGTGGTCTAGGAATAGGGACTCTCCTAACACGTTCTATAGCATGAACATATAAATAGATTCTTAAAACTTACTTGGATATGAGTAACTTAAGAGTCTAAAGCATATAATCGGAAGGTGTATGAGATCTAGCTAAAACGATGCATGTGATGTTTGTTTGCTGCTGAGTGATCATGGTTTCTGCCTATAGAGGATTCTTAGCTAATCTTGCTGCTTTTATCTTAGATTTTACTTGCTGTTAATCTGTTGCTAAACTATTGCGAAAGTATTGCGAGCCCCGCAATACTATTTCCTGTCTTTATCTTAGATTTTAATTATCTGTCAAATCCATTGTTAGCTTATTGCGGAAGTATTGCGAGTCCCGCAATACTATCTTTTTATATTATAGTCTCCTTAGTTCTTTTGTATTACTATAACTTTGTGTTTTCCTTGTGTCCTTTACAATTTTGTGTCTCAAACCCAAAATCCATTTCATTACTAGTTACTTTATCTAATTTAAACACGCATCAAATCGTTAATGCAGCAACCCAACCAACAACTTTTTGTCACCGGTTACATTTTCCTTCAATCAATCTGTACTTAACATAAACTTAATCAAATCTCTGTGGGAAAACGATATAAAATATACTTATCACTTGCTGCAGACCATGTATACTTGCATGATCTGAGTGCTCTTCGCATCTAATTTACACACACACTGAGCACGCAACACTAACCAACATTCGTTAACCCCCAGAGACTCCACTAAAGTCCAAGGGTTGCACTCTCCTCACCGTAGATATATTTCTGTCCACTTGATATAACCATCATCAGTAAGTCGGTCCTTCACAGGTCGTTCGTAATTACAGCTAGGTCAAAATAACCGTTTTACCTCCGTAATTACATCTTGTTCCTTAAGTCCCACTGCTCCTCTAATGAACTATTGGTTTGTGGTCCAACCACCAAACCGATTGGTATATATGTGATCTCATCACTATACCAAGTCGCTCTCGGGCCAATGAGAGGGTGGGATCCCTAGTTCAAGACCCGGAGTCAGCACTTAAGGGAATAACCTCTCTACTAATCCCTCAAGCCGGTTAGGAGTGAATTTCATCTTGCAGGACTATGTTCCCAGCTACCTACCCGGTCTTATACCCAAGATGGTAGGCTTATTGAGTCGACGATCTCGGGCCACTCTCACCCATACAAGTCAAAGGATAAGCCCGAATAAACAGGAGTTCATAGCGTGCTCAGGATTCAGATCGAATTACCTAGGTCATCATATGAAAAAGTCGGTCTTTACAGTAAACGGAGTTATAAAGAAAGAGCGACTTGTTTCGCGGTTCAGTCTTATGCAAACTCATTGCATAGGACGCCCCCACTTGTATGTCTCCACATGAACGATTTTGGATCACATCGTTTGTACTATACAAAGTGGGTCGCGTCCAATAGTGTCCCCACGATAAGATACCCAACATTATCTCTATACTATAGACCGTTCTGGCTATTACTTGAACTTGATCCACAATCATGTCACACATGAAGTTCAAGTATACAACCTATAGCCATGGGTTCTTTGTTTATTGGAGTTAGGTTAAAAGTAAACACAATTCACTTTATTCAATAACAACTTTACTGAATAAAACTCAATAACAACTTTATTGCAAAATAGAATATACATTCAGTTTACAAACCACGAGTTTTAGGACATTAAACCCAACAGTCCACTTAATCTGTAACAACCTGAACTCTAGGTAAGAAAAACTTGTTTATTCTTGTTGTTATTGGGCTTATACAAAATGATTTGGGCTTAAGTGGTTTACCAAGTCAACTAGGGTCAAGTTGTTTTGAAGAGGAATTAAAAAGAAATTTAAGTTTTGAAAATGTTAATAATAAAGTTATTAAGTAATTAGCTAAATAAATTAAATTAAGACAAAATTACAAAATTTAATAATATAAAATTAATTATATAACAAAAGAAGTAAAAACTAAACTTTTTCATCTTCTTCGTTACGAAATCAATCGTCGCCCCTCTCCCCCACACAATTTTCTCTCACCGCACAACCGACCCACGCAGCCCTCTCTCCCCCTCTCGATTTTTTTCTTTGCTCGACCTCCTCGTCGCTCTCTCTTTCCCTTTGCTCCGCTCGCTGCAAGCGTTGCCGCTCCGCCCTACCGCAAGCCGTTCATCGTCGGGTCCTCTCCCTCCACCGATTCGTTCTGCCCAGCCGCTGCCTGCCTTCGCTGTCGTGCCAGATGTCGCCGCCTGTCCTCGCCGTCGCACAACACATCGCCGCCTGCCCGTGCCGTCGTCCTTCTTCGTCGGTCATCGAAGGTTCGTCGCGCCGACAGCCGCATTAAATAGATTCACAAGTTTGAGCAATCTCATACAATTTACAGTAGGGTTTCATGTCGTTTTGGGTAAGATTCAATGGATTTATACTAATCGATTAAAGTTTAAGTCGAATGAGTTTTAGAAGTTAGAACCGTTTGAGTTTCTCAATGTTTTTGTAACTGTTTAGGTTGGACAAAAGAATTTATAAAGGTTGGGCAAGGAAATTTTTGGAAGGAACAAATAAAGTTTCGTAGTCGACCTCGAGGTAAGTGACTTTACTGCCGTAACGCCTTAGTGCTAGGTTGAGAATTGTGTGCTGATAGATCTATAGGTTGATGCGTGTTTGTTGTGCTAATGTATGTTGTTTAGTGGAAGGTTGAGAAAAATGGTTGGTGACTGAATGAGTCTGAATAATTTTCAATGACGTTTTCTTAATTGGTTTCTAGTGCCGTTTTCTGAATTGGTTTCTGGTGTTTGGGAATGTTTTTATGAAGTGTGTTTTTATTTCAGGTGTGGTTTATCCGATTTTCAGGGGAGACTCTGCCGAAATTTCTAAGATTTTTCTAAAATGCTTTCAATGTTATGTTTATGAATGGTTCATGAGTGTGAAGTTAAATGAAGTCCTTGCAATTGTTGCGATTAATGTGATGAACAAGTTATGTTTTTATTTGATGAACCTTGTGAAATGTGATGAATGAGATGCATGTTGAAAGTGTGAACTGTGTAGTTAATGCATGAGAGAAAAGTACTATATGTTGCATCATTTCCACATTTCTAGTATCTAAAAGGTTTTAGGTGGGACCCATGCACTTGTGTTTGACATATAAGTCATGAGATGTTATAATAGTTACCCTCCATTACCTGTAAGATTTTTCTGCATGAAAATGATGTCGGTTTAGGGGTTCTAATCACATGAAAGTGATGTGCTTAGAATCGGTGGGTATGAAAGTGATGCTCACCTGTGCATGAAAGTTATGCATACCTAGAGGTTGACGTGCATGAAAGTGATGCACGCCTAGAGGGTTCCCAATACATGAAAGTGATGTATCTGGGACTGATGTGTATGAAATTGATGCACGTCCATAAAAATAGAAATGGAGTGGTAAGCTAAAGAGGCAGGTAGGTCCCACTAGTTAAAGTCTTCAGTCGGTTCATGATTGCATGTGATTGCATAGCCTGACCACGATAGTGAAGTTGCTTACTGAGTATTTTATTTAAAATACTCATTCTTTCTTAAAACATTTTTTCAGGTATTACTAGGAACGTACCGGGAGCGTGGCGAGGTGATCAGTTGATGATGTTATGGGACATATGGGGTCGGAGCTACCACATTTATTTAAATTCTTATTTCATTTAGTGAGTTTGCACGTTTTATGCTAAACGTTGGAACAATTAGTTCTGGTTTTAAATTTTGATTTTTCAAGGAACTTATTTAATTGTTTTTAGTGGGATCCCGAATTAAATGTTTTTTTTTCTTGATTCATTTAGTTATAAATTAAAGTTATAAATTTTTATTGAGGATTGTGACATCATGCATGTAGTAACGGTCCTAGAGCGAGGTCATAAAGGTCGGGTCGTTATAGTTAGTATCAGAGCCTAAGTTTGAGATTATGTAGACTGGCTTACATCGTAAGTCCTAAATGTTCCCATGGGTCGTCAACAGGTGCCTTGTCATCGCCAGGTATGTTAATGGTTATAATTTTTTTTTTTTTTTAAAAAAAAAGGTTTATGAATAGACATGATTGTTGTGTTGTACTTAAGAATGTGCTTGATGTTGATGTTGGTATTAATGTTAGATTATAGTCATATAGAAGGGAAATATATAGATATATATATATATATATATATATAGATATAATACTATATAGATATAGATATTATATCTATATATCTATATCTATATCTATATATCTATATCTATATCTATATATATCTATATCTATATATATCTATATATCTATATATCTATATATCTATATATATATATTTCCCTTCTATATGACTATAATATATCTAGTACATCGTAAGTCCTAAATGTTCCCATGGGTCGTCAACAGGTGCCTTGTCATCGCCAGGTATGTTAATGGTTATAATTTATTTTTTTTTTTTTTAAAAAAAGGTTTATGAATAGATCTAGACATGATTGTTGTGTTGTACTTAAGAATGTGCTTGATGTTGATGTTGGTATTAATGTTAGATTATAGTCATATAGAAGGGAAATATATAGATATATATATATATATATATATATATAGATATATAGATATATAGATATATATAGATATATATAGATATAGATTATATCTATATATATCTATATATATCTATATATCTATATATCTATATATCTATATCTATATATATCTATATCTATATATATATAGATATAATCTATATCTATATATATCTATATATCTATATATATCTATATATCTATATATATATATATATATATATATATATATATTTCCCTTCTATATGACTATAATATATCTAGATATATATATATATATCTATATATATATACACGGTAGCCCATCTGACCCTAGCTTTAGTTCATGGAAGTACTCTGTTAAAGAGTAGCAAATGTTTTAGTGCAAATGTCTTGGAAGATGGAAAAATCACCCAACGATTTGTTGACGAAGATGAATAAGAATGTACACACTTAAGCTCGTAAATAAGTTTATTCAATGGAGAGTGGACTAAGATTTTTGTAATAGCGTTAAAAAAAAAACTAGTAAACTTGGAGTGAGCGAAGGAGCCAATAATAGAAATACTAGTCGAAGAATTAATCCAAAACCTTCATTTCTCGTGGGGCTCGAAAGTTTCAATGTATTATTGGACTGGAGGTGGTGGAAATGTGAAAGTAGATTTGTAAGCCTTGCAACTAAAGATTGGTGCAAGAATAGTTTAAAACCCCATTAATGTAAAAGATTTTTATTTGTTTTGCGCCAAACAAACCTATGTCATAACAACAATGTACTTAGGATTGAAATTAAAGAAGTCGATAGACATGAAAGAAGATTATCTTAATAGACTAAAGTTTTGTCACTGGACATTGAAGATGCTAGCTTGCGAAGGAATTGTCTTTTATGATTACCCTTGAGGAGTTTATGGTTTTGATGGTCTAAGTGAGATACTTTAGTTTTCATTTGTTAGGCCAAAGCAATGAAAAAGTTACTGGATGAAGTATCGGTGACTATATGAAGTATTCTCTTTTAGATACTCAACTTGGTTGTTGTGATCAATAAAGAAAGCCAAAGCGGTTTGAAAATAAATATATAAATAAATAAATGACTTGTGACTTAAAAGGTATAGATAACTTGTGGGTCCGAATTTAAAAGTTTTTATTTTCATTATTATTATTATTTTTTTCTTCAAAGTACTTCGAGCTACTTAGATTTTATCCATATCTTGGTTTTGATGAAACGTCTCTAGTTCAGTTGGAGCGAGGAAAAGAAATTGGGAAATTAAATGCAAGGTCATAAAGTTAGGAAAAGTCTTACGAGAGATTCGATTTGGTACCCGAAATGGGTAAGTTTTATGGAAATATTATAAATAGAACCATACCTTTCTATTATTAAGGATAAATTTTTGCTTAAAGAATAAAAAGGACACCTTAAGTATAATGTATTTTATAAAGAAAAGTATGAGAGGAAGATATTTATATGGAATAGTTTTGTTATCTTGAAAGAGAAATGGAATAAACATGTGAAGACCTCTGAATGCATCATTGTATATGGCTTGACTTTCTATGATTGTGGTTTGTGTTATGAAAACCTTTGGAATTTGTATAAGAATCTTGTTGATATTTGGAATTTTGAATCTTAGAGGGTATTGGTTGAAAGAAGTTGCATAAAACTTTTGACAATGAAACTCAACTTTAGTATGAAATTCTCTCCTCCAAGCAAATTGTTAAACAAGGACAAGTTACTTATTGAAGGTTTCTTTGATAAACTTTTGTCTTGATTTCCATAGGAGTTCAAGGAAACAACCTCCTAATTTGACGTGATGGTTTACAACGGTTGTCAAGGAACTATAAATTGATACTAGAAGGCTTTATTAGTAAAGAGGTAGATTGTTGGGCACATTAACAAGGTTTGGAGAAATGGTGACTTTAAGATCAAAGTTAATGAAGCCATCGATTTAAATTGAAAGAAGAGAGTAAGTCAATTTGTTGAAAATGGAAAAAGAAATTGTGTTAGTAAATTAGGTTCTACCTCAAGGTTACCACAAGATAGGTTTCAACATAGAGCTCAAGTTGAAAATAACCCTCATTTCTAAAAGCTCCCCATAGAATGGTCTCAACAGAGTTAAAGTTGCCCAAGTCACAGATACATGAATAGTTAGGCAAGATTTCATACGGCCTAAGAATTCACCATGGGGTGCAACAACTTTGTTAGTGAAGGAGAAAGAGGGATCCATGTAGCAACATATCTCATTGACAAGAGTTGATTAAGGTGACAATGAAGGATAAGTACCCTCCCTTAGGACCAAAGGTTTTCTTGGTGATAGAGTTACGATTGAATGATTGTCAAATGAGAGTCAAGAAGATTGCAATACCAAAGTTTGCCTTCAAGACTAAGTATGGTTAATTTGAGTTACTGTGATGTCTTATGAACTCAGTAATGCTTCTGTAACTTTCATGGACCTCATGAGTTAGGTCTTTAAGAATTAAGAAACATAATGATTGCTTCCAAGACTAAGGAGCAACATAAGGAATACTTCAAGAAAATGGACTAGTTGTGTTCTAAGTAGCTTCAAAAGGTTATTGTTTATATCTCATGCCAAATAAGAAATGTAGACTTCATTACTCCATACATGACTAGGAAATCACGAGATGTTAATACTCAATAAGAGGACCCAAGATTGATCAAATACCCACTCGAGTAACTCCAAAAGAAATTTTGCCTTCACTAGTGACTCATCTTTGTATTATCAAAGGAAGGTATGTGTGCCAATATAATTTTATCTTTTAAAGAGTTGTTAGAAGAGACACAAAATATATATATTTTTTTTTTATGTGTTCTATTAATGCCAAGATGTTTAAGAATCTCAAGAAGAATTATTGGTAGTCATTTTTTTGAAGTAAATGAAGAAAGGTTCCTCAACTTGTTACTAAGTGCTTGACACGCCAACAAGTGAATGCTACGAGGCTAAAGCATGTTGGATTATTGCAATTCTTGAGCATCTTGATTTAAAGATGAGAATGTGTTGTTGTGGACATCATGGTGTACTACTCATGTCGATAGTGTTAGAGAGAAGCTCAAACTCTCGACTCAGGATACCTCTTTGAGCTATGAGAATTGCGCGCTAGCCAATTGTCGATAATGTTAGATAGAGGCTCTCGATTTAGATCGGCACTTGATCAAGTTTACTTAAGGTACTTGGACTCAGTTGGATTCAGTCTTGCATTCCAACTCTAGATTGTTGACCAAACAAAGCGTTTGAATCAGATTCAAGAACACATGCCCAAGATCAATGAGTGTTAGTTTGCAGTGTTAGCGAACATGTATTTATTCGTGTGACACTAATGAAAGGATTTTAACGTTTTGGTAATTAGGACAAACTTAGCCTAAAATGTATTGGGCCTTTGGGATCTTTGAGAACATTGACCCAATTGTTTATGAAGTAGCTTTGCCAATGTCATTGTTATATAGTACACAACATGGTTCACCTATTGTTGTTAAGAAAGTTCGCCAATAACCTTTCGCATGTGTTGATCTAAAACCTTGTAGCTAATTAATATTTTGTAGATTTCGTACTTTTAGGGAAGAAACGATTGAGATAATGGCTAAGGTGACAAAGTTATTAAGGAAATCGAGTAATTTATTTTATATAAGGGTCTGAGGAAGGAGGTCCAAGGCATCGGGGCGACTCTCTCTCCACCAGATTATGCCGCGACCCTCAACGCGACAACTTTGATTGATAACCGTGCATCAGGAGAGTCTCAAGCACCTGCAGGGACAAATTCTTTTTTGGGTCAGAAAAGGAAATTGGATCATGTGTCGTCTAGCCCCGAACGTGCACGACATCACTCTAGAGGAACTTTCGAGGACGAAAGCTCTTAAGGAGGGAAGATTGTAACGACTTGAACTCTAGGTAAGAGAAACTTGTTTATTCTTGTTGTTATTGAGCTTAAACAAAATGATTTGGGCTTAAGTGGTTGACCAAGTCAACTAGTGTCAAGTTGTTTTTAAGATGAATTAAAAAGAAATTTAAGTTTTGAAAATGTTAATAATAAAGTTATTAAGTAATTAGCTGAATAAATTAAATTAAAACAAAATTACAAAATTTAATAATATAAAATTAATTATATAACAAAAGAAGTAAAAAATAAACTTCTTCATCTTCTTCGTTACGAAATCAGTCGTCGCCCCTCACCCCCACACAATTTTCTCTCACCGCACAACCGACCCACGCCGCCCTCTCTCCCCCTCTCGATTTTTTTCTTCGCTCGGCCTCGTCGTCGCTCTCTCTTTCCTTTTGCTCCGCTCGCTGCAAGCGTCGCCGCTCCGCCCTACCGCAAGCCGTTCATCGTCGGGTCATCTCCCTCCACCGCTTCGTTCTACCCAGTCGCTGCCTGCCTTCGCTGCCGTGCCAGATGCCGCCGCCTGTCCTCGCCGTCGCGCCACACGTCGCCGCATGCTCGTGCTGTCGTCCTTCTTCGTCGATCATTGGAGGTTCGTCGCTGGTAGATCTACTTTTGGGGTAGTCCAAATTCGAGTTGTCGAGACTCGCCAAAATACAATTTATAAGCCTATTATCAATAGCTTTGCAGCCAGTGGTAACAGGGTCGATCCAAGGAGAAGGTTTTGACCAAAATTAAATTAAAATTGAAGTTAATTAATTGATTGGGTTTTTGTAACGGGGGGATTTTTAAGCATGCAAAGTAAGCAATTAAACGCTAACGGAAGAATAAAAGAGAGAGAGACGAGTGTACGGTTTGGGGATTTTCGGGATTGATTCGTTAGACATCTTCAGCTTATCATTTAACACAAATTTAAGGTGAGCAGTTTGTAGTACACACGGTCGATTACCCAAGAAGCCCCAAGGTAACCGGCTCAATAGAAATTAATCAGACCACACAGTTCTAATTAAATATTATCTAAAATTGCATTAGGGTGATCAGCCCCAAATTGACTCTAGATAGTCACTAGCAAACCGCGACAGACATTCGATCACGTAATCTAATTGCTAACTGATTGCCCGCAAACGCTGTATGCAATCAACAACCATCATGCATGACTCGATACTCCGGTTTAATTTTATCAATCTGTGTTACTAGTCGAATAGTGAGAGGCACGGCATCGCTACTCTTTAACATTAACAAAATGCTAGAAAACACGAGTGTCATTCGGCGAAATCTAACATATGCATAGGGTTAAGCAAGAATGATAAATGCATACAAAACAACCACCAATTTGTAAACTAAGCATGGATTATCAAAGCTAAAAGAGTCTAACAAAAATCCCTCAAATGTATCCCAAACCGTTCACCTTACCTTAGCCGTCCATGGAACGGGTTGTCATTACCGCTCCAAGGGAAGCCATGGAAGTCGTCTTTGAACTAATACAAATTAAATGCTCCACAACATGCCACAAATGGCGGAGCTAAGAGAAAAAACGAAGAAAAACCGAGAGGAAGAAGATGAAGTTCGCCCAAAGTTCTGAATAATGCCGCTGAAAATCGTCATTACAGCCCCTTTAATCGTCGTAGCGTCGAGACGCTAGGGCAGCGTCGCGACGCTACGCCCTAAGTGATCCGCGCGCGCCTCGCGATGGCGTCGAGACGCTAGGCGAGCGTCTCGACGCTGGCCCGATAATTCCTTGTGCGCGCCTCCTCCGGAGCGTCTCGACGCCGCAGCAGGGTCTCGACGCTTCGGCAGCGTCGAGCTAGCGTCTCGACGCTATTGCTCGACGCTAGCTCTCGGGTTTGGGGCTGGAAAAATTGCCTCTCCTAGGCAATTTTGGTCTGTTTCTTCTCGGATCGACTTGCCCTTTCCCGATGCACTCCCGGGGCGTTAAAACTCCACTTTTAGCTCCGAAACGGGTCCAATGGACGCACGAGCTCTTTGCCGCATTTCTCCTACAAACGAGATTAATTATACAATTAAATGTGGAATTTAGCCATAATTAGGAAGTGAATAATAGCTCCAAAATGGAGTTATCAGTCGCGCCGACAGCCACAACAAATAGATTCACAAGTTCGAGCAATCTCATACGATTTACAGAAGGGTTTCATGTCGTTTTGGGTAAGATCCAATGAATTTATACTAATCGATTAAAGTTTGGGTCGAATGGGTTTTAGAAGTTAGAACCGTTTGAGTTTCTCAATGTTTTTGTAACTTTTCAGGTTGGACAAAAGAATTTATAAAGGATGGCAAGGAAATTTTTGGAAGGAACAAATAGAGTTTCGTAGTTGTTACGTCTCCAAAAGTGACTATTTTAGGACTTATTTGTGTTAGGAAGTTGTGCATTTGTAAGTATTTTTGGTAGGATTTAGCTTGAACCTATGCTTATATATGAGAATTAGAAGAATGAAGCTAAATTAGGACTTGTATGCAAAAGGAAAGAAAAAGAATGAAAAACGAAGTTAGAAGAATGAAAACTGTGCATTGCGGAGGCATTGCGGAAACATTGCTAAAACCACAATGTTTTAAGTGAAATCCGTAAGTTGGCTAACCTTTTTCTGTTGTGATCCGATATTTCAGGGATTCGTTCTTTCTCCTCCAGCCACGTTGAAGTACGACGTTAAGGATGGATGGTTCTCCTTGGCCCAATCGCACCTGCAGAATACTATAAAAGGAGGTCAAAGAGGAGGGTTGAAACATCATCCGAAAAGCGTAGACTTCTCAGTTCAACGCAGCTTCTTCTCCATTCTTTCTCTTCTCCGTCTGTTGGTTTGAGAGGTTCAACTGTTGGAGTCGACAATCTGATAGGAAGGAGAGAAGATTCATCTTCTCTTCTGATTGGATTCATCCAAGCAAGGCTTGCCTTTCTCTCTATTCAGTCGAGGCGTTCGCAATCGAGAAGACCACGCACAGCTTACTGCTTTCTGTTTTAGTTTCCTACTTTCAGTACTGTTTGTTGTTATTTCCTTTCCATTAGCTACTCTATTCAATTTCGTTGCTTTCTGTCTTTACTTCAGTGTTTCTAAGTCTTCATTTGTTCACTCAAACAATTGATTAATCAACGTACAATTCATCATTTCGCTATTTCTCTATTCGTCTCTGCCTACTGTTTTTCCTTTTCTGTTTTGTCTTTAATCTTCTTCTAAGCATGTCTTCTTCATCTACTCTTTCTGTTCTATCTACATCCATGAGTAACTAAGTCACGTAGGGGCATGCTAATGACAAGGCTATAGGCTAAAACACGTGAACCAAGCATGTAGGATAGCTCTCGAATGCATTGATTGTCTGTAAGCTTCATCCCACGGGCAATTTCGATTGGCCATCCATTTTGTCCAAAGAACTCCTAACCTCTGGAAGGAGTAAGAGTTCAGAGTCATACATTCATGCTAGCCTCTCAAGGTAGCCAGAAAACGAAAAAACGACCTAGGAATAGGCGTTTTCCTAGTACAAATCACAACTTACTGCTTTAACAAGATGCTTAAGACCTTACTTGGACATGAGTAAACTAAAGAATTTAATGCATGAAATCGGAAGATACATGAGAATGAGTTAGTTTGATGCATAGTGAGTTGATCTAATGCTTGAGAATCGTGTGAAAAAGCCTATGGAGGAGTCGTTAGTAGCCCTTGTTTCCACATTTTACACACTTTCGCTGTCAGTAACATTGCGGTAAAATTGCTGTTCTCGCAATTCCTTTAAGTTAAAATTCTGCCTTAGCCATTTTTCTCTTCGTTTATTAATCTCTTCTCTTTACATTTGAGTTTATCATTGACTTGCACTTGTTTATGCATCTATCCTTTACATATTCCTTAGTAATTAGGCAACTTAAAACCAAATCTACCCCATCAAATCCACCCATTCTTGCTTAACAATACACTTCGCGAGTAACTAAGAATAAATCTCTGTGGGAAAACGAATGAAAAAAATACTTACTACTTGCTACAAGATCATGTATGCTTGCATGTTCTGAGTGCTCTCTTATTGCATATTTCTTTTAAACATTGAGCACGCAACAAGTTTTTGGCGCCGCTGCCGGGGATTTAGTTTAGCGAAAACGAAGTTTGTTAAGTTAGAAACACAAAGTTTAATATCTATTGGAACTAATCTTTTTCTCATTTCTTTTGCAGGTACCATTGGGTTAGTTTATGAATGAGCATTCAAGTAGCGATCTAGAATTCAATCCTGAGCCTAAGAGATTACTTAGGGCCAGAAACAAAGCTAAGAAACGTCTCTTTAACCAACCCTCTATACCTCCAATAATTGCTGAAACCGCGGAGTCTCCGCAATTCTATCAAGAAGAAATGGACAGACCAGTCCCAAATCCGGTACCTACCACTCGCAATCCCATCGAAATAGCGAATGACAAGGATAGTGCCATTCTTTCCTACCTAGTACCTATGCCTGGGGAACTAAACCCAAGCATAATCCGCCCTGAAATTACTGCCAACTCATTCGAGTTAAAGCCAGTAATGTTCCAAATGTTGTCCACTGTGGGACAATTCTTTGGAGTGGAAAATGAGGACCCCCACAACCATCTTAGAAACTTCCTAGGAGTTAGTGATACCTTTCTTATCCCTGGATTTCCCAAGAAGCCTTGAGGCTCTACCTCTTCCCTTACTCATTGAGGGACAAAGCCAAAACGTGGTTAAACTCATTACCCTCCGGATCAGTTCTCAATTGGACAGACTTGGCGGAGAAATTCCTAGTAAAATATTTCCCACCTGATAGGAATTCTACCTTTCGTGATGACATAATCAAGTTCAAACAAGCTGAAAATGAGTCGCTTCACGAAGCTTGGACAAGGTTCAAGGACCTTCTGATTAAATGTCCACACCATGGCATTCCATGGTGTATCCAAATAGAGGTCTTTTTCAAAGGATGCAACCCCAGCATCAGACAAGTGTTAAATTCATCTGCTGGAGGTTCCATGCTTTCCAAAAGTTATAACGAAGCCTATGAGATCCTGGAGAAGATCTCAACATCTCACTGTAGGTGGTCAGATGATCCAATAGAGCCAAGTAGAGCTCAAGATAAGGACGCACTCAATGCCATGAGTAGCCAAATAAGCCCTCTGACCAACCTAGTAAAACAAATGGCTCAAGCCAATCTCCAAACTAGTGTCAACACCGCCACAGCCATGTCAATGGGCACACAACCAAGTCAAGGTGAGACACTTATCTGTGGATTCTGTGGGGAGGGGCACCTGTATGAATACTGCCCTGGGAATCCAGCCTCAGTCTGCTATGTTGGAAGCCAACAGCAGCCTAGGAACAATCCCTATTCCAACACTTACAACCCTAGTTGGAGGAACCACCCAAATCTTTCATGGGGTGGCCAACAAAATACTAACCAAGCTCCTAACCAACCAAGACCGAGTGGAACACCTGGTTTCACTCCTCAAAATAACCAATCCATGTATCAAAAACCATATAACCAACCAATAGGATCTTCTGTAGAAAACTTACTTAAGGAGTACATCGCCAAGAATGATGCCACTCTACAAAGTCAGCAAGCTACCCTCAGGAGCCTAGAGAACCAAATAGGGCAACTAGCCAATGAACTCAAAAGTAGGCCCCAAGGTAGACTACCTGCTGACACTGAGGTGCCAAGGAGAGATGGAAAAGAACAAGTTCAAGCAATTGAACTTAGAAGTGGGAGACCATTGGTGAGCAACACTAAAGAAACCCCAAAGAGAGTAGAGAACAAAGAGTCTAATGCTCCACTGGAATCTCTGCCAAACCATGGTCAACCATCAACAAGCACATCAGGAGCAAGGCTGGAGCCAATCATAGAAGAGATAGAAGAAATTCCAAGGCCTCGACCTATCCTGAGGCGACCTGAAGTGTCTGCATATGTGCCACCACCTCCATTCCCTCGAAGGCTAAAGAAAAAACAAGAACAGGAAGTGCACTTTAATAAATTCTTAGAAATTCTTAAACAAGTGCATGTTAATATTACTTTTGTAGAAGTTTTACAGTTTATGCCTTCTTATGTTAAGTTTTTGAAGGATATAATCACTAACAAAAAAATTATTGGCGAATTTGAAACAGTGAATCTCACTGAGGAGTGCAGTGTTATACTCCAGAACAAGCTACCCAAGAAGGAGAAGGATCCTGGTTCCTTCACCCTACCAGTGGAGTTTGGAGGCAAGCACGTGGGCAGAGCTCTTTGTGACCTGGGAGCCAGCATAAACCTCATGCCCCTATCACTATTCCGCCAGCTGGGAATAGGAGAAGCACGTCCCACCACTGTCACCTTACAACTTGCAGACAGATCCATAGCATACCCTGAGGGTAAGATTGAGGATATTCTTGTAAAGGTTGACAAGTTTATTTTCCTTGCAGATTTCATCATCCTGGATTATGAAGCAGACAAGGAGGTCCCCATCCTATTAGGCAGACCATTTCTAGCCACAGGTAGGGCCCTGATTGATGTCCAGAAAGGTGAACTCACCATGAGGGTTCATGATGAGGAGGTTAAATTTAGTGTTTTTAAAGCCCTAAGGTACCCTTCTGGTTCTGAATCTTGTGCAAGCATGGACATTGTAGATTCACTAATGGAAGAACAGCTGGAGCATGAATTATTGATTAAGCATGCTAATAATTATGTACAATTAGATTTAACTAATTTAAATGTTTCTGAAATAATGGATATACCTGTAGATAAAATACAGCATGTTTGTATGAATAAAGACTTGACTGACAGATCTATGAATCCATTAAAGCCATCCATTGAGCATCCACCTATCTTAGAATTGAAACCCTTACCCACTCATCTTAAGTATGCATATTTAGGAAGTAATGATACTCTGCCTGTTATTATTTCATCCAAACTGAGTGCAAAGCATGAAATTGAATTGATCTTATTACTTAAGCAATATAAAAAGGCTATTGCATGGACGATTGCTGACATTAGAGGCATTAGCCCTTCCTATTGCATGCATAAGATAATATTGGAAGAAGAGCATACACCTCGAGTAGATCACCAACGTAGGTTGAACCCCTCTATGAAAGAGGTAGTTAAGAAAAAGATCATAAAATGGTTAGATGCAGGTGTAATCTTCCCTATAGCTAGTAGTCAGTGGGTGAGCCCTATACAATGTGTACCTAAGAAGGGGGGGATGACTGTAGTAGTGAATGAGAGCAATGAACTGATTCCAACTAGAACTATTACAGGATGGAGAGTCTGTATGGACTATAGAAAATTGAATAAGGAAACAAAAAAAGATCACTTCCCTTTACCATTTATTGACCAAATGTTAGATAGGATAGCTGGTAGAGCTTATTACTGCTTTCTAGATGGTTATTCTGGATATAACCAGATCACCATAGACCCTGTGGACCAGGAGAAGACAACCTTCACCTGTCCCTTTGGAACATTTGCTTTTCGCAGAATGCCTTTTGGCTTATGCAATGCACCAGCAACGTTCCAAAGGTGCATGTTGGCAATCTTCTCTGACTTAGATGAATCCATGATAGAGATATTTATGGATGACTTCTCAGTCTTTGGTGATTCATTCACAAACTGTTTAGAGAACTTAGGACAAGTCCTGGCTAGGTGTGAGGAGACCAACCTAGTTCTTAATTGGGAAAAGTGCCACTTCATGGTGGAAGAGGGGATAGTCCTAGGTCATAGAGTGTCTAGAGCAGAAGTAGAGGTCGATAGGGCCAAGATTGAAATAATAGAGAAGTTAGTAGAACCTCAGAATGTGAAAGCCATTAGAAGTTTCTTAGGACACGCAGGTTTCTATAGAAGGTTCATTAAGAACTTTTCTAAGATCTCCAAACCTTTGTGTGAGCTTCTAGAGCTGAATAAGCCATTCATCTTCTCTAGAGAATGTCTACTAGCCTGGAAAACCCTTAAGGAAGCACTAGTCAAAGCACCTATTATAGTAGGACCAAATTGGGACCTTCCATTTGAGATGTTGTGTGATGCAAGTGACTATGCAGTAGGGGTTATGCTCGGACAGAAGATTGACAAACTAACACACCCTGTATATGCTAGTAAGACACTTAATGAGGCACAATGTAATTACACAACCACGGAAAAGGAAATGCTAGCTGTAGTGTTTGCCTGTGAGAAGTTTAGGAATTAGATTGTAGGCACTAGGACAATCGTGTACACATATCATTCTGCACTAAAATACCTTATGAGGAAGGCTGATGCTAAGCCTAGGTTGATTAGATGGGTGTTGTTGCTGCAAGAATTTGATCTAGACATTAGAGATAAGAAGGGATGCGAAAATGTGGTTGCGGATCATCTATCTCAATTGCAACATAATTGCGATAAAATTGCGGAAACCGCAATTTCTGATGCCTTTATCGATGAGCATGTCTTTGTATTAGCCCATCGTGATAACGATGAGGAACCTTGGTTTGCTGATATTGCTAACTTCCTTGCCTCGCAGGTACTACCAACTTTCAAGGGAAGCCAAGAGAAGAAGAGGTTCTTGCATGAAGCTAGGAAATTCATATGGGATGATCCTACCCTCTACAAAACATGTGCAGATGGTTTGCTGAGGAAGTGTGTGTCAGCTGCTGAGGCGAAGTCTGTACTGCAGCACTGCCATACTGCTCCCTATGGTGGACACTTTGGTGGCCAAAGAACAGCTGCAAAGGTGTTCCAGAGTGGCTACTACTGGCCCACGATCTTCAAAGATGCCCACGAATACGCACACAGCTGTGATGAATGCCAGAGAACAGATAACCTTAGTCGAAAGGATGAGATGCCTCTCACTTACATCTTAGAGTTGGAGCTCTTTGATGTGTGGGGCATTGACTTCATGGGACCATTTCCCCCATCAGCAGGTAACCTTTACATACTTGTAGCTGTAGACTATGTATCTAAGTGGGTAGAGGCCATAGCATGTCCAAACAATGATGCCAAAACAGTCATTAAGTTCCTTAATAGACATATCTTTACTAGGTTTGGAACACCTCGTGCTATAATTAGTGATGAAGGGACACACTTTATTAATAAAGCTATGGAAAAAGTGTTGGCTAAATACAATGTTAGACATAGGGTAGCCACTCCTTATCACCCACATTCGAATGGACAAGCTGAAATATCAAATAGGGAGATTAAAAACATACTCGAAAAAGTGGTCAAACCCAATAGAAAAGATTGGTCGTTTAAACTCGAGGATGCAGTTTGGGCATATAGGACTGCATATAAGACACCCCTAGGTATGTCTCCTTATAGACTTGTGTATGGCAAAGCATGTCACTTACCATTCGAATTAGAAATTAAAGCATTTTGGGCCTTGAAAGAACTAAATTATTGCGTGACCGATGCGGGAACATTGCGGTCTCTGCAATTACATGAGCTTGATGAGCTGACACATATGTCCTATGAAAATGCTAAAATGTATAAGGAAAAGACTAAGATTTGGCATGATAGTAGACTTAGGATTAAGGACTTTAAGAAAGGCCAGCTTGTCTTATTATTTAACTCAAGGTTGAGATTATTTCCAGGCAAACTTAAGTCCAGATGGTCAGGTCCTTTTGTGATAACTAACGTGTTTGTTCATGGTGCAATCGAGATTAGAAACCTGCAGCACGGGCAACCGTTCATGGTTAATGGTGCACGATTGAAGCATTATTATGAGGAAGGAGATGTGAAGACTCTCTCGGCCTTCCTCTTGGCTGAAACTTGAAAATAAAACCGAGAGAGGACGAGTGATCACTGTGCTCGTCCATGCGAGGCTATGCCTTAGTTTATTTTTTGCTATTCTTTCGGTTATTATTTGGCTATGTTTTTGTGTGATTTTTATTACGAATTTGATTTTGATTTTATTTCTTTTAATAGGGGATCAAAAGAGGGAATCAAGGAGATGAATCCAGGATTAAAAATCGGGGAAGATATTGGGCCAAATCAAAGATTGAGTTGAGGAAATATTGGCATTTGAAACGAGGAGATCTCCAACGGCCATTTAATTGCGAGGGATTTGCTGAATCCGCAACAGAAATAGCCGTTGGGATTTCCATCATTACAAATAGCCGTTAGAACCGCCGTGGCCAGTACGCTTCCCTCATTCACTGAACATCAAGAAATCTCTCTTCGTCTTCCTCTGCAATTCCTCTTTCCAGATTTCTACGATTCCACCATGGTGCTAACAAGGGCTGAGAGATCTGCTTCCAAAAAGAAAGCCGCCGACGCTGAGATAGCTGCGAGAGAGCCACTCCTTGCCTTGGCAGATGCCGAAGCCGCGCGAACCGAACGCCTTCCCAAGCTCCCTGTCCGCAAGAAGAAGTGGAAGGTGGTGACGGAAATCCCTGCTGGGCCATCTGAACCAGCAGGAACGCCCAAGAAGAGAAAGTGGAAGATGGCCGTTGCCGACGCAGCGATCAAGAAAAAGACTCCCTCTGTGGAGAGTCAAGAAAGTGGTCGTCCATCCTACGAGACGGCCAGACAAAGCCATTCTCCATCTCCACCAGCGCGAAGCCCTAAGCCTTCTCCATCTCCGCAGAGCTCTGAACAAACTCCACCACCGCAGAGCCCTGAGGCATCACCAGTATCCCAGACGCCTGAGCCTGAAAGTCTGAATGATGAGCATCAAGAGTCGGCGCAGGGCGATGATGCAGCTGAGGAAGAGGAAGTTTTCTCTCCTTTGAGGGAAGTTTGCCCCGATAGCCCAATGGATGAAACGTTGGGGGATTGCCTCCAACAGATCACCACCAGGGCACGATTGAGAAAGAAAGCCACCAAGGTCATCAAGGCCAAACGGCCAAAAGCTTCGAAGAAGTCCAAGAAAAGGAAGGCCAGAGGTGAGCCATCATCGAAGAAGGTTAGTAGTGAGCCCTCTCTGAAGAAGCTAAAGATCGAGGCTGCTGAATCAGCCAAAGCAAAAGATAAGGGGAAGGCCAAGCTGTACCCCGAAGATGAGCCTCAAACTGTGAGGTATGTGTCCTCGGATGCAGAGTCGAGGGGCACTGAGTTAAGGAAGAGGGACCTGCTCCATGAGAAGGGGTTCCTTGACGCGCTAGCAGACCTGCCGCAATTCTTGCGCGCAGGGATCACCAATCACGGCTGGGAAGAGCTGTGCAGACCGCCCATCCCCGCCTACTCCAGCATGGTGTATGATTTCTACACCAACTTGATGAACCCTGAGGATGGCCTGTCTGTGGTCAGAGGAATCGAGGTGGATTTCTCAGCTAAGGCAATCAATGAAGCCTATGGCCTCAAGGGGCAAAAACACACTGATTATGCAAGGATCATTGATGCGCCAACTGAGGCTGTCCTGGAGGAAGCGCTGAGGATCATTGGCCAACCTGAGGCAGCGTGGACAATTTCGCGCAATGGGAAGCACACTCTGATGAGTGCAACCCTGACGGCAAAAGCAGCTGTCTGGTTCTCTTTCGTGCGAAGGCGGCTGTCCCCAGTGACCCACGAGACCACCATCAACCAAGGAAGGTCGCTGCTGGTTTATGCGATCATGAGGGGCCTCACAATCAATGTGGGTGAGGTCATTGCAGCCTCAATCGCAGACTGTGCCAAAAAAGGTAAGGGTCCACTTTTCTTCCCCAACACAATCACTAAGCTTTGCTTACGTGCAGGTGTACCAATCGAGCGGATGGAAAGGCAGCTGGCCTACACGGGGCACCTGGAGCTGCCTACAGGCCTGCGAATGCGACGAAAGGGGAACATGGAGTTTGAGCTAGACGGCCTGGCTGCGGCTCAATCCCTCTCTATGGCCTGCCTGATGGACCTGCAGAAGAAGATGGCGCAATGGGCTGAATATGCTCAAGCAAGGGATAAGGATGTGGCGGATCAGTTGGGCTGCATCTTTCCTGAGTTCCCCACGGACCTGCTGACGCCATGGGCACCTCCACGAGCACGGAGGGATGATGATGAGGACATCTGAGTGCTAGGCTGATTAGCACTCAAGAGAGTATTTTTGTTCCCTACAAAAAAAAAAAAATCAAACTGCTTTTCGTTAAACTGTGTGAATTCTGTCATTTTGAGTTAATATTTGATCTGTCTTTAGTTCTTTATTTTTGTTGTTTAGATTTTTTTAGTATAGTCTGATGGTATCCGAATAGGTAGATTGTTTTAGGTTCTTTTTTGTATAGCTGAAATGATTGGAAAAAGCATGCATAGGGGCCTTGATCACTGTTATATCTGCCCTGTATCCATTGCGAAATTATTGCGGAGTCCGCAATTTTTGTTAGTAATTGCGTGTTTTTGACTGTCTGATTAGCTAGGCTGGTTCTATTTTAATTTTGTTCTTTTGCTGCTGTCTTGACTACTTTATATAGCCTATCTATAAGCATGCTGGATGAGTGTCTTAAGGCACCTTTGATAGTTTAAATTATTCTCTTAAATTGCTCAGCATGCGTAGCTTTAAGTCCTTCCCTGCCTGTTTTTATAAATTTCTGCTGCTGAGATGTTTGCTTTGAGAATGTTCTGTCTATCCCTAGGGCTTTTAGATTCTCTTTGTTTTACCCTAGACTAGATGCTTCTAGGACAAGTTTGGGGGTGTGCCACCTCAGACACTCATTGGGGACAATGAGTAGTTTAAGTTTGGGGGAGGCCACCCTAGGCCTAGGAACATTCCTCTCTCCCTTTAAGCATAAGCATTCTTCTTCTCCTTTACAAAAAAAAAAAAATTAAAAAAAAAAATGATGAACTGAAAAAAAAAATGAAAAATAGAATAAAGAGGGGTGTCTCTCTTAAAGTTGCTGAGTAATCAGTGCCAAGTGTGTAACCCACAAGTGGCATTGCATCAAAAGGCAACCAAAGGAGAGGCTCCACCAATGTAAGAAAGAAAAAAGGAAGAAATAGGGAAGAAGTATGTACACCTAGGAGTTGCAACTTTGTGGCTTGGATGTCCTGAATAAAAAGAACTCTGATCCTCAATTAGCTTAGCACATAGTTGTAGCTTGTAGGGTTGTTTAGGGAGATGAATGTATGTCCAATGTAGTGATGCCAGGGTTTAGGTTGTTCTCTAAATGTACTACTGTCACTGTTAATACTAAGACTGGCATGACTCTAAGGAATCCTAGGTAGCTCAAAAGTAAAAACTAGAAGCATGTACTGAGTCTGGGGTAAAGCTAGGTAGAATTTGAAACCTTAGGGATAGTTGCACGATATGACAGAAGCAAGTAGATCAGTCGTAGGGAGTTAATGAAACAGTAGGAGCATTAGGCGTGCGAAGTCAGAAGAAGCAAAATAGGAGGGTAGTTGTAAACTTAGAAGTGTGTCACAGGACAGCACTGCTATAGATAGGAATTTAGGGGAGTCAGCAGTTGGTTAGAGAGGTTAAAACAGCAGCCTAAGTAAGTCTTTAGTTTGCTCGAGGACGAGCAAAACCTTAAGTTTGGGGGTGTGTTACGTCTCCAAAAGTGACTATTTTAGGACTTATTTGTGTTAGGAAGTTGTGCATTTGTAAGTATTTTTGGTAGGATTTAGCTTGAACCTATGCTTATATATGAGAATTAGAAGAATGAAGCTAAATTAGGACTTGTATGCAAAAGGAAAGAAAAAGAATGAAAAACGAAGTTAGAAGAATGAAAACTGTGCATTGCGGAAACATTGCTAAAACCGCAATGTTTTAAGTGAAATCCGTAAGTTGGCTAACCTTTTTCTGTTGTGATCCGATATTTCAGGGATTCGTTCTTTCTCCTCCAGCCACGTTGAAGTACGACGTTGCGGATGGATGGTTCTCCTTGGCCCAATCGCACCTGCAGAATACTATAAAAGGAGGTCAAAGAGGAGGGTTGAAACATCATCCGAAAAGCGTAGACTTCTCAGTTCAACGCAGCTTCTTCTCCATTCTTTCTCTTCTCCGTCTGTTGGTTTGAGAGGTTCAGCTGTTGGAGTCGACAATCTGATAGGAAGGAGAGAAGATTCATCTTCTCTTCTGATTGGATTCATCCAAGCAAGGCTTGCCTTTCTCTCTATTCAGTCGAGGCGTTCGCAATCGAGAAGACCACGCACAGCTTACTGCTTTCTGTTTTAGTTTCCTACTTTCAGTACTGTTTGTTGTTATTTCCTTTCCATTAGCTACTCTATTCAATTTTGTTGCTTTCTGTCTTTACTTCAGTGTTTCTAAGTCTTCATTTGTTCACTCAAACAATTGATTAATCAACGTACAATTCATCATTTCGTTATTTCTCTATTCGTCTCTGCCTACTGTTTTTCCTTTTCTGTTTTGTCTTTAATCTTCTTCTAAGCATGTCTTCTTCATCTACTCTTTATGTTCTATCTACATCCATGAGTAACTAAGTCACGTAGGGGCATGCTAATGACAAGGCTATAGGCTAAAACACGTGAACCAAGCATGTAGGATAGCTCTCGAATGCATTGATTGTCTGTAAGCTTCATCCCACGGGCAATTTCGATTGGCCATCCATTTTGTCCAAAGAACTCCTAACCTCTGGAAGGAGTAAGAGTTCAGAGTCATACATTCATGCTAGCCTCTCAAGGTAGCCAGAAAACGACCTAGGAATAGGCGTTTTCCTAGTACAAATCACAACTTACTGCTTTAACAAGATGCTTAAGACCTTACTTGGACATGAGTAAACTAAAGAATTTAATGCATGAAATCGGAAGATACATGAGAATGAGTTAGTTTGATGCATAGTGAGTTGATCTAATGCTTGAGAATCGTGTGAAAAAGCCTATGGAGGAGTCGTTAGTAGCCCTTGTTTCCACATTTTACACACTTTCGCTGTCAGTAACATTGCGGTAAAATTGCTGTTCTCTCAATTCCTTTAAGTTAAAATTCTGCCTTAGCCATTTTTCTCTTCGTTTATTAATCTCTTCTCTTTACATTTGAGTTTATCATTGACTTGCACTTGTTTATGCATCTATCCGTTACATATTCCTTAGTAATTAGGCAACTTAAAACCAAATCTACCCCATCAAATCCACCCATTCTTGCTTAACAATACACTTCGCGAGTAAATAAGAATAAATCTCTGTGGGAAAACGAATGAAAAAATACTTACTACTTGCTACAAGATCATGTATGCTTGCATGTTCTGAGTGCTCTCTTATTGCATATTTCTTTTAAACATTTAGCACGCAACAGTAGTCGACCTCGAAGTAGATGACTTTACTGCCGTAACGCCTTAGTGCTAGGTTAAGAGTTGTGTGCTGATAGTGTTGAGTTTTATGTCCTAAAACTCGTGGTTTGTAAACGATAAACATATTTTATTACTAATAAAGTGTTATTGAGGTTTATTCAATAAAGTTATTATTGAATATGTGAATTGCTTATTTCATTTTAGAAAACCCTAAATCCAATAAACTAAGATCCATGGCTATAACATGAGTACTTGAACTTCATGTGGAGACATAAAAGTGGATCAAGTTCGAGTAAATAGCCAAAACGTCGGTCTATAGTATACGGATAAGGCTGGATACTTTATCCTGGGGACACTATTGGATGCGGCCCATTTTGTATTTAGTACAAACGATGTGATCCTGAATCGTTCATGTGGAGACATATGAATGAGGGCGCCCTATGCAAAGAGTTTGCATTAGACCGGACCGCGAAATAAGTCACTCTTGCTTTATAACGTTGTTTACTGTTTTAAAGACTGACTATTTCAAAACGATGACCTAGGTAACTTGACCTTAATCCTGAGCTAACTATGAACTCCTGTTTATTCGGGACTATCCTTAGATCTGCATGGGTGAGAGTGGCTCAACAACACCGACTCAATAAGCCTCCCATTTCAGGGGTAAGACCGAATAAATAGCTGGGGACATATGGTGCCAGATGGAATTCACTCCTACCCGTCTCTAGGGATAGTAGATAGGTTGTTCCCTTAAGTGCTGACACTAGGTCTTGAACAAGAGGACCCACCTTCTCATTGGCCCGAGAGGGACTCGGTATAGTGATCAGATCACATATCAATCGGTTTAGTGATTGGATCACAAACCAATTGTTCATTAGAGGATCAGTGGGACTTAAGGAGCAAGATGTAATTACAGGGGTAAAACAGATATTTAACCCGACCGTAAATTACGAACAACCTGCGAAGGGTCAACTTACTAATCATGGTTATATCGAGTGGACATAAATATATCTATAGTAAGGAGAGTGCAACTACTAGGCTATAGTGGAATGTCCTGGTATTTAACGAATGTTGATTGACTAGGTTAAAGAGTTTAATAAGTTAATCTCAGATCGTTGGAGCTCATTATCTGTAGGTCCATGAGGTCCCCCTGCTAGCTCATTTCGGACTAAACCTTAGAACTGTGTGACGAGTGAATTCGAAGTGTTCGAATTCGAATTAGGGAATTATCGTTAAATATATGTGATATATTTAACGACATAACGTTCAATTGCGTATTGAACAATAAAGAGAGATGGTGATATTTAAAATAAGATTTAAATATCGAAAATATGAATATGGATTCATAATCATGTATATCGGGAATGATCGGGATTAGTGTTGGATTTATTGGATATTAAACTTGAATTAATTAAATTGTTTAATTAATTATTTAATATTAATTTAATTTAATTTAAAATTAATTATTTGAATTAATTTTTAAATTTAATTAATTTGATCAAAGTTAGTCAAAAGTCAAATTAAAGACAATTGATTAAAACTTTGAAAGTCAAAAGTCAAATGTTGAATCCACTAACCCTTAAAAGTCAAGAGTCATTTTGATGACTAAAGTTAGTGGAAAAATCTAATTCTTAAGTTAGTGGAAAAATCCAATTCTTGAGTTAGTGGGAAAAATCCAATTCTTGAGTTAGTGGGAAAAATCATTTGTTGGTGGTTTTATGAGTCAAACTTTTTTGCTAAGTGTTCATCCCACATCAAGCCACTAATCCCACTAAATTGAGTGGATTCTACATAGCATCCTATTGTTAACTCAATTTTGCATGTTTTTGCATGTAGTCTTCTATATACACAAAGGGTTAATTAGATTAACTTCTTCTTGGAATTTTGATGAACTTTGAGAATTGTAAAGACAATTTATCTACCATTCTCTCTAATTTCATATTCAATTCTCTTTTAAATTAGTCACTCAAAGGATCCCACAATCCCGTTCTAAGGCCGGAGAATAGTCGGGAAGACTCTCGTAGTGGTTCATGACCGTTACGTTCGAAGATCGGGTTTGGAATCGAGAAGAATTTGAACTTCAAAGGTAACTTCTAAATTATTGTCTTTGATTTTCAAATTACATGCTTTTTCCTTTGAAATTAACAAAATAAGAGTACTTAGATCCGACGTTGCTTCCGCTATGCATGCCGAAACTCTTTCAGATAGATCTATAGGTTGTTGCGTGTTTGTTGTGCTAATGTATGTTGTTTAGTGGAAGGTTGAGAAAATTGGTTGGTGACTGAATGAGTCTGAATACTTTTCAATGACGTTTTCTGAATTGGTTTCTAGTGTTTAGGAATGTTTTTATGAAGTGTGTTTTTATTTCAGGTGTGGTTTATCCGATTTACAGAAGAGACTCTGCCGATCTTTCTAAGATTTTTCTAAAATGCTTTCAATGTTATGTTTATGAATGGTTCATGAGTATGAAGTTAAATGAAGTCCTTACAATTGTTGGGATTAATGTGATGAACAAGTTATGTTTTTATTTTATGAACCTTGTGAAGTGTGATGAATGAGATGCATGTTGAAAGTGTGAAGTGTGTAGTTAATGCATAAGAGAAAAGTACTCTATGTTGCATCATTTCCACATTTTTAGTATCTAAAAGGTTTTAGGTGGGACCTATGCACTTGTGTTTGACATATAAGTCATGAGATGTTATAATAGTTACCCTCCATTACCTGTGAGATTTGCCTGCATGAAAATGATGTCGGTTTAGGAGTTCTAATCACATGAAAGTGATGTGCTTAGAATCGGTGGGTATAAAAGTGATGCTCACCTCCTGTGCATGAAAGTGATGCATACCTAGAGGTTGGCGTGCATGAAAGTAATGCACGCCTAGAGGGTTCCCAATACATGAAAGTGATGTATCTGGGACTGATGTGTATGAAATTGATGCACGTCAAGAGAAATAGAAATGGAGTGGTAAGTTAAAGAGGCAGGTAGGTCCCACTAGTTAAAGTCTTCAGCCGGTTCATGATTGCATGTTATTGCATAGTCTAACCACAGTAGTGAAGTTGCTTACTGAGTATTTTATTTAAAATACTCATTCTTTCTTAAAACATTTTTTCAGGTATCATCCACTTTGGTATCTTATTGAACAAAAATGGTGATATTGTTCCTCCATTGATCAAGAATTTCGATTTTTGGGAAGTATCATGATCATCCAATAATAAGGGTTTCAATTTTTTCAAATGAACGATTTGAAGACCTATTGATTCTAACAACTGATTGCAAAGTTGATCATTCGGACCTTTCAATTCATAGATGTGGATCTCGGACCTATGAATGGGGATATTCCCGAAACTCACAAAGAAAAAAAGGAAGTGAGTTAGACAAAAAGGGAAGAAACTTGGACAAAAAAAAGAAGTAACTTGGACAAAAAGGCGAGGTGATCGGTTGATGATGTTTTGGGACATATGGGGTCGGAGCTACTACATTTATTTAAATTCTTATTTCATTTAGTCAGTCTGCACGTTTTATGCTAAAGGTTGGAACAGTTAGATCTGGTTTCAAATTTTGATTTTCAAGGAACTTATTTAATTATTTTTTCTGGGATCCCGAATTAAATATTTTTTTTTCTTGATTCATTTAGTTATAAATTAAAGTTTAAAATTTTTATTGAGGATTGTGACGTCATGCATGTAGTAACAGTTAGTTCTGGCGTCATGCATCTAGTAACGCCAGGTAGTGAGAATATGTTAATTCATTACCCCACTGTTTTCGACTCATGATGGAGACATCACTCCAACTTTTTATGGGGAGATCAACAAAAAGTGCAAGAACAAGTGATTCCACAAGTTCCAACCGAGGACAAGAGCATCAAAGAACTTATAAAGGAATATAGAGCGAAAACCGATGTTGAGATGCAAAGCCAAGAAACATCTATTAAGGGTTCCGAGATCCAGATAGAACAAAGTGAGGACAAATTGAAAATCAACCCACAAGAAACCTTGCTTAAAGACACAGAGACTTCAGAATATGAAGAAATAGAACAATCTGAGGCGATGACATTCAAAAGTGACTTTGAAGACAAAGAACCTTTGTTCATAGAAGAAACAATGAGCACTCCAGCAATTGAAAGCATTAAAGAGCCAGAATGGAGAGAAGAGATTAAAGAAAATTCATTTTAAGAAAATAAAAAAGAGAAGGAACTAGAAAATGAAGTTGTATTAAGCCATGAGGCAGGAACTTCACAAAAAGCAACATTCAATGTTCTCCAAGCATTGAATTTCCCTGATAAAATCCAAGAATTTCCTGCTATTGGTTTAATTGATATTTCTACTTGTTGTAACTTGCAGAAAACATGAAAAGAAAACGAATTCAGGGAAGAAGTAGAAGAGAAGATCATGGAGGAGGATAATGCACCAAAAATTGCGACCTCAATTTCTGCATACAAAAGCATACATAGATCTCCTGTGCTGATAAAAGAAAACCGTAAGACAACAAAGTCGCACATGATTAAAGCACCTCATTTAAGGCTTAAATCTCGTCCATCATCAAGACCTAGGTGCAAGATGAAAGTTGACGGTCCAAAGAGAATGAATAAGACATCAATCTCCCTTTTGGAGATTAGATAAGTATTCTTTTAATATGTTTTTATTTCATAAATATATATATATATATATTACTATAAGTTTTGTAGAGGAGTTTCAAGCAAAATCAACTCTACGTAGACTGGTCCTACCAAGGAAAAGGTATTTAAGTTGACCGTAGGGAACACCTTTTCCTGGGGACCTAACTGAGAGTTGATTTAATTGAAACTGCTCGAACTTATAAGGAATATTAAAAAATAATATGTGTTTTATTTAAAAATATATATATATATAATAATAATAATAATAATAATAATAATAATAATAATAATAGAAAAAAAAATCAGCTTGTTATGTTTTTGTTTATGAACTTTTTAATGTTTTCATGAGTGTTTCAGGAATGACTTTCGTGGATGGGAAATTGACTCGGAAATTCAAAATACATATTTATAGAACTTTGTGGCCACAAACCAGACTAGCACAAAATGCTATGTGGCCACAGAGTGCACTAGTGAAGGGAGATGACGTCATTTAAAAAGTCAGAGGGGTTGGCCTGTTTTGAAAACATATATAAGTCAAGACACCCTTTCCTTTTTCAACATGCAAGTCATTCCAAGAGTCTCCAAGTTGAAAAGCCCTTTCACGAAAATTCTTCCCTCTCACACGCACGCTAAAACCCATGGCTGGAAAACTCACTCTGATCGCCGATGGGGCCGCCGCTGATCGAACTTCATTGCGTTCTGGATGCCGGAGGAAGTTTAAAGATGTTCCACCTAAGCCCATGCAAGTGGAACCCTTGGTCGATTTATCTTCATCATCCTCGAAGAAGAAGGCTGAACCCAAGAAACCCATAAAATCGGCCATTGTTATGCGTGAAAATGAATAGAAGGAAAACCCAACTACTGAAAGCCCTAAGTTGAATCCAAGCCCCCTGGTTGATCAAACCCAAGAATCGGTGATAGGGAAAAAACTCATGAAAACTCGAACTACCGCTTGGCGTAAAATGATCAAAGAGATGGGAGAACATAGGCGACGAGCCCTAGCTGAATCTGCTAGAAATTCATCAAGTGAAGAAGAAGAAGTTCAGCCGGAAGCTGAGGCGACCTCAACAAAATCGCGTTCTGTGCGCGAGGACCCACCTCCAGTTTCAAAAGTAAGTATTCCTCCACCAATTCTTGAACGTTCTTATAGAAAAAATTTAGTGTACATCCACACCAAGAAGCAAACTGAGACCCCAATCGACCACCACTTTGAATTAAGAAGAAGAGATACGGTTGAGAGTCTGATGCAAGAATCAATTCTTTTCCTGATCATGGTGGAGAGGATGATTAAAGAAGCCATGGAGAAGGCAGCCTTGCTAGCAGCGGAATATCAAGTAAAGAAGAGTTGTCAAGAGGAAGAGCAAGTTTGCAGCAAACTCTCCAAAAAGATACCGTTGAACAAACAAGAAAAAAAGAGGAGAGAATACGAGAAGAGAAAATTTTGATACAAGCTGAGGAGAAGAGAAAATTGATACAAGCTGAAGAAGAATCGAGAAGAGAGGACGTCTTGATCAAAGAAAGAAGAAGGAAAGGTAAAAGGATTAGCAACTGAAGAAGATGATCTTCAGTATGCGCCCACAACATCACCACAAACCGAGGACATGGAAGATAATGAGTTGAGGCAGTTTGTGACCGCAATTAAGTCACACCTTGAGGAAGAACTTGAGCCGATCACTTCAAGTGAGGATGAGACGGAAGGAAGTCAAGAGGAAGCTTAAGAGGACAATAAGGATAAAGAAGAACCATCCTCAGACGAGGAGGTCATGGAGTTGGACAATGATCAACTCCCTATTTCGCCCATCACCCGAAAGAGGGAGAGAAAAATTGAGGCCGGAAGGCGTACAAAGGATAAACATGATCCAACCTTTCTCCAAAGGCCAAGAACTAGGTCCACTCAAGTTCCACCCACGCCGGTTGTTCCTATGCCGCCACAACCTCAACCATTCATGGAATCTTGGCAGAAGATTGACATACAAGGACGGCTGGAAATAGTGAAGGCCAGAGATGTGTTTATGGAGAAAGGTTTCTCCGAGAAACAAGCACCTCTACCTACCTTCATTACATCTAAAATTGTCGAATTCAAGTGGCGGGAGTTGTGCGCGCATCCTCCAGTTGCCGTTGTACCTTTACTTCGAGAATTTTTTGCAGGAATGGGCGGAGCAGACTGGAATGCATCCCTAGTAAGGGGAACATTGGTGAGTTTCTCAGCGGTGGACATCAACCGTGTATTCAAATAAAAATCGGCTAGTGATCCGGTAGGGAATACAACGATCAAGCACCCCACGGACAAACAATTGAAAGAAGCCCTCCAGATAGTAGCACGAAAGGGGGCAAAGTGGAAGAAATCACCAACTGGAGTCATGACTCTGGTTCCAGGTGACATCAAAGCCGAAGCAGCAGCATGGTTGTATTTCATCAAAAATCGGTTAATTCCGACAACCCATGACACAATCATTTCCTTAGATCGAGTGATGTTGCTGTATTGTATCCTGAAGGGTCTTGATCTCAATATTTGTAGTTTGTTATGGGAAGAGTTGGTTGCTTGTGGCATTTAGAAAGCTGAAAAATTATTTTTTGGGTCACTTGTCACTCAACTTTGCCTCAAAGCAGAACTTAAGCCTCGACAAGGTGAGGAGACAAGTTTGCCAAAACAAGCAATCATTGCGCATCTTGTTCACAAGTTACAGTTTTTCCGTAACCAAAAGACCGAGAAAGCATCGATGTCGCGTGCGCCCAAGCCAAAAGGTTGTTCCACCTCTGTGGCCACAAAGCAGTCACAACCTGCCACCAGTTCAGAAAATATTACAAACATCACCCCTTCTCAATGGCAGCATATGATCCAACAGAATATGAACTACTGGGCCTACGCCAAAGAGAGGGATGAATTCATTCAAGGGTTCTTTAACGCCTTTGCCCCGACCTTGATGTCTGCATTCCCACCATTTCCTCCTGTTTGCCTGAATATTCCTTCGAATACTGATTTCGAAGATGATACCCTCGTATGAAGATTAGGGGAGTACCATTCTTCCTTACTCTCTACTCCTTTCCTTCATTTTCTGAGTATTTTGTCATTTGTTAAGATTAAGTTTGTAGTTGTTTGTTTTTCTGGTAGAATAGAAGTTGCATTTTGTTATTTCATTATTTCGTTGTTTTGTTAGGATAATTGTTTTGTTGCTCTAATATAATAAGTGTTTTGTGGAAAGTGCCTTCTTAGATTTAATAACTTGATTGCACAAGTATGAGAATGTTGTTAGCATGCTATCTTTCATGTGTTTTCTTTAAAGTAACCTTTATGATGATAAGTAGAGCTTATCCCTACTCAAATAGTGCCAAATGTCATAGCTTGTAAGTTTTTTTCAAAAGCATAGGGTTCCATTAGTACTTTTCTATGCAAAAAAACCTTTTCACAAGTCTAAACTTCCTTTTGTTTAACCCGTTTAACATGTTTAAGAGAGTTTAGCCTTGACGTTTTTTTGTAGACTAATGCTCACACCATCCCTTTTGAAAAATCTCTTGAATAGTCAATGAGGACATTGCCTCCTTTAAAGTTTTTTTTTTGGAGGGGGGGGGGGGGGGGGGGGGGGGTGAAGTATATTTGTAATGTGTTGACTGCTAGGTCTTGTTGTTATGTCTATTCCAAAGGAAGAATAGTTTGAAAGAAGAAAAAAAACTATTTCTAGAGGTACTCCTCCTTCTTAAGTTAGTTGAGTAACCAAGTGTGATCATGGGCCCCATGGTTGTCACTGCATGAAAGGGTAACTAGGAAGTGAGTATTTATCTTAGTTTGTGAGGCTTGCACGTAGCTAGATGCACTGTTGCAATGAAATTGCAGGCAAGTTGGAACGAAGGTGAGTCTAGCAACAAAGATTCTCTAGAGAATAGTAAAGAAAAATAATAATAATAATAATAATAATAATGAGAAGCCTAGCAGCAACACAAGTTTGGGGGAGAAAGTCTTAAAAGTTCACACAAAGAAGAAAAAGTCTAAGCTTAATTTATTTCACGAAAGGGACTATCCTAGACTCAGTGACTAAATGTTAGATAGATTAAGCATATGGTTAGGATAGACTAGAAAAAACTTTGTTTACAAAATGAAAGTAGAAACTTATGTGAGAAACTACTTATGAGATTATGACTGACACTAGAGTATTAGACCTCTCCTGAAAAGGTTGTTTATAACTGAACTTTGTTTGAAAGCATGTTAAACATTTGCATAATTTTTCATTCTTGTTGTTATTACGTGTTGAATTGCTTGAGGACAAGCAATAAGCTAAGTTTGGGGGTGTGATGAACGTCATTTATGTCGTGTTTTTACCCTTTAAAGTCTACTCATCAATTAACTTTTTGAGTTAAATTGAAGATAATTGAGCATGTAATTGATTAAAAAAGAATAAGAATATGAAAGTCACATGCTCAAGGTCGTTTTGTCAATACAAAGAATTTGGAGGGTAAAAGAGTAATTTTTTATAAAAATTAATGTTGTTTTAATAATTTTCAGGAAAACTGTATTTTGCTTCAGCTTGTGGCCACATAGAAGTCACAAAGTCATAGAATCCAACTTGTGGCCACATAGAAGTCACAGAGTGCAGAATCCAGCTTGTGGCCACATAGAAGTGCAGTTGACTGATCAAACAAATTTGTTGAGATATTTTGTCAAAGATCTTCAAAAGATTCAGCAAACCAAATTCACCTAACAACCCTTTCCAAAGATCTCTCCCCAATTTTAGCAACCTCCAAACAAACCCTAAGGCCTATAAAAGGCACCTCAAGTCTTCATTCAAATCATTGATCAATCTCTACAACAACTCCACATCATCGATCAACCTCCCTTCTCTCTCGAAGAACTCACCCAAATCCCGAAACTCCAACAAGAGCAGATCACTCCTCTGGAAAAGTTCTACTTCAGCCATCTCCGGAAGGAAGGTGCTGCGAGGATTCGATTCGCATTGACGACGTGAATTGAGCGAGTAGAGACCCTTCATCCATTGTCCACGAGTTCGAGAGAGAGAAAGTTGAAATTTTTTTAGATTTATTTTCTATTTTATTCTGCACATTGTCTATTTACCTTCTGTTTTTATTTAGCATTTCTTTCCGTTCTTAATTTTCATGCAAAATTATCATTTTACCCTTTCACTAGTTTTTGTATTTATAATTTAATTTTCAGTTCAGAACCTTCGTTATTTCAATTATGTCCTTTATTTATTATTTACATTCTGTTTTTATTCCATTTGCATTTTGTTTTTAATTTTCAAGTAAAATTACCATTTTACCCTTTAACCATTTTTTTGTACTTATGCATTATTTATCAATGAAGTATTTTAGTTTATTTTTCATTATGAGCTAAGTTTTTCTAAGGGATTCAATTATGTGAATGCCCATTAAGAAATGAGCTAGTTTGAGAGTTGTAAATTACGGTTTTACCCTTTATGCCTTGTGTGGTTCGTCCTTTACTGAATATATGCAAAAATGTTAGATTAACTTGATCACTTAATCAACATGAAATGTTAATGTCGATACTGGACAAGTCGGGCAATTAACGGCTCTCGTAAAGGTAATATAGCAGAAAAACCTAGGAATAGAATTTCGTCGACTCTCCTTGATGATTGGGGCAAAAGACTATAGGATCAATAGGATTGCATTCTTAACCATCTAAGATCACATTATCCACTAGACCGTGAGTATAATGGCTTAGACTCCTAAAGGTACTTGCAAAACGGCTGAATTGGAGATGAATCTGATCCAAAAGCATAAGGTACTATGTGGTGACTCTGTGGTCACAGGCTGTCAAGTAAACTCAACTTAGGGCTGAAACATGATTGAATCCCCGTTTTTATTATTATTTCCAAACCAAATCCAACCAAACATTATCATTTTATTTTTGTTACATTTCATTGCATTCGAAAAATATTTTCTTCCTAAAACTAAAATTCCACAACAGCCTCTAGGGGTTCGATACTTGAAATACTTTTCAATATTATTACTTGATTGACAGTGTATACTTGCACTTGACCATATCTTCATTGCAGGTTATTGAACCAGACTACACACCCACGTTTTGGCCATCAACATATTTCGTAACCAGAAGACAGAGAGAAGCATTAGAAGATGGAGCGACGTTTGAAATGAAGAGCGGTTGAGAGGAAGAGAGAAAGTTGAGGGAGACAATTCGTTGGAAGTGGAAGAGAGAACGATTGTGGGAAGGAGAAGAGAGAACAATCGATTGAGGGAAGAGGAAGAAATAACTTTAGAGGGGAAAGGAAGAGACATCGGTTGAGAGGAAGAGAGATAGACGAAATCGGATGAAATGAAGAGGGAGGGATGAAATCATGAGAATGAAACCACCCCAAAACCTACTGTAGCAAAATAGTTTTTTTTTGCAACGGTAATTTAATTAATGCGAGAACTCAATTGAGCGATGCTCGATTTGACTAAAAAATCGGGTCCAATTTGAGCGGTAATAATGCATTTAAATTCATGCCCCGTGCGTGGTTTGTTGCACAGGTGATGCGCTCACTCACCCGTTGCACCAAGTGGTTGTTTGATATTTTTTTTTGAAAATCTGCCCTAGCAGAATCAAACCCCCACCCTCCACTCTGGGCTATCTATGTGATACCAAGTGTTCGTTGCACCATGTGGTTGTTTGATATGTTTTTTTGAAAATCTGCCCTAGGGCAGAATCGAACCTCCACTCTCCACTCTAGGCTATCTAGGTGATGCGCTCACTCACCAAGTGGTTGTTTGATATTTTTCTTAAAAAATCTCACCCGTTGCACCAAGTGGTTGTTTGATATTTTTCTTAAAAAATCTGCCCTAGGGCAGAATCGAACCCCCACTCTCTGCTATCTTAGGCGGAGCGCTCACCCACTTCACCAAGTGGTTGTTCGATAAAAATTTGTGCCCAATTTGGACGGTAATAATGCATTTAAATTCATGTCCCGTGCATGGTTTTTTGCACAAGTGCAAGTTTTAAATCATCCATGTCCCGTGCGTGGTTGTAGAAAAATAGTTGTAGCCTCATACGTCAACGATCCCTAAGGATTAATGGATATCCATGATATTTTAACATATGAATATCTTTTTTTTTTTTTTTTTTTTTTTTGAGTACATTGGGGGTGGGGGGATTCGAACCACAGACCTTTTGGTCATGATCACATACATGTGCCAGCTGAGCCATGCTCGCTTTGGCTAACATATGAATATCGATATAAATATAGATATCGATATCCTTGATTATAACTAGAGTAACGTTAATAGTATTTAATATTATCAATCAGCACCCGAAATGGAAAGAGAAAATAGATTGGCTACTAAACTATAATTTACCGGAAAGAAAATGTATTTTCGTTGAAAACCCGTTGTACCCTTTCATTTCTTGACGTGTCAGATGTTTGACGGTTCAACGCAAGGGTATTATGGGTACCTAAATTTTAATGAAAAACCAACCGCTCATTGCATCGTCGCTTTGAAAGGATTAGAAGTTTGCTCCCAAAGTTCAGAGTGAGAGAAAAGGCAATGGCGTCCACAATCTCATCAATCCTCCAACCACGATGCCGATTAACCAGCACCGTACGCGCCGCTGCAGTGAAATTGCCACCGGAATCTCTCTCCTCCGGAAGAACGCGGCGACAGGCACTGTTATTTCTGACTGCGACGGCGACGGCGGCGGTCGTGGGGAGAGAGAATCCGTCAATGGCTGAGAACATTCCTCTGTTCGGGCTGAGGAAGAAACTGAAGAAGGTGGAGGAGGAGGCGGAGGAGATCGTGAGGGAAGGATTCGAGGCGGCGGAGAAAGGAATTGAGACGGCGGAGCGAGGGATCGTGACGGCGGAGCGAGGGATTAAGGCGGCGGAAAGAGAGATCGAAACGGCGGAGAAAGAGGTCGAATCGGCGCTGAATTTTGGAGCGCTGTCGCAGGCAGGGGCCGTCGCCGGAGCTGAGGTGGTCGGAGTTCTTGTTGCTACTTCGATTGTTAACGGTATTTTGGGTCCTGAAGGGCAGAGTTAAATATGTATTTTATGAAATTCAGGATTCTATATATATATTCCCTCTTTTTACTGCTTTCTTGCTCGGATTTGTGTTTATAATTGTTAATTAACTAATGTTGTAGTAATATTTGGGATTTTTCAAAATAATGTTTTTTTTTAGTATTTTACCTCTCGCACTGGCTGCTCGGCTTTGGGTTGCTATTTTCGTACTCTCTCTAGTTCTAGTTCTAGCTCTCTATTTTTACTATATTTTTACTATGGTTTTAACTCTAGCTCCCTCTTTTTTCTCTATCTCCCTCTTTTATCTTCGACCTCAAGATTTGGTCCAACAATATACACTGTTACTAAAACAGAGACGACATTTTCTCATGTAAACGAGAGTCGATGATTGTGGTGTTTCAAACAAATCGCAATTACCAGCATTAGACACAATGCCTTGAAATCAGTGGAAATAGTTCAATAATGAGAAGAAAGCAAGAAGAAAACAAGAGCCTATAACTTTTAAACCTTTAGGAGTTTTAACGAGGTGATCTATCGATTTCAAAAGGAGTTGTGAGAGGAGGTTGTCGTCGCCAAAAGAAGAAGATAGAGAGAGGGGTGGGGTCTAAACATGTGAGAGGGAGAGGGAGAGGGAGAGGGAGGAAGAAAAATGAGGGAGAATGAGGGGAGGAGAAAGTGGGAGGGAGAGAGGACATAGATAGAAAAAAATAATAATGATAATAAACATTTGAAAACAAAGTTAGAAAACTTTATTTTGAAAAACTAGGTCAAATATCATTAAGACCAGTTTTTTAAGTTAGTCGGTCAAAATTCTCATATTATTTGCTTGCTTTATTATGTAGTTTTAAAAATGATGATAAATTTGGCAAAATTGAAGGACTCTATCAATTAAATTAGGTAAGCAAGTATGAGAGAAGAATTCAATAAAATTTGTGTATGAATATACAAGAAAACGATACCTCAAATAACTCATAGGCGATCAAAGATCTCATCGTAGATAATGATCATGTGATGGCTAATTGGTAGATATTATGATGAGCTAAGTGAGTAACGAGAGGTAGAGAAGTGTCAGTGTGTTCCATCCAAGTTGAACATGGTGTCTTGACTAATATTGAGCCAAACATGCTAAGTAGATGTGAGCAGTAATCACTTACACTTGTTGTCAATTGAAGAGTTAGATTAATTGTGAGCTAATGTATCAAACACATGAGACTCACCCATACCCTTTTGCATCTCACTTTTTTACTTAATGAAATGATAACAAGGTGAGCCTAAGAGTTTTCTTTTTTCTTTTGACTTCAAATATGTACACACCAGGCTCAATAAACAATTTCATGTCGAAAGGGGATCCTAAACGAAAAAGGAGTCCATGACCCCGCGTATAAGGAGAGGTCGAATTCCAAATATTCATTTTCTTGCTTGCACCTACCAGAAGGAGGGAGTCTAACATTTAAATTTGTCGAAAATGTATGACTTAACCAATTAAATTATGTTTAGGTTGACAAGCAATGGGTAGTTTAATTGTACACAGAAAATCTCAATTAGTTATTGTTGATTGTTAAGGCACGAGGCTCCGTTTGATAACTATATATGATTATGATTATGCAGCATAATCTGGGAGGATGCATTCGGCCCGTTGGCCAAATGAAAAAGTTTCAAAATGCAATTGATGAATGTTCTTTAAAGGGGCGTTTGACCCCTTGTTTTGGGTTTGGGGCAAGGGGTTGGGAACCCCGGGTTTGGGAAGCCAAACCCATGGGTTACCCCTCCCAAACCCTCCTCAAATACATGATTTTTCTTAAAATTACAATATATTGGTGGGGTCCACCATTTCTCTCTCTCCATTTCTCATAATTATGGTGGGTCCCAACTCATTTTTCTTATTATTATGGTGGGTCCCACTATTTTTCTTCCAATTTCATCATTCCTAATTAAAAGATCCATCTAATGTAATTAACAATTTAATTTTCTAGTGGTAAGATAAAAAAAAATAAAAAAATTATGGAGTTATTATTAAAAATAGTCAAATAAACTATAAGACTAACGCTGTTTTTTGTCACTATCATTTTCAGCGTTGTTAGGTGCAATCTTGGCCTAGATCAGGGACCAAAATTCAAATTTTTTTTTTCAATTAAAAAAAAAAAAATTACACTTTACCTTGTTATATTGTTTATCAAACTTCAATTTTTGACACTCATTTCTATATTGTTTCTTCACTTTCTCTAGTCATTTTAATATCATTATAAATTTATAATCATAACATTACAAGAATTAAATAATTAATGGTTAAAGAGTCTTCTTTGTTCATTTCTCAACTTTCCCCATTCTAAATTTAGAATCATAACATTATAAGAATTAAATAGTTAATTGTTAGAGAGTCTTCTTTGTTTATCTCTAAACCTTCCCAAAATTCAAAACTTTTGTTAGTTGGATTTAAAGAAAGAAAAAAAAATGATAGTGACAAAAAATAACTTTAGTTTTGATAGTTTATTTGTGGGCTACTCTTGATAATAACCCCAATTTACTCATGTTAATCTTTTAAAAAATAACATTTAATTTTTAAGTTAACAAATTAAAATTAAAAAATAATAATGATTAACATATTTAATTTATTTCAAAATAGAATGTGATTTTCCTCTAATTACAAAATTATAATTTTTTTTTTCATTCTTTATTTTTTAAATTTCTTCTTCGTTTTATAATTTATGTGAAACTTAACTTTATGAAATGTTTGAAATTATAAACTCCAGTTTGTATTTAGGGAGACACATATTTGGGGAATATTATCCAAATTCAATAGTAGGTTGTTGTTTCATTCTCGTTTTCTTTCCTCTGGGTTTTTTCAGTTTTTTTTTTTGTTTTTTGTTTTTAAAAATTAAATGTTTTTTTTTTTAATTTTTAATTCCTTATCCAAATATGTTTTTTTTTTTAAATATCAAACCGATTGACATGACATGGTATGTTTTTGGAGACGTTTAAATGAAGCAAACTTGAGTTTATTCTTAAACTATAACATTTTATGTTTTGATTGTTGAAAATAATTTTCTTATTCTTAGACTATAACATAAATTAAATGCTTCGTTCAAACGTCTAAAAAAAAAGTCACATGTTGCATAAAAAATTCTACAATTCACAAAACATCCACTAGAAAATAAGAAGAGGAAAAAAATTGAAGTAGTAAAAGGAAAAAAGAAAAAATAAATTGTCCAAACCCGGGTTTCAGAACACTGCACCCTAAACACTGACTTTTGATTCCCAGGCTTCCCAACACTGCACCTCAAACACTGTTTTCTGATTCCTAGGCTTCCCAACACTGCACCCCAAACACTGTTTTCTAATTCCTAGGTTTTCCAACACTACACCCCCAAACATTGTTTTCTAATTCCCAAGCTTCCCAACACTACACCCCAAACACTGTTTTCTAATTCACAAGCTTCCCAACACTACACCTTAAACATTGTTTTTTGATTACTAGGGTTCAGAACCCTCCCAAACAAACCCCTAGGGTTTCGATTCCCAGGGTTCTGAACCTAAAACAAGGGGCCAAACGCCCCCTAAGTGATCTGAGCTTCAAAGGAAAACCGTTTACATGGCTTAGAAAACAACAAGGGAGAATTATGCTTAAAGAAAGACTGGATAAGGGGATGGGATCTATGTCATTCAGACAAATGTTTCCTAATACCACAGTCAAGCACATGGATTTCTTAAGGTCTGACCACTGTGCCATCTTGATCGATGTAAGACAAAAGGCTCGGAATATTATAAGAGGGGGTCAATACTGTTTTCGCTTTAAGGAGGTGTGGTCACATTATGTAGAATGTGGAGATGTAATTCGCGAAGGATGGCAGGATGGTCGTTTAAACTATTCTCAGCCTGATATGCTGACTAAATTATCACATTATGCACATGTGCATGATAAGTGGGGCAAGTCCAAAAGAAGAAATTATGATAAGAAATTTTTCATGGCCCAGAAAGAACTACAACTAGCAATCGAACAAAATTCGGATGTTGTTACTGTTGGACACCGACTGGAGAATTTATTGGGGGAAGAAGAAATATATTGGAAGCAAAGGTCTCGAGTAAAATGGCTCAAATGGGGAGATAGAAATTCTAAATGTTTTCACCAGAAGGAAAACCATAAGAGGAAAACCAATATGATTGAGGGCCTATATGATCTCAACGAAGTATGGACAACTGATACTCGAAAGATGGAGGGTATTATTGGTGATTATTTTCAAACTTTATTTACTTCTGCTAATCACAGTGAGAACCCGGTGACTAGTCAATTCTTGAGGGAGGTTTCGCCTATTATTACTAAGGCGTTAAGGGCTAGATTGAATGGCATTTTTATGAAAGAGGAGATTCAAGTTGCTCTTCACCAAATGAGAAACCGTCAAAGGCCCCTGACCCGGATGGTTTTTCAGCCATGTTCTTCCAGAAATATTGGCACATAGTTGGCCAAGAGGTAACTTCTTTTTGTTTGAATATCCTGAATGAGGATGGCTCTTTAGAGGAGATTAATAAAACTTTCATTGTGTTGATTCCAAAGTGTAAAAAGGTGACCACAAGGCTGATTTCAGACCAATTAGTTTATGTAGTGTGGTTTATAAGCTAGTCTCTAAGACCATTACAAATAGATTTAAATTGGTTCTGGACGTTATAATCTCCTAAAACCAAAGTGCTTTTGTGGCAGGGCGGAATATTACGGACAAGGTTATCCTGGGCTTTGAATGTTTACATAATATTCGCAATAGAAGGAATGGGAAACTTTAAAACTCGATATGAGTAAAGCTTATGATCGGGTGGAGTGAGTCTTTCTAGAACAATTTATGATGACCATCGGTATGGGGAAGAGGTTTGTTGAACTAATTATGAGATGCATCACATCTACCTCGTTCACCTTCCTGATAAACAGAAGGAGAACATGTCATGTTGTACCAACCCGAGGCCTCCGCCAAGGGGATCCCCTATCGCCCTATCTATTCCTTCTTTGTGCAGAGGGGTTATCTCGTTTGCTGAAAACTGCAGAGAGTCAAGGAAAATTTCGGGGTCTAAGGATATCCAGAAACAACCCTCCACTATCTCATCTACTTTTTGCTGATGATAGCCTACTTTTTTTTTCAGGGACACTAATTCAGATGCAAACACAATTGGATCCCTTTTATCCTCATATTTTGAACTGACAAGACAAGAAATCAACTACACAAAATCAGCTATTGTCTTTAGCCCGAATACAACATTGGGGATCAAAAGAGCGATCCAAAATAATTTGAAGGTGAAACTTGTGAAATTTCATGACAAATACCTGGGTCTCCTGATAGCACACAAAGTTTGCTATCTTTAGAGCCTTTTTATCGCGAGCTTTGTTGCTTAAACGAGTACTTTCACGTTGATTTCCCTTTGTTGTGTAGAAATTGAGCAAATGGAGCAATTTGAAGCTTTATGGGGATTACTAATGAAAAGAGGACTCAATTGGGTGATCATAGAAGAAGCCAAGTCAAGAGAAGAAGGAGATCAAGCTAGAAAATCCGTAGCAGTAGCGTCGAGACGCTAAAAAATCCTTCTTCAAGCCATTTATCCCGCAACAGTAGCGTTGAGACGCTACACGAGAGCGTCGAGACGCTCCGAATAAACTCATCAGCATTTTTCCGTCCGTAGCGTCTCGACGCTAGCTTTCCAATTCAATTTTACGCGTTTTCGCAGGGTAGGGTCGAGACGCTACCCCTAGGGTCTAGACGCTATACTGATTTTTACTATAAATGCATATTTTTCTCCATTCGACGAAGAGACCAATTTTTGGGAGATTTGAACCCTAATTTTGAAATACACTGATTGAGAAGGCTGAAAGGACACTCTAGAGAGTTGATGAAGAGATTTGGAGGCTCGGGAACGTGCATATCACATCGGGAACGAGGCTTGACACACTACAAGAGTTTTTCCTCTTTACCTTTAATTTCATTGCATTATTTTATGGGTTCTAAACATTGTTTAAGCGTTATTTTAGTGATTATGAGTAGCTAAACTCTTACTTAGGGGATTGATGTAATCGATTTAGTTTTCATGTTTGATTAATCTAAGTTCTTCATATTGCATCATTTATTCGTGTGGTTGTTTGCTTAATGCTTTTATCCTTTTGGCCAAAGTATAAATTGTTCTTTGTTTAATCTCTAGCTTGAAAAATTAGTTTTTAAAGTAGAACTCAACCGCATGGCTTTTTGTAAATTCTTGCATGGACATGAGGAATTCTCTTAGAGATCATTAATCGAAGTTGCTTAATGCCTTTCTTTTCTATTAAAAACTAGACAGACATGTTAGTTTTATTCAAAGGAAAGAGAATTATTTGAGCTCTAGCGAGTCTTTTATGATTTTTGTTCTTCTTGGCCTATAATTGTATGCATGACTATTTTTGGATTAATAGATTAATTAAGCATGAATCTACTCGATGAAATCAATTTCCTAGGTTTTTCTCTCCAAAAGGTTTCTCATTACTTTTCAGTATTTAATTTTCACTCAAACTCAAAGTCTTTTTAATCTAAATAAAATTTGTGGTTAGTACCTACGGTATTCAATTGATCTAGAAACCCAATCCTGTGGACGATACTCTTTACTTAAATCACTATATTAAAACTTGACCCGTACACTTGCGGTACGCAATAAATCACACAACAAGTTTTTGGCGCCGTTGCCGGGGATTGGCATATTTAGATCAGTTGATATTGTGGAGAATTCAACAAATCTTACTTTAGATTGTTTTTATTTTTTTTTTTATTAATTTTCTGTTATTTGTGTTTTTCTTGTCAGGTTCGTGTTTCAGTTTATGCGAAAGGACAAGGGAGTTTCCTTACTTCCGTTCGATCATGAGATAGAAAGGACCTGCAAGAGGAATCGAAAAATCCATAAAGAGAAGGACAAATCAATGACACAACCAAATATGGTCGAACAGGAGAACAAGACCATTATGGACTATTTCTAGCTCACATTTGACATTAATCAATCCGGGATAGTCCTCACACCTATAGTTGCCAACAATTTTGAGTTGAAGACAGGACTAATTCAATAATGGCCATGAACAATGCATTCAGGGGTCGTCCCACTGAAGATCCCAATTCTCATTTGAAGAAATTCTTAGAAATTTCTAGCACGGTAAAAATTAACGGTGTTTCTACTGATGCAATTCGCTTACGCATTTTTCCTTTTTCTTTACAGAAAAAAGCAACTGATTGGCTAGAATCATTACAACCAGGAAGCATCACTACTTGGGAGGAGTTGGCACATGCATTTTTGACTAAATTCTTCTCACCTGCTAAATCTGCCAAGCTGAGAACTGAGATAGGAACCTTCAGACAAAATGAAAGTGAAAAGTTGTTTGAAGCATGAGAGCGGTACAAGGAACTAATAAGGAAGTGTCATGAGCATGGTTATCCAGACTGGCTACAAATTCAATTTTTTTACAATGGACTCACAGGACAAACTAAGACAATTGTAGATGCAGCATCTGGAGGAACTATCCTGAAGAAAATTGTAGATGAAGCTCGTACACTATTAGAGGAGATGGCAACTACGAGCTATCATTGGCCAAATGAATGCTCCAATTATAAAACAGTAGCTAATCTCCATGAGGTGGATGAGGTAAGTTTCTTTAAGGCTCAAATTGCATCTCTTACTAATGCAATGAACAAACTTGCAGGAATAGGTGTCACTCAATCTATTGCAGCCTTAGCAACATCTAATACCCCTCCATCTGGTGAGGAGTACAACTTGGAACAAGCCCAATATGTGAACAATAGAAATTTCAACTATGGAGGCCAACAGATGCAAAATAATCTTCCTACTCACTACCATCCAGGTTTGAGAAATCATGAGAATTTTTCCTATGCTAATACTAAGAATGTTTTGCAGCCTCCACCAGGTTTTGCATCCACTTCTCAACAGCTTGAAAAGAAGTCATCCCTTGAAGAATTGGTTGGAGCATTCGTTATAAAATCCAGAAATAGAGCCAACCAAATGGAAAGCACAATGACTAGTCAAGGGGCAACCATAAAGAACTTGGAGGTACAAATGAGTTAGATGGCCACATCTATCAATAGTCTCCATAAAGGTAAATATCCTAGTGACACTGAGGTGAATCCAAGGGAGCAATGCAAAGCTATCACATTAAGAAGTGAAAGGATCATTGATGAGGTTGCAAAGGAACCAGTTGAGAAGTCTACTAAAAAAAAGTTCACTCCAGAGCCGTCTACTAATGAGTTTATTCAGGTTGAAGAAGAGGAAGAACAAAAGAAGACTATTGAACTACCTCAGGCTGAGCAATCTACTAAGTCTTCTGTGCCTTTTGTTCCTAATTCTATTCCTTATCCTCAACGGTTTAAAAAGAAAAAGCTTGAATCTCAATTTTCTAATTTCTTAGACATATTTAAAAAGCTTCATATTAATATTCCATTTGCAAATGCTCTTGCTCAAATGCCACACTATGCAAAATTCATGAAGGACATAATGTCAAAGAAGAAGAAATTGGAAGCCTACGAGACAATCAACCTTACTGAGGAATGCAGTGCCATCATTCAGAGAAAATTGCCTCAGAAATTAAAGGATCCAGGGAGTTTTACTATTCCTTGTGTTATGGGAAATTCTTATTCTCCTTATAAAGCTTTATGTGACTTAGGAGCTAGCATTAACTTGATGCCTTTATTTGTATACATGAAACTAGGTTTGGGGGAGGTGCAACCTACCACCATATCTCTTCAGTTAGCTGATCAATCTTTGACATATCCTAGAGGTATTGTAGAAGATGTATTGGTTAAGGTTGGCAAGTTTATCTTTCCTGTAGATTTTGTAGTGCTAAACATGGAGGAGGACAGTGAAGTCCCAATAATTTTGGGAAGACCTTTCTTAGCCACTGAACGAGCTTTAATCGATGTACAACATGGTAAGCTATCTCTAAGATTGAATGACGAAGAGGTAACTTTCAATATATATAACTCTATGAAATTCCATGAAGAAGAAAGTGATTGTTTTCGTGTGGACATGATTGATTCCACTACTAAGGAGTTTGAGAATTTGTGGCAAATTCTGATATTTTAGATAAATTAAATTTAGACAATGAGAATGAGCAGGTGAAACAGGTGGAGGTGAAACACATGGGCAAGCGACCACCTTGATGAATTTAATGAGCCTCGTCTAGCCGAAGACGTTAAACAAAGCGCTTCTTGTGAGGCAACCCATGTTTATTTTTGAGTTTTTATTTTTTGCTTTGTTCTTTTGTGGCGTGTTGTTGTCCTTATATCCATTTAATTTTCCTATAGAAGCTTGATCACCAAAGTCTTTCTCTCCATCTCAGAAAATAGAGGATTCACTCGCATTTCAGGGAAGTTTCGAAATCCCCTATCTATTTTTATTGTCCTTTGCATACTATTGATTATATATTGAGGACAATGTATGCTTTAAGTTTGGGGGTGGGATTATGCATGTTGTAGGAAAATTTTACATTTTTTTAGCATGATCTTCATGGTTGAATGTTTGTTGCGTCGCTCGTGATTAGGACAATCTAGGAAGTGTTCTAAAGTTTGATATTCTATTTTTGTTGGACTATGAGACCATGCCGGTTAACGGAGAATTTTTTATTTTTTGAGTCCCTTTTGATATGTTTGAGTACTTTCTAAGCTAAGGATGCATCTTTAGTTTGAGTTTTAATGCATAAAGGAGATAAGCATGATTAGATTTTTAAGTTATATGATGGTGTCTCATTTTTTTGTTGCTAGATGAAGAATGCGTAGGATGTGATACCAAAATACCATGCTTTTCTGTGAGTTTTTGAGCCAATAAACACTTCCTTAACACGGTGCTCTATTCTTTTAAAATTGAGTGATTGCCATACATGATTGATATTTATAGAACTTGCTTTGTTATGCATGTCTGGAATCTCTGAATTTGACTTGAATGTTTCAATTTCACAAGGGCATTTAGGTAAAACCAATTTTAGCTTTCTCAAATGACCTACCTTGACATAATCCTTAGAAAACCAATTTTTGAGCCTTAGACCCGTTCATTGGAAAATTACCACATTACCAGCCTTATACCCATTCTCTTGTTATTTTCCTTTCTTTGAACCCTTATTGGAAGGTTTATAAGTGCTTACCACAGGATGTGTCAATCCATCCAAAAGAGAAAGTTGAATGGTGTTAATAGAATATTCAAAAGGAAGCATTCATTCCATTAGCTTCTTCTAGAGACAAAATAAAAGAGAAAAAGAAAAAAAAAAAAAGAAAAAAAAAAAGAAAAATTGAGAAAAGAAAAAGAAAAGAAAGTTTCATGTGGTAAAGTCTTATAATTCTTCCAATCTAGTAGCTTAAAATATTCATCCATCCACCCTTACCTAAGCCCAATTACAACCAAAGCAAGACCCTTGAAGTTTTACATTCAATCTAATTCATCGATGATGAAGATGTGATATATTAGCAAACTTATGGTAAACGTCTCATATGTTTTGGTTTGAGCGTTTATCTTTCATATGCCCTAAACAGTTGAGTGTTTTAAGTGATTTTATGTGAGGGTGTCAAGTCTCGTGCATTCAATTTTAGTAATTTTATGAGATGTTTGAGTTTTTTGTTATAAAATTGAAGTCTATGATTGCTTAATCTCTTGATTGTCACTATGACTCAAGTTATTGATGTATGTTTAGTTTTATTGGTATTCATAGATATTAAGGGAAGAAAAGGGAGCACAGATGCAAAAGATAAAAATGTTTTGATTTTTAAAATTTATTGTTGATAGGTCGTGGTCTAATATGTCCTCTTTTGTGGTTTAATTGTCTAAGAACACTAAGGTTCGAGTCACGAGCATGCATTCATTGATTCTTTTAATGGTTTGTTTTTATTTTGCTCGAGGACTAGCAAAAGCTTAAGTTTGGGGGTGTTTAATAGCACACAAAGTGTGCTATCTTTTTAGAGCCTTTTTATTGCTAGTTTTGTTGCTCAAACAAGTACTTTCACGTTGATTTCCCTTTGTTGTGTAGAAATTGAGCAAATGGAGCAATTTGGAGCTTTATGAGGATTACTATTGAAAAGATGAGTCAATTGGGTGATCATAGAAGAAGCCAAGTCAAGAGAAGAAGGAGATCAAGCCAGAAAACCCGCAGCAGTAGCGTCGAGACGCTAAAAAAATCCTCCTTCAAGCCATTTATCCTGCAGCAGTAGCGTCGAGACGCTACACGAGAGCGTCGAGACGCTCCGAATAAACTCATCAGCATTTTTTTCGTCCGTAGTGTCGAGACGCTGTGCCTAGCATCTCGACGCTAACTTTCCAATTCAGTTTTACGCGTTTTCGCAGGGTAAGGTCGAAACGCTATACCGTTTTTTTACTATAAATGCAGTTTTTTCTCCATTCGACGGGGAGACCAGTTTTTGGGAGATTTGAACCCTAATTTCGAAATACACTGATTAGAAAGGCTGAAGGGACACTCTAGAGAGCTGAAGAAGAGATTTGGAGGCTCGGGAACGTGCAACTCACATCAGGAACGAGGCTTGGCACGCTACAAAAGTTTTTTCCTCTTTACCTTTAATTTCATTGCATTATTTTATGGATTCTAAACATTGTTTAAGCGTTATATTAGTGATTATGAGTAGATAAACTCTTACTTAGGGGATTGATATAATCGATTTAGTTTTCATGTTTGATTAATCTAAGTTCTTCATATTGCATCATTTATTCGTGTGGTTGTTTGCTTAATGCTTTTATCCTTTTGGCCAAAGTATAAATTGTTGTTTGTTTAATCTCTAGCTTGAAAAAGTAGTTTTTAAAGTAGAACCCAACCGCATGGCTTTTTGTAAATTCTTGCATGGACATGAAGAATTCTCTTAGAGGCCATTAATAGAAGTTGCTTTGCCTTTCTTTTCCATTAAAAACTAGACATACATGTTAGTTTTATTCAAAGGGAAGAGAATTATTTGAGCTCTAGCGAGTCTTTTATGATTTTTGTTCTTCTTGGCCTATAATTGTATGCATGACTATTTTTGGATTAATAGATTAATTAAGCATGAATCTATTCGATGAAATCAATTCCCTAGGTTTTTTCTCCAAAAGATTTCCCATTACTTTTCAGTCATTTAATTTTCACTCAAACTCAAAGTCTTTTTAATCTAAATAAAATTTGTGGTTAGTACCTACGGTATTCAATTGATCTAGAAACCCAATCCTGTGGACGATACTTGTTGCGTTCTCGATGTGTAAATTAAAAGGTAATGCAAGAGCACTCAGAACATGCAAGCATACATGGTCTTGTAGCAAGTAATAAGTATTTTTTCATTCGATTTCCCACAGAGATTTATTCTTAGTTACTAGCGAAGTGAGATGTTAAGTGAGAAAGGGTGGTTTAAATGGGGTAGATTTGGGTTTAAAATGCCTAATTATTAAGGAACGTGCGAGATATGAAAGCATAAACTAGGACAAGTAAATAGGTAAACTCGAATGTAGAAGAAAAAGAATTGCGGAGAAAGCAATTATCTAGCAATAAAATCGCAAAGCAGAAAACTAAGAAAAATGGCTAAGGCAAAAATTTGAACTAAGAAAATTGCGCAGACAACAATTTTCTAGCAATGTTGCTAACAGCGACTTAAGGGTAAAGTGTGGGAACAAAGGCTACTAACGACTCCTCTATAGGCTTTTTCATACGATTCTTCAGCAGTAGATCAACTCACCATGCATCAAATTACCTCATTCTCATGTATCTCTCGATTTCATGCATTAGATCCTTTAGTTTACTCATGTCCAAGTAAGGCTGAAGCATCTATTTATATAAGCAAAGTAATGATTTGTGCTAGGAAAACGCCTATTCCTAGGTCATTTTCTGGCTACCATGAAAGGCTAGCATGAATGGACGACTCTGAACTCTTACTCCTTCCAGAGGTTAGGAGTTCTTTAGACAAAATGGATGGCCAATCGAAATTGTCCGTGGGATGAAGCACACATACATTCAATGCATTTGGAGCTATCCTACATGCTTGATTTACGTATTTCTACCTATAGACTTGTCATTAGCATACCCTAGGTGGTTTAGTTACTCATGGATGATGATGGAATGGAGAGAATAGATGGGGTAGACATGCTTAGCAGTAATGGAGTGGAAATAAAAGAGAACAGAAACAATAAAAGCAATGAGGAACTCGTGAAATAGTCAAACACTTCTTTGATTTAAACAAGGTTCAAAACTTAACAAGCAACAACTCTAAACTGATGAGAACTAAACAGAAGAAGACGAAATGAACTAATGTAGCAATCTTAAACAAGAGCAGAAAGCAGTAGCGAAAAAACAGACGACAAACAAATGGCAGAAAGAAGTAAACGTGTGCGTGAACCCTCGCCGCAAGCGCCTCGGATGAAGGGAGAAGGAGAGCTTTGTTTGGATGAATCCAATCAGAAGAGAAGAAAGATCTTCTCTTCTTCTTCTCAGATTATCGACTCCAACAACTGAGTCCTTCAAGCCAACAAACGGAAGAGAGAAAACAGGGAGAAAGTGCGTTGAGATGGGAGTTCTACGCTTCGAAGCTTATGTTTGTCCTTCCCCCTTGACCTCCTTTTATAGTGTCTTGCAGGTACGATTCGGCCAAGGAGAACCATCCATTCTGAACGACGACCTTCCACGTGGCAGCAGGAGAAAGAATGGGCGGCTGAAAGATCGTAACAAAATGGCAAACGGTTAGACAACTTAACAATTTTCACTTAAAACATTGCTGAGACAGCAATGTTTTCGCAATGTTTCAGCAATATGGAAATTTCAACTCTTTAGCTTTGTTTTTGGTTCTTTTTCCTTCCTTTTACACATAAGTCCTAATTTAGCTTCATTCTACAAATTCTCATATATAAGCACATGTTTAAGCTAAATTCTACAAAAAACGCTTAAGAGTGTACACCATTCTACAGCAAATAAGTCCCTAAAATAGTCACTTTTGGAGACGTAACAATACTCTTTACTTAAATCACTATATTAAAACTTGACCCGTACACTTTATGTACGCAATAAATCACGCAACATCTCACAGTCTCTTTTTCAAGACACAAGATTAGGGAGTTCCAATATATTAAGGATCGTATGTGACTTTTCCTAAACAAATGGAAATCCTCTTTTTTCTCATCTAGGGGAAAGGAGATCTTAATTAAAGCAATCTTGCAAGCTATACCTAGTTACACGATGAGTTGCTTTAGACTTCCCAAATGCCTATTAACGGAGTGCAACAAGATCATTGCTAGATTCTGGTGGGGGTGGAGATACAAATTGCAAGAATTTGCATTGGGTGAAATGGAGCAAAGTATGTATCAAAGTTTAAAGGTGGGTTGGGTTTTCGAGACCTAAAGCATTTCAATCAAGCACTCGTTGCAAAACAAGGATGGAGGATTCTGAACCATCCAACATCATTACTCTCCCGAATTTTAAAGAGTAAATACTACCCACATGAGGAGTTCCTTACAGCCAGGCCAAAGGGCAGTGCCTCAATGGTGTGGAAAAGTCTCTGTTGGGGGAAGGAGCTCCTATAGAACGGTTTAAGATGGAGAATTGGCAATGGTTTGTCTGTGTCAGCGAATGTGGATCGATGGATCCCTAGGCCAACAACGTTCAAGCCCGTTGTTCTTATACTAATCTTTGGGGGGGGGGGGGGATAAGGTGAGTGATCTATTGATGCAAACAGGTGGATGGAATGAGACATTAATTCGGGATCTGTGTTTTAAGGAAGATGTTGAGGCAATACTTGGACTTCCTTTACCAATGGGAGCCCAAGAGGATAAACTCATCTGGCACTGATAACTCCAAAATAGAGCTATCTTTATGTTCCTAATTCTGGCTAAAACCATGACATATATTGATTAATATGCTTCCTTGTAGGTGATTTCATGGTAGAGAGCTCGGGAAGTCCAAAGACACATTCTGGGGCTTAAAGTGCCGTTTTAGAGCTTCATAGATGCATCGGGAGTGAAATGGCTTAAAGAATCCAAGAGATGGCAAAAATTTCCTTGAAGAGGCACAATTTGGCCATCCAAACCCGAGAGCTCACTGGCATGGGCGGCAGCGTCGAGACGCTGGCCGAGCGTCTCGACGCCGCCCAGACACCATCCGAAGTACGCGCGCGCCCCAGCGTCTCGACGCCGCCCGAGGGTCTCGATGCCGCCCGAGGGTCTCGACGCCGCCCAGACACCATCCGAAGCACGCGCGCGCCTCAGCGTCGAGACGCCGCCCGAGGGTCTCGACGCCCGCCCGAGGGTCTCGACGCCCGCCCGATAAATTTCTCAGACGGACGAGCGACAGCGTCGAGACGCTGCTCGAGCGTCTCGACGCCCGCGCGCGCGCGCGCGCTCGGCCAACTTAGGGCACAACATCGAGACGCTGGCCTAGCGTCGAGACGCTCCGACGTCTGAAGGCGTGAAAACGCCCAATTTTGCACATTCTTCATTCTAACTTTTTTATCTTCTTCTTCCTCTCGGGTCTACGCCAACTTCCACCATTTTTGGGCTTCTTCTTCTCCTCTTTGTATGCTACTAAGCTCTTCCATGGGGGATTTGATTTATTCATCTTCCATGGAAGGCTAAACTAAGGTTAGTACTTAATTTCGATTTGGGTTTTGTGAATTATGGATGTTTGGGGAGGTTTTGCCCCTTTGTAAATGTTGAGATAATTAGCATGTTTCTTGCATCTCTTTCTTGTTCTTATTCCAATTCTAGCATGTGTAGCTAAATTAGATTGACGCTCTAATTCCTATGTATGATAGAGGGCTAAAGGTTGGGACGTATAATTGCCCAAACCGCTAGGTAGCACGGGCTTAAGCATGGCTAATTGATTCATTCCAAAGTAACAGTTGGTAATCTGAATTAATTAACGTTTTCATGTTAGGCTTTAGGCGAGAGAGAAACCGGGTTAGTCTTAGGATTAAGCCGTCACAATGTTCCCGTTACTGGCTTATAGTCGATTTAGGGGTCGCGACCTTGAATGGATTGTTGGCCAAGTCCGATTAGAATTGCACATTTCTAATCATATCTTTGGGTCATTTGAGTTAGAAATAGCTAAATGAATTGTGTGCATGAACATGGCTAGCGAGTAAATTGTATCGATGAACCGAACATCCATAACGATCAATCCCATTATTCGAAGTTAAGTGCAACCATTTAAATTTTCGCACGTTGTCATTTAATTTTCCGTTAGTTGCATATTAGAAGCTCCATTTCCCCCAAACCAAATTACCATTCTTTTATTGTGCATACTTTTTATAATTAACAAATTAGACTTAGTTAAATTAGATTTCTTATTTCCCTATGGATCGACCCCGTTACCACTTAGCTGCAAATAGCTCGGTGTACTCGGGTTTATAAATTGTATTTTGGCAAGCTTCGACAGCTTGAATTTGGAGTACCACATAAAGTGCTCTACCAAAATTGGCGCCGTTGCCGGGGAACTAAGTTTAATTTAGTTTAGTTAAGTTTAGTTTGTTGGTTTTAAAAAATGTTCTTTACTTTTTTGTACAGTTTAATTCTTTTGTATTATTTTACCTGTTTTTGTTCGAGTTTTTGAGCGCAGTCATTCTTTGAAAATTCAAAAGAAGCGCCAAGATGGAGGTCGTGGGTAATCTTGAGCATCAAAGAACCTTGAGGGAGCTTGCATCATCTGAGCTAGCCCGGAACACATCGAGTATCTTGTATCCGGTAGCTTCAGGTAATTTCGAACTTAAAGCTGGTCTGATTAACTTATTACCTTCTTTTTGTGGTAATACAGATGAGAATCCCGTCAGACACGTCAAGGCATTTCAGATGGTGTGTTCGTCATTCAGGACCGACGACATCACCGAAGATCAACTCCATCTTAGAGCTTTTCCTTTCTCCTTAAAGGAGGAGGCGAAAGAGTGGATGTATTACCTACCGACTGGATCCATCACGACATGGAAGGAGCTGAATGGGGTGTTTTTAGAGAAGTATTTTTCTGCTTCAAAGGTCGTCGCCCTCAAAAGAGAGATACATAAAATTGAGCAAGGAAAGGAAGAAACCGTCCTTGAATGCTGGGAGAGGTGATAGCTCCAAAATAGAGCTATCTTTATGTCCCTAATTCTAGCTAAAACCATGACATATATTGATTTAAATGCTTTATTGTAGGTGATTTCATGGTGAAGAGCTCGGGAAGTCCATTGATGATTTTCGGGGCTAAAATGGTCATTTAAGAGGTTTTGGGAAGTGTTCGGGTCAAAAAGATAGGCCAAACGGAGCTCGGGAGCCAAAACGACCCAAAATTAGGCTAAGACCCGAGAGGGCAGCGTCCAGGCGCCGGCGCCCAGCGCCCAGGCGCCCAACGAACGCAGCACGCCGCACGCCCGCGCCCAGACGGCCAGACGCGCGCGCGCCGCCTCGCCTCGCCCTCGCCCGTGTCCGCGCGCGCCCGCGCGCCCTCGCCTGCTCCGCCTCAGCGCCCGCGCGCCCGTCATTGAAAATCCGCGCGCGCCCCCAGCGTCGAGAGCTGAGCTAATTGCACATCTGAGGGCATGGTGGTGGTGATTTTGCTATAGCAAGTAGATCTTGTAAGTCATTTGTGAGCTGAGCTAATTGCACATCCATTCTCCTCATGGATGCATCATTCCTTTCCATGAATTCTATCCATAGCGCCTCCAAAGTGGGTGATAATTCTTCATTTGCAGTTGGGGCATAATGTTGATAGTCTTCATGTTGGGGGAACTCTTTATAATGAGCAATTTGCACATGCTCTTCCCAAGGATTATTTGAGAGTTGCCACTGATCATGTTCACACATGTACGAATAATGGTTGTCATCGCTTTGTTGATATTGCCTCTCTTGATAATTCAAGGTTGGGCAATTCTCCAAGTTATGATTATCCCCACAATAAGCACATGGCTGATAAAATTCTTCAAACTGTTGTGGGCAAACTCGTCCTCCAATTAAGTTATGCAGCGTATTCATTTACTTTGTCGTACACATACGTTTTCCACCTGCAAAGTTTTCTCTGTTGCGAGTTGAGGTTTGGAAACTCTTTCATAAACTAGCTTGATAGTACCTGTAAAGGAAATGAAAGAAGATTAGCTCCAATAGATATTAAGTTTTTTTTTCTAAATTAACAAACTTCGTGTTCACTAAACAAAATCCCCGGCAGCGGCGCCAAAAACTTGTTGTGTGCTTAGTGTTTAAATAAAAATGCAATGGGAGAGCACTCAAAACATGCAAGCATACATGGTCTTGTAGCAAGTAATAAGTATTTTTTCATTCGATTTCCCACAGAGATTTATTCTTAGTTACTAACGAAGTGAGATGTTAAATTAGAAATGATGGTTTAAATGGGGTAGAATTGGGATTAAAGTGCCTAACTATTAAGGAACGTGCGAGATATGAAAGCATAAACAAGGATAAGTAAAGAGGTAAACTCGAATGTAGAAGGAAAAGAATTGCGAAAACAACAATTTTCTAGCAATGTTACTAACAACGAATTAGGGGTAAAGTAGGGAAACAAGGGCTACTAACGACTCCTCTATAGGCTTTTTCATACGATTCTCAAGCAGTAGATCAACTCATCATGCATCAAACTGACTCATTCTCATGTATCTTCCGATTTCATGCATTAGATCCTTTAGTTTACTCATGTCCAAGTAAGGCCTTAAGCATCTATTTATAAAAGCAAGTTTAGTGATTTGTACTAGGAAAACGCCTATTCCTAGGTCGTTTTCTGGCTACCATGAAAGGCTAGCATGAATGTACGACTCTGAACTCTTACTCCTTCCAGAGGTTAGGAGTTCTTTGGACAAAATGGATGGCCAATCGAAATTGCCCGTGGGATGAAGCTTACATACATTCAATGTATTTGAAACTAACCTACATGCTTGATTCACGTATTTATACCTATGAACTTGTCATTAGCATACCCTTATGTGGTTTAGTTACTCATGGATGATATGGAGTTGGACAGATTAGAAGGATAAAACATGATTCAAAGCAAACGGAAAGTAAAAGGGAAAACAGAAAGCGATAAAAAGCTTGCAACGTGGGTAAATGATTCCTCTATTACGTGAGATTCAAAGCTTAATGTGCAACGATTACAAAATAGGAAAGACTAAATGATTGAAGACGAATTGAAATGCAGTAGCAAATAGAAGTAAATGACAGAAGGCAGAAACGAAAACAGAAACAGAAAGTAGTAGAAAGCGAATAAAAGTGTGCGTGAACTCCTCGCCGCAAGCGCCTCAGATGAAGGGCGAAGGTGAGCTTTCCTTGGGGATGAATCCAATCAGAAGAGAAGATAAATCTTCCCTTCTTCCTCTCAGATTATCGGCGCCAAGAGCTTGTTCCTTTGATCCAACAAACGGAAGAGAAAACAGAGAGAAAACTGCGTTGAGATGGGAGTTCTACGCTTCCCAGCTTGTGTTTAACCTTCCCCCTTGACCTCCTTTTATAGTGTTTTGCAGGTAGTCTTCAGCCAAGGAGAACCATCCATTCTGAACGACTACCTTCCACATGGCAGCAGGAGAAAGAATGGGCGGCTGAAAATTCGCAACAAAATAGAAATCGGTTAGACAACTTAACAGAATTCACTTAAAACATTGCGGTTTCAGCAATGTTTTCGCAATGCTTCCGCAATGTGCAAATTTCAAGTCTTTAACTTCGTTTTTGGTTCTTTTTCTTTCCTTTTAGACATAAGTCCTAATTTAGCTTCATTCTACTAATTCTCATATATAAGCACAAGTTTAAGCTCAATCCTACCAAAAACACTTAAGAATGTACAACTTTCTATAGCAAATAAGTCCTAAAATAGTCACTTTTGAAGACGTAACACCTAGCGTCTCGACGCTCCGACTTTAAAAAGCGTGAAAACGCATTTTTCCAGCCAACTTTTCATACTCCTTCTTCTCCAAGCTTCTCCTCTCGGGTCCAAGGCCATTTTCCACCATTTTTGTACTTCTTCTCCTTCTTTGTGCATGATTCCAAGCTCTTCCATGGGGGATTGGATTAATTCATCCTCCATGGAAGGCTAAACGGAGGTTAGTGCTTAATTTTGGGTTTGGATTTGTAAATTTTGGATGTTTGGGGAGATTTTTCCCCTTTGTAAATGTTGAGAAATTAGCTTGATTATGCATCTTCTTGCTTGTTCTTCATAATATCTATCATGTGTAGCTAAATTAGATTGACGCTCTAATTCCTATGCATGATAGAAGGCTAAAGGTTGGGACGTATAATTGCCCATACCGCTAGGTAGCACGGGTCTAAGCATGGCTAATTAGTTCGGCCCAAAGTGACAGTTGGTAATCTGAATTAATTAACGTTTTCATGTTAGGCTTAAGGCAAGAGAGAAACCGGTTTAGTCTTAGGATTAGGCCGTCGCAATGTTCCCGTCACTGGCACGTAGTCGATTTAGGGGTCGCAACCTTGGATAGATTATTGGCCAAGTTTAATTAGAATTGCACGCTTCTAATTAAATCCTTGGGTCATTTGAGTTAGAAATAACTAAATGAATTGTGTGCATAAACATGGCTAGCGAGCAAAATGTATTGATGAACCGAACATCCATAACGAGCAATTCCATTTCTCGAAGTTAAGCACAACCGTTTAATTTTTGCACGTTGTCATTTAATTTTCCGTTAGTTGCATATTAGGAGCTCCCTTCCCCCCAAACCAAATTACTATTCATTTAAATTGTGCATACTTTTTATTTCTAGCAAATTAGACTTAGTTAAATTAGATTTCTTATTTCCCTGTGGATCGACCCCGTTACCACTAAGCTTCAAATAGCTCGGTGTACATCGGGTTTATAAATTGTATTTTGGCAAGCCTCGACAGCTTGAATTTGGAGTTCCACATAAAGTGCTCTACGAAAATTGGCGCCGTTGCCGGGGAAACTAAGTTTAATTTAGTTTAGTTAAGTTTAGTTTGTTAGTTTTAAAATTTTGTTTACTTTTTTTTGTACAGTTTAATTCTTTTGTATTATTTTACCCGTTTTTGTTTGAGTTCTTGGAGCGCAGTCATTCTTTGAAAATTCAAAAGAAGCGCCAAGATGGAGGTCGTGGGTAATTATGAGCATCAAAGAACCTTGAGGGAGCTTTCATCATCTGAGCTAGCCCGGAACACATCGAGTATCTTGTATCCGGTAGCTTCAGGTAATTTTGAACTTAAAGCTGGTCTGGTTAACTTATTACCTTCTTTTTGTGGTAATACAGATGAGAATCCCGTCAGACACGTCAAGGCATTCAAGATGGTGTGCTCGTCATTTAGGACCGACGGCATCACCGAAGATCAACTCCATCTCAGAGCCTTTCCTTTCACCTTGAAAGAGGAGGCGAGAGAGTGGGTGTATTACCTACCGACTGGGTCCATCACTTCTTGGGCAGAGCTACAGGGAGCGTTTTATGCGAAGTATTTTCCGCCTCCCAAGGTCGCCGCCCTTAGAAGAATGATAAATAGAATTGAGCAATGAGAAAAAGAGACCGTTCTTGAGTGTTGGGAGCGATTTGGTCGGTTGTGTGAGGATTGTCCCAACCACCAAGTAGCTGAACAACAACTCATTCAGAACTTCTACGAAGGTCTCTTTCCGCCAAACCGACAGTTAGTTGATGTCGCAAGTGGAGGATGTCTCATGGATAAAACACCCGCTGAAGCTAGAGCCTTGATTTCCAACTTGGCTAGAAGCTTGGAGCGGAGTGGAGATGAAGACAAGGAGAAAGATCGCCTAATCAGGGACGTGGACGAGCTTAAGGCTCAACTTTTTGAAGTAAGTAGTGCTATTCTTGCTTTGAAATATAACTCACAACCCCGTTCTTCTGTTTCAGGTAGATCGTTGGAAGAAATACTTGAATCGCACCATAGGGAAACTCGAGAGCAGTTTCAAACTCTGAGCGATGCAGTGATTCAAGTCAGTAAGAGGTTGACAGTGATCGAGCATCAGAACGCGGAGAGCGCTTGTGCCATCACTCTGAGAAGTGGGAAGCATCTTCCCACGAGTACCCCGCCGGTGGAAGTCGATCATGGCCACGTCGAGCCACAGACAGAAAATCCCGAACCACGGTGGCATGGGGTAAATTTCGATCCTACGTGCACTAGAGTTTATGTGCCTAAGGCTCTTTTTCCTAGCAGGTTGGGGAGACCGCCCAAGGAGGACTACGAGAAGGAGTTCCTTGACACGTTCAGGAAGGTAGAGATCAACATCCCTCTGTTGGATGCCATCAAGCAAATCCCAAGGTACGCTAAGTTCTTGAAGGACCTATGCACCAACAAGAGGAAGACAAAAGAGAAAGAGCGCGTAGTGGTAAGTAAGAACGTTTCTGCTTTGATCACAAAGAACTTACCAGAAAAATGCGACGATCCAGGTATGTTTTCTCTCCCTTGTACTATTGGAGGTAAGAAAATTAGAAGAGCCATGCTAGATCTAGGAGCCTCCATTAGTGTCATGCCTCACTCCGTTTATCAGGATTTGAATTGAAAAGAAATACAGGAAACTGGTGTTGTTATACAACTTGCTGATAGGTCTTTCGTGCATCCTTTAGGAGTAGTGGAAGATGTATTAGTTAATGTTAATGGGCTGATTTTTCCTGTGGATTTTTATATTCTGAAAATGGATGGAAATTTTGCTTCTTCGTCTGCGACGATCTTATTAGGTAGGCCCTTTATGAAAATTGCTAAGACTAAGATAAATGTAGATAAGGGCACATTATCTGTTGAGTATCGTGGACAAGTTGTTGAGGTTGATGTGTCTAATGAGTTGGAGCATGATGAGAGCGTCCACTCTCTGTGTCAAGTAGATACAATTGAATCGTTAATTCAGGATGAATGCATGTCTGATAGAGATGGGGATGACCCATTGTTTTTGACTGATCTTTTTGATGAATCTGATATGCATGAACCATCTATTTCTGAACCTTGTGATTCGACTGTCTCTTCTTTGGCCACTGTTCAGAATCATGTTAAGATGCTCCCCTCTACTTTGCAGGCACCTAAATTGGAGTTGAAAGACTTACCTGATCATCTCAAATACGCGTATTTGGGGGATGATGAGACGTTGCCGGTCATCATAGCGAAAGACCTTATGTCGGCTCAGGAAGGGAAATTAATGGAAGTTCTTAAAGAGCACAAGCTGGCAATTCGATGGACATTAGCAGATTTACATGGGCTAAGTCCAGCTACGTGCATGCACAGAATCCTGCTGGAGGATGGAGCGAAACCTTCACGAGAGCCCCAAAGGAGGCTCAATCCCGCGATGAAGGAGGTAGTAGTTTCTGAGATCCTCAAACTCCTCGAAGCAGGTATCATCTATCCTATCTCAGATAGTAAATGGGTTAGTCCTATTCATGTTGTTGCGTGCTCAATGTGTAAAAGAAATAAGAAATAAGAGAGAGAGCACTCAGAACATGCAAGCATACATGATCTTGTTAGCAAGTAGTAAGTATTTTTTCATTCGTTTTCCCACAGAGATTTATTATTAGTTACTCGCGAAGTGTATTGTTAAGCAAGAATGGGTGGATTTGATGGGGTAGAATTGGTTTTGAGTTGTCTAATTACTAAGGAATATGTAAAGGATAGATGCATAAACAAGTGCAAGTCAATGATAAACTTAAATGTAAAGAGAAGAGATTAATAAACGAAGAGAAAAATGGCTAAGGCAGAATTTTAACTTAAAAGAATTGCGAGAACAACAATTCTACCGCAATGTTACTAACAGCGAAAGTGTGTAAAATGGAGAAACAAGGGCTACTAACGACTCCCCTATAGGCTTTTTCACACGATTCTCAAGCATTGGATCAACTCCCTATGCATCAAACTAACTCATTCTCATGTATCTTTCGATTTCATGCATTAGATTCTTTAGTTTACTCATGTCCAAGTAAGGTCTTAAGCATCTTGTTAAAGCAGTAAGTTATGATTTGTACTAGGAAAACGCCTATTCCTAGGTCGTTTTCTGGCTACCTTGAGAGGCTAGCATGAGTGTATGACTCTGAACTCTTACTCCTTCCAGAGGTTAGGAGTTCTTTGGACAAAATGGATGGCCAATCGAAATTGCCCGTGGGATGAAGCTTACACACAATCAATGCATTCGAGAGCTATCCTACATGCTTGGTTCACGTGTTTTAGCCTATAGTATTATCATTAGCATGCCCCTATGTTACTTAGTTACTCATGGATGTAGAGAGAACAGAAATATTAGATGAAGTAGACATGCTTAGAAGAAGATTAAAGACAAAACAGCAAGGAAAAACAGTAGGCAGAGAAGATAAAGACAAAGTGCGAAATGATGAATTGTACTTTGATTAATCAATTGTTTGAATGAACAGATGAAGACTTAAAGTTACTAACATAAAGACAGAAAGCAACGAAATGGAATGGACTATCTAATGGAAAAGAAATGACAATAAACAGTGCTGGAAGTAAGTAATTAAAGACAGAAAGTAGTAAAGTGAGCTTGATCGCCTCGCCGAAGACGCCTCGGCTGAAGGGAGAGAAAGGTAAGCCTTGCTTGGATGAATCCAATCAGGAGAGAAGATGAATCTCCTCTCCTTCCTATCAGATTGTCGACTCCAACAGCTGAACCTCTCAAACCAACAGACGGAAAAGAGAATGAATGGAGAAGACTGCGCTGCGAAGAGACTTCTACGCTTTCGGATGATGATTAAACCCTCCTCTTTGACCTCATTTTATAGTATTCTGCAGGTGCGATTGGGCCAAGGAGAACCATCCATCCTCAACGTCGTACTTCAAAATGGATGGAGGAGAAAGAACGAATCCCTGAAATATCGGATCACAACAGAAAAAGGTTAGCCAACTTACGGATTTCACTTAAAACATTGCGGTTTTAGCAATGTTTCCGCAATGCACAGTTTTCATTCTTCTAACTTTGTTTTTCATTCTTTTTCTTTCCTTTTGCATACAAGTCCTAATTTAGCTTCCCTCTTCTAATTCTCATATATAAGCATAGGTTCAAGCTAAATCCTATCAAAAACACTTACAAATGCACAACTTCCTAACACAAATAAGTCCTAAAATAGTCACTTTTGGAGACGTAACACACCCCCAAACTTAAGGTTTTGCTCGTCCTCGAGCAAACTAAGGACTTACTTAGGCTGCTGTTTTATCCTCTCTAACCACTTGCTGACTCCCCTACATTCCTATCTATAGCAGTGCTGTCCTGTGACACACTTCTAAGTTTACACTACCCTCTTATTTTGCTTCTTCTGACTTCGCACGCCTAATACTCCTGCTGTTTCATTAACTCCCTACGACTAATCTACTTGCTTCTGTCATATCGTGCAACTATCCCTAAGGTTTCAAACTCTACCTAGCTTTACCCCAGACTCATTACATGCTTCTAGTTTTCACTTTTGAGCCACCTAGGATTCCTTAGAGTCATGCCAGTCTTAGTATTAACAGTGACAGTAGTACATTTAAAGAACAACCTAAACCCTGGCATCACTACATTGGACATACATTCATCTCCCTAAACAACCCTACAAGCTACAACTTTGTGCTTAGCTAATTGAGGATCAGAGTTCTTTTTATTCAGGACATCTAAGCCACAAAGTTGCAACTCCTAGGTATACATTCTTCTTCCCTATTTCTTCCTTTTTTCTTTCTTACTTTGGTGGAGCCTCTCCTTTGGTTGCCTTTTGATGCAATGCCACTTGTGGGTTACACACTTGGCACTGATTACTCAACAACTTAAGAGAGACACCCCTCTTTATTCTATTTTTCATTTTTTTTTTCAGCTCATCATTTTTTGTAAAGGAGAAGAAGAATGCTTATGCTTTAAGGGAGAGAGGAATGTTCCTAGGCCTAGGGTGGCCTCCCCCAAACTTAAACTACTCATTGTCCCCAATGAGTGTGAGGTGGCACACCCCCAAACTTATCCTAGAAGCATCTAGTCTAAGGTAAAACAAAGAGAATCTAAAAGCCCTAGGCATAGACAGAACATTCTAAAAGCAAACATCACAGCAACAGAAATTTATAAAAACAGGCAGGTAAGGACTTAAAGCTACGCATGCTGAGCAGTTTTAAGAGGCTAATCTAAACTATCAAAGGTGCCTTATGACACTCATCCAGCATGCTTATAGAAAGGCTATATAAAGTAGTCAAGATAGAAGCAAAAGAACAAAATTAAACAGAACCAGCCTAGCTAAACAGTCAGTCAAAAACATGCAATTGCTAACAAAAATTGCGGATTCCGCAATTATTTCGCAATGGATACAGGGCAGATATATCAGTGATCAAGGCCCCTATGCATGCTCTTTCCAGTCATTTAAGCTATACAAAAAAAGAAACTAAACTAATCTACCTATTCAGCTACCATCAGACTACACTAAACAAATCTAAACAACAAAAATAAAGAACTAAAAACAGATCAAAATTGATTCCAAAATAGCAGCATTCACATGGTTCAACGAAAAGCAGTTTAAATTTTTTTTTTTGTAGGGAACAGAAAATACTCCCTTGAGTGCCAATCAGCCTAGCACTCAGATGTCCTCATCATCATCATTCTTCCGTGGTCTTGGAGGCGCCCATGGAGTCAGTAGGCCCGTGGGGAACTCAGGAAAGATGCAGCCTAATTGGTCAGCAACATCCGTATCCCTTGCCTGCGCATATGTGGCCCATTGAGCCATCTTCTTCTGCAGATCCATCAGACAGGCCATTGACAGAGACTGAGCAGCAGCCAGGCCATCTAGCTCGAATTCCATGTTCCCCTTCCTTCGCATCCTCAAGCCTGTAGGCAGCTCCAGGTGCCCCGTGTAGGCCAGCTGCCTTTCCATCCTCTCGATTGGAACCCCTGCACGTAAGCAAAGCTTAGTGATTGTATTGGGAAAGAAAAGTGGACCCTTACCCTTTTTGGCGCAGTCTGCGATTGAGGCTGCAATGACCTCACCAACGTTGATTGTGAGGCCCCTCATGATCGCATAGACCAGCAGCGATCTGCCTTGGTTGATGGTAGTCTCGTGGGTCACTAGGGACAGCCTCCTCCGTACGAAGGAGAACCAGACGGCTGCCTTAGCTGTGAGGGTAGCACTCATCAGAGTGTGCTTCCCATTGCGTGAAACCGTCCACGCTGCCTCAGGTTGGCCAATGATCCGAATTGCTTCCTCCAGGACAGCCTCTGTTGGCGCATAAATGATCCTTGCATAATCCGTGTGTTTTTGCCCCTTGAGGCCATAGGCTTCATTGATTGCCTTCGCTGAGAAATCCACCTCGATTCCTCTGACCACAGATAGGCCATCTTCAGGGTTCATCAAGTTGGCGTAGAAATCATACACCATGTTGGAGTAGGCTGGGACGGGTGGTCTGCACAGCTCTTCCCAGCCGTGATTAGTGATCCCTGCGCGCAAGAATTGCGGCAGGTCTGTTAGCGCGTCAAGGAACCCCTTCTCATGGAGCAGGTCCCTCTTTCTTAACTCGGTGCCTCTTGACTCAGCATCAGAGGACACATACCTCACAGATTGAGGCTCATCTTCGGGGTACAGCTTGGCTTTCCCCTTGTCCTTTGGTTTGGCTGATTCAGCAGTCTCGATCTTGAGCTTCTTCATAGAGGGCTCACCACTAACGTTCTTTGATGAAGGCTCACTCCTGGTTTTCTTTTTCTTGGACTTCTTCGAAGCCTTTGGCCGTTTGGCCTTGACAACCTTGGGGGCTTTCTTTCTCAATCTCGCCTTGGTTGTGATCTGTTGGAGGCAATCCCCCAATGTCTCGTCCATCGAATCATTCCCTTCTACAGGGCTGTCGGGGCTGACTTCCCTCAAAGGAGAGAAAACCTCTTCTTCCTCAGCTTCCTCACCGCCCTGCGCCGATTCTTGATGCTCTTCATCTGGAATTTCAGGTTCAGGCGTCTGGGAGATGGGTGATGCTTCAGGGCTCTGCGGCGGTGGAGAGTGTTCAGAGCTCTGTGGCGACGGAGATGGTTCAGGGCTTCGCGCTGGTGGAGATGGAGAATGGCTTTGCCTGGCCGTCTCGTAGGATGGACGGCCACTTTCTTGACTCTCCACAGAGGGAGTCTTCTTCTTGACTGCTGCGTCGGCCACAGCCATCTTCCACTTCCTCTTCTTGGGTGTTCCTGTTGGCTCAGATGGCCCAGCAGGGATCTCCGTCACTACCTTCCACTTCTTCTTGCGGACAGGGAGCTTGGGAAGGCGTTCGGTTCGCGCGGCTTCAGCATCCGCCAAGGCAAGGAGTGCCTCTCTCGCAGCAATCTCAGCGTCGTCAGCCTTCTTCTTGGACGCAGATATCTCAGCTCTCGTTAGCACCATGGTGGAATCGTAAGAATCTGGAAAGAGGGATTGCAGAGGAAGAAGGAGAGAGTTTTCTTGGAGTTCAGTGAATAGGGGAAGCGTATGGGCCATCGCTATCTTAACGGCTATTTGTAATAATGGAAATCCCAACGACTATTTCTGTTGCGGATTCAGCAAATCCACCGCAATTAAATGGCCGTTGGAGATTTCCTCGTTTCAAATGCCCATATTTCCTCAACTCAATCTTCGATTTGGCCCAATATCTTCCCCGATTTTTTTATCCTGGATTCATCTCCTTGATTCCCTCTATCGATCCCCTATTAAAAGAAATAAAATCAACATCAAATTCGTAATTAAAATCACACAAAAATATACACAAATCGTAACCGAAAAAATAGCGAAAAATAAACTAAGGCATAGCCTCGCATGGACGAGCACAGTGATCACTCGTCCTCTCTCGCTCTTATTTTCACGTTTCAGTCAAGAGGAAGGCCGAGAGAGTCTTCACATCTCCTTCCTCATAATAATGCTTCAATCTTGCCCCATTAACCATGAACGGTTGCCCGTGCTGCAGGTTCCTAATCTCGATTGCACCATGAACAAACACGTTAGTTATCACAAAAGGACCTGACCATCTGGACTTAAGTTTGCCTGGAAATAATCTCAACCGTGAGTTAAATAACAAGACAAGCTGGCCTTTCTTAAAGTCCTTAATCCTAAGTCTACTATCATGCCAAATCTTAGTCTTTTCCTTATACATTTTAGCATTTTCATAGGACATATGTCTAAGCTCATCAAGCTCATGTAATTGCAGAGACCGCAATGTTCCCGCATCGGTCACGCAATAATTCAGTTCTTTTAAGGCCCAAAATGCTTTAATTTCCAATTCGAATGGTAAGTGACATGCTTTGCCATATACAAGTCTATAAGGAGACATACCTAGGGGTGTCTTATATGCAGTCCTATATGCCCAAAGTGCATCCTCGAGTTTAAACGACCAATCTTTTCTATTGGGTTTGACCACTTTTTCGAGTATGTTTTTAATCTCCCTATTGGATATTTCAGCTTGGCCATTCGAATGTGGGTGATAAGAGGTGGCTACTCTATGTCTAACATTGTATTTAGCCAACACTTTCTCCATAGCTTTATTAATAAAGTGTGTCCCTTCATCACTAATTATAGCACGAGGTGTACCAAACCTAGTAAAGATATGTCTATTAAGGAACTTAATGACTGTTTTGGCATCATTGTTTGGACATGCTATGGCCTCTACCCACTTAGACACATAGTCTACAGCTACAAGTATGTAAAGGTTACCTGATGATGGGGGAAATGGCCCCATGAAGTCAATGCCCCACACATCAAAGAGCTCCAACTCTAAGATGTAAGTGAGAGGCATCTCATCCTTTCGACTAAGGTTACCTGTTCTCTGGCATTCATCACAGCTGTGTGCGTACTCGTGGGCATCCTTGAAGATTGTGGGCCAATAGTAGCCACTCTGGAACACCTTTGCAGCTGTCCTTTGGCCACCAAAGTGTCCACCATAGGGGGCTGTATGGCAGTGCTGCAGCACAGACTTCGCCTCAGCAGCTGACACACACTTCCTCAGTAAACCATCTGCACATGTCTTGTAGAGTGTAGGATCATCCCATATGAACTTCCTAGCTTCATGCAGGAACCTCTTCTTTTCTTGTCCTCCCTTGAAAGTTGGTAGTACCTGCGAGGCAAGGAAGTTAGCAATGTCAGCAAACCAAGGTTCCTTATCGTTATCACGATGTGCTAAAACAAAGACATGCTCATCGATAAAGGCATCAGAAATTGCGGTTTCCGCAATTTTATCGCAATTATGTTGCAATCTGGAAAGATGATCCGCAACCACATTCTCGCATCCTTTCTTATCTCTAATGTCCAGATCAAACTCTTGCAGCAACAATACCCATCTAATCAACCTAGGCTTAGCATCAGCCTTCCTCATAAGGTACTTTAGTGCAGAGTGATCTGTATACACGATTGTTCTAGTGCCTACAATGTAATTCCTAAACTTCTCACAGGCAAACACTACAGCTAACATCTCCTTCTCAGTGGTTGTGTAATTACATTGTGCCTCATTAAGTGTCTTACTAGCGTAGTATACAGGGTGTGTTAGCTTGTCAATCTTCTGTCCTAGCATAACCCCTACAGCATAGTCACTTGCATCACATAACATCTCAAAGGGGAGGTCCCAATTTGGTCCTACTATAATAGGTGCTTTGACTAATGCCTCCTTAAGGGTTTTCCAGGCTAAGAAACATTCTTTAGAGAAGATGAATGGTTTGTTCAGCTCTAGAAGCTCACACAAGGGCTTGGAGATCTTTGAAAAGTTCTTAATGAACCTTCTATAGAAGCCTGCGTGTCCTAAGAAACTCCTAATGGCTTTCACATTCTGAGGTTCCACTAATTTCTCTATTATTTCAATCTTGGCCCTATCGACCTCTACTCCTGCTCTAGACACTCTATGGCCTAGGACTACCCCTTCTTCCACCATGAAGTGGCATTTCTCCCAATTAAGGACTAGGTTGGTCTCCTCACACCTAGCCAGGACTTGTCCTAAGTTCTCTAAACAGTTTGTAAATGAATCACCAAAGACTGAGAAGTCATCCATAAATATCTCTATCATGGATTCATCTAAGTTAGAGAAGATTGCCAACATGCACCTTTGGAACGTTGCTGGTGCATTGCATAAGCCAAAAGGCATTCTGCGAAAGGCAAATGTTCCAAAAGGGCAAGTGAAGGTGGTCTTCTCCTGGTCCTTAGGGTCTATAGTGATCTGGTTATATCCTGAATAACCGTCTAGAAAGCAGTAATAAGCTCTACCAGCTATCCTATCTAACATCTGGTCAATAAATGGTAGAGGGAAGTGATCTTTCTTTGTTTCCTTATTCAATTTCCTATAATCCATGCAAACTCTCCATCCTGTAATAGTTCTAGTTGGAATCAGTTCATTGCTCTCATTTACTACTACAGTCACCCCCCCCCCCCCCCTTCTTAGGTACACATTGTATAGGACTCACCCACTGACTACTAGCTATAGGGAAGATTACACCTGCATCTAACCACTTTATAATTTCTTTTTTTACTACCTCTTTCATAGAGGGGTTCAACCTACATTGGTGATCTACTCGGGGTGTATGTTCTTCCTCTAAGATTATCTTATGCATGCAGTAAGAAGGGCTAATGCCTCTAATGTCAGCAATAGTCCATGCAATAGCCTTTTTATGCTGCCTAAGTAATAATATCAGTTCAACCTCATGCTTTTCACTCAATTTAGAAGAAATAATCACAGGCAAAGTATCATTACTTCCTAGATATGCATACTTGAGGTGAGTGGGTAAAGGTTTCAATTCTAAGATAGGGGGATGCTCAATGGATGGTTTTAATGGATTCAAGGATCTGTCAGTCAAGTCATTATTCATACAAACATGCTGTACCCTATCTACAGGTATATCCATTATTTCAGAAACATTTAAATCAGTTAAATCTAATTGTACATATTCATTAGCATGCTTAGTTAATAATTCATGCTCCAGCTGTTCTTCCATTAGTGAATCTACAATGTCCATGCTAGCACAAGATTCAGAGTCAGAGGGGTACCTTAAGGCTTTAAAAACACTAAATTTGACCTCCTCATCATGAACCCTCATAGTGAGCTCACCTTTCTGGACATCTATCAGGGCCCTACCTGTGGCTAGAAATGGTCTGCCTAATAGGATGGGGACCTCCTTGTCTGCTTCATAATCCAGGATGATGAAATCTGCAAGGAAAATAAACTTGTCAACCTTTACAAGAATATCCTCAATCTTACCCTCAGGGTATGCTATGGATCTGTCTGCAAGTTGTAAAGTGACAGTGGTGGGACGTGCTTCTCCTATTCCTAGCTGGCGGAATAGTGATAGGGGCATGAGGTTTATGCTGGCTCCCAGGTCACAAAGAGCTCTGCCCACGTGCTTGCCTCCTAGCTCTACTGGTAAGGTGAAGGAACCAGGATCCTTCTCCTTCTTGGGTAGCTTGTTCTGGAGTATGGCACTGCACTCCTCAGTGAGATTCACTGTTTCAAATTCGCCAATAATTTTTTTGTTAGTGATTATATCCTTTAAAAACTTAACATAAGAGGGCATAGACTGTAAAACTTCTACAAAAGGAATATTAACATGCACTTGTTTAAGAATTTCTAAGAATTTATTAAAGTGCACTTCCTGTTCTTGTTTTTTCTTTAGCCTTTGAGGAAATGGAGGTGGTGGCACATATGCAGGCACTTCAGGTCGCCTCAGGATAGGTGGAGGCCTTGGAATTTCTTCTATCTCTTCTATGATTGGCTCCAGCCTTGCTCCTAATGTGCTTGGTGATGGCTGACCATGGTTTGGCAGAGACTCCAGTGGAGCACTAGACTCATTGTTCTCTACTCTCTTTGGGGTTTCTTTAGTGTTGCTCACCAATGGTCTCCCACTTCTAAGTTCAATTGCTTGAACTTGTTCTTTTCCATCTCTCCTTGGGACCTCAGTGTCAGTAGGTAGTCTACCTTGGGGCCTACTTTTGAGTTCATTGGCTAGTTGCCCTATTTGGTTCTCTAGGCTCCTGAGGGTAGCTTGCTGGCTTTGTAGAGTAGCATCATTCTTGGCAATGTACTCTTTGAGTAGATTTTCTACAGATGACCCTACTGGTTGGTTGTATGGTTTTTGATACATGGATTGGTTATGTTGGGGAGTGAAACCAGGTGTTCCACTCGGTCTTGGTTGGTTAGAAGCTTGGTTAGTATTTTGCTGGCCACCCCATGAAAGATTTGGGTGGTTCCTCCAACCAGGATTGTAAGTGTTGGAATAGGGGTTGTTCCTAGGCTGCTGTTGGCTTCCAACATAGCAGACTGAGGCTGGATTCCCAGGGCAGTATTCATACAGATGCCCTTCCCCACAGAATCCACAGATAAGTGTCTCACCTTGACTTGGTTGTGTGCCCATTGACATGGCTGTGGCGGTGTTGACACTAGTTTGGAGATTGGCTTGAGCCATTTGTTTAACTAGGTTGGTCAGGGCGCTTATTTGGCTACTCATGGCATTGAGTGCGTCCTTATCTTGAGCTCTACTTGGCTCTATTGGATCATCTGACCACCTACAGTGAGATGCTGAGATCTTCTCCAAGATCTCATAGGCTTCGTTATAACTCTTGGACAGCATGGAACCACCAGCTGATGAATTTAGCACTTGCCTGGTGCTGGGGTTGCATCCTTTGAAAAAGACCTCTATTTGGATACACCATGGAATGCCATGGTGTGGACATTTAATTAGAAGGTCCTTGAACCTTGTCCAGGCTTCGTGAAGGGACTCATTTTCAGCTTGTTTGAACTTTATTATGTCATCACGAAAGGTAGAATTCCTATCAGGTGGGAAATATTTTACTAGGAATTTCTCCGCCAAGTCTGTCCAATTGAGGACTGATCCAGAGGGTAATGAGTTTAACCACGTCTTTGTTTTATCCCTTAAAGAGTAAGGGAAGAGGTAGAGCCTCAAGGCTTCTTGGGAAACTCCAGGGATGAGAAAGGTATCGCTAACTCCTAGGAAGTTTCTAAGATGGTTGTGGGGGTCCTCATTTTCCACTCCAAAGAATTGTCCCACAGTGGACAACATTTGGAACATTACTGGCTTTAACTCGAATGAGTTGGCAGTAATTTCAAGGCGAATTATGCTTGGGTTTAGCTCCCCAGGCATAGGTACTAGGTAGGAAAGAATGACACTATCCTTATCATTCGCTATTTCGATGGGATTGCGAGCGGTAGGTACCGGATTTGGGACTGGTATATCCATTTCTATGTGGAGGGATTGCGAAGACTCCGCAGAATCAACAATTATTTGAGGTATAGAGGGTTGGTTAAAGAGACGTTTCTTAGCTTTGTTTCTGGCCCTAAGTAATCTCTCAGGCTCAGGATTGAACTCTAGATCGCTACTTGAATGCTCATTCATAAACTAACCCAATGGTACCTGCACAAGAAATGAGAAAAAGATCAGTTCCAATAGATATTAAACTTGTGTTTCAAACTTAACAAACTTCGTTTTCTCTAAACTAAATCCCCGGCAGCGGCGCCAAAAACTTGTTGCGTGCTCAATGTGTAAAAGAAATAAGAAATAAGAGAGAGAGCACTCAAAACATGCAAGCATACATGATCTTGTTAGCAAGTAGTAAGTATTTTTTCATTCGTTTTCCCACAGAGATTTATTATTAGTTACTCGCGAAGTGCATTGTTAAGCAAGAATGGGTGGATTTGATGGGGTAGAATTGGTTTTGAGTTGTCTAATTACTAAGGAATATGTAAAGGATAGATGCATAAACAAGTGCAAGTCAATGATAAACTTAAATGTAAAGAGAAGAGATTAATAAACGAAGAGAAAAATGGCTAAGGCAGAATTTTAACTTAAAAGAATTGCGAGAACATCAATTCTACCGCAATGTTACTAACAGCGAAAGTGTGTAAAATGGAGAAACAAGGGCTACTAACGACTCCCCTATAGGCTTTTTCACACGATTCTCAAGCATTGGATCAACTCCCTATGCATCAAGCTAACTCATTCTCATGTATCTTCCGATTTCATGCATTAGATTCTTTAGTTTACTCATGTCCAAGTAAGGTCTTAAGCATCTTGTTAAAGCAGTAAGTTATGATTTGTACTAGGAAAACGCCTATTCCTAGGTCGTTTTCTGGCTACCTTGAGAGGCTAGCATGAGTGTATGACTCTGAACTCTTACTCCTTCCAGAGGTTAGGAGTTCTTTGGACAAAATGGATGGCCAATCGAAATTGCCCGTGGGATGAAGCTTACACACAATCAATGCATTCGAGAGCTATCCTACATGCTTGGTTCACGTGTTTTAGCCTATAGTATTATCATTAGCATGCCCCTATGTTACTTAGTTACTCATGGATGTAGAGAGAACATAAATATTAGATGAAGTAGACATGCTTAGAAGAAGATTAAAGACAAAACAGCAAGGAAAAACAGTAGGCAGAGAAGATAAAGACAAAGTGCGAAATGATGAATTGTACTTTGATTAATCAATTGTTTGAATGAACAGATGAAGACTTAAAGTTACTAACATAAAGACAGAAAGCAACGAAATGGAATGGACTATCTAATGGAAAAGAAATGACAATAAACAATGCTGGAAGTAAGTAATTAAAGACAGAAAGCAGTAAAGTGAGCTTGATCGCCTCGCCGCAGACGCCTCGGCTGAAGGGAGAGAAAGGTAAGCCTTGCTTGGATGAATCCAATCAGGAGAGAAGATGAATCTCCTCTCCTTCCTATCAGATTGTCGACTCCAACAGCTGAACCTCTCAAACCAACAGATGGAAAAGAGAATGAATGGAGAAGACTGCGCTGCGAAGAGACTTCTACGCTTTCGGATGATGATTAAACCCTCCTCTTTGACCTCCTTTTATAGTATTCTGCAGGTGCGATTGGGCCAAGGAGAACCATCCATCCTCAACGTCGTACTTCAAAATGGATGGAGGAGAAAGAACGAATCCCTGAAATATCGGATCACAACAGAAAAAGGTTAGTCAACTTACGGATTTCACTTAAAACATTGCGGTTTTAGCAATGTTTCCGCAATGCCTCCGCAATGCACAGTTTTCATTCTTCTAACTTTGTTTTTCATTCTTTTTCTTTCCTTTTGCATACAAGTCCTAATTTAGCTTCCCTCTTCTAATTCTCATATATAAGCATAGGTTCAAGCTAAATCCTATCAAAAACACTTACAAATGCACAACTTCCTAACACAAATAAGTCCTAAAATAGTCACTTTTGGAGACGTAACAGTATCATCTATCCTATCTCAGATAGTAAATGGGTTAGTCCTATTCATGTTGTTCCTAAGAAAACTGGCATAACTGTGGTTAGGAATGAGAAAAATGAATTAGTGCCCAAGAGGATTCAAAATGGATGGAGAATGTGCATAGACTTTAGGAAGCTTAATGAGGTCACTAGGAAGGACCATTTTCCCATTCCTTTTATTGATCAGATGGTGGAGCGTTTAGCTGGGAAGCCATTCTTTTGTTTTCTCGATGGTTTCTCTGGCTTTTACCAAATCCCCATAGCCATAGAAGACCAAGAGAAAACAACGTTCACGTGCCCCTTTGGCACATTTGCATTTAGAAGGATGCCTTTTGGGCTTTGTAACGCTCCTGGTACATTTCAGAGATGCATGATGAGTATATTTTCTGAGTTTGTAGAAAAATGCATTGAAGTGTTCATGGATGATTTTACAGTTTATGGCAATTCCTTCGATGACTGTTTAACTAATTTATCGCATGTCCTGAAAAGATGTATTGAAATGAACCTTGTGCTGAATTTTGAAAAATGTCATTTTATGGCTAGTCAAGGTATCGTTTTAGGGCATGTGGTTTCTGCTAAGGGTATAAAGGTAGATAAAGCTAAAATTGATGTTATATCTAATCTGCCATACCCGATGAATGTTAGGGAGGTTCGATCTTTTCTTGGCCATGCAGGGTTTTATCGCAGGTTTATTCAGGACTTCTCCAAGGTCGCCATGCCTATGACGTACCTCCTTCAAAAGGATGTAACGTTTGATTTTGGGGAGGAGTGCATAAAAGCCTTCGATTTGCTCAAGGATAGTTTGACGAGCGCGCCCATCATACACCCACCTCAGTGGGACTTGCCGTTCGAGATTATGTGCGACGCCAGCAACTATGCCTTGGGAGTCGTGCTCGATCAGAGGATCGAGAACAAGAGCCGTGTCATTTACTATGCCTCCAGGACACTTAATCCAGCGCAGTGCAATTACACGACAACGGAAAAAGAACTTCTTTCTATTGTATTTGCGCTTGATAAGTTTCGTCCTTACATTATTGGCTCTCAAGTAACTGTTTTCTCCGATCATGCAGCTGTTCGGTACCTGATGACCAAGAAGGATGCGAAACCGAGGCTACTTCGGTAGATTTTGCTCCTCCAGGACTTCGATGTGAAGATCAAGAATAGGAGAGGAGCAGAAAACCCGGTAGCCGACCATCTGAGCCGCTTGGTCAGAAAGGAAGACCTCCTGCCTCTGAATGAAGATTTCCCCGATGAGACACTCTTCAGACTTGATACAGTCCTTCCCTGGTATGCTGATATGGTAAATTACTTGGTCACAGGTAATTTTCCTTCTGGTTACTCTTATGCTAGGAAAGCTAAGCTAAAAAGCGAAGCTAAGTACTATGTTTGGGAGGATCCCCATTTATGGAAGTTCTGTTCTGATCAGATAATTAAGAGATGTGTCCCTGAGAATGAGCATGCATCTATTCTTACTTTCTGTCATGATTATGCATGTGGGGGACATTTTGGGCCTAGGAGGACAGCTAGGAAAGTGTTAGATAACGGGTTTTACTGGACTTCTCTGTTTAAAGATTCGCATGAATTTTGTAAAACCTGCAATAAATGTCAAAGAATAGGGTCGATATCTGGTAGAAATGAAATGCCTCAAACCCCTGTCTTAGTCTGTGAAATCTTTGACGTTTGGGGCATGGATTTTATGGGACCCTTCCCGCCTTCTTGTGGTTTTTCTTATATATTGCTGGCTGTTGATTATGTTTCCAAGTGGGTTGAGGCGAAAGCCACGAAGACTAACGATGCTAATTCTGTTGTTAGGTTCGTTCAGTCTCGTATTTTTACCAGGTTTGGAATCCCACGAGCCATAATCAGTGACCAGGGGACTCATTTTTGCAACCGATCTGTGGAGGCTTTGCTGAGGAAGTATGGTGTGCATCATCGCGTGTCCACCGCCTACCATCCTCAAGCCAATGGGCAAGCCGAGGTCTCCAACAGAGAGGTAAAGTCAATTCTGGAGAAAACCATGAGACCGAGTAGGAAGGATTGGAGCGATCGTTTGCAGGATGCTTTGTGGGCCTACCGCACCGCCTACAAAACCCCTATCGGTATGTCCCCATACCGGTTGGTTTTTGGTAAGGCGTGCCACTTACCCGTGGAGATTTAGTACAAAGCACTCTGGGCAATCAAGAAGTGTAACATGAGCTGGCGAGGCACGACTGCTTCAGTTACAGGAATTGGAGGAACTGCATTTGGACTCCTACGAGAACTCTAGGATCTATAAAGAGAAGTCCAAGCAGTTCCATGACCGAAGGATTTTAGAGAAGAACTTCGAAGTCAGTCAGAAAGTTCTACTGTTCGATTCCCGTCTGAAGTTCATGCCAGGTAAGCTTCGTTCCCGTTGGAAAGGACCCTATATCATAACTAAAATCTTTCCTTATGGCAGTGTGGAGATTCAGAGCTTGGACTCGGAGGAGGTGCAAAAAGTGAATGGGCACCGGTTGAAGACTTTCCACGAGGGGGACGCTGAGTGCTATGACGCCACATTACTTCTAGCGCCGCCCCCGATCGATTATGGATGAGTTGATGAGAGAATACAGTCGAGCAATCGACTCTAAAAATTTGCGCTTCTCGGAGGCACCCGAGTTTGAACTGTAATTCTGTTGTTTATCGCTTTGCTTTTGTTTATATTTGCTTTTGAGTTGTTGTTTGTTTTCTTGTTTTCCTAGGAGAAAAGGTGGAATGGCCGGCAATTCGAGAGCGCATTGGAGGACAATGGTGCACATCTCCACCCGTCGGCTCCATAAAATTCAGGGGAGGTTTTCTGTTCCCTTAGAATTTTATTGTTTTTATAGTTGAATGCATTGGGGACAATGCATATCTTAAGGTGGGGGTGGAGTTTGTTGATAGATATGAGACTTCTTAGTAGTTGTCGAGCGTATGTATACTCTGACTGTTAGATTAGAATCTGAATGCATGTTGTCCGATGAGGACGGTCTGTGATTTGCTTGTGAACACTCCGTATTTGCATGATTCGAAAATTTGACGATGTATGCACATTTTGAGCCTATTTTAAATTTTTTTCTGTTATTTCCCTACATTCACTAAGCACATAGCACTTTTAGTCTCAGCTCCGTAGGTCTAGAATGGTCTTATTTTGTCTGAAACCTTGTTGTCACCCCGAAAGGTACCATTAGGGAGGCTTGATGTGTAGAAAGTAGTAATGACTCATTTGTGTATAGCGAAGCTATTGCCTTAAAAAAAAAGTGTTTGCATGAAAAATAAAAACTCTAGAGTTGCTCCTCCTTCTTGTGTTGCCCGTGTAACCAGGGGCGATCGTGTAACCCACGGTTGTCACTGCATGAAAGGGTAACTAATAGAAGTGAGCAATAGTCCTTAAAAACGTGAAGCTAAAATTTGGTTTGACGTGTTAGGCTCTCTTGGAGAAAAATAAAAAAAAGTGGTTCAAAAAGAAAAATGGGTACAAAGTACTCAAAGAAAAGAATAAAATTTAGGCCTTATGTTTTGTTGTTTTTTCTATCGCTGATAGCCGTTAGACTGTTCTTATCGCCATAAGTAGGGGAAAACGAGTTATAGGACTGTATAAGGTTGTTCCGGGCTTGCATGAGCTAGGTTGAGAGGTGCTAAACACACACACACGTAAGGGAATAAGAGTTTAAATTTTGAAATGATTTCAACGTTTGCATGCATTTGATGTTTTTGAATTTATTACAAGTACCTTGTTTCACAAGCATTGAGATTAGAGTCCAAGCATGCATTTAATTCTTTGGAGATTATTGAGAGTATACCTTGCTCGAGGACTAGCAAGATTTAGGTCGGGGGTATTTTGATAGCTCGAAAATAGAGCTATCTTTATGTCCCTAATTCTAGCTAAAACCATGACATATATTGATTAAAATGCTTCCTTGTAGGTGATTTCATGGTGAAGAGCTCGGGAAGTCCATTGATGATTTTTGGGGCTAAAACGGTCATTCAAGAGGTTTCGGGAAGTGTTCGGGTTAAAAAGATAGGCCAAACGGAGCTTGGGAGCCAAAACGACCCAAAATTGGGCTAAGACCCGAGAGGGCAGCGCCCAGGCGCCGACGCTCAGCGCCCAACGAACGCAGCACGCTGCACGCCCGCGCCCAGACGGCCAGACGCGCGCGCCGCCTCGCCTCGCCCTCGCCCGTGTCCGCGCGCGCCCTCGCCCGCTCCGCCTCAGCGCCCGCGCGCCCGCCATTGAAAATCCGCGCGCGCCCCCAGCGTCGAGACGCTAGCTCGACGCTGCCCCGACCATTCCCGAAGATGGACGAGCGCCAGCGTCGAGCGCGCGCGTCTCAACGCTCACTCACGCCGACAGCGTCGCGACGCTGGCCTAGCGTCTCGACGCTCCTAAGTCTGAAGCGCACATTTAAAATTCCACCCGAGAGCAAGCGTCGAGCGACAGCGTCTCGACGCTCGCTCGACGCTGCACGAGCGTCTCGACGCTACCCCGCGCGCGCGACAGCCAACTTAGGGCACAGCGTCGAGACGCTGGCCTAGCGTCTCGACGCTCCGACTTTAAAAAGCGTGAAAACGCATTTTTCCAGCCAACTTTTCATACTCCTTCTTCTCCAAGCTTCTCCTCTCGGGTCCAAGGCCATTTTCCACCATTTTTGTACTTCTTCTCCTTCTTTGTGCATGATTCCAAGCTCTTCCATGGGGGATTGGATTAATTCATCCTCCATGGAAGGCTAAACGAAGGTTAGTGCTTAATTTTGGGTTTGGATTTGTAAATTTTGGATGTTTGGGGAGATTTTTCCCCTTTGTAAATGTTGAGAAATTAGCTTGATTATGCATCTTCTTGCTTGTTCTTCATAATATCTAGCATGTGTAGCTAAATTAGATTGACGCTCTAATTCCTATGCATGATAGAAGGCTAAAGGTTGGGACGTATAATTGCCCATACCGCTAGGTAGCACGGGTCTAAGCATGGCTAATTAGTTCGGCCCAAAGTGACAGTTGGTAATCTGAATTAATTAACGTTTTCATGTTAGGCTTAAGGCAAGAGAGAAACCGGTTTAGTCTTAGGATTAGGCCGTCGCAATGTTCCCGTCACTGGCACGTAGTCGATTTAGGGGTCGCAACCTTGGATAGATTATTGGCCAAGTTTAATTAGAATTGCACGCTTCTAATTAAATCCTTGGGTCATTTGAGTTAGAAATAACTAAATGAATTGTGTGCATAAACATGGCTAGTGAGCAAAATGTATTGATGAACCGAACATCCATAACGAGCAATTCCATTTCTCGAAGTTAAGCACAACCGTTTAATTTTTGCACGTTGTCATTTAATTTTCCGTTAGTTGCATATTAGGAGCTCCCTTCCCCCCAAACCAAATTACTATTCATTTAAAATGTGCATACTTTTTATTTCTAGCAAATTAGACTTAGTTAAATTAGATTTCTTATTTCCCTGTGGATCGACCCCGTTACCACTAAGCTTCAAATAGCTCGGTGTACATCGGGTTTATAAATTGTATTTTGGCAAGCCTCGACAGCTTGAATTTGGAGTACCACATAAAGTGCTCTACCAAGAGGTTTGGTCGGTTATGCGAGGATTGTCCCAATCATCAAATAACCGAGCAATCCCTCATTCAGAGTTTCTACTACGGTTTGCTTCCCCAAGGTCAGCAGATGATAGACGCCGCCAGTGGAGGTTCGCTCATGGAGAAGACGCCCGCTGAAGCTAGAGTTTTAATTTCCAACTTGGCTAGAAGCTTGGAGCGGAGTGGAGACGGAAGCGAGGAGCAAGCTCGCTTGAGAAGGGACGTGGATGAGCTTAAGGCTCAGCTTTTTGAGGTAAGTAAAGTTGTTCTCGCTTTAAAGGACGATTTTCTGAAATCCCAATCTTCTGTTTCAGGTAGATTTGTCGAGGACATGTTTCAAGCTCTCCTTACAATAACCTCGGACAAGCTCGATAACGTTGGAACTCAGATGAAGGATTTGGGTAAGGAAATATCCTTTATGACCGAGAAGGTAAATTTGTTGGAAAAGCAAAAAGCTGAAAGCGCGAATGCCATCACCCTGAGAAGTGGGAAGCATCTTCCCACGAGTACCCCGCCGGTGGAAGTTGATTATGGCCACATCGAGCCACAGATAGAAAATACCGAACCACAGTGGCATGGGGTAAATTTCGATCCTACATGCACTAGAGTTTATGTGCCTAAGGCTCCTTTTCCTAGCAGGTTAGCGAGACCGCCTAAGGAGGACTACGAGAAGGAGTTCCTAGACACATTCAGGAAGGTAGAGATCAATATCCCTCTGTTGGATGCCCTGAAGGAAATTCTGAGGTACGCCAAGTTCCTAAGGAAACTATGCACCAACCAGAGGAAGACAAAGGAGAGTGAACGCGTCGTGGTAAGTGAGAACGTTTCTGCTTTGATCACAAAGAGCTTACTAGTTAAATACGACGATCCAGGTATGTTCTCTCTCCCTTGTAAGATTGGAGGCATGCATATTAGAAGAGCAATGCTGGATTTAGGAGCCTCCATTAGTGTTATGCCTTATTCCATTTATCATAAACTGAAACTGAAAGGAATGAATAAAACAGGAACAGTTATTCAACTTGCTGATAGAACTTCTGTGCATCCTCTAGGAATAGTGGAAGATGTGTTAGTGCAAGTTAATGAATTAATTTTTCCTGTTGACTTTTATGTTCTGAAAATGGATGAAAATTATTCCTCTTCGCCTGCTTCGATCTTATTAGGTAGGCTCTTTATGAAAACTGCTAAAACTAAAATAAATGTGGATAAGGGCATTTTAGCTGTTGAGTATGGCGAAGAGGTTGTTGAGATGCATTTGCCTATTGTAGAAGAGCATGTTGATGATGTATTCTCTCTTTGTCAAGTAGACACTTTTGAATCTTTAGCTCATAATGAATGCATGACTGTTGAGGATGGGGATGACCCATTATTTTTAACTGGACTTTTTGATGATCATGAGTTGCATGAGCCATCCTCGACTGAATTTTGTGATTCATCTGTTTCTGCTTTGACAATTGTTGAGAACCCTGCTAATCTACTCCCTCCCACTTTACCTTGCACTTTTGGAAATGAAATGATTAATCAAGCCATGCTAGATTTAGGACCATCGGTTAATGTTGAGTCGCATGCTGTTTTTAATGAGCTTAAACTGAATGACTTGCATGAATCTGGTTCTATTACGCAATTGGTTGATAAATCCTATGTGCACCCCTTGAAAAAGGTGGAAGATGTTTTGGGCAGAGTAACTGACCCGTTCTTTCCTGCTGATCCTTATACTTTAGGAATGCATGAAAATCTCTCTCATGTTTTTGCATCAATTTTATGGGATCAACCTTTTGTGAAACCTGCAAAATTTAAAATTGATGTTGTATGTGCGCAGAAGGCACGAGAGAAAGAATTATTCATGGATTTTCGCAGGAAAGAGGAAATTAGGAAGATGGATGGGGCATCTTCCACGTTCGATTATGGATGAGTGAACGAGAGAATACAGTCGAGCAATTGACTTTAAAAATTTGCGCTTCTCGGAGGCACCCGAGTTTGGACTGTAATTCTGTTATTTACTGTTTTGCTTTTGTTTATATTTGCTTTTGAGTTTGCTGTTTGTTTTCTTGTTTTCTTAGGAGAAAAGGTTGAATGGCCGACAATTCGAGAGCATATTGGAAGACGATGGTGCGCATCTCCACCCGTCGGCTCCATAAGATTTAGGGAGGTTTTCTGTTCCCTTAGGATTTTATTGTTTTGACTGTTGAATGCATTGGGGACAATGCATATCTTAAGGTGGGGGTGGAGTTTGTTGATAGAGATACGACTTCTTAGTAGTTGTCGAGCATATGTATACTCTGACTGTTAGATTAGAATCTGAATGCATGTTGTCCGATGAGGACGGTCTGTGATTTGTTTGTGAACACTCCGTATTTGTGTAGTTTGAGAAACTTGACAATGTATGCACATTTTGAGCCTATTTTAAAATTTTTTCTGTTATTTCCCTTCATTCACTGAGCACATAGCCCTCTTATTCTCAGCTCCGTAGGTCTAGAATGATCTTATTTTGTCTGAAACCTTGTTGTCACCCCGAAAGGTACCACTAGGGAGGCTTGATGTGTTAGAAGTAGTAATGACTCATTTGTTGTATAGCATAGCTATTGCCTAAAAAAAAGTGTTTGCATGAAAAATAAAAACTCTAGAGTTGCTCCTCCTTCTTGTGTTGCCCGTGTAACCAGGGGCGATCGTGTAACCCACGGTTGTCACTGCATGAAAGGGGAACTAATAGAAGTGAGCAATAGTCCTTAAAAACGTGAAGCTAGATTTAGTTTGACGTGTTAGGCTCTCTTGGAGAAAAATAAAAAAAAAAAGTGGTTCAAAAAGAAAAAGGGGTACAAAGTACTCAAAGAAAAGAAAGAAAATGTAGGCCTTATGTTTTGTTGCTCTTTCTATCGCTAAAAGCCATTAGACTGTTCTTATCGCCATAAGTAGGGGAAAACGAGTTATAGGACTGTATAAGGTTGTTCCGGGCTTGCGTGAGCTAGGTTGAGAGGTGCTAAGCACACACACACACGTAAGGGAATAGGAGTTAAAATTTTGAAATGATTTCAGCGTTTGCATGCATTTGATGGTTTTGCATTTATTCAAGTACCTTGTTTCACAAGCAATGAGATTAGAGTTTTCAGCATGCGTTTATTTCTTTGGAGATTATTGAGAGTATACCTTGCTCGAGGACTAGCAAGATTTAGGTCGGGGGTATTTTGATAGCTCCAAAATAGAGCTATCTTTATGTCCCTAATTCTGGCTAAAACCATGACATATATTGATTAATATGCTTCCTTGTAGGTGATTTCATGGTAGAGAGCTCGGGAAGTCCAAAGACACATTTTGGGGCTTAAAGTGCCGTTTTAGAGCTTCATAGATGCATCGAGAGTGAAATGGCTTAAAGAATCCAAGAGATGGCAAAAATTGCCTTGAAGAGGCACAATTTTGCCATCCAAACCCGAGAGCTCACTTGCATAGGCGGTAGCGTCTCGACGCTGGCCGAGCGTCTCGACGCCGCCCAGACACCATCCGAAGCACGCGCGCGCCCCAGCGTCGAGACGCAGCCCGAGGGTCTCGACGCCAGCCCGATAAATTTCCCAGACGGACGCGCGACAGCGTCGAGACGCCCGCGCGCGCGCACGCGGCCAACTTAGGGCACAACGTCGAAACGCTGGCCTAGCGTCGAAACGCTCCGACGCCTGAAGGCGTGAAAACGCCCAATTTTGCCCATTCTTCATTCTAACTTTTTTATCTTCTTCTTCCTCTCGGGTCTACGCCAACTTCCACCATTTTTGGGCTTCTTCTTCTCCTCTTTGTATGCTACTAAGCTCTTCCATGGGGGATTTTATTTATTCATCCTCCATGGAAGGCTAAACTAAGGTTAGTACTTAATTTCGATTTGGGTTTTGTGAATTATGGATGTTTGGGGAGGTTTTGCCCCGATAATTAGCATGTTTCTTGCATCTCTTGCTTGTTCTTATTCCAATTCTAGGATGTGTAGCTAAATTAGATTGACGCTCTAATTCCTATGCATGATAGAGGGCTAAAGGTTGGGACGTATAATTGCCCAAACCGCTAGGTAGCACGGGCTTAAGCATGGCTAATTGATTCATTCCAAAGTGACAGTTGGTAATCTGAATTAATTAACGTTTTCATGTTAGGCTTTTTAATTAATAAAAAATATATATATTAATTAATATTATTTAATTCAATATCAAATATTAATTAAATAATATAATTAAACCCGGTTTTCCGAAAACCGACTTTTTGCACATGAATCCTATTCATGTTTTCAGACCAATCTCATATTTAAATCATATTTAAATATGTCCATATTCTTCCACAAACCTGAATTTGAAAGATTCAAATTCTTTTCTTTTCTTTTATATTGTTTCACGGCTTTATCCGAGCTAGCCAGGAGAACCGTAAGGACCTACAGATCATGAGCTCCAACGATACGAGATTATCCGGTCAAAACTCTTTCAACCGAACTAACCAACATTCGTTAACCCCCAGAGACTCCACTAAAGTCCAAGGGCTGCACTCTCCTCACTGTAGATATATTGTTTCCTGTTGATATAACTATCATCAGTAAGTCGATCCTTCACAGGTCGTTCGTAATCACAACGGGTCATTTATACCGTTTAACCCTTGTATTATATCTTAATCCTTAAGTACCACTGACACCTCTAATGAACAATTGATTTGTGGTCCAACCATCAAATCAGATTCCTCCCTGATCAGGAGAGAATGGGCCCATTGTTCAAGACCTGGAGTCAGCACTTAAGGGAACAACCTCTCTACTAACCCTTAAAACGGGTAGGAGTGAATTCCATCTCGCACAACTATGTCCCCAGCCACTTATTCGATCTTATCCCCAAGATGGTAGGCATATTGAGTCGGCGATCTGGCCACTCTCACCCGTACAAATCAAAGGATAAGGTCAAATAAACAGGAGTTCATAGTGAGCTCAGGATTGAGATCGAGTTACCTAAGTCATCATATGAAAAAACCGGTCTTTACAGTAAACGGTGTTATAAAGAAAGAGCGATTTTATTTCTTGGTTCGGTCTTGTGCAAACTCATTGCACAGGACGCCCTCACTCACATGTCTCTACATGAAACGATTCGAATCACATCGTTTTGTACTATACAAAGTGAGCCGCGTCCAATAGTGTCCCCAGGATAAGGTACCCAGCCTTATCCCTATACTATAGACCATTTTGGCTGTCTACTTGAACTTGATCCACATTCATGTCACACATGAAGTTCAAGTACTCACACTATCGCCATGGGTGTTAGTTATTGGTATAGGTTAATACAAACACAATTCAATAAAATTCAATAACAACTTTATTGAAATAGAATATATACATTCAAACAGTTTACAAACTACGAGTTTTAGGACATAAAACCCAACAAACTCCCACTTTGACTAAAACGTCAGTGGAGTACATGCTGGTCGAGAGAACTAGAATATCAAATATCTAAAGTTTCTCCCACTGTCCTACTGAGCAGCTCGCAACCCTAAACTTTTTAGGTGTCTCTCAAACACTTTAGCCGTGAGAGACTTAGTAAACGGATCAGCAATGTTGTGCTCCGAGGCTACCTGTGTGACGATCACATCTCCTCGTTGCACTATCTCCCTGATGAGATGATACTTCCGTTCAATATTCTTTCCACGCTTATGGCTTCTAGGTTCTTTAGAATTTGCCACTGCACCGCTGTTATCACAATAAAGGGTGATTGGCAAGTTCATATTTGGAACAATTTCCAAATCTGTCAAGAACTTCCTAAGCCATACAGCTTCCTTCGCTGCTTCGCAAGCTGCGACATACTCAGCTTCCATGGTGGAGTCAGCAATACAACCTTGCTTTATACTCCTCCATACTATTGCTCCTCCGTTAAGAGTGAACACTGATCCTGATGTAGATTTTCTGGAATCTATATCAGTCTGAAAATCAGAGTCAGTGTATCCTGCAAGGATCAAATCCTTCGCGCCATACACAAGCACATAGTCTCTCGTTCTCCTAAGATACTTGAGGACATGTTTAACGGCTGTCCAGTGATCATATCCTGGATTGGACTGGAACCTACTGACAATTCCTACTGCATAGCAGATGTCGGGTCTTGTACACAACATAGCGTACATGAGACTACCAACTACAGATGCATAGGGAATTCGTCTCATATCCTCAACCTCTTGAGGTGTCTTAGGAGACTGTTCCTTAGACAAGTGAATTCCATGCCTAAAAGGCAGCGAACCTTTCTTGGAATTCTGCATCGAATATCTTGACAACACCTTGTCAATATGAGATGCTTGAGACAGCGCTAGCACTTTGTTCTGACGATTCCTTATGATCTGAATCCCTAGAACAAACAGAGCCTCTCCCAAATATTTCATTTGGAATTGGGTCGCTAGCCAATTCTTAACGTCAGTTAGGAACCCTACATCATTCCCAATGAGTAGTATATCGTCTACGTACAAGACTAAGAAAGCTACAAAGTATTGACTACTTTCTTGTAAACACAAGGTTCGTCAATATTTTGTTCAAAGCCATAAGATTTGATCGCCGTATCAAACCTTATATTCCAGGATCTAGATGCTTGCTTCAACCCATAAATGGATCGATTAAGCTTGCAAACCTTTTGCTCTTGACCCTGAAGTATGAATCCCTCTGGTTGAGCCATATAGATACTCTCCTCAAGATTACCATTCAGAAAGGCAGTCTTGACATCCATTTGCCAGATTTCATAATCATAAAATGTAGCAATGGATAAGAGTATTCTAATCGACTTTAACATGGCAACAAGAGAAAAGGTTTCTTCATAGTCCACCCCTTCTCTTTGGGAATAACCTTTTGCCACAAGTCGAGCCTTAAAGGTTTGCACCTTACCGGCTTGGTCTCGTTTTCTCTTGTAGATCCACTTGCAACCGATAGGTCTTTTACTATCTGGTTGGTCTACAAGATCCCCGACCGAATTGAAGTACATAGACTCCATTTCGATATCCATGGCTTTAAGCCATTGGTCCTTGTCTATGTCATTCATTGCCTGTTTAAAGGTCAATGGATCCTCAACGCCATCATCAGGTATGACGACTTGAGTTTCAGACAAGCCGATGTAGCGGTCAGGCTGTCTTACATCCCTCCCACTGCGTCGAGGCTTTCTCAACTCTTGAGAAGGACCAGCCTGATCAACAACCTTTGTTGATCCGTCTGTAGCTTTCCTGGAAAATTTGGACAAAACAATTTTGCTCGACGGTTGATGATCTTTCATGTGGTCTTCCTCTAAGAATGTGGCATTAGTCGATACTAGTACCTTGTTCTCATGAGGATCGTAAAATAGACCACCTTTCGTTTCCTTGGGGTAACCTACAAATAGGCACAATTTTGAACGATGTTCCAACTTCTTTGGATTGGGTACTAGCACATGTGCCGGACACCCCCAAATCCTGAAGTGACGTAAACTACCTTTACGCCCTCTCCATAACTCATAAAGTGTTTCAGAAACACTCTTAGAGGGAACCATGTTCAAAATATATACAGCAGTCTCTACTGCATATCCCCAAAACGAACTAGGCAAATGAGCATAACTCATCATAGATCGAACCATGTCTAACAGGGTTCTATTTCTCCTCTCGGACACACCATTCTGCTGTGGTGTTCCTGGCGCTGAGAGTTGAGATACTATTCCATGTTCTATCATATAGTCCTGGAATCTTAAATCCATATACTCTCCACCTCGATCTGATCGGAGTGTTTTTATCGATTTACCTAATGTGTTCTCAACCTCTGCCTTATACTCTTTGAACTTTTCAAGAGCTTCAGACTTATGATGCATTAGATAAAGATAACCGTACCTAGAATAATCATCAATGAAACTGATGAAATATTCATACCCTCCTCGTGCTTTGACATTCAAAGGACCGCAGAGATCCGAATGCACGATTTCTAGAGGTTGTTTGGACCTATGACCTTTTTCAGAAAAAAGATCGTTTGGTCATTTTTCCCTCAAGACAAGACTCACATGGCGGTAAAGAGTTGTTGTTACGTCTCCAAAAGTGACTATTTTAGGACTTATTTGCTATAGGAAGTTGTACATCCTTAGGCGTTTTTGGTAGGATTTAGCTTAAACTTGTGCTTATATATGAGAATTAGGAGAATGAAGCTAAATTAGGACTTTTGTGTAAAAGGAAAGGAAAAGAACCAAAAACGAAGTTAAAGACTAGAAAATTGCACATTGCGGAAGCATTGCGAAAAACATTGCTAAAACCGCAATGTTTTAAGTGAAATCCGTAAGTTGTCTAACCGATTTCTGTTTTGTTCCGATCTTTCAGGGGCCCATTCTTTCTCCTGCTGCCACGTAGAAGAACGACGTTCAGAATGGATGGTTCTCCTTGACCCAATCGTACCTGCAGAACACTATAAAAGGAGGTCAAGATGGAAGGTTGAAACACACTCGAACGGCGTAGACTCCCAGTTCAACGCAGTCTTTTCTCCTCTCTTTCTCTCTTCCGTCTGTTGGCTTGAAGGGATCAGCTATTGGAGTCGACAATCTGATAGGAAGAAGAGAAGATTTGTCTTCTCTTCTGATTAGATTCATCCAAGCAAGGCTTCCCTTTTTCCCTTCAGCCGAGGCGTTCGTGACGAAGGCATCTACGCGCGGATTTACTTGCTTTATTGCTTTCTCTTCTGTTTTCTTTGCTAGCTGTTGTTATTTCGTTTCTGTCTGCTACTTCACTTTACTTTCGTACTCTTCTGTTTAGTTTTCGTTGTTCAAGTTGTTATTTGTTTCGTCCAAACCTCGATTAATCAAAGTACTATTTCATCACTTCGCAAGTTTTCTCTCTCTCCTGCTTACTATTTTCTTCTTCTGTTTTATCCTTCATATTCCTTTAAGTATGTCGTTTTCATTTATTCTTCTCATTCCATCTTCATCCATGAGTAACTAAATTACATAAGGGCATGCTAATGACAAGACTATAGGTAGAAATACGTGAATCAAGCGTGTAGGTTAGCTTCAAATGCATTGAATGTATGTGTGCTTCATCCTACGGGCAATTTCGATTGGCCATCCATTTTGTCCAAAGAACTCCTAACCTCTGGAAGGAGTAAGAGTTCAGAGTCGTGCATTCATGCTAGCCTCTTATGGTAACCAGAAAACGACCTAGGAATAGGCGTTTTCCTAGTACAAATCACTAAACTCACTGTTATAAAAAGATGCTTAAGACCTTACTTGGACATGAACTAAAGGATCTAATGCATGAAATCGGAAGATACATGAGAATGAGTTAGTTTGATGCATGATAAGTTGATCTACTGCTTGAGAATCGTATGAAAAAGCCTATAGAGGAGTCGTTAGTAGCCCTTGTTTCCCTACTTTACCCTTAATTCGCTGTTAGTAACATTGCTAGAAAATTGTTGTTTCCGCAATTCTTTTCCTTTTACTTTCGAGTTTATTTATCTACTTGCACTTGTTTATGTTTTCATATCTCGCACATTCCTTAGTAGTTAGGCACTTTAATCCCAAATCTACCCCATTTAAACCACCCTTTTCTTACTTAACCTCTCACTTCGTTAGTAACTAAGAATAAATCTCTGTGGGAAATCGAATGAAAAAATACTTATTACTTGCTACAAGATCATGTATGCTTGCATGTTCTGAGTGCTCTATTCTTGCTTCTTTATTTTAAACATTGAGCACGCAACAAGTTTTTGGCGCCCTGCCGGGGATTTTGTTTAGTAAACACGAAGTGTGTTAAGTTAGAATCACACACCTTAATATCAATTGGAGCTAATCTATTTTCATTTCTTTCGCAGGTACCATTGGGTTAGTTTATGAATGAGCATTCAAGTAGCGATCTAGAGTTCAATCCTGAGCCTGAAAGATTACTTAGGGCCAGAAACAAAGCGAAGAAACGCCTCTTCAAACAACCCCTTGTGACCCAAAACTTTGCTGACTCCGCGGAGTCTTCGCAATTCCTACACATAGAAATGGATAGACCAAACCCAAATCCAGCACCTACCATTCGCAACCCCATCGAAATAGCGAATGATAAGGATAGTGCCATCCTCTCCTACTTAGTTCCCATGCCTGGGGAGCTAAACCCCAGCATCATACGCCCTGAAATTACTGCCAACTCATTCGAGTTAAAGCCAGTAATATTCCAAATGCTGTCCACTGTGGGACAATTCTTTGGAGTGGAAAATGAAGATCCCCACAATCATCTAAGAAACTTCCTAGGAGTTAGTGATACCTTCCTTATCCCTGGAGTTTCCCAAGAAGCTTTGAGGCTTTACCTCTTTCCCTACTCATTAAGAGATAAAGCCAAAACGTGGTTAAACTCATTACCCTCCGGATCAATTGTCAATTGGACAGATCTGGCTGAAAAATTTCTAGTAAAATACTTCCCACCTGATAGGAATTCCAACTTTCGTGATGACATTATCAAATTCAAACAAGCCGAAAACGAGTCCCTTCACGAAGCTTGGACAAGGTTCAAGGACCTTTTGCTTAAATGTCCACACCATGGCATTCCATGGTGTATCCAAATAGAAGTGTTCTTTAAAGGATGCAACCCCAGCACAAGGAAAGTGTTGAATTCTTCAGCTGGGGGGTCCATGTTTTCAAAGAGCTACAATGAAGCCTATGAGATTCTGGAGAAAATCTCAACTTCTCACTGTAGGTGGTCAGATGATCCAGTAGAGCCAAGTAGAGCTCAAGACAAGGATGCACTCAGTGCCATGAGTAGCCAAATAAACGCCCTGACCAACCTAGTCAAACAAATGGCTCAAACCAATCTCCAACCTAGTGTCAACACCGCAGCAGTCATCTCAATGGGCGCACCAAATGGTCAAGGTGAGACACTGATCTGTGGATTCTGTGGGGAAGGGCACCTGTATGAATTTTGCCCTGGGAATCCAGCCTCAGTCTGCTATGTAGGAAGTCAACAGCAGCCTAGGAACAACCCCTATTCTAACACTTACAATCCTGGTTGGAGGAACCACCCAAATCTTTCTTGGGGTGGGCAACAAAATGCTAACCAAGCTCCAAACCAGCCAAGACCGAGTGGAACACCTGGTTTCACTCCCCAAAATAACCAATCCATGTACCAAAAACCATATAACCAACCAATAGGGTCATCAGTAGAAAATCTACTTAAGGAATACATTGCAAAGAATGATGCTACCCTACAAAGTCAGCAAGCTACCCCAAAAGTCACTATTTTTTATTTTGATTTCTTTATTTTTTCTTTTTTTTAATTAATCTGACGTTTGCAAAATATATATATATATATATATATATATATATATATATATTTATATATTATTATTATTATTATTAAAAATAATAATAATTATTTTATTAATTAAACTTTTTAATTAATAAAAAATATATATATATATTAATTAATATTATTTAATTCAATATCAAATATTAATTAAATAATATAATTAAACCCGGTTTTCCGAAAACCGACTTTTTGCACATGAATCCTATTCATGTTTTCAGACCAATCTCATATTTAAATCATATTTAAATATGTCCATATTCTTCCACAAACTCGAATTTGAACGATTCAAATTCTTTTATTTTCTTTTATATTGTTTCACGGCTTTATCCGAGCTAGCCAGGAGAACCGTAAGGACCTACAGATCATGAGCTCCAACGATACGAGATTATCCGGTCAAAACTCTTTCAACCGAACTAACCAACATTCGTTAACCCCCGGAGACTCCACTAAAGTCCAAGGGCTGCACTCTCCTCACTGTAGATATATTGTGTCCTGTTGATATAACTATCATCAGTAAGTCGATCCTTCACAGGTCGTTCGTAATCACAACGGGTCATTTATACCGTTTAACCCTTGTATTATATCTTGTTCCTTAAGTACCAATAACACCTCTAATGAACAATTGATTTGTGGTCCAACCATCAAATCAGATTCCTCCCTGATCAGGAGAGGATGGGCCCATTGTTCAAGACCCTAAGTCAGCACTTAAGGGAAGAACCTCTCTACTAACCCTTAAAACGGGTAGGAGTGAATTCTATCTCGCACAACTATGTCCCAGCCACTTATTCGATCTTATCCCCAAGATGGTAGGCATATTAAGTCGGCGATCTGGCCACTCTCACCCGTACAAATCAAAGGATAAGGTCAAATAAACAGGAGTTCATAGTGAGCTCAGGATTGAGATCGAGTTACCTAAGTCATCATATGAAAAAACCGGTCTTTACAGTAAACGGTGTTATAAAGAAAGAGCGATTTTATTTCTTGGTTCGGTCTTGTGCAAACTCATTGCACAGGACGCCCTCACTCACATGTCTCTACATGAAACGATTCGAATCACATCGTTTTGTACTATACAAAGTGAGCCGCGTCCAATAGTGTCCCCAGGATAAGGTACCCAGCCTTATCCCTATACTATAGACCATTTTGGCTGTCTACTTGAACTTGATCCACATTCATGTCACACATGAAGTTCAAGTACTCACACTATCGCCATGGGTGTTAGTTATTGATATAGGTTAATACAAACACAATTCACTAAAATTCAATAACAACTTTATTGAAATAGAATATATACATTCAAACATAAAGTGCTCTACCAGACACTATACTAAAGATGGACAATATTTCGTTCGAAGTGGATACAAGGTGATTCGGGCGGCGGAGGAAAGTGGTCAAAGCTTAGAAGGAAGTGAAATGGAAGGTTGGTGGAAGCTAATGTGGAAAGCTAACATTCCCAACAAAATAATTTTTTTTTACTTGGAGGGCCTTCCATGAATTCCTTCCTACCATGGGGAAACTTGCCTCGAGGGGAATTGATGTGCCTAGACACTGCCCAAGGTGTAAAAAGAATGAAGAAACGACAATACATGACATTTGGGGATGTAAGAAGGTGAATAAAAGATGGAATGGAACTCCTTTTGTGACAAAGAATGTCCCCGAACACATTCATGCCTTCTCATATTAGATATGGTATCTCAAACAAAACATTCCTATGGAAGTTATGGAAGATTTGCTAACCTTTTGTTGGTGTTTATGGAATAGGCGTAACCTAGAAGTTCGAGGTGAATTGTTTGCTCATGAGGGAGAACTGACCGATTGGGAATGGGCTAAAGGTTATAATTCTCATTTTCAACAATACAATGGTCATCGATCTCAACCCCCTTCGACAGATCAAAGGTCCGACCCACATGAACGATCAACTATCTGGAGACCCCCAACTCAGGAAAACCTAAAGCTTAATACAGATGCAACAATTAGAGCCCAACAAAGGAGAAGTGGGGTGGGAGGAATAGTACGAAATTTCAAGGGAAAAGTCATGTTAACCTGCCTGAAATTGTTTCAAAATATTTCGGAGACTGATGTAGTTGAAGCCCTGGTTGTTCGAGAATGCCTCGTGGTGGCAAGAGAAGCTGGTTTGTTCAAGTTGGAGGTTGAGTCTGACTCTCAAAGGTTGATCAATTTGCTGAACAAGGGCACTGAAGATGATTCCTGCATGGGCGCCCTAGCGGAGGAAATCAGAGGGCTGGCTCTCTCTTTCGAGCTCTGCATCTTCAAATTCTGCCCAAGAGGGAGGAATTCCATGGCCCATGGCCTGGCGAAGCTGGCCGTCGATGGAATTCCAAGGCCTCCACCTATTCTTAGGCGACCTGAAGTGCCTACATACGTGCCACCACCTCCATTCCCTAGAAGGCTGAAGAAAAAACAAGAACAGGAAGTGCACTTTAATAAATTTTTAGAAATTTTAAAGCAAGTGCATGTGAATATTCCATTTGTAGAGGTTTTGCAATCAATGCTCTCTTATGTTAAATTTTTGAAAGATATTATTACTAACAAAAAGATCATTGGTGAATTTGAAACAGTGAATCTTACTGAGGAGTGCAGTGCTATACTTCAGAACAAACTTCCAAAGAAGGAGAAGGATCCTGGTTCCTTCACCTTACCAGTTGAGTTGGGAGGCAAGCACGTGGGCAGAGCTCTTTGTGACCTGGGAGCCAGCATAAACCTCATGCCCTTATCCCTATTCCGTCAGCTAGGCATAGGAGAAGCACGTCCTACCACTGTCACCTTGCAGTTGGCAGATCACAGATCCATAGCCTACCCTGAGGGTAAGATTGAGGATATTCTTGTCAAAGTTGACAAGTTCATTTTTCTTGCAGACTTCATCATTCTGGATTATGAAGCAGACAAGGAGGTCCCCATCCTATTAGGCAGACCATTTCTAGCCACAGGTAGGGCCTTGATCGATGTCCAGAAAGGTGAGCTCACCATGAGGGTTCATGATGAGGAGGTTAAGTTTAGTGTCTTTAAAGCCCTAAGGTATCCTTCTGACTCTGAATCTTGTGCAAGTATGGACATGGTAGATTCACTGATGGAAGAACAGCTTGAGCATGAGTTATTGATTAAGCATGCCAATGATTATGTACAATTAGATGTAACTGACTTAAATATTTCTGAAATAATGGATATACTTGTGGAGAAACCTCAGCATGTTTGTATGACTAATGACTTGACTGAAAGATCCATGAATCCATTGAAACCATCCATTGAGCATCCACCTATCTTAGAATTGAAACCATTGCCTGATCATCTTAAGTATGCATATCTAGGAAAGGATGATACTTTGCCTGTTATAATTTCATCCAAATTGAGTGAAAAGCATGAAATTGAGTTGATATTACTGCTTAAGCAACATAAAAAAGCTATTGCATGGACGATTGCTGACATTAGAGGTATTAGCCCTTCCTACTGCATGCATAAGATAATATTGGAAGAAGAACACACACCCCGAGTAGATCACCAACGTAGGTTGAACCCCTCCATGAAGGAGGTAGTTAAAAAAGAGATAATCAAATGGTTAGATGCAGGTGTAATCTTCCCTATAGCCAATAGTCAGTGGGTGAGTTCAATTCAATGTGTACCTAAGAAAGGGGGGATGACTGTAGTAGTGAATGAGAGTAATGAACTAATTCCAACTAGAACTATTACAGGATGGAGAGTCTGTATGGACTATAGAAAATTAAATAAAGAAACAAAAAAGGATCATTTTCGTTTACCATTTATAGATCAGATGTTAGATAGGATAGCTGGTAGAGCTTATTACTGCTTCTTAGATGGTTATTCTGGATATAACCAAATCACCATAGACCTTGTGGACCAGGAGAAAACAACCTTTACATGTCCCTTTGGAACATTTGCTTTTCGCAGAATGCCTTTTGGCTTATGCAATGCACCTGCAACATTCCAAAGGTGCATGTTGGCCATTTTCTCTGACTTAGATGAATCCATGATAGAAATATTTATGGATGACTTCTCAGTCTTTGGTGATTCTTTTACAAATTGCTTAGAGAACGTAGGACAAGTCCTAGCTAGGTGTGAGGAGACCAACCTCGTCCTTAATTGGGAGAAATGCCACTTTATGGTGGAAGAAGGGATAGTCCTAGGTCATAGAGTGTCTAGAGCAGGAGTAGAGGTCGATAGGGCTAAGATAGAGATAATAGAGAAGCTAGTGGAACCTCAGAATGTAAAGGCTATTAGAAGTTTCCTAGGACACGCAGGTTTCTATAGAAGGTTCATTAGGAACTTTTCAAAGATCTCTAAACCTCTGTGTGAGCTTCTAGAGCTAAATAAGCCATTTGTCTTCTCAAAAGAATGTTTTTTAGCCTGGACAACCCTTAAGGAAGCCTTAGTCAAAGCACCTATTATAGTAGGGCCAAATTGGGACCTCCCATTTGAGATGTTGTGCGATGCGAGTGACTATGCAGTAAGGGTTATGCTGGGGCAAAAGATTGACAAACTAACACATCCTGTATATTATGCAAGTAAGACACTGAATGAGGCACAATGTAATTACACCACCACGGAAAAGGAAATGCTAGCTGTAGTGTTTGCCTGTGAGAAGTTTAGGAATTACATTGTAGGCACTAGGACCATTGTGTATACTGATCATTCTGCATTAAAATACCTAATGAGGAAGGCTGATGCTAAGCCTAGGTTAATTAGATGGGTATTGTTGTTGCAAGAGTTTGATCTAGACATTAGAGATAAGAAAGGATGCGAAAATGTAGTTGCGGATCATCTTTCTAGATTGCGACATAATTGCGATAAAATTGCGGAAACCGCAATTTCTGATGCCTTTGTCGATGAGCATGTCTTTGTATTAGCACATCGTGATAACGATGAGGAACCTTGGTTTGCTAATATTGCTAACTTCCTTGCCTCGCAGGTACTACCAACTTTCAAGGGAGGACAAGAAAAGAGGAGGTTTCTACATGAAGCTAGGAAGTTCATCTGGGACGATCCTACATTGTACAAGACATGCGCAGACGGTTTACTAAGGAAGTGTGTCTCAGCTACTGAGGCAAAGTCAGTGTTGCAGCACTGCCATACGTCTCCATATGGTGGCCATTTTGGTGGCCAAAGGACAGCTGCGAAGGTGTTCCAAAGTGGCTACTACTGGCCCACGATATTCAAAGATGCACATGACCATGCCCACAGCTGCGACGAATGTCAAAGAACAGGTAATCTCAGAAGGAAAGATGAGATGCCTCTCACTTACATCTTGGAGTTGGAGCTCTTTGATGTGTGGGGCATCGACTTCATGGGACCGTTCCCTCCTTCTGCAGGTAATCTCTACATACTTGTAGCTGTAGACTATGTGTCAAAGTGGGTAGAAGCCATAGCATGTCCATCAAACGATGCCAAAACGGTTATTAAGTTCCTTAATAGGCATATCTTTACAAGGTTTGGTACACCACGTGCTATCATTAGTGATGAAGGGACACACTTTATTAATAAGGCTATGGAAAAAGTGTTAGCTAAGTACAATGTTAAACATAGAGTAGCAACCCCTTATCATCCACATTCGAATGGGCAAGCTGAAATATCAAATAGGGAGATTAAAAACATACTCGAGAAAGTGGTCAAACCTAATAGAAAAGATTGGTCGTTTAAGTTAGAGGATACACTTTGGGCATATAGGACTGCATATAAGACACCCCTAGGTATGTCTCCTTATAGACTTGTGTATGGAAAAGCTTGTCATTTACCATTCGAATTGGAAATCAAAGCCTTTTGGGCCTTAAAAGAGCTGAATTATTGCGTGACCGATGCGGGAACATTGCGGTCCCTGCAATTACATGAGTTAGATGAGCTTAGACATATGTCTTATGAAAATGCCAAAATGTATAAAGAAAAAACTAAAATTTGGCATGATAGTAGACTTAGGATTAAGGACTTCAAGAAGGGCCAACATGTCTTGTTATTTAACTCAAGGTTGAGATTATTTCCAGGCAAACTTAAGTCCAGATGGTCAGGTCCTTTTGTTATAACTAACGTGTTTGTTCATGGTGCGATTGAGATTAGAAACTTGCAGAATGGGCAACCGTTTATGGTCAATGGTGCACATTTGAAGCATTACTACGAGGAAGGAGATGTGAAGACTCTCTCGGCCTTCCTCTTATCTGAAGCTTGAAAATAAAACCGAGAGGAGACGAGTGATTACTGTGCTCGTCCATGCGAGGCTATGCCTTAGTTTTTTTTGTGTTGTTTTGTATTTCTTCGATTTTTATTTTGTGTATTTAGGCGTGATTTTTATTACGGATTTTGTGTTAATTTTATTTATTTTAATAGGGGATCGAAAGAGGAAATCAAGGAGATAAATCAAAGAGAAAAAATCGATGAAGAAATCGGGGGAAATCAAAGATTTAGTCGTTGGAATCTTGGGTTTCAAACCAAGAAAATCTCCAACGGTCAGGCCATTTAATTGCGGCAGATTTGCAAAAACCGCAACAGAAAGAGCCCTTGGGAGCCACTCGATTACAAATAGTCGTCAAATCAGTTGGGCCTTCTACGCTTTCTTCATTCGTTGGACTTCAAGATTCACTCATCTTCTTCCTCTGCATCTCCTACCTTCAGCTCTCTCCAAACCAACAATGGTGCTTACACGAGCTGAACGATCTGCTTCCAAGAAAAAGTCACCTGACGCAGAGGTGGCTGCGAGAGAGGCATTGCTCTCATTGACAGAGGCCGAAGCTGCGCAGCCCGCACGACCGCCTAAGCTTCCAGTGCGCAAGAAGAAGTGGAAGGTGGTGACGGAGATCCCTGCTGGTCCATCTGCGCCAGCAGGTGCGCCAAAGAAGAGAAAATGGTCGATAGAGGTGGAGGATTTACCCGTCAAAGGAAAAACTCCCAGCGAGGGGAGTCGGGGGAGTGGCCGCCCATCCTACGAGACGGCCAGACAAAGCCCCGAGCCATCTCCACCTTCCCAAAGTCCTGAGCCATCTCAACCGTCGCAGAGCCCTGCGCCGTCGCCTTCCTCACCAACACCGGAGCCTGAAGCTCCACCTGAAGAGCACCACGATTCTGTGCCAAGCGATGAACCAGAGGAGGAAGATGAAGTCTTCTCTCCTTTGAGGGAGGGCAGCCATGACAGCCCTGCGGAAGGGGGGCAGAGCGACTCCATGGAGGAGACGTTGGGGGATTGCCTCCAACAGATGACCACCAGGGCGCGGCTAAGGAAGAAAGCGCCCAAGATCGCGAAGGCCAAACGGCCGAAATCTTCCAAGCGCTCCAAGAAGAAGAAGGCCAGTGGTGAGCCTTCTGTCAAGAAGCTGAAGGTCGAGGCGGTCGAATCGGCCAAGGCGAAGGAGAAGGGGAAAGCCAAACTGTACCCCGAAGATGACCCTCAGGCCATGCGATTTATCTCTCAAGATGCAGAGGCTAGAGGCATTGAGTTGAGGAAGAGAGACCTGCTTCATGAGAAGGGGTTTCTTGATGCATTAGCGGACCTGCCGCAGTTCTTACGCGCAGGGATCGTCAACCACGGCTGGGAAGAGCTGTGCAGACCGCCTATCCCTGCCTACTCCAATATGGTGTACGATTTTTACGCCAATCTAACGCACCCCGAGGATGGTCTGTCCATGGTGAGGGGAGTTGAGGTCGATTTTTCGGCCAAGGCTATCAATGAGGCCTATGGCCTCAAGGGGCAGAAGTATACTGACTACGCGAGGATCCTCGACTCACCTTCTGAGGCTGTCTTGGAGGAAGCCCTGCGCGTCATAGGACAACCTGAGGCGGCCTGGACGATCTCAAGGAATGGGAAGCACACGCTGATGAGTGCAACCCTCAATGCCAAAGCGGCCGTCTGGTTTTCCTTCGTGCGAAGGCGCGTCTCCCCTGTGACCCACGAGACTACCATAAACCAGGGGAGATCTTTGCTGGTTTATGCCATCATGAGGAGCCTCACCATAGACGTGGGAGAGGTCGTTGCAGCCTCCATAGCCGAATGCGCAAAGAAAGGTAAGGGCCCTCTTTTCTTCCCAAACACCATTACTAAACTCTACTTGCGTGCAGGTGTCCCTAACGACAGGAAGGAGAGGCAGCTGGCCTATACAGGGCATCTGGAACTGCCCACAGCCTTGCGGATGCGGCGGAGAGGTAATATGGAGTTTGAGCTGGACGGTTTGGCAGCTGCTCAATCACTCTCCAAGGCCTGCCTGCTGGACCTCCAGAAGAAGATGGCGCAATGGGCTGAATACGCGCAGGCGAGGGATAAGGACGTGGCCGATCAACTGGGATGCATCTTCCCTGCCTTCCCCACTGATCTACTGCGGCCGTGGGCGCCTCCTAAGGAAATGAGGGATGATGATGAGGAGGTTTGAGTGCCAGTTTGAAGGGCGCTCGAGGGAGTATTTCTGTTCCCTATAAAAAAAAAAAAAACTCTGCTTTTCGTTAACTGGTGACTGATAATTTTGAATCAAATACTTGTTCTGTTTTTAATTTCTTTTAGTTGTTTAGGATAGCTTAGTTTAGGTAGATGGTATCTGAGTAGCTAGCATATTTTAGTTTCCTTTTTGCGTAGTTGTAGATGATTGGAAATAGCATGCAAAGGGGCCTTGATCACTGATATATCTGCCCTGTGTATTCATTGCGAAATTATTGTGAATTCCGCAATTTTTGTTAGTTGTCGCATGCTATTGAATGACTGTTTTGATAGGTTGGTTCTGTTTAAATTTTGATCTCTTGCTGCTTGTGTGACTGCCATATATGACCTATCTGTAAGCATGCTGGATGAGTGTCTTAGAACACCTTTGATAGTTTAAATTAGCTCTCTTAAAATGCTCAGCATGCATCTCTTTAAGTCCTTAACTTGCTGTTTTTTTTAAAAAAAAAAAAAAAAAAAAATTCTGCTACTGTAGTATTTGCTTTAGGAAAGTTCATTCTATGCCTAGGACTTTTAGATTCTCTTTGTTTTGCCTTAGACTAGATGCTTCTAAGACAAGTTTGGGGGTGTGCCACCTCAGACTCTCATTGGGGACAATGAGAAGTTTTAGTTTGGGGGAGGCCGCCCTAGGCCTAGGAACATTCCTCTCTCCCTTTTAAACATAAACATTCTTCTTCTCCTTTAAAAAAAAAAGTGATGAACTGAAAAAAAAAAAAATGAAAATAGAATAAAGAGTGGTGTCTCTTTTGAAGTTGCTGAGTAATCAGTGCCACGTGTGTAACCCACAAGTGGCATTGCATCAAAAGGCAACCAAAGGAGAGGCTCCACCAAAGAAAGAAAGAAAAAAAGGAAAAACTAAGGAAGAAGAATGTATGCCTATGAGTTGTAGCTCTGTGCTTAGGTGTCCTCAATAAAAGAACTCCGATCCTCAATTAGCTAAGCACAGGGTTGTAGCTTGTAGGTTTGTTAAAGGGAGATGAATGTATATCCAATGTAGTGATGTCAGGGTTTAGGTTGTTCTATGAATGTACTACTGTTACTTGTTTATACTAAGACTGGCATGACTCTAAGGAATCCTAGGTAGTTTAAATGAAAAGCATTAGAAGCATGTACTGAGTCTAGGGTAAAGCTAGGTAGAATTTGAAACCTTAGGGATAGTTGCACAATGAACTTAATGACAGAAGCAAATGGATCAGTTGTAGGGAGTTAATAAAACAGTAGGGTTATAAGGCAAGAGAAATCAGAAGAAGCAAAATAAAGAGTTAGTCTTAAACTTAGAAGCGTGTCAACGGACAGCGTGGCCATAGATAGTGAATTTAGGGGAGTCAGCAAGTGGTTAGAGAGGTTAAACAGCAGCCTAAGTAAGTCCTTATATTGCTCGAGGACGAGCAAAACCTTAAGTTTGGGGGTGTGTTACGTCTCAAAAAGTGACTATTCTAGGACTTATTTGCTATAGGAAGTTGTACATCCTTAGGCGTTTTTGGTAGGATTTAGCTTAAACTTGTGCTTATATATGAGAATTAGGAGAATGGAGCTAAATTAGGACTTTTGTGTAAAAGGAAAGGAAAAGAACCAAAAACGAAGTTAAAGACTTGAAAATTGCACATTGTGGAAGCATTGCGAAAACATTGCTAAAACCACAATGTTTTAAGTGAAATCCGTAAGTTGTCTAACCGATTTCTGTTTTGTTCCGATCTTTCAGGGGCCCATTCTTTCTCCTGCTGCCACGTAGAAGAACGACGTTCAGAATGGATGGTTCTCCTTGACCCAATCGTACCTGCAGAACACTATAAAAGGAGGTCAAGATGGAAGGTTGAAACACACTCGAACGGCGTAGACTCCCAGTTCAACGCAGTCTTTTCTCCTCTCTTTCTCTCTTCCGTCTGTTGGCTTGAAGGGATCAGCTATTGGAGTCGACAATCTGATAGGAAGAAGAGAAGATTTTTCTTCTCTTCTGATTAGATTCATCCAAGCAAGGCTTCCCTTTTTCCCTTCAGCCGAGGCGTTCGTGACGAAGGCATCTACGCGCATATTTACTTGCTTTATTGCTTTTTGTTCTGTTTTCTTTGCTGGCTGTTGTTATTTCGTTTCTGTCTGCTACTTCACTTTACTTTCGTACTCTTCTGTTTAGTTTTCGTTGTTCAAGTTGTTATTTGTTTCGTCCAAACCTCGATTAATCAAAGTACTATTTCATCACTTCGCAAGTTTTCTCTCTCTCCTGCTTACTTTTTTCTTCTTCTGTTTTATCCTTCATATTCCTTTAAGTATGTCGTTTTCATTTATTCTTCTCATTCCATCTTCATCCATGAGTAACTAAATTACATAAGGGCATGCTAATGACAAGACTATAGGTAGAAATACGTGAATCAAGCGTGTAGGTTAGCTTCAAATGCATTGAATGTATGTGTGCTTCATCCTACGGGCAATTTTGATTGGCCATCCATTTTGTCCAAAGAACTCCTAACCTCTGGAAGGAGTAAGAGTAAAGAGTCGTGCATTCATGCTAGCCTCTTATGGTAACCAGAAAACGACCTAGGAATAGGCGTTTTCCTAGTACAAATCACTAAACTCACTGTTATAAAAAGATGCTTAAGACCTTACTTGGACATGAGTAAACTAAAGGATCTAATGCATGAAATCGGAAGATACATGAGAATGAGTTAGTTTGATGCATGATAAGTTGATCTACTGCTTGAGAATCGTATGAAAAAGCCTATAGAGGAGTCGTTAGTAGCCCTTGTTTCCCTACTTTACCCTTAATTCGCTGTTAGTAACATTGCTAGAAAATTGTTGTTTCCGCAATTCTTTTCCTTTTACTTTCGAGTTTATTTATCTACTTGCACTTGTTTATGTTTTCATATCTCGCACATTCCTTAGTAGTTAGGCACTTTAATCCCAAATCTACCCCATTTAAACCACCCTTTTCTTACTTAACCTCTCACTTCGTTAGTAACTAAGAATAAATCTCTGTGGGAAATCGAATGAAAAAATACTTATTACTTGCTACAAGATCATGTATGCTTGCATGTTCTGAGTGCTCTATTCTTGCTTCTTTATTTTAAACATTGAGCACGCAACAAGTTTTTGGCGCCGCTGCCGGGGATTTTGTTTAGTAAACACGAAGTGTGTTAAGTTAGAATCACACACCTTAATATCAATTGGAGCTAATCTATTTTCATTTCTTTCGCAGGTACCATTGGGTTAGTTTATGATTGAGCATTCAAGTAGCGATCTAGAGTTCAATCCTGAGCCTGAAAGATTACTTAGGGCCAGAAACAAAGCGAAGAAACGCCTCTTCAAACAACCCCTTGTGACCCAAAACTTTGCTGACTCCGCGGAGTCTTCGCAATTCCTACACATAGAAATGGATAGACCAAACCCAAATCCAGCACCTACCATTCGCAACCCCATCGAAATAGCGAATGATAAGGATAGTGCCATCCTCTCCTACTTAGTTCCCATGCCTGGGGAGCTAAACCCCAGCATCATACGCCCTGAAATTACTGCCAACTCATTCGAGTTAAAGCCAGTAATGTTCCAAATGCTGTCCACTGTGGGACAATTCTTTGGAGTGGAAAATGAAGATCCCCACAATCATCTAAGAAACTTCCTAGGAGTTAGTGATACCTTCCTTATCCCTGGAGTTTCCCAAAAAGCTTTGAGGCTTTACCTCTTTCCCTACTCATTAAGAGATAAAGCCAAAACGTGGTTAAACTCATTACCCTCCGGATCAATTGTCAATTGGACAGATCTGGCTGAAAAATTTCTAGTCAAATACTTCCCACCTGATAGGAATTCCAACTTTCGTGATGACATTATCAAATTCAAACAAGCCGAAAACGAGTCCCTTCACGAAGCTTGGACAAGGTTCAAGGACCTTTTGCTTAAATGTCCACACCATGGCATTCCATGGTGTATCCAAATAGAAGTGTTCTTTAAAGGATGCAACCCCAGCACAAGGCAAGTGTTGAATTCTTCAGCTGGGGGGTCCATGCTTTCAAAGAGCTACAATGAAGCCTATGAGATTCTGGAGAAAATCTCAACTTCTCACTGTAGGTGGTCAGATGATCCAGTAGAGCCAAGTAGAGCTCAAGACAAGGATGCACTCAGTGCCATGAGTAGCCAAATAAACGCCCTGACCAACCTAGTCAAACAAATGGCTCAAACCAATCTCCAACCTAGTGTCAACACCGCAACAGTCATCTCAATGGGCGCACCAAATGGTCAAGGTGAGACACTGATCTGTGGATTCTGTGGGGAAGGGCACCTGTATGAATTTTTCCCTGGGAATCCAGCCTCAGTCTGCTATGTAGGAAGTCAACAGCAGCCTAGGAACAACCCCTATTCTAACACTTACAATCCTGGTTGGAGGAACCACCCAAATCTTTCTTGGGGTGGGCAACAAAATGCTAACCAAGCTCCAAACCAGCCAAGACCGAGTGGAACACCTGGTTTCACTCCCCAAAATAACCAATCCATGTACCAAAAACCATATAACCAACCAATAGGGTCATCAGTAGAAAATCTACTGAAGGAATACATTGCAAAGAATGATGCTACCCTACAAAGTCAGCAAGCTACCCCAAAAGTCACTATTTTTTATTTTGATTTCTTTATTTTTTCTTTTTTTTAATTAATCTGACGTTTGCAAAATATATATATATATATATATATATATATTTATATATTATTATTATTATTATTAAAAATAATAATAATTATTTTATTAATTAAACTTTTTAATTAATAATATATATATATATATATATTAATTAATATTATTTAATTCAATATCAAATATTAATTAAATAATATAATTAAACCCGGTTTTCCGAAAACCGACTTTTTGCACATGAATCCTATTCATGTTTTCAGACCAATCTCATATTTAAATCATATTTAAATATGTCCATATTCTTCCACAAACCCGAATTTGAATGATTCAAATTCTTTTCTTTTCTTTTATATTGTTTCACGGCTTTATCCGAGCTAGCCAGGAGAACCGTAAGGACCTACAGATCATGAGCTCCAACGATACGAGATTATCCGGTCAAAACTCTTTCAACCGAACTAACCAACATTCGTTAACCCCCGGAGACTCCACTAAAGTCCAAGGGCTGCACTCTCCTCACTGTAGATATATTGTGTCCTGTTGATATAACTATCATCAGTAAGTCGATCCTTCACAGGTCGTTCGTAATCACAACGGGTCATTTATACCGTTTAACCCTTGTATTATATCTTGTTCCTTAAGTACCACTAACACCTCTAATGAACAATTGATTTGTGGTCCAACCATCAAATCAGATTCCTCCCTGATCAGGAGAGGATGGGCCCATTGTTCAAGACCCTAAGTCAGCACTTAAGGGAAGAACCTCTCTACTAACCCTTAAAACGGGTAGGAGTGAATTCTATCTCGCACAACTATGTCCCAGCCACTTATTCGATCTTATCCCCAAGATGGTAGGCATATTGAGTCGGCGATCTGGCCACTCTCACCCGTACAAATCAAAGGATAAGGTCAAATAAACAGGAGTTCATAGTGAGCTCAGGATTGAGATCGAGTTACCTAAGTCATCATATGAAAAAACCGGTCTTTACAGTAAACGGTGTTATAAAGAAAGAGCGATTTTATTTCTTGGTTCGGTCTTGTGCAAACTCATTGCACAGGACGCCCTCACTCACATGTCTCTATATGAAACGATTCGAATCACATCGTTTTGTACTATACAAAGTGAGCCGCGTCCAATAGTGTCCCCACGATAAGGTACCCAGCCTTATCCCTATACTATAGACCATTTTGGCTGTCTACTTGAACTTGATCCACATTCATGTCACACATGAAGTTCAAGTACTCACACTATCGCCATGGGTGTTAGTTATTGATATAGGTTAATACAAACACAATTCACTAAAATTCAATAACAACTTTATTGAAATAGAATATATACATTCAAACAGTTTACAAACTACGAGTTTTAGGACATAAAACCCAACAGAATTTGGAGTACCACATAAAGTGCTGTACCAGACACTATACTAAAGATGGACAATATTTCGTTCGAAGTGGATACAAGGTGATTCGGGCGGCGGAGGAAAGTGGTCAAAGCTTAGAAGGAAGTGAAATGGAAGGTTGGTGGAAGCTAATGTGGAAAGCTAACATTCCCAACAAAATAATTTTTTTTTTACTTGGAGGGCCTTCCATGAATTCCTTCCTACCATGGGGAAACTTGCCTCGAGGGGAATTGATGTGCCTAGACACTGCCCAAGGTGCAAAAAGAATGAAGAAACGACAATACATGACATTTGGGGATGTAAGAAGGTGAATAAAAGATGGAATGTAACTTCTTTTGTGACAAAGAATATCCCCGAACACATTCATGCCTTCTCAGATTAGATATGGTATCTCAAACAAAACATTCCTATGGAAGTTATGGAAGATTTGCTAACCTTTTGTTGGTGTTTATGGAATAGGCGTAACCTAGAAGTTCGAGGTGAATTGTTTGCTCATGAGGGAGAACTGACCGATTGGGAATGGGCTAAAGGTATAATTCTCATTTTCAACAATACAATGGTCATCGATCTCAACCCCCTTCGACAGATCAAAGGTCCGACCCACATGAACGATCAACTATCTGGAGACCCCCAACTCAGGAAAACCTAAAGCTTAATACAGATGCAACAATTAGAGCCCAACAAAGGAGAAGTGGGGTGGGAGGAATAGTACAAAATTTCAAGGGAAAAGTCATGTTAACCTGCCTGAAATTGTTTCAAAATATTTCGGAGACTGATGTAGTTGAAGCCCTGGTTGTTCGAGAATGCCTCGTGGTGGCAAGAGAAGCTGGTTTGTTCAAGTTGGAGGTTGAGTCTGACTCTCAAAGGTTGATTAATTTGCTGAACAAGGGCACTGAAGATGATTCCTGCATGGCCGCCCTAGCGGAGGAAATCAGAGGGCTGGCTCTCTCTTTCGAGCTCTGCATCTTCAAATTCTGCCCAAGAGGGAGGAATTCCATGGCCCATGGCCCGGCGAAGCTGGACGTCGATGGAAGCATTGAAGGGATCTGGCTGGAAGAAGTTCCTGAAGAGCTTCAATTCTTGTACGAAAGTGAGAAGCGCTTTTTGGACTTCACCACCTGACTTTTTTCTTTTTGCTTTTTGTGTTTTCTTTCCGCATTTCCTTTTTGCGTTTATCTGATGTAATGCGTCAAAAAAAAATCTTGCATTAATTAAATACCTTGGAAAAAAAATGTCACAAAATAAATTAATAAATCATTTGCAAATATGATTTTTTTTAAAAAAAATCCGGTCTATCACTGATATACCATTTTTATAGTCTATCACGGTGATAGACCATTTCTACGTCTACCACTCATCAACCATTTTTATGTTTATAGACACTAATCGACCATTGTATGTTTAGTGTTGATAAACAATTATTATGTCTATTGTCGATATACCATTAATATATCCGTCAGTAATAACTTTTTATTGCTGATAGATTATTTTTATGTCTATTAGCAATCATTTATATATGTTTGATAAGTTATTTTCATGTGTATCATTGATAGACCTTTTACATCTATCGTGATAGATGTCTATCATTGATACACTTTTATCGATAATAGATCAAATGTACATGCAAACAATCACTAAGGGAAAAAGAAAAGAAAAGATATATATATTTTTTCAAGAACGCCTTCCCTTCCGGTTTTTTTAATATTTAACATTAACTTTCAAATTTTTTTTCCCTTTTTTTTTTCTTTTAAGTTTCGAAAATGTTTTCCTCTTACTGAATTAGAATATGAAAGTGGAAGAGTCAACATGACTCAACTGACATATGTATGCGTTAATGACCAAGAGGGTTTCGATTCCCCTCACTTTTATTGTACTAAAAAAAATTAGAATATGAAAGTGGAAAAAATGACCTAATTGCTAAAATTATTGAAGGAAAGAGGAGGAAAAATTTGAAGAATATGAGGGATAAATTGAAGCGATGGATCAATATTGCGTTACGAGGATCGGTGAATTATAATTAAACCCAAAAATGAGAATCATTCAGCATCTTCTTGCCCGTATATGCTCTCTTGTTTTTTTAGTTCAAAACATGTAAACAAATAAGTTTAAAAAAATCTTAAATAACCAGATGGTTGTAGTATAGTGGTAAGTATTTCCAACATGTGTATTATTTCAAGAAAGATCTTAAAACCAATTCATAAAAAATACATATTGACCCGATCGAGGTCGGTTTAGAAGGCAAGAGCTAGTATTTTCCCACTGTGAGGACGTTTGGTGTTTTTCTTTTAAAAAAAGAAAAAAAAAAGGGTTAATTGATAAATTTACTCCCTACTTATGTCCTCCGTGGTTGTGTGAGGTGTGTGTGGATGTTAACCTACACGTAGGTTGTTTTAAAAAAGAAGGAGAATTATTTTAGTTTTGACTTTTTCAAAAAAAAAAAAAAAAAAAAGAAAAACATAGAGTCGGGGAGATGAAGAAAACGAAGGAAGAAGGAGAAAATTATGGAAATGGAGGCTGAAGGGTTGCAAAGAAGAATTTGATGGGTTGATTAGTTGATTGAATTTTTGGTAAGTTAATCTATGAAGATCATGAAACTTTTTGATAGAAAAGAGGCCCATCAACAATCACATATAGAAGCCCAACCAAACCCAACAACAATTGAGTCATCTACACTTGTGTGGCCACATCTCACCATCACAAGAAATTTGGACTCGGCTCCGTTTGAGATTGCGGTAGCTTTTAAAATAATTTAAAATAATTGCTTCCAACTTTGCTTTTAAACAAATCAGCTGTTGGATGAATCAAATTAGTGTTTGATAAATTTTAGTTGTAAATTTTAGTTGGAGACTTAAATAAGTTGGTTATCGTGTTTGGTAAATAAGTATTAAATTATTGTAATTTAACTCTAATCACTAAAATAGACATATTATAAAAAATTGTATAAATCTTTTTAAGAAAAAAATAGTAAAGTATTATTTTTAAAAAAATAGATGGTGTCAATCTTCCCTGTTATTATTCTTCTTCAACTCTCACTGCTGGAAAATCTTTTATACATTGTAATAATTTCCTTCCACATATTCTTCTTGAAATAATCTTTTATTTAAAGAAAGATCTCTTCTCATTCTTAAATATAAATGGCCATACAGATTACATTTATAGTCTTTTGAAATAACCAAATAACAAATATTAGTTAATACAACAATCTTAACAAAACTAACAGAATGTAAAACTATACAATAACAAATGTAACTATACAATAACACTTCTAACTTTATTACTGATATATTTGTTTTCCAAAATTAGTCTGGATGCTGATTTGTTTCATCCTTCAAGGATGAATTGACCTTGTATTGAGTTCTTTCCTTTTTCATGAAATTATCCGTTTGTAATAGCAATACTGATATATATCAATCTCGCTTCTTCTATTGAATTATTGAATAGAATTTACAAGTTCAATTCATTCTTCGCAACTTTAACAATGCATGAAGATTTCTTCCTTCAATCTTGAGTTCTATGGGTTTAACTTATATTTGAGAATTTAAGGATCACATGAAAGATTTTGGTCGTTCATTCTAGATTTTTCAGTGAGGTTTAGTCTTTGATGGTTGTGTTGAAGAGTTGTAATTATGCTTGAGAAACTTTCTTTAAAAGAACTTAAGGTAAGGAATTTTGAAATGGAAAATGACATTTTCAAAGAAGAAGAGGATGAAAAACGAAAAGAAGAATTTTGGGGGGGGGTTTGGGAAGATGAGTAGTTTAGGGCTGTAAATAGAAGATATATAAATGATATTTAGGTGATTAAATGATAGAAAGAATGAGAGTAATCAAATTAAATGAGGAGAGTTAATTGTTGGTGTTGGTCATGAGGTTATGAAGAAGGCAAATTTGTTGGTTTTGTGAAAATTTTCAATTTGCACTTGGGGTAAAGAGAGAGGAATTGAACTCGTAAATTAGATTTTTGTAATATGATGTTTAAGTTGGTAATGAAGTAAGTATAGTGATTTATTTAACATTTTCGGTCAAGCCAAAGTGGGAACGGTTCACGATCCGAACGTGTCTCACTCATAGTTGTTGTGAGTGATTATTTTACAAAATTACTTATTATTTAGCCAAATAGCATGAAATTTCATGAAATTTATACTTATGACTGAGAGTAAATCTTACGAGATTTAGAGGAATTTTTTTATGAGGTTCCAGTATGTCATGATTTAACTAAAATTGTGATTTAAGAAATGTTGAGATATTTTTATCGTGAATTGAGAAGTCATAAGAGTTTAAATGTTTGAGTTTTGTGAAATGTAATTTTAGAGAAAGAGTATGATTTTAAGAGTTTTTTTTACAGAGAGTGACTTTCAAACCACTAGATTTATGTACCCATGGTGATTACCCGTATGCTATAAAGATGTGTTCCATAGTATACCAGAGATTAGAGAGGTCTTTGTGACCCACTCTAGCACACACGTAGGCTTGGGGCCGTATGTTACAATGTTTAGCCTTTGGGGCAGTTATGCGTGCACGTATGACACAGAGACTCTGCTATGTACCTAAAGATTACTCGGTGCATAGTATGATAGAGATTGTTCTGCTGTGCGTATTGAGATTACTCTATGCCAATATGATCAGAGATTGAGTACATGTTTGGTGATGTTTTTTTTACAAACCTGTGTTTGCGATTTCGAGAGTTGTTGTTACATATTTTGATGTGTTTTTACTAGTCGTTGTTGGTGATTTAAGGGTTCTAATTACATATTTTCTTAGTGATTTACTTATCTCGAGCTCTTAGAACTGTTCATGTTTTACCTTGAGTTTTATGAGTTTGAACTTCTGTTAAGTCTGGAAATTAAGGTCTCGTTAAAGTTACTTTTTATTATTTTTATTTTATCAATTGACCACTCACTAAGCTTTTTGAGCTCATTCTTTCTTCCTAATTTTTTTCCTACCAGGTAGCGTTTGAGTTTTTGACGAGCCTATTGAAGTCGATACTTGCCACCAACCCTGATAGTTTACATAACATTTTGTATGTGCATGACTTGTAGATGTACATATGAAACCAAAGTGACTAGCTCGTTTTTGTTGTCAGTCTGAGTCTTATGTCGGTCTGTTAATAGTTTTTGCCAAGTGGTGTTTGAATTTCTAAAATTTTACTTTCTCATGCACTGAGGCAATTTGGTGGTAGTTCTGAAGTTAATTTTTTTTTTTGTTGTGTGTTTGTTTATATATATACTTTTCAGGTGTATTTGAAACCCATTTTTCAGGGAAAACTCTCCCGGAATTTTCGTATGTTGTTTTACTTAAGCTTGTGTTCACTTTGTGTTTTGTAGAGTTTGTTTAGTGCTTGTGTGTTGACAATAGGTTTCATTATTGCACACTCGGGATCTATTATTGTTGTCACTTCTTGTCCTCGGTTGGTAGGGTATTTTTGGACGGGGTGTGACACCCATGATTTGAATCCCCACATTTTTATTTTCTCTCTCTTCTTTCCCCACTTCTTCTTCCATTTTTTTTTTTCTTCTTCGAATATCTATTCTCTCTCTCCCTTCTCTCCACCGGCCACCGCCACCTTTGCCGCGTGAGTTCTTTTCCTTCCTCGTTTTCTTCTTCGTCTCTTCTCATTTCCCCATTCTTTCTTAATCTCGTTCTCACTTCTCTTCCCTTCTTTATTATCTACATCTCTGAAAGTGAAAGACTAAAAAAACGTGAATCTTATTTTTCCCTCTTCCTCTCGTATCCCTGAAACCGACTGACCACTATTAGGATTGATCGACCAACGCTAGAAACCCTCACAAAATATAATACCATCGATCGACGCAAACCGACTTGTCAGTTTTCATCGCCGATTTGAGCCTAAAATTGACGCCGACCGATCGATGTCCACCCCTAGAAATCATATATTCTCGGAAATTAAAAAAAAAAAATAAGGGAAAGAAAATTTGACATTTTTTTTTTAAAAAAATGGCCACAAGTTTTTGCTTGGATAAGCTTTGATATACATTTTTAATCCAATCGATATATATATATATATATATATATACCATCCTTTGTTCATATTGGTAAGGTATATTAGTAATAGATGTAGAAATTGTCAGGCTATCTGATTTGAGGCGGGCTGGTGTACAAATTGTTTTCACCACATGGGGAGAGTTGCCCCGTTTCATCCAAACTGAGCCAACGGAGGATGAAAACTTGGAGATAGCTCCAAAAGTTTTGGCCAAACGTGGAGGATGAGAAGAGAGCTAGAGAGCTAGGGAAGTTGAGAGAGTTGTGGCGATCAATGTTATAGTGAGAGTTTAGTGGGCCGACAAAGCTAGAAGCGAAGGCGTCGAGGTAGTAAGGGACAATGGAAATAAAAAAAAGTAAGGGACGAGGGCGAAGAAGTAGACTCTCATCAGAGAGTTCGAATAACTCTTCTTGAGCTTCTACTTCCACTGCTCGTGTGGTTGTCAGCACTCTGATAGGTGTTGGTTTTCTTCTTTGGTGTCCTTTGCGTTTTGAAGGGTTTTTTTCCTGACACTCATTTGCTTCTTGCATGTATGTCAGACCACATGAATCACATTGAGGAAGGAGCTCAAAAGGCTCTTCGACGTCTCGAGTGAGGCAAGCCGACGGGTCGGTCAACCAAGTGATCTTAGCGTTGACTTTCCTTGTGGGTCCACTGGCTTCATTGGGTAGAAGGCGAGGCAATGGGCCTATGGACGAGGTGACCTCAAGGGTTCAGTATATGTTGGATCTTTTCTCCTCCGAAGAGGAAGGCGTTGAGGAAAGGTATTTGGCCTCGCACATGCTGTTTGAGTGGGTGGGCGACCTAAACGTTGGAGTTGACATGGTCGGTGCTCAACCTGACGTGGAGGCTTTCCTATTCAAAAATATTCGCAAGGTGGCTCCACTTGGGATCCATATCCTTCGAAACCCCATGCGAGAGATGGACAGGTGCATGTCACCTTGCTCTTAATGTTTCCTAGAGTTCCTCAATATTGACTCTCGCATTGCATTTTTCATGCAACCACTCGGGTCCGTAAGAGCTCTGTTTTGCTGAGTCGTGAGTTATCTTACCACTCGAGGCGCCCCCTAATGTCTGAAATAGAAGAAGTAAGGGATAAGGCGCTTTCAGAGGTTGATTCCATGCAAGATGAACTTAAGAAGGCAGAGTCTCACCGCATTGAATTGGAGGCTACTGTGGTGGGGACAAGTTGTCGAGTCCAGCCAAATTACAATTTATAATTGGTTTCTACTCTAATTTATAGAATAGCGGTAACCAGGTTGATCACAAGGAACCAATTAATTAGCTTCTCCTAATTTAATTCTAATTGTGATGATAAAAATGAAGGAAAACATGAGGGTTTAGTTGGTTTGCAAAAAAAATTAAGAAACGTGCAATTTAATCAAAACGAGCTAACCAAGAATCAAATGTGGGAAAGACACGTCAAATTTAAAGGAACATAACTACTCTTGATGCAATATCGATTAATAGAATTTCTAAGGAACTTAACTAATTACCCCAAGCACACAACTTACTTGCGTGGACCCGTAACAAGCAAACCAATGAAATTAATTAAGACCAAATAAATTCTAATTAAACTTAGCACCTAACTAACTGGGCACGACCGTTTCATACCAATGAGATGCTAGTAATGGGAAATACTAAGACGAACAACCAATTTGGATAACCTAAATTGATTACCTGATTTACCTTTTATTCTAAAGTCGATCATACAAACTATGTGATCAAGGATAACCAAAGAAACACATACGCACAATTCGACTCATGCTACTTGGCGATTAAAACATGACAATTACAGATCATGAATTCAATCCTTAGTGGTTTAGCATGCAAGAAGGATTAAATCGTCAATTCAATCAAAACCTCATGCTAATGAGATACAAACATAGGCAAAATATATTTAAGATAAAAAGCAAAATGAAATTAAAAGCAATCCTCACATAATGCATCAAGATACAATATTGTCCTCTAAATTAGAGCACTTACCTTAGCCGATCATAACGGTAATTTTTCCTCAAAGTCACCCTAGTTTGACAAAAATACATTAAGAAAAGCTAAGCTGGAAAGTCTAGAGAGAAATGGACGCTAAAATCTAAAAATCAGACATAGAATGACCTAAAAAGGAAAAAAAATAGCTTTTATAGTGGCAGGACAGCGTCAAGACGCTTCAGACGCAAAACAGGCGCGCGCGCGGCTTCAATGACAGACGACTGCAGAGCTCCAAGTCGTAGCGTCGAGACGCTACGAGACAGTGTCACGACGCTTGCTCTCGGGTTGATAGCACTTTTAGAGTGTTATTATCTGGTCGAATTGAAGCCGCAACGAAACAAACTCCAAGGCGATATAAAGGAGCATAAGTCTAGTTAAATCAGGTTGGAGGTGGAACGAGATGGGCTTTGAGGACAACTACAAAAACTTGAGTCTCATCGTTAAGTCCGTCGAGGTCAAGCCTCGTGGTCTCCCTTCATGGGGAACGAGTGTGGTCGTTTCTTTGGGTCGACTTGAACATGTAGGTTCGCTCGTGTTTCCCTTTTTTAGGGTGGTGATGGACCAAAACGTGTGTGTAGTTTGGTTCAATAAACTGCAATGGAGATATGGTCAAGTGCAAGTATACACTGTCAACCAAGTAATAAAATGGAAAGTATTCCAAGTATCGAATCCCTAAAGACTGTTGTGGAATTTTAGTTTTAGAAAGAATTGTTTTTCGAATGCAAAAAGTAACAAAAATAAATTGATAATATGTTGGGTTGGTTTTGGTTTGAAAAGAATAATAAAAGCAGGGATCCAATCATGTTTCAGCCCTAAGTTGAGTTTACTTGACAGCCTGTGACCACAGAGTCACCACATAGTACCATATGCTTTTGGATCGGATTGATTTCCTATTCAGGCTCTTTGCAAGTACCGTTAGGAGTCTAAGCCATTATACTCACGGTCCAGTGGATAATGTGATCTTAGATAGTTAAGCATGCAATCCTATTGATCCTATAGTCTTTTTCCCCAATCATCAAGGACAATCGACGAAATCCTATTCCTAGGCTTTTCTGCTATATCACCTTTACGAGAGCCGTTAATTGCCCGACCTGTCCAGTATCGACATTAACATTTCATGCTAATTAAGTGATAAATGTAACATTTTTGCATATATTCAGTAGAGGACGAACCGCACAAGGCATAAGGGTAAAACCGTAATTTACAGCTATCAAGCTAGCTCATTTCTTTATGGGCATTCTCATAATTGAATCCCTTAGGAAAACTTAGCTCATAATGATAAATAAACTAAAATATTTCATTGATAAATAATGCATAAGTACAAAAATTGCTAAAAAGGTAAAATGGTAATTTTACTCGAAAATTAAGAATAAAACGAAAGTAGAATAAAAAAAGAATAAATAAAGGACAAAATTAAAATAAAGAAGGATCTAAACTGAAAATGAAATTATAAATGCGAAAACTAGCTAAAGGGTAAAATGGTAATTTTGCATGAAAAATTAAGAACGGAAAGAAATGCGAAATAAAAACAGAATGTAAATAGAAAATGTGCAGAATAAAATAGAAAATAAATCTGAAAATTTTCCAACTTTGTCTCTCTCGAACTGGTGGACAATGGATGAAGGGTCTCTACTAGCTCGAATCACGTCGTCAATGCGAATCGAATCCTCGCAGCACCTTCCTTTCGGAGCTGGCTGAAGTAGAACTTTTCCAGAGGAGTGGTCCGCTCTTGTTGGAGTTTCGGGATTTGGGTGAGTTCTGCGAGAGAGAAAAGAGGCTGATCGGCTATGTGGAGATTGATTGTTGTAAAGAATGATCAATGATTGGAATGAAGGCTTGAGGTGCCTTTTATAGGCCTTAGAGTTTGTTTGAAGGTTGCTAAAATGAGGGAGAGATCTTTGGGAAGGGTTGTGTTGCGTGCTCAGTGTGTAAATAAAATGTAATGCGAAGAGCACTCAGATCATGCAAGCATACATGGTCTGCAGCAAGTGATAAGTATTTTTTAATTCGTTTTCCCACAGAGACTGAGTTTAGTTACTAACGAGTTGAGGTGCTAAATTAGATAAGGTCACTTAAATTGGGTAGATTTGGGGTTGATGTACCGAAATGATAAAGAATGCAAGAAGAAAGCAAGTGTAAGAACCAAACAAGTAAGAGATAAAGTTATAATGTGAAGAAGAATAATTGCGGGTCTCGCAATTATTCAGCAATAAAATCACAAAGGTAAAAAACTAATAAAAAAACTAAGGCAAAAAAGCAAGAATGTTTTATTGCGGTTCTCGCAATTTTCTAGCAATAAATTAGCAATGTTTTTAATGTAAAGTAAGGCAGCAAGGCCAGCTTAAGACTCTTCTATAGGCACTTAACTACGATCATTCAGCAGTAGATTAACATATCATGCATCGTCTTAGCTCAGTCTCATGCATCTCTCGATTACATGCATTAGATCTTTAGTTCACTCATATCCAAGTAAGACATAAACACCTATTTATACAAGCAAGCTAATGAACGTGCTAGGAGAACGCCTATTCCTAGGTCGTTTTCTGGTTACCATGAAAGGCTAACATGAATGGATGACTCTGAACTCTTACTCCTTCCGGAGGTTAGGAATTCTTTAGACAAAATGGATGGCCGATCGAAATTGCCCGTGGGATGAAGCTTACATACATTCAATGCAATCATACTACCCTACATGCTGAATTCTCGTATTTCTAGCCTACAGATTCATCTTTAGCAGACCTTTCTTAGATTCGTTACGCATGGTTTCCAAAGTAAAAGAGATGGATTGATTGATCATGATTTAAAGAACTTAATAAAAGCAATTGAACAAGGAAGAACAAAATGAAGAACTCAACAAGACTTTAAATGATTACTTTCAAAAATAAGGTTCAGAACACAATGTGCGAAGATATAAAAACAGTAAAGAATTGAGTGAATTGGAGAATGAATCGAAACAATGTAGCAACTTGAAAAATTAGAGAGAAAACAGTAGAGAAAGCTTGTAAAAGTGCACGGATCTCCTCGTCGCAAACGCCTCGGATGAAGGAGAAGATTAGCTGTTCTTTGGGATGAATTCAATCAGAACAGAAGAAGGATCTTCTCTTCTTCCTCTCAAATTATCGACGCCAAGGGCTGATTTCTTCGTTCCAACAAACGGGAGAAGGAAATTCGTCTGCAGATTGCTTTGCAACCGAGAACTCCACGCTTCTGAGCTCCTTTTTCCTTTCATCATCCTAAAACTCGTTGTTTGTAAACTGTTATATTTGTAAATATTCTATTGAGAATAAAGAGTTATTAGTTTTATTCAGTAAAGGAGTTTATTGGAATAAAGTGAAACGTGTTTAGGTTAACCTATACCAATGACCAACATCCTTGGCTGAATATGAGTACTTGAGCCTCATGTATGACATGATTGTGGATCAGGCTCAAGTAGTCAGTCAAAATGGTCTATAGTATACGGATAAGGCCGGGTACCTTATCCTGGTAACACTAATGGATGCGGCTCACTTTGTATTGTACAAAACGATGTGATCCGAATCGTTTCACATGGAGATGTGCGAGTGAGGGCGTCTTGTGCAAAGAGTTTGCATAAGACCGAACCGCGTATTAAGTCGCTCTCTCTTTATAACTTCGTTTACTGATGAGACCGACTTATACATATTGATGGCCTAGGTAACTCGATCTCAATCTTGAGCTCGCTATGAACTCCTGCTTATTCGATAGTATTCTTTGACTTGCACGGGTGAGAGTGGCCCATTACCGCCGACTCAATAAGCCTACCATCTTGGGGATAAAGTCGAATAGGTAGCTGGGGACATAGTACAGCAAGATTGGAGTTCACTCCTAACCCGCTCTTCAGGGTTAGTAGATAGGTTGTTCCCTTAATAGCTGACTCTGGGGCTTGAACAATTAGCGCGTGCACTCTCATGAGATGAGAGGGTTAATTGATCTGTTGGTTGGACCACAGATCTATTGTTCATTAGAGGTGTCAGTGGTACTTAAGGAATAAGACGTAATGCAGGGGTTAAACGGTTTAAATGACCCAGCTGTGATTACGAACAACCTGTGAAGGGTCGACTTGCCCGTGACGGTTATATCAGAGGACACAATATATATCTATAGTGAGGGGAGTGCAACCCTCGGACTATAGTGGAGTCTCCGGGGGTTAACGAAAGTTGATTGATTCGGGTTAAAAGAGTTTTAACCGAATAATCTCGTATCGTTTGAGCACATGATCTGTAGGTCCTTTAGGTTCTCCTGGCTAGCTCGGATAACGCCGTACAACAGTATAAAAGAAAAGAAAAAGAAAAAGAATTTGAATTGTTCAAATTCGGTTTATGGAAGGAGGATAGACATATTTAAATATGATTTAAATATGGAAATGGCCTAAAAACATGAATAGGATTCATGTGTAAAACAAAGTCGATTTTCGGAAAACCGGGTTTAGCCTTATTATTTAATTAATATTTGATATTGAATTAAATAATATTAATTAATTAAAATGTTTAATTAATTAATTAATATATATATTTATTTATTTATTAAAAAGTTTAATAAATCAAATATTTATTAAAAAATTTAATAAATAAAATATTTATTATTATTATAAATAATAATAATAATATTTAAAAAAATATATATATATATATATATATGTGTGTGTGTGTCTTACATGCAATTGCATGTAAGACACATATGTTAACATATGTTAATATATATATGTATATTGCAAAAGGTGGGATATGGGGTTTGTGAATTTCGTGAGTTTTTTGAAACTCATTTGATATATAAGTTCTGTATATGAACTTTCTTAAGTTCATATAATTTTTTTAACTGAAGCCCTCTGCCATAGTTCTTCTTCTTCCTCTTCTTTTTCATTTTCTTTTCTTTTAGTATCGGTGTCCCACAACACCGTTGCTCGGCGCCGAGGATAGCGGGACTACCTGGGGTGGTCCTCGTGGCGTTCGTGAGAAGAGGCCGGAAGAGTTCGTGACGAGGAACGTGCGGCGAAGCTTGAAGAAATTGGAACTACAAGGGTATGTATTCTAATTTCTTTATTTTCGTCGTTTGAGCATGTTTTCTATTTGTTAAATTGATGAAATTAGAGTATCATCGGTCCAAAATCGCTTTCCGCTGCGCATGTCGCTCCATCAGAGCCTTGCCTTGGCAGCTATCTGTTGGAGGCATTCATCCAACGTGTCCTGCATTGAATCCTTGCTTTCCCTCTCCACATGGCTGTCAAGATTGACATCCATGAAGGGGGAAAATACCTCTTCTTCTTCATCTGCATCACCAACTGATGCCGATCGTTGTTCCTCAGATGGAACTTCAGGTTCCGACTGCTGTTGAGGGGAATCGGGGCTCTGCATGGCCGTCTCAAACGAAGGCCTGCCACTGCTGAAGCTTTCCTTACTCATGGACTTCCTACTCTTGCTCTTTGGATCTTCCTCAGTAATCTTCCATTTCTTTCTAGGGGATTGTGTTGGATCAGCGCTGGTTGCAGCCTCAGTTGTGGCCACCTTTCACTTCCTCTTCACAGGGAGCTTCGGCGGTCTCGAAGGTTTCACAGCTTCAGTGTTCGCCAAGGACAACAGCGCATCTCTCACCAATTCAGCATCCTCCGTGATTGGGGATGTTTTCTTGGGTGTGGATCGATCAGATCTCGTGGACACCATGGCCGTTTCTTGGAGTTGAACTTTAGAATTTTCAGAGGAAGGAGAGAGCTGGTTGTTTTGGAATTCAAGGGCTTGAGGATCGTAAATGGGGATGATCCCCAACTCGTCCTATATATACTCGGTTGTTGCTCCAACGGTTACATTATTGCGGACGCCGCAATTATTTCGCAATTTTTCCGCAAATCCTGGAAGATATAGCCGTTGGGATTTCATCCTTGATTGATATTTGTTGCAAGATTCTAGCAACTAAATCTTCGATTTTTGCAAGATCTCTTCCTCAACTTCCCTTGCCTCGTGGTTTACTCCCTTCCTTGTCGTTTAAAGATCTCCAATTACCACGTTCCTAATCAATAAAAACAAACTTAATTAAAGCTAGAAATAATAATACTGTAAACAATCTAAAAGAAAAACAATAACGAAAGACTATCTATTCCATATTCCTCTGAGGATTGAGCATAGAGATATTTCATTGAATGCCCTTGCTCATCCTTTCTTTCTTTGCTCTTAAGCTTCGGATAGGAGGAAGGCTGAGAGTGTCTTCACATCTCCTTCCTCATAGTAGTGCTTCAATCTAGCACCATTTACCATGAACGGCTGACCTTGATTCAGATTTCGAATTTCAACCGCACCATGAACAAATACATTAGTGATCACAAAAGGTCCTGACCAACGAGACTTAAGTTTGCCCGGAAATAATCTAAGTCGTGAGTTAAACAATAGAACATGCTGGCTCTTTTTGAAGTCCTTAATCCTAAGTCTACTATCATGCCAAATTTTAGTCTTCTCCTTATACATTTTCGCATTTTCGCATTTTCATATGACATATGTCTTAGTTCATCCAACTCATGCAATTGCAGAGACCGCAATGATCCCGCATCAGTTACGCAAAAATTTAACTCTTTCAAGGCCCAAAATGCTTTGTTTTCTAATTCAAGAGGTAAGTGGCATGCTTTTCCATACACTAACCTATAAGGAGACATCCCTAGTGGCGTCTTATATGCAGTCCTATAGGCCCACAGTGCATCATCCAGCTTGAAAGACCAATCATTTCTACTCGGTTTTACAATTTTTTCAAGTATGCTCTTGATCTCTCTATTAGATATTTCAGCTTGTCCATTCGAGTGTCGATGATAAGGTGTTGCTACTCTATGTCTAACATTATATTTAGCTAACTTCCATAGCTTTGTTTATAAAGTGGGTTCCTTCATCGCTTATGATGGCACGTGGTGTGCCAAATCGTGTAAAAATGTGCCTATTTAGAAATTTAAGGACTGTTTTGGCATCATTTAAGGGACATGCAATTGCTTCTACCCATTTGGAAACATAATCTACAGCTACTAGAATGTAAAGATTACCAGCAGATGGAGGGAATTGTCCCATGAAGTCAATGCCCCATACATCAAAGAGTTCCAACTCTAAGATATAGGTGAGAGGCATCTCATCTTTTCTACTAAGGTTACCTGTACGTTGACACTCATTGCAGCTGTGTGCATAGTCGTGTGCATTCTTGAAGATCGTGGGCCAGAAGTAGCCACTTTGGAACACCTTTGCAGCCGTCCTTTGACCACCAAAATGTCCACCATAAGGAGCTGTATGACAATGCTGCAAGACTGACTTTGATTCAGCAGCTGACACACACTTCCTTAGTAATACGTCCACACAACTTTTGTAAACTGTTGGATCGTCCCATATGTACTTCCTAGCCTCGTGTAAGAACCTCTTCTTTTCTTGCCCCCCTCTGAAAGTTGGTAACACCTGTGAGGCAAGGAAGTTAACAATATCCGCAAACCAAGGTTCTTCATTGTTATCACAATGCACTAACACAAAGACATGTTCATCAATAAAGGAGTCAGTCATTGCGGGTTCCGCAATTTTTCCGCAATGACTCTGCAATCTAGATAAATGATCAGCAATTACATTTTCACTTCCTTTTTTATCTCTAATCTCTAAGTCAAACTCTTGCAATAGTAACACCCATCTAATTAGACGAGGCTTAGCATCAGCCTTCCTCATTAAATATTTTATTGCAGAGTGATCAGTGTAAACAATCGTTTTATTTCCTACAATATAAGACCTAAACTTTTCACATGCAAACACTACCGTTAACATTTCTTTCTCTGTAGTAGTGTAGTTACATTGTGCTTCATTTAAAGTTTTACTTGCATAATATACAGGGTGTGTTAGTTTATCTATCTTTTGGCCCAACATCGCCCCAATCGCATAGTCACTAGCATCACACATTAGATCAAAAGGTAAATCCCAATTTGGGCCTACTATAATTGGTGCTTTGACTAAGGCATCCTTAAGTTTTTTCCATGCTATTAGACATTCATTTGAGAAGATAAAAGTTTTATTCAGCTCTAGAAGCTCACACAAGGGTTTAGAGTTTTTTGAAAAGTCTTTTATAAATCTCCTATAAAATCCTGCATGACCTAAGAAACTTCTTATAGCTTTGATGTTTTTAGGTTCTACTAACTTCTCAATGATTTCTATTTTGACCCTATCGACCTCTACTCCTGCTTTGGACACTCTATGTCCTAATACTATTCCTTCTTCCACCATAAAGTGGCATTTTTCCCAATTTAAGACTAGGTTGGTTTCTTCACACCTAGTTAGGACTTGTCCTAGATGTTCTAGGCATTGGTCAAAGGAGTCACCAAAGACTAAGAAGTCATCCATAAATATTTCTATTATGGACTCATCTAGGTCAGAGAAGATAGCCAACATGCATCTTTGGAATGTTGCTGGTGCATTGCATAGGCCAAATGGCATTCTGCGAAAAGCAAACGTTCCAAAGGGACATGTAAAGGTTGTTTTCTCTTGATCCTCAGGGTCTATGGTGATTTGGTTATATCCTGAGTAACCATCTAAAAAGCAGTAAAAGGCTCGGCAGCTATCCTATCTAGCATCTGGTCTATAAATGGTAAAGGGAAATGGTCTTTTTTGGTTTCTTTGTTACGTTTTCTATAGTCCATACAGACTCTCCATCCTGTAACAGTTCTAGTTGGTATTAATTGTTATTCTAATTAACTACTACAGTCATACCACCCTTCTTAGGTACACATTGAATAAGACTGACCCATTGACTATTGGCTATTGGAAAGATCACTCCTGCATCCAACCATTTGATGATTTCTTTTTTAACTACCTCCTTCATGGAGGGGTTCAACCTACGTTGGTGATCTACTCTAGGTGTATGTTCCTCTTCTAACAATATTTTATGCATGCAATACGAAGGACTTATACCCCTAATATCAGCAATCGTCCAGGCAATAGCTTTTTTATGTTGCTTGAGCAGCAATATTAACGCAATTTCATGCTGTTTACTTAGTTAGGACGAAATAATAACAGGCAAGGTATCTTTCTCTCCTAGATATGCATACTTAAGGTGTTTAGGCAATGGTTTCAGTTCTAGTAAAGGTGGTTGTTCAATTGATGGCATCATAGGAGTTGTGGTTCTTTCAGACAATTCATTAGTCATGTATACATGCTGAGGGTTGTCCACAGATACGTCCATCAATTCAACAATATTTAAATCATTTACATCTACTTGTGCATAAGTAGTAGCATGCTTAATTAACAATTCATGCTCAAGTTCTTCTTCCATTAAAGAATCTACAATATCTATAGTTGCACAGGACTCAAGATCAGAGGGGTACCTTAAAGCTTTAAACACGCTGAACTTAACCTCCTCATCATGAACTCTCATGGTGAGCTCACCTTTCTGGACATCGATTAGAGCCCTACCTGTGGCTAAGAACGGTCTGCCCAATAGGATTGATACCTCTTTATCTCCCTCGTAGTCCAAGATTATAAAGTCTGCAAGAAAAATAAATTTGTCAACCTTGACAAGTATATCCTCAATCTTACCTTCAGGGTATGCAATGGATATGTCTGCAAGTTGCAAGGTTACTGTTGTTGGTCGTGCTTCCCCTATCCCAAGCTGTTGGAATAGTGATAAGGGCATGAGATTGATGCTGGCTCCCAGATCACACAAGGCTCTGCCCACGTGCTTGCCTTCTAATTCTACTGGTAAGGTGAAAGAACCAGGATCCTTTTCCTTCTTTGGCAGTTTATTTTGGAGTATGGCACTGCACTCCTTAGTGAGATTTACTGTTTCAAACTCACCAATAACTTTTTTGTTGGTGATAATATCTTTTAGGAATTTTACATAAGATGGCATAGATTGCAAAACTTCTACGAATGGAATATTGACATGAACTTGTTTCAATATTTTCAAGAACTTATGGAAATGAGCTTCCCGCTCTTGTTTCTTCTTAAGTCGTCTAGGGAATGGAGGTGGTGGCACATAGGTAGGCGATTTAGGTTGCCTAATGATAGGGGGAGGTCTAGGAATTTCTTCTGGTTCCTCGATGATAGGTTCCAGCCTCACCCTCGTTGTGTTGGTTTGTAATTGATCAAGGTTGGGCAGAGAATCCAGTGGAGCACTAGACTCTTTATTCTCTACTCGCTTTGGTGCTTCTCTGTTGTTGATCACCAACGGCCTTCCATTTCGAAGTTCAATGGCTTGAACTTGTTCCTTTCCATCCCTTCTTGGTGTTTCGGTGTCTGCAGGCAATCTGCCTTGGGGCCTATTTTTCAGCTCGTTTGCTAAATGCCCTATTTGGTTTTCTAAGCTTCTCAGTGTTGCTTGCTGGCTCTGCAGAGTTGCATCATTCTTTGCGATGTACTCCTCCAGCAAGTTCTCTATTGATGTCCCCATTGGTTGGTTATATTGTTTTTGGTAAGGGGGTTGGTTGGTTTGTTGAGTGAAACCAGATGTTCCACTCGATCTTGGTTGATTTTGCATTTGGTTGGTATTTTGTTGTCCACCCCAAGAGAGATTTGAGTGGTTTCTCCAACCAGGGTTATAAGTGTTGGAGTAAGGGTTGTTCCTTGGTTGTTATTGACTTCGAACATAACATACCGAGGATGGATTCCCAGGGCAAAAATCATACATGTGCCCTTCCCCACAGAATCCACAGACTAGTGCCTCACCTTGGTTGGTTGCTGCGCTTGTTGAAACAGCTACTGCGGTGTTGACACTTTGTTGAATATTACTTTGAGCCATTTGTTTTACTAGATTGGTCAGGGCATTGATTTGGCTGCTCATTGCACTAAGTGCATCCATGTCTTAAGCCTTCCTTCTGTTTGGCTCCACAAGGTCGTCTGACCATCTACAATGGGATGTTGAGATTTTCTCCAAAATCTCATAGGCTTCATTGTAACTCTTTGAAAGCATGGAACCTCCAACTGAGGAATTCAACACTTGCCTCGTGCTGGGGTTGCATCCTTTGAAGAACACTTCAATTTGAATACACCATGGAATGCCATGGTGTGGACATTTGAGTAATAGGTCCTTGAATCTAGTCCAAGCTTCGTGTAATGATTCGTTTTCGGCTTGCTTGAATTTGATAATATCATCACGAAAGTTAGAGTTCCTATCTGGAGGGAGGTATTTTACTAGGAACTTTTCAGCAAGATCTGTCCAATTGACAATTGATCTAGAGGGGAAGGAATTCAGCCACGTCTTGGCCTTATCTCTTAAGGAATATGGGAAAAGGTAAAGTCTTAAGGCTTCTTGAGACACTCCTGGGATGACAAAGGTGTCACTTACTCCCAAGAAGTTTCTCAAGTGGTTGTGGGGATCTTCGTTCTCCACTCCAAAGAATTGTCCAACTGTGGACAACATTTGAAATATGACGGGTTTTAATTCGAATGAGTGAGCTGTAATCTCAGGGCGTATGATGCTCGGATTAAGCTCCTCATGCATTGGTACAAGGTAAGATAAAATGGCACTATCTTTATCATTCACAATTTCAATGGGGTTGCAAATGATAGGTGCTCGGTTTGGTGCTCCTTCTGCTCTATCCATTTCAGCTTGTTGTGATTGCGATAACTCTGCTTGGTCCGCAATGTGTTGAATTACAGGTTGTTTTGGCTGTTTAAAAAGGCGATTCTTAATTTTGTTTCTGGCCCTTAAAGTCCTTCCGGGTTCAGGATCAAATTCTAAGTTGAGATTGGGAAACTCATTCATAAACCAACTTGTTGTTACCCGTAAAATAGATGCAAAAGATTAGCTCCACTAATTTAAACTATTCTAAAATAACACAAATCGTGTTTACTAAACAAAATCCCCGGCAGCGGCGCCAAAAACTTGTTGCGTGCTAAGTGTGTAAATAAAATGTAATGCGAAGAGCACTCAGATCATGCAAGCATACATGGTCTGCAGCAAGTGATAAGTATTTTTTAATTCGTTTTCCCACAGAGATTGAGTTTAGTTACTAACGAGTTGAGGTGCTAAATTAGATAAGGTCACTTAAATTGGGTAGATTTGGGGTTGATGTACCGAAATGATAAAGAATGCAAGAAGAAAGCAAGTGTAAGAACCAAACAAGTAAGAGATAAAGCTATAATGTGAAAAAGAATAATTGCGGGTCTCGCAATTATTCAGCAATAAAATCGCAAAGGTAAAAAACTAATAAAAAGACTAACGCAAAAAAGCAAGAATGTTTTATTGCGGTTCTCGCAATTTTCTAGCAATAAATTAGCAATGTTTTTAATGTAAAGTAAGGCAGCAAGACCAGCTTAAGACTCTTCTATAGGCACTTAATTACGATCATTCAGCAGTAGATTAACATATCATGCATCGTCTTAGCTCAGTCTCATGCATCTCTCGATTACATGCATTAGATCTTTAGTTCACTCATATCCAAGTAAGACATAAACACCTATTTATACAAGCAAGCTAATGAACGTGCTAGGAGAACGCGTATTCCTAGGTCGTTTTCTGGTTACCATGAAAGGCTAGCATGAATGGATGACTCTGAACTCTTACTCCTTCCGGAGGTTAGGAATTCTTTAGACAAAATGGATGGCCGGTCGAAATTGCCTGTGGGATGAAGCTTACATACATTCAATGCAATCATACTACCCTACATGCTGAATTCTCGTATTTCTAGCCTACAGATTCATATTTAGCAGACCTTTCTTAGATTAGTTACGCATGGTTTCCAAAGTAAAAGAGATGAATTGATTGATCATGATTTAAAGAACTTAATAAAAGCAATTGAACAAGGAAGAACAAAATGAAGAACTCAACAAGACTTTAAATGATTACTTTCTAGAATAAGGTTCAGAACACAATGTGCGAAGATATAAAAACAGTACAGAATTGAGTGAATTGGAGAATGAATCGAAACAATGTAGCAACTTGAAACAATAGAGAGAAAACAGTAGAGAAAGCTTGTAAAAGTGGACGGATCTCCTCGCCGCAAACGCCTCGGATGAAGGAGAAGATTAGCTGTTCTTGGAGATGAATTCAATCAGAACAGAAGAAGGATCTTCTCTTCTTCCTCTCGAATTATCGACGCCAAGGGCTGATTTCTTCGTTCCAACAAACAGGAGAAGGAAATTCGTTCGAGATTGCTTTGCAATCGAGAACTCCACGCTTCTGAGCTCCTTTTTTCCCTTCATCATCCTTCTCTTTTTATAGCTTCAGCAGGTACCTTCAGTCGCGGATTTCCATCCATTTTGAACGACAATCCTCCACTTGGCAGCAGTGGAAAGCTTAGGCGGATGGAAGATCGCAACAAGGACGACTGATGGCTGGAAAAGTGCAGCAGAAGACTATTTCCTTGCGATTTCCTTGCGAGGGCCGCAATGCCTCATTGCGGCTTCAACAATATTTCAGCAAAGTTTCCTGCAATGTACATTTTAGCTTGGTTTATATCATTTTGCATCCTTTTTCGTTCCTTTTTCAAATAAGTCCTATTTTAGCACCACTTCTCAAATTCTCGCATTTATGCACACATTAAGCTAACTCCTAACAAAAACACTCAAGAAAGTGCATGATTTAAAGGTAAATATAGCCCTAAATAATGAACTTTTGGCTTGGTAACAGGTTGCTAGGTCAAATGAGGATTTGGTTTGCTGAATCTTTGGAAGATCTTTGACAAAATATCTCAACCAATTCGTTTGACCAGTCAACTGCACTCTGTGGCCTCTTATGTGGCCACAAGCTGGATTCTATGACTTTGTGACTTCTCTGTGGCCACATGCTGAAGCATAATACAGTTTTCCTGAAAATAATTAAAACAACATTAATTCTTATAAAAAAAATGACTCTTTTACCTTCTTAATTGCTTCATAATGACAAAACGACCTTGAGCATGTGACTTTCCTATTTTTTATTCTTTTCTTATCAATTACATGCACAATTATTTTCAATTTAACTCAAAAAGTCAATTAATGAGTATGCTTTAAAGGGTAAAAACACGACATAAATGGCGTTCATCAGTGGGTAACAATCGAACCCTACGCCTTGTTTTTTTCTTATTTTAAACCCAATTAAGGCTATGTATGGGGTTGTCGGATAATCGAGCTATAACCTATCTTCCCACTTTGACTAATGATAGGTCGTTCTACTTCGTTGAGCATGGATTGCTTGAGCTCTTAAGTCCAGTTCGACGATATGCGATCGTGCCGCTGATGAGCCTGTGGGTGATCCTGCCCTCGTTGTCGTGGGCTACCGTCATCCTCTGTCTTTTTTACGTTGGCTGACGTTGGTTGACGCCAATCACACATTCCTTAAGTACCTCGGTCGTGGAGCTTCAAAGCAGACCGTCTGATTGGATGATGATCCAATGGTGATGAGAGGTCAAGATTTAGTATAAATATCCCTTCTTTCGGTACCATTTTCATCCCATCGAACTCTTCTCCTTCTTTGGCTCCTCTCTAATTCCTAACTTGTCGAGCCAAGATGTTTTTTTTTTGCGTCTGGGATCTGGGCCAAGTTGCGGCCTTCTCCATTGAAAGCTCTATGTGATCATCGATTTTCCGAGCGAGGTGTGTCGGTCCTCGACGAAAGCTCTATATGAGCATTGTGCGAGGGAAAACTTGGTGTTATTGCCTCTTCTTTCAAAACATAGTTATACTTGTCTTCCTTTTCTATCCTAAGTAAAAAAAAAAAAAAGTTTGGTCAAATTACAAAGTTATTCTTTAAACTTTGATAATAGTTTAAAAAGTTGTACTTTGGAATTGAGTATGATCTTTTCAATAAAAAAGAAAAAAAAAAGCATTTTAGTTTTGGTAATTTTAATTTCCAAAGCTAAGACAATTTTATTTATTACTTTAGAACGTATTTGATAAGGATTATAGGAAACTTTGTAATAGATGGATGACTCTTCAAAAAAATTTGTTAAGTACTCAATATCACCATAACCATAGAGAAAATATGATAGGGAGGAATCCATCCCGAGCATGGAATGTGGATAACTGTCTTATTGTTGCTTAGGGCATTTAGGAGTGATTTTAACATGACAAAAATCAATTTTTCCATTGCCAAAATCACTTACCTTTAAAATAAATATGTTTGCAAAACAAAAAATTGATTTTATCTAAATTTAAAATTGATTATTAAAACATTAGTTGATAGGTGATTTTGGTTGAGGTGATGGATCGGGAATCACCACTCAAATTTTCCCTCATTCTATTCAAATGTGAAAATACCAATTAACCCTTCTATTTAAAAAAAAATAATTGTAAACGAAAGATGACGGGCAATGCCCGTCATTGAACAAATATATATCCCAACGCATATGGTGCATCGGGTAAAATGTATCTAATTTGACGCATAAGGTGTGTCGGTTTAGACTACTTTACCCGACGCATGGCGTCGGATTCATCTTTTCCGACACCCTTTTTCCAATGCGCGTATGCGTCGGGAATAACTTTATCCAACGCATTTTGAGGCTTTTCCGACCCATTTTTGCGTCGGAAAATCCCGAATTGTTTTACTGTAATTACCAGGATGCATGGTGGGAAGGATCTTCTTTCCGGATTTGGGTGATGAATTTTGAAGGTTGGAATTCAAACATTGTTATCTAGGATTATGATGAAGCTTCAGGGGATATGATCAATGTAAACAAGAAGAATTCCTACCCCGAGCGACATAGGAAAATGAAAAAAGCGAGGATTTTTTGGAAACTGTTTGCCTTGAACTATTATATGAGAAATAAATTGGTTAGTCAATAGTTAAATAAATGTTTAGTTAAATAATTTCTTTAATTAATGCCCTTTTTGGTAATTTAACAATTCTAAAATTAATTTTGAAACCAAACCTGAATAATTCAAAATCACTTCTCATTCTATGAAAATCACTTCAACCAAACATGAAAATGATCATATGAAAATCAATTTTACAAAATTAATTATAGTTAAATTACTAATTCACCAATTACTCCCAAACATGCTATAAGAAATTATTTGTCGTTGTGCAGAAGATAAATTCATTATCGCATTCCCACTGAATTGGAAGTATAAGTATTGTACGCGTCTATTGGAAAGAAAACCACAGACGCTATTTGAATTACACCCTGATTCTCTTTAAATTCTATGTAATTTCATGTATTAATTGTCTTTGTTTAAGAACCAAGCTAACTTGTTTGTCATTAACTACTTTATCCAACTTACGATATTAATATTAATCATTGGTTGTAGAAATTGTTAACGACTATCGATGCATGAAAATAAGTTTTGACATTAGATTTGTTGACGCAAGATTCTGGACCTCCTGGCCGGCGGGCTGCGGACAATCGAGTTCGCCATGTGGTCCAAGGTCGACCTGCAAAGAGAGAGAAAGCTTACACTGGTACGGAGCTGGGCCCACACCACTCTGATGCTTAAGTTAAAGAGAGAGAGTCTCAAGCATAAGTAGGAGTGAGAGAGTGATGCGTATCGTGTGTCGCATGCCTTCAATGAAGGGTGAAACTCCATATTTATATAAGAGATGTGCTGACGTCATAGGCCTAGAAGATGACGATGGCGGGTTACGTCATACGCTTAGGAGGTGGCGTGTGCCAGACGTTGTATGCCTAGTAGGTGGCGTGTGTCAGACGTTGGTGTCGACCGAGCTGAGGATGCTGACCCCAGGGTGTGGGTATGGTGGGGCGTTGGGCCTAGGTTGAGTTCACCCATAACAATATTTACAAAATATAAAATATATAAGTAATGAAATACCAATTTCAAAATTGATGGAGCAATTTGCTTCCTCAAAATTTGGCTAAAAATATAACTATATTATATTAGGGTAGAGGGAAAAAAACAATAATTTACAAAAACAATCAGACTACCTGAATTCAGGCTACACAACCCTGGTGCACTCTAAATATAGACTACCTAAACTTAGACTACGTAATTCCCTCAAATTTACTCTTCCAGCCCATGCCTCAATTCTTTCTCACAAATGTATACATGTAATTTTTCAAAAGTCATAGTTGGAAGCTTAGGCCATAACCGTTTCATTTTTAATTTTACTTTTTTTTAGTTTTCAAATTTTACTTGATTTTTGAAAATATGGGTAGAAACTAGATAACAAAACTAATAAAGTTAGAGATGAGAGTAGTGTTTATAGGCTTATTTTTTAAAAACCAAAAGCTAAAAACTAAATAGTTATCGGTCATTCTATGTCCCAAAAACTAAAAACCAAATAGTGTTTATAGGCTTAATTTTTTCCTTTTTAGGTCATTATATGTCCGATTTTTAGATTGTAACCTCCATTTTTCTCTAGACTTTCCAGCTTAGCTTTTCTTAAGGTATTTTTGTCAAACTATGGTGACTTTGGGGCAAAATTACCGTTATGATCGGCTAAGGTTAGTGTTCTAATTTAGAGGACGATGTCGTCACGTGCCTGCGACGCGGAGCGACTGACGTCCTCGAAAAAAAGAGATATTTTAACAAATAGAAGGAGTCGTCGTCAATCTTTTTATGGTGTGATTGGGCACCGAAATACAATAAAATAATTTTTTTTTAAAAAAAGAAAAATTATATAACAAAATGGTATGCGAAAATAGAGATTGTGTTCGGGAGTCAATTGAGTGTGAGGAAGGTATTAGCACCCCACAACTCCCGTTAAAAACGGTGGCAAAATTTTATCTTGAATTTGAAAGCTTCTTTAAAAATGAGTTTGCTTGGAAACATATATTTTAAAACAATGTCTTATTTTTACAGCTCATTTCTCCAATATTTGAAGTCAATATCCTATAAAAATAAGTGGAAATTATCAATCAATTTTGACTATATTAGAAATATTCTCAATACATGGAAATATTATTCACCTCAAGAAAATGAGAGAATTTTAACATTCTTCAACTCCATCATAGGATAGTTGTCCTTTTGTAGGAGAGTTTTTTAAAATCAAAACATTTTTTTTTGTTTAAACTAAATTCATTTTTTCCTGGGATCAAAATCTCGGACTCCCAAAGATTATGGTTCCTCACCTCAAGAATTCTAGAAAATCGAACTCCCAAATGTTTTTAGATTCCATCGTAGAATATTTTATAAAACGGTTTTAAAACTTTCATAAATACAAAAAGCATAATTTTAAAGATTTTGAAATAATTTTACAATGTGATAAAAAATTTAAAAAGATTAGAAAAACATCCTTAAAAGATAGTTTTTAAAAATACAACATCAATATATAAACAAACATAAATGCAAAATACAAATTTAAACATTAGACATAAAAACAATATTAATCAAAGCATAGAAATAAACATGTAAATGCGATAGCACACAAAGTGTGCTATCTTTATAGTCTTTTTATCGCTAGTTTGTCGCTTAAACGAGTACTCTCACGTTGATTTTCTTCTGTTTTGTAGAATTTGAGCAATTGGAGCTACATAGAGCGTTATGGAGATTTATATTGAAAAGATGAACCAACTGGGTGATTATGGAGAAGCCAAGCCAAGGGAAAAAGAAGTTCAAGCCAAAATTCCTGAGAGCATACTGGAGCGTCGAGACGCTCAAATTTCTTCTACAAGCCAAAGATCTCGCAGTAGTAGCGTCGAGACGCTACGAAAAGCCAAACATCGTCAATTCCGTCTGTAGCGTCGAGACTCTGTGCCTAGCGTCTCGACGCTGGCTTTCCAATTATGGAAATGAGCTAATTCGGACAACGTCTCGACGCTGCGGCGTATTGAGGTATGAAACCCACTTTTTCCAGCCAACTTAAATAGGCAAATTTGGAGAGAAAACCCCCAATTTTCGAAATTCATCACACCTTGGAGAGAAGAAGACGACCATTGAAGAGGAGAAAGAGATTTTGAAGCTGAAGTTCGTGGACTACGCGATGGGAACGAAGAACTGCACGTGATTGAGTTTTATTCTTCCTCCCTTAGCACTTGTTTAATGGGTTTTTCTTTGTTTAAGACTTGTTTATTTTTTAACATGAGTAGCTAAACACTTTATCTTGGGGATTGATGTAGGCTTTTAGTTTTGATGTTTTGATAATTGAATGTCTAGATTGATTGCTTATCTTCGATTCGTGCATTTATTTTCTTAGTGCTTATAATCTCCTGATCAAGGATTGTATGTTTCTATGGTTTAAATCTATGCTTGTGAAAGGGTAGTTTAGACTAGATCTTGATTGCATGACTAAGGGTAGTTCTAACATGGAAATGATTATCACTCTTTTAGAGGTTATTTTAAAGAAGAGTTCTTAATGCCTTGCATGTCTTTAAAAACTAGATTGATACATTAGTTTTATTACATTGCATGAGACCAATTGTCCTCGTTAGAGTCAATTCTTACTTTCGTTCTTCTAGACTTATGAAAATTTGCATGAATAATCTAGGTTATTTGATTGATTGAATCGTCAATCTTAAGATACCATTTTCCTGATTTGTCTCATTTGTTACTTTTATTTTATTGTTTAATTTCTTAGACTTGTTACAAACCCCCTTGCGACTTATTTCTCTAAATAAAATTGAGCATTACTATTCGTGATATTTAAGTGAACTAGAAATCCAATCCTGAGGACGATACTCGTATTCATTTACACTATTTATTACTTGACTCGTACACTTGTGATTTTGCACTGCACTAAAAGTGCGCAACAAGTTTTTGGCGCCGTTGTCGGGGATTGGCAAATATTTAGTTTCACTTAATATCGTGGAGAACCCGCTTGGTCTTACTTTAGAGTTTATTTTTAGCTTATTTTATTGACTTGTTTATTTTTGTTTTCTACAGGATCATAGGTTGTGCATGCGAAAGGACAAAAAGACAGTTTTAGTTCCTTTTGACCCTGAAATTTAAAAGACTTGGAAAAGGAATCGAAGGGAGAAAAACGAAAAGACTGAAGCTATGAAATGATCAAAATCAACCGATGAACCAGTTGCCAATTGGGCAATAAGTACAACTAAATGCACCTGTGCAGCAAGTTGTGCAGCAGGATCAGAGAGCCATTAAAGACTATTTCCAACTTGTCTTCCCTGCTGAACATTGAGGAATAGCCTACTGTTGCGTGATCAGTGTGTAAATAAAATGTAATGCGAAGAGCACTCAGATCATGCAAGCATACATGGTCAGCAGCAAGTGATAAGTATTTTTTAATTCGTTTTTCCATAGAGATTGAGTTTAGTTACTAACGAGTTGAGGTGCTAAATTAGATAAGGTCACTTAAATTGGGTAGATTTGGGGTTTATGTACCGAAATGATAAAGAATGCAAGAAGAAAGCAAGTGTAAAAACCAAACAAGTAAGAGATAAAGCTATAATGTGAAGAAGAATAATTGCGGGTCTCGCAATTATTTAGCAATAAAATTGCAAAGGTAAAAAGCTAATAAAAAGACTAAGGCAAAAAGCAGAAATGTTTTATTGCGGTTCTCGCAATAATCTAGCAATAAATTAGCAACGTTTTTAATGTAAAGTAAAGCAGCAAGGTCAACTTAAGACTCTTCTATAAGCACTTAACTACGATCATTCAACAGTAGATTAACATATCATGCATCGTTTTAGCTCAGTCTCATGCATCTCTCGATTACATGCATTAGATCTTTAGTTCACTCATATCCAAGTAAGACATAAACACCTATTTATACAAGCAAGCTAATGAACGTGCTAGGAGAACGCCTATTCCTAGGTCGTTTTCTAGTTACCATGAAAGGCTAGCATGAATGGATGACTCTGAACTCTTACTCCTTCCGGAGGTTAGGAATTCTTTAGACAAAATGGATGGCCGGTCGAAATTGCCCGTGGGATGAAGCTTACATACATTCAATGCAATCGTACTACGCTACATGTTGAATTCTCGTATTTCTAGCTTACAGATTCATCTTTAGTCGACCCTTCTTAGATTAGTTACTCATGGTTTCCAAAGAACTAAAAGAGATGGATTGGTGGATCATGATTTAAAGAACTTAGTAAACGCAAATGAATAAGAGATAACAAAATGAAGAACTCAAGAAAACTTAAATGATTACTTTCTAGAATAAGGTTCAGAACACAATGTGCGATGGTATGAAAACAGTAAAGAATTGAGTGAATTGGAGAATGGATCGAAACAATGTAGCAAATGGAAACAATAGAGAGAAAACAGTAGAGAAAGCTTGTAAAAGTGCACGGATCTCCTCGTCGCAAACTTCTCGGATGAAGGAGAAGATTAGCTGTTCTTGGGGATGAATTCAATCAGAAGAGAAGAAGGATCTTCTCTTCTTCCTCTCGAATTATCGACGCCAAGGGCTGATTTCTTCGTTCCAACAAACGGGAGAAGGAAATTCGTCTGCAGATTTCTTTGCAACCAAGAACTCCACGCTTCTGAGCTATCTTTTCCCTTCATCATCCGTCTCTTTTTATAGCCTCTAGGTGGTTGCAAAAGGCTGCTCATTAATCGTGGTTCACCATTCAATTTCGTGAGGTAGTCAAGCTTGACATGTGGCAGCAGCAGGGAGAGTTGACGGCTGGAAAATCTCAGTCAATAAAGACTGACGACTGGAAAGAAATGCAGCAGCAACGACTGTTTCCTTGCGGTTTCCTTGCGAGGGCCGCAATGCTTCATTGCGGTTTCAGCAATGTTTCTGCAAAGTTTCCTGCAATGTACATTTTAGCTTGTTTTACATCATTTTACATCATTTTTCTTTCCTTTTCCAAATAAGTCCTATTTTAGCATCACTTCTCAAATTCTCACATTTATGCACACATTAAGCTAACTCCTAACAAAAACACTCAAGAATGTGCATGATTGGTGAGAGGCTTTTTGAATATCCTCTAAATTCCGAGTTGTCGAGACTCGCCAAAATACAATTTATAAGCCTATTCTCAATGGCTTTGCAGCCAGTGGTAACAGGGTCGATCCAAGGAGAAGGTATGACCGAAATTAATATCAAAATTGAAATTGATCAATTGATTAAGTTTCTGTAACGGGGGGATTTTTCAGCATGCAAGAAAGCAAGTAAACGCTAACGGAAGAAATAAAAGATAGAGAGAGACGCGTGCACGGTTTGGGGATTTTCGGGAGATTAATTGTTAGACAGCTTCAGTTCATCATTTAATACAAAATTCATGGCAGACAGTTTATAGTACACACGGACGACTACCCGAGAAGCCCCAAGGTAGCCGACTCCATAGAAATTAATCAGACCACACAGTTCCGATTAAACATTATCCAAAATTGCATTAAGGTGATCAGCCCTAAATTTATTCTAGATAGTCACTAGCTAACCGCGACGAACTTTCAAGCATGTAATCTAATTGCTAGCTGATTGCCCGCAAACGCTGTATGCAATCAACAACTATCATACACGACTCGATACTCCGATTTAGTTTTATCAATCTGTGTTACTTAGTCGAATAGTGAGAGGCACGGCATCGCTATTCTTTAACATTCACAACATGCTAGAAGGTTCGAGTGTCAATCGTAAAATTCTAACACATGCATAGGATTAAGCAAGAAAGACGAATGCATATAAACAGCCACCAAAATGTAATCAAGGCATAGATTATCAAAACTAAAAACGTCTAACAAAAATCCCATAAATATTTCCCAAACCGTTCACTCTTACCTTAGCCGTCCATGGAACGGGTTGTCAATTCCGCTCCAAGGTAAGCCATGGAAGATGTCATCAACAAAATACAAGAAGCAAGCTCATAAACAAGCCAACAATGGCTGAGCTAAAGGAAAAATGGTGGAAAAACGAGAGGAAGAAGAAGAAGAATCGCCTAAGAATGAAGAATATGTTGAAGATCCGCGCAGAAAATTGTCATTTTAGCTACTGTAATCGACGTAGCGTCGAGACGCTAGGCCAGCGTCGAGACGCTAGGCCAGCGTCGCGACGCTACGCCCTAAATAATCCGCGCGCGCCTCGCGATGGCGTCGAGACGCTAGGGCAGCGTCTCGACGCTTGCCCGATGATTCCTTGCGCGCGCCTCCTCCGGAGCGTCTCGACGCCGCAGCAGAGTCTCGACGCCTTGGCAGCGTCGAGCTAGCGTCTCGACGCTATCAGTCGACGCTAGCTCTCTGGTTTTGGCAGCGTCGAGCTAGCGTCTCGACGCTATCAGTGGACGCTAGCTCTCGGGTTTGGGGTTGGAAAAGTTGCCTCTCCTAGGCAGTTTTGACCCGTTTCTTCTCGGATCGACTTGCCCTTTCTCGACGCACTCCCGGGGCGTTAAAACTCCACTTTTAGCTCTCGAACGGGTCCAATGGACGCACGAGCTCTTTGTCGCATTTCTCCTACAAACGAGATAGATTAACCAATTAAACGCGGACTTTAGCTACAATTAGGAAGTATTTAATAGCTCCAAAATGGAGTTATCAAACACCCCCAACTTAAACCTTGCTAGTCCTCGAGCAAGTGCTACAAAGAAATTGACTCTAAGGACGCGCCTACATGCTACTAACTCAAACCTCCATGCATTTTGAAAATTTAAACACAACATAATCATGAAAGCATTTCGTGCATGCATTTACTATGAACATATCAAAAATCAACTATTGCCCCCTAACGTGTCTGTGTGCTAGCCAACCACTCCTAAACTCACGTAAACCAGGAAAAACCACATGCAACACAACATCCCATTTTCCCCCTACTTCTAGCGTTTAAGAACAGTCTACACTTGACTTACACGAGAGAGAGAAGCAAATTAAGAGACCTAATTATTTTTCTCATTCCTTTTTCTTCTCAGGAGTACTTTGTACTCTTTTATTAAGGTTCTTTGAACCAACATTTTATTCACTTTTTCTTTCCACCTCGAGCTGCCTAACACGTCAAACTTTGGCCCAAGCTTCACGTTTTTAAGGACTAACGCTCACTTCTTTAGCGCGCTAATAAGAAGGAGGAGCGCCTCGAGAGGATTTTTCTATCCAACATGCTTTTCGATTTTTTTTTTCCTTAGGCTTAGCATACGCTATCTCAATTAACCAACCACTAACTCTCATGCAACAAGCTACCTATAGGGGTGCCTTTCGGGGTGACAACGAGAATTAGTGCTACATGCAATTTACAAAGCCTACGGAATCTAGGATGGGGTTGCTAAGTGCGCGAAAGATGCAAGGGAGCAACAGAAAAAAATTTAAAATTTTTGACATGGACCTAATAAACGCAAAACTCATGCAAAAACTGGATTATGTACGTGCTCAGATTTCCAACATGCATTTCCTAGGTTATCATCATCAGAAAACAGTAAACAGAGTCCCAAGCACTTAAATATCAATATAGCACTTCTCAACCGACTACACATGCATATCCATCAGTCCAACTCCACCCCCAACTTCAAAATTTGGCATTGTCCTCAATGCCATACAGTCAGATACACAAAGTAAAAGGGAAGAAGAAACTACACTTCCCTGACTCTTTGTGAAGTTGGCGAGGGTGAGGAAGCGGCGCGCACATACATCGAAGCCCAAAATTGTCCTCTCTTCCTCCATTCCTAAAAAAAAAAAAAAAAAAAAAAAACAGCAAGCAAAGTAAGACTAAATTAATCTAAAAAGCAATAAAAAACAGCAACTAAACTAAAACAGGAAAAACAGTTCATCGCTCGGGTGCCTTCGAGAAGCGCAGAATTTTTAAAGTCGTTTACTCGACTGAATTGTCTCCACTGACTCAACCATAATCCGAAAGTGCGGGGGACGATCTAGACTTGTCCGCATCCACACTTTTCCTTCAATCAACATTTGAAACAGTTTGCACTCTTCGTGCCTCGAGCACGTGAATATCAGAGTTGTTAGTGCAAAAAACAGCAATATCATCAATCAAATTTAAGTCAGATTTTTTTACTTAGACATGGGAACCATCCCTCAAGCGCGAGGGTAGACTCCCATTCTCGTCATACTCAACCACAGACACATTCTCAGCAGACTTCCTTTCAAATAATGAAAATTCATGCATTATATCATCAAACTCTAAAGAAATGACGCCCTTAAACACATCGATTTTGACCCTAGCGGTCTTAAGGAAAGGGCGTCCTAACAGCATAGAGGACGAAGCATGTAACGATTTTTCATTCATATCGAGAACAAGGAAATCAGCGAGGAACATCATATCACCTACCCTAACAAGAACATCCTCCACTTTCCCTCTAGGACAAACACTCGACCCATTAGCTAACTGGACAGTCACGTTACACTCATGCAGTTCATTTAAGTTCAGTTCAAGAAACAAAGCATAAGACATAACGTTCACAGAAGCTCCTAAGTCTAGCATGGCATTTCTAACTACCTTACTACCTATCATACAAGGAATAGTAAAGGTACCTAGGTCGTTGCACTTGGCGGGCAACGTACCTGGGAGGATCGCATAAACGTTCTCTTTTTTCTTCTCAGTCCCTCTGGACTTCCTTTTCTTCGTGCACCAGCTTCTTAAAAATTTGGCGTACTTAGGCACTTGGCTGACTGCCTCTAGGAGCGGGATGTTGACCATCACCTTCTGGAAGGTACGAAGGACCTCCTCGTCGTCGGATTCCAGAGTATGCTTCGCAAGCCTACTAGGGAAGGGTGCTCTGACAACTTCCTCTGGCACACTGACCTTCTCTTCTTTTTTCTCATTCTGATTCTCGGGAGCAGGCGGGGCGGACTCGTTCAGGCTGTCCCTAGCTTCCTTCACGGCTCTGGTGGAAAGTGACTTTCCACTCCTCAGCTGAATAGCACTCACGTTCTCACATGAGTTGACCGTGGTTTGGGAAGGAAGCTTCCCTGAGCTCTTGCTCTCGATTTTACTAATCGACACCGCCATTTGTGTCAGCTGCTTGTTTAGATTCTGCAGCTCGGCCTTGTGAGAGTTAAGCTCTTCTCGAGCTACTTTTTGGAACTGGCTGGTGGTTGTGACAATGGTCCTCACCATTTCTTCTAGTGAGCTGGAGGAGCTCGAGGCTTGAGCTTGGGTGGAAGAGTTAGGCCTATCGTGAGACTGGCCTTGGAAGCGAGGTTGTTCTTCCCTGTTCCCATAGCTGAAGTTGGGGTGATCGCGCCAACCGGGGTTATAAGTGTTTGAATATGGGTCATACTTCCTCGGGTTGGAAGCGTACCCCCCGATCGCATTCATCTCCTCCGCCTCGCGGGTTCCTCCAACGATCTTTTTCAGCATACTACCGATCTCGGCCACTTGGGCCCTCATTTCTGTCATTTCGTGGTTCTGGGTCATACCATGGACTTGTCCTTTCCCTCGAATACCAAACTGCTGCGAGTTTGCCGCCATATTCGCTATCAATTGTTTGGCCTCGACTGGGGTCTTGTCGATCAAGGCCCCGCCGCTCGCTGCATCAATCATTTGCCGATCATGGGGCGTCATCCCCTCATAGAAATACTGTATCAGAAGCTGATCGGCAATCTGATGGTGTGGGAAGCTTGCGCACAGGCGCCCAAAACGCTCCCAGTACTCGTGCAGGGACTCACCCACGTCCTGAGTGATCCCATAAATCCTCTTTCGCAGTGTCGTGGCCAAGGACGCAGGGAAGTATTTCTCGAGAAAAACCCTCTTCATGTCCTGCCACGTGGTGATCGATCCGGAGGGCAGATAATATAGCCAATCCTTGGCTTTGTGTTTGAGCGTGAAGGGGAATGCCCTCATGTTCAGCTGCTCCTCCGTGACTTCAGCGGGCTTCATCCCCGCGCAGACGCAGTGAAATTCCATCAAATGTTTGTTCGTGTCCTCCCCTGCATTACCATGAAAAGAAGGTAACTGGTGAATTAAACCTGACTTTAACTCAAAGTTACCTGCTACCACGGGGTAGTTTATGCACAAGGGCTGCAGGTTCAAATCTGGCGCTGCCAGCTGTTTCAGCGTCCGCGGCGCATCGCCTTGCGCCATTTCTTCAACCATGAAGGGATTGCCTTCTTCTTCTCCAAACAGTCTCTGCCCCTCCTGGGCTTCTCTCCTTAACCGCCGCTCCTCTCTTTCGATTTCCGGGATAAACTGCAATCCACTAATCTCAGAGGAACGGGTCATACACAAACAGAAATTCAAACATACAATATACAAACAGAAAAATTTTCAGCAGACCATCAATCAATCAATCTCAAAGTCAATCATAATTTCAATCAAATTTGCCTTCTCCCCGGCAACGGCGCCAATTTTGGTGTGAGGCTTTTTGAATATCCTCTAAATTTCGAGTTGTCGAGACTCGCCAAAATACAATTTATAAGCCTATTCTCAATGGCTTTGCAGCCAGTGGTAACAGGGTCGATCCAAGGAGAAGGTATGACCGAAATTAATATCAAAATTGAAATTGATCAATTGATTAATTTTCTGTAACGGGGGGATTTTTCAGCATGCAAGAAAGCAAGTAAACGCTAACGGAAGAAATAAAAGATAGAGAGAGACGCGTGCACGGTTTGGGGATTTTCGAGATTAATTGTTAGACAGCTTCAGTTCATCATTTAATACAAAATTCATGGCAGACAGTTTATAGTACACACGGACGACTACCCGAGAAGCCCCAAGGTAGCCAACTCCATAGAAATTAATCAGACCACACAGTTCCGATTCAACATTATCCAAAATTGCATTAAGGTGATCAGCCCTAAATTTATTCTAGATAGTCACTAGCTAACCGCGACGAACATTCAAACATGTAATCTAATTGCTAGCTGATTGCCCGCAAACGCTGTATGCAATCAACAACTATCATACACGACTCGATACTCCGATTTAGTTTTATCAATCTGTGTTACTTAGTCGAATAGTGAGAGGCACGACATCGCTATTCTTTAACATTCACAACATGCTAGAAGGTTCGAGTGTCAATCGTAAAATTCTAACATATGCATAGGATTAAGCAAGAGAGACAAATGCATATAAAAAGCCACCAAAATGTAATCAAGGCATAGATTATCAAAACTAAAAACGTCTAACAAAAATCCCTTAAATATTTCCCAAACCGTTCACTCTTACCTTAGTCGTCCATGGAACGGGTTGTCAATTCCGCTCCAAGGTAAGCCATGGAAGATGTCATCAACAAAATACAAGAAGCAAGCTCATAAACAAGCCAACAATGGCTGAGCTAAAGGAAAAGTGGTGGAAAAACGAGAGGAAGAAGAAGAAGAATCGCCTAAGAATGAAGAATATGTTGAAGATCCGCGCAGAAAATCGTCATTTTAGCTACTGTAATCGACGTAGCGTCGAGACGCTAGGCCAGCGTTGCGACGCTACGCCCTAAATAATCCGCGCGCGCCTCGCGATGGCGTCGAGACGCTAGGGTAGCGTCTCGACTCTTGCCTGATGATTCCTTGCGCGCGCCTCCTCCGAAGCGTCTCGACGCCTTGGCAGCGTCGAGCTAGCGTCTCGACGCTATCAGTCGACGCTAACTCTCGGGTTTTGACAGCGTCGAGCTAGCATCTCGACGTTATAGCTCGACGCTAGCTCTCGGGTTTTGGCAGCGTCGAGCTAGCGTCTCGACGCTATCAGTCGACGCTAGCTCTCGGGTTTGGGGCTGGAAAAGTTGCCTCTCTTAAGCAGTTTTGGCCTGTTTCTTCTCGGATCGACTTGCCCTTTCCCGACGCACTCCCGGGGCGTTAAAACTCCACTTTTAGCTCTCGAACGGGTCCAATGGACACACGAGCTCTTTGCCGCATTTCTCCTACAAACGAGATAGATTAACCAATTAAACGCGGACTTTAGCTACAATTAGGAAGTATTTAATAGCTCCAAAATGGAGTTATCAATGATTTAAAGGTAAATATAGCCCTAAATAATGTACTTTTTGCGAGGTAACACCTACGCACCCATCAATGCCAACAATTTTGAGCTCAAAACAGGAATCATCCAGATGACTCAAAATAGATCTTTTAAAGGATTTCCTTCTAAAGACCCAAATTCTCATCTTAAATATTTTCTTGAACTTTGCAGTACAGTTAAGATAAATGGTGTTACTCCTGAAGCAATACGCTTACGTTTATTTCCTTTTTCTTTGCAGGATAAAGCAAAGGATTGGCTAGACTCTGTGACACCTGGAAGCATTACTTTGTGGGATCAGTTGGTTCAGGCATTCTTGATAAAATTCTTCCCAATTGCCAAGACAATCCAACTGAGGACTGAAATAGGGACATTCAGACAACATGACTATGAGCAGTTGTATGAGGCCTGAGACCGTTACAAGAATCTTTTGGAAAAATGCCCACAACATGGTTATGACAGACCATTGCAAATTCAGTTGTTTTACAATGGGTTGAATGGTAACACAAAGACCATTTTAGATTTTGCAGCTAGTGACACTCTATTTTCAAGAACTATTGAAAGTGCTCTCACTTTACTAGAAGATATGACATCCAACAGTTATCAATGGCCCACTGAATGATCTTCTCATAAGATAGTTGTTGGGTTGTATGAGGTCGACGAGGTTAGTGCTCTAAAGTCTCAAATGGTTAAATTAACTCATGCTTTGACTAGACTTACAGGGCCAGGTGTAGCTCAGTCCATGGAGTTCATAGCAGTTGCCACTGCTACACAATATTATGAGGAGCCAAATGTTGAGCAAACTCAATATGTCAACAACATGAATTTTGGCTATAGGGGAAATCAGATGCAGAATTCATTACCCACTCATTACCATCCTGGACTGAGAAATCATGAAAATTTCTCATATGCCAACAACAAGAATGTATTGAATCCTCCTGGATTTGCACCTCAACCACGGGAAGAAAAGAAAAAAAATTGTTGAAGATATGCTTGAAGCCTTCTTTGTTGAGACAAAGTCTATGTTTGTTGAGTCTCATAATAGAACAAGCAAGCTTGAGAATACATTGAAAAATGTTTGCAACACAATGCACCCTAATGGATCAGCTATCAAGAACATAGAAGTTCAACTAAGTCAGATAGCATCCTCCCTGCATACATTGCAAAAAGGGAAGTTCCCAAGTGACACTGAGGTAAATCCAAGAGAATCATGCAAGGCAGTAGCATTGAGAAGTGGAAAACAGTTAGTTGAACCAGTGGAAGCACAAAGTAAGGCACCAGTCACAATTGAGGATGAGGATACCATTGAGGAAGCTCCAAAGGAGGCTGAACACACTCCAAAAATTGACAGGCCTTCTAGTTCTATTCTTCCTACTATTCCTAACTCTATTCCCTATCCTCAACGCTTTCAAAAGAAAAAGATTGACTCTCAATTTTCTAAATTTTTGGATATTTTCAAGAAACTTCACATTAACATTCCTTTTGCAGATGCACTTGAACAAATGCCAAATTATGTGAAGTTCATGATGGAAATAATGTTAAAGAAAAGGAGACTAGAAGCTTATGAAACTGTAAACTTGACTGAGGAATGCAGTGTCGTACTGCAAAAGAAGTTACCACAGAAATTGAAAGATCCAGGGAGTTTTACTATTCCTTACAATATTGGTAGTTCTTTCTTTCAAAAAGCCTTATGTGATCTTGGTGCAAGTATAAATTTGATGTCTTTATCTGTTTTAGGAAATTGGGCCTTGGAGAAGTGCAACCCACTACGATATCATTGCAGCTAGCTGATCGTTTAGTCACATATCCTAGAGGTATTGTAAAGGATGTTATAGTGAAAGTTGATAAATTTTTCTTCCCTGCAGATTTTGTGGTCTTAGACATGGAGGAAGGTGTAGATGTGCCTATCATTTTGGGGAGACCTTTCTTAGCCACTGGACGGGCTTTGATCGATGTGCAACAAGGAAAGCTAACTCTGAGGGTAAACGATGAAGAAGTAGTCTTCAATATCTTTCGAACTATGAAATATCCAAATGAGGTTAGTACATGTCACATGATTGATATAGTCGATCATACTGTTAATGAGTATAGGGAATTAGTTTTACCTATTGATCCTCTTGAGAAATGCATGTTGGATTTAACCTTTGAAAATCTAGGAATCTTAGATGAGAAAATTGTTTTTTATTCTCTGTGAATGAAATAGCTAAAGTGAAAACTCCTAAGCCTGAATTAAAGCAATTACCTGCACACCTTCGTTATGCCTTCTTAGATGATTATTCTGCTTTTCTTGTTATTATATCTGTTGTTTTGAGTAAAGTAGAGGAAGAAAAATTATTGAGGATATTACGTGCTCATCGTTCTGCAATAGGATGGTCTCACTACAAGAAAATTAGGATTTCTCGACGGATGTTCTCTCGACGGTTTTGTTTTCGTCGAGAGAACATCGTTGTCTAGACGGTTTTAAAAACCGTCGAGAGAACATGAGACTCTTAAGACGGTTTTTAAAAATCGTCGAGATAGGGCTGGTTCTCTCGACAGTTTTTAACAACCGTCGAGAGAGGCACACTGTTCTCTCGACGAAATAAATATCGTCAAGAAATAGACAGGTTCTATCGACGGTTCATGAAAACGGTCGAGATAGAGGACCGTTTTTGTCGACGATATTTATTTCGTCGAGGGAACCGAGAGCCTATCTCGACGACTTTTTAACCGTCGAGAGAATCGGTCCTCTATCTCGACGATTTCCATGAACCGTCGAGAGAGAACCGGTCTAATTCTCGACGGTATTTATTTCGTCCTCCATTTTGGAGCTAATAAATACTTCCTTATTATGGCTAAAGTCTGCGTTTAATTGTATAATTGATCTCGTTTGTAGGAGAAATGTGGCAAAGAGCTCGTGCGTCCATTGGACCCGTTCGAGAGCTAAAAGTGGAGTTTTAACGTCCCGGGAGTGTGTCGGGAAAGGGCAAGTCGATCCGAGAAGAAACGGACCAAAACTGCCTAGGAGAGCCAACTTTTCCAGCCCCAAACCCGAGAGCTAGCGTCGACTGATAGCTTCGAGACGCTAGCTCGACGCTGCCAAGGCGTCGAGACTCTGCTGAGGCGTCGAGACGCTCCGGAGGAGGCGCGCGCAAGAAATCATCGGGCAAGCGTCGAGACGCTGCCCTAGCGTCTCGACGCCATCGCGAGGCGCGCGCGGATTATTTAGGGCGTAGCGTCGCGACGCTGGCCTAGCGTCTCGACGCTACGTCGATTACAGAAGCTAAAAGGACGATTTTCTGCGCGGATTTTGGGAGTTCATCATCATTCTTTAGCGATTCTTGTTCTTCTTCCTCTCGATTTTCTCCTAATTTTCCTTTAGCTCAGCCATTGTTGGCTTGTTTATGAGCTTGCTTCTTGTATCTTGTTGATGACATCTTCCATGGCTTACCTTGGAGCGGAATTGACAACCCGTTCCATGGACGGCTAAGGTAAGAGTGAACGGTTTGGGAATTGTTTAAGGGATTTTTGTTAGATACTTTAGTTTTGATAATCTATGCTTTGATTACATTTTTGTTGCTGTTTATATGCATTTGTCTTTCTTGCTAAAACCCATGCATATGTTAGATTTCTATGATTGACACTCGAGCTTTCTAGCATGTTGTGAATGTTAAAGAGTAGCGATGCCGTGCCTCTGACTGCTCGACTAAGTAACACAGATAGATAAAACTAAATCGGAGTATCGAGGCGTGTATGATAGTTGTTGATTGCTGTTACGTCTCCAAAAGTGACCTTTTTAGGACTTATTTATCTTAGAAAGATGTACACTCTTAGGTGTTTTTGATAGGATTTAGCTTAAACCTATGCTTATATATGAGAATTAGAAGAAGGTAGCTAAATTAGGACTTATGTGCAAAAGGAAAGAAAAGGAATGAAAACCGAAGTTAAAAGAAGGAAAAATGCGCATTGCGGCAGCATTGCGGAAACATTGCTAAAACCGCAATGTTTCAAGTGAAATCCGTAAGTTGACTGATCTTTTTCTGTTATTTTCCGTTATTTCAGGGATTCGTTCTTTCTCCTCCATCCATTTTGAAGTACGACGTTGAGGATGGATGGTTCTCCTTGGCCCAAACGCACCTGCAGATTACTATAAAAGGGGGTCAAAGTAGAGGGTTTGATCATCATCCGAAAGCGTAGAAGTCTCTTCGCAGCTCCATCTTTTCTCCTGTTTTTCTTCTCCGTCTGTTGGTTTGAGAGGTTCAGCTGTTGGAGTCGACAATCTGATAGGAAGGAGAGAAGATTCATCTTCTCTCCTGATTGGATTCATCCAAGCAAGGCTACCCTTTCTCTTCCTTCAGCCGAGGCGTTTGCGACGAGGCGTTCAAGCTCACCTTACCTGCTTTCTGTCTTTAGTTTTCATTTCCAGTACCATTTGTTATCTTTTCTTTTCCATTAGTTAGTTCATTTCATTTCGTTGCTTTCTGTCTTTATGTTATTCACTTTAAGTTTCCCTTTGTTCATCCCAACAATCGGTTAATCAAAGCACAATTCGTTAATTCACGGTTTCTTGTCTTTGTTGTTTCCTGTTTTGCCTTGCTATTTTAAGTTTATTTCTCTTCTGAGCATGCCTACTTTATCTAATATTTCTGTTCTCTCTATATCCATGAGTAACTAAGTCACATAGGGGCATGCTAATGACAATACTATAGGCTAAAAAAACGTGAACCAAGCATGTAGGATAGCTCTCGAAGCATTGATTGTATGTAAGCTTCATCCCACGGGCAATTTCGATTGGCCATCCATTTTGTCCAAAGAACTCCTAACCTCTGGAAGGAGTAAGAGTTCAGAGTCATACACTCATACTAGCCTTTCAAGGTAGCCAGAAAACGACCTAGGAATAGGCGTTTTCCTAGTACAAACCATAACTTTCTGCTTTAACAAGATGCTTAAGACCCTACTTGGACATGAGTAAACTAAAGAATCTAATGCATGAAATCGGAAGATACATGAGATTGAGTTAGTTTGATGCATAGTGAGTTGATCCAATGCTTGAGAATCGTGAGAAAATGCCTATAGAGGAGTCGTTAGTAGCCCTTGTTTCTCCATTTTGCACACTTTCGCTGTTAGTAACATTGCGGTAGAATTGCTGTTCTCGCAATTCTGCTAAGTTAAAAATTATGTTTAGCTATTTTCCTCTTCGTTTATTAATCTCTTCTCTTTTCATTTGAGTTTATCTTTGACTTGCACTTGTTTATGTTGCTACCCTTTACATATTCCTTAGAAATTAGACAACTTAAAACCAATTCTACCCCATCAAATCCACCCATTCTTTCTTAACAATACACTTCACGAGTAGCTAATAATAAATCTCTGTGGGAAAACGAATGAAAAAATACTTACTACTTGATATAAGATCATGTATGCTTGCATGTTCTGAGTGCTCTCTCTCTCTTATTGCTTATTTATTTTACACATTGAGCACGCAACAATTGCATACAGCGTTTGCGGGCAATCAGCTAGCAATTAGATTACATGCTTGAATGTTCGTCGCGGTTGGCTAGTGACTGTCTAGAATAAATTTAGGGTTGATCACCTTAATGCAATTTTGGATAATAGTTAATCGGAGCTGTGTGGTCTGATTAATTTCTATGGAGCCGGCTACCTTGGGGCTTCTCGGGTAGTTGTCCGTGTGTATTATAAACCGTTTGCCATGAATTTAGTATTAAATGATGAACTGAAGTTGTCTAACAATTAATCCCAAAAATCCCCAAACCGTGCACGCGTCTCTCTCTTTTATTTCTTCCGTTAGCGTTTATTGCTTTCTTTGCATGCTGAAAAATCCCCCCGTTACAAAACCAATCAATAAGTTAATTTCAAATTTAATATTAATTTCAGTCATACCTTCTCCTTGGATCGACCCTGTTACCACTGGCTGCAAAGCCATTGAGAATAGGCTTATAAATCGTATTTTGGCAAGCCTCGACAGCTTGAGATTTAGAGGATATTCAAAAATCCGTCATACCAAAATTGGCGCTGTTGCCGGGGAGAAGGCAAATTTGATTGAAATTATGATTGACTTTGAAAATGATTGATTGATGGTTTGCTGAATTTTTTTTCTGTTTGTATATTGTATGTTTGAATTTTTGTTTGTGTATGACCCGTTCCTCTGAGATTAGTGGATTGCAGTTTATCCCGAAAATCGATAGAGAGGAGCGGCGGTTAAGGAGAGAAGCCCGGGAGGGGCAAAGACTGTTTGGAGAAGAAGAAGGCATTCCCTTCTTGGTTGAAGAAATGGCTCAAGGTGATGCGCCGCGGACGCTGAAACAGCTGGCAGCGCCAGATCTGAACCTGCAGCCCTTGTGCATAAACTACCCCGTGGTAGCAGGTAACTTTGAATTAAAGTCAGGTTTAATTCACCAGTTACCTTCTTTTCATGGCAACGCAGGGGAGGACGCGAACAAACATCTGATGGAATTTCACTGCGTCTGCGCGGGGATGAAGCCCGCTGGAGTCACGGAGGAGCAGCTGAACATGAGGGCATTCCCCTTCACGCTCAAGGACAAAGCCAAGGATTGGCTATATTATCTGCCCTCCGGATCGATCACCACGTGGCAGGACATGAAGAGGGTATTCTTGGAGAAGTACTTCCTTGCGTCCTTGGCCACGACACTACGAAAGAGAATTTATGGGATCACCCAGGACGTAGGTGAGTCCCTGCACGAATACTGGGAACGTTTTGGGGGCCTGTGCGCAAGCTTCCCACACCATCAGATTGCCGACCAACTGCTAATACAGTATTTCTATGAGGGGATGACGCCCCACGATCGGCAAATGATTGATGCAGTGAGCGGCGGGGCCTTGATCGACAAGACCCCGGTTGAGGCCAAACAACTTATAGCGAATATGGCAACCAACTCGCAGCAGTTTGGTATTCGGGGGCAAGGGCAAGTCCATGGTGTGACCCAGAACCAAGAAATGACTGAAATGAGGGCCAGGTGGCCGAGATCGGAAATATGCTGAAAAAGATTGTTGGAGGAACCCGCGAGGCGGAGGAGGTGAATGCAATCGGGGGGTACGCTTCCAACCCGAGGAAGTATGACCCATATTCAAACACTTATAACCCCGGTTGGCGCGATCACCCCAACTTTAGCTATGGGAACATGGAAGGACAACCTTGCTTCCAAGGCCAGTCTCACGATAGGCCTAACTCTTCCACCAAGGCTCAACCCTCGAGCTCCTCCAGTTCACTAGAAGAGATGGTCAGGACCATCGTGACATCCACCAGCCAGTTTCAGAAAGAAGCTCGAGAAGAGCTTAATTCTCACAAGGCCGAGCTGCAGAATCTGAACAAGCAGCTGACACAAATGGCGGTGTCGATTAGTAAAATCGAGAGCAAGAGCTCAGGGAAGCTTCCTTCCCAAACCACGGTCAACTCATGTGAGAACGTGAGTGCTATTCAGCTGAGGAGTGGAAAGTCACTTTCCACCAGAGCCGTGAAGGAAGCTAAGGGCAGCCTGAACGAGTCCGCCCCGCCTGCCCCCGAGAATCAGAATGAGAAAAAAGAAGAAAAGGTCAGTGTACCAGAGGAAGTTGCCAGAGCACCCTTCCCTAGTAGGCTTGCGAAGCCTACTTTGGAATCCGATGATGAGGAGGTCCTTCGTACCTTCCAGAAGGTGATGGTCAACATTCCGTTCCTAGAGGCAGTCAGCCAAGTGCCTAAGTACGCAAAATTTTTAAGGAGCTGGTGCACGAAGAAAAGGAAGTCCAGAGGGACTGAGATGAGAAAAGAGAACGTTTCTGCGATCCTCCCAGGTATGTTGCCCGCCAAGTGCAACGATCCAGGTACCTTTACTATTCCTTGTATGATAGGTAGTAAGGTAGTTAGAAATGCCATGCTAGACTTAGGAGCTTCTGTGAACGTTATGTCTTATGCTTTGTTTCTTGAACTAAACTTAAATGAACTGCATGAGTGTAACGTGACTGTCTAGTTAGCTAATGGGTCGAGTGTTTGTCCTAGAGGGAAAGTGGAGGATGTTCTTGTTAGAGTAGGTGATATGATGTTCCCCGCTGATTTCCTTGTTCTAGATATGAATGAAAAATCATTGCATGCTTCGTCCTCTATGTTGTTAGGACGCCCTTTTCTTAAGACCGCTAGGGTCAAAATCGATGTGTTTAAGGGCGTCGTTTCTTTAGAGTTTGATGATATAATGCATGAATTTTCATTATTTGAAAGGAAGTCTGCTGAGAACGTGTCTGTGGTTGAGTATGATGAGAATGGGAGTCTACCCTCGCGCTTGAGGGATGGTTCCCATGTCTCAGTTAAAAAATCTGACTTAAATTTGATTGATGATACTGCTGTTTTTTGCACTAACCACTGTAATATTCACGTGCTCGAGGCACGAAGAGTGCAAATTGTTTCAAATGTTGATTGCAGGAAAAGTGTGGATGCGGACAAGTCTGGATCGTCCCCCGCACTTACAGACTATGGTTGAGTCAGTGGAGAGAATACAGTCGAGCAAACGACATTAAAAATTCTGCGCTTCTCGGAGGCACCCGAGCGATGAACTGTTTTTCCTGTTTTAGTTTAGTTGTTGTTTTTAATTGCTTTTTAGATTAATTTAGTCTTACTTTGCTTGCTGTTTTTTTTAAGAATCGAGGAGGAGAGGACAAGTTTGGGCTTCGATGTATGTGCGCGCCGCTTCCTCACCCTCGCCAGCTTCACAAAGAGTCAGGGAACACTACAACAAATTCCACCTAAGATGACAGTTAGAAAATGGAGGAGACCCTACGAGGGTGGTTTTTAGAAAATGCGCTCAGTTTTACAAATTGTTTTTTATTTTTTCGAAAATTAAACATATAAGGGCGGTTTTGCACCGCCATTATAATACCTATTTGATGACGGTTTGAAACCGTCATCGAAACAAGAAACAAAGATTAATAATAATATTATTATTATTATTAAATATAATATAATATTATTATTATTTAATATAATATTATTATATTTAAAATCAATTAAAAGAGGGATTTTCTTTCCCTTCTTCTTCAGCAGCCCTCACGATTTTTCATTCCATCTCAACCCTAATCTCAACCCTCATCTCAGGCTTCTTCTCTCTGTCGCCTTCCCTTGGTCTCTCCCTTTCTAATCTTCGTCTGCCGTTGTCGTCGCTCTCTCTCTCCCCTCCGCCACCGCACGTCGCCGTCGTCGCTCGCTCTCTCTCTCCCCTTCGCTCCGCACGTCGCACGCCGCCGCCGCTCTCTCCTTTCGCTCAGCCGCGCCGCCTCCGGTCGTCGCTCAGCCTCGTCGCGCCGGTAGCCGCAACGAACAAGTGAGTTCCTTCCGTTCTTTTTCTGTTCCGTTACCCACAAATTTAGTTAACTCCGAACTTAGTTACCCACTAGTTTTAAACTTTAGATTTGCAGATTCATGGGCGTTTGTCCATTGTCCAGCAAGGGATCGGGCCTTCATGGACTTCGAACGTCAGTTTTTGGAGGTGAATTTCAGTCCGGACATGCACCATATGTATTGAGGTATGACTGACTCTGAAGTAACTAATGGGTAAGAGCTGAGAGCAAGAGAGATCCTACCACACAAGATTCGATGGCATTGGGTAAGTAACTAATGGTTGATGCTTAAACTTACTCTGTTTAGTTGAAACACAAGATTTATAGCAACTTTTTAGAAATCAATGGTTGATGCTTAAATTTACTCTATGTATCTCTAGTTACATAATGATGAAGTAACTAATTTACTCTATTTGACTTTGAGGAGTTTCCTAAACGAGACACGGTCAGAATTGATTTTGGTTGCTTCCATTTTTCCCCTGGATTGCCATCATCATGTGTTATGTTTCATCAGGATGGTATGACCATCGTGGTTTATATTGAAAAGGTCTAACTAAAGTAAATGTGTTATTTAGGTGACCTACATGTATTATACAGGCCGTCTGGAAGTTTTCAACGAGAATTTCTCTGCTGTGAGTACTTCTATGGTTTTATCATTTAGGGCTTAGGAATCTAAACTGCTTGATTAATGCTAGTGTATCCACATTAATTTTGCACTCTGATCGTTACCAATCTTTTTGGCTTGTCATTTCTCCTTACCATGTGACTTGTGAATAATACGTGAATCATTTTCTCTTCTTTTTCAACCTCTTTTTAGTTTTTACTGAATCAATTATGTGATATGGCAGGCTGATCAAAAGTTATCATACGCCTTAATGCATTGCAACCCTCAGAGAGAAAGCTAATATAAGGTTTGACTCAGGTGTGCTTGCTGTATATAATTTGCTTTTTGCTGCATATAATTTGCTTTTTGCTTAGACAATAACCAAGGTGTAAAATAAATATCAAACTAACTATAATTAACTTTAGGGGAAATCAGCTGAGCCATGCCCTTGTTCTCACTTTCTCTCTCATTGAAGAATTTTATTTTCTTTTATTTTAGCTTTTTTAGTATTTTTTTAGCTTTTTTTCCATCTGGGTCTCTCCTTTTAATTCTCCATTCTCTCTTCTCCCACTTCAATCATCACCTCTTTCCCCCTCTCTTAGCTTCTTCCCATTTTGCAGCTTCAAAATCTCTCTTTTTTTTTCTCTCTCTATATATAAATATATCTCTCTCCATTGAAGCCATAGCTATTGATCTTGAGAGAGCTTATTCTTTGAGGGTTTTGAAGAACAAGAAGTCTGAGAGAGATAGTGACTTTGGAGAATATAACCCATCATGGAGAATCAAAACATACCCATGTTTTGATGTTTTGTTTTGTTTTTTGTCTTGTTTTTTTTATATGTATGTTATGTTGGATTAATTTGGAAGAAAAAACTAAAGAATTAAAGAATGGTCAAATTCATCCTAGCTCAAAGGTGATATGATGTATGGATCTTCGACCAAGTGATAAGAGATTCAAATTCATCCCCTACATTGAAGTTAATAAAAAAAAAAACGTACATAATACAGGTGGATTCATGTGAATAGCCTAAAAAGGGCAATCAAATTTGAAGTCCATAAGCAATGAAGGCAAAGAGGTAAACCCAATGAATTGAGATTTCTCATGAACAAAAAAGATAAAGCCAGAGATTCAGAGTTTCTCAATTTCATGGGCAATCCATGAACACGTGATTCTTTTTGATTTCTACACCTTTTTAGATATTGTTTCTGTATAAACATTATTATTGCAAACTCCAACCATTGCTTCTAATTGAGATCAAGTTGCTCATTTATGAAGTTAAATATTTATATCATTTCTATTTAATTAAATTGTATTTATGAATGAATATATGTATAATAGAAAATTAATTTTGTGTATCATTCCTTTTGTAATATATAAAAGGTGGTTAATTTTTCATGAGCATGAGAGAGTTTGTACTCTAACTATTTATATAGTTTGAGATAAACAAAAGCTAAACTTCTTAATTTAAAGTTAGACAAACTTAAACTCTTTAGGACTGGCTTGTAAGTTTTTGTTAAGATGTAGCTTTGTTTTATTAAGTTTGATCATAAACTGGAGTATGTATTTTCTTTTATAGTGGTCACAAGTATGGACCATATTGATAGACAAAGCTAAATGAGGAGTAATATATTAAAGGTTTAAGAAAATAGGATTGAGAATTTGGAATGGTGATAACAGTAACCACAAACCATTTATTAAAAGTAAAAAATCAATTATGAAGTTTTCACATATGAAGAGACATATGAAGTTTTCACATAACTCAGGCTTATTTCATAAGTTGTTGACTATTGAAGGCATAGAATTTCTAAATTTTGAATAGAATGAGTTATGTTTGCTACGTTGAATTCGTGATTTCGTACCATGAAATCTCAAGCAATTATGTTCATGTAGGATTTTAGCTACAAATATATATGAAATGAGTTTATGAGGCATTTGCTAGCTTGCTTTCTCTTAAATTTCTTCTTTGTTTTGGCAATGTGGAATCTGAATGTTTCTAAGAAAATGCATTATCTACTTAGTCTAAAGTTAATTGATTGAACAATTTCCGTAACAGGTTGTTAGATGTCTATTGATTGAAGTATTTCCAGCATTAGCTTTGAATGAACAAGTTCGCAAGATGGTGCGGGAACTACACTAGGGCGTGTGTACAAGGGGAAGAAGATGCTCAGAAGGATGGGAGGAACTACACTAGGGCGTGTAAATATATTCTCCTAACGTATGTGAACAAACTAGCTAGTTATATTTTTACATATACATTGTATTTTTTTCATTTAGTCATAATATTTATCTTTTGTTTTCGTGTAGTTTAATAGTAAGAAGTCATTTACACGAGAAGAACTCGACGCAGTACAATAGAATGGGTATATCATGTTGCAAGCTTCGCATTTGGGTAAAGTAGTGTACTTTGTAACTTTTGTGCCAATTTTGGATGTAAATATGAAATATGGGTACTATACTTTGTATTTAGATTCTTTTCAGGAACTATCATAGTTTTTGTAGCAATTTTTGATGTAATATGAAATATTTTGTTGTTCTGAATGAAATGACTAGAATTCTAGTTTATTCCACATTTAACATTGTATTCATCGAATTAGCAGAATGTCAGTTATGCAACGTCACTGAACCAACACGGCATTATATTGTTTGTATATGGTGGCCAAACAATGATATTTGCCTGTCATTAAAAGTACTTTCAGTGACGGTTTTAGCCCGACATTAAAAGAACTTACAATGGCGGTTTAAAACTGCCATCGTATCCTTACAATGGCGGTTTGTAACCGCCATCTTAACCCTAAGATGGCGGTTTGTAGCCGTCATCTTATCCCTTAGATGGCGGTTTGTAACCGCCATCTTATCCCTACGATGGCGGTTTGGAACCGCCATCTTATGTCTACGATGGCGGTTTGTAACCGCCATCTTAGAGATAAGATGACGGTTACCTAAGATGGCAGTTTATAACCGCCATTAAAAGATAACCGCCATCATACCCCTAAGATGGCACCACTTTAGAGGGCGGTCGTAAAACCGCCATCATATACCTAAGATGGCAGTTCAGAACTGCCATCGTAGGTCAAATTTGTTGTAGTGGAAGTGTAGTTTCTTCTTCCCTTTTTACTTTGTATATCTGACTGTATGGCATTGAGGACAATGCCAAATTTTGAAGTTGGGGGTGGAGTTGGACTGATGGATAAGCATGTGTAGTCTGTTGAGAAGTGCTATATTGATATTGAAGTGCTTGGGACTCTGTTTACTGTTTTCTGATGATGATAACCTAGGAAATGCATGTTGGAAATCTGAGCACGTTCATAATCGAGTTTTTGCATGAGTTTTGCATTTATTAGGTTCATGTCAAAAATTTTAAAAAAAATTTTGTTGCTCCCTTGCATCTTCAGCACACTTAGCAACCTCGCCTTAGATTCCGTAGGCTTTGTGAATCGCATGTTGCACTAATTCTCGTTGTCACCCCGAAAGACACTCTTAGGTAGCTTGTTGCATGAGAGTTAGTGGTTGGTTAATTAAGATAGTGTATGCTAAGCCTAATAAAAAAAAAATAGAAAAGCATGTTGGATAGAAAAATCCTCTCGAGGCGCTCCTCCTTCTTATTAGCGCGCTTAAGAAGTGAGCGTTAGTCCTTAAAAACGTGAAGCTTTGGCCAAAGTTTGACGTGTTAGGCAGCTCGAGGTGGGAAAGAAAAAGTGAATAAAATGTTGGTTCAAAGAACCTTAATAAAAAGAGTACAAAGTACTCGTGAAAAGAAAAAGGAATGAGAAAAATAATTAGGTCTCTTAATTTGCTTCTCTCTCTCGTGTAAGTCAAGTTTAGTCTGTTCTTAAACGCTAGAAGTAGGGGGAAAACGGGATGTCGTGTTGCATGTGGTTTTTCCGGGCTTACGTGAGTTTAGGAGTGGTTAGCTAGCACACACACACGTTAGGGGGCAATAGTTGATTTTTGATATGTTCATAGTAAATGCATGCACGTAATGCTTTCATAATTATGTTGTGTTTAAATTTTCAAAATGCATGGAGGTTTGAGTTAGTAGCATGTAGGCGCGTCCTTAGAGTCAATTTCTTTGTAGCACTTGCTCGAGGACTAGCAAGGTTTAAGTTGGGGGTGTTTGATAACTCCATTTTGGAGCTATTAAATACTTCCTTATTATGGCTAAAGTCCGCGTTTAATTGTATAATTGATCTCGTTTGTAGGAGAAATGCGGCAAAGAGCTCCTGCGTCCATTGGACCCGTTCGAGAGCTAAAAGTGGAGTTTTAACGTCCCGAGAGTGCGTTGGGAAAGGGCAAGTCGATCCGAGAAGAAACGGACCAAAACTGCCTAGGAGAGGCAACTTTTCTAGCCCCAAACCCGAGAGCTAGCGTCGAGCTATAGCGTCGAGACGCTAGCTCGACGCTGTCAAAACCCGAGAGCTAGCGTCGACTGATAGCGTCGAGACGCTAGCTCGACGCTGCCAAGGCGTCGAGACGCTCCGGAGGAGGCGCGCGCAAGAAATCATCGGGCAAGCGTCGAGACGCTGCCCTAGCGTCTCGGCGCCATCGCGAGGCGCGCGCGGATTATTTAGGGCGTAGCGTCTCGACGCTACGTCGATTACAGAAGCTAAAAGGACGATTTTCTGCGCGGATTTTGGGAGTTCATCATCATTCTTTAGCGATTCTTCTTCTTCTTCCTCTCGATTTTCTCCTAATTTTCCTTTAGCTCAGCCATTGTTGGCTTGTTTATGAGCTTGCTTCTTGTATCTTGTTGATGACATCTTCCATGGCTTACCTTGGAGCGGAATTGACAACCCGTTCCATGGACGGCTAAGGTAAGAGTGAACGGTTTGTGAATTGTTTAAGGGATTTTTGTTAGATACTTTAGTTTTGATAATCTATGCTTTGATTACATTTTGGTTGTTGTTTATATGAATTTGTCTTTCTTGCTAAAACCCATGCATATGTGTTGCGTGCTCAATGTTTTAAAATAAAGATGCAAGAATAGAGCACTCAGAACATGCAAGCATACATGATCTTGTAGCAAGTAATAATTATTTTTTTCATTCGATTTCCCATAGAGATTTATTCTTAGTTACTAACGAAGTGAGAGGTTAAGTAAGAAAGGGTGGTTTAAATGGTGTAGATTTGGGTTTAAAGTGCCTAACTATTAAGGAACATGCAAGATATGAAAGTATAAACAAATGCAAGTAAAGAGGTTAACTCGTATGTAGAAGGAAAAGAATTGCGGAGAACGCAATTATCTAGCAATAAAATCGCAAAGCAAAGGACTAAGAAAAATGGCTAAGGCAGAAATTTGAACTAAGACAATTGCGGAAACAGCAATTTTCTAGCAATGTTACTAGCAACGAATCAGAGGTAAAGTAGGGAAACAATGGCTACTAACGACTCCTCTATAGGCTTTTTCAGACGATTCTCAAGCAGTAGATCAACTCATCATGCATCAAACTAACTCATTCTCATGTATCTTCCGATTTCATGCATTAGATCCTTTAGTTTACTCATGTCCAAGTAAGGCCTTAAGCATCTTTTTATAAAAGCGAGTTTTAGTGTTTTGTACTAGGAAAACGCCTATTCCTAGGTCATTTTCTTGCTACCATGAAAGGCTAGCATGAATGTACGACTCTTAACTCTTACTCCTTCCAGAGGTTAGGAGTTCTTTAGACAAAATGGATGGCCAATCGAAATTGCCCGTGGGATGAAGCTTACATACACTCAATGCATTTGAAGCTAACCTACATGCTTGATTCACGTATTTCTACCTATAGTCTTGTCATTAGCATGCCCTTATGTGATTTAGTTACTCATGGATGAAGATGGAATGAGAAGAATAGATGAAGACGACATGCTTAATAGAATATAAAGCGTAAAACAGAAGAAGAAAACAGTAAACAGAAGAGAGGGAGAGGTTGCGAAGTGATGAAATAACACTTTGATTAATCAAGGTTTGAACTAAACAAATAACAACTTTGAACAAAGAAAGCTAAACAGAAAGAGACGAAATGGAGTAGAGTAGCAAACAGAAGGGAAATAACAACACCAGCAATGAAAAACAGAAATAGAAAGCAATAAAGCGAGTAGATCCGTGCGTAGATTCCCTCGTCGCGAACGCCTCGGCTGAAGGGAGAAGGGGAGCCTTGCTTGGATGAATCTAATCAGAAGAGAAGACAAATCTTCTCTTTTTCCTATCAGATTGTCGACTCCAACAGCTGATCCCTTCAAACCAACAGACGGAAGAGAGAAAAAGAGTAGAAAAGACTGCGTTGAACTGGAGAGTCTACGCCTTTCGAGTGTGTTTTCAACCTTCCATCTTGACCTCCTTTTATAGTGTTCTGCAGGTACGATTGGGTCAAGGAGAACCATCCATTCTGAACGTCGTTCTTCTACGTGGCAGCAGGAGAAAGAATGGGCCCCTGAAAGATCGGAACAAAACAGAAATTGGTTAGACAACTTACGGATTTCACTTAAAACATTGGTGAAACCGCAATGTTTTCGCAATGCTTCAGCAATGTGCAAATTCCAAGTCTTTAACTTTGTTTTTGTTTCTTTTTCTTTCCTTTTACACATAAGTCCTAATTTAGCTTCATTCTACTAATTCTCATATATAAGCACAAGTTTAACCTAAATTCTACAAAAAACGCTTAAGGATGTACAACTTCCTATAGAAAATTAGTCCTAAAATAGTCACTTTTGGAGACGTAACACACCCCCAAACTTAAGGTTTTGCTCGTCCTCGAGCAATATACGGACTTACTTAGGCTGCTGTTTAACCTCTCTAACCACTTGCTGACTTCCCTAAGTTCACTATCTATGGCCATACTGTCCTGTGACACACTTCTCAGTTTAAAACCAACTCTTTATTTTGCTTCTTCTGATTTCTCTTGCCTTATAACCCTACAGTTTTATTAACTCCCTACAACTGATCCATCTGCTTCTGTCATTAAGTTCATTGTGCAACTATCCCTAAGTTTTCAAATTCTACCTAGCTTTACCCTAGACTCAGTACATGCTTCTAATGCTTTTCTTTGAACTACCTAGGATTCCTTAGAGTCATGCCAGTCTTAGTATAAACCAATGTCAGTAGTACATTCATAGAACAACCTAAACCCTTGCATCACTACATTGGATATACATTCATCTCCCTTTAACAAACCTATAAGCTACAACCCTGTGCTTAGCTAATTGAGGATCAAAGTTCTTTTATTGAGGACACCTAAGCACAGAGCTAAAACTCTTAGGCATACATTCTTCTTCCTTAGTTTTTCCTTTTTCCCTTTCTTTCTTTGGTGGAGCCTCTCCTTTGGTTGCCTTTTGATGCAATGCCACTTGTGGGTTACACACATGGCACTGATTACTCAGCAACTTCAAAAGAGACACCACTCTTTATTCTATTTTCATTTTTTTTTTTTTCAGTTCATCACTTTTTTAAAGGAGAAGAAGAATGCTTATGTTTAGAAGGGAGAGAGGAATGTTCCTATGCCTAGGGCTGCCTCCCCCAAACTAAAACTTCTCATTGTCCCCAATGAGAGTCTGAGGTGGCACACCCCCAAACTTGTCCTAGAAGCATCTAGTCTAGGGCAAAACAAAGAGAATCTAAAAGTCCTAGGCATAGAATGAACTTTCCTAAAGCAAATACTACAGCAGCAGAATTTTGCAAAAACAGAAATGTGAAGGACTTAAAGAGATGCATGCTGAGCATTGTAAGAGAGCTAATTTAAACTATCAAAGGTGTCCTAAGACACTCATCCAGCATGCTCACAGATAGGTCATATAGGGCAGTCAAGCAACCAGCAAGAGAGCAAAAATTAAACAGAACCAGCCTAGCTATCAGTCAGTCAACAGCATGCGATAACTAACAAAAATTGCGGAATCCGCAAACATTTCGCAATAAACCTACAGAGCATATTTATCAGTGATCAAGGCCCCTTTGCATGTTATTTCCCGTCATCTACAACTACTCAAAAAGAAAACTAAAACAAGCTAGCTACTCAGATACCATCTACCTATACTAAACTATCCTAAACAATCAAAAGAAATTAAAAACAGAACAAGCATTTGATTCAAAAATCTCAGTCACCAGTTAACGAAAAGCAGAATTTTTTTTTTCAATAGGGAACAGAAATACTCCCTCGAGTGCCCTTCAGACTGGCACTCAAACATCCTCATCATCATCCCTCCTTTCCTTAGGAGGTGCCCACGGCTGCAGTAGATCAGTGGGGAAGGCAGGGAAGATGCATCCGAGCTGATCAGCCACATCTTTATCCCTCGCCTGCGCGTATTCATCCCACTGCGCCATCTTTCGCTGGAGGTCCATTAAGCAGGCCATGGAGAGTGATTGAGCAGCAGCCAGGCCATCTAGCTCAAACTCCATGTTGCCCCTCCTTCGCATCCTCAGGCCTGTGGGCAGCTCCAGATGACCCGTGTAGGCCAGCTGCCTCTTCTTCCTCTCGATAGGGACACCTGCACGTAAACAGAGTTTAGTAATGGTGTTTGTGAAGAAGAGAGGGCCTTTACCTTTCTTTGCGCAGTCAGCTATGGAGGCTGCAATGACCTCTCCAACATTTATGGTGAGGCTCCTCATAATGGCATAAACCAGCAAAGATCTCCCCTGGTTTATGGTAGTCTCGTGGGTCACAGGGGAGAGACGCCTTCGCACAAAGGAGAACCAGACGGCCGCCTTGGCATTGAGGGCCGCACTCATCAGAGTGTGCTTCCTATTCCTTGAGATTGTCCAGGCCGCCTCAGGTTGGCCGATGATGCGCAGGGCCTCTTCCAAGACAGCCTCAGATGGTGCGTCGATGATCCTCGCGTAGTCAGTATACTTCTGCCCCTTGAGGCCATAGGCTTCATTGATAGCCTTGGCCGAAAAATCGACCTCAATCCCCCTTACCATGGACAGACCATCCTCGGGGTGCGTCAGGTTGGCGTAGAAATCGTACACAATGTTGGAATAGGCAGGGATGGGCGGTCTGCACAGCTCTTCCCAGCCGTGGTTGGCGATCCCTGCGCGCAAGAATTGTGGCAGGTCTGCCAATGCATCAAGAAACCCCTTCTCATGGAGCAGGTCTCTCTTCCTCAATTTAGTGCCCCCGGCCTCTGCATCTTGAGAGACATACCGCACGTCTTGAGGATCGTCTTCGGGGTACAGTTTTGCCTTCCCCTTATCCTTTGCCTTGGCCGATTCAGCAGCCTCGACCTTCAGCTTCTTTAAAGAAGGCTCACCACTGACCTTCTTCTTCTTGGAACGCTTAGACGCTTTCGGCCGTTTGGCCTTTACAATCTTGGGCGCCTTCTTCCTCAGCCGCGCCCTAGTGGTCATTTGCTGGAGGCAATCCCCCAACGTTTCATCCATGGAGTCGCTCCGTCCCCCCTCCGCAGGGCTGTCATGGATGCCTTCCCTTAAGGGAGAGAAGACTTCATCTTCCTCTACTGGTTCATCGCTTGGCACCGAATCGTGGTGCCCTTCAGGTGGAGCTTCAGGCTCCGGTGTTGGTGACGAAGGCGACGGCTCAGGGCTCTGGGAAGGTGGAGATGGCTCGGGGCTTTGTCTGGTCGTCTCGTAGGATGGGCGGCCACTCCATCGACTCCCCTCGCTGGGAGTTTTTCCTTTGACGGGTGAATCCTCCACCTCTACCGTCCACTTTCTTTTCTTTGGCGCACCTGCTGGCGCAGATGGACCAGCAGGGATCTCAGTCACCATCTTCCACTTCTTCTTGCGCACTGGAAGCTTAGGCGGTCGTGCGGGCTGCGCAGCTTCGGCCTCTGCCAAGGAGAGTAATGCCTCCCTCGCAGCTGCCTCTGCGTCAGGTGACTTTTTCTTGGAGGCAGATCGCTCAGCTCGTGTAAGCACCATTGTTGGTTTGGAGAGATCTGAAGGTAGGAGATGCAGAGGAAGAAGATGAGTGATTCTTGAAGTTCAACGAATGAAAAAAGCGTAGAGGGCACAGCTGATTTGACGGCTATTTGTAATCAAGTGGATCCCAACGGCTCTTTCTGTTGCGGTTTTTGCAAATCTGCCGCAATTAAATGGACTGGCCGTTGGAGATTTTCTTGATTTGAATCCCAAGATTCAAACGACTAAATCTTTGATTCGGCCCGATTTCTTCATCGATTTTTTTTCTTGATTCATCTCCTTGATTTCCTCTTTCGATCCCCTATTAAAATATACAAAATTAACATCAAATTCGTAATAAAAATCACACCTAAACACACAAAATAAAAATCGAAGAAATACAAAACAACAAAAAAACTAAGGCATAGCCTCGCATGGACGAGCACAGTAATCACTCGTCCCCTCTCGGTTTTCTTTTCAAGCTTCAGATAAGAGGAAGGCCGAGAGAGTCTTCACATCTCCTTCCTCGTAGTAATGCTTCAAACGTGCACCATTGACCATGAATGGTTGCCCATTCTGCAGGTTCCTAATCTCAATTGCACCATGAACAAACACGTTAGTTATAACAAAAGGGCCTGACCATCTGGACTTAAGTTTGCCTGGAAATAATCTCAACCTTGAGTTAAATAACAAGACATGCTGGCCCTTCTTGAAGTCCTTAATCCTAAGTCTACTATCATGCCAAATTTTAGTTTTTTCCTTATACATTTTGGCATTTTCATAGGACATATGTCTAAGCTCATCTAACTCATGTAATTGCAGGGACCGCAATGTTCCCGCATCGGTTACGCAATAATTCAGCTCTTTTAAGGCCCAAAAGGCTTTGATTTCCAATTCGAATGGTAAGTGACATGCTTTTCCATACACAATTCTATAAGGAGACATACCTAGGTGTGTCTTATATGCAGTCCTATATGCCCAAAGTGCATCCTCTAACTTAAACGACCAATCTTTTCTATTAGGTTTGACCACTTTTTCGAGTATGTTTTTAATCTCCCTATTTGATATTTCAGCTTGTCCATTCGAATGTGGGTGATAAGGGGTCGCTACTCTATGTCTAACATTGTACTTAGCTAGCACTTTTTCCATAGCCTTATTAATAAAGTGAGTCCCCTCATCACTAATTATAGCCCGTGGTGTACCAAACCTTGTAAAGATGTGCCTATTAAGAAACTTAATGACTGTCTTGGCATCGTTTGATGGACATGCTATGGCTTCTACCCACTTAGATACATAGTCTACAGCTACAAGTATGTAGAGATTACCTGCAGAAGGAGGGAACGGTCCCATGAAGTCGATGCCCCACACATCAAAGAGCTCCAACTCCAAGATGTAAGTGAGAGGCATCTCATCTTTCCTACTGAGATTACCTGTTCTTTGACATTCGTCGCAGCTGTGCGCATGATCGTGTGCATCCTTGAATATTGTGGGCCAATAGTAGCCACTCTGGAACACCTTCGCAGCTGTCCTTTGGCCACCAAAATGGCCACCATATGGAGACGTATGGCAGTGCTGCAACACTGACTTCGCCTCAGCAGCTGAGACACACTTCCTCAGCAATCCATCTGCACATGTTTTGTAAAGTGTAGGATCGTCCCAGATGAACTTCCTAGCTTCATGTAGGAACCTCTTCTTTTCTTGCCCTCCCTTGAAAGTTGGAAGTACCTGTGATGCAAGGAAGTTAGCAATATCAGCAAACCAAGGTTCCTCATCGTTATCACGATATGCTAACACAAAGACATGCTCATCGATAAAGGCATCAGAAATTGCGGTTTCCGCAATTTTATCGCAATTATGCCGCAATCTAGAAAGATGATCTGCCACTACATTTTCGCATCCTTTCTTATCTCTAATGTCTAGATCAAACTCTTGCAACAACAATACCCATCTAATTAACCTAGGCTTAGCATCAGCCTTCCTCATTAGGTATTTTAATGCAGAATGATCAGTATACACAATGGTCCTAGTGCCTACAATGTAATTCCTAAACTTCTCACAGGCAAACACTACAGCTAGCATTTCCTTTTCCGTGGTTGTGTAATTACATTGTGCTTCATTCAGTGTCTTACTTGCATAGTATACAGGATGTGTTAGTTTGTCAATCTTTTGCCCTAGCATAACCCCTACTGCATAGTCACTCGCATCACACAACATCTCAAATGGTAGGTCCCAATTTGGCCCCACTATAATAGGTGCTTTGACTAAGGCTTCCTTAAGGGTTGTCCAGGCTAAAAAACATTCTTTTGGGAAGATAAATGGCTTATTTAGCTCTAGAAGCTCACACAGAGGTTTAGAGATCTTTGAAAAGTTCTTAATGAACCTTCTATAGAAACCTGCGTGTCCTAGGAAACTTCTAATAGCTTTTACATTCTGAGGTTCCACTAGCTTCTCTATTATCTCTATCTTGGCCCTATCGACCTCTACTCCTGCTCTAGACACTCTATGACCTAGGACTATCCCTTCTTCCACCATAAAGTGGCATTTCTCCCAATTAAGGACTAGGTTGGTCTCCTCACACCTAGCTAGGACTTGTCCTAAGTTCTCTAAACAATTTGTAAAAGAATCACCAAAGACTGAGAAGTCATCCATAAATATTTCTATCATGGATTCATCTAAGTCAGAGAAAATGGCCAACATGCACCTTTGGAATGTTGCTGGTGCATTGCATAAGCCAAAAGGCATTCTGCGAAAAGCAAACGTTCCAAAGGGACATGTAAAGGTTGTTTTGTCCTGGTCCACAGGGTCTATGGTGATTTGGTTATAACCAGAATAACCATCTAAGAAACAGTAGTAAGCTCTACCAGCTATCCTGTCTAACATCTGGTCTATAAACGGTAAAGGAAAATGATCTTTTTTTGTTTCTTTATTTAATTTCCTATAGTCCATACATACTCTCCATCCTGTAATAGTTCTAGTTGGAATTAGTTCATTACTCTCATTCACTACTACAGTCATCCCACCCTTCTTAGGCACACATTGGATTGGACTCACCCATTGACAATTGGCTATAGGGAAGATTACACCTGCATCTAACCATTTGATTATTTCTTTTTTAACTACCTCCTTCATGGAGGAGTTCAACCTACGTTGGTGATCTACTCTAGGTGTATGTTTCTCTTCCAATAATATCTTATGCATGCAGTAGGAAGGACTAATACCTCTAATGTCAGCAATCGTCCATGCAATAGCTTTTTTATGTTGCTTAAGCAGCAATATTAGCGCAATTTCATGCTTTTCACTTAACTTGGACGAAATAATAACAGGCAAGGTATCATGCTCTCCTTGATATGCATACTTAAGATGATCAGGCAATGGTTTCAATTCTAATAGAGGTGGATGCTCAATGGATGGTTTCAATGGATTCATGGATCTTTCAGTCAAGTCATTAGTCATATAAACATGCTGAAGTTTATCCACATGTATATCCATTATTTCAAAAATATTTAAGTCAGTTACATCTATTTGTACATAGTCATTGGCATGCTTAATCAATAATTCATGCTCAAGTTGTTCTTCCATTAGTGAATCTACTATATCTACACTTGCACAAGATTCAGAGTCAGAAGGATACCTTAGAGCTTTAAAGACACTAAACTTAACCTCCTCATCATGAACCCTCATGGTGAGCTCACCTTTTTGGACATCGATCAGGGCCCTACCTGTGGCTAAAAATGGTCTGCCTAATAGGATGGGGACCTTCTTGTCTTCTTCATAATCCAGAATGATGAAGTATATCCTCAATCTTACCCTCAGGGTATGCTATGGATCTGTCTGCAAGCTGCAAGGTGACAGTGGTGGGACGTGCTTCTCCTATTCCAAGCTGGCGGAATAGTGATAAGGGCATGAGATTTATGCTGGCTCCCAGGTCACAAAGAGCTCTGCCCATGTGCTTGCCTCCCAACTCAACTGGTAAGGTGAAGGAACCAGGATCCTTCTCCTTCTTTGGAAGTTTGTTCTGGAGTATAGCACTGCACTCCTCAGTAAGATTCACTGTTTCAAATTCACCAATGATCTTTTTGTTAGTAATAATATCTTTCAAAAATTTAACATAAGAGGGCATTGATTGCAAAACCTCTACAAATGGAATATTCACATGCACTTGCTTTAAAATCTCTAAAAATTTATTAAAGTGCACTTCCTGATCTTGTTTTTTCTTCAGCCTTCTAGGGAATGGAGGTGGTGGCACATATGTAGGCACTTCAGGTCGCCTAATGATAGGTGGAGGCCTTGGAATTTCTTCTGGTTCCTCTATGATAGGTTCCAGCCTCACCCTTGATGTGCTTGTTGATGGTTGACCATGGTTTGGCAGAGAATCCAGTGGAGCACTAGACTCTTCATTCTCTACTCTCTTTGGTGTTTCTCTAGTGTTGCTCACCAATGGTCTTCCACTTCGAAGTTCAATTGCTTGAACTTGCTCTTTTCCATCCCTTCTAGGTACTTCAGTGTCAGCAGGCAACCTACCTTGGGGCCTACTTTTCAGTTCATTGGCTAATTGCCCTATTTGGTTCTCTAGGCTCCTAAGGGTAGCTTGCTGACTTTGTAGGGTAGCATCATTCTTTGCAATGTATTCCTTAAGTAGATTTTCTACTGATGACCCTATTGGTTGGTTATATGGTTTTTGGTACATGGATTGGTTATTTTGAGGAGTGAAACCAGGTGTTCCACTCGGTCTTGGCTGGTTTGGAGCTTGGTTAGTATTTTGTTGCCCACCCCAAGAAAGCTTTGGGTGGTTCCTCCAACCAGGATTGTAAGTGTTAGAATAGGGGTTGTTCCTAGGCTGCTGTTGACTTCCTACATAGCAGACTGAGGCTGGATTCCCAGGGCAAAATTCATACAGGTGCCCTTCCCCACAGAATCCACAGATCAGTGTCTCACCTTGACCATTTGATGCGCCCATTGAGATGGCTGATGCGGTGTTGACACTAGGTTGGAGATTGGTTTGAGCCATTTGTCAACTAGGTTGGTCAGGGCGTTTATTTGGCTACTCATGGCACTGAGTGCGTCCTTGTCTTGAGCTCTACTTGGCTCTACTGGATCATCTGACCACCTACAGTGAGAAGTTGAGATTTTCTCTAGAATCTCATAGGCTTCATTGTAGCTCTTTGAAAGCATGGAACCCCCAACTGAAGAATTCAGCACTTGCCTTGTGCTGGGGTTGCATCCTTTAAAGAACACTTCTATTTGAATACACCATGGAATGCCATGGTGTGGACATTTAAGCAAAAGGTCCTTGAACCTTGTCCAAGCTTCGTGAAGAGACTCGTTTTCGGCTTGTTTGAACTTAATTATGTCATCACGAAAGTTGGAATTCCTATCAGATGGGAAGTATTTGACTAGGAATTTCTCAGCCAGATCTGTCCAATTGACAATTGATCCGGAGGGTAATGAGTTTAACCACGTTTTGGCTTTATCTCTTAATAAGTAGGGAAAGAGGTAAAGCCTCAAAGCTTCTTGGGAAACTCCAGGGATAAGGAAGGTATCACTAACTCCTAGGAAGTTTCTTAGATGATTGTGGGGATCTTCATTTTCCACTCCAAAGAATTGTCCCACAGTGGACAACATTTGGAACATTACTAACTTTAACTTGAATGAGTTGGCAGTAATTTCAGGGCGTATGATGCTGGGGTTTAGCTTCCCAGGCATGGGAACTAAGTAGGAGAGGATGGCACTATCCTTGTCATTTGCTATTTCGATGGGGTTGCGAGTGGTAGGTACCGGATTTGGGACTGGTCTTTCCATTTCGATGTGTAGGAATTGCGAAGACTCCGCGGAGTCAGCAAAGTTTTGAGTTACAGAGGGTTGTTTAAAGAGGCGTTTCTTAGCTTTGTTTCTGGCCCTAAGTAATCTTTCAGGCTCAGGATTGAACTCTAGATCGCTACTTGAATGCTCATTCATAAACTAACCCAATGGTACCTGCAAAAGAAATGAGAATGGATCAGTTCCAATTGATATTAGGATGCGGTGTTTCTAACTTAACAAACTTCGTGTTTACTAAAGAAAATCCCCGGCAGCGGCGCCAAAAACTTGTTGCGTGCTCAATGTTTTAAAATAAAGATGCAAGAATAGAGCACTCAGAACATGCAAGCATACATGATCTTGTAGCAAGTAATAAGTATTTTTTCATTCGATTTCCCACAGAGATTTATTTAATTAGTTACTAACGAAGTGAGAGGTTAAGTAAGAAAGGGTGGTTTAAATAGGGTAGATTTGGTTTTAAAGTGCCTAACTATTAAGGAACATGCAAATTATGAAAGCATAAACAAATGCAAGTAAAGAGGTTAACTCGTATGTAGAAGGAAAAGAATTGCGGAGAACGCAATTATCTAGCAATAAAATCGCAAAGCAAAGGACTAAGAAAAATGGCTAAGGCAGAAATTTGAACTAAGACAATTGCGGAACACGCAATTTTCTAGCAATGTTACTAGCAACGAATCAGAGGTAAAGTAGGGAAACAAGGGCTACTAACGACTCCTCTATAGGCTTTTTCATACGATTCTCAAGCAGTAGATCAACTCATCATGCATCAAACTAACTCATTCTCATGTATCTTCCGATTTCATGCATTAGATCCTTTAGTTTACTCATGTCCAAGTAAGGCCTTAAGCATCTTTTTATAAAAGCGAGTTTTAGTGTTTTGTACTAGGAAAACGCCTATTCCTAGGTCGTTTTCTTGCTACCATGAAAGGCTAGCATGAATGTACGACTCTGAACTCTTACTCCTTCCAGAGGTTAGGAGTTCTTTAGACAAAATGGATGGCCAATCGAAATTGCCCGTGGGATGAAGCTTACATACACTCAATGCATTCGAAGCTAACCTACATGCTTCATTCACGTATTTCTACCTATAGTCTTGTCATTAGCATGCCCTTATGTGATTTAGTTACTCATGAATGAAGATGGAATGAGAAGAATAGATGAAGACAACATGCTTAATAGAATATAAAGGGTAAAACAGAAGAAGAAAACAGTAAACAGAAGAGAGGGAGAGGTTGCGAAGTGATGAAATAACACTTTGATTAATCAAGGTTTGAACTAAACAAATAACAACTTTGAACAACGAAAGCTAAACAGCAAGAGACGAAATGGAGTAGAGTAGCAAACAGAAGGGAAATAACAACACCAGCAATGAAAAACAGAAATAGAAAGCAATAAAGCGAGTAGATCCGTGCGTAGATTCCCTCGTCGCGAACGCCTCGGCTGAAGGGAGAAGGGGAGCCTTGCTTGGATGAATCTAATCAGAAGAGAAGACAAATCTTCTCTTCTTCCTATCAGATTGTCGACTCCAACAGCTGATCCCTTCAAACCAACAGACGGAGGAGAGAAAAAGAGTAGAAAAGACTGCGTTGAACTGGAGAGTCTACGCCTTTCGAGTGTGTTTTCAACCTTCCATCTTGACCTCCTTTTATAGTGTTCTGCAGGTACGATTGGGTCAAGGAGAACCATCCATTCTGAACGTCGTTCTTCTACGTGGCAGCAGGAGAAAGAATGGGCCCCTGAAAGATCGGAACAAAACAGAAATTGGTTAGACAACTTACGGATTTCACTTAAAACATTGCTGAAACCGCAATGTTTTCGCAATGCTTCAGCAATGTGCAAATTCCAAGTCTTTAACTTTGTTTTTGTTTCTTTTTCTTTCCTTTTACACATAAGTCCTAATTTAGCTTCATTCTACTAATTCTCATATATAAGCACAAGTTAAAGCTAAAATCTACAAAAAACGCTTAAGGATGTACAACTTCCTATAGAAAATTAGTCCTAAAATAGTCACTTTTGGAGACGTAACAATATGCTAGATTTCTATGATTGACACTCGAGCTTTCTAGCATGTTGTGAATGTTAAAGAGTAGCGATGTCGTGCCTCTCACTGCTCGACTAAGTAACACAGATAGATAAAACTAAATCGGAGTATCGAGTCGTGTATGATAGTTGTTGATTGCATACAGCGTTTGCGGGCAATCAGCTAGCAATTAGATTACATGCTTGAATGTTCGTCGCGGTTAGCTAGTGACTGTCTAGAATAAATTTAGGGCTGATCACCTTAATGCTATTTTGGATAATGTTTAATCGGAGCTGTGTGGTCTGATTAATTTCTATGGAGCCGGCTACCTTGGGGCTTCTCGGGTAGTCGTCCGTGTGTATTATAAACCGCTTGCCATGAACTTAGTATTAAATGATGAACTGAAGTTGTCTAACAATTAATCCCGAAAATCCCCAAACCGTGCACGCGTCTCTCTCTTTTATTTCTTCCGTTAGCGTTTATTGCTTTCTTTGCATGCTGAAAAATCCCCCCGTTACAAAACCAATCAATTAGTTAATTTCAAATTTAATATTAATTTCAGTCATACCTTCTCCTTGGATCGACCCTGTTACCACTGGCTGCAAAGTCATTGAGAATAGGCTTATAAATCGTATTTTGGCAAGCCTCGACAGCTTGAGATTTAGAGGATATTCAAAAATCCGTCATATCAGTTCTATCGACGGTTCATGAAAACGGTCGAGATAGAGGACCGTTTTTGTCGACGATATTTATTTCGTCGAGGGAACCGGGCGCCTATCTCGACGACTTTTTAACCGTCGAGAGAATCGGTCCTCTATCTCGACGATTTTCATGAACCGACGAGAGAGAACCGGTCTATTTCTCGACGGTATTTATTTCGTCGAGAGAACCGGTCCTCTATCACGACGGTTTTTAAAAACCGTCGAGACAGAGCTTATTAACCTATCTTCTTCCTCATTTTCTCCCAAATTGCGCCGTTGCTCGTCCTCTCCCTCGTCCTCTCCCTCTGTAAACATTGTATGAATGCAATGTGGCAGTCTTTGGAAGGGGTAGAACGACATCTATTTACAAATGGAATATCTCCCTCTTATGGTCAATGGGTATATCACGGAGAACCAAGCAACTTATCTAGGTTCAAAAATATTTCAACTAATTCAATACCCGATGATGGACTACGTACGACATCTAATTTTTTTGATGAAGAGAATGAGATTTTGAACATTATGAATGACTTACAAGCCCCAAACGTAGAAACGATTGTTCACGAAGAAGATTTTGAAAACGAGATTCTCACTAATGTCCCGGAAAGTGATAGTTCAAACCGATTTGAGGATTTAATGGCTGAAGCATGTAATGAACTGTACCCTGGTTGTACGTTCTCTTCATTAAATTTTTTGGTGAAGTTAATGCATATTAAGGTTATTAACAATTGGAGTAATAAATCATTGGATATGTTGTTAGAATTGTTAAAGGACGCATTTACAATTGGTGCATGTATACCTAGTTCATTCTACGAAGCTAAGAGGAAGTTGCGTGACTTGGGGTTCGACTATCAGAACATTGATGCTTGCAAGTATGATGACATCTTATATTGGAAAGAATATGCCGATTTGCAAGAATGTCCAATATGTGGTGAATCTCGGTATAAAGTTGCCGATGAAGAAGGGAAGAAGATTCCACACAACATTTTACGTCACTTTCCTTTGATACCCAGATTGAAAAGGATGTTTTCATCCAAGCACGTTGCTTCTGAAATGAGTTGGCATAAAGATAAACGGGTCGATGATGGTGAGTTACGACATCTTGCTGATGCGGAAGGGTGGAAGCATTTTGATAGTAAATTTCAAGAGTTAGCTTCGGAACCACGAAATGTTCGTTTGGGATTAGCTTAAGATGGATTCAATCCATTCAGGAATATGAGCAATTCGTATAGTATGTGGTCAGTGATGCTAATTTCGTACAATTTGTCACCTTGGAAATGCATGAAGGAAGCCAATTTCTTCCTTTCTTTACTTATTCCCGGCCCAAAGTCTCCTGGAAAAGAGATTGATGTTTTCTTGCAACCATTGATTGAAGAGTTGAAAGAGTTGTGGAATAATGGTGTGCACACCTATGATTGCGTTAGTGGTGAATACTTTCAACTACACGCAAGTTTGTTGTGGACGACTAATGACTTTCCTGCATACGGTGACTTATCTGGGTGCCCTAACAAGGGCTACAAAGCATGTCCAATTTGTAAGGAAGATACATCATCGTTTTGGATAAGGGGTAAAATGTCTTACATGGGACATCGACGTTACCTTCCAGCCACACACTATTGGCGTAGGAATAAGCAACAGGACGGTTTTCTAGAACCTAGACCACCTTCAGTCGTAATGGTTGGAGACGAGATTTTACAAGAAGTGAGTATGCTCAACTTTCCAGTGCTTAGTAAACATCCAACAAAACAAGTAAAGAAAAGGAAACGAAGTGATTATTGGAAGAAAAAAAGTATTTTTTTTTAACTCCCCTATTGGTCAAAACTTTTATTAAGGCATAAGTTGGATATAATGCATATTGAAAAGAATATTTGTGACAACGTGGTTGGCACATTGTTAAGCATTGATGGAAAAACGAAGGACACAGAAAATGCTCGAAAGGATCTACAAGAGCGAGATATACGAAAAGAATTACACTTGAAACCTTTAGGAAACGACAAGTCTCAAAAACCACATGCTGCGTACACATTCAGTAAGAGTGAAAGACTCGAGTTCTGTAAGTTCTTGAAATCACTGAAATTTCCTGATGGATTTGTCTCGAATATATCAAGATGTGTGAGTGTGAACGATGAAAAATTCATGGGTTGAAGACTCACGATTGTCATGTTCTGTTGCAGAGGCTTGTCCCTATTGGTGTTCGAGCATATTTACATAAGAATGTGTCAACTACTATTGTTGAGTTATGTACATTTTTTCGTGATCTATGTGCGAAAACGATTACCACAACTGATTTGGATCGATTACAGTCAGACATTATCATGATACTTTGTAAGTTGGAAAAAAATTTCCCACCGGCATTTTTTGATGTAATGGTGCATCTTGCAGTCCATTTTCCATATGAGACCAGATCTGTGGGTCCTGTTAGCTATAGTTGGATGTACCCTATTGAAAGAAGTTTGCGAACTTTAAAACAATACGTTCGAAATAAAGCACGTCCCGAGGGTTCTATAGCAGAAGAATATGTAATAAATGAATCGATGAATTTCTGTTCAATGTACCTAAGTGGTATTGAAACGCGATTCAATATAGACGAGCAAAATGATGATCAAATTCTCGAGAACGATACTTATGGTGAATTTGAATTGTTTAGACAAAGGGCAAAACCGTTTGGGGGTTCAACTTCAAGGACCTTATCAATTGAGGAGAAACGGATAGCACAATGGTATATTCTGAACAATTGTGATGAGATAAGACTTTACCGTAGGTACGTATCGTTCTCAATCACTTTAATGGTGCAAGTGAAATAAATATGAGTCGTAATTCTTACTTTTTGTGTTCATAGGCAACATTTGAGACTGATTCGTTCTCAAGCACGAAGCATATCCGACTTAGAAAGAAGTCATAAGGAACAATTTCCTGATTGGTTCAAATCTCATGTAAGTATATAGTTATGAGGGTTTATAAATTGAATTTTAATTATGAGTAATGTTATGCATTAGTAAGATATATGTTTGAATGAACAGGTTCTCTCATTGCGTAAGAGAGAAAATGTGTCTGATGACGTGTATTCTCTAGCTATGGGTCTCACTTCTTTAGCGCGCTCGTATACTGGATGCAATGTTAATGGAGTGCATTTTCACACGGTAGCACGTGATAATCGTCGGACAACGCAAAATAGTGGAGTCATGGTGCCTGGAGAAACTGACAGTCAAGGTGTTGAGTCGAAATTCTATGGTGTAGTGACCGATGTTTTGGACTTGGAGTATGTTAAGAGAAGACGTACTCTTATTTTTAAATGTAAATGGTTTGACACTAACAAGAATAAACCACACGTGGATTTAGAGTTTACATGAATTAATACGTCTCATTGTTGGTATGTTGATGATCCTTTCATCTTTGCTAATCAAGCACAACAAGTATTTTACCTCAATGATCCAAAATATGGTAATCATTGGAAAGTAGTGCAATTAGTCCAAAATAAACGCTTATGGGACATTCCAGAGGTAGAAGATCTTGGAAATGACCAACTTGATTTGTTAGAAGTAGATGGCGGTACGAGAGTCGATGAGAACACATTCATTGATGATGACACCACATTATGCAGAGATGATGTTCCTCCTATAATTGTGGATGACCAAAGTATTCAATCACAGAGTAGAAATCTATCGTCAAACAATAATGGTGATATGGTAGAAATCTAAATTTGGACAGATATGTTCGAAAACACGGGAAAATTCCAATACATATTTCTGATGAAATCCGGAAGCCGACGTGTGATTTTGCCTCAACGTTCAGCTTAGCCATTGGTACCATTGTGAGAGAAAGCTTTTTCGTGAGATACAAATCATGGAAACAAGTGCCACAAGACGTCAGGGACCACGTTAAAGATCAACTATTGGTAAGTTTATTGTTTAGTTGTTTGTGATTATTAGCTAAAAATACTTTACTTATGTTTTTCTTTCTTTGCAGAATCATTTTGTGATTGATTTGTCAAATCTCGTCATTTATGAATGCATTGAGGACAATTCAAAGAATTCTTTTAAAGAGTATAGAGCGGAATTGCTCAAACATTATAAAATATCATCCACCCCTGAGGAGGGACGTGCATGCCCGCATGAACGAGTAACTGACATATTAGATTGGCTTCACCTATGCGATAGGTGGGATGGCCCTGAATTTAAGGTACATTACTTAAATTTGTTAGAGATGTCATATGACGCCATTTAAATTAATTTACACTAATAATCTTTTATTTTCTTAGAAAAATTCGAACACGAATAAAAAGAATCGACGAAGTCTTCCTTTCAATCATTGCACTAGAACTAAGTCATTCCTTCACGTACACGAAAAAATGGTATGTTGGAAAAACGATATATGGTTTCAGTTTTGTTTTGTCATGAATAATTATTGATATGGTAAAAAACTTTGTTGTAGAAAGCAAAAGGTGTGGACTTAGGACCTATTGATTTATTTCGTGCCACAAGAACACATAATAAAGGAGGTGAAGATGATCAGTGGGTGAATGTGGCCGCTCGTGATAGTTTTGTAAGTTTCCTACTTCTTAAGGATAATTAATTTGTAAAGTTAGTATCAAAATTCTTATATGAATTAATAATCGCATCTTAAAATGAAAGAGATGCAAAGTCGACCCACTCCAGAAGGGACCCAACCACTTTCTGAGGAAGAAATACGTGAAGAAGTATTGGGTAGTCGATCATGTCACGTTAAAGGTGTAGGTTATGGACCAAGACCGTCGAAATCAAGAAAACATAGTTCAACCTATCAATCACAGAGAGAGCATGAACTAAGTCTTGTTGTGACTCAGACACAGCAAGAGTTGAGCAACACAAAAGAACAATTGAATCAGACCGTGGAACGACTGAATGATACCCAACAAGAGTTGAAACAAATGATGACTGAAAATATATCTGAACGAGCTGGAAATGCAGCCAAATTAGCTAGAAATACAGCTGAAGTAGCTAGCCTCAGAGAAATGGCTAGCCAACTCGTTCGTTCACAAGGCGGAACATCGAAATAGGTATCAACTTTATCCTCTTGTAATCAAATTATTTGTAGGTAATAAGACTTGTTTGTTTGGCTATCCTGCAGTTATGGTAGCCAATATGATTTTGAGTATATGTGTTGAGTTTGGTGTTGTTTGAAGTTATGTTTCGTTAATGATACATGGATGAAAATGGAGTGAAACTAAACACGTGAATTATGTTTAAGTTTAGCTTAAGATCGTGAAGATTTGTTGGTTTGGCTATCCTGCAGTTATGGTAGCCAATATGATTTTGAGTATATGTGTTGATTTTGGTGTTGCTTGAAGTTAACTTAGTTGAAGTAAATTATATATGTGAGTTGTTTTAGTTTAGTTGAAGTAGTTTTGAGTTGTTTAGTGTTGTTTAAAGTTAACTTAGTTGAAGTATAGGTATCAACTTTATCCTATTGTAATATCTTATTTGTAGGTAATAAGACTTGTTGGTTTGGTTATCTTGCAGTTATGGTAGTCAATATGATTTTGAGTATATGTGTTGAGTTTGATGTTGTTTGAAGTTAAATTTCGCTAATGATACATGGATGGAAATGGGGTGAAAATAAACACGTGAATTTAATTTATGTTTAACTTAAAGATCATGAAGACTTGTTGGTTTGACTATCATACAGTTATGGTGGTAGTCAATATGATTTTGAGTATATGTTAGTTTAAAGTTAGTTTAAGTTTAAGAAGTGTGGTTTAAGTTAATTTTGTTTAAAGTAAGTTTAAGTTTAAGAAATATAGTTTAAGTTAATTTTGTTGTTTTGGTTTGTTTGGAGTAGATTTGGGTTGTTTGGTGTTGTTTAGAGTTAACTTAGTTGAAGTATATATGTTATGAGTTTAGTTTAAGTAAACTATATATATATGTTTGTTGTTTTAGTTTTGTTGAAGTAGATTTGAGTTGTTTTAAGTTTAAGTTTCGTTAATTTCGTTGTTTAAAGTTAGTTGAAGTAAGCTATATATATATATGAGTTGTTTAAGTTTAGTAATTTAGTAATTAGTTTAAGTTAAACTAACTTTAGTTTAGTTTAAGTTGATATATAGATTTGAGTTGTTTTGTAAAGTTAACTTAGTTGAAATATATGTGTTGTGTTTAGTTTAAGTAAACTATATATATATATATATATATATATGAGTTTATGTTGATCTTTAGGTAAATTTAGTTTTTGCATGTATGTTCATTTATGTTTTAAGTTATAATTTTTTTATTTTTTTGATGCTATGTTAATACGAGATTTATTATTTTATTTTTCAGGAATTTTGGGTGTTAATGTTGTTCACAAAGCTGCTCTCGAAGTGGGACTCGACTGCTTTTAATTTTGTATATTTTTGTAGGTTTAATTTTGTTGTGTAAGTCAACTTTCTAACTATATTAATTTAGATTTCAATGAAAATACATTTTTACAATCTAATGTTCCAATTTAATTAATTAAATATGTGTTTCAAACATACTATCAGGTATTTTAAAATTTAAAAAATAAAAAAAATAAAAAAAATAAAAAAAAAACAGGAATTAAAAATATATATTAAATAAACAGACGATCTCTCGACGATTTTTAAAAAAAAAAGCGTCGAGAGAGAGACTTTCTCTCGACGATTTTGTTTAATCCGTCGAGAGAGAGTATATTCTCTCGACGGATTTTGTTAAACGAAACCGTCGAGAGAGTATCCTTTCTCTCGACGGATGAGTAAACCCTAATTCGTTGGCAGAGAGGACTTTTCCTCGACGGTTTTGTTAAACAAAACCGTCGAGAGAGTACCATCTTTCTCGACGAATTAGGGTTTTCTAAACCGTCGAGAGAGTGCCCTTTCTCGACGAATTAGGGTTTTCTAAACCGTCGAGAGAGTGCCCTTTCTCTCGACGGATTGGGAAACCCTAATCCGTCGAGAGAAAGGGCACTCTCTCGACGATTGGTCCTGTCGTCGAGAGAAACTATTCTCTTGACGACGGAACTAAATCGTCGAGAGAGTAGCCTTTCTCGACGAATCGTTAAAAACCGTCGAGAGAGGCTCTCCCGACGGCCTTGTCCCGACGAAAACTCCCGACGGTTGTTTTTCCGTCGAGAAAACCTCTCTCCACGGATTTAGGGCCTTTCTCGACGGATTTTCTGCGTCGAGAAAACCATAAATTCTTGTAGTGTCTATTAGTGATATTAATGGAATTAGCCACACTGTTGTCATGCATAAGATTTTAATGGAAAACACTTTTAGTCCATCAGTTGAGCACCAAAGAAGACTCAATCCTGCCATGAAAGGGGTGGTAAAGGCTGAGGTATTGAAATTACTTAATGCATGTATTATTTATGCCATATCTGACAGTTCATGGGTGAGTCCTATGTAGGTTGTTCCTAAAAAATGGGGGATGACAGTTGTAAAGAATGAAAACAATGAATTCATCTCTACAAGGACGGTAACTGAGTGGCGAGTATGCATTGATTACAGAAAATTGAACAAAGCCACTAGAAATTATCACTTTCCTCTTCCCTTTATTGATCAAATGCTTGATATACTTGCTGAATATCCTTACTATTGTTTTCTTGATGGTTATTCAGGTTATAATCAGATTGTCATTGCTCCTGAGGATCAAGAAAAGACTACATTCACATGTCCTTATGGTACATTTGCCTTCAAGCGAATGCCATTTGGATTGTGTAATGCTCCAGCCACTTTTCAGCGTTGCATGATGTCCATATTTCATGACATGTTGGGGGACATTATGGAGGTTTTTATGGATGATTTTTCAGTTTTTGAATCATCATTTGACTTATGTTTAGCTAACCTCTCTCTTGTCTTGCAACGTTGTGAGGAAACTAACTTTGTTTTAAATTGGGAAAAATGTCATTTTATGGTAAATGAAGGTATAGTTTTGGGCCATAAAGTCTCTGAAAAAGGCTTAGAGGTAGATCAAACGAAGATTTCAGCTATTGAGCAACTACTTCCACCAATAAATATGAAGGGAGTTCGTAGGTTTCTTGGGCATCCAGGGTTTTATCGTCGTTTTATTAAAGATTTTTCTAAAGTAGTAAAACCCTTGTGCAATCTTCTTGAAAAAGAGTCTTCTTTTGTATTCTGCTAGCATTTAATTTGTTAAAGGACAAGTTGTTTAGTGCACCTATTATTGTTGTACCTGATTGGAGTCAACCTTTTGAAATTATGTGTGATGCTAGTGATTTTGCTGTAGGAGCATACTTAGGCCAACGTCGTGATAAGCTTTTTAGGGCCATTTACTATGCTAGTAGAACTTTGGACAGTCACAACAAAATTACACCACCACTGAAAAATAAATGCTTGTTGTTGTGTTTTCTTTTGATAAATTTAGGTCCTATCTGTTAGGAACTAAAGTCATTGTTCATACTGACCATGCAACTTTTCGTTATTTATTTGATAAAAAAGATGCTAAACCTCGCTTGATTCAATGGGTTCTTCTTTTACATGAATTTGACTTTGACATAAAGGATAGGAGAGGATGTGAGAATTTTGTTGCAGACCATCTGTCTCGCATTGAGCATGAAAGCCACCACGAAACCTCTCCCATCACAGAAGACTTTCCTGATGAGTGATTATATCAGGTAGAATCCACTATTCCATGGTTTGCTGATTATGTTAATTTCCTCGCAGGAAAGGTGATGCCACCAGACTTGAAGTCTCACCAGAAGAAGAAATTTCTCCATGATGTCAGGTCTTACTTGTTGGGACGACCCTTTGCTCTTTAAGGTTTGTTCAGACCAATTGATAAGAAGGTGTGTTCCACATGAAGAGGTAGCTAAAATTATGCATGATTGTCATTCTTCTCCTTGTGGTGATCATTTTGGACCCACACGTACTGCTGCAAAGGTATTGCAATCTGGTTTTTATTGGCCTACTCTCTTTCGTGATTGTTATACTTTTGTTAAGACTTGTGACAGGTGCCAAAGAACAGGTAATATCTCGAGACATCGTGAATTTCCCCTAACTCCTATCCTAGAGGTTGAGTTGTTTGATGTTTGGGGAATTGATTTTATGGGCCCATTTCCCTCTTCCCATGGTTATTTATATATCTTAGTTGCAGTAGATTATGTGTCTAAGTGGGTTGAGGCAATTGCTACTAAGAAAAATGATGCTCGTATTGTCTTACAGTTCCTTCACAAGAATATCTTTACTAGGTTTGGCACTCCACGAGCTATCATTAGTGATGGGGGATCTCATTTTTGCAATAAATTTTTTAATGCTTTACTTGTTAAATATGGAGTTAAACATAAAATTTCAACTGCTTATCATCCCCAAACTAACGGCCTGACTGAGGTTTCTAATAGGGAAATAAAAAAGATTTTGGAGAAGAGCATTCGCACCACCATGAAGGATTGGGCTCTCAAATTGGATGGAGCTCTGTGGGCCTACCGTACAGCCTTCAAAACTCCAATTGGTACATCCCCGTATCGATTGGTGTTTGGGAAGGCATGTCACTTACCTGTGGAATTGGAACATAAAGCATTCTGGGCCACCAATAAGTTGAACTTTGACTCTTACAAAGATTGAGAAGAACGATTGCTACAACTTAATGAGTTGGAGGAGTTTCGAGGCCAAGCTTATGAGAATGTCAAGCTATACTAGGAACGCACAGCGAGATGGCGTGATCAAAGAATTCAACAATGATCATTTACACGTGGACAACAAGTACTTCTATTTAACTCTCGTTTACGTTTGTTTCCAGGTAAATTAAGAACTAGGTGGTCGGGACCCTTTACTATCAAGGAAGTGTTCCCACATGGAGCAATCGAGCTGCAAGCCACTGATGGACAGTTATTCAAAGTCAATAAACATAGAATCAAACAATATTGTGGCACTGAGGAATGTCGTCTGGAGAGCATTTACTTGGACGAACCTGAATGATGCATCGTCCTGTCTAGCGAAAGACGTTAACTAAAGCGCTCATTGGGAGGCAACCCAATTTAGTTTGTTTTTCTTTTTCTCTTTCGTTGTTGTTAGTTGTTTTTTTTTACTTTAATTGCTGTTTTCGCTTTTTTTTTTGTAGGTGGAAAAAAATATCTGCAGGCACGAAACCCGAGAGGACAACGTCGAGACTCTGGTCAAGCGTCTTGACGCTACGAAATTTGTTGCAGACTCAAGATCCGAGGCGGCAGCGTCACGACGCTACGAAATATGCTGCAGACCCAATAAACCGAGAGGACAACGTCGAGATGCTGCCCTAGCGTCTCGACGCTATCACCAAATCTGGAATTAAAATTCCAGAATTGGAAAACAGAGGGCACTGTTCCCATTTTGCAAACCCTCGTCGCCCCTTCATCTTCTCTCAATTTCCAGCCCATCTCTCTCAAGTCTCACAACAAATCCACCATCTTTCTCCTATCTTCACTCAACAACTCACGATTTTTGGTTTATTCGACTTATTATGCTCGATTGAAGGTCATTCTCACCATTGTTGAGCATTCAAAATCCAACTCCAAGGTTTTCTTCAAGGGTAATTTCTACACTTCCATCTTCTTTTACATTCTCTTTTGGTAGTTTGGAGTAATTTGTGGTTAGTTGGAGTGTATTGTGGGGATTTTTGTTGTTATTAAAGCATATAATTTGGGGGTTTTGTTGGAGTTTTGGGAGTTTAGTTTGCATACTTGGGGTGAGGTTGTTGTTCTTGGAAGAAGAAGAAGAAGAAAAAGTTCCCAGTGGAGTCGCCATGCTGTCGCAACGTCATTGCGACGCAGAGCGGCCGACGTCCTCTTTTAAGGGTTTTGTTTAAAAAATAAAAGAGATGGAGTCGCCAGCAACCATTTTGGGTGTGGTTGGTCACCTTAAATTGAAAACTAGTCTACGAAAATAGAAATTAGGTTCGGGGGTCAGTTGAGTGTAGGGAAGGTAATAGCATCCACAACACCCGTTAAAAACGGTAGCCATATTTTATCTTATATTATCTAATTAATTTTAAAATGTCCTTAATTTTAGAAAATAAAGAAATAATTGTTTTGTTAGAAAGCAATGTCTCATTTAATCAAATCATAACCTTAAAATAAGGTAAGAGTTTGATGTATTTAGTGGATTTACCTTTAATTAATTATCATATTTAAATTTTATTTTTATTTAAAAGGAAATTATTTACCTAAAGAATTTGAGAAATTTATCTTAACTCCGTCATAGGATTTTTCATATGATAAATTTAAATTTTAAAATACGTTTATTTACTTTTTTTAAAGTGAATGGGAGAATTTTCGTGTGCTTGCACGAGAATCGAAACTCTACGAAAGTCACATTACTCAACCCTCAAATAAAGTTTTAAAACAAAATTAATCTAAGATGAAAACAAAAAGAATCAATCGAGAGTGGTAAGTTTTTAAAGCCAATTAGAATTAAGTAGAAAGTTTGAATTTTTATGACGAAATTCATTTGGAATGATAATTTTAAGATGTTTCAACCAAAATGATGAATTTAATTCTTGAAATATTGAATTGATTTGTAAAATGAAGTTTTAACTAAAAAAAGGAAAGTATTAAATTGAAAGTAACAAAAAAAAAAAAAAAATTACAAGGTAGAAGGGTGGCAAATTTCGTAAATAAGCATAGATAAGCAAAACTATAATTAGCAATAAACTAATGCCAATTTGGTACATAAGCATAGGTGATATAGTTATGATTAATCAATAAACTAAAAGCAATTTGGTAAATAAGCAAAAATGACAAAAATAATAATTAATAATTGTTGTGAAACAATAGAACAAGAACAAAGTATGAAGGAGAAGAAAGTAGGGAGTCAATGTATTCTTTATTCAGTTGTCAATGTCAAAGGCCACAACGACCACTATTTATAGGGTTTACAAGATATGAAGAAGATCAGGAAAGATTCAGGAGAAGATCAAGGAGAAGATCATGGAGGAGATAAGATCAGGATATCTTATCTATATGGACATCTATATAAATATTCATAACACTCCCCCTTAGATGTCCATAATATATAGAATATATGCCTCGTTAAAACCTTACTAGGAAAAACCCAATGGGACAAAATCCTAGTGAAGGAAAAACTCAATGGGACAAAATCCTAGTGAAGGAAAAAAAATACATTATTCATATATATTTTAGTAACCGTCTCATTAAAAAGCTTGTTAGGAAAACTCAGTGGGATAAAACCATAGTCAAGGGAAAAAGAGTGCAACACATTTTCTCCCCCTCATGGAAACACCACTTGAGATCTTTGAGTCGTCGCTTTTCAATGTTGTTCACCAAGTTCTGAAATGTTGCAGTAGGTAATGTCTTTGTAAATAAGTCTGTCGAGTTATCTTCTGAAGAAATTTGAACGGTAATATCATCATTTTCTTCAAGATCATGGTGTAGAAGACCTTTAGTGAGACATGCTTCGTTCTATCTTCTTCAAAATATACACTCCTCTAATTTGTGTTATACATGTTGTGTTGTCTTCATATAATGTTGGTCAGATGATCTTCATGGGAAGACAAGCCACAAGTGTTTTACAAACACATTGAATCATCAATCTTAGTCATGCACATTATCGGCTTGTCTCGTGAATTGGCATGATTTCAGCATGATTTAAAAGTAATTGCTATAGTCTGCTTCAAAGACTTCGATAATATAAAATTTCTTCCACATGTATTAAATGGTTTGTCTAAGATCTCACTTTATATGGGTTGAGTAAATAACCTGCATCTTCACATCCAACTGGAATAAAATCAGATTTATAAAGTAAATCCATGTAAATCAATCCTCATAATATATGTTTAACTCTGTTTCAATATCTTTTTGTTGGAGAGATATTATCTATGTATACTGAAAATACTACAACATGCAGTGTATAATTAGTAAACATACATAAGTGCACTTATTTCCTAAAAGTGGTTCTTCAGGACCGATAAGTTTCTCACTGTCTTCTAGAGACCAGAAGATATATTTTTCACATCAAGTGAATGAAATACCATTGAAATGTTCAATGATGTACCTAGTCTATGTAAAATCTTTTATGTATAAATAGATTGATAAAATTTCATCTCTATATATGTAATTTGCAAGTCCATGCAAAACTTTATTTTTCGAAAACTTCATCTCGATCTATTTCTTAAGAAACTTTATTGCCTTTGAAATCTCTTCAGGAGTTTCCATTACATTCAAATCATCAATCTATACAACAATAATATATAACCAATTTGTACTGTGATTTCTTTGTTAAACCATATGGACAAATAAGGTCCTTATTTCAATAGATATTCGCTACATTCATTTGGATTGTTTTAATCCATGTAAGGATTTGATCTGTAATTTGATCGAATATAATTCTCTAGCATTTGAATTATATGACTCTGGTATATATCTTTAATCCTTCAGGGATTTTCATATAAGAAGAATCCTTGTCTCCCACGTTGGGGTCGACGCTATGCAGATGGCATATATAATATGTTTTGACTACATTCATAATATGTACATGTAAATCTTTTCATGAACAATCAGGTCAATTAAATAACTCACTCTTATTACATTCACCACAAGATAATATGTCTCCTCAGAATCTATATTAGACATTTGTGAGATTCTTTGTGCAACAAGTAATCCTTGTGCAAAAAGTCTCACGTTTTGAAAATGAGTTTAGTTGTGTTTGGACTGCTTCTCTCCACTTAAGTCAATCCTTTTCTATGTCGACATTTTTCTACAGAACTAAATTCATAATCCTCATTTTCGTAAATATCGTGAGCAACATTGTCACTAAAATAGTTGTCAGCTTATATTTGTTTGGTTTCATATTTTTTTTCATGACATAATTTATCAAGATCTCGTTATTATCCTCAAGTATTTAACCTTCTTCGATATTCTTATAAGTAGTCATATTTAGGAATTCTTCAGGAATATCCACGTTCTCATTTGAATCAATTTGATTATTGACTACTCTTCTTCTTCGAGGATTTTATATTTGGAACTCATTGATCTATCACGCTTCTGGCGTGTCTCAAACTTGTTAGTTGTGACAACTTACTATGTTTGGATATCAAAATCTGGATGGTGCATTTGCAACTAATATATATGACTTAAACACTATATTAACATATGTAAATGCATCTAACATGCAATTGAACTTTTAGTTCACATTGATATGTATGAGGATCTAAATGAGAAAATAAAATGATGCGCATTTCATTCGATCTAGTTTTCTAACTTTTTCTCAATTTCTCCCCTTAATGTTGGGAAATTTGTCTCATTAATGACAATAATTAAAAAAACTATGCAGTAAAACAATAACCCATCAGGGGTTCAAGATATATAATTATTGATGAGGAATCAAAATTAATATATATTCTAACCTCATTTGATAAACTCATCATTGTGTGTTGTGGTGGAGCAACTTGAACATTTACTGCACATTCTAAAATTTGTAGTTGAAATATATTTTGGCTTCTAGCCAAAAATTACATGAATTAGAATAAGCCTACTAGCTTAAAGCGTACGCAACGTTGCATGCAACATAGAATGAACCTATACATATATTAGAAATTTTGCTCTCATGATTTCAATAAAAACGGTTTGTGTATGAACATAAATTATAAGATGTTCAACACTTATCCCAATAATCATTATACACTTGGGATGCAAATTTGCCAACATTATCAAGACACAATTTTATTTCATAATCCTAAAATTATGCTCTTAGCTGAACAATTTGAGCAAGTGATCATCTACTAGATGTGTCCACTAAGACCATAAAATATCTAAACATGGTGGATTAAATAATTCGCAAATATCACCATAAAATTCGTTCTTAAAATACAAGAGGGATCTAATCCCAATTTTAGCTGGTGAGTGTCTAATCAATAAATTTTCTTGAGAGCAGATAACATATGAAAATTTATTAGATTGAAGAATCTTCTGGTTGATGTCTATGTGCATTCAGAATAATTATTTATAAATAATGACTCCAATCGATTATTCAAAATAGTAAAGATATTTGGATCAATGAACTTCAGGTTCATTGTTGCATATATATCAATTACACGAATATGTGTAATATAATTCAACGGGAAAAAATTGGCAACTTTTCTAGTATAGTTTTCCATGAGACAATAAATATAATATATAAATATTATATTATTTTTATTATCAGTCTCTATATGGTAACTTTTACAATGTTTTTCTTTAAAACTTAATAGACATCTCTTTGATTTATTAGAAGATAAAACATATCAATCGTAAATTTTGCTCCTCTAGGCAAAATAAACTTGCTTTTCCAAAATATCAAATATCAAGTCTACGAGACCTTGGATTGTATTGATTTTTGCTTCTAGCATAATCAATTTTGAAGAAAAAAAATGTCTAGCATAATCAAGTCTATTGTGCATATATTTGCACTATCAACAAGTATAAATCTACATTGTAATTTATATATTCTCTTCAGGAAAAAAAAATATATATTGCAACATCATCCAACTATGTAATATTTGATTGAGTTAAAAACATTAATTATCTCATTAGAAGATTCAAATAAACTTACAACATCAAATATGTTCTCTATAAAAAAAAATGTCGTCTATAAAAAAAAATCAAAACATGTCATATTTAGGGAGTCAAAAAGATAAATTATCTCTTCAATAGATTCAAACAAATTTGCAAAGCACAATATTAGTAACTTCTTCCTTTAATATGATCATGACCTCGACCTCGACCACAATGATTAAATAATACAATCTTCACTTAAGGAATGTTATTTAAATAGTTGGTCGAGATTCATGATTTTTCATCAAATCCATGATGCTCATGTCTTCAATTTCAAGAGGACATTAGATTTGTTCAAAACGTATTTCTTTATATTGCTACTTCAGGAGCATATTCAATATATGAAAAGAAATAAAAAAAAACTTGTAGCACATACTCATTATTATAGAATCACTTATTGATTAAATATTGTGCAACTACATATGCATCTAATCAAACTGAGCACTTATTGATTTAAAATCATGCAACTTCCGGTGCATCTAATTAAACTTGAATTAAGCACTTCTTGATTTAAAATTATGCACTTCCAGGTGCATCTAACTAAAATGAGCATTTATTAATTTATGGAACTTCAAGTGCATTTAATTAATCAAATTTAGTTTTAAAAAGAATAATTACCACTATACATATCTTTCAAACTTTGTCATATAACTCAAAAAAATATATATATAACTAATATGAAATTCAAACCACATGAGAATAATTTAAATATGTAGCATTCAAATGAATTTCAACATCAGTACTTATCGCAAAGAATTATTTTTCAAAATAATAGAGATGCATGACATGTTTAATCTATGGTGGGATTTTATGCAACAATTAAACAATTTAATTGAGACACAATCATGCATTATTGGTAGCGGAATTTTGTGAACATTCCGTATGTATCGGGTTGTCGAGGCCCGCCAAATTAAAATTTATAACACTGCCTAAGGCTTCTTCAAAACTTGTAGAAAGCGGTAGTTAGGATCGTACCACGGGGAATTTAATAGCTTAATCTAAATTCAGAATTTTAATTGCTTAATGAGAGAAAATGTTGATGGGGGGTTTTGAGAATTAAGAGAAGAAAAGAGAAAATAAAGGAAAGAATTAAATGATAATTTGGAATAACGGGAGAAATGGAAATTGTAATGAAAACACTCAATCTAAAGGTTCCGGGTTATTAATTGCGATGTGATTCGGATCATAGACGCCCAAGACTTAGCATGCTTTTGACTAACACCCACGCAAATTACATATTTCTAAGAAGAAACAAGCAATCCAAAGTAGTTGATGAAGAGTTGACAGCTCTTCATTAAGCTTCGATGTTAATTCAATTGAGGGCGAACGCTCTCCCAAATAGAATTAACTATGAGCGACGGCTAACCATGCGACGAGTACGTTACTGAGATCTCTAATAACGTGCTCGATTTACTCTTCAACTAGAGCCTAATGGGTAGCTAAATTAAATGATGCAGCACCACTTTAAATACACTAAGACTGCTGTCACTAAACCCATAAGAGGCAAACGCATAATGGGTTTTTGACCAACCCAACAATCAATAAACAAAATGGGAGTCAAACCAAGAAGAAATCGATGCTGGAAATTAAAGCTTAGATTATAGAAGAAGTGAATGCTAAACATGCTAAACATACACAAACAATCCAAGTCTAACCCAATCACATTTACAACATCTAACCCATCTCCTAAAGATCAAGTATTACCTCTTAGTTAGCCATGAATGCAAATAGGAAGAAAGAAATTCGTGGGTGGCCTTCCAAGCTCCATTAATGGAGTTACAATAGCCAAAAATGGGTGGAGAATCGTTTTTAGAAGAGAAGGGGGAGAAAAGAATGACCTAAAATAAGAAAAACGGACTTAAATACCCATTTCTGCATCAGATTAGCGCCAAGGCGCCGCAGGCGCGCGCGCACAGAATCGGGACAGCTCCTAGGCGCTGAGCTCTCTGGAAAATTTTCAAAATCGGGCATTTTTTAAGACTTTTAATGACGGGCTTTTTTTAGGACTTTTAATGACGGGCATTCTGAGTCATGACTAGGGCGAGCGCGCGGGCGCGCGCGGACACGGACTTTTCATGACGGGCGCTGCGCGGGCGAGGACGCGCGCGGACACGGGCGTGCGACCGAGCGGCGCGCGCGCGGACTTTTGATGTCGGACACGGGCGCGGAGGCGGAGCGGGCGGCGCGCGCGGGCGTGGGCGTGCGGCGCGCGCAGGCGTGGGCGTGGGCGTGCGGCGCGCGCGGGCGTGGGCGTGCGGTGCGCGCGGGACTTTAAATGACGGGCATCCTGGGCGGTGCGCGCGGGGGACTTTTCATGTCGGGCGGCCTGGGCTGCTGCCTCCGTTGGGCGCTGGGCGTCGGCGCCTGGGCGCTGACCTCTCGGGTCTAAGCCCAATTTTAGGTCATTTTGGCTCCCGAGCTCTGTTTGGCCTATCTCCTTGACCCGAACACTTCCCGAAATCTCTTAAATGACCGATTTAACCCTGAAATTCATAATTTGACTTCCCGAGCTCTTTGCCACGAAATACCTAAAATAAGGAGATTTAATTGAATTAAGCAAGACATTTAGCTAGATTTAAGGCTATAATTATAGCTCTATTTTAGAGCTATCAATTATTCAATTAAATAAAGGGTAATTGGCATAACCTAAAAAATATTGGGCCAATTAAAAATAGGATTTAGAAACCCTAATTTATTATTTTTTCACAATAAAAGTTGCAAGTGGGACTCCACCGTTAAAAAACAGTGGCCGCAATATGCTATTGGATATGCATTGACCTTAAGTACCAAAGCTCACGGTGGCAAGGATATGTATAAATAATGGAAACAAATATTACATTAGGTGGGAGGTTTAGCAATTTGCAATATTTCAATTCAAGACAGATGAAAAATTTAGCTTGGGGATCCATTTAATTCACCTGCAAACCACATATATCACATTATATAGTTTAATCAGTCGTAGAATGGCCACGTAGAATGACCACCAGAGAAACTGTAATTCTATGAGAATTAAGCTACTCCAACGACAACACCATGAAGACAAACTAATTTTGTGTTTGCTCGTAAGTCAAATAGAAAAAATCACCATGCAATTCTTTACATAGAACAAAAATCTTCCAACCTTAACAAGTTTTACAATGGATTTAATCAAGCAATATATTTTGTGTTAAATAGGTCGAATCGGTCAAATTTTGCAAACCAACCTATATCATATCACATATATGAAATTAAAATATGCACCATCTAAATTTAACTTTAGTTATAAATACCTCAAAGTATATGGAGATAATTCTGGCGGATCTTTAACAATTCTGGTATTCCAATTAATCGACTCCAATCATGATGTTCTAGTGAATCGACTTAATCTCCACAAAATCTTAAAGGGGTAGAGACTCGTGTTGATAACGTGTTGTGAAACAATAGAACAAGAACAAAGTATGAAGGAGAAGAAAGTAGAGAGTCAGTGTATTTTTTATTCAGTTGTCAATGTCAAAGGCCACAACGACCACTATTTATAGGGTTTACAAGATATGAAGAATATCAGGAAAGATTCAGGAGAAGATCAAGGAGGAGATAAGATCATGATATCTTATCTATATGGACATCTATATAAATATTCATAACAATAATAAAACTAAAAGCCATTTGGTAAATAAACATGGATGACAAGTTTGTAATTATTAATAAAACTAAAAGCAATTTGGTACATAAGCATGGATGACAAGTTTGTAATTATCAATAAAACCTAAAGCAATTTGGTAAATAAGCATGGATGACAAGTTTGTAATTAACAATAAAACCTAAAAGCAATTTGGTAAATAAGCATGGATGGAAAGTTTGTAATTTACAATAAAACTTAAAGCAATTTGGTAAATAAGCATGAATGACAAGTTTGTAATTAACAATAAACCCTAAAAGCAATTTGGTAAATAAACATGGATGACAAGTTTGTAATTAACAATAAAACCTAAAAGCAATTCGATGAATAAACATGGATGACAAGTTTGTAATTAACAATAAAACTTAAAAGCAAATTGGTAAATAATCATGGATGACAAGTTTGTAATTAACACTAAAACTTAAAAGCAATTTAGTAAGTTTCAAAAAAAAAAAAAAAAAAAAAAAGCAATTTAGTAAATAATCATGGATGAAAAGTTTGTAATTAAAACTAAAAAACTAATGGTAATATGGTAAAACAAGAAAATTAAATTCTACCTTCTCCTCCCACGAATTATTTGACGTTCAGCCTTCGTAGCTCTTCTACCGAATCTACTCAAGTCGTCGTCGAAGTAGAGTTTGTCCGCCGCTGAGCTTCGTCACCTATGAATTCCGCCGCTGAAGATGTGAGGTTCTCTGCCAGAATTTGAGCACCGTCGAGTAGGAGAGAATGAAGATAATAGAGGATAAATGGGGAATTGGAGAGGATGAAAATGATGGAAGTGAAGTGGTAAATTGAGCAGGATGAAGGGATGGAGTAAGGGTTGGCGTGAGAGTGAGATTTTTTGAGAGATTAGTCTAAAAAATAATTCTTTCCTCAAGACCTTTCCTGCGCCAAAGGAAAAAATAAAAATCCAATAAATATAAGATTCTAAATTTCTTTTATTTTTTTTTTTTTTTTTTTTTGCAATGATAGTTTAATTAATGCAGGGATTGAACCCATGACCTTTTGGTCACCGGCACAACACTATGTCAATTGAGCTATGCTCGGTTTGCCTTTTATTTTATTTTCTCAAATCATTTATGAATATTTGTTTGCCATAAACCACAAATATCACAAATATACCGATTTGATTTTATCACAAATATATATTTTTGCCAAAATAGATGAAATGATTTTATTCTTGTCTTAAATGTCAAATTCGGGTTCGGATTAAGGCAGGAAAATTTATGTCACAAATAGGGAAAAATATCCTCCTAATAAATGAAATCATTAAGGCATCACTATCTTTTTTATATTTTCGAAATTTAATTAATCATAAAAATAAAAAGTGAATTTTAAAGACTAAAATGAATTAAAGAAAGATGACCAAAATACAGAAAAAAAAGAAAAAAAAATAATAATAAATGAATGGACAGACCACATACGGTGTCAACAGTTTGCTCCCCTTTGTATATCTTTGAAGAATTGAAAGGGTAGACAAAGAATGAAGACAGAGTATTGGGAAGGCAAAAAATTGTTTATTATTAATACTAAGACAGACTTGGGCTATCTCCCGAGTTTCGACCGCTAATCTTGAATTATGGTTCGATTTAACCAACAAGGAAATTAAACGGACCTGAGTTAACACAGGCTTCAACCTACTAATCTTGGATTAGGGTTCGATTTAACCAACAAGGAAATTAAACGGACTTGGGTTATGTCCACAAGCTTCGACCGATTAATCTTCGATTAGGGTTCGATTTAACCAACATGGAAATTAAACAGACCTGAGTTATGTCCACAAGCTTCAACCGACTAATCTTGGATTATGGTTCGATTTAACCAACAAGGAAATTTAATAGACCTGGGTTATGTCCACAGGCTTCGACCGGCTAATCTTGGATTAGAGTTCGATTTAACAAACAAGGAAATTAAACGGACCTGGGTTATGTCCACAGGCTTCGACCAACTAATCTTGGATTAGAATTCGATTTAACCAACACGGAAATTAAACGGACCTGGGTTATGTCCACAGGCTTCGACCGGCTAATCTTGAATTAGGGTTCGATTTAACCAACAAGGAAATTAAACGGACCTGCGTTATGTGTCCACAGGCTTCGACCGACTAATAATCTTGGATTAGGGTTCGATTTAACCAGCAAGGAAATTAAACGGACCTGAGTTATGTCCACAGGCTTCGCCGACTAATATTGGATTAGGGTTCGATTTAACCAACAAGGAAATTAAACGGACCTGGGTTATGTCCACAGACTTCGACCGACTAATCATGGACTAGGGTTCGATTTAACCAACAAGGAAATTAAACGGGCCTGGGTTATGTCCACAGACTTCGACCGACTAATCTTGGATTAGGGATCGATTTAACCAACAAGGAAATTAAACGAACATGGGTTATGTCCACAGGCTTCGACCGACTAATCTTGGATTAGGGTTCGATTTAACCATCAAGGAAATTAAACGGACCTGGGTTATGTCCACAGGCTTCGACCGACTAATCTTGGATTAGAGTTCGATTTAACCAACAAGGAAATTAAACGGACCTGGGTTATGTCCACAGGCTTCGACCGGCTAATCTTGAATTAGGGTTCGATTTAACCAACAAGGAAAATAAACGAACCTGGGTTATTGTTGCGTGCTCAGTGTGTATGTAAAATTGAATGGGAGAGCACTCAGATCATGCAAGCATACATGGTCTTGCAGCAAGTGATAAGTATAATTTAATTCGTTTTCCCACAGAGATTGAGTTTAGTGACTAACGATTTGATGTGCTAAATTAGATAAGGTAACTTAAATTGGGTAGATTTTGGGTTGGTGTGCCGAAATATAGAAGATGCAAGAAGAAAGCAAGTGTAAAAGTAAAGCGAGTAAAGAAGTAAAGCTATAATGTGGAGAAGAAGAATTGCGGGTCTCGCAATTCTTTCGCAAAGATAAAAACCTATGGGAAAGACTAAGGCAAAAAGCAGAAATGTGTTATTGCGGTTCTCGCAATAATCTCGCAATAAATTAGCAACGATTTAAATGTAAAGTAAGGCAGCAAGGTCGACTTAAGAATCATCTATACGCATTTAACTACGATTAATCAACAGTAGATTAAAATATCATGCATCGTTTTAACTAAGTCTCATGCATCTCAAGATTACATGCATTAGATCTTTTAGTTTACTCATATCCAAGTAAGACTTAAAAACCCATTTATACACACAAGCTAACAAACGTGCTAGGAGAACGCCTATTCCTAGGTCATTCTCTGATTACCATAAAAGGCTAACATGAATGGATGACTCTGAATTCTTACTCCTTCCGGAGGTTAGGAATTCTTTAGACAAAATGGATGGCCAGTCGAAATCGCCCATGGGATGAAGCTCACATACATTCAATGCATTCATGCTATTCTACATGCTGAATTCTCATATTTCTAGCCTACAGATTCATCTTTAGCAGACCTCTCTTAGATTAGTTACTCATGGTTTTCGAAGAATTGAGGGAGATGGATTGATTGAACATGAATTAAAGAACTCAGTAATATTAATTGAATAAGAAATGATAAGATAACGAACTCAACAAAACTAATTGATTACTCTTTAAAAACGGGGTTCAGAACACTTCATAGAACAACGTGCGATGATCCAAAAGCAGTAAAGATTAAGTGTAATAGAGAATGATTCAGAACAATGTCGCAAATGGAAAGCAGTAGAGAGAAAGCAGTAAGAAAGCTGTAAACGTGCAAGGATCCTCCTCGTCGCAAAATGCCTCGGATGAAGGGGAAGATTAGCTGATCTTGGGGATAATTTCAATCAGAAGAGAAGAGGGATCTTCTCTTCTTCCTCTCGAATTATCGACGCCAAGGGCTGATTTCTTCGATCCAACAAACGAGAGAAGGAATTTCGTCTGCGGGTTGCTTCGCAACTAGGATCTCCTCGCTTCTCAGTCTGTTTTTTCCTTCGTCATTCATCTTCTTTTATAGCTTCTGCAGGTACCTTCAGCCGCGGATCTCCATCCATTCTGAGTAACAACCTCCCACGTGGCAGCAGTGGAAAGCTTTGGCAGCTGGGAAATCGCACCAACGACGACTGACGACTGGAAAAGTTCAGCAGAAAAGACTGGCGTTGCGGTTTCCTTGCAAGGGCTGCAATGCTCTGTTTCAGTGACTTTCATTGTGAGCTCCACAATGTTTCCGCAATGTTCCTGCAATGTACATTTTAGCTCTTTTTACATCATTTTGCATCATTTTTCGTTTCTTTTCCAAATAAGCCTTAATTTAACATCATTTCTCAAATTCTCACATTTAAGCACACATTAAGCTAACTTCTAACAAAAACACTCAAGAATTTCCATGATTTCTAGGTAAATATGGCCTTAAATAATGCACTTTTGGAGAGGTAACACACCCCCAAACTTGAGTTATTGCTAGTCCTCGAGCAATATAAAGGCTTAATTTCTCTCTAATTAGCTGTTAACTCCTGTCTTTTAACCTCCACCTAACTGATTTGCTGACTTTCCTAGGTTTACTGTCAAAGGCATTGTTGTCCTGTAACACTCTCCTAGGCTAAAACTAACTTCATAATTTTGTCTATTCTGATTTCTCTTGCCTTTAAAACCTTCTGTTTTTACTAACTTCCTATCTTTTGGTTTATCTGCCTATATCATTGAGCACATTGTGCAGTCATCCCTAAGCTTTCAAACTCTCCCTAGTTTTAACTCAGACTCAGTACATGCTTCTAATGTTTTTATTTTTGAATTACCTAGGAATCCTTAGAGTCATGTCAACCTTAGAACACACAAGTATCAGAGTACAGTCCATAGAACAGACTAAGCCCTGGCATCACTATGTTGGATAGACACTCATCTCCCTCGACAGCCTTCTAGCTACAGCCCTGTGCTTAGCTAACTTAGGATCAGAGTTCAGTTTCACAGGACATCTAATCACCTAGGCTGTAGCTTTCTGGCACACATTCTTCTTCTTTTTATTTTTCTTCTTTTCTTTTTCTTTTGGCAAAGTCTTCTCTTTGAATTGCCTTTTGATGCAGTGCCACCTGTGGGTTACACAAATGGCCCTGATTACTCAGCATCCTTAGAGGAAGACAATACCCCTTTTCTTTTCCTTTGCTTTTTTTTTTTTTTTTTTTAAAGAAGAACAATGTCTATTTTCCCAAGGGAGAGATGAGTGTTCCTAGGACTAGAGGTTGCCTCCCCCAAACTTAAACATCTCATTGTCCCTAATGAGAGTCTGAGGTGGCACACCCCCAAACTTATCTTAGAAGCATCTAGTCTAAATAAAAACCAGACAGAATTTAAAACTCCAAGGGATAGAATGACCCTCATAGTTCAGATAACTCATAAGCAGAAATTTACTAAAATCAACATGGTAAGGTCTAACAGAGGTACATGCTCAGCAATTTATGAAGTTAATTTAAAACTAACAAGGGTGTACTTGACACCTATCCCGCATGCTCAATAGACAGACTACCTATGGACATCAGTAATGCAGTCAAATAATGAGATTTAACGACATACAACCTAGCAGAAAGTCATATAACAACATGCTTAAACTAACAAAATATTGCGGTTTCCGCAAAGAAATCGCAATGATACCAACAGAGCAGATTTAACCGTGATCAAGGCTCCTAACATGCGATGTTATATTCGTAAACAACTACAGGCACATAAAGTTAATTAAGCTAACTAAACATACGAAGTTAAACTAAACTAAGCTACTCTACTCAAGCTAATCAAGGAAATTAAAACATACAAACAATTTGATATTGGGAGGGGGGGGGGGTAACTGGTTACAGAAAAGCAGGTTTTTTTTCTTGAGAGAGATCAGAAATACTCCCTCGAATGTCGTCAGTCTGTGGCATTCATTCATCCTTGTCTTCTTCTCTCGCTCGGAGGCATCCAAGGGCTCAACAATCCATCTGGAAAGGTGGGGAACTTGCACCGCAGGTGCTCAGCTAGTTCCTGGTCTCTCGTTTGAGAATACTCAGCCCATTTGGAAAATTTCCTTTGTAAGTCCATCAAGCAGGCCATGGTCATTGCTTGTGCAGCTGCAAGTCTATCCAGCTCGATTTCCATGTTGCCCCTCCTCTTCATCCTCAAGTCACTGGGTAGCTCAAGGAGGCCAGCATAGGCCAATTGCTTCTCCTCCATTGTCACAGGCACCCCTACGCGTAAGCATAATTTAGTAATGGTGTTAGGGAAAAAGAGTCTGCCCTTACCTTTCTTGGAGCATTCGACAATCGAAGCTGCTATGATCTCACCCACATCAATGGTGAGTCCCTTCATAATCGCATAAATCAGCAGCGACCTCCCCTGATTGATGGTTGTCTCATGCGTGACAGGGGAGATTCTCCTTCGCATCAGAGAGAACCAAACGGTCGCCTTGTCCTTGAGGGCTGCACTCATCAGTGTGTGCTTCCCATGCTTCGAGACTGCCCATGCTGCCTCTGGTTTCCCTATCATGTTCAGAGCCTCCTCCAGGACTACCTCTGAGGGTGAAGCCATGATACTCGAATACTCAGAATTTTTATGCCTCTTGAGAGCATAAACTTCGTTGATCGCCTCAACAGAGAAGTCAACATCCACGCCCCTCACCACCGAAGAACAGCCTTCGGGGTTAGTGAGGTTGGCGTAGAAGTCATACACCATCTCAGAGTAGGCCTGAATTGGGGGCCTACACAACTCTTCCCAGCCGTGGTTCATAATTCATGCGCGCAAGAATTGCGGCAGGTCCGCAGGAGAGTCAAGAAATCCTTTCTCGTGAAGGAGTTCTCTCTTCCTCAATTTCAGGCCCCTGGCCTCTGCATCCTTGGACACATAACACTCGGCTCGAGGCTCATCTTCTCGATACATCTTCCCCTTCCCCTTGTCCTTTGCCTTGGCTGCCTCAACAGCCTCAGTCTTCAACTTCTTGATAGAGGGTCCAGCTTCAACCCTCTTCTTTTTGGTTTTCTTGGAGGCTTTTGGCCGTTTGGCCCTCACAATTTCAGAGGCCCTCTTCTTGAGCCTCGCCTTGGCAGTTATCTGCTGGATGCATTCATCTAGCGTTTCCTCCATCGAATCTCTGCTTTCCCTCTCCACAAGGCTGTCAAGATTGACATCCCTGAAGGGAGAGACCACCTCTTCTTCTTCATTCGCATCACCAATTGATGTTGATTCTGGTTGTCCTTCAGATGGAACTTCAGGTTCCGACTGTTGTTGAGGGGAATCAGGGCATTGCATGGCCGTCTCAAACGATGGCCTGCCACTGTTGAGGCTTCCCTCACTCGTGGACTTCCTACTTTTGGTCTTTGGATCCTCCATGGTAACCTCCCACGTTCTTCTAGGGGGCTGCGTTGGGTCAGATGTGTTCGCAGCTTCAGTTGTAGCAACCTTCCATTTCCTCTTCACAAGGAGCTTCGGAGGTCTCGAAGGTTTCACAGCTTCAGCATTTGCCAAGGAGAGCAACGCATCCCTCACTAATTCAGCATCCTCCGTGATTGGGGATGTCTTCTTGGGCGTGGATCGTTCAGCTTTTGTGGAAACCATTGTCGTTTTTTGAAGGTGAACTTTGGAAATTTCTGAGGAAGGAGAGATCTGGTTTGTGGAATTCGAGGGTTTGAGAATCGTAAATGGGAAAGATCCACATTTCTTCCTATTTATACTAGGTTGCCCCCTAACGGCTATATTATTGCGGACTCTGCAATATTTCCGTAATTTTTCAGCAAATCTTTGAAAATGTAACCGTTGGGATTTTATCCTTGATTGTTGTTTGTTGCAAGATTATAACAACTAAATCTTTGATTTTTCACGATCTCCTCCTTCATCTTCTCCTGGCCTTTTGATTTACCTCCCTCATTGTCGTTTAAGATTTCAATTTCCACGCTTCTAATCATAAATAAAAACAAACTTAATTAATACTAGAAATAAAAATACTCTAAGCAATCTAAAAGAAAAACAATAAAGAATATCTATTCCATAATCCTTTGATGGTTGAGGATAAAGATAATTCCATTAAATGCCCTTGCTCATCCTTTCTTTCTTTGCTCTTAGGCTTCGGATAGGAGGAAGGCTGAGAGTGTTTTCACCTCTCCTTTCTCATAGTAGTGCTTCAATCTAGCACCATTCACCATGAACGGCTGACCTTGATTCAGATTTCGAATTTCAATTGCACCATGAACAAACACATTAGTAATCACAAAAGGACCTGACCAACGAGACTTAAGTTTGCCAGGAAATAATCTAAGTCGTGAATTGAATAGTAAAACATGCTGGCCCTTTTTGAAATCCTTAATCCTAAGTCTACTATCATGCCAAATTTTTGTTCTTTCTTTATACATTTTAGCATTCTCGTATGACATGTGTCTTAGTTAATCCAATTCATGTAATTGAAGAGAACGCAATGTTCCCGCATCGGTTACGCAATAATTTAACTCTTTTAAGGCCCAAAAGGCTTTGATTTCTAATTCAAGGGGTAAGTGGCATGCTTTTCCATAAACTAACCTATAAGGAGACATCCCTAATGGCGTTTTATATGCAGTCCTATACGCCCACAGTGCATCATCTAACTTAAAAGACCAATCATTTCGATTCGGTTTCACAACTTTTTCAAGTATACTCTTGATCTCTCTATTAGAAATTTCAGCTTGTCCATTTGAGTGGGGGTGATAGGGTGTTGCTACTCTATGCCTAAAATTATATTTAGCTAACACTTTCTCCATAGCTTTGTTTATAAAATGTGTTCCTTCATCACTTATGATGGCACGTGGTGTGCCAAATCATGTGAAAATTTGCCTATTTAGAAATTTAACAACCGTCTTAGCATCATTTAAGAGACATGCAATTGCTTCTACCCATTTTGAGACATAATCTACAGCTACTAGAATGTAAAGATTACCAGCAGATGGAGAGAATGGTCCCATGAAGTCAATGCCCCATACATCAAAGAGTTCTAACTCTAAGATATATGTTAGAGGCATCTCATCCTTCCTACTGAGGTTACCTGTTCGTTGACACTCATTGCAGTTGTGTGCATAGTCATGTGCATCCTTGAAGATCGTGGGCCAGAAGTAGCCACTTTGGAAGACCTTTGCAGCAGTCCTTTGACCACCAAAGTGTCCACCATATAAGGAGCTGTATGACAATGTTGCAAGACTGACCTTGATTCAGCAGCTGACACACACTTCCTTAACAATCCATCCACACAACTTTTGTAGAGGGTCGGATCGTCCCAAATGTACTTCCTAGCCTCGTTCAAGAACCTCTTCTTGTCTTGTCCCCCTCTAAAAGTTGGTAACACCTGCGAGGCAAGAAAGTTTGCAATATCAGCAAACCAAGATTCATCATTGTTATCACAATGTACTAACACAAAAACATGTTCATCAATAAAGGAATCAGTCATTGCGGGCTCCGCAACGTTTCCGCAATGACTCTGCAATCTTGATAATTGATCAGCAACTACGTTTTCACATCCTTTTTTGTCTCTAATTTCTAGATCAAACTCTTTTAAAAGTAACACCCATCTAATTAGACGAGGCTTAGCATCAGCCTTCCTCATTAAATACTTTATTGCAGAATGATCAGTATAAACAATCGTTTTATTTCCTACAATATAAGGTCTAAATTTTTCACATGCAAACACTACCGCTAACATCTCTTTCCCTGTGGTAGTGTAGTTACATTGTGCTTCATTTCAAGTTTTACTCGCATAATATACAGGGTGTGTTAGTTTATCTCTCTTTTGGCCAAGCATAGCCCCAATTGCATAGTCACTAGCATCACACATTAGTTCAAAAGGCATCTCCCAATTTGGGCCTACTATGATTGGTGCTTTGACTAAGGCATCTTTAAGCTTGGTCCATGCTATTAAACATTCATTTGAGAAGACAACAATTATATTCAGCTCTAGAAGCTCACATAGGGGTTTAGAGATTTTTGAAAAGTCTTTTATAAATCTTCTATAAAAGCTTGCGTGTCCTAAGAAACTTCTTATAGCTTTGACATTTTTAGGTTCAATTAACTTCTCAATGACTTCTATTTTGGCCCTATCGACCTCTACTCCTGCCTTGGGCACTCTATGTCCTAATACTATTCCTTCTTCCACCATGAAGTGGCATTTTTTCCAATTTAAAACTAGGTTGGTTTCTTCACACCTAGTTAGGACTTGTCCTAGGTTTCTAGGCAGTGGTTAAAGGAGTCACCAAAGACTGAGAAGTCATCCATAAATATTTCTATTATGGACTCATCTAGGTCAGAGAAGATAGCAAACATACATCTTTGGAATGTTGCTGGTGCATTGCATAGGCCAAATGGCATTCTGCGAAAAGCAAATGTTCCAAAGGGACATGTAAATGTTGTTTTCTCTTGATCCTCAGGGTCTATGGTGATTTGGTTATATCCTGAGTAACCATCTAAAAAGCAGTAAAAGACTCGGCCAGTTATTCTATCTAACATTTGGTCTATAAAGGGTAAAGGAAAATGGTCTTTTTTGGTTTCTTTATTAAGTTTTCTGTAATCCATACATACTCTCCATCCTGTAACAGTTCGAGTTGGTATTAATTCGTTATTTTCATTAACTATTACAGTCATACCACCCTTCTTAGGTACACATTGAATAGGGCTGACCCATTGACTATTGGCTATTGGAAAGATCACACCTGCATCTAACCATTTAATGATTTCTTTTTTAACTACCTCTTTCATGGAGGGGTTCAACCTACGTTGGTGATCTACTCTAGGTGTATGTTCCTCTTCCAACAATATCTTATACATGCAGTAGGAAGGACTTATACCCCTAATGTCAGCAATCATCCAAGCAATTGCCCTTCTATGTTGCTTAAGCAGCAATATTAACGCAATTTCATGCTGTTTACTTAGTTTGGACGAAATAATGACAGGCAAGGTATCTTTCTCTCCTAGATATGCATATTTAAGGTGTTCAGGCAATGGTTTCAGTTCTAGTAAAGATGGTTGCTCAATTGATGGCATCATAGGAGTTGTGGTTCTTTCAGACAGTTCATTGGTCATGCATACATGCTGAGGGTTGTCCACAGATACATCCATCAATTCAGAAATATTTAAATCATTCACATCTATTTGTGCATAATTAGTCGCATGCTTGACTAACAATTCATGCTCAAGTTCTTCTTCCATTAATGAGTCTACTATATATATAGTTGCACAGTGTTCAAGATCAGAAGGGTACCTTAAAGCTTTAAACACACTGAATTTAACCTCTTCATCATGGACTCGCATGGTAAGCTCACCTTTTTGGACATCAATTAGAGCCCTACCTATGGCTAAGAAAGGTCTGCCCAGTAGGATTGACACCTCTTTGTCTGCCTCGTAGTCCAAGATTATAAAGTCTGCAAGAAAAATAAATTTGTCAACCTTGACTAGTATATCCTCAATCTTACCTTCAGGGTATGCGATGGATCTGTCTGCAAGTTGCAAGGTGACAGTAGTTGGTCGTGCTTCACCTATCCCAAGCTGTTGGAATAGTGACAAGGGCATAAGGTTGATGCTGGCTCCCAGATCACACAAGGCTCTGCCCACATGCTTGCCTCCCAATCCTACTGGCAAAGTGAAGGAACCAGGATCCTTCTCCTTCTTTGGCAGCTTATTTTGAAGTATGGCACTGCACTCCTCAGTGAGATTTACTGTTTCAAACTCACCAATAACTTTTTTGTTAGTTATAATATCTTTTAAGAATTTAACATATGATGGCATAGACTGCAAAACTTCCACAAAGGGAATATTAACATAGACTTGCTTCAGGATTTCCAAAAACTTATGGAAATGAGCTTCCTGTTCTTGTTTCTTTCTGAGCCGTCTAGGAAATGGAGGTAGTGGCACATAGGTAGGCAAGTCAGGTTGCCTAATGAAAAGTGGAGGCCTAGGAATCTCTTCTGGTTCCTCAATGATAGGTTCCAGCCTCACCCTTGTTGTGCTTGGTTGTATTTGATCAAGATTAGGCAGAGAATCCAGTGGAGCACTAGACTCTTCATTCTCTACTCTCTTTGGTGCTTCTCTATTGTTGATCACCAATGGTCTTCCACTTCGAAGTTCAATAGCTTGAACTTATTCCTTACAATCCCTTCTTGGGGTTTCAGTGTCTGCAGGCAGTCTGCCTTGGGGCCTATTCTTCAGCTCATTTGCCAACTTCCCAATCTGATTCTCTAAGCTTCTCAGTGTTGCTTGTTGGCTCTGTAAAGTTGCATCATTCTTTGCTATGTATTCTTTCAGCAAGTTCTCCACTGATGTTCCCATTGGTTGGTTGTATTGTTTTTGGTATGGGGGTTGACTAGTTTGTTGAGTGAAACCAGATGGTCCACTTGGTCTTGGTTGATTTTGCATTTGGCTTGTGTTTTGTTGTCCACCCCAAGAGAGATTTGGGTGGTTTCTCCAACCAGGGTTATATGTGTTTGAGTAGGGGTTGTTCCTTGGTTGTTGTTGACTTCAAACATAACACACCGAGGATGGATTACCAGGGCAAAAGTCATACATATGCCCTTCCCCACAGAATCCACAGACTAGTGCCTCACCTTGGTTAGCTACTGATGTGCTCGTTGAAACAGCTGCCACGGTGTTGACACTTTGTTGAATATTGGTTTGAGCCATTTGCTTCACTAGGTTGGACAGAGCATTGATCTGGCTGCTCATTGCACTGAGTGCATCCATGTCTTGAGCCTTCCTTCTGTTTGGCTCCACAGGATCATCTGACCATCTACAATGTGATGTTGAGATTTTCTCCAAAATCTCATAGGCTTCGTTATAGCTTTTTGATAACATCGAATCTCCAGCTGAGGAATTCAACACTTGTCTCGTGCTGGGGTTGCATCCTTTGAAGAACACTTCAATTTGAATACACCATGGAATGCCATGGTGTGGACATTTGAGTAATAGGTCTTTGAATCTGGTCCAAGCTTCATGTAATGATTCATTCTCGGCTTGCTTGAACTTGATGATGTCATCACGAAAGTTAGAGTTCCTATCTGGAGGGAAGTATTTTACTAGGAACTTCTCTGCTAGGTCTGTCCAATTGACAATTGATCCAGAGGGGAAGGAATTCAGCCACGTCTTGGCCTTGTCTCTTAATGAATATGGAAAAAGGTAAAGTATCGAGGCCTCTTGCAACACTCCTGGGATGGCAAAGGTGTCACTTACTCCCAAGAAGTTTCTCAAGTGGTTGTGGGGGTCTTCATTCTCCACTCCAAAGAATTGTCCAACTGTGGACAGCATTTGAAACATGACGGGTTTCAATTCGAATGAGTGAGTTGTAATCTCGGGGCGTATGATGCTCGGATTAAGCTCTTCAGGCATTGGTACAAGGTATGATAGAATAGCACTATCCTTATTATTCGCAATTTCAATGGGGTTGCGAATGATAGGTGCTCGGTTTGGTGCTTCTTCTGCTCTATCCATTTCAGCTTGTTGAGATTGCGCTGACTCTGCGTGGTCCGCAATGTGCTGAATTACAGGTTGCTTTGGCTGTTTAAAAAGGCATTTCTTAATTTTTTTTCTGGCCCTTAAAGTCCTTTCAGGCTCAGGATCAAATTCTAGATTGTGATTGGGAAACTCATTCATAAACCAGCTTGTTGGTACCTGTAAAATAAAGGCAAAAGATTAGCTCCACTAAAGTAAGCTCTTCTAAAATAACACAAATCGTGTTTACTAAATAAAATCCCCGGCAACGGCGCCAAAAACTTGTTGCGTGCTCAGTGTGTATGTAAAATTGAATGGGAGAGCACTCAGATCATGCAAGCATACATAGTCTTGCAGCAAGTGATAAGTATAATTTAATTCGTTTTCCCACAGAGATTGAGTTCCGTGACTAACGATTTGATGTGCTAAATTAGATAAGGTAACTTAAATTGGGTAGATTTTGGGTTGGTGTGCCGAAATATAAAAGATGCAAGAAGAAAGCAAGTGTAAAAGCAAAGCGAGTAAAGAAGTAAAGCTATAATGTGGAGAAGAAAAATTGCGGGTCTCGCAATTCTTTCTCAATGAAATCGCAAAGATAAAAACCTATGGGAAAGACTAAGGCAAAAAGCAGAAATGTGTTATTGCGGTTCTCGCAATAATCTCGCAATAAATTAGCAATGGTTTAAATGTAAAGTAAGGCAGCAAGGTCGACTTAAGAATCATCTATAGGCATTTAACTACGATCATTCAACAGTAGATTAACATATCATGCATCGTTTTAACTAAGTCTCATGCATCTCTCGATTACATGCATTAGATCTTTTAGTTTACTCATATCCAAGTAAGACTTAAAAACCCATTTATACACACAAGCTAACAAACGTGCTAGGAGAACGCCTATTTCTAGGTCATTCTCTGATTACCATAAAAGGCTAACATGAATGGATGACTCTGAATTCTTACTCCTTCCGGAGGTTAGGAATTCTTTAGACAAAATGGATGGCCAGTCGAAATCGCCCATGGGATGAAGTTCACATACATTCAATGCATTCATGCTATTCTACATGCTGAATTCTCATATTTCTAGCCTACAGATTCATCTTTAGCAGACCTCTCTTAGATTAGTTACTCATGGTTTTCGAAGAACTGAGGGAGATGGATTGATTGAACATAAATTAAAGAACTCAGTAATATTAATTGAATAAGAAATGATAAGATAACGAACTCAACAAAACTAATTGATCACTCTTTAAAAACGAGGTTCAGAACACTTCATAGAACAACGTGCGATGATCCAAAAGCAGTAAAGATTAAGTGTATTAGAGAATGATTCAGAACAATGTCGCAAATGGAAAGCAGTAGAGAGAAAGCAGTAAGAAAGCTGTAAACGTGCAAGGATCCTCCTCGTCGCAAAACGCCTCGGATGAAGGGGAAGATTAACTGATCTTGGGGATAATTTCAATCAGAAGAGAAGAGCGATCTTCTCTTCTTCCTCTCGAATTATCGACGCCAAGGGCTGATTTCTTCGATCCAACAAACGGGAGAAGGAATTTCGTCTGCGGGTTGCTTCGCAACTGGGATCTCCTCGCTTCTCAATCTGTTTTTTCCTTCGTCATTCATCTTCTTTTATAGCTTCTGCAGGTACCTTCAGCCGCGGATCTCCATCCATTCTGAGTAACAACCTCCCACGTGGCAGCAATGGAAAGCTTTGGCGGCTGGGAAATCGCAACAACGACGACTGACGGCTGGAAAAGTTCAGCAGAAAAGACTGGCGTTGCGATTTCCTTGCGAGGGTTGCAATGCTCTGTTTCAGTGACTTTCATTGCGAGCTCCGCAATGTTTCCGCAATGTTCCTGCAATGTACATTTTAGCTCTTTTAACATCATTTTGCATCCTTTTTCGTTTCTTTTCCAAATAAGCCTTAATTTAGCATCATTTCTCAAATTCTCACATTTAAGCACGCATTAAGCTAACTTCTAACAAAAACACTCAAGAATTTCCATGATTTCTAGGTAAATATGGCCTTAAATAATGCACTTTTGGAGAGGTAACAGTTATGTCCATAGGCTTCGACCGACTAATCTTGGATTAGGGTTCAATTTAACCAATAAGGAAATTAAACGGACTTGGGTTATGTCCACGGGCTTTGACCGACTAATCTTGGATTAGGGTTCGATTTAACCAATAGTGAATTTTAAAGACTAAAATGAATTAAAGAAAGATGACCAAAATACAAAAAAATAAGAAAAATAAATTTTAATAATAAATGAATGGACGGACCAAATACGGTGTCTACAACTTGCTCCCCTTTGTATATCTTTGAAGAATTGAAAGGGTAGACAAATGATAAAGACAGAGTATTGGGAAGGCATAAATTTGTTTATTATTAATACTAAGACAAACTTGGGCTATCTCCCGAGTTTGGACCGCTAATCTTGAATTAGGGTTCGATTTAACAGACTAGGAAATTAAACGAACCTGGGTTAACACAGGCTTCGACCGACTAATCTTCGATTATGGTTCAATTTAACCAACGAGGAAATTAAACGGACCTCGGTTATGTCCACAGGCTTCGACCGACTAATCCTAGATTAAGGTTCGATTTAACCAACAAGGAAATTAAACAGACCTGGGTTATGTCCACAGGCTTCGACCGACTAATCTTGATTAGAGTTCGATTTAACAACCAAGGAAATTAAACGGACCTGAGTTAACACAAGATTCGACCGACTAATCTTGGATTAGGGTTCGATTTAACCAACAAGGAAATTAAACGAATCTGGGTTATGTCCATAGGCTTCGACCGACTAATCTTGGATTAGGGTTCGATTTAACCAACAATAAAATTAAACGAACCTGGGTTATATGTCCACAGGCTTCGACCGACTAATCTTGGATTAGGGTTCGATTTAACCAACAAGGAAATTAAATGGACCTGGGTTATGTCCACAGGCTTCGACCGACTAAAAACAAAAAACCTTCTTGAAGTTTAAAAAATCTTTCTTCGATTCATCTATTTCATGCACTGTTTTACATTTTGTTTTCAAAACAAGAGAACAATATTTTTTCGTTCTACTGTCACATTGGGGGTCATAACTCAAACTATACTCACTTGCAATTTTGGTTACAGAGCCTCATGTTTTGATTTTTTAAGCACTGTTAATATTGAAAATGAAGATTTAAACTGTCGAAGGTGCCAAACTACTAGGGTAACCGACCTTCACAAAGCTCGACAATGTTCGCTTCCAGTGCATGGAGACAAGCCGCAAAGTCCTTGCCAAGGACAGGGACTCCTACTCTCGGACCAAGTGCTACCGTCTCGGCATCATCGAATTTGCTTTGCCCCATGGAAAAGTTCATCTCGACATGTTCGTGCAGGATCCTCTCTTTTGGTACTCTAAACTTCCTTCGACTTTACATGTTCTATCTTTCTAGGCTTGATGATTGATTTTGTTTGATCGCTTGTAGTGTTGAAAGTTGTGGGGATTATACCTTCAAATGTTGCTTGTGTTTGATTTGGTAGACTAATGCTGAAGTATTGAGAAATTAAAATGAAAATGAAGTTAGAGACTTGAGTTCTATTTATTTGCTTCTTTTTGTTCTTTTCGTGTGCTGATATGAGAACTTGATTAACCTTGGAAATTGGTGTTCTAGGTCTCTAAAATTTTTTGGTATATTAATTATGGAGTATATTTGAGAATCGTTATAGAATAAATGTACTAATTAAGCTTCTTTATTTGGAAGATTGAAGCTTCTTTATTTAAAGTTTCCTGCTTGTCATTTTCAACCTGTAACAGGTAAACAAGAAAACTGAAATGCCTTTCTTTCTTGTATGCATACAAAGGGATGAGATTGGAAATTAAAATGAAATCATGGCTGGTTTTTTAGATTATGGTGTCTAACTGCTAGAGACCTTGTGATATCTCGACCTTGAAGTTCTCAATCCAGTGCTAATGGCAGGCCCTTTATGGTTGCTACCAAATTACACTTCCTTTTTGAGCTTCCAAGGTCATGACGTAATTGTTTGGTGGGGTTTGTGATTTTGTTGGTGTGTCCAAGAGTTTGGAGACTCTTACTCTTAAGGAAGAGAGCTGAAAGTGAGTTAAAGATGAGAAGTTCTCTCAGGCCGACCTACTTCTTTCGCAGGTAAAATTATTCCGCCTTTGTTGTGTGATAATGTTGAAGTCACCACTCTTATTTTGCCCCTTTGGTTTGAGAATTTTGTTATAATACAGTATATATGATGCCCTGCTTGAATTGGTTGCCAACAATATAATTAATATTCAAGGATATATATTCTACTTCTAGTTCTATGGTGTATCTAATTATATATAAATTGTGTATTATATATTCCTTTTTATATTGAATTTCGTAACGATAGTTAGGATTTATGCTAATAAGCTTGACAATTATTATTGATCTGGCAAATTTGGGTTACCTAAGTTCTTCCAAAATTAGTTATTCGTTTTGTTTAGTTGGTGGATTTTAATTTGAGTTTGAGTTTGACTTTCTTGTTTAAAATAATTAGCATTCTTTTATTGGATACCAAAAAAATGGAAATTGAAATCTTATTTGAAATACTCTTCAAAGAAACTTAAAGGCTGAGTTGTTAATTAATCCAGACAATTTAAGAAGCTGCTAAGTGCTAACGAAGCCAGCAGACGGATTCTTGGGCCTAACTTCAACATCTGTCAGAATTTGTGTGCCTAGATTTCATGAGAGTATTATATTCTAACTTTCACCAGCATTTTTTTTCTTCAGTTTTTTAAGATTTCCTTATTCAATCCAATGTAAGTATTGTATTTACAACCACACAAGTAATGAAGTAAAGGATTTGTGATGGATTCTTATGATCATGGAGCTATAAATCACTTGATCAAAGGGCTAGGAATTTGTTATGTTGGACCACATTTTCCTTTCAATCTCATGAGTTGTAGTTGACAAAGGGAAGGCATCAAGGCCATAAATATATAACATATCTTCAACCCAGAAATAAGTTAATGTGATAGAAAGAGGAAAAGTAGTAGAATAGGGAAAATTGCTTGGTGGAGGTAGGCAATTTGGCTAAACCACTTAACTCTTAATTCTTGGTCCTTCTAAATCTTTTTCTTATTTTGATTAAGGTTGAATTTTTGGTGTTACTTATCTCTTAGTACTTTAGTTTCCAAAATGATATATATTACACATGTTAAAAAAATCTCATTAGTCTCAATTTTTAGAATAGTTCCAAGCGAATGTGTAATCTTAATGTTATTATATACTGCATTTTCAAGATTTAAGTTTATTTTTGTGAATCTTGTAATTTATGCAATCAATTGGTTTTCCATTCGTGAGAAGTTATGAATTTGTGGTATATTTGGTTTGCCAAGTTATAATCTATATTTTCTCTTAGTACTTTGCCTCCCTATAACTCTGTTATGGGAAACTTTTTTGCTTGACCAAGATCCTTTGATATTCACATGAAGCTAAAAAATACCTGATTTGGCTTATTTATGGGCTCATTCTTATAACTGCACCCAGTTATGAGATATTTTCAGATGCAAGTTTTAGTAATTTCAATGCTCATATTTTGTTAGACCACCTTTCCTCTGCACATACCCCTCTGCTGGTTTTTGGTGGTTAAAACAGGATTCAAAAACCTTGGGAGGAACTTTAGCCACAAGTATTTCATATTGGTTGAATGTGATTTTTCTTACATTGTGAAATTTTCTCCCATGTGTGCAAAAACTTATACTGTAATTTCTATGGAGCTGTTCAAAGGAATTATAGTCTTCTTTCACTTCGCAATCCCTTCTGCAGTAATGACTTGGTAAATTTTGGTTTCAAGCGCTGTTCATTGTATAGTAAAATGCTTTTTATATCCACTCTTATTTGCCTTTCAGACGTTTTATCAATATCCGGTTACGGGTATTGACATTGAAAACCAAACCTTGATAGTAAAATGCTTTTTATATCCACTTTTTTTTAATAGGATGTACAACCTCAAGGTGCTTCTATTCTATTTTTTCAATTAGTGTCTGATAAGTGTTGTTATACTATATCAATATGCAGATTAAAGCTTTACTATCTTTGTTCTCTTGTTCTCAGATTTCTAGATAGGATTGGTGGTGGGCTACCAGGTGTTCACTACATCCGAGATGTTGCACATGCAGATTCTCTAATTTCCTCATTGGTAATTCACCTTTTTTGCGTGAACTGCACATTCACTTACACACTGCTAAATTATGTAAAGTCTTTTCTACAAAAGTTGCACTTTTTTGTACCGAATTGAAAATGTCATCCTCTGCCTTATTTGGATCGGGTTGGGATAACTATTTCCCCCTAGATAAGACTTCCATTAACACGTCTCTCGCTAGGCCATTAGGGGCGTTTATTTGGATCGGGTTGGGATAACTATTTCCCCCTAGATAAGACTTCCATTAACACGTCTCTCGCTAGGCCATTAGGGGCGTGTCGGTCACTTTGGTTTGTGTGTCATATTTAGCTTTATTCGTAGTGTACTCTTGTGTGAGGTTATGAAAACTTTCTAGAACTTAATTGTCGATTTTCACTTCAATTGACAATCATAAACTATTTCCTTCTTCCCTTTAATGCCTTTGTTCTTCGATCTCCTTTTCAACTCGACAATGATTGTGATTCAAATAAAACAGGTTTATGATCGTGTAGCTCGGGTCGAACATGTGGATCATGCTCGCCGATTGGCTCATCGTTGAGTGGAGATGACAACTTGCTTAACTTTTTTTTTGTAGATGATACTCATGTTACTCTAATTTTGTATTTTATATTTTAGCCAACTTGTGTTGAAAATTACTTGATGAATGTATTTAATTGCTGGATAGTTATTATTTTTCTCACTTCTTTTTAAGCACTTTAGTAAGTTTGCTTGAAATTAAATAATTTGGTATATGTATTTTAAAGAATGTAAATGAAATTATTTATGACACTAAAAATATGTTTTTAAAAGGTGTCCATTATAGCCATTAATAATTATTAGCGGTAAGAAATGACTATAAAAACATACATTATCATTAAAAATAAAAAATAAACAATAAAAAATGCAATAGAAACAAACATGCAGCTAAAAAGGCGCTATGAAATGTTCGGGACTTTAGATAACATCGGCTATCACAACATGCATAAAAACGCTATTAAAAGTTTTCATAGCGTTAAAATTACGCAATCGAAACTTAGTTTTCTATAGCATTTTCTATAGCCTTGAAATCTCGCTATGAAAAGTGAGGGACTTTCAATAACATGGGCTAACACCAACTAATCTTGTATATTGGGTTGTTACCAAGCAGCCTCCAAGCAGACCATGTTACTGGCTGGAAGTTTATTTCTAAAAATGGAGAAAAGAACATACAGTGTGGTTCATATGCCAAGATTATCTTTAACAAGCCCATTCCATCCATCTGGATGGTACACCATGCAACCCATCATTACTCATCAGACCAGAATTTTTTATTGGGGTGGGGCAACCACAACATTCAACAAGAGCTAGAACAATTGTGCATAAATAGGGGCGACATTTGCTTTATCCCTGATGGTAGCTTTGAAATGTTTTTACAAAGGGATGAATGAGGTAATATATCTTATGCTTTGAGGTAATACTTGTATGAGTTATGGAAAGACAAGTGTTTTGAAATATGTTTCGTCTCATACAGTTTCAGTTTCTGCCATGGTGCATGCATGGATATAATAGGGGATAAAAAAATTGTGGTGGTTTCTATAGTATGAAAATAAGTGAGTTTATGTAAGATTTTACTTAGTTAATACATTTAGTGTAAAGTGGATCTAAGTGCTCTAAATGCTTTCTATTATTGACAGAAAAGTTATATGATGCACTCCAAAATTCCAAATCTCCAAAGTCTTTTAGCTACTCTGGGCAAACACTTTTTCAGTTGGTATAGGTTTTAGTTTTACCTTTTCACTCATTGCATTTATTCTTTTTGTGTTTTTATTAGTTGTGATTTGACCTTTGGTACTTAGATATCATGTCAGTTTCACACTTTTTCAGTTGGAATACTCAGAGCTCACAGCCTTACCTTCACCTTCCTGAGATAAATTCTCTCTCTTTATCCCTTGAGAATTTAAGAAGTAGATAATCTTGAATATTTGTGATCGTTTGAATGATTTATCTATATTGGTGATCATTATTGCGTCTCTTTTAACTGTGAGCTAATTTTTCCATACCTTTTTCAAAGCTTCTGTTTGTATTATATGACTTTTATATGTTAACTTACATATTAAATTGTGTAGGATGCACTCTGCCTGTTCTACTCGATGACAGTGTGAAACAAACAATTGATTTGCAAGTTGAAAAGGGTAGCACATCATTTACAGTACACCCAGTGGTGAGGCACTTTCATTTCTCAATGTTGGATTCATCATTGTCTAATTTTGTTGAGGATATTTGCAAAACATCTTTGTTTATGAAGCATCTCACTTGGGAAATTAAAAAAAAAAATTGCCCTGGGATAAAAGCAAAAGCAGTGTGTAGAAACATAGTACTTGCAAGCCACCTAAATATTACCTAATCAATATGTGAGAACATTGGGCACAAACAAAATAAATGTCAATCAAATGGCTCCCACAAAAAAACTAAGAAGCACTCAAAATGCCTAAAAGATATAAGAACGTGTGACAACACCTATAACTAATAAAGTTTGTACCTAAGCAAAATAATGAAAAACAAAGTAAATGACTAAACACAATAAGGAAAAATGTAAAAGTCAAACAAAATGAATAAGCATAATAATACAGTCAAGTATACCTAAGTAATCAAGTTGCTCTTTTCCTAAATAGCAAAATTATGCTTTTAAATTACATTCTTAGAGAAAGAAAACAGAACAACCAACTCACTAGAAAATAATGTGAATCTTGATTCTTTAATCAAATCAAAATTAAGATCTAACTCAATACTTGAAATGATGAATACCTCAACCACTTCATTAGTAATTAAATTATTTGTATAACTAAGCAAGTAGGTATCCCACCAACAAAATAATGTGATTTTAGAATTCAAAAGAAAAGACAGTAAAGTTTAACACTGAAACTCCTAGAAGGAAATTTACGAGTAAATTTAGAAACCAATATACTATATCATGTCATGTGTGCTTTTCTATTGGGAGCAAAGAGAACCAATAAGTATTATTGCAGCACTTATTGCAATATGCTGCAAGAGTCACATTCACTCCGCGACTACCAAATACAACACTAATTCTTCTGGCACCACAAAACCCTACTTCTCTAGATAAAAAATAAATTCACCCAATAGTAGCAAATAGTAGCAAATAGTAGCAAGTTCACAATAAAAACTAAAACCAGATCCCAATATGTTTTCCACAAACAGAAGAACAAAATCCAAAAGAACAAAACAACTCTTAAACTACATATCTATAAACAAGTAAAAGAGTGGCAATAGAAAGTAAAGAACAAAACAACTCTTAAACCACATATCTATAAACAAGTAAAAGAGTGGAAATAGAAAGTCGAGAGAAGAAAGGTGACCCATTCACAACTTGAGAAAGACACAATGCATGGAAGTTAAAAGAGAGAAAAAAGTTATAAGAAAGCAGAAAAAAAAAAACTTATTTTAACTCATTGTAGATCTCCTGCCAAAATCGCATATGATACCCTAGACTTCCAAAGATCACAAGGCCAGGCTTGATCTCCACCTAACCAACACCTAGTTAGTTAATAAGAGAAATTTTCTAAATCATACCTAAAAAACGTGGGCTATAAAGACCAAACGACATGGAAATCGAACCATAAGAGATCCATAGTTGAGGCTCCATTACTTTTTCTTCCTAGCTATTAGCTGGAAATATAACATGGAAATCGAATAGGGAAGAGAAGGTTAGGTGAAAAAATGTACCAAGCCTTACCATTAGAGCCATAAATTCAAACTGCAACCTGTTGTAAAAAAAACATAACATTGTTAGTTAGTTAAACACACAGAGTCCTCAAACAAATTGGTTCTTCACTAATTTCTTTACATAAAAAAACTCAGAACAAGGTATATATATCTTTTAATATATAGACCCCATAGTCATGGTGCAAAAGATAGATTTAATCAATATGGAAAACAACATGATATCTCTCTGCATAATGCATTCCAAATTATACATCATAAGGGACTGTGATAGGGAAATATATACTCACCAAAGTCTGAGGCTAACGGAGGAACGTTGAAGTTTGAGACATCCTTCTTGCCTCTAGTGGCACGTCGCTTGAGCATCAAATCATGAGAAATACCTATTCTGAAAGCCCTACACGATTAACCGGAGAAAACAAGCACACATATGGATATAGAGAGAACAATCTAAAAAACTATATGAGACTTACCCATCTTGACAAGACGATAGCTCCTGCGCGAAGAGGAGTTATACGATTCCTGATGAAACCTGTGAAAAACAATGAAAGAAACAACAAACAATGCGCAAACCCTAAAACATGAACCTTCAAAGGAAAACGTGAAATATAGAAAGAGAATGAGAGAGAGTCAAGAAGGGGAATCAGAGAAGCAACAACTGTCATTCCTCCTCCTCTGAAGCTGGGGGGACTCAGATCAACAAATCAATGCCTCTGAAGAACCATGGACTTCCAACGGAATTCCTCTCTCAACAACCACACCATTCCTCCTCCCCTTGCCGGCTTTGAGGCAGTGTTTCTCTATTCCTCCCTGAAAGAAATTAATAGAGAAGAATGGATCCTCTCGAAATCGAAGAGAAAAAAACGAGGAGAGGGATTTGGGATCTAAAAATCGAAGAGGAAAATGAGGAGAGGGGAGAGGGATTTCGGATCTAGAGATCGAAGAGGAAAATGAGGAGGGGGATTCGGGAGGGATTTGGTTTTCGCGCTTTGTTATTTGTTTTTTAATTTCCGTAACACGCCCGCCTACTAAAAATTAGAAGCCAGAATTTCGGCGCTTTTTTTATAAGAATAACCAAGCGTTTTTTTTGTTTTTTTTAATAGCGAAAATTACATTGATGCTATGATGGACTGTTATAGAAAGTGATTGTTGTTGTAGTGGTAAGTCCGACCGGTAAATGCTTCACAAGCTTCTACCGAGTAACCCCGACCGGTAATACCGTGTGAAGCAATCACACCGGTAAAACCGAACCGATAAGTCTTGAACCGGTGGAAAATATTCACAAGATTTTCACCGGTAAGACTCGACCGGTAAAAGTAATCGGTCTGATCCTTCGATAAAATCCCACCGATTTGCATCACGGTTCGGAGAGCACTTTTAGTCTGCGTTGGTGAATAGAAGCCCCCCCTATCAAGCAAGAAAGAAGCAGCTCTTCCCTCGGCAGAGTCGCCATTGACTCTATTTATTATTATGGTAAATCACTGTATCAAGATGTCAATCTGAGATCTTATTTTGGTTCGATACGTCCACCTACGAGACTCACCTTTGGCTTTCGTCTCGATAGGTGTACTATTTTACATTTTCCCAAAACAACATTCAGTCATTTCTTTCTTCCTCGTCGACCACGACGACTGAAACGACACAAAAAATCCAAACCCAGAAAGGAGAAGGACCGGTGGTGGGCATTTGGGAAAGTCGGGTCAATCGGGTGTCTTCATTCAAGCGACGATACAGAAGAACGAAACGAAGTGAGAGGCCGGGAGGCAGAGAAAAGAGTCGAGTCGATCAAGCTCGACGACCGGGAAAAGCAAAACAAAAATCGGATTTGGCCGAAAAAGAAGCAACGTTATGGATACCATGACCGATCACCATCGATAAAGAAGAATCTTTCTAAATCACTTCGCGTCAGCGGGGCCTTCAAGCATCCGAAATATGCCAGAGTTGTAAATGACATAGCATTCCTGATAGAAAATGACGACTCCTTCAGAAAAACGATGTTATTCAAGTTCTTTTTCCCAAAGAAGTCCCGCTCCGACGGCCCGACGAGTCATCTACTTAAAAGAACCCTCCCTGCAATGCGCCCCTCCTTTAATTATTCGGTCATGCAATACTTATTGAATACAAAGAAAAAAATGCATTTCGACCCCGTCGTAGTTCTCAATCATTTCGTGGCACCGGGCGTGGCTGAACCATCTACGATGGGGGGAGCGAATACACAGGGAAGAAGCTTAGATAAGAGAATACGTTCTCGCATCGCTTTTTTGTAGAAAGCTCAACCAGCGAGAAAAAGTGTTTGGTGGAAGCAAAAATAGGTTGACCCACTTCATTCGCCAAGCGAATGATCGATCTTCGTTTCGCGGGAACAACAAAAACAACCATCTCGCTCTTTCCTTTCTTCGATGCTACCTTTTTCTTTCCAAGGGATGGGGTTGGGATGTATAAAAACATTTTTATTGATGATACCCGGGAACAACTCCTAGGTCAATTAAGGATCATCTGTTGGAACCTCATGGGTAAGGATAAGGTAATAGAATTGATAGAGAAATTCATAGACCTAGGTGGGATAGGAGAATTGATAAAGGGAATGGAGATATGATAGAGATCATACTGAGAAACAGAAGAATTTCGTATGGGTACAACTCTTATTTGAACGCAGTGAAAAAAATGCGATCTTTGTTGTCTAATAGAACAAAGACTAATACCTTAATTGAGCCAGTCAAGATCAAATCTTTTTATCAAAGTGCTTCTCCAATTGCCCAAGACATCTCTTTTCAAGTGAGAAACAAAACAAGATCATTTCGTTCCATTTTTAGTAAAATAGTGAAGGATATTCCATTAGTAATGAAAAAAGGGGTTGAGGGGATCCGTATATGTTGTTCAGGTCGATCAGAAGGCGCGAAAATAGCTAGAACTGAATGTGGAAAGTATGGAAAAACATCTTGTAATGTATTTAACCAGAAAATCGATTATGCTCCTGCGGAAGTATCTACTCGTTATGGAATCTCGGGTGTCAAGTGTGGATTTCATATAAAAACAAAAAAAAGGGAACATGATTTGACCTTTCCCCCTCTTAAATTTAGGAGAATAATAATCTCTTATTAGACATGTGGAATCCTAGGTCTTCTTATATAGGAGAAAGACCTAATACAATAAGGAAAGTAAAAGACCTAATACAATAAGGAAAGTAAAAGATCTAATACAATAAGGAAAAATAAAATAAAGTCAATAAAGACTAAATATTAATTAATATCTACATAATTATAAATACTAGAATTTCTAACACTCCCCCTCAAGCTGGTTTAAAGATGTCTTCCATAGCCAGCTTGTCAATCAATTTATCAAATTGCTTCTTCGGAAGCCCCTTAGTTAGTACATCAGCAATTTGCTCTGTCGTCGGAAGATAAGGAATACATATTGCACCTGTATCAATCTTTTCTTTAATAAAATGTTTGTCAACCTCAATATGTTTAGTTCTATCATGTAGAACTGGATTATGCGCTATAGATATGGCAGCCTTATTATCACAATAAATTTGTATAGGTTTAGTCTGAGAAAACTTCAGTTCTTATAGTATCCTTTTGATCCATATGTCTTCACAAATACCATGCGCTAAAGCTCTAAACTCTGCTTCAGCGCTACTCCTGGCCACTACATTTTGTTTTTTACTTCTCCAAGTAACCAGGTTCCCACCAACAAAAGAACAATAACCAGAAGTAGATCTTCTATCTGTAATACTTCCTGCCCAATCTGCATCAGTATAAACTTCTACTTGGGAGTGATTATGTTTTTGGAATAAAATACCTTTTCCAGGAGTCCCTTTTAGATACCTCAAAATTCTGTAAACAACATCAAAATGAGTTGGTCCTGGTGCATGCATAAACTGACTTACCATGCTTACGGCATATGCAATATCAGGGCGTGTATGAGATAGATAAATTAATCTTCCAACAAGTCTCTGGTACCGTTCCTTGTTCTTTATTTCTTCTACTTTTGCTACTTCTAGCTTTAGATTAGGTTCAACAGGAGTTTCTGCTACCTTGCAACCAAGTAATCCGGTATCCTTGAGTAAGTCGAGGACATACTTTCTTTGATTAACAAAGATACCTTTCCTCGATCTTGCAAATTCCATCCCTAAAAAATATTTCAGCGGTCCCAGGTCCTTGATCTGAAACTCACTTGCAAGATTTTTCTTGAGATCAACTAGACCAACTTCATCATCACCTGTGAGAATAATATCATCTACATAGACAATCAAAATTGAGATTTTATTATTCTCAGAGTGTTTATAAAATATAGTATGATCTGCTTGACTTTGAAGAAATCCATAGCTACACACAACTTTTCCAAAACGCTCAAACCAAGCTCTCGGAGACTGTTTAAGACCATAAAGGGTTTTCTTTAATTTGCAAATTTTACTCCACCCGAATTCTTTTTCAAAACCTGGTGGTAAGCTCATAAAAACCTCCTCCTCAAGATCGCCATTTAGAAAGGCATTTTTCACGTCGAGTTGATAAAGAGGCCAATCTGAATTTACTGCAAGAGACAAAAGAACTCTAATAGAGTTGATTTTAGCAACAGGGGCAAACGTTTCCTCATAATCAATCCCATATGTTTGAGTGAAACCTTTAGCTACCAGTCTGGCCTTATATCTCTCAATACTACCATCTGCATTACATTTTATGGTGAACACCCATTTACAGCCCACTGATTTCTTATTTTTTGGCAATTCTACTATTTCCCAAGTCCCATTTTGTTTTAGAGCATTCATCTCCTCCATAACTGCTACTTTCCAAATTGGATCTTCTAAGGCCTCATGTATATTCCTTGGAACAAACAAGTCATCTATCCTAGAAGTGAAAACTTTATGACTATTTGACAAATTTTGATATGACATGTAATTTGCAATAGGATATTTGGTACAAGTTCGAATACCTTTTCTAATGGCTATGGGAACATCAAGATCAGACACAATTGGCAAAGTATTTTGAATAATTGAAGAAGTAGGAACGAAGGAAGGATTACCAAGATTTTCAGTTTCATTCGTCGGAGTCTCAGATTGGCTCTGCGAAGGATCAACTATCTGGTCTTGGTTACTCTGATTGAATTTTCTTCTAGTATAAAACTGTAACTCGGGAACTTGATCAATATGATCATTTTGTAGTATTTCTCCCCCCTGATTGAGAAGATTCTATACTTGACATCGAAGGACTAGTAACATCAGGAAAAATAAGACTAGGAAGACAAGTAGAAACATCCCAGAAGTTATCTTCCAAAATTGCTTTCTCCCCCTGAAGAGAACTTTGGGTAAAATATGGTTGATTTTCTAAAAAAGACACATCCATGCTCACAAAAAGTTTTTTTGTCTGAGGATCAAAACACTTATAACCTTTTTTATTTGAAGAGTAACCCAAGAAAATACATTTAACAGCTCTATGATCAAGTTTTGATCGAAAGTGACTAGGTATATGAACATAAGTAGTACACCCAAAAACTTTGAGAGGTAAATCAGAATATATGCGAGATGTTGGAAAAATATGTTTAAAGCAGTCAAGTGGAGTTTTAAAATTCAAGATCTTACTAGGCATCCTATTTATTAGATAAGTAGCCGTGAGAACTGCTTCACCCCATAAATATTTTGGAACATGCATGGAACACATTATAGCCCGAGCTACTTCAAGTAAATGCCTATTTTTCCTTTCAGCAATCCCATTCTGCTGAGGAGTATCCCGACAAGTAGACTGATGAACAATACCTTTATCTTTCAAAAAATCACCAAAAACTTCATTAAAGTACTCTGTTCCATTATCAGAGTGTAAAATACAAATTTTGGTTTGAAATTGGGTTTCAATCATATTGTAAAAACTTTTAAAAATATCTTTCACCTCAGATTTTTTTTCCATTAAAAAAACCCAAGATAGACGAGTATGATCATCAATAAAAGTCACAAACCACCTTTTTCCACTATGAGTCCTAATTTTAGAAGCACCCCAAACATCACTATGAATTAAATAAAAAGGTTTGGAAGCTTTGTAAGGTTTTGGTAAATATGTGGAACGATGATTTTTTGCAAAAATGCAACTTTCACAATTAAAAGAGGAACAATCAATTCCCTTAAATAAGTTTGGAAATAAATGTTTGAGGTAAGGAAAACTTGGATGTCCTAGTCTATGATGCCAAATCATAATTTGTTCATTAACAGGAAGAGAACTAATACTACTGAGACCCTGAGTTATTTTATTGCTAAAAGAACCTTCACTAAAGTAGTAGAGGCCATCAAACATCCTAGCAGTGCCAATCGTCTTCTCCGATTCCTGATCCTGAAAAACACAGTGAGACTCAAAGAATATAACACGACAGTTAGAGTCTCTAGAAAGTTTCGAGACAGATAAAAGGTTACAGGCTAATTTTGGAACATGGAGGACAGACTGGAGGGAGATATTTTCAGTCAATTTAATAGTTCCTTTTCCTGCAATAGAAGAAAAACTGCCATCTGCAATTCGAATCTTTTCATTAGAATACGAAGGAGAGTATGAGTCAAAAAAATGAGAAGAACTAGTCATATGATCCGAAGCTCCGGAATCAATAATCCACGGAGAAGAAGTGTGACTAGAGAAAACTTGAGGATAACTCTCTGTTTGTGCCAATGAAACACAAGAATTATTAGATGATAAATTGGTTGGTAGCAATTTAAAGATTTGATGAATTTGCTCATTTGTCATTGTATCAAATCGTGAGTTAATGGGAAATAATAAATATAAACCAAAATTGAACCAAACCAAGCAAATAACCACCGAACCTGACCGAATATTGCAGTAAACCAAACCAAATTGGATCGGTTCACAAACCCAACTTCATCTTCATCGCGTGAACAAAAAAGTGGGTGTAGAAGTGTGCTTGCGACAACGGCGGCTAGGGTTCCGGCCGTGGTGAAAGTGGCGGCTAGGATTTTAAAGTGGCGGCTAGGTGAAAGTGGCGGCTAGGATTTTAAAGAGCTAGGGTTTCCTGCTCTGATACCATCTTAAATTTAGGAGAATAATAATCTCTTATTAGACATGTGGAATCCTAGGTCTTCTTATATAGGAGAAAGACCTAATACAATAAGGAAAGTAAAAGACCTAATACAATAAGGAAAGTAAAAGATCTAATACAATAAGGAAAAATAAAATAAAGTCAATAAAGACTAAATATTAATTAATATCTACATAATTATAAATACTAGAATTTCTAACACCCCCTTTAGATGATCTTCCGGTATGGAGTTTCGTTTTGTTGTTACGACAGGCTGAGAGCAGTGCCCGCTCCCTTCTGTTTGAGGGAGTTGGTGCGACGAAGTAGGTGCAGGTGAGGCATTCGACTTCGAGTGGCTTTGATACCGGACAAAAGAAAGAGACAGAATAATAACATTGAAACAGAATACTTTATGGGGGTTTGGAGGTTTGTTTTTCCTATTCTTATTCCTCAGTTTAAGCTGGCGATAGGGAAAGGCTAGGTAGCTGGCTTTCTTGGGATTGCTCGTTGGTTGATTATGACGATTGCCCTCACTCGAAAGTCGCTTCCAATAAGATTGTTTTCAACATTCCCCCGTGACGCTCCCAAACCGATCGCTATAGTTTTCTTGCTTTCTTCAAGTCGTCGAATTGTTATAGAATGCCTTTATATCAGATATAGTTCGTAGGATGAAGTCTTAGTGGATATAGCTATTGTGCCGGGAATGCGGCTCGGGCGTAGTAGGTCCGGACGCCTAGCATGAAGCAGCCTTCTCTGGTGGCGGCACTATATCGTCAGTATAGTATCTCTCTAGCTTCCAGTATATATAAAACGTAGTTAGCAGAGGTCAGTCTGTCTGGCGTTCCCTCGCATAAAGGGCGACTTTCGCATCGACACTCTCTCGTTAGGTAATTACCGAGGTGAAAACAGCTCTCTCGGAAGTCCGTTTCCCCGCCATCTTAGTGGGACTAGTATAATAAACTCACTTGAACTGCCAAGACTCAGATTTTTTTTTGTAGTAACGCCCTTAACGAATTACGTTTAACATCCCTTTATGACTTTCCCGATCGGTACCTCGGGTCGGTAGCCGGGGTCTGAGACATTACTACCAAGGCGACTATCGACCCAAGCCCAAAGAAGAAAAAGAACAGACTAAAGCGAGGAGTTCATTGGCCATACATAGTGAAGGGGGATGATGGGCGGTTGTCCGTTCACTTACCGGAAATGGCAGAAATCGATTCCAGTGTCGCAGAGAACATTATGTCTCGCGATCTGGAAATATCCGCGGAGATGGATACTGAACCCCTCCGCGGATGGGTGGAGGAGAGAAAGGAGAACCATAATCTCCTAAAATCTCTCATTAGGGAGTCTGCCGCTTTCTTTCATAACAGAGCCGAGAATAACGGTTGGCATAGTTGTCTCTCGCATGCAAGGAGATGTTGATGTTGGATGTCACGATTCTGGGGCGCCATGATCCTTTTCTCTGGAACAATAGAGGGCACTGCCTTCCTTCCGCTTTCAGAGGTAGGGACTTCATCAATCATCGCTCAGTGAGCTATTTATTGCCGCCAATAGCGCTTCGCACGCCAGCGTCACGCCTAGTAGAGCTATCGCGCGCGGGCTAAGGAGATGCATTTTTTGTACTGGTAGTACTGGACAAGCTCAGAGGGAATAATATATTTCTTATTTATGCCTTTCTTTCCCATGACGACTAGGAACAGGCAAATCAAAAATTTCACTTCGAATTCCGGACCTCAACATCCTGTTGCTCATGGTGTTTCACGATCAGTATTGGAAATAAACAGAGAAGTGGTGGAACGTGCGGAACCACATATTGGATTATTCCAGTGCGGCACGAAGCTTGCTAATGCCGAGTCGACTCCTATACCGCTAATTATGTCCTGCTTGGTCCCCCGACACAGTGGAGGTTCCGTAGCGCGTCATGAGCACCGGGCTAAGGGGCGGTTGAGCTACTCAAGCGAACCGCCCTACCTTACTACAACATAGGGACAGAAGGGAGAAAGTTGTGAAGGTGGCCTCGTTATCCACACCTCTGGTCGGATGAATGGAGGACCGACCGACCCAGATTTTCATGAGCGTTGGCGGGTCCTGGAGTGCCTGTCAAGGGCTCCCGCGCATACCCCGGGGTGATCATCATCACCTGCACCTCACATCTCAGCACAGTGGAACGTGTAACCCGCCTGCTGTCTCATTCAACTACATTTGTTCCTATAATCCATAGCCTAACAGAACGCAGCAGCGAGGGGCAACTTGCCCATATAGACAGCGGGCAGGATGGCACTACTGGTAAAGACCGTCTGGCGAAAACGTCGCAGGCGCGAAGCGGTTAGGCCTGCGTTGGGGGAGCATAGCATAGACAGGAAAGGGGACCCGAACGGTGGAAGAGCCCGGGGAGGCCGAGTCATTTGACGAAAATGGAAGGCTTTTCCCCTATTAGAAAAGGCCCTATGAAGTAAAGGGAAGTGCATCAATTCTTGGAAAAAGAGGGAGCAAGCCTATAATATAAGAAAGTCAATTCAATGAATAGATCTTGAGTCCACGGTACGACAGACAGCGCTGCCTACACGCGAATTAGCTTCCAAGGTCAAGCAGTTTCAATTTAACTACAGGATTGATTTGCGAATGAATGTTGGGTTGGGCCACCTCGAATGGCGTGAGCCTCCATGCAGGGAGACCCACACGTACGACTTTTAGGGGGATCTGGTCGAAAGACCGGCCGACGCCCACCCGACTAGAGGGACTGAGAAATTAATAGAGGGTTTAGGGTTATCTTCAAGCTTTACCTTATTATGATCGTTCAGAGAGCGATCGCGGAGTCACTGAATGAAGTCCTTCGTTTCTTTCGGAGGTGCTGAACCGCAGCGAGGCAGAGATGACTAAGTTACATATGGAATATGGCGACGACATCATGTCGTAGAAGGAGATAACAGGTGGAGCCAACGACCCACTAAGACTAACGTATCTACAACTACATCCCCGAGCGGCAGTCAAACGGAGGCGTGAATGCAAGATGCCAGCAGAATGATCGGCCGGACAGAGGCTAGGGCTGCTTTCTTCCCAACGCATCCTTCCTTGTGTGTCGGAGATATAAAGCGAGTGCACCGGAAAAGAACGGGAACTGGGTTGATCTATTCTATGGCGAAGCATCCGAAGCATAATTGTGCACACTCACACGATCTTTGCCGAGAGATAGGAGCATTCGGTGAAACCGGTGAACTACACTTGCTTCTGGATAGATGTGTGGGACAGAGGGCTCGTGGTACCTGTTGCCCACCCGTCCTCCTCTGCTTTGAGAACCGTGTGAACGGAGAGTGGGGAAAAGGGAAAGAGGTCCTCATACGGAGTCGCACACTTACTTGAGTTGTGCGGGAGACTGGAGAATGGGTCGAGTAAACTCCCCTGGGGCCGACCGACAAAATCACAGACGATGCTTTATGGTATTTCCTTTTTTTTTATTGGAAAATGAGGGCGCCTGGGTATGTTCTCGAAAGAGAAGGCAGAGGTAGTACTTCGAATGGCGAAGAAGGGCGGCTCGGAAAAGAAGGAATGGAAAATTGTCAAAGATGAATTCTTTGTTGGCGAAACGAAGGGCTAAATAGCGCCAATGATTCTCTGAGTCGGTCTGGATTTCCAATGCCTCGGGAAACTGGTCGATCTCGATGACAACACATTTTTCTTCTCTTCCTTACCGAGGAATCTTCTCTTATGGCCTTCACCTCCCGCCCGGCCCGGAAATCGAACCTAGCTTCCTAATCCATTCAACAAATTATGCTTTTAAATTACATTCTTAGAGAAAGAAAACAGAACAACCAACTCACTAGAAAATAATGTGAATCTTGATTCTTTAATCAAATCAAAATTAAGATCTAACTCAATACTTGAAGTGATGAATACCTCAACCACTTCATTAGTAATTAAATTATTTGTATAACTAAGCAAGTAGGTATCCCACCAACAAAATAATGTGATTTTAGAATTCAAAAGAAAAGACAGTAAAGTTTAACACTGAAACTCCTAGAAGGAAATTTACGAGTAAATTTAGAAACCAATATACTATATCATGTCATGTGTGCTTTTCTATTGGGAGCAAAGAGAACCAATAAGTATTATTGCAGCACTTATTGCAATATGCTGCAAGAGTCACATTCACTCCGCGACTACCAAATACAACACTAATTCTTCTGGCACCACAAAACCCTACTTCTCTAGATAAAAAATAAATTCACCCAATAGTAGCAAATAGTAGCAAATAGTAGCAAGTTCACAATAAAAACTAAAACCAGATCCCAATATGTTTTCCACAAACAGAAGAACAAAATCCAAAAGAACAAAACAACTCTTAAACTACATATCTATAAACAAGTAAAAGAGTGGCAATAGAAAGTAAAGAACAAAACAACTCTTAAACCACATATCTATAAACAAGTAAAAGAGTGGAAATAGAAAGTCGAGAGAAGAAAGGTGACCCATTCACAACTTGAGAAAGACACAATGCATGGAAGTTAAAAGAGAGAAAAAAGTTATAAGAAAGCAGAAAAAAAAAAACTTATTTTAACTCATTGTAGATCTCCTGCCAAAATCGCATATGATACCCTAGACTTCCAAAGATCACAAGGCCAGGCTTGATCTCCACCTAACCAACACCTAGTTAGTTAATAAGAGAAATTTTCTAAATCATACCTAAAAAACGTGGGCTATAAAGACCAAACGACATGGAAATCGAACCATAAGAGATCCATAGTTGAGGCTCCATTACTTTTTCTTCCTAGCTATTAGCTGGAAATATAACATGGAAATCGAATAGGGAAGAGAAGGTTAGGTGAAAAAATGTACCAAGCCTTACCATTAGAGCCATAAATTCAAACTGCAACCTGTTGTAAAAAAAACATAACATTGTTAGTTAGTTAAACACACAGAGTCCTCAAACAAATTGGTTCTTCACTAATTTCTTTACATAAAAAAACTCAGAACAAGGTATATATATCTTTTAATATATAGACCCCATAGTCATGGTGCAAAAGATAGATTTAATCAATATGGAAAACAACATGATATCTCTCTGCATAATGCATTCCAAATTATACATCATAAGGGACTGTGATAGGGAAATATATACTCACCAAAGTCTGAGGCTAACGGAGGAACGTTGAAGTTTGAGACATCCTTCTTGCCTCTAGTGGCACGTCGCTTGAGCATCAAATCATGAGAAATACCTATTCTGAAAGCCCTACACGATTAACCGGAGAAAACAAGCACACATATGGATATAGAGAGAACAATCTAAAAAACTATATGAGACTTACCCATCTTGACAAGACGATAGCTCCTGCGCGAAGAGGAGTTATACGATTCCTGATGAAACCTGTGAAAAACAATGAAAGAAACAACAAACAATGCGCAAACCCTAAAACATGAACCTTCAAAGGAAAACGTGAAATATAGAAAGAGAATGAGAGAGAGTCAAGAAGGGGAATCAGAGAAGCAACAACTGTCATTCCTCCTCCTCTGAAGCTGGGGGGACTCAGATCAACAAATCAATGCCTCTGAAGAACCATGGACTTCCAACGGAATTCCTCTCTCAACAACCACACCATTCCTCCTCCCCTTGCCGGCTTTGAGGCAGTGTTTCTCTATTCCTCCCTGAAAGAAATTAATAGAGAAGAATGGATCCTCTCGAAATCGAAGAGAAAAAAACGAGGAGAGGGATTTGGGATCTAAAAATCGAAGAGGAAAATGAGGAGAGGGGAGAGGGATTTCGGATCTAGAGATCGAAGAGGAAAATGAGGAGGGGGATTCGGGAGGGATTTGGTTTTCGCGCTTTGTTATTTGTTTTTTAATTTCCGTAACACGCCCGCCTACTAAAAATTAGAAGCCAGAATTTCGGCGCTTTTTTTATAAGAATAACCAAGCGTTTTTTTTGTTTTTTTTAATAGCGAAAATTACATTGATGCTATGATGGACTGTTATAGAAAGTGATTGTTGTTGTAGTGGTAAGTCCGACCGGTAAATGCTTCACAAGCTTCTACCGAGTAACCCCGACCGGTAATACCGTGTGAAGCAATCACACCGGTAAAACCGAACCGATAAGTCTTGAACCGGTGGAAAATATTCACAAGATTTTCACCGGTAAGACTCGACCGGTAAAAGTAATCGGTCTGATCCTTCGATAAAATCCCACCGATTTGCATCACGGTTCGGAGAGCACTTTTAGTCTGCGTTGGTGAATAGAAGCCCCCCCTATCAAGCAAGAAAGAAGCAGCTCTTCCCTCGGCAGAGTCGCCATTGACTCTATTTATTATTATGGTAAATCACTGTATCAAGATGTCAATCTGAGATCTTATTTTGGTTCGATACGTCCACCTACGAGACTCACCTTTGGCTTTCGTCTCGATAGGTGTACTATTTTACATTTTCCCAAAACAACATTCAGTCATTTCTTTCTTCCTCGTCGACCACGACGACTGAAACGACACAAAAAATCCAAACCCAGAAAGGAGAAGGACCGGTGGTGGGCATTTGGGAAAGTCGGGTCAATCGGGTGTCTTCATTCAAGCGACGATACAGAAGAACGAAACGAAGTGAGAGGCCGGGAGGCAGAGAAAAGAGTCGAGTCGATCAAGCTCGACGACCGGGAAAAGCAAAACAAAAATCGGATTTGGCCGAAAAAGAAGCAACGTTATGGATACCATGACCGATCACCATCGATAAAGAAGAATCTTTCTAAATCACTTCGCGTCAGCGGGGCCTTCAAGCATCCGAAATATGCCAGAGTTGTAAATGACATAGCATTCCTGATAGAAAATGACGACTCCTTCAGAAAAACGATGTTATTCAAGTTTTTTTTCCCAAAGAAGTCCCGCTCCGACGGCCCGACGAGTCATCTACTTAAAAGAACCCTCCCTGCAATGCGCCCCTCCTTTAATTATTCGGTCATGCAATACTTATTGAATACAAAGAAAAAAATGCATTTCGACCCCGTCGTAGTTCTCAATCATTTCGTGGCACCGGGCGTGGCTGAACCATCTACGATGGGGGGAGCGAATACACAGGGAAGAAGCTTAGATAAGAGAATACGTTCTCGCATCGCTTTTTTGTAGAAAGCTCAACCAGCGAGAAAAAGTGTTTGGTGGAAGCAAAAATAGGTTGACCCACTTCATTCGCCAAGCGAATGATCGATCTTCGTTTCGCGGGAACAACAAAAACAACCATCTCGCTCTTTCCTTTCTTCGATGCTACCTTTTTCTTTCCAAGGGATGGGGTTGGGATGTATAAAAACATTTTTATTGATGATACCCGGGAACAACTCCTAGGTCAATTAAGGATCATCTGTTGGAACCTCATGGGTAAGGATAAGGTAATAGAATTGATAGAGAAATTCATAGACCTAGGTGGGATAGGAGAATTGATAAAGGGAATGGAGATATGATAGAGATCATACTGAGAAACAGAAGAATTTCGTATGGGTACAACTCTTATTTGAACGCAGTGAAAAAAATGCGATCTTTGTTGTCTAATAGAACAAAGACTAATACCTTAATTGAGCCAGTCAAGATCAAATCTTTTTATCAAAGTGCTTCTCCAATTGCCCAAGACATCTCTTTTCAAGTGAGAAACAAAACAAGATCATTTCGTTCCATTTTTAGTAAAATAGTGAAGGATATTCCATTAGTAATGAAAAAAGGGGTTGAGGGGATCCGTATATGTTGTTCAGGTCGATCAGAAGGCGCGAAAATAGCTAGAACTGAATGTGGAAAGTATGGAAAAACATCTTGTAATGTATTTAACCAGAAAATCGATTATGCTCCTGCGGAAGTATCTACTCGTTATGGAATCTCGGGTGTCAAGTGTGGATTTCATATAAAAACAAAAAAAAGGGAACATGATTTGACCTTTCCCCCTCTTAAATTTAGGAGAATAATAATCTCTTATTAGACATGTGGAATCCTAGGTCTTCTTATATAGGAGAAAGACCTAATACAATAAGGAAAGTAAAAGACCTAATACAATAAGGAAAGTAAAAGATCTAATACAATAAGGAAAAATAAAATAAAGTCAATAAAGACTAAATATTAATTAATATCTACATAATTATAAATACTAGAATTTCTAACACTCCCCCTCAAGCTGGTTTAAAGATGTCTTCCATAGCCAGCTTGTCAATCAATTTATCAAATTGCTTCTTCGGAAGCCCCTTAGTTAGTACATCAGCAATTTGCTCTGTCGTCGGAAGATAAGGAATACATATTGCACCTGTATCAATCTTTTCTTTAATAAAATGTTTGTCAACCTCAATATGTTTAGTTCTATCATGTAGAACTGGATTATGCGCTATAGATATGGCAGCCTTATTATCACAATAAATTTGTATAGGTTTAGTCTGAGAAAACTTCAGTTCTTATAGTATCCTTTTGATCCATATGTCTTCACAAATACCATGCGCTAAAGCTCTAAACTCTGCTTCAGCGCTACTCCTGGCCACTACATTTTGTTTTTTACTTCTCCAAGTAACCAGGTTCCCACCAACAAAAGAACAATAACCAGAAGTAGATCTTCTATCTGTAATACTTCCTGCCCAATCTGCATCAGTATAAACTTCTACTTGGGAGTGATTATGTTTTTGGAATAAAATACCTTTTCCAGGAGTCCCTTTTAGATACCTCAAAATTCTGTAAACAACATCAAAATGAGTTGGTCCTGGTGCATGCATAAACTGACTTACCATGCTTACGGCATATGCAATATCAGGGCGTGTATGAGATAGATAAATTAATCTTCCAACAAGTCTCTGGTACCGTTCCTTGTTCTTTATTTCTTCTACTTTTGCTACTTCTAGCTTTAGATTAGGTTCAACAGGAGTTTCTGCTACCTTGCAACCAAGTAATCCGGTATCCTTGAGTAAGTCGAGGACATACTTTCTTTGATTAACAAAGATACCTTTCCTCGATCTTGCAAATTCCATCCCTAAAAAATATTTCAGCGGTCCCAGGTCCTTGATCTGAAACTCACTTGCAAGATTTTTCTTGAGATCAACTAGACCAACTTCATCATCACCTGTGAGAATAATATCATCTACATAGACAATCAAAATTGAGATTTTATTATTCTCAGAGTGTTTATAAAATATAGTATGATCTGCTTGACTTTGAAGAAATCCATAGCTACACACAACTTTTCCAAAACGCTCAAACCAAGCTCTCGGAGACTGTTTAAGACCATAAAGGGTTTTCTTTAATTTGCAAATTTTACTCCACCCGAATTCTTTTTCAAAACCTGGTGGTAAGCTCATAAAAACCTCCTCCTCAAGATCGCCATTTAGAAAGGCATTTTTCACGTCGAGTTGATAAAGAGGCCAATCTGAATTTACTGCAAGAGACAAAAGAACTCTAATAGAGTTGATTTTAGCAACAGGGGCAAACGTTTCCTCATAATCAATCCCATATGTTTGAGTGAAACCTTTAGCTACCAGTCTGGCCTTATATCTCTCAATACTACCATCTGCATTACATTTTATGGTGAACACCCATTTACAGCCCACTGATTTCTTATTTTTTGGCAATTCTACTATTTCCCAAGTCCCATTTTGTTTTAGAGCATTCATCTCCTCCATAACTGCTACTTTCCAAATTGGATCTTCTAAGGCCTCATGTATATTCCTTGGAACAAACAAGTCATCTATCCTAGAAGTGAAAACTTTATGACTATTTGACAAATTTTGATATGACATGTAATTTGCAATAGGATATTTGGTACAAGTTCGAATACCTTTTCTAATGGCTATGGGAACATCAAGATCAGACACAATTGGCAAAGTATTTTGAATAATTGAAGAAGTAGGAACGAAGGAAGGATTACCAAGATTTTCAGTTTCATTCGTCGGAGTCTCAGATTGGCTCTGCGAAGGATCAACTATCTGGTCTTGGTTACTCTGATTGAATTTTCTTCTAGTATAAAACTGTAACTCGGGAACTTGATCAATATGATCATTTTGTAGTATTTCTCCCCCCTGATTGAGAAGATTCTATACTTGACATCGAAGGACTAGTAACATCAGGAAAAATAAGACTAGGAAGACAAGTAGAAACATCCCAGAAGTTATCTTCCAAAATTGCTTTCTCCCCCTGAAGAGAACTTTGGGTAAAATATGGTTGATTTTCTAAAAAAGACACATCCATGCTCACAAAAAGTTTTTTTGTCTGAGGATCAAAACACTTATAACCTTTTTTATTTGAAGAGTAACCCAAGAAAATACATTTAACAGCTCTATGATCAAGTTTTGATCGAAAGTGACTAGGTATATGAACATAAGTAGTACACCCAAAAACTTTGAGAGGTAAATCAGAATATATGCGAGATGTTGGAAAAATATGTTTAAAGCAGTCAAGTGGAGTTTTAAAATTCAAGATCTTACTAGGCATCCTATTTATTAGATAAGTAGCCGTGAGAACTGCTTCACCCCATAAATATTTTGGAACATGCATGGAACACATTATAGCCCGAGCTACTTCAAGTAAATGCCTATTTTTCCTTTCAGCAATCCCATTCTGCTGAGGAGTATCCCGACAAGTAGACTGATGAACAATACCTTTATCTTTCAAAAAATCACCAAAAACTTCATTAAAGTACTCTGTTCCATTATCAGAGTGTAAAATACAAATTTTGGTTTGAAATTGGGTTTCAATCATATTGTAAAAACTTTTAAAAATATCTTTCACCTCAGATTTTTTTTCCATTAAAAAAACCCAAGATAGACGAGTATGATCATCAATAAAAGTCACAAACCACCTTTTTCCACTATGAGTCCTAATTTTAGAAGCACCCCAAACATCACTATGAATTAAATAAAAAGGTTTGGAAGCTTTGTAAGGTTTTGGTAAATATGTGGAACGATGATTTTTTGCAAAAATGCAACTTTCACAATTAAAAGAGGAACAATCAATTCCCTTAAATAAGTTTGGAAATAAATGTTTGAGGTAAGGAAAACTTGGATGTCCTAGTCTATGATGCCAAATCATAATTTGTTCATTAACAGGAAGAGAACTAATACTACTGAGACCCTGAGTTATTTTATTGCTAAAAGAACCTTCACTAAAGTAGTAGAGGCCATCAAACATCCTAGCAGTGCCAATCGTCTTCTCCGATTCCTGATCCTGAAAAACACAGTGAGACTCAAAGAATATAACACGACAGTTAGAGTCTCTAGAAAGTTTCGAGACAGATAAAAGGTTACAGGCTAATTTTGGAACATGGAGGACAGACTGGAGGGAGATATTTTCAGTCAATTTAATAGTTCCTTTTCCTGCAATAGAAGAAAAACTGCCATCTGCAATTCGAATCTTTTCATTAGAATACGAAGGAGAGTATGAGTCAAAAAAATGAGAAGAACTAGTCATATGATCCGAAGCTCCGGAATCAATAATCCACGGAGAAGAAGTGTGACTAGAGAAAACTTGAGGATAACTCTCTGTTTGTGCCAATGAAACACAAGAATTATTAGATGATAAATTGGTTGGTAGCAATTTAAAGATTTGATGAATTTGCTCATTTGTCATTGTATCAAATCGTGAGTTAATGGGAAATAATAAATATAAACCAAAATTGAACCAAACCAAGCAAATAACCACCGAACCTGACCGAATATTGCAGTAAACCAAACCAAATTGGATCGGTTCACAAACCCAACTTCATCTTCATCGCGTGAACAAAAAAGTGGGTGTAGAAGTGTGCTTGCGACAACGGCGGCTAGGGTTCCGGCCGTGGTGAAAGTGGCGGCTAGGATTTTAAAGTGGCGGCTAGGTGAAAGTGGCGGCTAGGATTTTAAAGAGCTAGGGTTTCCTGCTCTGATACCATCTTAAATTTAGGAGAATAATAATCTCTTATTAGACATGTGGAATCCTAGGTCTTCTTATATAGGAGAAAGACCTAATACAATAAGGAAAGTAAAAGACCTAATACAATAAGGAAAGTAAAAGATCTAATACAATAAGGAAAAATAAAATAAAGTCAATAAAGACTAAATATTAATTAATATCTACATAATTATAAATACTAGAATTTCTAACACCCCCTTTAGATGATCTTCCGGTATGGAGTTTCGTTTTGTTGTTACGACAGGCTGAGAGCAGTGCCCGCTCCCTTCTGTTTGAGGGAGTTGGTGCGACGAAGTAGGTGCAGGTGAGGCATTCGACTTCGAGTGGCTTTGATACCGGACAAAAGAAAGAGACAGAATAATAACATTGAAACAGAATACTTTATGGGGGTTTGGAGGTTTGTTTTTCCTATTCTTATTCCTCAGTTTAAGCTGGCGATAGGGAAAGGCTAGGTAGTTGGCTTTCTTGGGATTGCTCGTTGGTTGATTATGACGATTGCCCTCACTCGAAAGTCGCTTCCAATAAGATTGTTTTCAACATTCCCCCGTGACGCTCCCAAACCGATCGCTATAGTTTTCTTGCTTTCTTCAAGTCGTCGAATTGTTATAGAATGCCTTTATATCAGATATAGTTCGTAGGATGAAGTCTTAGTGGATATAGCTATTGTGCCGGGAATGCGGCTCGGGCGTAGTAGGTCCGGACGCCTAGCATGAAGCAGCCTTCTCTGGTGGCGGCACTATATCGTCAGTATAGTATCTCTCTAGCTTCCAGTATATATAAAACGTAGTTAGCAGAGGTCAGTCTGTCTGGCGTTCCCTCGCATAAAGGGCGACTTTCGCATCGACACTCTCTCGTTAGGTAATTACCGAGGTGAAAACAGCTCTCTCGGAAGTCCGTTTCCCCGCCATCTTAGTGGGACTAGTATAATAAACTCACTTGAACTGCCAAGACTCAGATTTTTTTTTGTAGTAACGCCCTTAACGAATTACGTTTAACATCCCTTTATGACTTTCCCGATCGGTACCTCGGGTCGGTAGCCGGGGTCTGAGACATTACTACCAAGGCGACTATCGACCCAAGCCCAAAGAAGAAAAAGAACAGACTAAAGCGAGGAGTTCATTGGCCATACATAGTGAAGGGGGATGATGGGCGGTTGTCCGTTCACTTACCGGAAATGGCAGAAATCGATTCCAGTGTCGCAGAGAACATTATGTCTCGCGATCTGGAAATATCCGCGGAGATGGATACTGAACCCCTCCGCGGATGGGTGGAGGAGAGAAAGGAGAACCATAATCTCCTAAAATCTCTCATTAGGGAGTCTGCCGCTTTCTTTCATAACAGAGCCGAGAATAACGGTTGGCATAGTTGTCTCTCGCATGCAAGGAGATGTTGATGTTGGATGTCACGATTCTGGGGCGCCATGATCCTTTTCTCTGGAACAATAGAGGGCACTGCCTTCCTTCCGCTTTCAGAGGTAGGGACTTCATCAATCATCGCTCAGTGAGCTATTTATTGCCGCCAATAGCGCTTCGCACGCCAGCGTCACGCCTAGTAGAGCTATCGCGCGCGGGCTAAGGAGATGCATTTTTTGTACTGGTAGTACTGGACAAGCTCAGAGGGAATAATATATTTCTTATTTATGCCTTTCTTTCCCATGACGACTAGGAACAGGCAAATCAAAAATTTCACTTCGAATTCCGGACCTCAACATCCTGTTGCTCATGGTGTTTCACGATCAGTATTGGAAATAAACAGAGAAGTGGTGGAACGTGCGGAACCACATATTGGATTATTCCAGTGCGGCACGAAGCTTGCTAATGCCGAGTCGACTCCTATACCGCTAATTATGTCCTGCTTGGTCCCCCGACACAGTGGAGGTTCCGTAGCGCGTCATGAGCACCGGGCTAAGGGGCGGTTGAGCTACTCAAGCGAACCGCCCTACCTTACTACAACATAGGGACAGAAGGGAGAAAGTTGTGAAGGTGGCCTCGTTATCCACACCTCTGGTCGGATGAATGGAGGACCGACCGACCCAGATTTTCATGAGCGTTGGCGGGTCCTGGAGTGCCTGTCAAGGGCTCCCGCGCATACCCCGGGGTGATCATCATCACCTGCACCTCACATCTCAGCACAGTGGAACGTGTAACCCGCCTGCTGTCTCATTCAACTACATTTGTTCCTATAATCCATAGCCTAACAGAACGCAGCAGCGAGGGGCAACTTGCCCATATAGACAGCGGGCAGGATGGCACTACTGGTAAAGACCGTCTGGCGAAAACGTCGCAGGCGCGAAGCGGTTAGGCCTGCGTTGGGGGAGCATAGCATAGACAGGAAAGGGGACCCGAACGGTGGAAGAGCCCGGGGAGGCCGAGTCATTTGACGAAAATGGAAGGCTTTTCCCCTATTAGAAAAGGCCCTATGAAGTAAAGGGAAGTGCATCAATTCTTGGAAAAAGAGGGAGCAAGCCTATAATATAAGAAAGTCAATTCAATGAATAGATCTTGAGTCCACGGTACGACAGACAGCGCTGCCTACACGCGAATTAGCTTCCAAGGTCAAGCAGTTTCAATTTAACTACAGGATTGATTTGCGAATGAATGTTGGGTTGGGCCACCTCGAATGGCGTGAGCCTCCATGCAGGGAGACCCACACGTACGACTTTTAGGGGGATCTGGTCGAAAGACCGGCCGACGCCCACCCGACTAGAGGGACTGAGAAATTAATAGAGGGTTTAGGGTTATCTTCAAGCTTTACCTTATTATGATCGTTCAGAGAGCGATCGCGGAGTCACTGAATGAAGTCCTTCGTTTCTTTCGGAGGTGCTGAACCGCAGCGAGGCAGAGATGACTAAGTTACATATGGAATATGGCGACGACATCATGTCGTAGAAGGAGATAACAGGTGGAGCCAACGACCCACTAAGACTAACGTATCTACAACTACATCCCCGAGCGGCAGTCAAACGGAGGCGTGAATGCAAGATGCCAGCAGAATGATCGGCCGGACAGAGGCTAGGGCTGCTTTCTTCCCAACGCATCCTTCCTTGTGTGTCGGAGATATAAAGCGAGTGCACCGGAAAAGAACGGGAACTGGGTTGATCTATTCTATGGCGAAGCATCCGAAGCATAATTGTGCACACTCACACGATCTTTGCCGAGAGATAGGAGCATTCGGTGAAACCGGTGAACTACACTTGCTTCTGGATAGATGTGTGGGACAGAGGGCTCGTGGTACCTGTTGCCCACCCGTCCTCCTCTGCTTTGAGAACCGTGTGAACGGAGAGTGGGGAAAAGGGAAAGAGGTCCTCATACGGAGTCGCACACTTACTTGAGTTGTGCGGGAGACTGGAGAATGGGTCGAGTAAACTCCCCTGGGGCCGACCGACAAAATCACAGACGATGCTTTATGGTATTTCCTTTTTTTTTATTGGAAAATGAGGGCGCCTGGGTATGTTCTCGAAAGAGAAGGCAGAGGTAGTACTTCGAATGGCGAAGAAGGGCGGCTCGGAAAAGAAGGAATGGAAAATTGTCAAAGATGAATTCTTTGTTGGCGAAACGAAGGGCTAAATAGCGCCAATGATTCTCTGAGTCGGTCTGGATTTCCAATGCCTCGGGAAACTGGTCGATCTCGATGACAACACATTTTTCTTCTCTTCCTTACCGAGGAATCTTCTCTTATGGCCTTCACCTCCCGCCCGGCCCGGAAATCGAACCTAGCTTCCTAATCCATTCAACAAATTATGCTTTTAAATTACATTCTTAGAGAAAGAAAACAGAACAACCAACTCACTAGAAAATAATGTGAATCTTGATTCTTTAATCAAATCAAAATTAAGATCTAACTCAATACTTGAAGTGATGAATACCTCAACCACTTCATTAGTAATTAAATTATTTGTATAACTAAGCAAGTAGGTATCCCACCAACAAAATAATGTGATTTTAGAATTCAAAAGAAAAGACAGTAAAGTTTAACACTGAAACTCCTAGAAGGAAATTTACGAGTAAATTTAGAAACCAATATACTATATCATGTCATGTGTGCTTTTCTATTGGGAGCAAAGAGAACCAATAAGTATTATTGCAGCACTTATTGCAATATGCTGCAAGAGTCACATTCACTCCGCGACTACCAAATACAACACTAATTCTTCTGGCACCACAAAACCCTACTTCTCTAGATAAAAAATAAATTCACCCAATAGTAGCAAATAGTAGCAAATAGTAGCAAGTTCACAATAAAAACTAAAACCAGATCCCAATATGTTTTCCACAAACAGAAGAACAAAATCCAAAAGAACAAAACAACTCTTAAACTACATATCTATAAACAAGTAAAAGAGTGGCAATAGAAAGTAAAGAACAAAACAACTCTTAAACCACATATCTATAAACAAGTAAAAGAGTGGAAATAGAAAGTCGAGAGAAGAAAGGTGACCCATTCACAACTTGAGAAAGACACAATGCATGGAAGTTAAAAGAGAGAAAAAAGTTATAAGAAAGCAGAAAAAAAAAAACTTATTTTAACTCATTGTAGATCTCCTGCCAAAATCGCATATGATACCCTAGACTTCCAAAGATCACAAGGCCAGGCTTGATCTCCACCTAACCAACACCTAGTTAGTTAATAAGAGAAATTTTCTAAATCATACCTAAAAAACGTGGGCTATAAAGACCAAACGACATGGAAATCGAACCATAAGAGATCCATAGTTGAGGCTCCATTACTTTTTCTTCCTAGCTATTAGCTGGAAATATAACATGGAAATCGAATAGGGAAGAGAAGGTTAGGTGAAAAAATGTACCAAGCCTTACCATTAGAGCCATAAATTCAAACTGCAACCTGTTGTAAAAAAAACATAACATTGTTAGTTAGTTAAACACACAGAGTCCTCAAACAAATTGGTTCTTCACTAATTTCTTTACATAAAAAAACTCAGAACAAGGTATATATATCTTTTAATATATAGACCCCATAGTCATGGTGCAAAAGATAGATTTAATCAATATGGAAAACAACATGATATCTCTCTGCATAATGCATTCCAAATTATACATCATAAGGGACTGTGTGATAGGGAAATATATACTCACCAAAACTTTCATCAATTCTTCACGAACATAGGGAGAAGGTTAATGAAAAATATGAGAGTAAGGTTAATGAAAAATATAAGAAAAAATGGAAGATTATTTTTAGCTTCTCGGAGATAAAATATTGTAGATATTTGTAGACTTTCAACCTTTTAAAGACAGAAAAAACTCTTGAACATTTTTAGATATTTGAGGATAAAAAATTCCTAAAAAGTTCAGATAAGTTTAGAGTGAAAATTTGTTTTCTGAATTGCACCAAAGAGATTGAACTACACCAAATAATTTTGGTTACACAAGAATGAATTGAAAATGGAATAAAAATGGTCTAATAGCTAGAAAGATGGGTTTCTTTTTCTTTCCATCTTCTCTTTTATTACTCTTTTCTCCTTCTATCTTATCTCTCTACTTAATCTCTCACTCACTAAACCTCACACCCTTCTCTCTCTTTTGAATAATTATTCTCAACACTCCATCAACACAAATAATAGTTATCGTTGATAAATAAAACCTTTTTTTATTTCCCTCTTTCTTCTTCATTTTTCCTTCTTTTTTTTTTCTTTTTTTTATATTTCTCTCTCTTTCTTTCCACCCTCCTTGATTTATTGTTTTCTCACTCTTTCTTTTGCTGGTTCTCTATTAACTCATTCCCACTTTCAACTTACTCCACAAAGAATCACTCTTCTTCTCTTCACTTACTTCCTTTTTTCTCATATCAAACAATCTCATTGTTTTTTTCTTTTGGCAAGGAAACAATGAAAATCATTGATGGAATGAAAATTCACATTAAAAGTATTCTCTTAATATAAAAGACAACTAGCCCAAACAATCTACATAAACAAAACAATCTACATAAACAAAAACTATAACAACCCCAAAACTGAAAAATAAATCAAACAAGGCTAATAAGCCATCTAAAGAACTGTCAAGGCGTTCCACCATAGGACTAGAGAAATCAAAAGTTGTCATTCTACTAACAACTTGACAAACTTAAGAAAAAAATATAATAGTGAAAAAATTGAAACAATTCAGGATCCTATCATTGGCAAAACAACTTAATCTACTAAAATAAATAAATGCCAACAAACACTTGAAAGAGTTTCGATCTTCCAATTGACTAGCAAGAACTACTTCGAAAAACCTCCATCGAAGTGGTGGCTGCGTACATAAGAGACCATGGTGATAATAACGTTCCGAAAAAGAAAAATGGTAAATACAAAGAGCAAAACATGAATCTCAAAATACGCATCTTTCCTAAGAAAATCCGACAGTGGGGTTGATGTTGCACCATAATTCGTGAGCTAGGTTTCAATCAAGAGGTTGTGAATGTGTTGTGGGACGCCGACAACAAAAGTGCTATATATTTAACTAAAAACCAGCAATGCCTTGAGAGAACTAAGCATGTTGATGTAAAATTGCATTTCATTGGGGCTTATGCATCTATAATAAAGTTGGAGCAGAGAAATGAAAGATTTAGAGAGAGAACTTACTTTTTATTTCAACAATTGCGGGATTGGGAGATTGATCAACATGGACAAGCTACATTTTGAAGCATGAATAAAACTCAAAGTATGAGCAGAAAATGACAAACTTGTTACGATCCAACGAAATGAAACCCAAAGCTTAGATCTATTAATTGATGCAAGATAATGCTTAGAATGCTTACACACAAGACATCATTTTTTTGTTCCAAAGGCTAGTTCCAGGGAATGTCATATCCTCAAACTGGTGGTGGCTGTGTACATAAGAGACCATGATGATAATAACGTTCCGAAAAAGAAAAATGGTAAATACAAAGTGCAAAACATGAATCTCAAAATACGCATCCTTCCTAAGAAAATCTGACAGTGGGATTGATGTTGCACCATAATTGGTCAGCTAGTTTTCAATCAAGAGGTTGTGAATGTGTTGTGGGATGCCGACAACCAAAGTGCTATATATTTAACTAAAAACCAACAATGACTTGAGAGAACTAAGCATGTTGATGTAAAATTGCATTTCATAAGGGCTTATGCATGTCTAATAAAGTTGGAGGAGAGAAATGAAAGATTTAGAGAGAGAGAGAAATTACTTTTTATTTCAACAATTGCGGGATTGGGAGATTGATCAACATGGACAAGCTACATTTTGAACCATGAATAAAACTCAAAGTAGGAGCAGAGAAATGACAAACTTGTTACGATCCAACGAAATCAAACCCGGAGCTTAGATCTATTAATTGATGCAAGATTATGCTTAGAATGCTTACACACAAGACATCATTTTTTTGTTCCAAAAGCTAGTTCGATGGAATGTCATATCCTCGAAGTGGTGGCTGCGTACATAAGAGACCATTATGATAATAACGTTCCGAAAAAGAAAAATGGTAAATACAAAGAGCAAAACATGAATCTCAAAATACGCATCCTTCCTAAGAAAATCCGACAGGGGGGTTGATGTTGCACAATAATTGGTGAGCTAGATTTCAATCAAGAGGTTGTGAATGTGTTGTGGGACGCCGACAACCAAAGTGCTATATATTTAACTAAAAACCAGCAATGCCTTAAGAGAATTAAGCATGTTGATGTAAAATTGCATTTCATTGGGGCTTATGCATCTATAATAAAGTTGGAGCAGAGAAATGAAAGATTTAGAGAGAGAACTTACTTTTTATTTCAACAATTGCGGGATTGGGAGATTGATCAACATGGACAAGCTACATTTTGAACCATGAATAAAACTCAAAGTAGGAGCAGAGAAATGACAAACTTGTTACGATCCAACGAAATCGAACCCGGAGCTTAGATCTATTAATTGATGCAAGATTATGCTTAAAATGCTTACACACAAGACATCATTTTTTTGTTCCAAAAGCTAGTTCGATGGAATGTCATATCCTCGAAGTGGTGGCTGCGTACATAAGAGACCATGATGATAATAACGTTCCGAAAAAGAAAAATGGTAAATACAAAGAGCAAAACATGAATCTCAAAATATGCATCCTTCCTAAGAAAATCCGACAGGGGGGTTGATGTTGCACCATAATTGGTGAGCTAGATTTCAATCAAGAGGTTGTGAATGTGTTGTGGGACGCCGACAACAAAAGTGCTATATATTTAACTAAAAACCAGCAATGCCTTGAGAGAACTAAGCATGTTGATGTAAAATTGCATTTCATTGGGGCTTATGCATCTATAATAAAGTTGGAGCAGAGAAATGAAAGATTTAGAGAGAGAACTTACTTTTTATTTCAACAATTGCGGGATTGGGAGATTGATCAACATGGACAAGCTACATTTTGAAGCATGAATAAAACTCAAAGTAGGAGCAGAGAAATGACAAACTTGTTACGATCCAACGAAATCGAACCCGGAGCTTAGATCTATTAATTGATGCAAGATTATGCTTAAAATGCTTACACACAAGACATCATTTTTTTGTTCCAAAGGCTAGTTCCAGGGAATGTCATATCCTCGGAGTGGTGGCTGCGTACATAAGAGACCATGATGATAATAACGTTCTGAAAAAGAAAAATGGTAAATACAAAGAGCAAAACATGAATCTGAAAATACGCATCCTTCCAAAGAAAATCCGACAGTGGGGTTGATGTTGCACCATAATTGGTGAGCTAGGTTTCAATCAAGAGGTTGTGAATGTGTTGTGGGACACCGACAACCAAAGTGCTATATATTTAACTAAAAATCAGCAATGCCTTAAGAGAACTAAGCATGTTGATGTAAAATTGCATTTCATAAGGGCTTATGCATCTCTAATAAAGTTGGAGCAGAGAAATGAAAGATTTAGAGAGAGAGAGAACTTACTTTTTATTTCAACAATTGCGGGATTGGGAGATTGATCGACATGGACAAACTAAATTTTGAAGCATGAATAAAACTCAATGTAGGAGCAGAGAAATGACAAACTCGATCCAACGAAATCGAACCCGGAGTTTAGATCTATTAATTGATGCAAGATTATGCATAGAATGCTTACACACGAGACATCAATTTTTTGTTCCAAAGGCTAGTTCCAGGGAATGTCATATCCTCGAAGTAGTGGCTGCGTACATAAGAGACCATGGTGATAATCACCTTCCGAAAAAGAAAAATTGTAAATACAAAGAGCAAAACATGAAGCTCAAAATACGCATCCTTCCTAAGAAAATCTGACAGTGGGGTTGATGTTGCACCATAATTGGTGAGCTAGGTTTGAATCAAGAGGTTGTGAATGTGTTGTGGGACGCCGACAACCAAAGTGCTATATATATAACTAAAAACCAGCAATGCATTGAGAGAACTAAGCATGTTGATGTAAAATTGCATTTCATAAGGGCTTATGCATCTCTAATAAAGTTGGAGCAGAGAAATAAACGATTTAGTGAGAAAGAGAACTTACTTTTTATTTCAACAATTGCGGGATTGGGAGGTTGATCAACATGGACAAGCTACATTTTGAACCATGAATAAAACTCAAAGTAGGAGCAGATAAATGACAAACTTCCTACGATCCAACGAAATCGAACCCGGAGCTTAGATCTATTAATTGATGCAAGATTATGCTTAGAATGCTTACACACAAGACATCATTTTTTTGTTCCAAAGGCTAGTTCCAGGGAATGCCATATCCTCGAAGTGGTGGCTGCGTACATAAGAGACCATGATGATAATAACGTTTCGAAAAAGAAAAATGGTAAATACAAAGAGCAAAGCATGAATCTCAAAATACGCATCCTTCCTAGGAAAATCCGACAGTGGGGTTGATGTTGCACCGTAATTGGTGAGCTAGGTTTCAATCAAGAGGTTGTGAATGTGTTGTGGGACGCCGACAACCAAAGTGTTATATATTTAACTAAAAACAAGCAATGCCTTGAGAGAACTAAGCATGTTGATGTAAAATTGCATTTCATAAGGGCTTATGCATCTCTAATAAAGTTGGAGCAGAGAAATAAAAGATTTAGAGAGAAAGAGAACTTACTTTTTATTTCAACAATTGCGGGATTGGGAGATTGATCAACATGGACAAGCTACATTTTGAAGAATGAATAAAACTCAAAGTAAGAGCAGAGAAATGACAAAGTCGATCCAACGAAATCGAATCCGGAGTTTAGATCTATTAATTGATGCAAGATTATGCTTAGAATGCTTACACACGAGACATCAATTTTTTGTTCCAAAGGCTAGTTCCAGGGAATGTCATATCCTCGAAGTAGTGGCTGCGTACATAAGAGACCATGATGATAATAACGTTCCGAAAAAGAAAAAAGATAAATACAAAGAGCAAAACATGAATCTCAAAATACGCATCCTTCCTAAGAAAATCCGACAGTGGGGTTGAATGTTGCACCATAATTGGTGAGCTAGATTTCAATCAAGATGTTGTGAATGTGTTGTGGGATGCCGACATCCAAAGTGTTATATATTTAACTAAAAACCAGCAATGCCTTGAGAGAACTAAGCATGTTGATGTAAAATTGCATTTCATAAGGGCTTATGCATCTCTAATAAAGTTGGAGCAGAGAAATAAAAGATTTAGTGAGAAAGAGAACTTACTTTTTATTTCAACAATTGCGGGATTGGGAGGTTGATCAACATGGACAAGCTACATTTTGAACCATGAATAAAACTCAAAGTAGGAGCAGATAAATGACAAACTTGCTACGATCCAACGAAATCGAACCCGGAGCTTAGATCTATTAATTGATGCAAGATTATGCTTAGAATGCTTACACACAAGACATCATTTTTTTGTTCGAAAGGCTAGTTCCAGGGAATGCCATATCCTCGAAGTGGTGGCTGCGTACATAAGAGACCATGATGATAATAACGTTCCGAAAAAGAAAAATGGTAAATACAAAGAGCAAAGCATGAATCTCAAAATACGCATCCTTCCTAGGAAAATCCGACAGTGGGGTTGATGTTGCACCATAATTGGTGAGCTAGGTTTCAATCAAGAGGTTGTGAATGTGTTGTGGGACGCCGACAACCAAAGTGCTATATATTTAACTTAAAACAAGCAATGCCTTGAGAGAACTAAGCATGTTGATGTAAAATTGCATTTCATAAGGGCTTATGCATCTCTAATAAACTTGGAGCAGAGAAACGAAAGATTTAGAGAGAGAGAACTTATTTTTTATTTCAACAATTGCAGGATTGGGAGATTGATCAACATGGACAAGCTACATTTTGAAGCATGAATAAAACTCAAAGTAGGAGCAGAGAAATGACAAATCAACCCACTGTCGGATGCAAACATCATCAAGTCTACCATAATCAGCCCTAACCTAAGTTATATAAAAACTCAATAAAATACAAACTACCATAAATGGATGAAAAACTAACCCCTTCCACTCCATTCAAATGTGAATCAACGAAATCCTAATCGTGATGAACATAATTGAAATTTTTTGTTAGAGTAAATGAAACAAGAGAAAAACTCAGCCTAAGTACCCAAGTTCAAATCACAACTAATAAAAACTCAAAAAGAATAAATGCAATGAGTGAAAAGGTAAAACTAAAACCCATACCAACAGAAAAAGTTTTTACCTAGACCATCTAAAAAAGACCTTGGAGATTTGGAATTTTGGAGTGCATCTTATAACTTTTATGTCAATAATAGAAAGCATTTACAGCATTTAGATCCACTTTACACTAAATGTATTAACTAAGTAAAATCTTACATAAACTCACCTATTTTCATACTATAAAAACCACCACAATTTTTTTTATCCCCTATTATATCCATGCACCATGGCAGGAACTGTATGAGACGAAACTGAAGTTTTGGTGAATAGAATCACTTGATTATTTGATGAGCCAAAGAGAGGCAATATATACATACAAAGATAACCAACTAGAGTAACTAATGACAAGAAAATAGGAACTAAAGAACAACTTATTTCCTAATATAGAACTAACAAACTCCTAAAATAGTTAGTCAACTATTTATAGAACTAACCAACTCCTAAAATACTTGTTCAACTATTTATATTTTCTACACTCCCCCTCAAGTTGGTGCATAAATGTCATGCATACCCAACTTGTTTACAAGTATCTCAAATGTCGGCCTAAATAATCCCTTGGTTAGAATATCTGCTGTTTGCTCCTTTGTAGTCACAAACGGTATGCAGATGGTTCCATTTTCCAAGTTTTCCTTTATGAAATGTCGATCAATTTCGATATGCTTGGTCCGGTCATGTTGCACCGGATTATGAGCGATACTTATCGCAGCTTTGTTGTCACAAAATAACTTAATTGGGGGGTTGATTTCCAGCTTTAATTCTCCGAGTACACGTTTGATCCACAATACTTCGCATACTCCATTAGCCATTGACCTGTATTCAGCCTCCGCACTACTTCTCGCCACAACATTTTGTTTCTTACTCCTCCATGTTACTAAATTACCCCACACATAGGTACAGTAACCAGAGGTAGATTTTCTATCCAGTATTGAACCTGCCCAGTCTGCATCAGTGAATGCCTCTACATTTCTGCTTTCGGTTTTACGAAATAATAGACCCTTTCCTGGACAACTCTTCAAGTACCTCAATATCCGGTGAGTTGCTTCAAGGTGTTCTTCATATGGAGCATGCATAAACTGACTAACCATGCTTACAGCAAATGCAATATCTGGTCGTGTGTGAGCAAGGTAAATAAGTCTCCCAACAAGTCGTTGGTATTGTTGTACATTGACTGGAACTCCCTGCTTGATGTCACCAAGTTTTTGGTTTGGGTCTATGGGTGTGTCAGCAGGCCTACATCCACTCATCCCGGTATCTCTCAATAAATCTAGGATATACTTTCTCTGTGAGACCACTATACCCTTTTTTGACCTTGCAATCTCCATGGCTAGAAAATATCGCAATTCTCCTAAGTCTTTTACTTCAAACTCTTTGGCAAGCTTCTCCCTCAAATTCTTCAACTCCACTTGATCATCCCCGGTCAAGATTATATCATCAACGTACACAATCAGGATAGCAATTTTCCCTTCACTTGAGAACTTCATGAAGAGCGTATGGTCTGATTGTGCTTGTGTGTATCCTTGATGTTTAACAAACTGAGTAAATCTGTCAAACCAGGCTCGGGGTGACTGTTTCAAACCATAAAGAGCTTTCTCCAACCTACAGATCTTGAAGTTAAACTGATCTTCGAATCCCGGAGGGGGGGTCATATAGACTTCCTCTTCTAACTTGCCGTTTAAAAATGCGTTCTTCACATCGAATTGCCTGAGAGGCCATTCTCGATTTGCTGCAACTGATAACAAAATTCTCACAGTGTTAAGTTTAGCAACTGGAGCAAATGTTTCAGTGTAGTCAATACCATATGTCTGTGTGTATCCTTTAGCTACAAGCCTTGCCTTGTATCGCTCTAGGGTACCATCTGAATTGAATTTCGGCGTAAACACCCACTTACATCCCACCGTAGGCTTTCCCTTCGGGAGCTCCTCTACCTTCCACGTCTGATTCTTCTCAAGAGCATCCATCTCTTCAAATACAGCCTTCCTCCATTCTGGTTTAGATAGAGCCTCCTGTATACTACTCGGAATGACAATAGACGATACATTTGTTGAAAAGGTTGAAAAAGCAGAGGATAATTTAGAATAAGACACAAAGGTAGATGTAGGATATTTAACACAAGAACGTTTTTCTTTCCTAATGGCAATTGGTAAATCAAGATCACTAAAAGTTTTAATAAGAGATTCACCGTTGGTCTCAGGTTCTAGCTCCAGTTCGGATTCATGGCTTGTCGGAGGTGCAACCGTCTCTATTCCTTGATTTGGGAATCTCCTCTCGTAAACTCGGCCATATGATCTGCCTGCCTGGTTATTATTTCCTTCCACATAGGTTATCGGTTTAGTGATACTTGGCTGATTTTGTGGTATTAAAATTGTGGGCTCATTATCACTAATATTTTCGGGATCTAAATTTTCCAAGTCAATTGGTTCTTTGTTTCCTTGAGAATTTTCTGGTGAATTTAAAACTTCCAAGTCAACCGATTCCTTACTTATTAGAGTGTCATTCCTAATAACCGGTGACACGAAATCAGGTATTAAAACATCAAGCTCAAACGAATTTTCCTTTAGAACTTCCTGATTTATCTCCCCTTGAAAATGAGTGTTAAAAAACGGTTGATTTTCAAAGAACAGGGTATCCATGGTAACAAATAATTTTCGACTAGAAGGATCAAAACACTTGTAACCACGTTGAGTTGGAGCTATCCCTACAAACACACACTTTAATCCTCTAGGATCTAATTTACTTGCATTCCTATTAGGATTTCGAATGAACACAGAACACCCAAAAATTTTTAATGACATAGAATGAAACACTCGTGATTTTGGAAATTCTCTTTTTAATATGCTGATAGGAGTTTTAAAATCTAACACTTTTGATGGCATACGGTTTATTAAATATGTGGCATGAAGAACAGCATCCCCCCAAAGATAATTTGGTGTTTTTGTTGAAAACATTAAACTACGAGTGACTTCTAATATATGTCTATTTTTCCTCTCTGCTATGCCATTTTGTGGTGGTGTATCTGTGCAAGAACTTTGATGAATAATTCCTTTTTCTTTAAAAAAAATTTCCAAAACTTTTGCAAAATATTCTCTCCCATTATCACTCCTAATCATTTGAATGTTTGTGTTAAATTGAGTTTGAATCATATTGTAAAAGCGTTTGAAAACAGATTCAACCTCTGATTTTTCTTTTAACAAATACACCCAACTGACTCTCGTGTGATCATCAATTAATGTAACAAACCATTTTTTTCATTATACGTTGATATTCTAGATGGACCCCAAATATCACTATGTATGAGAGAAAAAGGTTTGGAAGGCTTATATGCACGTGGAGGATATGTGTTCCTATGATGTTTTGCTAAAGCACATATCTCACATTGGAGCAACGAGGGATCTTTATTTCTAAATAAATCAGGAAACAATTTTCTCAAATAATGAAAACTAGGATGACCTAGTCGAAAATGTTGTAAATAAATTTCTTTATCACCAGGAATGGAAATAATTTGCAGGCAGGAGTTCTCTAAACCTTCTTTATTCGAGTGTTTTCCCCCTTCAAATAAATAGAGACCATCGCGTTCCCTAGCATTGCCAATCATCCTCCCCGTTGCCAAATCCTGAAAAACACAATGAGATGAAAGGAAATTAGCACTACAATTAAGGTCATGGGTTATTTTGCTGATAGATATGAGATTGCAGGACAAATTAGGAACATGTAGAACTCTAGATAAAGATAAGGAAGGTGAGATTTTTATGTCTCCTATCCCTGCAACTGCTGAGTAAGATCCATCAGCTATTCGAACTTTTCTATTGCCTGCACATGGTTTATAGGTCTGGAAAAAGACAGAGTTGCCTGTCATATGGTTAGAGGCACCTGAATCGATGATCCAAGTGTTATTATTGGTGGAACATAAGTAAGAGGAAATAGAGACAGCTTTACCATTTTGAGCAAAGGAACATGAAGGAATATCAGAATTGGGGCTAGGGCTAGGTGTTTTTTGTGAGACTTGGAGTAGTTTAATGAGTTGCTCTATCTGATCCTTTGTGAATTGTGGCTGACCCGATTTGATGGGCTGCTCTTGTGAAGCTTCTCGGATTGAGGGCAGCGGACTTCTCCCAAGAATTCTCCCCTTCACCTCATCAAGTTCTTTATTAACCCCTGCAATAAACATGTATACACGATCGTTCTCCACATTTTTTCCGGCGATGAAGGATTTCTGAGGGTTGGTTTCTAAGCTGTCAGGCGTGCTTTCTGGTTGTGTATTCATCACGGTATATATATATATATATATATATATATATCTTTTTTTGGTTCGGTTAGGTTCGGGTTGGGTTTGGTTTGGTTTGGTTCGGTATGGTTCAGGTTTAGTTTGGGTCGATCTGGTTCGGGTTAAGTTTGGGTCGGTCTGGTTCGGCTAAAAAACGCCAAAGGATCTAGATGTATATTTTAGAGGGGCTGCAACGGGTCTGGATGGGTATACCACCGAAGAATGTGCAGATTTGGGAGGAAGAACTCTTTTAGAGGGGCTGCAACGGGTCTGGATGGGTATACCACCGAAGGATGTGCAGATTTGGGAGGAATAACTTTTTGGTTTTCGGGCCTGTTTTTTCCGAAAAACAAAACTAAACACGATTTGGTTTTAGCTTTCTAACAAGGCTCTGATACCATGAAGTTTTGGTGAATAGAATCACTTGATTATTTGATGAGCCAAAGAGAGGCAATATATACATACAAAGATAACCAACTAGAGTAACTAATGACAAGAAAATAGGAACTAAAGAACAACTTATTTCCTAATATAGAACTAACAAACTCCTAAAATAGTTAGTCAACTATTTATAGAACTAACCAACTCCTAAAATACTTGTTCAACTATTTATATTTTCTACAGAAACATATTTTAAAATACTTGTCTTTCCATAACTCATACAAGTATTACCTCAAAGCATAAGATATATTACCTCATTGATCCATTTGTAAAAGAATTTCAAAGCATCAAGATATACAAAACGAACTAGACATATTACCTCATTAGATCCCTATTTTTCATATTGTAACTTCTCTTTAAACTACCGATGAAAGTTTTTAGAGTACCATTAAATAACACAGAAATTTGAATATACACATAGAATGCAATTATATGAAAGAAACAAAGTGAATCGGAGTCATAAACCTTGCGACTTTTATAAGCTAGAATCTCGAAAACAAGCCTTAGACAGAGACTCGAATGGACATGAATCTCAAAATACGCATCCTTCCTAAGAAAATTCGACAGTGGGGTTGATGTTGCACCATAATTTGTGAGCTAGGTTTCAATCAAGAGGTTGTGAATGTGTTGTGGGACGCCGACAACCAAAGTGCTATATATTTAACTAAAAACCAGCAATGCCTTGAGAGAACTAAGCATGTTGATGTAAAATTGCATTTCATAAAGGCTATGCATCTCTAATAAAGTTGGAGCAGAGAAATGAAAGATTTAGAGAGAGAGAGAACTTACTTTTTATTTCAACAATTGTGGGATTGAGAGATTGATCAACATGGACAAGCTACATTTTGAAACACGAATAAAACTCAAAGTAGGAGCAGAGAAATGACAAACCATATTTCATAAAGGCAAATCTATGTGTAATAATCAAAAGGATGCAAACATCATCAAGTGTACCATAATCAGCCCTAACCTAAGTTTTATAAAAACTCAATAAAATACTAACTACCATAAACGGATGAAAAACTAACCCCTTCCACTCCATTCAAATGTGAATCAACGAAATCCTAATCATGATGAACATAACTGAAATTTTTTGTTAGAGTAAATGAAACAAGAGAAAAACTCACCCTGCAGATTGCCAAGGCCACCATTGTATCCATGTGCCATTTTTAGCTAGCTTAAGATGACTAAGAAGAGAATAGAAGTTGAAATACAACCTGCAGATTGTCAAGGCCACCATTCTATGGATTCCACTCAGACAAAGCTGCCCAGTCCTTAAGTCATCCTGCAAAAACCTTCAGAGCCATAGAACATAAGAAACAGAAGATAATGAAATGAAATTACTTAAGAATCAAAATCAATGGAAGCATCGTACATATTACAACGGGAACGTTGTGGGATTCGATGAGAGACTCGAAGTCTGAGGCTAACGGAGAAACTTAGAAGCGTTGGGTTTGCAGATTTGAAGTCTGAGACATCCTTCTTGCCTCTAGTGGCACGTCGCTTGGCCATCAAATCATGAGAAATACCTATTCCGAAAGCCCTACAAGATTAACCGGAGAAAACAAGCACACATATGGATATAGAGAGAACAATCTAAAAAACTATATGAGACTTACCCATCTTGACGAGACAATAGCTCCTGCGCGAAGAGGAGTTATACGATTCCTGATGAAACCTGTGAAAAACAATGAAAGAAACAACAAACAATGCTCAAACCCTAAAACATGAACCTTCAAAGGAAAACGTGAAATATAGAAAAAGAATGAGAGAGAGTCAAGAAGGGGAATCAGAGAAGCAACAACTGCCATTCCTCCTCCTCTGAAGCTGGGGGGGCTCAGATCAACAAATCAATGCCTCTGAAGAACCATGGACTTCCAACGGAATCCCTCTCTCAACAACCACGCCATTCCTCCTCCCCTTCCTCTGATTACCCTTCACTGCCTTCCCTTGTCGGCTTTGAGGCAGTGTTTCTCGCGCTTTATTCCTCCCTGAAAGAAATTAGTAGAGAAGAATGGATCCTCTGGAAATCGAAGAGAAAAAACGAGGAGAGGGATTTGGGATCTAAAAATCGAAGAGGAAAATGAGGAGAGGGGAGAGAGATTTCAGATCTAAAGATCGAAGAGGAAAATGAGGAGGGGGATTCGGGATGGATTTGGTTTTAGCGCTTTGTTATTTGTTTTTTAATTTTCGTAACACGCCCGCCTCCTAAAAATTAGAAGCGAGAATTTCGACGCTTTTTTTTTAAGAATAACCAAGCGTTTTTTTTTTCTTTTTCTAATAGCGGGAATTACATTGATGCTATGATGGACTGTTATAGAAAGTGATTGTTGTGGTAGTGGTAAATGCTTCACAAGCTTCTACCGAGTAACCCTGACCGGTAATACCGTGTGAAGAAATCACACCGGTAAAACCAAACCGGTAAGTCTTGAACCGGTGAACTGGTGGAAAATATTCACAAGATTTTCACCGGTAAACCGGTAAGACTCGACCGGTAACACTAACCGGTCTGATCCTTCGGTAAAAGCCCACCGATTTCCATCACGGTTCAGAGAGCACTTTTAGTCTGCGTTGGTGAATAGAAGCCCCCCTATCAAGCAAGAAAGAAGCGGCTCTTCCCACGTCAGAGTCGCCATTGACTCTATTTATTATTATGCTAAATTACTGTATCAAGATGTCAATCTGAGATCTTATTTCGGTTCGATACGTCCACCTTTGGCTTTCGTCTCGGTAGGTGTACTATTTTACATTTTATCAAAAAGGAGAAGGGCCGGTGGTGGGCATTTGGGAAAGTCGGGCCAATCGGGTGTCTTCATTCAAGCGACGATACAGAAGAAGAACGAAACGAAGTGAGAGGCCGGGAGGCAGAGAAAAGAGTCGAGTCGATCAAGCTCGACGACCGGGAAAAGCAAAACAAAAATCAGATTTGGCCCAAAAAGAAGCAACGCAATGGATACCATGACCGATCACCATCGATAAAGACTTTCTAAATCACTTCGCGTCAGCGGGGCCTTCAAGCATCCGAAATATGCCGGAGTTGTAAATGACATAGCGTTCCTGATAGAAAATGACGACTCGTTCAGAAAAATGAAGTTATTCAAGTTCTTTTTCCCAAAGAAGTCCCGCTCCGACGGCCCGACGAGTCATGTACTTAAAAGAACCCTCCCTACAGTGCGCCCCTCCTTTAATTATTCGGTCATGCAATACTACTTATTGAATACAAAGAAAAAAATGCATTTCGACCCCGGGAGAAAAAGTGTTTGGTCGAAGCAAAAAAGAGGTTGACCCACTTCATTCGCCAAGGGAATGATCTTCATTTCGCGGGAACAACAAAAACAACCATCTCGCTCTTTCCTTTCTTCGGTGCTACCTTTTTCTTTCCAAGGGATGGGGTTGGGTGTTAAGTGATATTTTGACGTATTAAAGCAAGGTATTTTTAGAGTTTTAATTGAGCAAGAAGACGTTTTATCTCTTGTTTCTATCTAATTGTTGCTTATTTTGCGTGTAGGTGAAGAAAGAAGGAAGTTGGATGAAGATCGGAAATAAGAATGAAAAGAGGGGCAAAACAGCTGGAAATTGAGGGTAAAAGCCTAGCGCCTAGGCGCTGCCTTTCGGCGCCTAGGCGCTGATGAGAAGAGTTGGACAGTAGCTGTAGCGCCTAGGCGCTGCCTTACAGCGCCTAGGCGCTGTTGAGAAGAATTGGACAGAAGGCCTAGCGCCTAGGCGCTGCCTTTCGGCGCCTAGGCGCCCGAACGAAGAAAAAGACAGTAGCTGTAGCGCCTAGGCGCTACGAAGTCTGAAGCGGTGATTCCTCCTAGCGCCTAGGCGCTGTATTTGGGCGCCTAGGCGCTGCGACGACTTTTTGCCCTAAGTTTAAAAGCAGTTTATTAGATTTTAAAGAGAGATCGGCTGGAGATGGGAGAAGGGACATAGAGAAACGGTTGAGCATAGACTTTGAAGATCCGAGCACCCAAACGGAGCGAGAGCAACGCTAGGAAACTCGTGGAATCGCCGGGATTTATTTCTTTTCCTCTTTTCATCCTCTCTTTTCTTACTTGTTATGAACATGTTAAATCTTGAGATTGTTGTTGAGTTTTTCATTATGAACTAACTCTCTTATCTAGAGCGTTGATGTAGTCGTTGTTGAACCTTATTTTTCACTATTGATTGTTAAGAATTTGATTTCATATTAGATTGTGAAAACCCTTATGAGCTTAATGCATGTTAGGATTTGGCCAATCTTAGTGTGACTTTATATCAATGTTTTGAGGTCGATAGACGATAATCATTGACGAACCTTAATTGTTTTCCCTAATTTATATGAGCGATAGACATATCCTTGTAGGTTTTGTGGCAATGCTAGTTTTACAACCTTCATAATTGAATTGTTTCGATTGTCATAGAAATATAGGCAATTGACATTTTAATGAATATTGTTATTACTCGAGAGAGAGTAGCAAGCCATTTGAGTAGAACTTGTCAACAGTCTAGAAATCAAACTTTTATAACTTTCAATTATTGAAGAATAGGGGGAGACAACGATGAAATCTTTGCTCTAGAACATCCATCATCTACATTTATCATAACGATTGTTAGTTTTAGTATTTTAATTACTTTAGTTCAAAGCTTTTTAATAATTCATTCAACCTTGACAGATCGATTGCTCAGATAAAATTGAAGCTCAAGAATTTGGTAATTAGTAACTTTCATTCCCTGTGGAGAACGATAATCAGTACTTACACTACTATATTACTTGGAACGATTCGTACACTTGCGATTTCGGACAACAAGTTTTTGGCGCCGTTGCCGGGGAATGATTGTTTTATTTTACTAATATCAAAATCAAGAGCGTTAGTCTTAATCTGAGTTTTGTTTTACTTTTATTGATTTTGTTCTTTTGTTTTTGGTCGCAGGAGTTAGAGAGAGTGCATGCGAAAATTTGGAAGTAGCAGCCTACTTCCAATTAATCTCGAAATCGAACGTACCTGTCGAAAGAACAGAAAAGAAAAGAGAGAGCGTGTTGCACAAGAAAAGTTGAAAATGGCGGACAACCAAGAGGTCGAAACCAGGACTTTGAGGGATTATGTATTGCCAAATGTAACGGGGTTACATTCTGCAATCCAGAGACCCGCAATTCAGGCGAACAACTTTGAGATTAAACCGGCCACGATTCAAATGATCCAAACCTCAGTGAACTACAGTGGTTTGAGGAATGAGGATCCAAACTCTCATATTTCAGATTTCCTGGAACTCTGCGATACATTCAAGATGAATGGAGTGACAGATGATGCCATTAGACTTAGGTTGTTTCCCTTTACTCTTAGGGGACAAGCTAAACAATGGTTGAGTTCGTTACCAGCAGGGTCAATAGAGACTTGGAATGATCTTGCCCAAAAGTTTCTCGCCAAGTTCTTCCCACCAGCAAAAACAGCAAAGATTCGGAGTGAGATTGGAAATTTTCTTCAAGAAGATGGAGAGTCTCTGTATGATGCATGGGAAAGATTTAAGGAACTTTTAAGAAAGTGTCCTCATCATGGGTTTCCTCGATGGATGCAAGTGCACAACTTTTACAATGGGTTAGATGGTGGTACTAGAACCACAATCGATGGTGGTACTAGAACCACAATCGATGCAGCAGCTGGGGGATCTTTCATGAAGAAAACAGAGAATGATGCTTTTGAATTGTTGGAAGAAATGACGGTAAATCATTATGAATGCCCAAGCCGGAGAATGACTCAGAAACAGCCGATGGGTGTTAATGAAGTGGATTCAATAGCCGCGTTGACTGCACAGGTTGCCTCACTTACTAGGCAACTTCAGTCAAACCAATTTGCGGTAAACTCGATTCAAGCTCCTACTTTATTCTGTGAAAATTGCAATGGAAGTCATAGGAGTGAAGATTGTCAGGTGGGGAATCCATTTATGCAAGGTCAAGTTGAGCAAGCTCAATTTGTTGGGAATTATAATCGCCAACAAAACAACCCGTACTCCAACACCTTTAATCCTGGGTGGCGAAATCATCCTAACTTCGCATGGAAGCAGAATCAGACACAAAATCCACCCCCTCCAGGATTCCATCAACCAGAAAAGAAAACTAGCCTTGAGGAGGCAATGATTCAGATGGCGAACACTACGAGTCAGTTCATGGCTGAAACAAGGACCAACTTCCAAAATCAAGGTGCCGCAATTAAGAATTTAGAAGTACAAGTTAGTCAGCTAGCCAATATGATGGTGGATAGGCTTCCAGGAAATTTACCAAGCACAACCGAAGTAGATTCAGTTGGACAACGAGCTATTGATTTTAATATACTAAAAAAGGGAAAGGCTCATGTGGTTAGTGATCAAACTCAAATTGAGCATTGTAATGTCATCAAGGTGCATCACATGGATAAAAGTCAAGAAGATGATCAAGAAAAGATCGAGGAGCCAACGTCAATCATTGAAAAAGAAGTAGAAATAGTATCACATTTACTTGAGGCCGAAAAGCCTATTACTTCTACTTTATCTACTTCTTCTATTCCTTCAGCTAATCCTCAACTCAAGAAAAAGAAAAAGACGAATTTAAATTCTGAGGTTGTTAAATTTATGGATATTTGCATGAAACATAACATTAATCTCCCTTTTTCAGATCCTCTAAAGCAAATGCCTAACTACGTCAGGTTCATGAAGGAATGGCTCTCTAAGAAGAAGAAGAATAAAAAGGTTGAGATAGTGCATCTCGCTGAGGCATGCAGTGCTAGACTTAAGAAGAAACTACCACATAAATTGAATGATCCAGGGAGTTTTTCTATTCCTTGCAGTTTTGGTAGTCATTCTTTTAGAGCTTTATGCGATCTAGGTGCTAGCATTAATTTACTCCCTTTGTCACTATGCAGGAAATTAAAAATTGGGGAGATAAAGCCCACTACTGTGAAACTCCAGTTAGCTGATAGATCCATAGTTTGTCCATATGGGGTTGTGGAGAATGCACTAATTAAAGTGGGAAAATTCTTTATCCCAATTGACTTTTATGTGATAGATGTGAAGGAAGACAGTGCACTACCCGTTATTCTTGGAAGGCCATTCCTGGCAACTGGGAGAGTTTTAATTGATGTGGATAAAGGAGAATTGACCATTAGAGTCCAAAATGAAAAAGAACTTTTTAAAGCTATAGTGGACTCTAAATCTCAAACTGAAACATTGATGTTGGTCTACAAAAAGGGTGAAAGAAAGCGGGCTCGTGATATATTAAATGTCTTTCGACCTCCTTAATGCTTAATTGTTTAATGCGTCTAGCTAAAGACGTTAAATAAAGCGCTAATTGGGAGGCAACCCGTAAAAAAAAAAAAAAAAAAAAAAAAAATGGAGGATGGAGGAAAGACAAGAGCAAGGACGAAGAAGAATGGAAAGACGAATGCAACGCCAAATGGAGCACAACACTAAATGCTTTGATAGGCTTTTTCAGGTGTTGGCACGTCCTGGGTTCAATCAAGGAGATGATCCCATTCTTTGTCCAACACCCCCCCGATCATCTGATGAAGAAGAGAATATGTGAGCGGCGCTCACTCAGGGAAGTTTTCGTTTTCCTTATTCGTTTTCTTCTTATTTGTTGTGTTTTTCCTTTGAGTCGTTCGTTTCTTTTCGCATTGAGGACAATGTTGCATTTTAAGTTGGGGGTGGGATTAGATTCTGTTGAGTATGTTTTTTAGGATAGGTGTGACATTCTATATGATTTCTACATTCTAAGAAGTGTATCTCTTCAATTTTTCGAGATATTTTGGAAAACTATGTAAGTTAGGGACACATTGGTTGTTGGGTTATATTGCATAAGAGAGAAGAGCTTGATTCATGTTTTTACTTAAAAGGAATGCATGATAGTGTTTGTTGAATTATTGAATGTCGAATGCGCAAGATCTATTGCCAAAACAACCTGTTTTCATGTGAGCTTTTGAGCCTTTAAGCACATTCATTACATGGTGCTTTCAATTCTTAAAATGTGTGAATGTCGTGCATATTTAGATTTTTGTAGAACTTGCTTTGTTATGCATGTCTGTAGCCTCTGAATAGTTTTGAATGTTTAAATTTTAAGGGTAATTTAGGTGAAGCCAATGTTTAGCTTTCTAAAATAGCCTACCTCAACATTGAGTCCTTAGTTAAGCCAAATATTGAGCCTTAGACCTTTTTCATTGGAAGATTACCGCACTAAAAGCCAAAAATGCCATTTGTGTAATCCTTTTCTATGAATCCAAGATTGAAAGATTACATATGCTTACCACATGAAGTTTTTAATTTGTTGGGAAAGTTGCAACATGTGAATTAAGGGATTCCTAAATGGAAGTGTGATTAGAAAAAAAAAAAAAAAAAGGTGTGGATGAAAAGAAGTCGATGCTTCAACCAAGCTAAAAAAAAAAAAAAAAAAAAAAAATCGTACTTAAGTTTAAATTCCTTGGAAGTAGAAGTGTTAGCTTCATGTGGATAAGTTGTGTAAAAAAAAAAAAAAATTCTTTCAATAAAAAGCTTCAAATTTCCCTTTCCATCCACCCGTTCCTAAGCCAAATTACATCCAAAATAAGACCCTTAATTTTTGTGCATTCATTATGTTCATCGATGGCTTGGATGTGATATATGAGCAAGTTTATGACAAAAGTTTTGTATGTATTGGTGTGAGAGTCATCGAGATATGCCTTAAACAGTTGAGCGTTATGAGTGAATCCCTGTGAGGGTAGTAGACCTTGTGCATTCAATTTTGATAGTTTGATGAGATACTTGAGTTTTAGTTAAAATTGTACTCGATGAATGCTTCTTCTCTTGACTGTTTGTATAACCGAAGTAATTGATGTGTACTTAGCTTACCACTATTCTTAGATATTAAGAAATTTGAAAAGAACACTTGGAATTGTAAGGAATCTAGAAGTCTCACTGGTTGATTGTACTCAATTGTTTCACTTACTTTCGTGTGCCTTTAGATCGTCAATAAATGCGTGAGATTTGAGTCATTTGAATGTAGTTGTCTTTCTTTAGAATCCTGTTGCTCTTTGCTCGAGGGCGAGCAAAATCATAAGTTGGGGGTAGTTTGTTAAGTGATATTTTGACGTATTAAAGCAAGGTATTTTTAGAGTTTTAATTGAGCAAGAAGACGTTTTTATCTCTTGTTTCTATCTAATTGTTGCTTATTTTGCGTGTAGGTGAAGAAAGAAGGAAGTTGGATGAAGATCGGAAATAAGAATGAAAAGAGGGGCAAAACAGCTGGAAATTGAGGGTAAAAGCCTAGCGCCTAGGCGCTGCCTTTCGGCGCCTAGGCGCTGATGAGAAGAGTTGGACAGTAGCTGTAGCGCCTAGGCGCTGCCTTACAGCGCCTAGGCGCTGTTGAGAAGAATTGGACAGAAGGCCTAGCGCCTAGGCGCTGCCTTTCGGCGCCTAGGCGCCCGAACGAAGAAAAAGACAGTAGCTGTAGCGCCTAGGCGCTGCCTTCCAGCGCCTAGGCGCTACGAAGTCTGAAGCGGTGATTCCTCCTAGCGCCTAGGCGCTGTATTTGGGCGCCTAGGCGCTGCGACGACTTTTTGCCCTAAGTTTAAAAGCAGTTTATTAGATTTTAAAGAGAGATCGGCTGGAGATGGGAGAAGGGACATAGAGAAACGGTTGAGCATAGACTTTGAAGATCCGAGCACCCAAACGGAGCGAGAGCAACGCTAGGAAACTCGTGGAATCGCCGGGATTTATTTCTTTTCCTCTTTTCATCCTCTCTTTTCTTACTTGTTATGAACATGTTAAATCTTGAGATTGTTGTTGAGTTTTTCATTATGAACTAACTCTCTTATCTAGAGCGTTGATGTAGTCGTTGTTGAACCTTATTTTTCACTATTGATTGTTAAGAATTTGATTTCATATTAGATTGTGAAAACCCTTATGAGCTTAATGCATGTTAGGATTTGGCCAATCTTAGTGTGACTTTATATCAATGTTTTGAGGTCGATAGACGATAATCATTGACGAACCTTAATTGTTTTCCCTAATTTATATGAGCGATAGACATATCCTTGTAGGTTTTGTGGCAATGCTAGTTTTACAACCTTCATAATTGAATTGTTTCGATTGTCATAGAAATATAGGCAATTGACATTTTAATGAATATTGTTATTACTCGAGAGAGAGTAGCAAGCCATTTGAGTAGAACTTGTCAACAGTCTAGAAATCAAACTTTTATAACTTTCAATTATTGAAGAATAGGGGGAGACAACGATGAAATCTTTGCTCTAGAACATCCATCATCTACATTTATCATAACGATTGTTAGTTTTAGTATTTTAATTACTTTAGTTCAAAGCTTTTTAATAATTCATTCAACCTTGACAGATCGATTGCTCAGATAAAATTGAAGCTCAAGAATTTGGTAATTAGTAACTTTCATTCCCTGTGGAGAACGATAATCAGTACTTACACTACTATATTACTTGGAACGATTCGTACACTTGCGATTTCGGACAACATTGGGATGTATAAAAACCTTTTTATTGAGGATACCCGGGAACAACTCCTAGGTCAATTAAGGATCATATGTTGGAACCTCATGAGTAAGGATAAGGTAATAGAATTGATAGAGAAATTCATAGACCTAGGTGGGATAGGAGAATTGATAAAGGGAATAGAGATATGATAGAGATCATACTGAGAAACAGAAGAATTTCGTATGGGTACAACTCTTATTTGAACGAAGTGAAAAAAATGTGATCTTTGTTGTCTAATAGAACAAAGACTAATACCTTAATTGAGCCAGTCAAGATCAAATCTGTTTATCAAAGTGCTTCTCCAATTGCTCAAGACATCTATTTTCAACTGAGAAACAAGATCATTTCGTTCCATTTTTAGTAAAATAGTGAAGGATATTCCATTAGTAATGAAAAAGGGGGTTGAGGGGATCTGTATATGTTATTCAGGTCGATCAGAAGGCGCGAAAATAGCTAGAACTGAATGTGGAAAGTGTGGAAAAACATCTTGTAGTGTATTTAACCAGAAAATCGATTATGCTCCTGCGGAAGTATCTACTCGTTATGGAATCTCAGGTGTCAAAGTGTGGATTTCATATAAAAACAAAAAAAGGGAACATGATTTGACATTTCCCTTTTTAGATGATCTTCCGGTATGGAGTTTCGTTTTGTTGTTACGACAGGCTGTGAGCAGTGCCCGCTCCCTTGTGTTTGAGGGAGTTGGTGCGACGAAGTAGGTGCGGGTGAGGCATTCGACTTCGAGTGGCTTTGATACCGAACAAAAGAAAGAGACAGAATAATAACATTGAAATAGATTACTTTATGAGGGTTTGGAGGTTTGTTTTTCCTATTCTTATTCCTCAGTTTAAGCTGGCGATGGGGAAAGGCTAGGTAGCTGGCTTTCTTGGGATTGCTCGCTGGCTGACTATGACGATTGCCCTCACTCGAAAGTCGCTTCCAATAAGATTTTTTTCAACATTCCCCCGTGACGCTCCCAAACCGATCGCTATCGTTTTCATGCTTTCTTCAAGTCGTCGAATTGTTATAGAATGCCTTTATATCAGATATAGTTCGTAGGATGAAGTCTTAGTGGATATAGCTATTGTGCCGGGAATGCGGCTCGGGCGTAGTAGGTCCGGACGCCTAGCATGAAGCGGCCTTCTCAGGTGGCGACACTATACCGTCAGTATAGTATCTCTCTAGCTTCCAGTATATATAAAACGTACTTAGCAGAGGTCAGTCTGTCTGGCGTTCCCTTGCGTAAAGGGCGACTTTGGCATCGACTCTCTCTCGTTAGGTAATTACCGAGGCGAAAGCAGCTCTCTCCGAAGTCCGTTTCCCCGCCATCTTAGTGGGACTAGTATAATAAACTTTCACTGGACCTGCCAAGACTCGGATTTTCTTTTTTGTAGTAACGCCCTTAACGAATTACGTTTAACATCCCTTTATGACTTTCCCGATCGGTGCCTCGGGTCGATAGTCGGGCTCCGGGACATTACTACCAAGGCGACTATCGACCCGAGCCCAAAAAAGAAAAAGAACGGACTAAAGCGAGGAGTTCATTGGCCATACATAGTGAAGGGGGATGATGGACGACTGTCCGTTCACTTTCCGGAAATGGCAGAAATCGATTCCAGTGTCGCAGAGAACATTATGTCTAGCGATCTGAAATATCCGAGGAGATGGATACTGAACCCCTCCGCGGATGGGTGGCGAAGAGAAAGGAGAACCCTAATCTCCTAAAATCCCTCATTAGGGAGTCTGCCGCTTTCTTTCATAACAGAGCCGAGAATAACGACTGGCATAGTTGTCTCTCGCATGCAAGGAGATGTTGCTGCTGGATGTCACGGTTCTGGGGCGCCATGATCCTTTTCTCTGGAACAATCAAGGACACTGCCTACCTTCCGCTTTCAGAGGTAGGGACTTCATCAATCATCGCTCATTGAGCTATTTATTGCTGCCAATAGCGCTTCGCTTGCACGCCAGCGCCACGCCTGGTAGAGCTATCGCGCGCGGGCGAAGGAGATGCAATTTTTGTACTGGTAGTACTGGACAAGCTCAGAGGGAATAATATCTTTCTTATTTTTGCCTTTCTTTCCCATGACGACTAGGAACAGGCAAATCAAAAATTTCACTTTGAATTCCGGACCTCAAGATCCTGCTGCTCATGGTGTTTCACGATCAGTATTGGAAATGAACGGAAAAGTGGTGGAACGTGCGGAACCACATATTGGATTATTCCAGTGCGGCACGAAGCTTGCTAACGCCGAGTCGAAGCGTGTTATGGGTGATGAAAAAGTTGTCGTAAAGTTTCGTTGTTCGTTCCGTCGTCGACCCTATCTATGTTTCTACGATGGCCCAAGAACACGCTCATTCTTCAGTTGTACAGAGACTTTTGAATTGCGAGGTACCATTACGAGCTCAATACATACGAGTGTTATTCCATAAAATAACTCGAATTTCAAATCATTCACTTGCTTTAACTACTCATGCCATAGATGTGGGAGCATCAACTTCATTTCTGTGGGCTTTTGAGGAGCGGGAGAAATTATTGGAATTCTATGAAAGAGTCTCGGGAGCCAGGATGCATGCCAGTTTCATACGACCAGGTGGAGTGAAAAGGAATCACAAACTTTGATAGCTAGAATCTCAAAAACAAGCCTTAGTCAGAGACTTGAATGGATTTTCAACTTAGCAACATCAATATTGACTGTTGTGATATGAACATGAACTCAGCTGTCTATGTCTATGATAGGTCAACACATGATCTTAGGGACAACAATTTTTATATAGTAATTATAAACAGGGATTACAATAGTTACAAAAAAAAGTGAGAAAGAGAACGAGAAATCCTACCAACACATAAAGAAAACAGCAAACCAATTTGACAAGAACATAGACTATCTTGAATATAAGGAGCAAAACATGAATCTTAAAATCTAAAGCCCCACTTGATAAACAAATATGTATGTAGAACATAGACTATCTTGAGGTAGTTTGATGCATAGAGAGTTGATCCAATGCTTGAGAATCGTGAGAAAAAGCCTATAGGATAGTCGTTAGTAGCCCTTAATCCATCACTTTGCACACTTTCGCTGTTTTTATAATTGCGGTAAAATTGCTGTCTCCGCAATTCTGCTTAAGTTACCATTCTGTCTAGCTGTTTTTGTCTTCATTTATTAATCTCGTCTCTTCTCATTTGAGTTTAGCTTTGACTTGCACTTGTTTATGTTGCTACCCTCTTCGTATTCAGCAAGAATTAGACAATTAAAAACCAATTTTACCCCATCAAATCCACCCCTTCTTTCTTAACAAATACACTTCGCGAATAGCTAAAAATAAATCTCTGTGGGAAAACGAATGAAATATACTTACTACTTGCTATAAGATCATGTATGCTTGCATGTTCTGAGTGCTCTATCTCTCTTTTGCCTAATTATTTCAACACATTGAGCACGTAACACGCCCCTCCTTTAATTATTCGGTCATGCAATACTACTTATTGAATACAAAGAAAAAAATGCATTTCGACCCCGTCGTAGTTCTCAATCATTTCGTGGCACCGGTCGTGGCTGAACCATCTACGATGGGGGAGCGAATACACAGGGAAGAAGCTTAGATAAGAAAATACGTTCTCGCATCGCTTTTTTGTAGAAAGCTCGACCAGCGAGAAAAAGTGTTTGGCCGAAGCAAAAAAGAGGTTGACCCACTTCATTCGCCAAGCGAATGATCTTCATTTCTTGGGAACAACAAAAACAACCACCTCGCTCTTTCCTTTCTTCGGTGCTACCTTTTTCTTTCCAAGGGATGGGGTTGGGATGTATAAAAACCTTTTTATTGAGGATACCCGGGAAAAACTCCTAGGTCAATTAAGGATCATATGTTGGAACCTCATGAGTAAGGATAAGGTAATAGAATTGATAGAGAAATTCATAGACCTAGGTGGGATAGGAGAATTGATAAACGGAATAGAGATATGATAGAGATCATACTGAGAAACAGAAGAATTTCGTATGGGTACACCTCTTATTTGAACGAAGTGAAAAAAATGCGATCTTTGTTGTCTAATAGAAAAAAGACTAATACCTTAATTGAGCCAGTCAAGATCAAATCTGTTTATCAAAGTGCTTCTCCAATTGCTCAAGACATCTCTTTTCAACTGAGAAACAAAACAAGATCATTTCGTTCCATTTTTAGTAAAATAGTGAAGGATATTCCATTAGTAATGAAAAAGGGGGTTGAGGGGATCTGTATATGTTGTTCAGGTCGATCAGAAGGCGCGAAAATAGCTAGAACTGAATGTGGAAAGTATGGAAAAACATCTTGTAGTGTATTTAACCAGAAAATCGATTATGCTCCTGCGGAAGTATCTACTCGTTATGGAATCTCAGGTGTCAAAGTGTGGATTTCATATAAAAACAAAAAAAGGGAACATGATTTGACATTTCCCATTTTAGATGATCTTCCGGTATGGAGTTTCGTTTTGTTGTTACGACAGGCTGAGAGCAGTGCCCGCTCCCTTGTGTTTGAGGGAGTTGGTGCGACGAAGTAGGTGCGGGTGAGGCATTCGACTTCGAGTGGCTTTGATACCGAACAAAAGAAAGAGACAGAATAATAACATTGAAATAGATTACTTTATGAGGGTTTGGAGGTTTGTTTTTCCTATTCTTATTCCTCAGTTTAAGCTGGCGATGGGGAAAGGCTAGGTAGCTGGCTTTCTTGGGATTGCTCGCTGGCTGACTATGACGATTGCCCTCACTCGAAAGTCGCTTCCAATAAGATTTTTTTCAACATTCCCCCGTGACGCTCCCAAACCGATCGCTATCGTTTTCATGCTTTCTTCAAGTCGTCGAATTGTTATAGAATGCCTTTATATCAGATATAGTTCGTAGGATGAAGTTCTAGTGGATATAGCTATTGTGCCGGGAATGCGGCTCGGGCGTAGTAGGTCCGGACGCCTAGCGTGAAGCGGCCTTCTCAGGTGGCGACACTATACCGCCAGTATAGTATCTCTCTAGCTTCCATTATATATAAAACGTAGTTAGCAGAGGTCAGTCTGTCTGGCGTTCCCTTGCGTAAAGGGCGACTTTGGCATCGACTCTCTCTCGTTAGGTAATTACCGAGGCGAAAGCAGCTCTCTCCGAAGTCCGTTTCCCCGCCATCTTAGTGGGACTAGTATAATAAACTTTCACTTGACCTGCCAAGACTCGGATTTTCTTTTTTGCAGTAACGCCCTTAACGAATTACGTTTAACATCCCTTTATGACTTTCCCGATCGGTGCTTCGGGTCGGTAGTCGGGCTCTGGGACATTACTACCAAGGCGACTATCGACCCGAACCCAAAGAAGAAAAAGAACGGACTAAAGTGAGGAGTTCATTGGCCATACATAGTGAAAGGGGATGATGGACGACTGTCCGTTCACTTTCCGGAAATGGCAGAAATCGATTCCAGTGTCCCAGAGAACATTTTGTCTCGCGATCTGGAAATATCCGAGGAGATGGATACTGAACCCCTCCGCGGATGGGTGGAGGAGAGAAAGGAGAACCCTAATCTCCTAAAATCCCTCATTAGGGAGTCTGTCGCTTTCTTTCATAACAGAGCCGAGAATAACGACTGGCATAGTTGTCTCTCGCATGCAAGGAGATGTTGCTGCTGGATGTCACGGTTCTGGGGCGCCATGATCCTTTTCTCTGGAACAATCAAGGGCACTGCCTACCTTCCGCTTTCAAAGGTCGGGACTTCATCAATCATCGCTCATTGAGCTATTTATTGCTGCCAATAGCATTTCGCTTGCACGCCAGCACCACGCCTAGTAGAGCGATCGCGCGCGGGCGAAGGAGATGCATTTTTTGTACTGGTAGTACTGGACAAGCTCAGAGGGAATAATATCTTTCTTATTTTTGCCTTTCTTTCCCATGACGACTAGGAACAGGCAAATCAAAAATTTCACTTTGAATTCCGGACCTCAAGATCCTGCTGCTCATGGTGTTTCACGATCAGTATTGGAAATGAACGGAAAAGTGGTGGAACGTGCGGAACCACATATTGGATTATTCCAGTGCGGCACGAAGCTTGCTAACGCCGAGTCGACTCTTATGGCGCTAGTTATGCCCTTCTTGGTCCCCCGACATAGTGGAGGTTCCGTAGCGCGTCATGAACACTGGGCTAAGGGGCGGTTGAGCTACTCAAGCGAACCGCCCTACCTTACTGACATAGGGACAGAAGGGAGAAGGTTGTGAAGGTGGCCTCGTTATCCACACCTCTGGTCGGATGATTGGAGGACCGACCGAACCAGGTTTTCATGAGCGTTGGCGGGTCCTAGAGTGCTTGTCAAGGGCTCCCGCGCATACCCCGGCGTGATCATCATCATCTGCACCTCACATCTCGGCACAATGGAACGTGTAACCCGCCTGCTGTCTCATTCAACTACATTTGTTCCTATAATCCATAGCCTAACAGAACGCTGCAGCGAGGGGCAACCTGCCCATATAGACAGCGGGGAGGATGGCACTACTGGCAAAGACCGTCTGGCGAAAACGCCGCAGGCGCGAAGCGTGGTTAGGCCTGCGTCCGGGGAGCATAGCATAGACGGGAAAGGGAGCCCAGACGGTGGAAGAGCCAGGGGAGGCCGAGTCATTTGACGGAAATGGAAGGCTTTTCCCCTATTAGAAAAGGCCCTATGAAGTAAAGGGAAGTGCATCAATTCTTGGAAAAAGAGGGAGCAAGCCTATCTAAGAAAGTCAATTCAATGAATAGATCTCGAGTCAACGGTACGACAGACAACGCTGCCTACACGCGAATTAGCTTCCGAGGTCAAGTCGTTTCAATTTAACTACAGGATCGATTTGCGAATGAATGTTGGGTTGGACCACCTCGAATGGCGTGAGCCGCATGTAGGGAGACCCACACGTACGACTTTTAGGGGGATCTGGTCGAAAGACCGGTCGGCGCCCACCCGACTAGAGGGACTGAGAAATTAATAGAGTACAAAACTTATCTTCAAGCTTTATCTTATTCTGAGCGTTCAGAGAGCGATCGCGGAGTCAATGAATGAAGTCTTCCGTTTCTTTCGGAGGTGTTGACCAGCAGCGAGGCAGAGATGACTAAGTTACATATGGAATATGGCGACGACAACATGTCGTAGAAGGAGATAACAGATGGAGCCAACGACCCACTAAGACTAACGTATCTACAACTACATCCCCGAGCGGCAGTCAAACGGAGGCGTGAATGCAAGATGCCAGCGGAATGATCGGCCGGACAGAGGCTAGGGCTGCTTTCTTCCCACCGCATCCTTCCTTGTGTGTCGGAGATATAAAGCGAGTGCAACGGAAAAGAATGGGAACTGGGTTGATCTATTCTATGGCGAAGCATCCGAAGCAGAACTGTGCACACTCACACGATCTTTGCCGAGAGATAGGAGCATTCGGTGGAACTAGTGAACTACACTTGCTTCTGGATAGATGTGTGGGACAGAGGGCTCGTGGTACCTGCTGCCCACCCGTCCTCTGCTTTGAGAACCGTGTGAACGGAGAGTGGGCAGAAGGGAAAGAGGTCCTCATACGGAGTCGCACACTTACTTGAGCTGTGCGGGAGACTGGAGAATGGGTCGAGTAAACTCCCCTGGGGCCGACCGACAAAATCACAGACAAAGCTTTATGGTATTTCTTTTTTTTTTTTATTGGAAAATGAGGTTGCCTGGGTATGTTCTCGAAAGAGAAGGCAGAGGTAGTACTTTGAATGGCGAAGAGGGGTGGCTCGGCAAAGAAGGAATGGGAAATCGTCAAAGATGAATTCTTTGTTGGCAAACCGAAGGGCTAAATAGCGCCCATGATTCTCTGAGCCGGTCTGGATTTCCAATGCCTCGGGAAACAGGTCGATCTCGATGACAACACCTTTTTCTTCTCTTCCTTACCGAGGAATCTTCTCTTATGGCCTTCACCTCCCGCCCGGCCCGGAAATCGAACCTAGCCTCCTAATCCATTCATTTCTGCAAGCAGGGGGGATCCAGAGCTAAGCCCCCCTTCTATTGCATAAGCTAAAAAAAACGATAAGCAAAGTACCAAGTAGTTGCGGGAATACGCTTTGGTTACCGACGAACGCTTCCAAAGGCGACCCTCTCGAGTTTCCGGCGTTGTCCTTCATTGAAGTAGCCTTTCGTCATCCTACCAAACGAAAGAAGTCACTATCAAGCAGCGAGCCCTTATTAGTTTAGTTTAGTAAAGTCAAGCTCCAAAAAATGAGAGATTAACCTGCGGTGCACTACGCCCGACAACTCATCAAGCAATTTCTTTGCGCTTTCATTTCAGTGATCAAAGAGGGAAGTAGGGCTCCTATTGAAACGCTTTCCCTCCCTCAAAAGGCGACCTGCTTTCAATACGTTTTGTTACATTACACTGCCATTTTTCCAATATCATTGAATAGCATGGCCTGAGGCTAAGGTAACTTAAGTGGGAGAGACGTGTTATGGGTGATGAAAAAGTTGTCGTAAAGTTTCGTTGTTCGTTCCGTTGTCGACCCTATCTATGTTTCTACGATGGCCCAAGAACACGCTCATTCTTCAGTTGTACAGAGACTTTTGAATTGCGAGGTTCCATTACGAGCTCAATACATACGAGTGTTATTCCATAAAATAACTCGAATTTCAAATCATTCACTTGCTTTAACTACTCATGCCATAGATGTGGGAGCATCAACTTCATTTCTGTGGGCTTTTGAGGAGCGGGAGAAATTATTGGAATTCTATGAAAGAGTCTCGGGAGCCAGGATGCATGACATTTTCATACGACCAGGTGGAGTGAAAAGGAATCACAAACCTTGATAGCTAGAATCTCAAAAACAAGCCTTAGTTAGAGACTTGAATGGATTTTCAACTTAGCAACATCAATACTGACTGTTGTGATATGAACATGAACTCGGCTGTCTATGTCTATGATAGGTCAACACATGATCTTAGGGACAACAATTTTTATATAGTAATTATAAACAGGGATTACAATAGTTACAAAAAAAAGTGAGAAAGAGGACGAGAAATCCTACCAACACAAAAGGAAAACAGCAAACCAATTTTACAAGAACATAGACTATCTTGAATATAAGGAGCAAAACATGAATCTTAAAATCTAAAGCCCCACTTGATAACCAAATATGTATGTAGAACTCAACGCCCCACTCTTTTTATTCTAATAACAAAAAACTTTGATAAATATTTTATGTATTTGATTTTCTAAAAAGTTAGAGATGAAGAGATACGTTAGTATGTAAGTAAATTTGATGAGAGAGAGAGAGATTTTAAAGAGAAATCTTTTAGAGAAGATTTGTTTTTAGTTCAACGATTGTGGGGTTGGGAGAATGAACAACATGGACAATATACATTTTGAAACATGAATAAAACTAAAAATAGGAGTACAGAAATGACAAGCACTCCACTGTGCTCTGTCATATTTCATAAAGGGAAATCTATGTGTAATTACCATGCACAATAATAAAAAGGGAAGCAAACATCATTTAGTCTACCATAATCATCCCTAACCTAAGTTTTATAAAACTCAATAAAATACCAACTACAATAAATGGATGAAAAACTAACAAATCCCCCTCACACTCCATTCAAATGTGAATTAACTACGTCCATAAAATCAAATGTGAAACAACGATCGTGGGGTTGGAAGAATCAATGATCAGTAACTAACAATTGATACGGAGATTCAAGTGATTATATGTGATGAATATTATAGTTAACTACCCAAGTTCAAATCACAACTAATAAAAACTCAAAAGGAATCAATTGCAACGAGTGAAATGCTAAAATTAAAACTCATACCAACAGATAAATTTTTTTGCCCAGTTGAGACCTTGGAGATTCGGCTTTTCTGTCAATAATAGAAAACATTTACACTTATATCTACTTTTTAAGCTAAATGTTTTAACTAAGATCTTGCATAAAACTAACTCCTTTTAAAACCATAGAAAACACTACCATTTTTTTATCCCCTATTCCATGCACCATTACAGAAACTGTATGTGACCAAGGGAAACATATTTAAAAATACTTCTCTTTACATGTAACAAATGACATTTGTAAAAGTATTTTGAAGCATCAATAATGACTAGATTTATAACCTCATTAGATCCATGTTTTTCATATGATAACTATTTTAAACTACCAACGAATTAGTTTTTAGAGTAGCAATGAATATAAGACCCAAACTAAACGATAAATATTTTCACGTAGAATGCAAACATATGAACAAATCAAAGTGAAAAGAAGTCATAAAAATCTCGAAAACAAGCCTTAGTCAGAGACTCGAATGGATCTTCAACTTAGCAACAACAATATTGACTGTTGTGATATGAACTCAGCTGTCTATAGTCATATGTATATCATAGGACAACAATTTTTATATAGTAATTAGTAAACAAGGATTACAATAGTAACAAAAAGAATTGCGAGAAAGAGGACAAGAAATCCTACCAACACAAAAAGAAAACAACAAACCAATTTTACAAGAACAAAGACTAACTTGAATATAAAGAGAAAAACATGAATCTCAAAATCTAAAGCCCCACTTGATAACCATATATGTTTGTAGAACTCAAAGCCCCACTTTTTTATTCTAATAACAAAAAAACTTTGATAAATATTTTGCGTATTTGATTTTCTAAAAAGTTAGAGATAGAGAGATGTGTTCAGTATGTAAGTAAATTTTAGAGAGAAAAGAATTGGTTAGACACCTAGCTACCAACACAAAAAGAAAACAGCAAACCAATTTTACAAGAACATAGACTATCTTGAATCTAAAGAGCAAAACATGAATCTCAAATGACAAAATCTAAGGCCCCACTTGATAACCATATATGTAGAACTCAAATCCCAACTTTTTTATTCTAATAACAAAAAACTTTGATAAATATTTTATGTATTCGTTTTTCTAAAAAGTTAGAGAAAGAGAGATATGTTAGAGTATGCAAGCCAATTTGAGAGAGAGGGATATTTTAAAAAGAGAACTTTTAGAGAGAAAAGAATTTGTTAGACACCTAGCTAACCAATAATATTTCTCTTTCTCAACCTATGAACGGGCAAGACCAATAATATTGAATACCCTGAATATTTAAACCCTGCATAATAGAAGTTCAAAATCTAATCCAAAGGGACCCCATACATCAGTTCAAAAGCTCAAAAAAATATTCCAATGGTTTGTTTCCTAGAAGGCAAAAAAGAAAGGAAAAGAAATGAAGGACTAACCTGATTCTGACTTTATTTCAATGAAAAGGTCTCCAAGAGCATCACACGTGATGATCAACGATTTAACCATCTAGAACATAAAAGCATCCCTGACAATACCTTGAACGGTAAAACTTCTAATTGAACAATTGAATGGAAAGTTGTAAAGAAAAGAATACTTGTTAGGAACCAACGAAATTGAACCCAGATCTTAGATAAAATAATTGATGCAAGATTATGTTTAGAATGTTTTACACACAAGACATCAACTTTTTGTTTCGAAGGCTAGTTCCAAAAATTATAATAGTTACAAAGCACATTAAATGAAAAGTCACTAGGCGATGACATATCCTCAAAGTTGTGGCCCGCACACATAAGAGACCATGATGATAATAACATTCCAAAAAAGGAAAAAAAAGGTAAAAATCTAAGCATACAAAAGTAAAACAATATTTCATGTTATGGTTCTAAAGCCAAGGACCCATACATAATTTCCAAAGTTCATAGTCTACTTCAACAAAGGCAAAAGGTGAAGTAAAAAAAATCATTCATGTTTCTAGTCAAGGAGAAAAATAGAATTTCAAAATCTAAGCCACCCGTATACATCATCTGTTTTCTTTCGGCCAGTAGACAGAATTTAAAAGATTTCATTTCACTCATCTTGAAATATTTCAGGCATGAACATAATTCATTTTAGCATAATAATTCTCTAAATGATGTTACTTTTATTAAATGATGTTACTTTTATCTTTTTATAATAAATAAATGTTAACAAGAAAAGATTTTATTGCATTACAACCTTTCTAAACATAGAATGTAGCAATCTTACCTTGATATGCTCCACAAAACCAAATTTTTCTCTTTCCTTGAATATTATGAAGCTTTTGATGCAGCAACAAATGGGATTGGGTTCATATAAGCAAGCTGGTTCGATTATAAAAATAAGAAGAGAGTACAAGCAATCAAAAGAAAAGCAGTTCAACTTGAACACAAGAAGTTGAGTGAATCAAAATTCCATACCTTAGGATCAAAGGGCGATGGATTTTCCGCCATGTGAAACCTTGAATCAGGCTCAGTCGTTGCGAAAGAGATGGAAAATGAAAGTGGAAGATGGCCGCCAAAATGGAAGTCGATTTCATGATTTCATTTGTAACCCTAGATGATGCCGAAATGGAAGTCGAAAAGTTTTTCATTAAACGGGGAAAAAACATTCAAATCCTTAAATAAAATATCTACTGCCTTGGAGCGGTCATGCCTGATACAATTCGAAACAAAAATTTGAAACAATCTCCCACTAAAATGGAACCCAGAAGAGCTAACAACTTCAAAATATATAGCCATAAAAAAAATGGGAAATGTGAGCTGGCCTCAAAGATACTTCTACTTCCTTATCATCTACTTTGGTAAAACTAGAGTGGTATCTCTCAACTTCATCCCAGTTACCATTATGAATCTCATTTTCAAAATATTTCATATTGAAGAAAAACTCAGATTCCTGCTCAAGCCTATTTTGGAAAAACAAAGCTTAATGTTGCTGCAAATTTAAGCACCAAATTCCAAAAGACATTATATCAATCCATAAAAAAAAGAGTATTGTAAAGATCAAGAACACCAGCTCCCTACTGAGGGAGACATCACTACCGCCTCCGTTTTGATCAGTATTAGCGGAAAAAACTGATAGATCTGGAAAAAATGAAAATTCAAACAGAGAAATGTTAGAGATCAAGCAAAGACATGATTCTTCATACCTTGAAAACAAACCAAGAACAAACATAGAAAAATTCCTCAGCGTGTTTAGAGAACAAAAAAAAAAAACGGGGGATCAGAAATTCGAAGGAAATGGAAGAGAATATAGGGAGGAACTCACCATATGTACTCTGCAATGATCTTCTTGGTGGAATCAAAGAGATTGAGGTTGATGAGATCTGAGAGCATAGACATGATTCTTGTTTATCGAAAGAGCTAGAACACAAAAATCAATGGAGTTTGAGAGGGAATGATTTGGATTCCCGCTCTTCTTGCCGACGTTGAAGCAATCTTTTACAACTTAAGTTACCTCCAAGATGTAACGAGCAACCCACAATTCATCCCCAGAAGATATACCAACTGAAGGACCAAATTGAAATTCCCACTATATTGGTGCAAAAGAAAGCACATAAGTTTAACATAAGAACATAATCAGAATCAAATACATTGCAGAACCAGGAAAAAGAAAAAAGCTATACCTTCCCTGGCATCACTTCTCCATTGATACCATTGATGTTGACACCGGCATATATACAGGCTTTGTAATGAGCATCAACAATGTCACGGCCAAAGCCTTTGTCGACACCAACACCGCAATAGTACGGTCCCTATCGACAAACAAAATTCCTATTCATATACTACTTGAAGCTTTGATTAATTATAAATATAATCTCATCTCATCCCATCTCATTGATTCTATTCAACTAACTCTAAGAAGTTTGAGAAGAGAAAGTAGTTTGAATTACCTGTGGCCCAGGAAAACAACCAATCGGCCACCCAACCGGCCATTTTACGTCCTTCTGCAGCAAGGTGTACTCTTGCTCAAGACCATACCTGTGTTTCCAAAACAAATGAGCCAAAGTCAGCATATCGATTCTAAGTAGACTAACACTAGAAGTATCTACCATTATATAATATAAACATGTATTATGATGTTCCCTGTCATAATTTCCTTTGGTGAAAGGTCAATTTCAGTTTCAATATATGGTATTTGTAGCTATTAACATTATTCATCATCTCATAATCAGAAATATGAGGTGATAATTTAATAATCACCATGGTACTTCAGCAGTAATATCAGGATGGCTGAAGATCTTGGCAGCAACATGTCTCTTGTTCGTTGGGATTGGATCTCCGACCGGTGTGTAAGCATCACACACAACCTAAGCAGTCAAAATTATCATTGTCAAGCTCAAGCCATAACAACAGTTTGACAGAAACTTGTAGTCCAAATGAAAACTTGGAACTTACAAGATTATTGTTGCCTCTCCTAAAAGAGTCCCTGGAAATTGCTTGTGGGCATTCATCATTCAAACAACAAGAAAAGATGTTAAGATCCAATCAACTTTTAAACTCTCTGTAGAAATATTGGAAAAAGGAGAAAGGCACATAATGAACTCACTAAAGAGTCACTTCACTATCTGTTCCTGGAGCTTGGAGCTTGGTCTGTACTGGATCCATCAAATTTCCACTTGGGAAGCTCTGAAGGAAAACTAACAAACAGGGCCAGGAAGGGTCTTCATATGCAAAAAAAAAAAAAAAATAATAAAAGAACACAAAACCAATAAAGATTTCATTTCTTGAAAATAGCTTCTCCTTCACAAGAAAGAGAAAATACCCTAGCCTTGCTTCTGATATCCAAGCCTGATCCACGAATCCTGTTCAAATAGAACATAATAAAAAAATGCCATGGTGAACCAAAAATCAAAAATGGAAACCCAAAATAAAATCAGAAGAAATCCCAGTAAATATAGCCAGAACATCGAAGAACGAGAAAAATATAGCCAGAATATGATGATGACCCTTCAACTTCAATGACCAACAGAATCGAGAAAAAAAAATACAGCCAGAACATTAATTATTTGCAGAAGTTCACACAATCATCGAAGAACGATTTCCTTTCAGTAACAAAAGTTTACTCAACCTACTCAATGTAACAAAGAAAAAAAAAGAAGAAAAGACCCATAATCGAGAGTTTCGAAACTCAAACAACACAACCTCTCAACTTCATTCATTTCCCCAAATCTTTATCGGGAAACAAACAACACAAAAGAACAAGACCAGATTAAAAAGAAACCGACCAGGGCCATTTCCACATAATCACAGCAACAAAATCAGCGAAAAGAATGGACAATAGTTTGAACGGTAAAACTTATAATTGAACAATTGAATGGAAAGTTGTAAAGGAAAGAATACTTGTTACGATCCAACGAAATCGAACCTAGAGAGCAAGTTGCATTGCATCCAAGGAAGACAAAGCAATACTTCTCGAGCTCCACAAAGATTTGACCAAAAAGCTATCAATCTTGGCCCACTTAGGTTTTTGTAAATGATAATTAGGATTTCCCTTGAGAATAAGATCTCTCACCATAGCATATTTATTTCTATCCCCCAACTTATGAATAGGAACAACTATCTTTCCCCCATTTAGTCAACCTAGCAAAACTACATCTAAACTTGTCATCACCTCAACTTTGAATATTTTATGTTCTATCAAGTATCACTACAAAATACTTTACTTTACGTAATCCTCCTCAGAATAGGGAGACATAAAGAGAGGGGTATCAAATAACGAGTTAGGCATCAAGCCATCAACATACCCATTTCAAAGAGCTAGAGTAAGATTAACTTTGAGACCAAGTGTTGGGTCTAATCAACACACACAGACATTTCTTACTGTTTTTAAGCACAAGCTTGAGTCCACTGCAGCAGTCCGGCGTCGGCGCTTTCGCCTCCCCGCCCGCGTCCGGCAGGCAAGTGGCTAGCCCAACCACCTGATCTGCGCACTCCGTCTTGTCCTGGTCATTTTAGATGGGATTGGGTTCATATAAGCAAGCTGGTTCGATTATAAAAATAAGAAGAGAGTACAAGCAATCAAAAGAAAAGCAGTTCAACTTGAACACAAGAAGTTGAGTGAATCAAAATTTCATACCTTAGGATCAAAGGGCGATGGATTTTCCGCCATGTGAAACCTCGAATCAAGCTCAGTTGCTGGGAAAGAGAGATGGAAAATGAAAGTGGAAGATGGCCGCCAAAATGGAAGTCGATTTCATGATTTCATTTATAACCCTAGATGATGCCGAAATGGAAGTCGAAAAGTACCTTCGGCTCCAAACGGACGGGGTTGAGGAAGTTCCATCGAAATTTTCGCCAATTTTGGAATTGACAGTCCACAATTGGAAGATGAATTCTGGAAGAATTTTGATCCACGAAATTCAGAGCAAGAAATAGCGAGAAAATTCTGGAATTAATTCTTAGATCCACGCCAGGCATGGAAATCAGCCAAATAGCAAATTTCTGTAGCAATTCTCCGGCTGCAGGGGATCTCCAAGACGAAGCGTTCACAGTCTCTTTACGACAAAGCTAGGTTTTCTTTCCGCGCGATTTCTGAACAATTCTGTTTGTTTCTCGAGAAAATCACTTCCGATCATCAAATTCCAGAAGAAAATTATTCTTCCACCGAGAATTCTCCGCCACCGTAAAACGACGGCCAACGGCGAGTACACAGAACAAAATTCAGAAGATCTATCATCCGAGATATACAGATTAAATTAAAAGTCATTCCACTACGAACAGAAACAGCGAAAAATGGTATAGAAACAAAACAAAATCGAAATTGAGATAGTTTTTACCAGTTCCGGCGGCGGAGTGGTTGAGGAAAACGATAATGGAGATTGATTCTGCAACCTGATCTTCGCCGGATTTAATGAGAAACTTGAAAAATCCTACACCCGTTCCAACGCATTTGCGAACACCCGATTCTGCACAGAAGGAATCGTTCCCTCCGATCACAAGAACTTTGGAAATCAACTCTGTATATTTTCGAGTGAAGGAGAAAGTGATCGATTGCCTCATATGTATCTGCATGTCAAGATTCATGTTGGTGTTAACAAGTGGGCACAAAAATGGCACAAAAATTGACACCACACAATCCACTATCTGGAAAATCAAATGAATAACAAATTTGAGGAGAGTATGAGGGGGGAGACCAGACCATAGAAGACCAAATAATCGCTTGTGCCTTCTTCTTCTTCCACGAAATCATCAACAGCAAACAAGAGACTCGATTTCAAATTTCAGAATAAGAAATGCGTACCTGCAATGTGATCGACTGAGATAGAATTGATCGACTGAGATAGAATTGATCGATTTCAAATTTCAGAATAAGAAATGCGTACCTGCAATGTGATCGACTGAGAGAGAATTGATCGACTGAGAGAGAATTTATGAGAGAAATAAGCGAGATCCTGCAGCCTCAAACAAACCCATCACAAATCTCCCACAAAACACCATTCGAATTCACACAACCCTACTTAGTTTAAAATTAAATTTTAACTTATTTCACTCATTTTCCGACCGTTGAAAGGAAAGTGCCAGCGCTTGCACATTTTAATTTTTTTTTTTTCATTTTAAATCATAATAATAAGGTTGTTTACCTATATAGTCATTTTATAGACCTTACTTATACCAATATCACCAAGTTTCAAATATTATTAGAAATTTCATATGGTTGAATTATTTGAATGCCCAAATACTATATTTTGTTTGATATACAACTAATTTATTTAACAATATTTGGAAATAAGGTATTGATTAGAAATTTTTTGGTTGAAAATATATTATCCTATTATATCAAATCAAATTAAATATTAAAAAAAAATCAAAACAAAACTCATGATTATACATTATATTTAGGTATATATTAAATAATTAAGGTATAAAAATAAAATTTTGTTTGTTAATTAGTATGTTTTTCTAATTAAATAAGGAATTATGTTTCAATGATATTATAGTATGTTTTACTTTTTGTTTTTGAATTTGGATATTATTATACATTATATTCGGGTTCGGGTATATATTAGGTAATGAAGATGTCGAAGAATAAAATTATGTGTTATAATTAGTTAACGATTATACGACATATTCGGGTATATATTAAGTAATACAGGATTTCAACTACAATTTTGTTTATCAAGTATATCATAATTATACATTATATTCGGGTATGTATTAAATAAAGTATTGATTATACATAATTATGAATGGATTATACATTATATTCAGGTATATGTTAAATAATGCATGTATAATTATATAATTTTTTATTGTCAAATAGGTATCAATTATAATTTATATTAGGGTATATATTTAGTAATGTCGATATACGAATACAATTTTATTTGTCGATAGAATCAAAGTATATAACAATCATTATAAGATGAAATTTATATACATGAAATTATAGACGTTATAAAATATAAGCAAAGTATATAAATATAAATATTGTTACGGGCTACCTCAGTGTGAAAGGAAGATTCTTTCACCTCTCTCGGGATTGCATTTTAAAACTAAATTACAATAAAAAAATAAAAAAATAAAAAAAATAAAAAAAGTACACTTTAAATTAAACGACACGCATCAAAATTAAAAGACAAACTAGAAAGATCAAATCATGGGTATATATAACATAAACAGGGGAATATATTCAAAACAGTGGGGTATATATCATTCAAAACAGTGGGGACATACCATGCTCAAAACAGTGGGAGTATATATCATGCTCAAAATAGTGGGGTATATACCATGCTCAAATCAGTGGGGGTATATATCATAAGGCATGGGTATATATCATGCTCAAGGTATATATCAATTTGTAACAAATAGACAAAATTGCAATTTCGCCTAAACTTAAAAAAACTTTCGTTACCCACGAATTTCTCAGCCACCGTTCACTGCTTCAGGCTTGCTGCCACCGGTTCAGGTTCGCCGGAGTTGGTAATGGCCGCCGCCGAGCTTGTCGTCGTTTGAAGCTTCGCCGGAGAAGACGAGTTCGAGATGGTGATGAGGCTTCGCGAAGGAGTTGAGATCCGTTGTTGGTCCAAGCTCAAGTTCGTCGCCGTCTGGGTTGCGCTGCCGTCGGGTTGAAGCTCAAGTTCGTCGCCGCTCATGGTTCGAGTTCGCCGGAGAGGGCGAGTTTGAGATCCACCGTCGTACGCCGCCGTCTGGGTTGCGCTGCCGTCGGGTTGAAGCTCGAAAGAGAGGCTCACCGGAGTTTGCTTCAAGCTTGGAGCTCCGCCGTGCGTCTAGGTTCAGAGTTGCGCTGCCGCTGTGAGGTTTAAGATGACGAAGCCGATGTGCGCCGCTGGTTACTCCGCCGTGGTTCGAGATGGTGATGAGGCTTCGCCGGAGATGGTGATGAAGCTTCGCCCGAGTCTTTTTTATCAAGAAAAGATGAAAGGATCCAAAAAAAAATCGGTAAAATAATAGGAAAAACAATAATGGATTTTTGGATAGAGGAAAAATGTTCTTTTTTTCTTCAAAATCCCTAAATCTCCTTACTTTTCCTCTAAATCTAGCTATTTTTCCCCCAAAACTCTCAGGGACGTTTGGGGCGCAGGGTGGTGGGTTATTATAGTTGGTGGATTATAATAATCTGTGGGTTATAATAGTCTGTGTTTGGGGTGCAGAGTTGTATAGTCTGGGTTTAGTAAGTCTGTGTTTGGGGTGCAGAGTTGTATAGTGTGGGTTTAAAATACAGTTTTCTTTAACATGAATTTTGAAATATGTGCTTATGTTAGTTTATTTTTTTTCTACAACTTTTTGTTGTTTTTATATAGTTAAATGTATATTACATATTAAATTTTTAAAAATTAAAAAAATAAATATTATTTAGGAAATCACAAATAATCGACAACAAGAGGCTCGGTGGAGACAGAAATAATACAGTTTTCTTTAACATGGAGTTTGAAATATGTGTTTATGTTAGTTTATTTTTTTCCTACAACATTTTGTTATATTTGTATAGTTAAATGTATATTACATATTAATTTTTTAAAAGTTAAAAAAATAAATATTATTTAGGAAATCACAAACAATCGACAGGTTCGGTGAGGAGAGAAATTTGGGATGAAATGGAAGATAAAAAATCGTGAGGTGAGGAAAACAAAGAGAGAGAAAAAATCGGTAAATTGAGTGAAAAAAAATAGAAAAAAAAAAACAAAGAGAGAAGAAAACTCGAAAAAAAAAAAAAAAAACAAAAAAACTGTAGAACCAGTAAACACTGTAGCAAACCGGGGGTTATAATACCCCCAGCCCCAACTTATATAGTTGGGGCTCCAAACATGGGGTGGGCTATTTAAGCCCACCCCACCCTACCCAACTCGGGGGCCAAACAGCCCCTCAATCTCCTCACTTTTTCTCACAAAACTCTAAATCTCCTTACTTTTCCTCAAAAACCCCTAAATCTCCTTACCCCCAAAACTCTAAATCTCCTTACTTTTTTCTCCCCAAACCCCTAAACTAAAACCCTAAAACCAAACTCTAAAATAAAAACCAAAGCTAAAATCTCGGGACCGAAATGCTAAACCGAATATTAGTTTTGGGAGAGACTTAATTTGTTCTATGGGCTGAGAATCGTAAGAACAAATCACTAGTGTTGTTTCTAAACATCTTATTTTGAGTAAGTGTTGTTAATATTGGCAAAATGTTGTTAATATTAACAAGGAGTTGTCAATATCCGATGTAGAATTCCGAATGAAAGGTAAGGTATTTTTCAGATTTGGAATTCAATTGTCAAAGGAAATTGTTTCCTATGACACCTCAAAAATTGAGAAGTTGAGACGCAATCCCTGTGCATTTACATATCGGTAGTCAAATGTGAAAGAATTTCGGCATGCATAGCGGAAGCATCGTTGGATCTAAGTACTCTTATTTTGTTAATTTAAAAAGAAAAAGCATGTAATTTGAAAATCAAAGACAATAATTTAGAAGTTACCTTTGAAGTTCAAATTCTTCTTGATTCCAAACTCGATCTTCGAACGTAACGGTCACGAACCACCACGAGAGTCTTCCCGACTATTCTCCGGCCTTAGAACGGGATTGTGGGATCCTTTGAGTGACTAATTTAAAAGAGAATTGAAGATGGAATTGGAGAGAATGGTAGAGAAATTGTCTTTACAATTTCTCAAAGTTCATCAAAATTCCAAGAAGAAGTCAATCTCATTAACCCTTTGTATATATAGAAGACTACATGCAAAAACATGCAAAATTGAGTTAACAATAGGATGCCATGTAGAATCCACTCAATTTAGTGGGATTAGTGACTTGATGTGGGATGAACACTTAGCAAAAAAGTTTGACTCATAAAACCACCAACAAATGGTTTTTCCCACTAACTCAAGAATTGGATTTTTCCACTAACTTAAGAATTGGATTTTTCCACTCACTTTAGTCATCAAAATGACTCTTGACTTTCAAGGTTTAGTGGAGTCAACATTTGACTTTTGACTTTCAAAGTTGTAGTCAATTGTCTTAAATTTGACTTTTGACTAACTTTGATCAAATTAATTCAATTTAAAAATTAATTCAAATAATTAATTTTAAATCAAATTAAATTAATATTAAATAATTAATTAAACAATTTAATTAATTCAAATTTAATATCCAATAAATCCAATACTAATCCCGATCATTCCCGATATACATGATTATGAATCCATATTCATATTTTCGATAATTAAATCTTATTTAAATATCACCATCTCTCTCTATTGTTCAATTCGCAATTGAACGTTATGTCGTTAAATATATCACATATATTTAACGTTAATTCCCTAATTCGAATTCGAACACTTCGAATTCACTCGTCACACTGTTCTAAGGTTTAGTCCGATATGAGCTAGCAGGGGGACCTCATGGACCTACAGATCATGAGCTCCAACGATCCGAGATTAACTGATTAAACTCTTTAACCTAGTTAATCAACATTCGTTAACTATAAGGACATTCCACTATAGCCTAGTAGTTGCATTCTCCTCACTGTAGATATATTTATGTCCATTCGATATAACCATGATTAGTAAGTTGACCCTTCACAGGTTGTTCGTAATTTACGGTCGGGTCAAATATCTGTTTTACCCCCGTAATTACATCTTGCTCCTTAAGTCCCACTGATCCTCTAATGAACAATTGGTTTGTGATCCAATCACTAAACCAATTGGTATGTGATCTAATCACTATACCGAGTCCCTCTCGGGCCAATGAGAAGGTGGGGCCCCTTGTTCAAGACCTGGAGTCAGCACTTAAGGGAACAACCTATCTACTATCCCTAGAGACGGGTAGGAGTGAATTCCATCTTGCACCCTATGTCCCCAGCTATCTATCCGGTCTTACCCCTGAAATGGGAGGCATATTGAGTCGGCGCTGTTGAGCCACTCTCACCCATGCAGATCTAAGGATAATCCCGAATAAACAGGAGTTCATAGTTAGCTCAGGATTAAGGTCAAGTTACCTAGGTCATCGTTTTGAAATAGTCAGTCTTTAAAACAGTAAACAGCGTTATAAAGTAAGAGTGACTTATTTCGCGGTCCGGTCTAATGCAAACTCTTTGCATAGGACGCCCCCATTCACATGTCTCCACATGAACGATTCAGGATCACATCGTTTGTACTAAATACAAAATGGGCCGCATCCAATAGTGTCCCCAAGATAAGGTATCCAGCCTTATCCGTATACTATAGACCGTTTTGGCTATTTACTCGAACTTGATCCACTTTTATGTCTCCACATAAAGTTCAAGTATTCATGTTATAGCCATGGATCTTAGTTTATTGGATTTAGGGTTTTCTAAAATGAAATAAGCAATTCACATATTCAATAATAACTTTATTGAATAAACCTCAATAACACTTTATTGGTAATCAAATATGTTTATCGTTTACAAACCACGAGTTTTAGGACATAAAACCCAACAAAATGTATGCCTTCTTAAATACATGACCCGATATGTGCTATGCAATGGGAGCTGTCAGTAGTTATTGGTCCAATTGGATTTGATCATTGGACTACGGTTAAAGTTTTGTCCTAGTACGGAGAAGTAAAATACAAATGTTGTATTATTGATTCCTCTGTAGAAGCTAAATTTGTTGCAGCTTAAGAAGCAGTAAAAGTTTATAAGTTGAGCTCATGATTAGTGCTATGAGGAGATGTGACAGTCACATGGAAAGCCTCGCAGCACTTCATGCTGATAAGTTTACAAAGTCTCTCACGGCTAAAGTGTTTGAGAGACACCTAAAGAGTTTAGGGTTGCAAGTTGCTGAGTAGGAGAGTGGGAGAAAATTTTATATATGAGATATTTTAGTTTTCTCGACGAGCATGTACACCACAACGAACATTTTAGTCCAAGTGAGAGTTTGTTGGGTTTTATGTCCTAAAACTCGTAAGGCAGGGGTATATATCAATTTGTAACAAATAGACAAAATTGCAATTTCGCCTAAACTTAAAAAAACTTTCGTTACCCCCGACGATTTCCGAAGATTGACGAGTGTCAGCGTCGAGCGCGCGCGTCTCAACGCTCGCTCAACGTTGACAGCGTCGAGACGCTGTCTGAGCGTCTCGACGCTACCCCGAGCGCGCGCGCTGCCAACTTAGGGCGCAACGTCGAGACGTTGTCCCAGCGTCTCGACGCTCCGACGGATATAAAGCCATCATTTCCGATTTTTAGACGGATCTTCTCCCCTTTTCCCCTCGGGATTGTCGTTTCCTTCCCCATTTTTTCTAGTTTTACCCATTTTTGGGTTGTATGAAGGAGACAAACTCCATGAATGCTTGGGCAACCTTCATCTCCATGGATAGCTAGAGGTTAGTGATTGGTTAGTTAAGTTTAGGGATTGATTATCTTTTGTATTAGGTGAGATTAGAGCTTAATTGAGTTGTTTAGCATGATTGAATGAGTTTCTTGCATCTCTTGGTCTGTATTAAGAACGAATGACTTGCCTTGCCGATTAGGAGTGACGTCCATAATTAGTTACGTATGCTTAGTTGGCTATTGTTGATTTTTGACAAACTTCAATACTTAGTAGCGAAAGTCTAGCTCGTGACTAATCAATTCGAGCCCAAGTGACAGTTGGGGGTAGGAATTGATTAACGTTCTCACGGCGGGCTTAAGGTTAAGAGATAAATCGAATTAGTTCTAGGATTAATTCGTCTCAATGCTACCCGTTACTGTTTGTTAATTGATTTAAGACTCATGAACTTAGATTAATTAGTGGGCATGTTTAGTTAGAATTGCACTTTTCTAATTAATTCATTGGGATGTTTGGACCCGAGAGGGACAAAACATTTTGTGTGCATGAAACGTCTTGGTTAATTCATATATTAATCAATGAACCAAAGTACATTAGATCAATCCTGACACTTACTAATCAATCATATTCGTCAATTTTATACTTCCCGTTTTAATTTTCCGTTAGCGTAAATTTAGTTTTTGCCACTGTTTTTTTTTTCAAACAAAATCTCCCTATTTTATCATTGCAAATTCAATTTAATTAAATTAGGATTATAGATCGCTCCCTGTGGATCGACCTGGTTATCACTAACTACAAGTTAGTCGGTATAATCGGCATATAAATTTTATTTTGGCGAGTTTCGACAACCTAAAATTTGTGAACGTACAAAAGTTTACTACCAGCCCTATAACCTTTTTCACAAAAAAGGTCGTTTGGTCATTTTCCCTCAAGACAGGACTCACATGGTGGTAAGGAGTTGTCCTCTAACTGATTTAGGAGACCACTCTTAACCAATCTCTCAATCCTATTGAGATTAATGTGACCTAGGTTCAAGTGCCAAAGATAGGTACTTGGAGAAAACTTCTGCCTTTTATTTTGAGTCTTAGCTGTTTTAAACATCTCGATGTTCAAATTGCTTGCGCCTCTGTTGGTCTTAACACGTATAAGTTGTTTTCAAGTTTTACCCAGCACTCTACCCAGTCTTATCCCCAAGATTGTAGGGTTATCGAGTCGGCGATCTCAGGTCATTCTCGCCCATGCAAGGCAAAGGATAATCCCGAATAAACAGAAGTTCATAGCATGCTCAGAATTCAGATCGAGTTACCTAGGTCATCATATGAAAAAGTCAGTCTTTAACAGTAAACGAAATTATAAAGTAAGAGTGACTTATTTCGCAGTCCAGTCTTATGCAAACTCATTGCACAAGACGCCCACACTCACATGTCTCCACATGAACAATTTAGGATCACATAGTTTGTACTATACAAAGTGGGTCGCATCTATAGTGTCCCCAGGATACGTACCCATCCCTATCCCTATACTACCATTCTGGCTATTACTTGAACTTGATCCACATTCATGTCTCTACATGAAGTTCAAGTATACATCATATAGCCAAGGGTTCTTAGTTTATTGGATTTGGGTTAAACGAACGCAATTCACTTTATTCAATAACACCGTTATTGAATAAACCTCAATAACATTTTTATTGCAAAATAGAATATATATTCCGTTTACAAATCACAAATAAATGACATAAACCCAAAATATATATATATATATATATATATATATATATATATATATATATATTATTCTCTATATATAATAGAAATTTAGAAATTGTATTTGTAAATATATTTTATGTTTGTTTATGAAAAACAATCCAAATTTTTCAAAGTGAGTCTAGTTCACTAGTTGACATATACTCGTTGTTTTGATCTCGAAGTTCAAATTTTAAAATCCACATTTTTTGTACTTTTAATCCACATTTTTTGTACTTAAAAAAAAAGGAATAAAAAACAATAAAAAAAGAAAGAAAGAAAATTCCTAATATTATTTAGAATTACATTTCGTAATATTAATTTGAACTTATGCCTTGTGGTAAAAGAAGTCCCACATTAATTAGCATGACCAAATGTAACATAATTTTGTATAATTATGAGACTTAATTGATTTTGGTCGGTTTCTAAATTGGAGCTGCTTAAATTGTCGAAAGTTTAAACTTTCTGATAGTTTAATTAAAATTAGCGGTCTTATAATGCTACTTCCTATTTTGCTATTTTATATTTGGAAAAAAATAAAATTATAAATTTTGGGTTGTATCAATTAAAACCTTAAACTTTTATTTTTTTCCTTTTATATTTTAATAAAAATCATCACAATCAAGTAAGAAAAAAATCAAAAATTACAAATTAAGCGAACTAAAATTGGTTAAATTATAGGTTTAGTTCATGGACTTTCATATTTGTATCTATTTAGTCTTTAAATTTAAAAAATTGTTTAATAGATATTTTGCGTCTAAGTTATCAAATTTTAAACTTGAAGCTCGAACTCAGAATCTTGGCTATCAGGACACCATTTCAAAATCAGCTTGGTTTAGAGATCTAAAACCAACTTGAAGCTCGAACCCAGAATCTTGGCTATCAGGACACCATTTCAAAATCAGCTTGGTTTAGAGATCTAAAACCAACTTTACATATGCTTACCGTGCTTCTGTCACATTTGCTTCTTTACATCTAGTAAAGGAAAACAAAAATAAAACAATTTAAATATCATTTTTAGTCCATAAACTTTCGAATTTATTTTATTTTAGTATTTATTTTTTTACAATGTCTCTATTTTCGTCCCTAAACTTTTAAGTTTTGTTTCATTTTTGTTCATAAACCTTCAAACTGTATATTTTAACTTCTAACCTTAAAAAAACACACAATTTTGATCATTGTTATAGTATTTTTCTATCTAGTATTTACTTGTCCAATGTTCACCTCTAACTTACGTGGATTGAAATCACGTTAACTTTGTAATTTGTATAAAAATTATTAAAAATAAAATCTTTTTTTTTTTGGACAACAATGTGGGGTGTGAATTTTCCTTTATTACTTTATTCTAAAGTAAACTCTAATTTTTTTTGGGTACATACACACTTTGTAATTTGTATAAAAAATGCAAGTTTAATAAGAAAGCAAAGCAAGTCTTTTACCCATTATTGTGTAAACCTTGTTTTAGTATAAGTACTCTGAATTATAAGAAAGCAAGACAAGTTTGTAGCTCTGAATGACCAACATTTTTTTTCTTCAATAAACTCTACAAGCACACCATTCATCAGCACTCTATTGAACCAAACCAAATAACCTAAATAAATAATAAAAAAATATATCAAGCTAATAGTTATATCAATTAAAATCTTGAAGTTTTAAAAGTGAATCAATTTACACAATCTTTTTGAAAAAGATTAGTTTACACGTGTGAAAACATATAATTTGTATCAATTAAACTATAAACTTTCATACAATTGATTCACATATGAAAGTTGAGGAGTTTAATGATTATAATCATAAGACTCTTCGCACGTTTAAGTTAACATTTTTCAAATGAAATCTAGGAAGAGGTAAAATGATACAATTGCGAAAGTTAAAAAAATCTTAATTAAAATAATTATTAATTCACGATTTTAATTGATACAATGTCCAACCCCTAAAGTTAAAGTTAAGAGTATAAAGTTAAGGTGTATTATTCTAAGCATGCGGGGTAAGTTTTACTCTAAAAAATATGCTTACTCGGAGGATAAATAAAACGGGCAAATTAGAAACAGACTCTTCTCCAAAACACTTTCTGCCGCCTAACAAAAACAGGTCGAATAATGTAGAATTAACTCAACATCCATCCACTCCGCATACAACATGGATAACAAAACTTACTTTGCTCTTTTGATTTCATGCTTCTTGGTTTTTCTAGAGAATATCCCAACCATCTTTTTCTAACTTTTCTGCCTTGCTCAATACATTTTTTTTTTGGTGTCTTCTTGGAATTGGCTCATCCTGCACATTAACGCTTACCATGTCACACCCAATTGTGAACATTATATCATAAAACGATATAATACCTTATGTATTCAAATCATTTTTTTACTACAAGTTACACTCTATCTCTATCTCTATCTCTACTCTCTCTATATATATTTGTAACCAAATAAGAGCAGCACCTTGAGAGTAAGATCAACATCTGCCACCCCCAACATCCTTACAGCGAGCAAACTAACATTGGTTGTGTTATCGATTGCAACAGTAGCAACCGGAACTCCCCTTGGCATCTACGTTATGTTAAAAACAATCATAAATGCTGTGTGGGTAGAACAAAAATTACTTTGAGACCAAAACAAAGTACTTGCACAATTGACAGAAGATAATCGAGTCCATCCAATGTCGAAGCAAGCACAAGGACACCAATAACAGGCAACGGAGTAAGAGATGCAACCATATCTGAAAATCAAGCTAACAGTTGCTAATGAGAAATTTCCTATTTTTTAGAAAATAAAAACATGAACCCCCAACCAGTTACCCAAGTAATTTTAAACACAAGACCGCTTAATCAGAGCATATATTTGGTGTTCTACCCAATCCAAATATTATATACTATAATAGAAAGCATTTAAATGACTAGCCTGATAAATGGGCCGCACCCCTGCACCAACAATGATAATCTTGATCCCTCTCCCCTGAGCAGATGACGCGTAAGAATACATATGGTTAGGTCCAGGACTAATATGCGATTGGTCTGTGCTATTTTTCACTTATCATATATTCACGCATTCTTACACAGGAAAAGAAAACCAAAAGAAATCAAGATACTGTTTTTTATGGCTCTCTCTTGGTGTAGATTTTATGCTCCTATCAACAACTATAGCTTAAATGTTCTTTAATCTAACTGTAAGAGCTTTTTGTAAGCTTCCTTGCTTGGGACTTGGCCTTACTCTCTATGAAATTGTTTGGTTCTTAGCCGGAGCTTTTTGTAAGCTTGTTTGAAGATAAAAGCAATGAAGAGTAAAGTGAATGATCAACAAGGTAAACAACATCTGCTAAGAACTAACCTTCACGAAAGGTGCCCACTTCTCGACATATAAGCCACGCTCAAATCCACCTAGAGCCGGACATATTGACAAGTGCATAAGAAATTAGAAAAGGTAATAAATATATTAAATAAAATTATAGGGAAATTAAAACCTCAAGCAATCCAACAAGTAAAAGAAACAAATGTAAGAAATCCCTGATTAAGCGACTCAAATAAATTACTACAGGTATGAATAAAAGGATATAACAACTAGCTAAGGCATATATCCTTAACCAAAAGTTCAGAGGCTCGAATCTTCATGATGAACTCAAAAAGTTAAGTGACTATTTGTAATAATTGCATAAATTAGACAGACTATCATATTGCATACTATTATTAATATATCACACTTTCAATATTTAAAAAGGATTTGAAATAAAGAATTACCAAATTACATGTCAGATATATCTCACCGAAAATGGCAGAAGAAAGCTCCTATGCACTTTTCGCAACAGCATTTCCACGTCCATCATAAGCTAACCTTTTGCTCTTAATCATGAGAGGATAACCAAATATATCACCTACTTTCTTTGCACCTTCAAGATCGTCGATCTGTCAGAGACAACACTAATAGTCAATAAGTTATTTGCTACTCTTAAACATAAATATAAGGGCAAGAATAGCAACACCATTCACGAGAAGTTCATGCAGAGAATAAAACCTGCATAAACTCGGGCAATGTAATTCCATGCTGAGAAAAATGAACTTTTTGGAGATATTTATCCTGTAACATAATAGTGATAAAGGATCAGAAATAATAAACAAAAATAGTAGCCAATTGATTTCTTTTATTGCATTTGCAAGCTAATTAAAGACTATAGTAGAACCAAACAAAAATAGTAGCCAATTGATTTCTTTGATTTCTTCAAGTTCATTAATAGTTGGCTTGAGCATCATACATTTGAGAAAATGTTATCTGATTGGTGGTTGAATTACACTCCTTGTGGTGTGGTCAGGTCATGGTTTTATGGAAAAATTGAAGTCCTTCAAAGGGGTGGTAAAGAAATGTTTTCCATAGATTGGCACCAACAAATAAAAGAAGAAACACAATTACTGAGATCGCCTAAAAAACAGGTACAAGTCTGGTTATTGAGGAAGAAATAAAAGCTGAATTTACTGACTTTTTCAGTAATTTGTATACTAAAAAGTTGGGAGAGAGATCTCTTCTAGACATCTCAAATTGGAGTCTCATATCTTTCCATGATAGCAACCATTTAGAAGAGCCCTTCTATGAAGAAGAGATTTATAGAGCTATTATTGACCTTGGTGCCAACAAATCTCCGGGGCCAGATGGATTCTCGACTGAATTCTATAAAAAATCATGGAACATCCTTAAGTCCGACATCAAAGGGGTGTTCAATGATTTTTTTAGGAATGGTCTCATTAATGACAACACTAATGAGACTTATGTGTGTCTCATCCCGAAGAAGATTGGAACCAAGGGAGTGGGGGATTACAGGCCCATCAACCTAACTACGGGGTTATATAAAATCATAGCCCGTGTATTATCCGAGAGACTGAAGAGGGTCCTTCCACCATAACATGTTATCAATCGACTTTTGTAGCCAATAGGCAAATCCTAGATGCATCCTTAATAGCTAATGAGTTGATAGATGAATACAAAAGGAAAAAGAAGGAAGGGGTTATTATCAAGCTCGACATTGAAAAAGCCTTCGATATGGTGGGTTGGAGCTTCTTGGACAACTTATTAAAAGTCAAGGGTTTCGGAATCAAATGGAGGAGATGGATTCAGGGATGCATTTCATCGACAAACTTCTCCATTATGATCAATGGAAAACCTTGGGGAAAAATCAAGGCTTCAAGAGGTATAAGAAAAGGTGACCCTCTATTTCCCTTCCTCTTCATTATTGTGGTGGATTGCCTTAGTCGTATGTTGTTAAAGGCTGAAAAAGAGGGAGCTATAAAGGGTTTTGTGATGAGTAGAGTTCCCGACATATCAATCACTCACCTACAATTTTTCGATGACACCCTTTTATTCTCATCTAACGAGGAAAGATACATCAAGAACATTTTCCTCACGATTGAGGAGTTTGAAAGAGCTTTGGGTCTCAATATAAATAGCAAAACATCTGAATTTATGGGTCTCAATATTGAAGAGTATCAAATTGATTTTCTTGCGGCCTCGAATAATTGCAAAAGAAGGTATTGGCCGAACACTTATCTTGGCTTGCCATTAAATGGTAAACCTAGTTCCAAGACTTTTTGGGCTCCTATTATCGAGAAGATTGAAAAGAGATTATCCTCTTGGGGGTCGAATATTTCAAAAGGGGGAAGACTTACTCTTATTCAAGCTACTTTGTCTAATTTGCCTATTTATTATTTGTCACTTTACAAGGCCCCTAAAACAGTGACGAAGGAGATTGGGAGGCTCTATAGGAACTACCTATGGAGGGGAAGTCCGGATTACAAAGGGTCCCATTTGCTTTGATGGGATAAGGTGAAAAATCTTATTTTAGAGGGAGGCCTTGACATTCTCGACATGAAGGTGAGGAACAAATCTCTTATATCGAAATGGATTTGGAGATTTCACAAGGAAAAAGAGGCGTTATGGAGACAAATCATAAAAGCCAAATATGGCTCTTCACACTTTGACACAAGGCCAAACTCTTTGTCCTTGCACTCGGCACATGGTCCTTGGAAGGCGATTGTTTCTCTACAAAATTTGATTTATGAACACTTGACCATTAAAGTTGGAAATGGGGAAAAAACTTCATTTTGGAAAGATACTTGGTGTGGACCTTCCACCCTACAAAATCTTTTCCCGGGTTTATACCATTTATCCATGAAAAAGGAGGCATCTATAGCTGATTTATGGTGCCCTATATCTAAAATGTGGCTGCTGCATTTAAGAAGGAATCTTCTTGATGAAGAAGTGGAAGAATGGTCTTCTTTCAACAACACTGAGTTCATATTATCCTAACGACAGGGAGGACATTTGGCTTCGGAACTTGGAAAAAAACAGCAGCTTCTCATCAAAATCGATGGTTGTGGCTCTATCTTCTATGGGCTGTTGTGAACATTCTGCCCTTTACAAGATCATATGGGCTGGAAGATATCCAAAAAAAGTGACGTTCTTCATTTGGGAGCTTAGTCATTCGTGTATTAACACTTATGATAAACTCCAAAAGAGACTGCCGAAGCACTTTATATCCCCAAATTGTTGTCATTTGTGTATTGCAAATGAGGAATCACAAATACACATATTCAGTGAATGCACTTATGCTGAAAAGTTCTGGAGTTTCCTCCTTGACGCCTTTGAATGGTCTTTTCCTCGACCGAACAATATGCTCTCTTTAATCTACATTTTCCTCATGGGACACCCTTTCAAGAAAGCTAAGAAGACCCTTTGGCTTAATTTTATTCGTGCCTTTTTATGGAACCTATGGATCGAGAGAAACACTCGCATATTTAGAGACACATCCAAGGATGCTAAGAGATTTATTGAGTCGACGACGTTATTAGCGATATCTTGGAGCAAGTTAAATACTCCTTTTTGTAATTATGATCTTTCCACCCTCTATAATAAATGGAGGCGTCTTTTGTAATTAACAGGATTGTGTGTGTTTTTTTGTAACTCGTTCATATTATCAATGAAATTGTTTCGGTTTCCTTTTAAAAAAAAAGACTATAGTAGACAATTGATTTCAATCTCTGAGCAACGTAACAACGGAGGTTAGAGGATTTAATCCTCTCGAACAAATGCATTGACCATTTGGTACGTGTATAAAAAATAAATTAGTTATTCAAAAAAAAAAAAAAAGTCCGTTTTTGAATTGATATCAACCAACAAAGAAAGAGAGGGAGGAGACTAGTACTGCAAGATATCTAAGGTGTAGTCACAATAACAGCCTTATTAGTAAACTTTTGGCTTGAAGCTTCTTTAACGATGTGTGTATTATGCATTTCTATATTTCCATAAATAGGTAGCCATCATTCATCGGTTCCCATAATAAAAGATTACTGAAAATCTTAGAATTAACAAGTAACTTTTGCACTTAAAATAGAGATGGCTTTCAAAACCAAATGTATACATGAAGAAAGACATACCTGAATTATACGGATGGTAGATGCTCTAGGTTGACAATCAATTCATTGCTACTCGAGAATCTCTAGTGTGGCCACATCAACGTGTTCAATTTCAACTATTAATACTTCACATCTAACTACCATGAACGGAACTTACTGTTATTAACTCACTACCATAATGCATTCAAGGGAAGAAAATCCAAGAAAACAATGCCACAAAAAGAATATACCTCCTAGCAAATTCTTGAACAGTAATACTATCATCAAAGTTACCAACCATGTGATAGTAAGCTAAGGAACTAGCAGGGCAGTTTAGAAGTGGATCAAGAATCGCGATTTTGATGGACAATTTGGAGGCTGCTTGACATAGCATACGAGCTAGTTGGGCTCCTCCAAGTACACCAACAATTTTGTCAGAAACTCCATGTACAAGAATTTCATCTTTCCTGCAAGTTAATACCACATAAGAGATTCTAATGAAATGTTATTTCATTCTCATGTTTCCAAAATGAATGGAGTGGGAAATAATACACGCAAACATACTCGGGAGGAAAAGTTATTCGAAAAGGTGAAATGGATTGAAAACAAACCTAGAAAGAGTGTCATTAGAATGAAGCAATGCGGAGCAGTGTAGAGTCTGATTCTTGCGTAGTTGCTGGGCCATTTTTAGCCGCGAATGGGAACTATAACATGGGATGATGTTTGAATAACATGGCGGGTTAACATTTTTTTTAATATACTCAAACATTAAAAAAAAAAAAAAAAAAAAAATGAAAAATCTGAGAATGTATCTGCGAAGTGAAGAGGCTAAAAGAAAAATCTCAGAAATCCATGGCTTTCTACAATACAAATATTAAAAAGAAAAAATACAAAAAAAACTAACCTATTCTTAAATCTTAACACTGCCATGGATTTCTGAGGTTCCATTAGATGGAAAGTGACGGAGGGTGGCGGCGGAGACGGACGGCGACGAAGGCGGAGGAGGTCTGAGTGAGGGAGGGGCGACTGGATGGAAAGCGATGGAGGGCCGAGGCGTAGACGGAGGGCGAAGAGATCTGGTCTGCAAAGTGCGAGAGAGAGAGAGAGTTGGTCGGCTGGATGGAAAATGGAAAATGGAAATTGAAATTGAAACTGTGAAAAGGAAAATGAGAATTGGACTTTTTTTTTTTTTTTTTTTTTTTTGCCATTTAAGCCAATTTTGTCATTTGCTCTTCATCTTCTACAATCCGATTGAATCATCTTTCACATTTAAATGTCTTTGCTCTTCATCTTCCTTTAACTCCCTTTAACCATGCATCCCCATTTTTAAATGTCATTATGTCCACACCATTCAGATTCTAAAAGACTTTTGTTATTATTCCACATACTTATTTGGATGTATATATACATGTATATGAAAAGTTGATTTGTTCATGGAAAGGAGAGAGTCAAGAGAAGAAATGAATTTTTTTTACGAAATAGCACCCGCCAATAGTAGTCATGGAAGTGAAAGATGAAGAGGTTGCGTGTTATATTGATTCACATAATGGAGAAAGAGTTTAAAGTGGCTAAAGGGAAGAATTTTTTTCTCCCCATTTTGCCCTTTTACATTTGGTAGATTTTTTTTTTTTTTTGGCCATTTAAGCCAATTTTGTCAGTTCTTCATCTTCCACTGATTGAATTCATCTTCACTTTTAAATGTCTTTTGCTCTTCATCTTCCTTTAACTCACTTTAACCATTCATCTTCATTTTTAAATGTCATTATGTCCACACCATTCAAATTCTAAAAAACTTTTGGTATTATTCCACATACTTATTTGAATGTATATATACCCGTATATGACAAGTTGATTTGTGCATGGAAATGAGAGAGTCAAGACAAGAAATGAAAAAAATTACGAAATGACACCCGCCAATAATAGTCGTAGAAGTATGAAGAGATTGCTTGTTATATTGATTCACATAAATGACTTATTTTATTTAACCTTATTAAAAAAAAGGGTCGGTTGCACAAACAACACTCAAACCCAAAATAGTGACAAATTTAGCAAAATTTAAAACTTTTTGCAAATATGACAAAAAATCAGTGACTATCACTCACTTACAAAATTCTATAAAAAAATTGAGATGATAGACTACTATCAACGATAGACTATACTATTGAGATGATAGACTACTATCAACGATAGACTATACTATTGAGATGATAGACTACTATCAACGATAGACTATACTATCAGTAATAGAAATTGTCATATTTGCAAAAAAAAAAAAAAAAAAAAAAAATGATATATTTTTTAATTATTTTACCATAAATTGACATATGTTACAATTTCCCTAAAAAAAAATAGTCTTTCAAATATAATATTCGTTTCTATTATTATTATGTTTTGGTACAGCTTAACAATTGCAGTTTACTCTGAACCATCAATACCAGGGTAACCAGAACTACTTTTTTTTATTACTTTTTCCAGAATACAATGCATAAAAGAAAATGCAAATCAATTGTATAGGAATACAATAATGCAAATAACATAACAGAAAAATTTATCATTTCTTGCTTTATAGTGGAAGAAGTATATGTCTTAACCGGTTAGAGTTAGGGTGACGTTCATAACACTTACATTGTTAAGATTGTATTTTTCAATTTTAAAAATAATATTACAATATTATAAGAATAAATCAATCATATTAAAATTATCTAAAAAAACGAATCATTTAAATCAAGTATCCTAAAAGACTCAAATATATTATAAATTTTTAAAAATGAATGTCATTAGATAAAAATGAATAAAAAAATCAATTAAGATGATTTCAATTTTAGTAAAGCTTCCAAGTTTATTATATTAAAAAAAAAAAAAAAAAAACTTTCAACTTTATTTTATTTATCGATAATTAATTTGGATTTGAATATCCTATAAATGAAAAATTGTAACGATGTAAATTTAGAGTAAAATAATTAAAAATATAGCATGTTTTAAAAAAAATTGCAAATATGACAATTTCTATAACTGATTGTAGTCTATCATTGATGATAATTTATCATTTATAGTAGTCCATCACCTCAGTTTTTTTTATAGTTTTTTTTGTTAGTGACTATCACTTATAATAGTCTATCAGTGATAGTCATATATCAGCGATAACAGTTTATCAGTCACTGATATTTTGTCATATTTGCAAAACATTTTAAATTTTGCTATATTTATCATTATTTTGGGTCTGATTGCTATTTATGCGACCAACCCTAAATGAGAGACCAATTTCAAATAAGTAAATAAATACTCAATTTAATACACAAAATTATTAAAAATAAATATAAACAAACGTAAAATAGATTTTATTTTTATTTACATTTATAATCTAATTGTGGCTTCGTAATGCTTGTCGGTCTCAAATAAATTAAACAAAACTCATTAATAATAATAATAATTCAAGAAAAAAAATAGTATTCATATATTTCAACATAAAAAACTCTAAATTCACATTTTTCTTCATCCTTTCTTTCTCCGTCGCCACAACAATTGTTCGGCTAAAATTTACGGGTGTTATTCAAATACCTAAACACGTGATCATCTCATCTTATTATATTAAATATTTCTACTCCGCGGTCTCTCATCCATTTTCATCACATAATAATTATTTATTATAAAAATGAAACAAAAACAATAAAACTAAAATAAGAAATTAAAAATATCAAAAAAAAAAAAAAAAAAATCACAAACAAACAATTTTAAAATGTTTTCCCCTTCATTTCCTTAATCTTCCCTCTTTCCCTCTCCCCGTTAGTTACTTCATTCATTTCCACTCTCCCTATTTCCATCAAATTTCTCTCACATTAATTCTTCATTTGTTCTTAATTATAATTGGGTTATTTTAATCTAATCCATGTTTGATGGGTTATTTTAATCTAATCCATGTTTGATCCATCAACTATTATAACTCACTCTCAATAAAACTACATAATTTAACCTTTTTTTTTTTTTTTTTTTAAGTTCAACATGTGGGAGTGAAGATTCTAACTTTTACCCTTTTAATTTAGACTGTATATATATCTTAACTAGAAGTATAGTTTGTTGAGCATAAATTTCTAAATTTTTGCAGGATTTCTATAACTTCATGTTGGATAATGATATGGATCCATTAGTAGTCACCTTGTTAGGCAGAAAGGAGAAGTTGAAGCGGTTGTTTTTTCATCTTAAACTCTTTCTCCTTTCTGTGAATCAATATAACACGCAACCTCTTCATCTTTCACTTCCACGACTACTATTGGCGGGTGCCATTTTGTAATTTTTTTCATTTCTTCTCCTGACTCTCTCATCCATTTTGTAATTTGTAAAAGTGAAGATGAATTCAATCCGTGGAAGATGAAGAGCAAATGACAAAATTGTCTTAATTGGCCAAAAAAAAAAAAAAGTATCTACCAAATGTAAAAGGACAAATTGGGGAAAAAAAGTTTTTCCCTATTTTGGACCTGATTGCTGTTTGTGCCACTAACCCTTTTTTTTAATAAGGTTAAATAAAATAAGTCATTTCCAAGCCTTTATTATTTCAAAAGACTAATCAAAAACTTTTATGATATGAAACATATAAAAATAAACATTTTAGAAGGATGATTGACATCTACTCTTACTCCTTCCTTTGAGGTTAAATGTTCAAATCATCATACTTACACATTTGTTGTACTAAAAAAACATTTTAGAACTATTACTTCGTATTATATCCATGAATTAAAGGTTTTTTTTTTTTTTTTTTTTTTTTTTTTTTTAAATACTAAAGAGAGATGATAACAATATTTCATGAGACAAAATTTAGATAGGTATAATTCAAAACTGGAATGAATTGTTATGACACAACACGATCCTTATATGTTACATATATGCTAGTAAGAAACTCGATCCAAGAAGTAATTTGATTAATCTGTGGTCATTTTTTCTTTTAAATGTAAGATTTTTTTTTTAAAAAAAATAACTATTCATTTACTTTAAAATTAAAATTACAAGATTCCACGTGCACCGCACGTGTTTCTTACTAGCATATATATACATATAACTTTTTTTTTAATATATTGAATTCGGTTCGGTTCGGGTTGAACCGAACCAAAATTGGTTCAACCCACAAACCGACCCGAAAATTCGGGTTGGCATAAAGTCAACCCAACCCAACCCACACAGGAAAAAAAAACTCAAGCCAAACTGAAAATTCGAGTTGGGTTGGTTCGAGTTTTTCGGGTTGCGGGTTTTTAAACGGCAAGTTAGAAGAGGAAGTCTATATGACTCCCCCTCCGGGATTCGAAGATCAGTTTAACTTCAAGATCTGTAGGTTGGAGAAAGCTCTTTATGGTTTGAAACAGTCATCTCGAGCCTGGTTTGACGGATTTACTTAGTTTGTTAAACATCAAGGACACACACAAGCACAATCAGACCATACGCTCTTCATGAAGTTCTCAAGTGAAGGGAAATTTGCTATCCTGATCGTGTATGTTGATGATATAATCTTGACTGGGGATGATTAAGTGGAGTTGAAGAATCTGAGGGAGAAGCTTGCCAAAGAGTTTGAAGTAAAAGACTTAGGAGAATTGCGATATTTTCTAGCCATGGAGATTGCAAGGTCAAAAAGGGGTATAGTTGTTTCACAGAGAAAGTATATCCTAGATCTATTGAGAGATACCGAGATGAGTGGATGTAGGCCTGGTGACACACCCATAGACCCAAACCAAAAACTTGGTGACATCAAGCAGGGAGTTCCAGTCAATGTACAACAGTACCAACGACTTGTTGGGAGACTTATTTACCTTGCTCACACACAACGAGATATTGCATTTGCTGTAAGCATGGTTAGTCAGTTTATGCATGCTCCATATGAAGAACACCTTGAAGCAACTCACCGGATATTGAGGTACTTGAAGAGTTGTCCAGGAAAGGGTCTGTTATTTCGTAAAACCGAAAGCAGAAATGTAGAGGCATTCACTGATGCAGACTGGGTAGGTTCAATACTGGATAGAAAATCTACCTCTGGTTACTGTACCTATGTGTGGGGTAATTTAGTAACATGGAGGAGTAAGAAACAAAATGTTGTGGCGAGAAGTAGTGCGGTGGCTGAATACAGGTCAATGGCTAATGGAGTATGCGAAGTATTGTGGATCAAACGTGTACTCGGAGAATTAAAGCTGGAAATCAACCCTCCAATTAAGTTATTTTGTGACAACAAAGCTGCGATAAATATCGCTCATAATCCGGTGCAACATCATCAGACCAAGCATATCGAAGTTGATCGACATTTCATAAAGGAAAACTTGGAAAATGGAACCATCTGCATACCGTTTGTGACTACAAAGGAGCAAACAACAGATATTCTAACCAAGGGATTATTTAGGCCGACATTTGAGATACTTGTAAACAAGTTGGGTATGCATGACATTTATGCACTAACTTGAGGGGGAGTGTAGAAAATATAAATAATTGAACAAGTATTTTAGAAGTTGGTTAGTTCTATAAATAGTTGAATAACTATTTTAGGAGTTTGTTAGTTCTATATTAGGAAATAAGTTGTTCTTTAGTTCCTATTTTCTTGTCATTAGTTGCTCTTGTTGGTTATCTTTGTATGTATAAATTGCCTCTCTTTGGCTCATCAAATAATCAAGTGATTCTATTCACAAAAACTTCAGGAAACATAGGTTATTAGGACCCGAGTTGGTCCAAATTACAAATGAGAGAATTCAAAAGATTAGAGCAAGGGTAGAAAACCGCACATAATAGATAGAAGAGCTATGCCGACTAAAGGAGAAAGGATTTGGAGTCTACAGGAGGATCGTGTGTTCCTAAAAGTAGTGCCTATGAAGGGAATTCTGAGGTTCGAACGAAAAAGGGAAGTTAAGTCCACGTTTCATTAGGACCGTTTTAGATTTTTTTTAGAGTATTGATCCTGTTGCATATTTGTTTGAACTTGCCACTATCCCTCTCTTTGGTTCATGGTGTATTCCACGTTTCCATGTTACGGAAATATATGTCAGATCTGCCCCATGTGGTCGACTATGAATCTTTACACTTGAACGAGAACTTAAGTTATGAGGAAAAGCTCCAAGAAATTCTTGCAAGCGATCAGAAGACACTTCGTGTTAGAGAAATAACTTTTGTTAAGATTATGTGGCATAACCACCAGTTTCAGGAAGCAACTTGGGAAATAGAGGACGAAATCAGAATCAAGTATTCCGAGTTGTTTCGAGGCTAGAAGGCTTTCGAGGACGAAAGCTCCCAAAGGAGGGAAAAATTGTGACGCCCGACTTTTGCAAGTAGTGTTGTTTTTCTTTTGGCGTTTAGTTCAGGGTTAAATTGGGTTTAAAAGTAAGTATACGAAGTAGGTGTTTAAAAAAATTGATTCAGGTTTTGTTTTTTTTAAAAAAAAGGGGAAAAAAATTGTTTTAAAAAGAGAGAGAAAAAGAAAATTGTTTTTTTTTTTAATTGAAAAGAAAATAAGACTTTTAAATAAAAGAATTAACAAATAGTTTTATTTTTTATTAAAAAAAAGCTTTTAACCGACTCCCCATTTCACTTCTTGAACATCTCACTTTTTTATTTTTTTTATTTACTTTTTTTCGTTTTGCTCCAGGCTCTTCCATTCCCACGCCCCCTGTTTTTTTTTGTTCTTCTCCTTGTTTTGCTCTCCCTCTCTCGTTTTCCGGCGCCGACAACATACTCCACCAACCTTCCTCTTCCGACCCCAACCTCATATTCTTCTAGGGACGGCAACACAACACGGTGACGCGACAACAAACTTATGGGTATGGATTTCAACGGCGCCGAGCTCTAAGATTTGGGAGGAAGAACTCTTTGGTTTTCGGGCCTGTTTTTTTTCGAAAAACAAAACTAAACACGGTTTGCTTTTAGCTTTCTAACAAGGCTCTGATACCATGAAGTTTTGGTGAATAGAATCACTTAATTATTTGATGAGCCAAAGAGAAGCAATTTATACCTACAAAGATAACCAACTAGAGCAACTAATGACAATAAAATAGGAACTAAAAAACAACTTATTTCCTAATATAGAACTAACAACCTCCTAAAATAGTTGAACTCCTTATGTCTGCCTTGTTTTCGGGGGCTTAGAAGATGACTACTATATCAAATTTTAAGAGCTTTGAAAGTTGATTATATAATTTTCTTCTTAGAACTAATTTGAATAATGTTAATATAGTTTCACTTTTTTTTATCTATTATTTCAATTGTCCTGATAATTTTTATTTTAGCATTTATGTTGTTGACATTAAGAATATGAATCTACCAGTTGTTAAGTTTTTAAGGATGGTGTTATGAATTTTAGTTGTCAGTTGCATTTCTTGTTATACTCAAAATTTTCCTTGATTTGCATGAGGTATTTCTTTGTCTTGTAATTGCATCAAAGTTGATGTGTTACTTAGAATGAAATAATTGCTTTTTAAAAATCATGTCTAGCATGTAATATGGAACCAAATGTTTCAATGATTTTTTAAGTTGTGACCACTTAGATTCCTTGTTTTTCATCCATATGATATATATATATTTTTTTAGGCTTAATATGCTATAGCTTAAAAAGTCAAAATCTGCTAAGCAAGTTTACTTCGGTTTGTTGGTTAATGTTCAAGGACGAAAATATCGATATCGGTAACTCAAATTTATGGATATATCAACGGATATTCCGAGAAGAATCACGAATATTACGGAAATTGATAGAAATATTATGACTTTTTTAATGAAACGTTAGACCAAGCTTATTTAAGTAATACACTATTGCTTCAAGCATATATTTTAAAAATTAGAACTCAAATAGGAATAATCATAGAATAATGGATAACATTGAAGTCGGAAAAATGAATATGAACTTGAATAATTTATAGATTACAAAATTTGGTCAACAAATATATGATTCATAATTTAATAATAAGATAATTTTTTACCTGATTTAATAAATTAAAAATTATATTATAAATATTCATAAAGTTTATATTTTATCTTTAAACATGCAACACAAAAAAATAATAATAATACAATACAAAACATTGTATTATAAAATAATTCAAAACATACCATTATTATGGATTGGTTTTGAAACATTTAAAAAAAAAATAAATATATATATATAAATTATATAATAAAAAATTTGAAAAATGATTAAAAAGACAAAAAAAAAAAAATTGAGTTGTGGGTTGAGAGAAAACAAAACAAAACATAAATTATTTAATAAAAAAAGAGGGGGAAAAAAGGAAATGTTAGAAAATAAATTAACAAAACATGTTTCTAGTGGGATTCGAACTCAGGATATGGCATGTTCCAAATCATAGAGAAACCAACTATGGTGTAAGCAATTTTGGTAAAAGTTAACTCAAGTTACTTATTATAACAAATAACACTACAAAAAAATAAACGAAATACCGCTGATTTTTCCACTTTATCGTCGATTTTTACGTTTTATCTCCGATTTTTTCGATATATCGCCGAAATATCGCCGATTTTGGGTAAAAACGATTTGCCCCCCATTATCTCTATCGATCCTTCGAAATTGGCGAAATATCGGCGATATTTCGACCAATTTCAGCCAATTTCGGCGATTTTTTCATCCTTGGGTGTGATCAAGCCACCATCATTACCCTTCTTAAGGAGAAATTGAACCTCAAACTAGTGCCTACAAACAAAACAACTAAATGATAACACTATCCGGCTTTCAAAAAAAAAAAAAATATGATAACACTATCCAAAAAGAGAGAGAAAAAACCAAAAGAGATTCAAACTAACAAACACAAAAAACCATAGAAGACAGGTGAAGAAACGAACCTTGTTGAACAAAGCATCATGGAGAATATTAGCACCGTGCTTACGAACAATACAAGGACCAGGAATCACAGCCAAGAACTGCCTAGATCGACGCAAACTCGCCGTAGTCAACCTCGCAAGGTTCCACATCAAACTGGATCTAGAAAGAAATTAAGAAAAAGTGGAAACAAAATCCATCGACACTGGTGCCTAAAATTTATGGGAACATTGTACATCATAAGTAAAACCATTGGTGAATAAATCGAAGAAAACGTTGCAATCTAAAGTTCACTTCCAAAGTATAGGTGATTTTAGGAGGTTGGTTGCAAACTTCAATGTGCATGCGTGATAGCATTTTTACCAATAGGAGTGTACGGTACAAGATTTCCTATGAATAAAATAGAGTGGGTGTATATTGGGTTGTTACCAAGCAGCCTCCAAGCAGACCATGTTACTGGCTGGAAGTTTATTCCTAAAAATGGAGAAAAGAACATACACTGTGGTTCATATGCCAAGATTATCTTTAACAAGCCCATTCCATCCACCTGGATGGTACACCATGCAACCCATCATTACTCATCAGACCAAAATTTTTTATTGGGGTGGGGCAACCACAACATTCAACAAGAGCTAGAACAATTGTGCATAAATAGGGGCGACATTTGCTTTATCCCTGATGGTAGCTTTGAAATGCTTTTACAAAGGGATGAATGAGGTAATATATCTTATGCTTTGAGGTAATACTTGTATGAGTTATGGAAAGACAAGTGTTTTGAAATATGTTTCGACTCATACAGTTTCAGTTTCTGCCATGGTGCATGGATATAATAGGGGATAAAAAAATTGTGGTGGTTTCTATAGTATGAAAATAAGTGAGTTTATGTAAGATTTTACTTAGTTAATACATTTAGTTTAAAGTGGATCTAAGTGCTGTAAATGCTTTCTATTATTGACAGAAAAGTTATATGATGCACTCCAAAATTCCAAATCTCCAAAGTCTTTTTTAGCTAGTCTGGGCAAACACTTTTTCAGTTGGTATAGGTTTTAGTTTTACCTTTTCACTCATTGCATTTATTCTTTTTGTGTTTTTATTAGTTGTGATTTGAACTTGGGTACTTAGATATCATGTCAGTTTCACACTTTTTCAGTTGGAATACTCAGAGCTCACAGCCTTACCTTCACCTTCCTGAGATAAATTCTCTCTCTTTATCCCTTGAGAATTTAAGAAGTAGATAATCTTGAATATTTGTGATCGTTTGAATGATTTATCTATATTGGTGATCATTATTGCGTCTCTTTTAACTGTGAGCTAATTTTTCCATACCTTTTTCAAAGCTTCTGTTTGTATTATATGACTTTTAAATGTTAACTTACATATTAAATTGTGTAGGATGCACTCTGCCTGTTCTACTCGATGACAGTGTGAAACAAACAATTGATTTGCAAGTTGAAAAGGGTAGCACATCATTTACAGTACACCCAGTGGTGAGGCACTTTCATTTCTCAATGTTGGATTCATCATTGTCTAATTTTGTTGAGGATATTTGCAAAACATCTTTGTTTATGAAGCATCTCACTTGGGAAATTAAAAAAAAAAATTGCCCTGGGATAAAAGCAAAAGCAGTGTGTAGAAACATAGTACTTGCCTTGAAAGTTGATAGCCACCTAAATATTACCTAATCAATATGTGAGAACATTGGGCACAAACAAAATAAATGTCAATCAAATGGCTCCCACAAAAAAATTAAGAAGCACTCAAAATGCCTAAAAGATATAAGAACGTGTGACAACACCTATAACTAATAAAGTTTGTACCTAAGCAAAATAATGAAAAACAAAGTAAATGACTAAACACAATAAGGAAAAATGTAAAAGTCAAACAAAATGAATAAGCATAATAATACAGTCAAGTATACCTAAGTAATCAAGTTGCTCTTTTCCTAAATAGCAAAATTATGCTTTTAAATTACATTCTTAGAGAAAGAAAACAGAACAACCAACTCACTAGAAAATAATGTGAATCTTGATTCTTTAATCAAATCAAAATTAAGATCTAACTCAATACTTGAAATGATGAATACCTCAACCACTTCATTAGTAATTAAATTATTTGTATAACTAAGCAAGTAGGTATCCCACCAACAAAATAATGTGATTTTAGAATTCAAAAGAAAAGACAGTAAAGTTTAACACTGAAACTCCTAGAAGGAAATTTACGAGTAAATTTAGAAACCAATATACTATATCATGTCATGTGTGCTTTTCTATTGGGAGCAAAGAGAACCAATAAGTATTATTGCAGCACTTATTGCAATATGCTGCAAGAGTCACATTCACTCCGCGACTACCAAATACAACACTAATTCTTCTGGCACCACAAAACCCTACTTCTCTAGATAAAAAATAAATTCACCCAATAGTAGCAAATAGTAGCAAATAGTAGCAAGTTCACAATAAAAACTAAAACCAGATCCCAATATGTTTTCCACAAACAGAAGAACAAAATCCAAAAGAACAAAACAACTCTTAAACTACATATCTATAAACAAGTAAAAGAGTGGCAATAGAAAGTAAAGAACAAAACAACTCTTAAACCACATATCTATAAACAAGTAAAAGAGTGGAAATAGAAAGTCGAGAGAAGAAAGGTGACCCATTCACAACTTGAGAAAGACACAATGCATGGAAGTTAAAAGAGAGAAAAAAGTTATAAGAAAGCAGAAAAAAAAAAACTTATTTTAACTCATTGTAGATCTCCTGCCAAAATCGCATATGATACCCTAGACTTCCAAAGATCACAAGGCCAGGCTTGATCTCCACCTAACCAACACCTAGTTAGTTAATAAGAGAAATTTTCTAAATCATACCTAAAAAACGTGGGCTATAAAGACCAAACGACATGGAAATCGAACCATAAGAGATCCATAGTTGAGGCTCCATTACTTTTTCTTCCTAGCTATTAGCTGGAAATATAACATGGAAATCGAATAGGGAAGAGAAGGTTAGGTGAAAAAATGTACCAAGCCTTACCATTAGAGCCATAAATTCAAACTGCAACCTGTTGTAAAAAAAACATAACATTGTTAGTTAGTTAAACACACAGAGTCCTCAAACAAATTGGTTCTTCACTAATTTCTTTACATAAAAAAACTCAGAACAAGGTATATATATCTTTTAATATATAGACCCCATAGTCATGGTGCAAAAGATAGATTTAATCAATATGGAAAACAACATGATATCTCTCTGCATAATGCATTCCAAATTATACATCATAAGGGACTGTGATAGGGAAATATATACTCACCAAAACTTTCATCAATTCTTCACGAACATAGGGAGAAGGTTAATGAAAAATATGAGAGTAAGTTGACATAAGAAAAAATGGAAGATTATTTTTAGCTTCTCGGAGATAAAATATTGTAGATATTTGTAGACTTTCAACCTTTTAAAGACAGAAAAAACTCTTGAACATTTTTAGATATTTGAGGATAAAAATTTCCTAAAAAGTTCAGATAAGTTTAGAGTGAAAATTTGTTTTCTGAATTGCACCAAAGAGATTGAACTACACCAAATAATTTTGGTTACACAAGAATGAATTGAAAATGGAATAAAAATGGTCTAATAGCTAGAAAGATGGGTTTCTTTTTCTTTCCATCTTCTCTTTTATTACTCTTTTCTCCTTCTATCTTATCTCTCTACTTAATCTCTCACTCACTAAACCTCACACCCTTCTCTCTCTTTTGAATAATTATTCTCAACACTCCATCAACACAAATAATAGTTATCGTTGATAAATAAAACCTTTTTTTATTTCCTTCTTTCTTCTTCATTTTTCATTCTTTTTTTTTCTTTTATTTATATTTCTCTCTCTTTCTTTCCACCCTCCTTGATTTATTGTTTTCTCACTCTTTCTTTTGCTGGTTTTCTATTAACTCATTCCCACTTTCAACTTACTCCACAAAGAATCACTCTTCTTCTCTTCACTTACTTCCTTTTTTCTCATATCAAACAATCTCATTTTTTTTTCTTTTGGCAAGGAAACAATGAAAATCATTGATGGAATGAAAAGTCACATTCAAAGTATTCTCTTAATATAAAAGACAACTAGCCCAAACAATCTACATAAACAAAAACTATAACAACCCCAAAACTGAAAAATAAATCAAACAAAGCTAATAAGCCATCTAAAGAACTGTCAAGGAGTTCCACCATAGGACTAGAGAAATCAAAAGTTGTCATTCTACTAACAACTTGACAAACTTAAGAAAAAAATATAATAGTGAAAAAATTGAAACAATTCAGGATCCTATCATTGGCAAAAAAAACTTAATCTACTAAAATAAATAAATGCCAACAAACACTTGAAAGAGTTTCGATCTTCCAATTGACTAGCAAGAACTACTTCGAAAAACCTCCATCGAAATGACCGATATTTCCTTTGATAACACCTTAAAGCTACATCTAAGAAATAGAGGCAATTATCCAATAAGTCAAAGCAAGAGAATCCATCCACCGCCAACCAATACTTCAAACCAAACCAAAAACCAAAAATAAGATGAGAACCCTAAACCCTAAACCACCACCAAAATCAGAACTAATTAACCATGCAAGAATCAAGAAGGAACTAAAAGAATCCATTAAGAATCACCTATTGAACACCAAAACTTCATATTTTCTCAGCCACAAATCTAAACTAGTTTGTTTACTTTTCTAAAATGGTCCAAAATCAATTTTTTTTTTGGGAGAAATTAACAACTCCACTTGACTAGCACACATAGATCTCCTTCTTATTCATCCATCATATTACATTACTTTTTCTCACAATGTCCAATCAAACTCAAAACATCCATAATGATGTTATATTTAAAAGGAAGCCAGATTGCAAGGGATTTTGAAATTGTGTGAAAAAAAAAAAGGAAACATACCTATAATTGGTTTGAATACTTACCTTGAACCTACCAACTTGCTTGACACAACTTACCAATGAACAAAGATTGAAAGCAATCTCTTGCTTGATTGAACGAAGAATAACAATGGATCAAAACTTTTGACGAGTCTACAACTATAGCTCCTTTATAGCTTTGGCCTACTAAACATGATTTGGATCTTTGTTTTTGTACTCTACAAGAAACTGAATGAAGAAGTAAACAAGTCACCAATTAGTTTTTGTTCATGAAAGAAACCACTATACAAAGCACAAATAAATCAAAATATACTCAAGAACAAAATGGCAAGGTCATAAGCACTATAAGAATTGAGGACAACACATACAAGTACCAAATATTAGTAAACAAAATAGTTTAATTATTCAGTCCAATAATGACAAGGTCAATGGATTCCAATGTCCTGCAATCAAATACCGTATGTGATATAAGAAAGGCTAGTCTCTTTAGATTTCTTAGATATTTTGTGTTAATGTAAATTGTAAAGTAGTTTCTACACCCTATCGTGTCATGCCTTCAGTTTTTTAGCAAGGGGGACTAAATTTATGAATCCGACAGATTTGACAAAAACAAAAGAGACACTAACACTAATCAAACTCAAAGTCTTGTTCTAAAAGTAGATTATGGGCGATTAATAAAACTACATTAAAAAATAGTCCATCATACCTCATATTCGGAGACCTATCTTTCCCAAGGAGTAGAACTATAGACTTGTTGAGAAGAAAACAAAAAAGAATAAACCAAATCAAAAGAACAAGCCTAATACAGAGAAATAAGAACTGAATATCTTAAGAACAAACATTGAGACATTAGAATTATTTCAAGAATATATCAAAACTAGAATTACTATGCTTGTTGCAATCCTGATAAGAAATCGTGATAAGAAATCTCCAAATCAACTTACCAAATATAGAATAAGTTAAATCAAAAAAGGTTATATAAGAAAGATTATGATAATATGAATGTACAAGAATATATCAAAACCATAGTCATAACTTACCGAGGGATATTGAAATCTGAACAAGTTTTCTCATAAAAGTTAAATAAAAAAGGTTATATAAAATAAGGAGGGGTTGGACAAAAATCAGGTTTGGTCATAAAGCTCTTGTTGCTTACTTTGTTGCATGAGCTGTCTATCTGAAAGAAGAAGAAAACAAAGGAGAATTCTTGTATGAAAAAATAAGAAATTTAACTCTTTCAATGAGATCCAACACATCTTGGTCGTCGACAAACTCAATGTAACTTGAATCAATTGAACAAATATCCTTGGATGACCAACCAATTCAAGCATCATCATTATCCCTTTGCCCCAATTTCTATTACCTTAAAAGGAAGAGAGAAATAAGCCCACCAACCAATTGAAGCAAAATTTCCACCTAACACAAAGATCTCTTAAAACAAAAGCAAATCCAGAAAATTCAATTTAAAAAATCCAAACCCACCAACAAAATTAAACCAAAATTTCCTTCAATCAAACTTCTATTAGTCCAAACAAACAAACTGAGACTGAAAAGCACATTGAAACCCTAGCGATTAAAAAGTAAGAAATAAGAAATCCATAAAAAGTATTGATAGGGCAGAAGCACACATAATGCATGGCTCACAGGTAATATAAAGTTTGCACTTCGAGAGTTTATCAGCAACTTCTGAGGTTGAAAGTCCATCCCTTTGCCATGCCTCCAATCAGAGAAAGCTTATAAATATTATAAGCAAAACAAGGCAGCAGAACGTGTCACCACAATCTTAAGGAAAGTTGGGGTAATGGATAATTCCCGTGTACCCTTCCTTTAGTAATTCTGGTAAGAAATCTTGGTAATGGATAATATCTACCTACCTTTACTGCCCATCATGAAGCGCATGTTCACCATCATCTACGCACCCGCCTTCAAGAAAACCTCCATCCAACTCGAAAATTCCATCGACGACATCTCTTGCCTCATTTGGGGACAGATCGCGATTCTTCATACTAGGGCTTTAGACGAACGATTTTTCGCTACCGCCTCTCTCACGTCTATGGCTCATGACAACGATTGGTACAAGAACTTGATTTTCGAAGAAGGAGGCGACGCACCATTGCTGTGAAATCGGCAAAGGAAGGGCAGATTGAAGGATGAGAGAACGAAGCAAAATACGAAGGTTTCAGCGTTTTTTTTTTTTTAATTTCTGTAGCGTAACATGAGGGAGAAGAATGTAGCCTAAATATTTAGGACCCCACCAAGCACCTTTCTTTTTAATAGCGTCAATTAAATAACGTGATATTTACCTGCAATGAAAAGTAAGTTTTTTTTTTTTTTTTTTTTTTTTTTTTTTTTTTTTTTTTTTTTTTTTGAACCAAAAAGTAAGTTTTGTTGTAGTGTGTTGCACCATAATTGATGAGTTAGGTTTCAATCAATGGGACACCATCAACTAAAGTGCTATATATTTAACTAAAAACCAGCAATGCCTTGAGAGAACTAAGCATGTTGATGTAAAATTGCATTTCATTAGGGCTTATGCATCTATAATAAAGTTGGAGCAGAAAAATGAAAGATTTAGAAAGAGAACTTACTTTTTATTTCAACAATTGCGGGATTGAGAGATTGATCAACATGGACAAGCTACATTTTGAAGCATAAATAAAACTCAAAGTAGGAGCAGAGAAATGACAAACTTGTTACGATCCAACGAAATCGAACCCGGAGCTTAGATCTAATAATTGATGCAAGATTATGCTTATAATGTTTACACACAAGACATCATTTTTTTTTGTTCCAAAGGCTAGTTCCAGGGAATGTCATATCCTCGAAGTGGTGGCTGCGTACATAAGAAACCATGGTGATAATAACATTCCGAAAAAGAAAAATGGTAAATACAAAGAGCAAAACATGAATCTCAAAATACGCATCATTTCTCAGAAAATCTGACAGTGGGGTTGATGTTGCACCATAATTGGTGAGCTAGGTTTCAATCAAGAGGTTGTGAATGTGTTGTGGGACGCCGACAACCAAAGTGCTATATATTTAACTAAAAATCAGCAATGCCTTGAGAGAACTAAGCATGTTGATGTAAAATTGCATTTCATAAAGGCTTATGCATCTCTAATAAATTGGAGCAAAGAAATGAAAGATTTAGAGAGAGAGAACTTACTTTTTATTTCAACAATTGCGCGATTGAGAGATTGATCAACAAGGACAAGCTCCATTTTGAAGCATGAATAAAACTCAAAGTAGGAGTAGAGAAATGACAAACTTGTTACAATCCAACGAAATCGAACCCGGAGCTTAGATCTATTAATTGATGCAAGATAATGCTTAGAATGCCTACACACAAGACATCATTTTTTTGTTCCAAAGGCAGGTTCCAGGGAATGTCATATCCTCGAAGTGGTGGCTGCGTACATAAGAGACCATGGTGATAATAACGTTCCGAAAAAGAAAAATGGTAAATACAAAGAGCAAAACATGAATCTCAAAATACGCAACCTTCCTCAGAAAATCTGACAGTGGGGTTGATGTTGCACCATAATTGGTGAGCTAGGTTTCAATCAAGAGGTTGTGAATGTGTTGTGGGACGCCGACAACCAAAGTGCTATATATATAACTAAAAACCAGCAATGTCGTGAAAGAACTAAGCATGTTGATGTAAAATTGCATTTCATAAGGGCTTATGCATCTCTAATAAAGTTGGAGCAGAGAAATGAAAGATTTAGAGAGAGAGAACTTACTTTTTATTTCAACAATTGCGGGATTGGGAGATTGATCAACATGGACAAGCTACATTTTGAAGCATGAATAAAACTCAAAGTAGGAGCAGAGAAATGACAAACTCGATCCAACGAAATCGAACCCGGAGTTTAGATCTATTAATTGATGAAAGATTATGCTTAGAATGCTTACACACGAGACATCATTTTTTTGTTCCAAAGGCTAGTTCAAGGGAATGTCATATCCTCGAAGTAGTGGCTGCGTACATAAGAGACCATGATGATAATAACGTTCCGAAAAGGAAAAAAGATAAATACAAAGAGCAAAACATGAATCTCAAAATACGCATCCTTCGTAAGAAAATCCGACAGTGGGGTTGAATGTTGCACCATAATTGGTGAGCTAGGTTTCAATCCAGAGGTTGTGAATGTGTTGTGGGACGCCGACATCCAAAGTGTTATATATTTAACTAAAAACCAACAATGCCTTGAGAGAACTAAGCATGTTGATGTAAATTTGCATTTCATAAGGGCTTATGCATCTCAAATAAAGTTGGAGCAGAGAAATAAAAGATTTAGAGAGAAAGAGAACTTACTTTTTATTTCAACAATTGCGGGACTGGGAGATTGATCACCATGGACAAGCTACATTTTGAAGCATGAATAAAACTCAAAGTACGAGCAGAGAAATGACAAACTTGTTACGATTCAACGAAATGGTACCCGGAGCTTATATTTATTAATTGATGCAAGATAATGCTTAGAATGCTTACACACAAGACATCATTTTTTTTTGTTCCAAAGGCTAGTTCCAGGGAATGTCATATCCTCGAAGTGGTGGCTGCGTACATAAGAAACCATGGTGATAATAATGTTCCGAAAAAGAAAAATGGTAAATACAAAGAGCAAAACATGAATCTCAAAATACGCATTATTTCTCAGAAAATCTGACAGTGGGGTTGATGTTGCACCATAATTGGTGAGCTAGGTTTCAATCAAGAGGTTGTGAATGTGTTGTGGGACGCCGACAACCAAAGTGCTATATATTTAACTAAAAATCAGCAATGCCTTGAGAGAACTAAGCATGTTGATGTAAAATTGCATTTCATAAGGGCTTATGCATCTATAATAAAGTTGGAGCAGAGAAATGAAAGATTTAGAGAGAGAGAGAACTTACTTTTTATTTCAACAATTGCGAGATTGGGAGATTGATCAACATGGACAAGCTACATTTTGAACCTTGAATAAAACTCAAAGTAGGAGCAGAGAAATGACAAACTTGTTACGATCCAACGAAATCGAACCCGAAGCTTAGATCTATTAATTGATGCAAAATTATGCTTAGAATGCTTACACACAAGACATCATTTTTTTGTTCCAAAGGCTAGTTCCAGGGAATGTCATATCCTCGAAGTGGTGGTTGCGTACATAAGAGACCATGATGATAATAACGTTTCGAAAAAGAAAAATGGTAAATACAAAGAGGAAAACATGAATCTCAAAATACGCATCCTTCCTAAGAAAATCCGACAGTGGGGTTGATGTTGCACCATAATTGGTGAGCTAGGTTTCAATCAAGAGGTTGTGAATGTGTTGTGGGACGCCCACAACCAATGTGCTATATATTTAACTAAAAACCAGCAAGGCCTTGAGAGAACTAAGCATGTTGATGTAAATTTGCATTTCATAAGGGCTTATGCATCTCAAATAAAGTTGGAGCAGAGAAATAAAAGATTTAGGGAGAAAGAGAACTTACTTTTTATTTCAACAATTGCGGGACTGGGAGATTGATCAACATGGACAAGCTACATTTTGAAGCATGAATAAAACTCAAAGTACGAGCAGAGAAATGACAAACTTGTTACGATTTAACGAAATGATACCCGAAGCTTATATTTATTAATTGATGCAAGATAATGCTTAGAATGCTTACACACAAGACATCATTTTTTTTGTTCCAAAGGCTAGTTCCAGGGAATGTCATATCCTCAAACTGGTGGCTGCGTACATAAGAGACCATGATGATAATAACGTTCCGAAAAAGAAAAATGGTAAATACAAAGAGCAAAACATGAATCTCAAAATACGCATCCTTCCTAAGAAAATCCGACAGTGGGGTTGATGTTGCACCATAATTGGTGAGCTAGGTTTCAATCAAGAGGTTGTGAATATGTTGTGGGATGCCGACAAGCAAAGTGCTATATATTTTACTCAAAACCAGCAATGCCTTTAGAGAACTAAGCATGTTGATGTAAAATTGCATTTCATAAGGGCTTATGCATCTATAATAAAGTTGGAGCAGAGAAATGAAAGATTTAGAGAGAGAGAGAACTTACTTTTTATTTCAACAATTGCGAGATTGGGAGATTGATCAACATGGACAAGCTACATTTTGAACCATGAATAAAACTCAAAGTAGGAGCAGAGAAATGACAAACTTGTTACGATCCAACGAAATCGAACCCGAAGCTTAGATCTATTAATTGATGCAAAATTATGCTTAGAATGCTTACACACAAGACATCATTTTTTTGTTCCAAAGGCTAGTTCCAGGGAATGTCATATCCTCGAAGTGGTGGTTGCGTACATAAGAGACCATGATGATAATAACGTTCCGAAAAAGAAAAATGGTAAATACAAAGAGCAAAACATGAATCTCAAAATACGCATCCTTCCTAAGAAAATCTGACAGTGGGGTTGATGTTGCACCATAATTGGTGAGCTAGGTTTCAATCAAGAGGTTGTGAATGTGTTGTGGGACGCCCACAACCAATGTGCTATATATTTAACTAAAAACCAGCAAGGCCTTGAGAGAACTAAGCATGTTGATGTAAAATTTCATTTCATTAGGGCTTATGCATCTATAATAAAGTTGGAGCAGAGAAATGAAAGATTTAGAGAGAGAACTTACTTTTTATTTCAACAATTGCGGGATTGGGAGATTGATCAACATGGACAAGCTACATTTTGAAGCATGAATAAAACTCAAAGTAGGAGCAGAGAAATGACAAACTTGTTACGATCCAACGAAATCGAACCCGGAGCTTAGATCTATTAATTGATGCAAGATTATGCTTAGAATGCTTACACACAAGACATCATTTTTTTGTTCCAAAGGCTAGTTCCAGGGAATGTCATATCCTCGAAGTGGTGGCTGCGTACATAAGAGACCATGATGATAATAACGTTTCGAAAAATAAAAATGGTAAATACAAAGAGCAAAACATGAATCTCAAAATACGCATCCTTCCTAAGAAAATCCGACAGTAGGGTTGATGTTGCACCATAATTGGTGAGCTAGGTTTCAATCAAGAGGTTGTGAATGTGTTGTGGGACGCCGACAATCAAAGTGTTATATATTTAACTAAAAACCAGCAATGCCTTGAGAGAACTAAGCATGTTGATGTAAAATTGAATTTCATAAGGGCTTATGCATCTCTAATAAAGTTGGAGGAGAGAAATGAAAGATTTAGAGAGAGAGAGAACTTACTTTTTATTTCAACAATTGCGGGATTGGGAGATTGATCAACATGGACAAGCTACATTTTGAACCATGAATAAAACTCAAAGTAGGAGCAGAGAAATGACAAACCATATTTCATAAAGGCAAATCTATGTGTAATAATCAAAAGGATGCAAACATCATGAAGTCTACCATAATCAGCCCTAACCTAAGTTTTATAAAAACTCAATAAAATACAAACTACCATAAATGGATGGATGAAAAACTAACCCCTTCCATTCCATTCAAATGTGAATCAACGAAATCCTAATCGTGATGAACATAACTGAATTTTTTTGTTAGAGTAAATGAAACAAGAGAAAAACTCAGCTTAAGTACCCAAGTTCAAATCACAACTAATAAAAACTCAAAAAGAATAAATGCAGTGAGTGAAAAGGTAAAACTAAAACCTATAGCAACTGAAAAAGTGTTTACCCAGACCAGCTAATATAGACCTTGGAGATTTGGAATTTTGGAGTGCATCATATAACTTTTCTGTCAATAATAGAAAGCATTTACAACACTTAGATCCACTTTACACTAAATGTATTAACTAAGTAAAATCTTACATAAACTCACCTATTTTCATACTATAAAAACCACCACAATTTTTTTATCCCCTATTATATCCATGCACCATGGCAGGAACTGTATGAGACGAAACATATTTTAAAATACTTGTCTTTCCATAACTCATACAAGTATTACCTCAAAGCTTAAGATATATTACCTCATTGATCCCTTTGTAAAAGAATTTTCAAAGTATCAAGATATACAAAAAGAACTAGACATATTACCTCATTAGATCCCTATTTTTCATATTATAATTGTTAGAATAGTTATTATAGCATTATAAATATATTAGTTGTAATGTCCTTTACTGTCTTTTCCCCTTCCCCTAATTAGGTTAACCTTGTACATTGTTATATATATATATCTAATGAATGGAATAGAGGATTCTGATTCTCTAAAACCCTTAGCATTTACATGGTATCAGAGCGTTAGGGTTTTAGAAATTTTTTTTGCGTTAGGGTTTTTCAAGTGGGGGTAGGTTGACGTTTGGGTCTTCTTGTAGAGTGACCGTTTGTCAACACCACTCACTTCAGCAGCTGCGCCGCCGTCAGGAGAGGAGACCCGCCGTCGCCGTCCGTCAGAAACAGCCGCGCGTGAAGCCCACGTGCCGCCGAAGGGTTTTGCCTCCGCCGCCACGCGCCGGCGCGTGAGGGCGTGTCCGCCACCTGTTCTCGCTTTCGCCGCCTGGGTTCGTCTCGCAAGGTGGTTTCCAGCCTGTCTGTGTATGTTTCCATCCTGTCTGTGTATGTAGGTTTGACAAAATCTACTCGGTTTGCATCTGGTTTGTTATTTTCCCTCGGTTTTGGTTTGATTTTCGAGTTTTCAGTTCTGTTTTTTCTGTGTTATGGGTGATAAGACAACCGTAGTTATGTCTGGCATGATACCGATGGTTTCGAAGGTTACAGAAGACAAGTTGAATGGGTCTAACTACTATGCATGGCGATCGAACGTTCGTCATTATATTCGAAGCATTGAGATGGAGGATCACTTGACTAAAAAACCGCCAACGAATGACACCAAGAAGACTTGGTTGAGGGACGATTCTAGAATGATCTTACAAATCAAGAATTCGATTGAGAAAGAGGTTGTTGGGCTCGTGAATCACTGCGAATCGGTCAAAGAACTAATGGAATACTTGGAATTTCTCTATTCTGGGAAAGATAACCTCAACAAAATGTTTGAAGTGTGTAAGACCCTCTTTCAACCTGCTCAGAGTGGAAAATCTCTTTTGAGTTATTTTATGGAATGCAAACGGAATTGTGCTGAATTTAGTACTTTGTTGCCCGTGGGTCCTGATGTCAAGGTTCAGACTACCCAACGCGACAAATTGTTCATCATGAGTTTCTTATTTGGTCTTGATCTTCAATATGATATGGCAAAAGATCAAGTTCTGTCTAGTTCAGATGTCTCATCGTTGGAAGATGCTTTTACTCGTATACTTCGTACAGAAAAGTCCGCACCTTTGGTCCCACCATCTGAGTCGAACAGTGCTTTCGTTGGGCATACCAATGAGCATAAAGGTAATCGACGGGCAGGAAACAACTTCTCTAGAGGATATCCTCCTACTACTCAAAAATCTAATTCAGGAGATGTTGTTTGCTATTATTGTCATAAGCCCGGTCATGTGATAAAAGATTGCAGAAAACTCTTGTATAAGAACCAGGGTCGCAGTCAGGATCAGAGGGTTCAATCTGCCCATGTTGCATCTACTCCTGATAACCCTGAAAAGCCCTTCACGATTTCTCAGGCAGAGTTTGCTAAATTTCAACAGTATCAAGAGTCATTGACGACATCATCTTCTACTCCTATTACTGCCATCGCCGAGACAGGTAACCAATCTAAATGTCTTCTTTCCTCCTCTTTGAAATGGGTCATTGACTCTAGCGCTACAGATCATATGACAGGTAATCCTAGTTTATTCTCTCATTTTTCTCCATCTACATCTTTGCCTAATGTTACTATAGCCGATGGAACCACTACTCCTGTTTTAGGATCGGGCACAGTCAATCTTACCAAAACAATGTCACTATCCTCTGTTTTAAGTTTACCACAGTTCTTCTTCAATTTGATTTCTGTCAGTAAACTCACTCATGATCTTAATTGTTGTGTCTTATTCTTTCCTGATTATTGCTTATTTCAGGATCTTTTGACGAAGAGGACTATTGGTAGAGGGCGTAAATCTGGAGGTCTCTACATCTTTGAACCACATATACCTACTGCCGCCACATGCTCTAGAGTGTTTTCCCCTTTTGAAGAACATTGTCGTTTGGGTCATCCGTCTATTTCAGTTTTGAAGCGTCTTCGTCCTCAATTTAGTCATTTGTCTTCTTTAGATTGTGAGTCATGTCAGTTTGCTAAGTTTCATCGTGTGAGTTTGTATCCAAGAGTCGATAAACGAGCTAGTGCTCCGTTTGAGTTAGTTCATTCTGATGTTTGGGGTCCGTGTCCTATCGAGTCCAAGGGAAAGTTTCGATATTTTGTTACCTTTGTCGACGATTATTCTCGTGTAACTTGGTTATATTTAATGAAAAGTCGTTCTGAGTTGCTTTCTCATTTTTGTAACTTCCATACTGAAATTAGAACGCAATTTAGCGGTTCTCTTAAAGTCCTACGAGTGATAATGCTAAGGAATATTTTTCTCATGCTCTTGGATCTTATTTAGGTGCACATGGTATTCTTCATCAGTCCTCATGTGTCGATACTCCATCTCAAAATGGGGTTGCAGAACGAAAGAATCGTCATCTCCTCGAAACAGCACGAGCCTTAATGTTTCAGATGCATGTTCCAAAACATTTTTGGGCTGATGCTGTTTCGACGACTTGTTTCTTGATCAACCGCATGCCTTCTTCTGTTCTTAAGGGTGAGATACCTTATCGTACTTTGTGTCCTAAACAACCATCATTTTCGCTTACACCAAAAATATTTGGTTGTACGTGTTTTGTTCGGGATGTTCGACCTCAACTCACCAAATTGGATCCAAAGTCAGTAAAATGTATCTTTCTTGGATATTCTTGAGTTCAAAAAGGGTATCGGTGTTATTGTCCTAGTCTTGATAGGTATTTGGTTTCTCCTGATGTCACGTTTTTTGAAAATTTGTCTTTCTTCCCTTTGCCTTCCAATAAGAGTCAGGGGGAGCATACGAAGGATGATGATGAGTTTCTTATCTATACAATTGTGTCTTCTTGTGAGACACATAACGAATCATCTTCCTTTGTCCCTGTCTCTACTCACCCACTTTTGACTCAGGTTTACTCTCGTCGACAACCAAGTACAGTTATACGCCCTTTATCAGAGGCTTCCTCGTCATTGGATCCAGGTGCAACCGATGATCGTCCCATTGCTCTTCGTAAAGGTACACGTCAGTGCACTTACCATATCTCCTCTTTTGTGTCATATAACCATTTGTCTTCTCCTACATGCTCTTTCATTGCATCTCTAGAGTCTTTATCTAGTCCTAAATCTGTTCGTGAAGTTTTGTCTCATTCTGGTTGGCGCGCTGCACTGGTAGAGGAGATGAATGCCTTAGATGACAATGATACTTGGGATTTAGTGTCTCTTCCTGCAGGAAAGAGGCCTATTGGTTGTAAATGGGTATTTGCAGTTAAAGTCAATCCTGATGGGTCTGTCGTTCGGTTGAAAGCTCGTCTTGTGGCTAAAGGCTACGCACAAACGTATGGAATTGACTATTCTGATACTTTTTCTCCAGTTGCTAAAATGGCTTCTGTAAACCTTGCGACTTTTATAAGCTAGAATCTCGAAAACAAGCCTTAGACAGAGACTCGAATGGACATGAATCTCAAAATACGCATCCTTCCTAAGAAAATTCGACAGTGGGGTTGATGTTGCACCATAATTTGTGAGCTAGGTTTCAATCAAGAGGTTGTGAATGTGTTGTGGGACGCCGACAACCAAAGTGCTATATATTTAACTAAAAACCAGCAATGCCTTGAGAGAACTAAGCATGTTGATGTAAAATTGCATTTCATAAGGGCTATGCATCTCTAATAAAGTTAGAGCAGAGAAATGAAAGATTTAGAGAGAGAGAACTTACTTTTTATTTCAAAAATTGTGGGATTGGGAGATTGATCAACATGGACAAGGTACATTTTGAAGCATGAATAAAACTCAAAGTAGGAGCAGAGAAATGACAAACCATATTTCATAAAGGCAAATCTATGTGTAATAATCAAAAGGATGCAAACATCATCAAGTGTACCATAATCAGCCCTAACCTAAGTTTTATAAAAACTCAATAAAATACAAACTACCATAAACGGATGAAAAACTAACCCCTTCCACTCCATTCAAATGTGAATCAACGAAATCGTAATCATGTTGAACATAACTGAAATTTTTTGTTAGAGTAAATGAAACAAGAGAAAAACTCACCCTGCAGAGCAAGGCCACCATTGTATCCATGTGCCATTTTTAGCTAGCTTAAGATGACTAAGAAGAGAACAGAAGTTGAAATACAACCTGCAGATTGTCAAGGCCACCATTCTATGGATTCCACTCAGACAAAGCTGCCCAGTCCTTAAGTCATCCTACAAGAACCTTCAGAGCCATAGAACATAAGAAACAGAAGTTAATGAAATGAAATTACTTAAGAATCAAAATCAATGGAAGTATCGTACATATTACAACGGGAACGTTGTGGGATTCGATGAGAGACTCGAAGTCTGAGGCTGACGGAGGAACTTAGAAGCGTTGGGTTTGCAGATTTGAAGTCTGAGACATCCTTCTTGCCTCTAGTGGCACGTCGCTTGAGAATCAAATCATGAGAAATACCTATACCGAAAGCCCTACAAGATTAACCGGAGAAAACAAGCACACATATGGATATAGAGAGAACAATCTAAAAAACTATATGAGTCTTACCCATCTTGACGAGAAGATAGCTCCTGCACGAAGAGGAGTTATACGATTCCTGATGAAACCTGTGAAAAACAATGAAAGAAACAACAAACAAGGCTCAAACCCTAAAACATGAACCATCAAAGGAAAACGTGAAATATAGAAAGAGAATGAGAGAGAGTCAAGAAGGGGAATCAGAGAAGCAACAACTGCCATTCCTCCTCCTCTGAAGCTGGGAGGCTCAAATCAACAAATCAATGCCTCTGAAGAACCATGGACTTCCAACGGAATCCCTCTCTCAACAACCACGCCATCCTCCTCTCCTTCCTCCGATTACCCTTCACTGCCTTCCCTTGTCGGCTTTGAGGCAGTGTTTCTCGCACTTTATTCCTCCCTGAAAGAAATTTGTAGAGAAGAATGGATCCTCTGAAAATCGAAGAGAAAAAACGAGGAGAGGGATTTAGGATCTAAAAATCGAAGAGGAAAATGAGGAGAGGGGAGAGGGATTTTAGATCTAGAGATCGAAGAGGAAAATGAGGAGGGGGATTCGGGAGGGATTTGGGAGGGATTTGGTTTTAGCACTTTGTTATTTGTTTTTTAATTTCCGTAACACGCCCGCCTCCTAAAAATTAGAAGCGAGAATTTCGGCACTTTTTTTTTAAGAATAACCAAGCGTTTTTTTTTTCTTTTTCTAATAGCGGGAATTACATTGATGCTATGATGGACTGTTATAGAAAGTGATTGTTGTTGTAGTGGTAAGTCCGACCGGTAAATGCTTGATAGCTCCAAAATAGAGCTATTATTTACTCCCTAATTATAGCTAAAACCATGCTCAATATTGATTAAAATGCCTTTTTGTAGATAAACTCATGGTAGAGAGCTCGAGGAGTCCGATGACGTGTTTCGAGGCTAAAAGCGTCGTTTTAGAGCTTCATGGACGCATCGGGAGTGAAGGGGCTTGAAGAATTGAAGAAATGGCAAAAATTGCCATTGAAAGGCAATTTTTGGCTACCAAACTCGAGAGCAAGCGGTGAGCGGCAGCGTCGAGACGCTGGCTCAATGCTGCGCAGCGTCGAGACGCTGTCCTAGCGTCTCGACGCCGCCCCGACGATTTCCGAAGATGACGAGCGCCAGCGTCGAGCGCGCGCGTCTCAACGTTCGCTCAACGCCGACAGCGTCGCTACGCTGGCCTAGCGTCTCGACGCTACCCCGAGCGTGCGCGGCCAACTTAGGGCGCAGCGTCGAGACGCTGCCCTAGCGTCTCGACGCTCCGACGGATATAAATTCATCATTTCTGATTTTTAGACGGATCTTCTCCCCTTTTCCCCTCGGGATTGCCGTTTTCCTCCATTAATTTCTGGTTTTTGCCCATTTTTGGGTTGTATGAAGAAGACAATCTCCATGGAAGCTTGGGCAACCTTCACCTCCATGGATAGCTAGAGGTTAGTGGTTGGTTAGTTAAGTTTAGAGATTGATTATCTTTTGTATTAGGTGAGATTAGAGCTTAATTGAATGTTTAGCATGAATGAATGATTTTCTTGCATCTCTTGGTCTGTATTAAGAATGAATAACTTGCCTTTCCGATTAGAAGTGACGTCCATAATTAGTTACGCATGCTTAGTTGGCTATTATTGATTTTTGACAAACTTCAATACTTAGTAGCGAAAGTCTTGCTCGTGGCTAATCAATTCGAGCCCAAGTGACGGTTGGGGGTAGGAATTGATTAACGTTCTCACGGCGGGCTTAAGACTAAGAGATAAATCGAATTAGTTCTAGGATTAGTTCGTCTCAATGATACCCGTTACTGTTTGTTAATTAATTTAAGAGTCATGAACTTAGATTAATTAGTGGACATGTTTAATTAGGATTGCACTTCCCTAATTAATTCATTGGGATGTTTGGACCCGATAGGGACATAATAATTTGTGTGCATGAAACGTCTCGGCTAATTCACATGTTAATCAATGAACCAAAATACATTAGATCAATCCCGACACTGGCTAACCAATCGTATTCGTCAATTTCATACTTCCCGTTTTAATTTTCCGTTAGCGTAAATTTAGTTTTCGCCACTGATTTTCCCAAACAAAATCCTCCTATTTTTATCATTGCAAATTTAATTCAATTAAATTAGGATTATTGATCGCTCCCTGTGGATCGACCCCGTTACCACTTAGCTGCAAATTGCTCGGTGCATTCGGGTTTATAAATTTCATTTTGGCGGGTCTCGACAACCCGAAATTTGTGAACGTACAAAAGTTCACTACCAATGCTTCACAACCTTCTACCCAGTAACCCCGACCGGTAATACCGTGTGAAGAAATCACACCGGTAAAACCGAACCGGTAAGTCTTGAACCGGTGAACCGGTGGAATATATTCACAACATTTTCACCGGTAAACCGGTAAGACTCGACCGGTAACACTAACCGGTCTGATCCTTCGGTAAAAGCCCACCGATTTGCATCACGGTTCGAAGAGCACTTTTAGTCTACGTTGGTGAATAGAAGCCCCCCTATCAAGCAAGAAAGAAGCGGCTCTTCCCACGGCAGAGTCGCCATTGACTCTATTTATTATTATGGTAAATCACTGTATCAAGATGTCAATCTGAGATCTTATTTCGGTTTGATACGTCCACCTACGAGACTCACCTTTGGCTTTCGTCTCGGTAGGTGTACTATTTTACATTTTCTCAAAAGAACATTCATTCATTTCTTTCTTCCTCGTCGACCACGACGCAAAAAATCCAAACCCAGAAAGGAGAAGGGCCGGTGGTGGGCTTTGGGAAAGTCGGGTCAATCGGGTGTCTTCATTCAAGCGACGATACAGAAGAAGAACGAAACAAAGTGAGAGGCCGGGAGGCAGAGAAAAGAGTCGAGTCGATCAAGCTCGACGACCGGGAAAAGCAAAACAAAAATCGGATTTGGCCGAAAAAGAAGCAACGCAATGGATACCATGACCGATCACCATCGATAAAGAAGAATCTTTCTAAATCACTTCGCGTCAGCGGGGCCTTCAAGCATCCGAAATATGCCGGAGTTGTAAATGACATAGCGTTCCTGATAGAAAATGACGACTCGTTCAGAAAAACGAAGTTATTCAAGTTCTTTTTCCCAAAGAAGTCCCGCTCCGACGAGTCATCTACTTAAAAGAACCCTCCCTGCAGTGCGCCCCTCCTTTAATTATTCGGTCATGCAATACTTATTGAATACAAAGAAAAAAATGCATTTCGACCCCGTCGTAGTTCTCAATCATTTCGTGGCACCGAGCGTGTCTGAACCATCTACGATGGGGGGAGCGAATACACATGGAAGAAGCTTAGATAAGAGAATACGTTCTCGCATCGCTTTTTTGTAGAAAGCTCGACCAGCGAGAAAAAGTGTTTGGCCGAAGCAAAAAAGAGGTTGACCCACTTCATTCGCCAAGCGAATGATCTTCGTTTCGCGGGAACAACAAAAACAACCATCTCGCTCTTTCCTTTCTTCGATGCTACTTTTTTCTTTCCAAGGGATGGGGTTGGGATGTATAAAAACCTTTTTATTGAGGATACCCGGGAACAACTCCTAGGTCAATTAAGGATCATATGTTGGAACCTCATGGGTAAGGATAAGGTAATAGAATTGATAGAGAAATTCATAGACCTAGGTGGGATAGGAGAATTGATAAAGGGAATAGAGATATGATAGAGATCATACTGAGAAACAGAAGAATTTCGTATGGGTACAACTTTTATTTGAACGAAGTGAAAAAAATGCGATCTTTGTTGTCTAATAGAACAAAGACTAATACCTTAATTGAGCCAGTCAAGATCAAATCTGTTTATCAAAGTGCTTCTCCAATTGCTCAAGACATCTCTTTTCAACTGAGAAACAAAACAAGATCATTTCGTTCCATTTTTAGTAAATAGTGAAGGATATTCCATTAGTAATGAAAAAGGGGTTGAGGGGATCTGTATATGTTGTTCCGGTCGATCAGAAGGCGCGAAAATAGCTAGAACTGAATGTGGAAAGTATGGAAAAATATCTTGTAGTGTATTTAACCAGAAAATCGATTATGCTCCTGCGGAAGTATCTACTCGTTGTGGAATCTCAGGTGTCAAAGTGTGGATTTCATATAAAAACAGAAAAAAGGGAACATGATTTGACATTTCCCTTTTTAGATGATCTTCCGGTATGAAGTTTCGTTTTGTTGTTACGACAGGCTGAGAGCAGTTCCCGCTCCCTTGTGTTTGAGAGAGTTGGTGCGACGAAGTAGGTGCTGGTGAGGCATTCGACTTCGAGTGGCTTTTTGATACCGAACAAAAGAAAGAGACAGAATAATAACATTGAAATAGATTACTTTATGGGGGTTTGGAGGTTTGTTTTTCCTATTCTTATTCCTCAGTTTAAGCTGGTGATGGGGAAAGGCTAGGTAGCTGGCTTTCTTGGGATTGCTCGCTGGCTGACTATGACGATTGCCCTCACTCGAAAGTCACTTCCAATAAGATTGTTTTCAACATTCCCCCGTGACGCTCCCAAACCGATCGCTATTGTTTACTTGTTTTCTTCAAGTCGTCGAATTGTTATAGAATGCCTTTATATCAGATATAGTTCGTAGGATGAAGTCTTAGTGGATATAGCTATTGGCCGGGAATGCGGCTCGGGCGTAGTAGGTCCGGACGCCTAGCATGAAGCGGTCTTCTCTGGTGGCGACACTATACCGTCAGTATAGTATCTCTCTAGCTTCCAGTATATATAAAACATAGTTAGTAGAGGTCAGTCTGTCTGGCGTTCCCTTGCGTAAAGGGCGACTTTGGCATCGACTCTCTCTCGTTAGGTAATTAACGAGGCGAAAGCAGCTCTCTCGGAAGTCCATTTCCCCGCCATCTTAGTGGGACTAGTATAATAAACTTTCACTTGACCTGCCAAGACTCAGATTTTCTTTTTTGTAGTAACGCCCTTAACGAATTACGTTTAACATCCCTTTTTGACTTTCCCGATCGGTGCCTCGGGTCAATAGCCGGGCTCTGGGACATTACTACCAAGGCGACTATCGACCCGAGCCCAAAGAAGAAAAAGAACGGACTAAAGCGAGGAGTTCATTGGCCATACATAGTGAAGGGGGATGATGGGCGACTGTCCATTCACTTTCCGAAAATGGCAGAAATCGATCCAGTGTCGCAGAGAACATTATGTCTCGCGATCTGGAAATATCCGAGGAGATGGATACTGAACCCCTCCGTGGATGGGTGGAGGAGAGAAAGGAGAACCCTAATCTCCTAAAATCCCTCATTAGGGAGTCTGCCGCTTTCTTTCATAACAGAGCCGAGAATAACGACTGGCATAGTTGTCTCTCGCATGCAAGGAGATGTTGCTGCTGGATGTCACGGTTCTGGGGCGCCATGATCCTTTTCTCTGGAACAATCGAGGGCACTGCCTACCTTCCGCTTTCAGAGGTAGGGACTTCATCAATCATTGCTCATTGAGCTATTTATTGCTGCCAATAGCGCTTCGCTTGCACGCCAGCGCCACGCCTGGTAGAGCTATCGCGCGCGGGCGAAGAAGATGCATTTTTTGTACTGGTAGTACTGGACAAGCTCAGAGGGAATAATATCTTTCTTATTTTTTCCTTTCTTTCCCATGACGACTAGGAACAGGCAAATCAAAAATTTCACTTTGAATTCCGGACCTCAAGATCCTGCTGCTCATGGTGTTTCACGATCAGTATTGGAAATGAACGGAGAAGTGGTGGAACGTGCAGAACCACATATTGGATTATTTAAGTGCGACACGAAGCTTGCTAACGCCGATTCGACTCTTATGCCGCTAGTTATGCCCTGCTTGGTCCCCCGACACAGTGGAGGTTTCGTAGCGCATCATGAACACCGGGCTAAGGGGCGGTTGAGCTACTCAAGCAAACCGCCCTACCTTACTGACATAGGGACAGAAGGGAGAAGGTTGTGAAGGTGGCCTCGTTATCCACACCTCTGGTCGGATGAATGGAGGACTGAATGACCCAGGTTTTCATGAGCGTTGGCGAGTTCTGAAGTGCCTATCAAGAGCTCCCACGCATACCCCGGGGTGATCATCATCACCTGCACCTCACATCTCGGCACAGTGGAACGTGTAACACGCCTGCTGTCTCATTCAACTACATTTGTTCCTATAATCCATAGCCTAACAGAACGTTGCAGCGAGGGGCAACCTGCCCATATAGACAGCGGGGAGGATGGCACTACTGGCAAAGACCGTCTGGCGAAAACGCCGCAGGCGCGAAGCGTGGTTAGGCCTGCATCAGGGGAGCATAACATAGACAGGAAAGGGAGCTCGGACGGTGGAAGAGCCAGGGGAGGCCGGGTCATTTGACGGAAATGGAAGGTTTTTCCCCTATTAGAAAAGGCCCTATGAAGTAAAGGGAAGTGCATCAATTCTTGGAAAAAGAGGGAGCAAGCCTATAATCTAAGAAAGTCAATTCAATGAATAGATCTCGAGTCAACGGTACGACAGACAACGCTGCCTACACGCGAATTAGCTTCCGAGGTCAAGCAGTTTCAATTTAACTACATGATTGATTTGCGAATGAATGTTGGGTTAGGCCACCTCGAATGGCGTGAGCCGTATGCAGGGAGACCCACACGTACGACTTTTAGGGGGATCTGGTCGAAAGACCGATCGGCGCCCACCCGACTAGAGGGACTGAGAAATTAATAGAGTACAAAACTAATCTTCAAGCTTTACCTTATTCTGAGCGTTCAAAGAGCGATCGCGGAGTCACTGAATGAAGTCCTCCGTTTCTTTCGGAGGTGCTGACCCGCAGCGAGGCAGAGATGACTAAGTTACATATGGAATATGGCGACGACAACATGTCGTAGAAGGAGATAACAGGTGGAGCCAACGACCCACTAAGACTAACGTATCTACAACTACATCTCCGAGCGGCAGTCAAACGGAGGCGTGAATGCAAGATGCCAGCGGAATGATCGGCAGGAAAGAGGCTAGGGCTGCTTTCTTCCCACCGCATCCTTCCTTGTGTCGGAGATATAAAGCGAGTGCACCGGTTTGTTTCTGGATAGATGTGTGGGACAGAGGGCTCGTGGTACCTGCTGCCCACCCGTCCTCCTCTACTTTGAGAACCGTGTGAACGGAGAGTGGGAAAGAGGTCCCCATACGGAGTCACACACTTACTTGAGCTGTGCGGGAGACTGGAGAATGGGTCGAGTAAACTCCCCTGGGGTCGACCGACAAAATCACAGACGAAGCTTTATGGTATTTCTTTTTTTTTTTATTGGAAAATGAGGGCGCCTGGGTATGTTATCGAAAGAGAAGGCAGAGGTAGTACTTCGAATGGCGAGGGGCGGCTCGGCAAAGAAGGAATGGGAAATCGTCAAAGATGAATTCTTTGTTGGCGAAACGAAGGGCTGAATAACGCCAATGATTTTCTGAGCCGGTCTGGATTTCCAATGCCTCGGGAAATAGGTCGATCTCGATGACAACACCTTTTTCTTCTCTTCCTTACCGAGGAATCATCTCTTATGGCCTTCACCTCCCGCCCGGCCCGAAAATCGAACCTAGCCTCCTAATCCATTCAATTCTGCAAGCAGGGGGGATCCAGAGCTAAGCCCCCCTTCTATTACATAAGCTAAAAAAAAACGATAAGCAAAGTACCAAAGTAGTTGCGGGAATACGCTTTGGTTACCAGCGAACGCTTCCAAAGGCGACCCTCTCGAGTTTCCGGCGGTTTCCGTCATTGAAGTAGCCTTTCGTCATCCTACCAAACGAAAGAAGTCACTATCAAGCAGCGAGCCCTTATTAGTTTAGTTTAGTAAAAGTCAAGCTCCAAAAAATGAGAGATTAACCTGCGGTGCGCTACGCCCGACAACTCATCAAGCAATTTCTTTGCGCTTTCATTTCAATGATGAGGTCGCAAAGAGGGAAGTAGGGCTCCTATTGAAACGCTTTCCCTCCCTCAAAAGGCGACCTGCTTTCAATATGTTTTGTTACATTACGCTGCCATTTATCCAATATCATTGAATAGCATGGCCTGAGGCTAAGGTAACTTAAGTGGGAGAGGCATGTTATGGGTGATGAAAAAGTTGTCGTAAAGTTTCGTTGTTCGTTCCGTCGTCGACCCTATCTATGTTTCTACGATGGCCCAAGAACACGCTCATTCTTCAGCTGTACAGAGACTTTTGAATTGCGAGGTACCATTACGAGCTCAATACATACGAGTGTTATTCCATGAAATAACTGGAATTTCAAATCATTCACTTGCTTTAACTACTCATGCTATGGATGTGGGAGCATCAACTCCGTTTCTGTGGGCTTTTGAGGAGCGGGAGAAATTATTGGAATTCTATGAAAGAGTCTCGGGAGCCAGGATGCATGCAAGTTTCATACGACCAGGTGGAGTGAAAAGGAATCACAAACCTTGATAGCTAGAATCTAAAAAACAAGCCTTAGTCAGAGACTTGAATGGATTTTCAACTTAGCAACATCAATATTGACTGTTGTGATATGAACAGGAACTCAACTGTCTATGTCTATGATAGGTCAACACATGATCTTAGGGACACCAATTTTTATATAGTAATTATAAACAGGGATTACAATAGTTACAAAAAAAAGTGAGAGAGAGGACGAGAAATCCTACCAACACAAAAAGAAAACAGCAAACCAATTTTACAAGAACATAGACTATCTTGAATATAAGGAGCAAAACATGAATCTTAAAATCTAAAGTCCCACTTGATAACCATATATCTATGTAGAACTCAACGCCCCACTCTTTTTATTCTAATAACAAAAAACTTTGATAAATATTTTATGTATTTGATTTTCTAAAAAGTTAGAGATGAAGAGATATGTTAGTATGTAAGTAAAGAGAGAGAGAGATATTTTAAAGAGAAATCTTTAAGAAAAGATTTTTTTTTAGTTCAACGATTGTGGGGTTGGGAGAATGAACAACATGGAGAATATACATTTTGAAACATGAATAAAACTAAAAATAGAAGTACAGAAATGACAAACACTCCACTGTGCTCTGTCATATTTCATAAAGGCAAATCTATGTGTAATTACCATGCACAATAATAAAAAGGGAAGCAAACATCATTAAGTCTACAATAATCATCCCTAACCTAAGTTTTATAAAACTCAATAAAATACCAACTACAATAAATGGATGAAAAACTAACAAATCCCCCTCACACTCCATTCAAATGTGAATTAACTACGTCAATAAAATCAAATGTGAATCAACGATCGTGGGGTTGAAAGAATCAATGATCAGTAACTAACAATTGATACGGAGATTCAAGTGATTATATGCGATGAATATTATAGTTAACTACCCAAGTTCAAATCACAACTAATAAAAACACAAAAGGAATCAATTGCAACGAGTGAAATGCTAAAATTAAAACTCATACCAACTGATAAATTTTTTTGCCCAGATGAGACCTTGGAGATTCGGCTTTTCTGTCAATAATAGAAAGCATTTACACTTATATCTACTTTTTAAGCTAAATGTTTTAACTAAGATCTTGCATAAAACTAACTCCTTTTAAAACCATAGAAAACATTACAATTTTTTTATCCCCTATTCCATGCACCATTACAGAAACTGTATGTGACCAAGGGAAACATATTTAAAAATACTTCTCTTTACATGTAACAAATGACCTTTGTAAAAGCATTTTGAAGCATCAATAATGACTAGATTTATAACCTCATTAGATCCATGTTTTTCATATGATAACTATTTTAAACTACCAACGAATTAGTTTTTAGAGTAGCATTGAATATAAGACCCAAACTAAACGATAAATATTTTCACGTAGAATGCAAACATATGAACAAATCAAAGTGAAAAGAAGTCATAAAAATCTCGAAAACAAGCCTTAGTCAGAGACTCGAATGGATCTTCAACTTAGCAACAACAATATTGACTATTTTGATATGAACTCAGCTGTCTATAGTCATAGGTATATCATAGGACAACAATTTTTATATAGTAATTAGTAAACAAGGATTACAATAGTAACAAAAAGAATTGCGAGAAAGAGGACAAGAAATCCTACCAACACAAAAAGAAAACAACAAACCAATTTTACAAGAACATATACTAACTTGAATATAAAGAGCAAAACATGGATCTCAAAATCTAAAGCCCCACTTGATAACCATATATGTTTGTAGAACTCAAAGCCCCACTTTTTTATTCTAATAACAAAAAAACTTTGATAAATATTTTGCGTATTTGATTTTCTAAAAAGTTAGAGATAGAGAGATATGTTCAGTATGTAAGTAAATTTTAGAGAGAAAAGAATTGGTTAGACACCTAGCTACCAACACAAAAAGAAAACAACAAACCAATTTTACAAGAACATAGACTATCTTGAATATAAAAAGCAAAACATGAATCTCAAAATCTAAAGCCCCACTTGATAACCATATATGTAGAACTCAAATCCCAACTTCTTTATTCTAATAACAAAAAACTTTGATAAATATTTTATGTATTCGTTTTTCTAAAAAGTTAGAGAAAGAGATATATGTTAGAGTATGCAAGCCAATTTGAGAGAGAGGGATATTTTAAAGAGAGAACTTTTAGAGAGAAAAGAATTTGTTAGACACCTAGCTAACCAATAATATTTCTCTTTCTCAACCTATGAACAGGCAAGACCAATAATATTGAATTTAAACCCTGAATATTTAAACCCTGCATAATAGAAGTTCAAAATCTAATCCAAAGGGACCCCATACATCAGTTCAAAAGCTCAAAAAAATATTCCAATGGTTTGTTTCCTAGAAGGCAAAAAAGAAAGGAAAAGAAATAAAGGACTAACCTGATTCTGACTTTATTTCAATGAAAAGGTCTCCAAGAGCATCACACGTGATGATCGACGATTTAACCATCTAGAACATAAAAGCATCCTTGACAATAGCTTGAACGGTAAAACTTATAATTGAAAAATTGAATGGAAAGTTGTAAAGAAAAGAATACTTGTTAGGAACCAACGAAATTGAACCCAGATCTTAGATAAAATAATTGATGCAAGATTATGTTTAGAATGTTTTACACACAAGACATCAACTTTTTGTTTCGAAGGCTAGTTCCAAAAATTATAATAGTTACAAAGCACATGAAATGAATAGTCACCAGGCGATGACATATCCTCAAAGTTGTGGCCCGCACACATAAGAGACCATGATGATAATAACATTCCAAAAAAGGAAAAAAAGGTAAAAATCTAAGCATACAAAAGTAAAACAATATTTCATGTTATGGTTCTAAAGCCAAGGACCCATACATAATTTCCAAAGTTCATAGTCTACTTCAACAAAGGCAAAAGGTGAAGTAAAAAAAACCATTCTTGTTTCTAGTCAAGGAGCAAAATAGAATTTCAAAATCTAAGCCACCCGTATACATCAACTGTTTTCTTTCAGCCAGTAGACAGAATTTAAAAGATTTCATTTTACTCAAACGAATTGCATGAGTGTGATGTTGTTGTCCAGTTAGCTAACGGGTCAAGCATATTTCCTAGAGGGAAGGTTGAGGATGTTCTTGTGAGAGTGGGCGAAATGATGTTTCCTGCTGATTTTCTTGTACTTGATATGAATAAGAATTCTTTGAATGCATCGTCCTCTATGTTGCTAGGACGCCCTTTTCTAAAGACCGCGAGGGTCAAGATTGACGTGTTTAAGGGCGTAATTTCTTTAGAGTTTGATGATACAGTGCATGAGTTTTCCTTGTTTAAAGAAAAGTCAGTTGAGAACGTTGCCTGTTTGTCTGTCGAGAGTAAGAGTTTGACCTCGAGCTTGAGGGATAGCTCTTACGTCTCTGTGAAAAAATCTGATTTAAATTTGTTGGATGTGAATGCTGTTTTTTGTACTAATCAATGTGATATTCACGTGCTAGAGGCACGAAGAGAAAAGAAAGTTTTGGATGTTTTTTGCAGGACCGGCGTGGACAAGGACATGTTTGGAACGTCCCCCGCGCTGTCGGACTATGGATGAGTTCGATGGGAGAATTCAGTCGAGCAAATGACTTTAAAAATTCTGTGCTTCTCGGAGGCACCCGAGTGTTGAACTGTCTTTTCTGTTTTTAGTTTCATTGCTGTTTTTGTTCTTAGTTTAGGTAATTTAGCTAATGTAGCTTGCTGTTTTTTTTAGGTAATGAGGAGAATTGAGGAAATTTTGGGCTCCAATGTGAAACGCGCCGCGTCCTTTCCCTCGCCGATTTCACTAAGATTCAGGGAAGTGTTGTTTTTCTTTCCCTTTAACTTTGTATATCTGATTAAATAGCATTGAGGACAATGCTAGCTTTTGAAGTTGGGGGTGGATTGTGGATAAGCATGTGTAGTTTGTTGAGCAGTGTTTATTTTGAATTTTAAGTGCTTCAGACCCTGCTTATATGCTTTCTAATTATGATGATCTAGGAAGTGTCATTTTGGAAATCTGAGCATTTGCATAATCTAGTGTTTGCATGATGTAGTTTTGCATTTATTAGGTTCATGTCGAAAATTTTAAATTTTTTTCTGTTGCTCCCTTGCATCTATCGAGCACTTAGCAACATCATCTTAGACTCCGTAGGCTTAGTTTGATTGCATGTTGCATGATTCTTGTTGTCACCCCGAAAGGCACCCTTAGGTAGCTTGTTGCATGAGAGTTTGTGGTCAAATTAATGGAGTTAGCTTACGCTAAGCCTAAAGTAAAAAAAAATAGAAAAGCATGTTAGCTAGAAAAGTCTCTCGAGGCGCTCCTCCTTCTTATCGGTACCAAAGAAGTGAGCGTTAATCCTTAAAAACATGAAGTTTAATGCATGAATTTGACGTGTTAGGCAACTCGAGGTTGAAAAAAATAAAAATAAAAGTTGGGTTCAAAGAACCTTAATAAAGGGTACAAAGTACTCGTGAAAAGAAAAAGAATGAGAAAATGTTTAGGTCTCTTAATTTATTACTCTCTCTTGTGTAAGTCAAGCTTAGACTGTTCTTAAACGCTAGAAGTAGGGGGAAAGCGGGATGATATGTTGCATGTAGTTTTTCCGGGTTTACGTTGGTTTAGGATAGGTTGGCTAGCACACACACGTTAGGGAGCGATAGTTAATTTTTGATATGTTCGTAATAAAATGCATGCGCTGATTGCTTTCGTGATTATGTTATGTTTGGATTTGTAAAATGCATCGAGGTTTGAATTAGTAGCATGTAAGCATGTCCTTAGAGTCAAATTCTTTATTAGCCTTGCTCGAGGACTAGCAAGATTTAAGTTGGGGGTGTTTGATAACTCCATTTTGGAGCTAATTATCACTCCCTAATTCTAGCTAAATGCCGTATTAAATTGGTTAATATGTCTCGTTTGTAGGCGAATTGCGGCGAAGAGCTCATGCGTCCATTGGACTCGTTTCGTAGCTAAAAGCAGTGTTTTAACGCCCCAAGAGTGCTTCGGGAAAAGGGCAAGCTAATCCAAGAAGAACTGGACCAAAATTGCCTAGAAGAGGTAATTTTCCAGCCCAAACCCGAGAGCAAGCGTCGAGCAGACAGCGTCGAGACGCTTGCTCAACGCTGCCTGGCGTCGAGACCCTGCCGCGGCGTCGAGACGCTCCGCGGGGCGCGCGTGCAGGAAATCATCGGAGCAGCGTCTCGACGCCATCGCGAGGCGCGCGCGGATTATTTAGGTCGCAGCGTCGCGACGCTGTCCCAGCGTCTCGACGCTCCGACGGATTTAAAGGCTGTAAGGACGATTTTTTGCAGCCAAGTCTTGCTTCATCTTCTACCTCTCGGGTTTCTCTTCATTTTTCTTCTTGCTCCGCCATTTGTGGCTTGTTTTAGGAGCTTTCTATTGTATGTAAGTTGGAGATTATGGCCAAGACATCCATGGGAGCGTTTGTGACAACTCTCTCCATGGTAGGCTAAGGTACGGTGTGCGATTCAGAATAGTTTAGGGGTATTTTGTTAGACTTCTTCATTTTGATAATCCATGCAACTAATTCTGAATTGGCTTTGATTTTGTATGCATTTATTGTTCTTTCTTAATCCCATGCATGTGTTAGATTTTGCCGACGGACAATCGAGTTTTCTAGCATGTGTTAGAGTTAAAGATTAGCGATGCCTTGCCTCTCACTTTTCGCCTAGTAACACAGAACAATGAAACAAATCGAAGAATCAATATATGCATGATAATTGTTGGGTACTTCAGCGTTGGCGGGTAGCCAGTTAGCATTAGGATTGCATATTCGAATGTTCGTCGCAGTTAGCTAGTGACTGTTTAGAGTAAATTTGGGGCTGATCACTCTAACGAGACTTTAAACAATGTTTAATTAAAACTGTTGATTTAATTAATTAATATGAAGCTGGTTACAAAAGGGAGTCCCAGTAACCGACCGCGTGCATGACGAATTGATAGCCTTAGATTTCAATTAAATGATGAATGATAGAATGTCTAACAAAAATCCCGAAACTCCCTGAATCGAACACTTGTTAATCTCTTTCTCTTTAATTTCTCCGTTAGCAATTTATTTCTCTTGCTGCATGCCAAAACCCCCCTCTTGTTACAAAACCCAATTGATCAATTAATTTACATTTCAAACTTTGATTTCAATCACGTTAAGTCCTTCTCCGTGGATCGACCCTGTTGCCACTAGCTGCAAAGCTAAGGTCAATAGGCTTACAAATTTATTTTGGCGGGTTTCGACAACCCGAAATTTATAGGATATTCCCAAATCCTAACCACCAAAATTGGCGCCGTTGCCGGGGAAGGCATAAAAGATTGAAATTGTGTTTGATTTGGATTTTGGTTGATTTGGATTTTGGTTGATTTGTTGTGTGCTGAAAAAAATTTCGGTTTGTTTTTGCATGTTCAAAGTTTTTGTTGTTGTATGACCCGCTCTTCTGAGTTTAGTGGACTGCAGTATATCCCTGAAATTGAAAGAGAAGAGCGGAGGTTGAAAAAAGAGGCCCGGGAGGGGCGAAGACTGTTTGAAGAAGGAGGCGTGGATCCCTTCTTGGGCGAGGCGATGGCGCAAGGAGAAGCGCCAAGGACTTTAAAGCAATTAGCTGCGTCGGATCTGAATGTGCAACCTCTGTGCATTAACTACCCCGTGGTAGCAGGTAATTTCGAGCTGAAATCTGGATTAATTCACCAATTACCTTCCTTCCATGGCAATGCAGGAGAGGATGCAAATAAACACCTGATGGAGTTCCACTGTGTCTGCTCGGGGATGAAGCCCCCAGGTGTGACAGAAGAGCAGCTAAATTTAAGGGCATTCCCCTTCACCCTGAAAGATAAAGCCAAGGACTGGCTTTATTATCTACCTTCTGGATCGATAACGACATGGCAAGAAATGAAGAGGGTCTTTCTTGAGAAATATTTCCCTGCATCTCTTGCCACGACTTTGAGGAAAAGGATTTATGGGATCACCCAGGATGTGGGTGAGTCCCTGCATGAATATTGGGAGCGCTTTGGGCGCCTGTGCGCAAGCTTTCCGCATCATCAAATTGCCGATCAGCTTCTGATCCAATACTTTTATGAAGACATGACGTCTCATGATCGGCAGATGATCGATGCCGCGAGTGGTGGGGCGCTGATTGACAAGACCCCGATTGAGGCCAAGCAGCTAATTGCAAACATGGCGGCCAACTCGCAGCAATTCGGTATTCGTGGGAAGGGGCAAGTTCACAGTGTGACCCAGAATCATGAGATGACTGAAATGAGGGCACAGGTGGCCGAGATTGGAAACTTACTGAAGAAGTTTGTAGGAGGTAACCGAGAGGAGGAGGTCAACGCGATCGGGGGATATGCTTCCAACCCCACAAAGTATGATCCTTACTCGAGCACATATAACCCCGGTTGGCGTGGCCATCCCAACATGAGCTACGGGAATAGAGACGTGCAACAACGCTTTCAAGGTCAGTCTTACGATAGACCTAACAATTCTACCCAAGCTCAGGCCTCGAGTTCCTCCAGCTCATTGGAAGAGATGGTTCAGACCATCGTTACATCGAGAAGCCAATTCCAAAAAGAAGCCCGAGAAGAGCTAAACTCACATAAAGCAAAGCTGCAAAATCTGAACAAGCAGCTGACCCAAATGGCAGTGTCGATAAGCAAAATTGAGAGCAAGAGCTCTGGGAAGCTTCCTTCCCAAACCACTGTGAACTCATGTGAGAACGTGAGCTCAATCCAGCTAAGGAGTGGGAAATCAGTTCCCTCCAGATCCGTGAAGGAAGCGAAGGACAGTTTGAATGAGTCCCCCCCGGTTGTTCTTGATGATTTGAATGAAGAAAAAGAAGAGAAATCTGTGCAAGAGTGTGTTCCCAAAGCACCATTCCCCAGTAGGCTTGCGAAGCCTACTCTGGTGAACGACGATGAGGAGGTCCTGAGAACCTTCCAGAAGGTGATGGTGAACATACCACTTCTTGAGGTGGTGAGTCAAGTTCCCAAGTATGCTAAATTCCTCAAGAACTGGTGCACAAAGAAACGGAAGTCCAGAGGGACTGAAAAGAAAAAGGAGAATGTCTGCGCAATCCTCCCAGGTACGTTGCTTACCAAGTGCAACGATCCAGGTACTTTTAATATCTCTTGCACTATAGGTAGTAAAGTGGTTAAAAATGCGATGCTTGATCTTGGTGCTTCTGCGAATGTCATGTCTTATGCTTTATTTCTGGAATTGAACTTAAACGAATTGCATGAGTGTGATGTTGTTGTCCAGTTAGCTAACGGGTCGAGCATATTTCCTAGAGGGAAGGTTGAGGATGTTCTTGTGAGAGTGGGCGAAATGATGTTTCCTGCTGATTTTCTTGTACTTGATATGAATAGGAATTCTTTGAATTCATCGTCCTCTATGTTGCTAGGACGCCATTTTCTAAAGATCGCGAGGGTCAAGATTGACGTGTTTAAGGGCGTAATTTCTTTAGAGTTTGATGATACAGTGCATGAGTTTTCCGTGTTTAAAGAAAAGTCAGTTGAGAACGTTGCCTGTTTGTCTGTCGAGAGTAAGAGTTTGACCTCGAGCTTGAGGGATAGCTCTTACGTCTCTGTGAAAAAATCTGATTTAAATTTGTTGGATGTGAATGCTGTTTTTTGTACTAATCAATGTGATATTCACGTGCTAGAGGCACGAAGAGAAAAGAAAGTTTTGGATGTTGTTTGCAGGACCGACGTGGACAAGGACATGTTTGGAACGTCCCCCGCGCTATCGGACTATGGATGAGTTCGATTGGAGAATTCAGTCGAGCAAACGACTTTAAAAATTCTGCGCTTCTCGGAGGCACCCGAGTGTTGAACTGTCTTTTCTGTTTTTAGTTTCATTGCTGTTTTTGTTCTTAGTTTAGGTAATTTAGCTAATGTAGCTTGCTGTTTTTTTTAGGTAATGAGGAGAGTTGAGGAAATTTTGGGCTCCGATGTGAAACGCGCCGCGTCCTTTCCCTCGCCGATTTCACTAAGATTCAGGGAAGTGTTGTTTTTATTTCCCTTTAACTTTGTATATCTGATTAAATAACATTGAGGACAATGCTAGCTTTTGAAATTGGGGGTGGATTGTGGATAAGCATGTGTAGTTTGTTGAGCAGTGTTTATTTTGAATTTGAAGTGCTTGGGACCCTGCTTATATGCTTTCTAATTATGATGATCTAGGAAGTGTCATTTTGGAAATCTGAGCATTTTCATAATCTAGTGTTTGCATGATGTAGTTTTGCATTTATTAGGTTCATGTCGAAAATTTTAAAATTTTTTCTGTTGCTCCCTTGCATCTATCGAGCACTTAGCAACCTCATCTTAGACTCCGTAGGCTTAGTTTGATTGCATGTTGCATGATTCTTGTTGTCACCCCGAAAGGCACCCTTAGGTAGCTTGTTGCATGAGAGTTTGTGGTCAAATTAATCGAGTTAGCTTACGCTAAGCCTAAAGTAAAAAAAAATAGAAAAGCATGTTAGCTAGAAAAGTCTCTCGAGGCGCTCCTCCTTCTTATCGGTACCTAAGAAGTGAGCGTTAATCCTTAAAAAACATGAAGTTTAATGCATGAATTTGACGTGTTAGGCAACTCGAGGTTGAAAAAAATAAAAATAAAAGTTGGGTTCAAAGAACCTTAATAAAGGGTACAAAGTACTCGTGAAAAGAAAAAAAATGAGAAAATGTTTAGGTCTCTTAATTTATTACTCTCTCTTGTGTAAGTCAAGCTTAGACTGTTCTTAAACGCTAGAAGTAGGGGGAAAGCGGGATGATATGTTGCATGTAGTTTTTCCGGGTTTACATTGGTTTAGGATAGGTTGGCTAGCACACACACACACGTTAGGGAGCGATAGTTAATTTTTGATATGTTCGTAATAAAATGCATGCGCTGATTGCTTTCGTGATTATGTTATGTTTGAATTTGTAAAATGCATCGAGGTTTGAATTAGTAGCATGTAAGCCATGTCCTTAGAGTCAAATTCTTTATTAGCCTTGCTCGAGGACTAGCAAGATTTAAGTTGGGGGTGTTTGATAACTCCATTTTGGAGCTAATTATCACTCCCTAATTCTAGCTAAATACCGTATTAAATTGGTTAATATGTCTCGTTTGTAGGCGAATTGCGGCGAAGAGCTCATGCGTCCATTGGACTCGTTTCGTAGCTAAAAGCAGTGTTTTAACGCCCCGAGAGTGCTTCGGGAAAAGGGCAAGCTAATCCAAGAAGAACCGGACCAAAATTGCCTAGGAGAGGCAATTTTTCAGCCCAAACCCGAGAGCAAGCGTCGAGACACTTGCTCAACGCTGCCTGGCGTAGAGACCCTGCCGCGGCGTCGAGACGCTCCGCGGGGCGCGTGCGCAGGAAATCATCGGGGCAGGGTCGAGACGCTCGCCCAGCGTCTCGACGCCATCGCGAGGCGCGCGTGGATTATTTAGGTCGCAGCGTCGCGACGCTGTCCCAGCGTCTCGACGCTCCGACGAATTTAAAGGCTGTAAGGACGATTTTTTGCAGCCAAGTCTTGCTTCATCTTCTACCTTTCGGGTTTCTCTTCATTTTTCTTCTTGCTCCGCCATTTGTGGCTTGTTTTAGGAGCTTTCTATTGTATGTAAGTTGGAGATTATGGCCAAGACATCCATGGGAGCGTTTGTGACGACTCTCTCCATGGTCGGCTAAGGTACGGTGTGCGATTCAGAATAGTTTAGGGGTATTTTGTTAGACTTCTTCATTTTGATAATCCATGCAACTAATTCTGAATTGGCTTTGATTTTGTATTTATTTATTGTTCTTTCTTAATCCCATGCATGTGTTAGATTTCGCCGATGGACAATCGAGTTTTCTAGCATGTGTTAGAGTTAAAGATTAGCGATGCCTTGCCTCTCACTTTTCGCCTAGTAACACAGAACAATGAAACAAATCGAAGAATCGATATATGCATGATAATTGTTGGGTACTTCAGCGTTGGCGGGTAGCCAGTTAGCATTATGATTGCATATTCGAATGTTCGTCGCGGTTAACTAGTGACGGTTTAGAGTCAATTTGGGGCTGATCACTCTAACGAGACTTTAAACAATGTTTAATTAAAATTGTAGATTTAATTAATTAATATGGAGCCGGTTACAAAAGGGAGTCCCAGTAACCGACCGCGTGCATGACGAATTGATAGCCTTAGATTTCAATTAAATGATGAATGATAGAATGTTTAGCAAAAATCCCGAAACTCCCCGAATCGAACACTTGTTAATCTCTTTCTCTTTAATTTCTCCGTTAGCAATTTATTTTTCTTGCTGCATGCCAAAAACCCCCTCTTGTTACAAAACCCAATTGATCAATTAATTTACATTTCAAACTTTGATTTCAATCACGTTAATTCCTTCTCCGTGGATCGACCTTGTTGCCACTAGCTGCAAAGCTAAGGTCAATAGGCTTACAAATTTATTTTGGCGGGTCTCGACAACCCGAAATTTATAGGATATTCTCAAATCCTAACCACCAACAAGCTACATTTTGAAGCATGAATAAAACTCAAAGTAAGAGCAGAGAAATGACAAACTTGTTACGATCCAACGAAATCGAACCCGAAGCTTAGATCTATTAATTGATGCAAGATTATGCTTAGAATGCTTACACACAAGACATCATTTTTTTGTTCCAAAGGCTAGTTCCAGGGAATGTCATATCCTCGAAGTGGTGGCTGCGTACATAAGAGACCATTATGATAATAACGTTCCGAAAAAGAAAAATGGTAAATACAAAGAGCAAAACATGAATCTCAAAATACGCATCCTTCCTAAGAAAATCCGACAGTGGGGTTCATGTTGCACCATAATTGGTGAGCTAGGTTTCAATCAAGAGGTTGTGAATGTGTTGTGGGACGCCGACAACCAAAGTGCTCTATATATTTAACTAAAAACCAGCAATGCCTTGAGAGAACTAAGCATGTTGATGTAAAATTGCATTTCATAAGGGCTTATTCATCTCTAATAAAGTTGGAGCAGAGAAATGAAAAATTTAGAGAGAGAACTTACTTTTTATTTCAACAATTGCGGGATTGGGAGATTGATCAACATGGACAAACTACATTTTGAAGCATGAATAAAACTCAAAGTAGGAGCAGAGAAATGACAAACTTGTTACGATCCAACGATATCGAACTCGGAGCTTAGATCTATTAATTGATGCAAGATTATGCTTAGAATGCTTACACACAAGACATCATTTTTTGTTCCAAAGGCTAGTTCCAGGGAATGTCATATCCTCGAAGTGGTGGCTGCGTACATAAGAGACCATGGTGATAATAACGTTCCGAAAAAGAAAAATGGTAAATACAAAGAGCAAAACATGAATCTCAAAATACGCATCCTTCCTAAGAAAATCCAACAGTGGGGTTGATGTTGCACCATAATTGGTGAGCTAGGTTTCAATCAAGAGGTCGTGAATGTGTTGTGGGACGCCGACAACCAAAGTGCTATATATTTAACTAAAAACCAGCAATGCCTTGAAAGAACTAAGCATGTTGATGTAAAATTGCATTTCATAAGGGCTTATGCATCTATAATAAAGTTGGAGCAGAGAAACGAAAGATTTAGAGAGAGAGAACTTACTTTTTATTTCAACAATTGCGGGATTGGGAGATTGATCAACATGGACAAGCTACATTTTGAAGCATGAATAAAACTCAAAGTAGGAGCAGAGAAATGACAAACCATATTTCATAAAGGAAAAACTATGTGTAATAATCAAAAGGATGCAAACATCATCAAGTCTACCATAATCAACCCTAACCTAAGTTTTATAAAAACTCAATAAAATACAAACTACCATAAATGGATGAAAAACTAACCCCTTTCACTCCATTCAAATGTGAATCAACGTAATCCTAATCGTGATGAAAATAACTGAAATATTTTGTTAGAGTAAATGAAACAAGAGAAAAACTCAGCCTATGTACCCAAGTTCAAATCACAACTAATAAAAACTCAAAAAGAATAAATGCAATGAGTGAAAAGGTAAAACTAAAACCCATACCAACTGAAAAAGTGTTAACCCAGACCAGTTAAAAAAGACCTTGGAGATTTGGAATTTTGGAGTGCATCATATAACTTTTCTGTCAATAATAGAAAGAATTTACAGCACTTAGATCCACTTTACACTAAATGTATTAACTAAGTAAAATCTTACATAAACTCACATATTTTCATACTATAAAAACCACCACAATTTTTTTATCCCCTATTATATCCATGCACCATGGCAGGAAGTGTATGAGACGAAACATATTTTAAAATACTTGTATTTCCATAACTCATACAAGTATTACCTCAAAGCATAAGATATATTACCTCATTGATCCCTTTGTAAAAGAATTTCAAAGCATCAAGATATACAAAAAGAACTAGACATATTACCTCATTAGATCCCTATTTTTCATATTATAACTTCTCTTTAAACTACCGATGAAAGTTTTTAGAGTACCATTAAATAACACACAAATTTGAATATACGCATAGAATGCAAATATATGAAAGAAACAAAGTGAACCTGAGTCATAAACCTTGCGACTTTTATAAGCTAGAATGTCGAAAACAAGCCTTAGACAGAGACTCGAATGGAGATGAATCTCAAAATACGCATCCTTCCTAAGAAAATTCGACAGTGGGGTTGATGTTGCACCATACATTGTGAGCTAGGTTTCAATCAAGAGGTTGTGAATGTGTTGTGGGACGCCGATAACCAAAGTGCTATATATTTAACTAAAAACCAGTAATGCCTTGAGAGAACTAAGCATGTTGATGTAAAATTGCATTTCATAAGGGCTATGCATCTCTAATAAAGTTGGAGCAGAGAAATGAAAGATTTAGAGAGAGAGAACTTACTTTTTATTTCAACAATTGTGGGATTGGGAGATTGATCAACATGGACAAGCTACATTTTGAAGCATGAATAAAACTCAAAGTAGGAGCAGAGAAATGACAAACCATATTTCATAAAGGCAAATCTATGTGTAATAATCAAAAGGATGCAAACATCATCAAGTGTCCATAATCAACCCTAACCTAAGTTTTATAAAAACTCAATAAAATACAAACTACGATAAACGGATGAAAAACTAACCCCTTCCCTCCATTAAAATGTGAATCAACGAAATCCTAATCATGATGAACATAACTGAAATTTTTTGTTAGAGTAAATGAAACAAGAGAAAAACTCACCCTGCAGAGCAAGGCCACCATTGTATCCATGTGCCATTTTTAGCTAGCTTAAGATGACTAAGAAGAGAATAGAAGTTGAAAGACAACCTGCAGATTGTCAAGGCCACAATTCTATGGATTCCACTCAGACAAAGCTGCCCAGTCCTTAAATCATCCTACAAGAACCTTCAGAGCCATAGAACATAAGAAACAAAAGCTAATGAAATGAAATTACTTAAGAATCAAAATCAATGGAAGTATCGTACATATTACAACGGGAACGTTGTGGGATTCGATGAGAGACTCGAAGTCTGAGGCTGACGGAGGAACTTAGAAGCGTTGGGTTTGCAGATTTGAAGTCGGAGACATCCTTCTTGCCTCTAGTGGCACGTCGCTTGAGCATCAAATCATGAGAAATACCTATTCCGAAAGCCCTACAAGATTAACCGGAGAAAACAAGCACACATATGGATATAGAGAGAACAATCTAAAAAACTATATGAGACTTACCCATCTTGACGAGACGATAGCTCCTGCGCGAAGAGGAGTTATACGATTCCTGATGAAAACTGTGAAAAATAATGAAAGAAACAACAAACAATGCTCAAACCCTAAAACATGAACCTTCAAAGGAAAACGTGAAATATAGAAAGAGAATGAGAGAGAGTCAAGAAGGGGAATCAGAGAAGCAACAACTGCCATTCCTCCTCCTCTAAAGCTGGGGGGCTCAGATCAACAAATCAATGCCTCTGAAGAACCATGGACTTCTGTTGCGTGCTCAATGTTTAAAATAAAGATGCAAGAATCGAGCACTCAGAACATGCAAGCATACATGATCTTGTAGCAAGTAGTAAGTATTTTTTCATTCGATTTCCCACAGAGATTTATTCTTAGTTACTAACGAAGTGAGAGGTTAAGTGAGAACGGGTGGTTTAAATGGGGTAGATTTGGGTTTAAAGTGCCTAACTATTAAGAAACGTGCAAGATATGAAAGCATAAACAAGTGCAAGTAAAGAGGTTAACTCGAATGTAGAAGAAAAAGAATTGCGGAGAACGCAATTTTCTAGCAATAAAATCGCAAAGCAAAAGACTAAGAAAAATGGCTAAGGCAGAAATTTGAACTAAGACAATTGCGGAAACAGCAATTTTCTAGCAATGTTACTAACAACGAATTAAGGTAAAGTAGGGAAACAAGGGCTACTAACGACTCCTCTATAGGCTTTTTCATACGATTCTCAAGCAGTAGATCAACTCATCATGCATCAAACTAACTCATTCTCATGTATCTTCCGATTTCATGCATTAGATCCTTTAGTTTACTCATGTCCAAGTAAGGCCTTAAGCATCTTTTTATAAAAGCAAGTTTTAGTGTTTTGTACTAGGAAAACGCCTATTCCTAGGTCGTTTTCTGGCTACCATGAAAGGCTAGCATGAATGTACGACTCTGAACTCTGACTCCTTCCAGAGGTTAGGAGTTCTTTAGACAAAATGGATGGCCAATCGAAATTGCCCGTGGGATGAAGTTTATATACATTCAATGCATTCGAAGCTAACCTACATGCTTGATTCACGTATTTCTACCTATAGTCTTGTCATTAGCATGCCCTTATGTGATTTAGTTACTCATGGATGAAGATGGAATAGGGAAAATAGATGGTGGCAGCATGCTTGACAGAATATAAAGGACAAAACAGAAGAAGAAGACAGTAAACAGAAGAGAGATAGCCAAATTAACTCTTTTGATTACCACGGTTCCAACTGAACAAAACAACAATATAAACTGATGAAATCTAAACAGACCAAGACGAAATGAGCTAGAGTAGCAATTGTAAACAAATTACAACCGACAGCAACGAAAACAGAACAGAAAGTAGAGAAAGCAAGTAGATCCGTGCGTAGAGTCCCTCGTCGTGAACGCCTCGGCTGAAGGAAGAAGGAGAGCCTTGTTTGGATGAATCTAATCAGAAGAGAAGACAAATCTTCTCTTCTTCCTCTCAGATTGTCGACTCCAACAGCTGAGCCCTTCAAACCAACAGACGGAAGAGAGAAAAAGAGTAGAAAAGACTGCGTTGAACTGAAGAGTCTATGCCTTTCGAGTGTGTCTTCAACCCTCTCCTTTGACCTCTTTTTATAGTGTTCTGCAGGTACGATTGGGCCAAGGAGAACCATCCATTCTGAACGTCGTTCTTCTATGTGGCAGCAGGAGAAAGAATGGGCCCCTGAAAGATCGGAACAAAACAGAAATTGGTTAGACAACTTAACGGATTTCACTTAAAACATTGCTGAAACCGCAATGTTTCAGCAATGTGCAATTTTCACTCTTTAGCTTTGTTTTTGGTTCTTTTCCTTTCCTTTTACACATAAGTCCTAATTTAGCTTCATTCTACTAATTCTCATATATAAGCACAAGTTTAAGCTAAATCCTACCAAAAACGCTTAAGGATGTACAACTTCCTATAGCAAATAAGTCCTAAACTAGTCACTTCTGGAGACGTAACACACCCCCAAACTTAAGGTTTTGCTCGTCCTCGAGCAATATAAGGACTTACTTGGGCTGCTGTTAACCTCTTTAACCACTTGCTGACTTCCCTAAGTTCACTATCTATGGCAATGCTGTCCTGTGACACGCTTCTAAGTTTAAAACCAACTCTTTATTTTGTTTCTTCTGATTTCTCTTGCCTTATAATCCTACTGTTTTTATTAACTCCCTACAACTGATCTATCTACTTTGGTCATTAGGTTCATTGTGCAACTATCCCCAAGTTTTCAAATTCTACCTAGCTTTACTCTAGACTCTGTACATGCTTTTAATGTTTTTCTTTTGAGCTGCCTAGGATTCCTTAGAGTCATGCCAGTCTTAGTATAAACCAGTGTCAGTAGTACATTCATAGAACAACCTAAACCCTGTCATCACTACATTGGATATACATTCATCTCCCTCAATAAACCTACAAGCTACAACCCTGTGCTTAGCTAACTGAGGATTAAAGTTCATTCATATAGGACTCCTAAGCACAAAAGTTATAACTTACAGGCACACACTCTCCTTCCTTGGTTTTTTCCTTTTTCTTTCTTTCTTTGGTAGGGCCTCTCCTTTGGTTGCCTTTTGATGCAATGCCACTTGTGGGTTACACACATGGCACTGATTACTCAGCAACCTCAAGAGAGACACCCCTCTTTATTCTTTTTTTTTTTCATTTTTTTTTTTTTTTTTTTTTAGTTCATCATTTTTTCACAAGGAGAAGAAGAATGCTTATGTTTAAAAGGGAGAGAGGAATGTTCCTAGGCCTAGGGTTGCCTCCCCCAAACTAAAACTTCTCATTGTCCTCAATGAGAGTCTGAGGTGGCACACCCCCAAACTTGTCCTAGAAGCATCTAGTCTAGGGCAAAACAAGGAGAATCTAAAAGTCCTAGGCATAGAATGAACATTCGTAAAGCAAATAACACAGCAGCAGATTTAAAAAAAAAACAGTCTGTTAAGGGCTTAACGAGATGCATGCTGAGCAACTTAAGGGCGTTGTTTTAAACTATCAAAGGTGTTCTAAGACACTCATCCAGTATGCTCACAGATAGGTCATATATGGCAGTCACACAAGCAGCAAGAGATCAAAATTTAAACAGAACCAGCCTATCAAATAGTCAGTCAATAGCATGCGATAACTAACAAAAATTGCGGAATCCGCAATAATTTCGCAATGAACCTACAGGGCATATCTATCAGTGATCAAGGCCCTTTTGCATGCTATTTCCAGTCATCTATAACTAAACAAAAAGGAAACTAAAACAAGCTAGCTACTCAGATACCATCTACCTATACTAAACTATCCTAAACAACCAAAAGAAATTAAAAACAGAACAAGCATTTGATTCAAAAATATCAGTCACCAGTTAACGAAAAGCAGGTTTTTTTTTTTTTTTTTCTTTTTTTCAAGAGGGAACAAAAGTACTCCCTCGAGTGCCCTTCAGACTGGCACTCAAGCATCTTCATCATCATCCCTTCTTTCCCTAGGAGGTGCCCACGGCTTCAATAGATCAGTGGGGAAGGCAGGGAAGATGCATCCCAATTGATCAGCCACGTCTTTGTCCCTCGCCTGCGCGTATTCAGCCCACTGCGCCATCTTTCGCTGGAGGTCCATTAAGCAGGCCATGGAGAGTGATTGAGCAGCAGCCAGGCCATCCAGCTCAAACTCCATGTTGCCCCTCCTTCGCATCCTCAGGCCTGTGGGCAGCTCCAGATGACCCGTGTAGGCCAGCTGCCTTTCCTTCCTCTCGATGGGCACACCTGCACACAAGCAGAGTTTAGTGATGGTGTTTGGGAAGAAAAGAGGGCCCTTACCTTTCTTTGCACAGTCGGCTATGGAGGCTGCAATGACCTTTCCCACATCTATGGTGAGGCCCCTCATAATGGCGTAGACCAGCAACGACCTCCCCTGGTTTATGGTCGTCTCGTGGGTTACAGGGGAGAGACGTCTTCGCACAAAGGAAAACCAGACGGTCGCCTTGTCCTTGAGGGTTGCACTCATCAGGGTGTGCTTCCCATTTCGCGAGATCGTCCAGGCCGCCTCAGGTTGGCCTATGATGCGCAGGGCCTCTTCCAAGACAGCCTCAGATGGTGCGTCGATGATCCTCGCGTAGTCAGTGTACTTCTGCCCCTTGAGGCCATAAGCTTCATTGATAGCCTTGGCCGAAAAATCGACCTCAATCCCTCTTACCATGGACAGACCATCCTCGGGGTGCGTTAGATTGGCGTATAAATCGTACACCATGTTGGAGTAGGCAGGGATGGGCGGTCTGCACAGCTCTTCCCAGCCGTGGTTGGCGATCCCTGCGCGCAAGAATTGCGGCAGGTCTGCCAGTGCATCAAGAAACCCCTTCTCATGGAGCAGGTCTCTCTTCCTAAATTCAGTGCCCCTGGTCTCTGCATCTTGAGAGACATACCGCACGTCTTGAGGATCGTCTTCGAGGTACAATTTTGCCTTCCCCTTATCCTTTGCCTTGGCCGATTCAGCGGCCTCAACCTTCAGCTTCTTTAAAGAAGGCTCACCACTGACCTTCTTCTTCTTGGATCGCTTTGAAGCTTTTGGCCGCCTGGCCTTCACAATCTTGGGCGCCTTCTTCCTCAGCCGCGCCCTGGTGGTCATTTGTTGGAGGCAATCCCCCAACGTCTCATCCATGGAGTCGCTTCGTCCCCCTCCCGCAGGGCTGTCATGGCTGCCTTCCCTTAAGGGAGAGAAGACTTCATCTTCCTCCACCGGTTCATCGCTCGGAACCGAATCGTGGTGCTCTTCAGGTGGAGCTTTAGGCTCCGGTGTTGGTGAGGAAGGAGACGGCTCAGGGCTCTAGGAAGGTGGAGATGGCTCAGAGCTCTGTGAAGGTGGAGATGGCTCAGGGCTCTGTCTGGCCGTCTCGTAGGATGGGCGGCCACTCCCTCGACTCCCCTCGCTGCGAGTTTTTCCTTTGATGGGTGAATCCTCCACCTCCACCGTCCACTCTCTTTTCTTTGGCGCACCTGCTGGCGCAGATGGACCAGCAGGGATCTCAGTCACCACCTTCCACTTCTTCTTGCGTACTGGAAGCTTAGGTGGTCGTGCGGGCTGCGCTGCTTCGGCATCTGCCAAGGAGAGCAATGCCTCCCTCGCAGCTGCCTCTGCGTCAGGCGACTTTTTCTTGGAGGCAGATCGCTCAGCTCGTGTAAGCACCATTGTTGGTTTGGAGAGATCTGAAGGTAGGAGATGCAGAGGAAGAAGATGAGTGATTCTTGAAGTCCAACGAGTGAAGAAAGCGTAGAGGGCACAACTGATTTGACGGCTATTTGTAATCAAGTGGATCCCAACGGCTCTTTCTGTTGCGGTTTTAGCAAATCTACCGCAATTAAATGGGCTAGTCGTTGGGGATTTTCTTGATTTGAATCCCAAGATTCAAACAACTAAATCTTTGATTCGGCCCGATTTCTTCATCGATTCTTTTCCCTTGATTCATCTCCTTGATTTCCTCTTTCGATCTCCTATTAAAATGTACAAAATTAACACAAAATTCGTGATAAAAATCACACCTAAACACACAAAATAAAAACCGACGAAATACAAAAGAAAAAAAACTAAGGCATAGCCTTCACATGGACGAGCACAGTCATCACTCGTCCCCTCTCGGTTTGATTTTCAAGCTTCAGATAAGAGGAAGGCCGAGCGAGTCTTCACATCTCCTTCCTCGTAGTAATGCTTCAAACGTGCACCATTGACCATAAACGGTTGCCCATTCTACAGGTTCCTAATCTCAATTGCACCATGAACAAACACGTTAGTTATAACAAAAGGACCTGACCATCTGGACTTAAGTTTGCCTGGAAATAATCTCAACCTTGAGTTAAATAACAAGACATGCTGGCCCTTCTTGAAGTCCTTAATCCTAAGTCTACTATCATGCCAAATTTTAGTTTTTTCCTTATACATTTTGGCATTTTCATAGGACATATGTCTAACTCATCTAACTCATGTAATTGCTGGGACCGCAATGTTCCCGCATCGGTCACGCAATAATTCAGCTCTTTTAAGGCCCAAAAGGCTTTGATTTTCAATTCGAAGGGTAAATGACATGCTTTTCCATACACAAGTCTATAAGGAGACATACCTAGGGGTGTCTTATATGCAGTCCTATATGCCCAAAGTGCATCATCCAATTTAAACGACCAATCTTTTCTATTAGGTTTGACCACTTTTTCGAGTATGTTTTTAATCTCCCTATTTGATATTTCAGCTTGTCCATTCGAATGTGGGTGATAAGGGGTTGCTACTCTATGTCTAACATTGTACTTAGCTAACACTTTTTCCATAGCCTTATTAATAAAGTGAGTCCCCTCATCACTAATTATAGCCCGGGGTGTACCAAACCTTGTAAAGATGTGCCTATTAAGAAACTTAATGACTGTTTTGGCATCGTTTGATGGACATGCTATGACTTCTACCCACTTAGATACATAGTCTACAACTACAAGTATATAGAGATTACCTGCTGAAGGAGGGAATGGTCCCATGAAGTCGATGCCCCACACATCAAAGAGCTCCAACTCCAAGATGTAAGTGAGAGGCATCTCATCCTTCCGACTAAGGTTACCTGTTCTTTGACATTCGTCGCAGCTGTGCGCATGATCGTGTGCATCCTTGAATATTGTGGGCCAGTAGTAGCCACTTTGGAACACCTTTGTAGCTGTCCTTTGGCCACCAAAATGGCCACCATATGGAGACGTATGGCAGTGCTGCAACACTGAATTCGCCTCAGCAGCTGAGACACACTTCCTCAGCAATCCGTCTGCGCATGTCTTGTAAAGTGTAGGATCGTCCCAGATGAACTTCCTAGCTTCATGTAGAAACCTCTTCTTTTCTTGCCCTCCCTTGAAAGTTGGAAGTACCTGCGATGCAAGGAAGTTAGCAATATCAGCAAACCAAGGTTCCCCATCGTTATCACGATGTGCTAACACAAAGACATGCTCATCGATAAAGGCATCAGAAATTGCGGTTTCCGCAATTTTATCGCAATTATGCTGCAATCTAGACAGATGATCCGCAACTACATTTTCGCATCCTTTCTTATCTCTAATGTCTAGATCAAACTCTTGCAACAACAATACCCATCTAATTAACCTAGGCTTAGCATCAGCCTTCCTCATTAGGTATTTTAATGCAGAATGGTCAGTATACACAATGGTCCTAGTGCCTACAATGTAATTCCTAAACTTCTCACAGGCAAACACTACAACTAGCATTTCCTTTTCCGTGGTTGTGTAATTACATTGTGCTTCATTCAGTGTCTTACTTGCATAGTATACAGGATGTGTTAGTTTATCAATCTTTTGCCCTAGCATAACCCCTACTGCATAGTCACTCGCATCACACAACATCTCAAACGGGAGGTCCCAATTTGGCCCCACTATAATAGGTGCTTTGACTAAGGCTTTCTTAAGGGTTGTCCAGGCTAAGAAACAATCTTTTGAGAAGACAAATGGCTTATTTAGCTCTAGAAGCTCACACAGAGGTTTAGAGATCTTTGAAAAGTTCTTAATGAACCTTCTATAGAAACCTGCGTGTCCTAGGAAACTTCTAATAGCTTTTACATTCTGAGGTTCCACTAGCTTCTCTATTATCTCTATCTTGGCCCTATCGACCTCTACTCCTGCTCTAGACACTCTATGACCTAGGACTATCCCTTCTTCCACCATGAAGTGGCATTTCTCCCAATTTAGGACTAGGTTGGTCTCCTCACACCTAGCTAGGACTTGTCCTAAGTTCTCTAAACAATTTGTAAAAGAATCACCAAAGACTGAGAAATCATCCATAAATATTTCTATCATGGATTCATCTAAGTCAGAAAAAATGGCCAACATGCACCTTTGGAATGTTGCTGGTGCATTGCATAAGCCAAAAGGCATTCTGCGAAAAGCAAATGTTCCAAAGGGACATGTAAAGGTTGTTTTCTCCTGGTCCACAGGGTCTATGGTGATTTGGTTATATCCAGAATAACCATCTAAGAAGCAGTAATAAGCTCTACCAGCTATCCTATCTAACATCTGATCTATAAACGGTAAAGGAAAGTGATCTTTTTTTGTTTCTTTATTTAATTTTCTATAGTCCATACAGACTCTCCATCCTGTAATAGTTCTAGTTGGAATTAGTTCATTACTCTCATTCACTACTACAATCATCCCACCCTTCTTAGGCACACACTGGATTGGACTCACCCATTGACTATTGGCTATAGGGAAAATTACACCAGCATCTAACCATTTGATTATCTCCTTTTTAACTACCTCCTTCATGGAGGGGTTCAACCTACGTTGGTGATCTACTCTAGGTGTATGTTCCTCTTCCAATAATATCTTATGCATGCAATAGGAAGGACTAATACCTCTAATGTCAACAATCGTCCATGCAATAGCCTTTTTATGTTGCTTAAGCAGCAATATTAGCGCAATTTCATGCTTTTCACTTAACTTGGACGAAATAATAACAGACAAGGTATCATGCTCTCCTAGGTATGCATACTTAAGATGATCAGGCAATGGTTTTAATTCTAATAGGGGTGGATGCTCAATGGATGGTTTCAATGGATTCATGGATCTTTCAGTCAAGTCATTAGTCATACAAACATGCTGAGGTTTATCCATATGTATATCCATTATCTCAGAAATATTTAAGTCAGTTACATCTATTTGTACATAGTCATTGGCATGCTTAATCAACAATTCATGCTCAAGCTGTTCTTCCATTAGTGAATCTACTATATCTACACTTGCACAAGATTCAGAGTCAGAAGGATACCTTAGAGCTTTAAAAACACTAAACTTAACCTCCTCATCATGAACCCTCATGGTGAGCTCACCTTTCTAGACATCGATCAGGGCCCTACCTGTGGCTAGAAATGGTCTGCCTAATAGGATGGGGACCTCTTTGTCTGCTTCATAATCCAGAATGATTAAGTCTGCAAGAAAAATGAATTTGTCAACCTTGACAAGAATATCCTCAATCTTACCCTCAGGGTATGCTATGGATCTGTCTGCAAGCTGCAAGGTGACAGTAGTGGGACGTGCTTCCCCTATTCCAAGCTGACGGAATAGTGATAAGGGCATGAGATTTATGCTGGCTCCCAGGTCACAAAGAGCTCTGCCCACGTGCTTGCCTCCCAACTAAAAGGTGAAGGAACCAGGATCCTTCTCCTTCTTTGGAAGTTTGTTATGGAGTATAGCACTGCACTCCTCAGTAAGATTCACTGTTTCAAATTCACCAATGATCTTTTTGTTAGTAATAATATCTTTAAAAAATTTAACATAAGAAGACATTGATTGCAAAACCTCTACAAATGGAATATTCACATGCACTTGCTTTAAAATTTCTAAAAACTTATTAAAGTGCACTTCCTATTCTTGTTTTTTCTTCAGCCTTCTAGGGAATGGAGGTGGTGGCACATATGTAGGCACTTCAGGTCGCCTAATGATAGGTGGAGGCCTTGAAATTTCTTCTGGTTCCTCTATGATAGGTTCCAGCCTTACCCTTGATGTGCTTGGAGGTAGTTGACCATGGTTTGGCAGAGAATCCAGTGGAGCACTAGATTCTTCATTCTCTACTCTCTTTGGTGTTTCTCTAGTCTTGCTCACCAATGGTCTCCCACTCCGGAGTTCAATTGCTTGAACTTGCTCTTTTCCATCCCTTCTAGGCACTTCCGTGTCAGCACGCAACCTACCTTGGGGCCTACTTTTCAGTTCATTGGCTAATTGCCCTATTTGGTTCTCTAAGCTCCTAAGGGTAGCTTCCTGACTTTGTAGGGTAGCATCATTCTTTGCGATGTACTCCTTAAGTAGATTTTCTACTGATGACCCTATTGGTTGGTTATATGGTTTTTGGTACATGGATTGGTTATTTTGGGGAGTGAAACCAGGTGTTCCACTCGGTCTCGATTGGTTTGGAGCTTGGTTAGTATTTTGTTGCCCACCCCAAGAAAGATTTGGGTGGTTCCTCCAACCAGGATTGTAAGTGTTAGAGTAGGGGTTATTCCTAGGCTGCTGTTGACTTCCTACATAGCAGACTGAGGCTGGATTCCCAGGGCAAAATTCATACAGGTGCCCTTCCCCACAGAATCCACAGATCAGTGTCTCACCTTGACCATTTGATGTGCCCATTGAGATGGCTGCTGCGGTGTTGACACTAGGTTGGAGATTGGTTTGAGCCATTTGTTTGCCTAGGTTGGTCAGGGCGTTTATTTGGCTACTCATGGCACTGAGTGCATCCTTGTCTTGAGCTCTACTTGGCTCTACTGGATCATCTGACCACCTACAGTGAGAAGTTGAGATTTTCTCCAGAATCTCATAGGCTTCATTGTAGCTCTTTGAAAGCATGGAACCCCCAGCTGAAGAATTCAACACTTGCCTTGTGTTGGGGTTGCATCCTTTAAAGAACACTTCTATTTGAATACACCATGGAATGCCATGGTGTGGACATTTAAGCAAAAGGTCCTTGAACCTTGTCCAAGCTTCGTGAAGGGACTCGTTTTCGGCTTGTTTGAATTTAATAATGTCATCACGAAAGTTGGAATTCCTATCAGGTGGGAAGTATTTGACTAGGAATTTCTCCGCCAGATCTGTCCATGTGACAATTGATCCGGAGGGTAATGAGTTTAACCACGTTTTGGCTTTATCTCTTAATGAGTAGGGAAAGAGGTAAAGCCTCAAAGCTTCTTGGGAAACTCCAGGGATAAGGAAGGTATCACTAACTCCTAGGAAGTTTCTTAGATGGTTGTGGGGATCTTCATTTTCCACTCCAAAGAATTGTCCCACAGTAGACAACATTTGGAACATTACTGGCTTTAACTCGAATGAGTTGGCAGTAATTTCAGGGCGTATGATGCTGGGGTTTAGCTCCCCAGGCATGGGAACTAAGTAGAAGAGGATGGCACTATCCTTGTCATTCGCTATTTCGATGGGGTTGCGAGTGGTAGGTACCGGATTTGGGACTGGTCTTTCCATTTCTGTATGTAGGAATTGCGAAGACTCCGCGGAGTCAGCAAAGTTTTGAGTTACAGAGGGTTGTTTAAAGAGGCGTTTCTTAGCTTTGTTTCTGGCCCTGAGTAATCTTTCAGGCTCAGGATTGAACTCTAGATCGCTACTTGAATGCTCATTCATAAACTAACCCAATGGTACCTGCAAAAGAAATGAGAATAGATCAGCTCCAATTGATATTAAGATGTGTTTCTAACTTAACAAACTTCGTGTTTACTAAACAAAATCCCCGGCAGCGGCGCCAAAAACTTGTTGCGTGCTCAATGTTTAAAATAAAGATGCAAGAATCGAGCACTCAGAACATGCAAGCATACATGATCTTGTAGCAAGTAGTAAGTATTTTTTCATTCGATTTCCCACAGAGATTTATTCTTAGTTACTAACGAAGTGAGAGGTTAAGTGAGAACGGGTGGTTTAAATGGGGTAGATTTGGGTTTAAAGTGCCTAACTATTAAGGAACGTGCAAGATATGAAAGCATAAACAAGTGCAAGTAAAGAGGTTAACTCGAATGTAGAAGAAAAAGAATTGCGGAGAACGCAATTTTCTAGCAATAAAATCGCAAAGCAAAAGACTAAGAAAAATGGCTAAGGCAGAAATTTGAACTAAGACAATTGCGGAAACAACAATTTTCTAGCAATGTTACTAACAACGAATTAAGGGTAAAGTAGGGAAACAAGGGCTACTAACGACTCCTCTATAGGCTTTTTCATACGATTCTCAAGCATTAGATGAACTCATCATGCATCAAACTAACTCATTCTCATGTATCTTCCGATTTCATGCATTAGATCCTTTAGTTTACTCATGTCCAAGTAAGGCCTTAAGCATCTTTTTATAAAAGCAAGTTTTAGTGTTTTGTACTAGGAAAACGCCTATTCCTAGGTCATTTTCTGGCTACCATAAAAGGCTAGCATGAATGTACGACTCTGAACTCTTACTCCTTCCAGAGGTTAGGAGTTCTTTAGACAAAATGGATGGCCAATCGAAATTGCCCGTGGGATGAAGCTTACATACATTCAATGCATTCGAAGCTAACCTACATGCTTGATTCACGTATTTCTACCTATAGTCTTGTCATTAGCATGCTCTTATGTGATTTAGTTACTCATGGATGAAGATGGAATAGGGAAAATAGATGGTGGCAGCATGCTTGACAGAATATAAAGGACAAAACAGAAGAAGAAGACAGTAAACAGAAGAGAGATAGCCAAATTAACTCTTTTGATTACCACGGTTCCAACTGAACAAAACAACAATATAAACTGATGAAATCTAAACAGACCAAGACGAAATGAGCTAGAGTAGCAATTGTAAACAAATTACAACCGACAGCAACGAAAACAGAACAGAAAGTAGAGAAAGCAAGTAGATCCGTGCGTAGAGTCCCTCGTCGTGAACGCCTCGGCTGAAGGAAGAAGGAGAGCCTTGTTTGGATGAATCTAATCAGAAGAGAAGACAAATCTTCTCTTCTTCCTCTCAGATTGTCGACTCCAACAGTTGAGCCCTTCAAACCAACAGACGGAAGAGAGAAAAAGAGTAGAAAAGACTGCGTTGAACTGGAGAGTCTACGCCTTTCGAGTGTGTCTTCAACCCTCTCCTTTGACCTCTTTTTATAGTGTTCTGCAGATACGATTGGGCCAAGGAGAACCATCCATTCTGAACGTCGTTCTTCTACGTGGCAGCAGGAGAAAGAATGGGCCCCTGAAAGATCGGAACAAAACAGAAATTGGTTAGACAACTTAACGGATTTCACTTAAAACATTGCTGAAACCGCAATGTTTCCGCAATGTTTCCGCAATGTTTCAGCAATGTGCAATTTTCACTCTTTAGCTTTGTTTTTGGTTCTTTTCCTTTCCTTTTACACATAAGTCCTAATTTAGCTTCATTCTACTAATTCTCATATATAAGCACAAGTTTAAGCTAAATCCTACCAAAAACACTTAAGGATGTACAACTTCCTATAACAAATAAGTCCTAAAATAGTCACTTCTGGAGACGTAACACCAAGCTAACCAACATTCGTTAACCCCCGGAGACTCCACTAAAGTCCAAGGGTTGCACTCTCCTCACCGTAGATATATTTCTGTCCTCTTGATATAACCATTATCAGTAAGTCGATCCTTCACAGGTCGTTCGTAATTACAGTTGGGTCAAAATAACCGTTTTACTCCCGTAATTACATCTTATTCCTTAAGTCCCACTGATCCTCTAATGAACTATTGGTTTGTTGTCCAACCACCAAACCGATTGGTAAGTGATCTCATCACTATACTAAGTCCCCCTCTGGCCAATGAGAGGGTGGGATTGATAACTCCATTTTGGAGTTATTATTCAGTCCCTAATTCAAGCTATATTCCGCATTTAATTGGTTAATTTATCTCGTTTATAGGAGATTTGCGGTGAAGAGCTCATGCATCCATTGGACTCGTTTCGGAGCTAAGAGCGGCGTTTTAACGCCCCAAGACTGCATCGGGAAAAGGACAAGCTGATCCAAGAAGAACCGGACCCAAATTGCCTAGGAGAGGCAATTTTCCAGCCCAAACCCGAGAGCAAGCGTCGAACAGACAGCGTCGAGACGCTTGCTCGACGCTGCCTGGCGTCGAGACCCTGCCGCGACGTCGAGACGCTCCGAGGGAGGCGCGCGCAAGAAATCATCGGGCCAACGTCTCGACTCCATCGCGAGGCGCGCGCGGATTGATTTGGTCGCAGCGTCGCGACGCTGTACCAGTGTCTCGACGCTCCGACGGATTTAAAGGGCTGTAAGGACGATTTTGCAGCCATCTTTTAATATATCTTCGAATTTCATCTTCTTCCTCTCGATTTTTCTTCCATTTTTAGCTTAGCTCCGCCATTTGTGGCTTAGTTGTGGAGCTTTTATTTGTAATAGGTTTAGAGATGATGTCCATGGCCTCTCTTGGAGCGTTTGTGACGATCCGCCCCATGGTCGGCTAAGGTATTGTGAACGGTTTGGGGTAATTTAAGGGATTATTTGTTAGACTTCTTTACTTTGATAATCCATGCTTTAAATTCCAATTTGGTTTCTGATTTGCATGCATTTATTGTTCTTACTTCATCCCATGCATGTGTTAGATTTCGCCGACGGACAATCGAGTTTTCTAGCATATGTTAGAGTTAAAGAGTAGCGATGCCGTGCCTCTCACTATTCGCCTAGTAACACAGAACAATGAAATAAATCAGAGTATCGAGTCATGCATGATAGTTGTTGGGTACTTCAGCGTTGGCGGGTAGCCAGTTAGCAATTTGATTACGTGGTCGAATGTCCGTCGCGGTATGCTAGTGACTGTTTAGAGTCAATTTGGGGCTGATCACTCTAATGAAACCTTAAACAATGTTTAATTAGATCTTTTGATTTAGTTAATTGCTATGGAGCCGGTTACTTTAGGGTGTCCTGGGTAACCGACCGCGTGTATGACAAACTGTTAGCCTTAGGATTGTATTAAATGATAAGTGGTAGAATGTCTAGCAAAGAAATCCCGAAAATCCCCGAACCGTACACTCGTGAATCTCTTTCTCTTTAATTCTTCCGTTAGCGTTTAATTCTTTTTATCGCATGCTTAAACTCCCCCTTGTTACAAAACCCAATTTGTCAATTAATTTCCACTTCAAACTTTAATTTCAATCACGTCCTTCTCTGTGGATCGACCCTGTTACCACTAGCTGCAAAGCTTTTGTTAATAGGCTTATAAATTGTATTTTGGCGGGTCTCGACAACCCGAAATTGAGTGGATATTCAAAAATCCGCCCACCAAAATTGGCGCCGTTGCCGGGGAAGGCATGGTTTGATTGAAATTATGTTTCATTTTGATTTTGGTTGATTGATTGTGGGCTAAAAATTTTTCTGTTTGTTTTTGTATGTTTAAAATTTTGTTTGTGTATGACCCATTCTTCTGAGTTTAGTGGATTACAGTTTATACCTGAGATCGAAAGAGAAGAGCGGCGGTTGAGAAAGGAAGCCCGGGAGGGGCGAAGATTGTTCGAGGAAGAAGGCAATCCCTTCTTTGGCGAGGAGATGGCACAAGGAGAAGCGCCAAGGACGTTGAAACAGCTGGCAGCGCCAGATTTAAATTTGCAACCCCTGTGCATCAATTACCCCGTGGTAGCAGGTAATTTTTGAATTAAAATCCGGTTTAATTGATAACTCCATGTTTCCGCAATGTTTCAGCAATGTGCAATTTTCACTCTTTAGCTTTGTTTTTGGTTCTTTTCCTTTCCTTTTACACATAAGTCCTAATTTAGCTTCATTCTACTAATTCTCATATATAAGCACAAGTTTAAGCTAAATCCTACCAAAAACGCTTAAGGATGTACAACTTCCTATAGCAAATAAGTCCTAAACTAGTCACTTCTGGAGACGTAACAACTTCCAACGGAATCCCTCTCTCAACAACCACGCCATTCCTCCTCCCCTTCCTCCGATTACCCTTCACTGCCTTCCCTTGTCGGCTTTGAGGCATTGTTTCTCGCGCTTTATTCCTCCCTGAAAGAAATTAGTAGAGAAGAATGGATCCTCTGGAAATCGAAGAGAAAAAACGAGGAGAGGGATTTGGGATCTAAAAATCGAAGAGGAAAATGAGGAGAGGGGAGAGGGATTTCAGATCTAGAGAACGAAGAGGAAAATGAGGAGGGGGATTCGGGAGGGATTTGGGAGGATTTGGTTTTAGCGCTATGTTATTTGTTTTTTAATTTCCGTAACACGCCCGCCTCCTAAAAATTAGAAGCGAGAATTTCAATGCTTTTTTTTAAGAATAACCAAGCGTTTTTTCTTTCTTTTCTAATAGCGGGAATTACATTGATGCTATGATGGACTGTTATAGAAAGTGATTGTTGTTGTAGTGGTAAGTCCGACCAGTAAATGCTTCACAAGCTTCTACCGAGTAACCCCGACCGGTAATACCGTGTGAAGAAATCACACCGGTAAAACCAAACCGGTAAGTCTTGAACCGGTGAACCGGTGGAAAATATTCACAAGATTTTCACCGGTAAGACTCGACCGGTAACACTAACCGGTCTGATCCTTTGGTAAAAGCCCACCGATTTGCATCACGGTTCGGACAACACTTTTAGTCTGCGTTGGTGAATAGAAGCCCCCCTATCAAGCAAGAAAGAAGCGGCTCTTCCCACGGCAGAGTCGCCATTGACTCTATTTATTATTATGGTAAATCACTGTATCAAGATGTCAATCTGAGATCTTATTTCGGTTCGATACGTCCACCTACGAGACTCACCTTTGGCTTTCGTCTCGGTAGGTGTACTATTTTACATTTTCTCAAAAGAACATTCATTCAATTCTTTCTTCCTCGTCGACCACGACGACTGAAACAACGCGAAAAATCCAAACCCAGAAAGGAGAAGGGCCGGTGGTGGGCATTTGGGAAAGTCGGGCCAATCGGGTGTCTTCATTCAAGCGACGATACAGAAGAAGAACGAAATGAAGTGAGAGGCCGGGAGGCAGAGAAAAGAGGCGAGTCGATCAAGCTCGACGACCGGGAAAAGCAAAACAAAAATCGGATTTGGCCGAAAAAGAAGCAACGCAATGGATACCATGACCGATCACCATCGATAAAGAAGAATCTTTCTAAATCACTTCGCGTCAGTGGGGCCTTCAAGCATCCAAAATATGTCGGAGTTGTAAATGACATAGCGTTCCTGATAGAAAGTGACGACTCGTTCAGAAAAACGAAGTTATTCAAGTTCTTTTTCCCAAAGAAGTCCTGCTCCGACGACCTGACGAGTCATCTACTTAAAAGAACCCTCCCTGCAGTGCGCCCCTCCTTTAATTATTCGGTCATGCAATACTTATTGAATACAAAGAAAAAAATGCATTTCGACCCCGTCGTAATTCTCAATCATTTCGTGGCACCGAGCGTGGCTGAACCATCTACGATGGGGGGAGCGAATATACAGGGAAGAAGCTTATATAAGAGAATACGTTCTCGCATCGTTTTTTTGTAGAAAGCTCAACCAGCGAGAAAAAGTGTTTGGCCGAAGAAAAAAAGAGGTTGACCCACTTCATTCGCCAAGCGAATGATCTTCGTTTCGCGGGAACAACAAAAACAACCATCTCGCTCTTTCCTTTCTTCGGTGCTACCTTTTTCTTTCCAAGGGATGGGGTTGGGATGTATAAAAACCTTTTTATTGAGGATACCCGGGAACAACTCCTAGGTCAATTAAGGATCATATGTTGGAACCTCATGGGTAAGGATAAGGTAATAGAATTGATAGAGAAATTCATAGACCTAGGTGGGATAGGAGAATTGATAAAGGGAATAGAGATATGATAGAGATCATACTGAGAAACAGAAGAATTTCGTATGGGTACAACTCTTATTTGAACGAAGTGAAAAAAATGCGATCTTTGTTGTCTAATAGAACAAAGACTAATACCTTAATTGAGCCAGTCAAGATCAAATCTGTTTATCAAAGTGCTTCTCCAATTGCTCAAGACATCTCTTTTCAACTGAGAAACAAAACAAGATCATTTCGTTCCATTTTTAGTAAAATAGTGAAGGATATTTCATTAGTAATGAAAAAAGGGGGTTGAGGGGATCTGTATATGTTGTTCAGGTCGATAAGAAGGCGCGAAAATAGCTAGAACTGAATGTGGAAAGTATGGAAAAACATCTTGTAGTGTATTTAACCAGAAAATCGATTATGCTCCTGCGGAAGTATCTACTCGTTGTGGAATCTCAGGTGTCAAAGTGTGGATTTCATATAAAAACAAAAAAAGGGAACATGATTTGACATTTCCCTTTTTAGATGATCTTCCGGTATGGAGTTTCGTTTTGTTGTTACGACAGGCTGAGAGCAGTGCCCGCTCCCTTGTTGTTCAGGTCGATCAGAAGCCGGTCTGGATATCCAATGCCTCGGGAAACAGGTCGATCTCGATGACAACACTTTTTTATTCTCTTCCTTACCGAGGAATCTTCTCTTATGGCCTTCACCTCCCGCCCGGCCCGGAAATCGAACCTAGCCTCCTATAATCCATTCATTTCTGCAAGCAGGGGGGATTCAGAGCTAAGCCCTCCTTCTATTGCATAAGCTAAAAAAACGATAAACAAAGTACCAAAGTAGTTGCGGGAATACGCTTTGGTTACCGACGAACGCTTCCAAAGGCGACCCTCTCGAGTTTCCGGCGGTTTCCGTCATTGAAGTAGCCTTTCGTCATCCTACCAAACGAAAGAAGTCACTATCAAGCAGCGAGCCCTTCTTAGTTTAGTTTAGTAAAGCCAAACTCCAAAAAATGAGAGATTAACCTGCGGTGCGCTACGCCCGGCAACTCATCAAGCAATTTCTTTGCGCTTTCATTTCAGTGATGAGGTCGCAAAGAGGGAAGTAGGGCTCCTATTGAAACGCTTTCCCTCCCTCAAAAGGCGACCTGCTCTCAATACGTTTTGTTACATTACGCTGCCATTTTTCCAATATCATTGAATAGCATGGCCTGAGGCTAAGGTAACTTAAGTGGGAGAGGCGTGTTATGGGTGATGAAAAAGTTGTCGTAAAGTTTCGTTGTTCGTTCCATCGTCGACCCTATCTATGTTTCTACGATGGCCCAAGAACACGCTCATTCTTCAGCTGTACAGAGACGTTTGAATTGCGAGGTACCATTACGAGCTCAATACATACGAGTGTTATTCCATGAAATAACTCGAATTTCAAATCATTCACTTGCTTTAACTACTCATGCCATAGATGTGGGAGCATCAACTCCGTTTCTGTGGGCTTTTGAGGAGCGGGAGAAATTATTGGAATTCTATGAAAGAGTCTCGGGAGCAAGGATGCATGCCAATTTCATACGACCAGGTGGAGTGAAAAGGAATCACAAACCTTGATAGCTAGAATCTAAAAAACAAGCCTTAGTGAGAGACTTGAATGGATTTTCAACTTAGCAACATCAATATTGACTGTTGTGATATGAACCTGAACTCAACTGTCTATGTCAATGATTGGTCAACACATGATCTTAGGGACAACAATTTTTATATAGTAATTATAAACAGGGATTACAATACTTACAAAAAAAAAAGTGAGAAAGAGGACGAGAAATCCTACCAACACAAAAAGAAAACAGCAAACCAATTTTACAAGAACATAGACTATCTTGAATATAAGGAGCAAAACATGAATCTTAAAATCTAAAGCCCCACTTGATAACCAAATATGTATGTAGAACTCAACGCCCCACTCTTTTTATTCTAATAACAAAAAACTTTGATAAATATTTTATGTATTTGATTTTCTAAAAAGTTAGAGATGAAGAGATATGTTAGTATGTAAGTAAATTTGAGAGAGAGAGAGAGATATTTTAAAGAGAAATCTTTTAGAGAAGATTTTTTTTTAGTTCAACGATTGTGGGGTTGGGAGAATGAACAACATGGACAATATACATTTTGAAACATGAATAAAACTAAAAATAGGAGTACAGAAATGACAAACACTCCACTGCTCTGTCATATTTCATAAAGGCAAATCTATGTGTAATTACCATGCACAATAATAAAAAGGGAAGCAAACATCATTAAGTCTACCATAATCATCCCTAACCTAAGTTTTATAAAACTCAATAAAATACCAACTACAATAAATGGATGAAAAACTAACAAATCCCCCTCACACTCCATTCAAATGTGAATTAACTATGTCCATAAAATCAAATGTGAATCAATGATCGTGGGGTTGGAAGAATCAATGATCAGTAACTAACAATTGATACAGAGATTCAAGTGATTATATGCGATGAATATTATAGTTAACTACCCAAGTTCAAATCACAACTAATAAAAACTCAAAAGGAATCAATTGCAACGAGTGAAATGCTAAAATTAAAACTCATACCAACTGATAAATTTTTTTGCCCAGCTGAGACCTTGGAGATTCGGCTTTTCTGTCAATAATAGAAAGCATTTACACTAAGATCTTGCATAAAACTAACTCCTTTTAAAACCATAGAAAACACTACAATTTTTTTATCCCCTATTCCATGCACCATCACAGAAACTGTATGTGACCAAGGGAAACATATTTAAAAATACTTCTCTTTACATGTAACAAATGACATTTGTAAAAGTATTTTGAAGCATCAATAATGACTAGATTTATAACCTCATTAGATCCATGTTTTTCATATGATAACTATTTTAAACTACCAACGAATTAGTTTTTAGAGTAGCATTGAATATAAAACCCAAACTAAACGATAAATATTTTCACGTAGAATGCAAACATATGAACAAATCAAAGTGAAAAGAAGTCATAAAAATCTGGAAAACAAGCCTTAGTCAGAGACTCGAATGGATCTTCAACTTAGCAACAACAATATTGACTGTTGTGATATGAACTCAGCTGTCTATAGTCATATGTAGATCATAGGACAACAATTTTTATATAGTAATTAGTAAACAAGGATTACAATAGTAACAAAAAGAATTGCGAGAAAGAGGACAAGAAATCCTACCAACACAAAAAGAAAACAACAAACCAATTTTACAAGAACATAGACTAACTTGAATATAAAGAGCAAAACATGAATCTCAAAATCTAAAGCCCCACTTGATAACCATATATGTTTGTAGAACTCAAAGCCCCACTTTTTTATTCTAATAACAAAAAAACTTTGATAAATATTTTGGGTATTTGATTTTCTAAAAAGTTAGAGATAGAGAGATATGTTCAGTATGTAAGTAAATTTTAGAGAGAAAAGAACTGGTTAGACACCTAGCTACCAACACAAAAAGAAAACAGCAAACCAGTTTTACAAGAACATAGACTATCTTGAATATAAAGAGCAAAACATGAATCTCAAAATCTAAAGCCCCACTTGATAACCATATATGTAGAACTCAAATCCCAACTTTTTATTCTAATAACAAAAAACTTTGATAAATATTTTATGTATTCGTTTTTCTAAAAAGTTAGAGAAAGAGAGATATGTTAGAGTATGCAAGCCAATTTGAGGGAGAGGGATATTTTAAAGAGAGAACTTTTAGAGAGAAAAGAATTTGTTAGACACCTAGCTAACCAATAATATTTCTCTTTCTCAACCTATGAACGGGCAAGACCAATAATATTGAATTTAAACCCTGAATATTTAAACCCTCCATAATAGAAGTTCAAAATCTAATCCAAAGGGACCCCATACATCAGTTCAAAAGCTCAAAAAAATATTCCAATGGTTTGTTTCCTAGAAGGGAAAAAAGAAAGGAAAAGAAAGGAAGGACTAACCTGATTCTGACTTTATTTCAATGAAAAGGTCTCCAAGAGCATCACACGTGATGATCAACGATTTAACCATATAGAACATAAAAGCATCCTTGACAATACCATTAACGGTAAAACTTATAATTGAACAATTGAATGGAAAGTTGTAAAGAAAAGAATACTTGTTAGGAACCAATGAAATTGAACCCAGATCTTAGATAAAATAATTGATGCAAGATTATGTGTAGAATGTTTTACACACAAGACATCAACTTTTTGTTTCGTAGGCTAGTTCCAAAAATTATAATAGTTACAAAGCACATGAAATGAATAGTCACCAGGCGATGACATATCCTCAAAGTTGTGGCCCGCACACATAAGAGACCATGATGATAATAACATTCCAAAAAAGGAAAAAAGGTAAAAATCTAAGCATACAAAAGTAAAACAATATTTCATGTTATGGTTCTAAAGCCAAGGACCCATACATAATTTCCAAAGTTCATAGTCTACTTCAACAAAGGCAAACGGTGAAGTAAAAAAAATCATTCATGTTTCTAGTCAAGGAGCAAAATAGAATTTCAAAATCTAAGCCACCCGTATACATCATCTGTTTTCTTTCCGCCAGTAGACAAAATTTAAAAGATTTCATTTCACTCATCTTGAAATATTTCAGGCATGAACATAGTTCATTTTAGCATAATAATTCTCTAAATGATGTTACTTTTATCTTTTTATAATAAATAAATGTTAACAAAAAAAGATTTTATTGCATTACAACCTTTCTAAACATAGAATGTAGCAATTTACCCTTATATGCTCCACAAAACCAAATTCTTCTCTTTCCTTGAATATTATGAAGCTTTTGATGCAGCAACAGATGGGATTGGGTTCATATAAGCAAGTTGGTTCGATTATAAAAATAAGAAGAGAGTACAAGCAATCAATTCAACTTGAACACAAGAAGTTGAGTGAATCAAAATTCCATACCTTAGTATCAAAGGGCGATTGATTTTCCGCCATGTGAAACCTCGAATTAGGCTCAGCCGCTGCGAAAGAGATGGAAAATGAAAGTGGAAGATGGCCGCCAAAATGGAAGTCGATTTCATGATTTCATCAGTAACCCTAGATGATGCCGAAATGGAAGTCGAAAAGTTTTTCATTAAACGTGGAAAAAACATTCAAATCCTTAACTAAAATATCTACTGCCTTGGAGCGGTCATGCCTGATACAATTCGAAACAAAAATTTGAAACAATCTCCCACTAAAATGGAACCCAGAAGAGCTAACAACTTCAAAATATATAGCCATAAAAAAAATGGGAAATGTGAGCTGGCCTCAAAGATACTTCTGCTTCCTTATCATCTACTTTGGTAAAACCAGAGTGGTATCTCTCAACTTCATCCCAGTTACCATTATGAATCTCATTTTCAAAATATTTCATATTGAAGAACTCAGATTCCTGCTCAAGCCTATTTTGGAAAAACAAAGCTTAATGTTGCTGCAAATTTAAGCACCAAATTCCAAAAGACATATTATATCAATCCATAAAAAAAAAGAGTACTGTAAAGATCAAGAACACCAGCTCCCTACTGAGGGAGACATCACTACCGCCTCCGTTTTGATCAGTATTAGCAGAAAAAACTGATAGATTTGGAAAAAATGAAAATTCAAACAGAGAAATGTTAGAGATAGAGCAGAGACATGATTCTTCATACCTTGAAAACAAACCAAGAACAAACATAGAAGAAATTCCTCAGCGTGTTCAGAGAACAAAAAAAAAAAAAACGAGGATCAGAAATTCGAAGGAAATAGAAGAGAATATAGGGAGGAACTCACCATATGTACCCTGTGTTGCGTGCTCAATGTGTTGAAATAATTAGGCAGTAAAAGAGATAGAGCACTCAGAACATGCAAGCATACATGATCTTATAGCAAGTAGTAAGTATATTTCATTCGTTTTCCCACAGAGATTTATTTTTTAGCTATTCGCGAAGTGTTTTGTTAAGAAAGAAGGGGTGGATTTGATGGGGTAAAATTGGTTTTTAATTAACTACTTTTTGCTGAATGTGTAAAGGGTAGTAACATAAACAAGAACAAGTTAAAGCTAAGCTCAAATGGAAAGAGACGAGATTAATAAATGAAGATAAAAACAGCTAGACAGAATTGTAACTTAAGCAGAATTGCGGAGACAGCAATTCTACCGCAATTAAATAGCAGCGAAAGTGTGTAAATGGGTGAATTAAGGGCTACTAATGACTATCCTATAGGTATTTTTATACGATTCTCAAGCACTGGATCTACTCTCTATGCATCAAACTATCTCAATCTCATGTATCGTCCGATTCCATGCATTAGATTCTTTAGTTTACTCAACTCAAAGTAAGGTCTTAAGCATCTTGTTAAGGCAGAAAGATATGGTTTGTACTAGGGAAACGCCTATTCCTAGGCCGTTTCCTGGTTACCTTGAAAGGCTAGCATGATAATATGACTCTGAACTCTTACTCCTTCCAGAGGTTAGGAGTTCTTTGGACAAAATGGATGGCCAATCGAAATTGCCCGTGGGATGAAGCTTACATACAATCAATGTTCGAGAGCTATCCTACATGCTTGGTTCACGTTTTTTAGCCTATAGTGTTGTCATTAGCATGCCCCTAAGTGATTTAGTTACTCATGGATGTACGGTAATCAGAAATAAAGGATAAGATAGACATGCTTAGAAGGGGAATATGCTCAAAACAGTAAAGGAAAACAGTAGAATGTAAAGGAACGAAACTGTGAAATGAAGAATGAGACTTGATTATTTGATTGTTTGAATAGACAAAAGAAAGCTTAAAGCAAATGACAGAGAGACAGAACACAACGAATTATCTTAATCTAGCTATTAGAAAAGAAACAGCAACAAGGCAGAGTTGGAAAATGGAAATGAAGAACAAAAAGCAGTAAAACAGCTCGAATGTCTCGTTGCAGCCGCCTCGAATGAAGGATGAGAAAGGACAGCCTTGCTTGGATGAATCCAATCGGGAGAGAAGAAGAATCTCCTCTCCTTCCTATCAGATTATCGATTCCAACAGCTGAGCTTCGCAAACCAGCAGACGGCAAAGGAAAACACGAGAAAAGATGGACTGCGAGAAGACTTCTACGCTTTCGGATGATGTTTGAACCCTCGACTTTGACCCCTATTTATAGTAATCTGCAGGTGCATTTGGGCCAAGGAGAACCATCAATCTTCAACGTCGTACTTCAGAATGGATGGAGGAGAAAGAACGAATCCCTGAAATAACGGAAATTAACAGAAAAAGATCAGTCAACTTACGGTTTTCACTTGAAACATTGCGGGGACCGCAATGTTTCCGCAATGCTATCGCAATGCTTGTTTTTCATTCTTTTCCTTCGGTTTTCAACCCTTTTCTTTCCTATTGTACATAAGTTCTAATTTAACTACCTTCTTCTAATTCTCATATTTAAGCATAGGTTTAGGCTAAAAGCTATCAAAAACACCTAAGAGTGAACATCTTTCTAAGCTAATTAAGCCCTCAAAAGGTCACTTTTGGAGACGTAACACACCCCCAAACTTAAGGTTTTGCTTGTCCTCGAGCAATCTAAGGACTTTCCTAGGCTGCTGTTTCTTCTTCTTTAACTACTTACTAACTCCCCTATATCCCTATCTATAGTTATGCTGTCCTGTGACACACTTCTCAGCTTAGAACTACCCTCTTATCTAGCTTCTTCTGACTTCGCCTGCCTAACACTCCTTCTGTTTTCATTAACTCCCTACAACTGATCTCTTTGCTTTTGTCATATCATGCCACTATCCCTAAGGTTTCAAATTCTGCCTAGCTTTACCTCAGACTCAGTACATGCTTCTAGCTTTACTTTTAAATTGTCTAGGATTCCTTAGAGTCATGCCAGTCTTAGTATTAACGGTGACAGTAGTACTTTTAGAGAACAACCTAAACCCTGGCATCACTACATTGGATATACACTCATCTCCCTAAACAACCCTACAAGTTACAACTTTGTGCTTAGCTAGTTGAGGATCAGAGTTCTTTTTAAATAGGACATCTAAGCCACAAAGTTATAACTCCTAGGTATACATTCTTCTTCCCTATTCTTTTCCCTTTTTCTTACTTAGGTGGGGCCTCTCCTTTGGTTGCCTTTTGATGCAATGCCACTTGTGGGTCACACACTTGGCACTGATTACTTAGCACCCTAAGAGAGACCCCCCTCTTTATTCTATTTTTCATTTTTTTTTTTTCAGTTCATCATTTTTTTGTAAAGGAGAAGAAGAATGTTTATGTTTCTAAGGGAGAGAGGAATGTTCCTAGGCCTAGGGTGGCCTCCCCCAAACTTCAACTACTCATTGTCCCCAATGAGTGTCTGAGGTGGCACACCCCCAAACTATCCTAGAAGCATCTAGTCTAAGATAAAACAAAGAGAATCTAAAGCCCTAGGCATAGACAAAACATTCGAACGGCAAATATCACAGCAGCAGTAATTTAAAAAAAAACAGACAGATAAGGGCTTAAAGCTGTGCATGCTGAGCTTTTTAGAGGTTAATTTAAACTATCAAAAGGGTGTCCTATGACACTCATCCAGCATGCATTTAGATAAGCTATATAAGGTAGTCATGTTAGCAGCAAAAGATAGAATTTAAACAGATCACAGCCTAGCTAAACAGACAGTCCAAAACATGCTTCCAGTAATAAAAATTGCGGGGACCGCAATTATTTCGCAATCAAGTCAGGGCAGATATAACAGTGATTAAGTCCCCTAAGCATGCTTTTTCCAGTCATTCAAGCTCTCTAAAAATAAAACTAAACTAACCTACCTAGTCAACTATCATCAGACTATACTAAGCAAAATTAAAAACATGAAACTAAGCATCTAAAACAGATCAAAAGTGTATTAAAAACAGCATAATTCACATAGTCTATCAGAAAGCAGAAAATTGTCTTTTTTTTTCCTAAGGGAACAGCAATACTCCCTTCAGTGCAATTCAAACCAGCACTCAAATGTCTTCATCCTCATCTGGTTGTCGTGGTCGTGGAGGCACCCATGGAGTCAGGAGATTTGTGGGGAAGTCAGGGAAGATGCACCTAAGTTGGTCTGCAACTTCCTTGTCCCGTGCCTGCGCATAAGTGGCCCATTGAGCCATCCTCCTTTGCATATCCATCAGGCACGCCATGGATAGTGACTGATCAGCAGCCAACCTATCCAGTTCAAACTCCATATTCCCCTTCCTCTTCAGCCTCAAGCTAGCAGGCAGCTCCAAGTGGCCTGTGTAAGCCATCTGCTGCTCCCTTCGCTCAATGGGGACTCCTGCAAGCAAACATAGTTTGGTTATGGTGTTAGGGAAAAACAATGGTCCCTTACCTTTCTTGGCGCACTCAGCAATGGCGGCTGACATGATTTCACCCACGTTGACCGTGAGACCTCGCATAATGGCATAGACCAGCAGCGATCTGCTCTGGTTGATGGTCGTCTCATGGGTCACAGGGGACAGCTTTCTCCGCACAAAGGCAAACCATACAGCTGCCTTTGCTGTCAGGTTGGCACTCATGAGGGTGTGCCTCCCATTGCGTGATACAGTCCACGCTGCTTCAGGCTGGCCAATGGTTCGAATGGCCTCCTCCAGCACTGCCTCAGTAGGCTCATCAACGATCCTCGCATAATCAGTGTGTCTTTGGCCCTTGAGGCCATAGGCTTCGTTGATGGCTTTTGCTGAGTAGTCCACCTCTACTCCCCTAACCACAGACAGCCCCTCCTCAGAGTTTCGCAGGTTGGCGTAGAAGTCGTATACCATACTTGTGTAAGCTGGATTGGGCGGCCTGCACAACTCCTCCCAGCCATGATTTATGATTCCTGCGCGCAAGAACTGCGGCAGGTCAGCAGGTCTGTCGAGGAAGCCCTTCTCGTGCAGCAACTCCCTCTTCCTCAGTTCAACGCCTCTGGACTCAGCGTCAGAGGACACGTACCTCACGGACTGAGGCTCATCTTCAGGGTAAAGCTTGGCTTTCCCTTTGTCTGCTGGCTTGGATGACTCTGCAGCCTCAACCTTGAGTCTTTTGAGCGATGGCTCAGTGCTCTCCTTGTCTGATGAAGGCGCCCTCTTGGCTTTCTTCTTTTTTAGCTTCTTGGATCGCTTGGCCTTGAGAATCTTGGCCTTCTTCTTCTTCTTGAGCTTTGCTTCGATGGTGATCTGCTGAAGGCACGCCCCCAGCGTCTCCTCCATTGAGTCATTCTTCTGTTCAAGACTCTCCGGGCTAGCTTCCCTCACAGGAGAGAAAACCTCCTCGTCCTCACCTTCCCCACTGCCCTGCGTTGATTCTTGGTACTCCCCATATGGGAATTCAGGGTCAGGCCGTGGGGAAGTGTGCGACGGTGTGGTGCTTTGCTCTGCTATAGGTGTCTGTGCAGAACTCTGTGGTGAAGATGGCTGCTCAGGGCTCTGCGCTGGCGGTGATGGGGAAGAGTTGTGCGCTGGTGGTGCAGGTGGCGAGGCACTCTTCTTGGCTGAATCGTGGGACACACGATCAGTTTCTTGACTCTCCACAGAGGGAGTCTTTTCTTTGCTCGGTTCAGCAGCCACCGCTACACTCCATCTGCGCTTCTTGGGTGTGCCTGCTGGTTCAGAGGGTCCAGCAGGTATCTCAGTGACAACCCTCCACTTCTTCTTGCGAATCGGGAGTTTGGGAAGGCGTTCAGTTCGCGCAGCGTCAGCCTCAGCCAAGGCAAGCAGTGCGTCTCTCGCAGCCGTTTCAGCGTCGTCAGCCCTCTTCTTGGCTGCAGATCTTTCAGCCCTTGTGAACACCATTGTTGAGTCTTGGAGGTTTGGAGAGAAGAATCAAAGATGAAGAGAATCGCAGCTTTCTTGGAATTCAGAGAGTGAGAGAATCGTACAGATCAAGCGCCTTCTAACGGATATAAAGGAAACGGCTAAATCCCAACGGCTATATTTTTGCGGATCCTGCAAATCCAGCGCAATTTTAGGGATTTTTTTCATCTAAATGTCAAACTTTGCTCGTCCGTATCTTTTATTTGGCTCAATCTTTTCTTGATTTTTAAAGCTGGAATTACTCTCCTTGATTCCCTCTTTCGATTCCCTACAAAAAGAAATAAAAGCAACATCAAATGCGTAATTAAAATCATACAACAAAACACACAAACGATAACCGGAAAATCGCAAAAAATAAACTAAGGCATGAGCCTTATGTTGACGAGCACAGCAATCACTCGTCCTCTCTCGTTCTCGTTTTCATGCTTCAGTCAAGAGGAAGGCCGAGAGAGTCTTCACATCTCCTTCCTCATAGTAGTGCTTCAACCTTGCACCATTAACCATAAACGGTTGGCCTTGCTGCAAGTTCTTTATCTCTATGGCACCATGAACAAACACATTAGTAATCACAAATGGACCTGACCATCTAGATTTAAGTTTCCCTGGAAATAGTTTCAACCGTGAGTTAAACAACAAGACAAGTTGACCCTTCTTAAAGTCCTTAACTCTAAGTCTACTATCGTGCCAAATCTTGGTCTTTTCCTTATACATTTTAGCATTTTCATAGGCCATATGTCTAAGCTCATCAAGCTCATGTAATTGTAAAGACCGCAATGTTCCCGCATCATTTACACAAAAATTTAATTCCTTCATGGCCCAAAATGCTTTGATTTCTAACTCAAGTGGTAAGTGACAAGTCTTGCCATATACCAGCCTATAAGGAGACATACCTAGGGGTGTCTTATATGCTGTCCTATAAGCCCAAAGTGCATCCTCAAGCTTAAAGGACCAGTCTTTCCTATTAGGTTTGATCACTTTTTCTAGGATGTTCTTAATTTCCCTATTTGAAATTTCAGCCTGTCCATTCGAGTGTGGGTGATAGGGAGTGGCTACTCTATGTCTAATGTTATACTTAGCCAACACTCTCTCCATAGCCTTGTTAATGAAATGTGATCCCTCATCACTAATGATGGCACGAGGTGTCCCAAACCTAGTAAAAATGTGCCTATGCAAGAATTTGGTGACTGTTTTGGCATCATTATTGGGACATGCTTTGGCTTCTACCCACTTGGATACATAGTCTACTGCCACTAATATGTAAAGGTTACCTGATGATGGAGGGAATGGCCCCATGAAGTCAATGCCCCACACATCAAAGAGCTCCAACTCTAAGATGTAGGTGAGGGGCATCTCATCCTTTCGACTGAGGTTACCTGTTCTTTGGCATTCATCACAGCTGTGGGCATAGTTGTGGGCATCCTTGAAGATTGTTGGCCAATAGTAGCCACTCTGAAATACCTTTGCAGCTGTTCTTTGGCCACCAAAGTGTCCACCATAAGGAGCTGTGTGACAGTGCTGCAGCACAGACTTCGCTTCAGCAGCTGAAACACACTTCCTTAGCAAGCCGTCAGCACAGGTTCTGTAAAGTGTGGGGTCATCCCAGATGAATTTCCTTGCTTCATGAAGGAACCTCTTCTTCTCTTGTCCTCCCTTGAAAACTGGTAATACCTGTGATGCAAGGAAGGTAGCAATGTCAGCAAACCAAGGTTCCTCATCGTTATCACGATGAGTCAAAACAAAGACATGTTCATCAATAAAAGCATCAGAAATTGCGGGCTCCGCAATTTTTTCGCAATTGTGCTGCAATCGAGAAAGGTGATCCGCAACCACATTTTCACATCCTTTCTTGTCTCGAATGTCCAAATCAAATTCCTGCAGCAATAACACCCACCTAATCAACCTAGGCTTAGCATCAGCCTTCCTCATAAGATATTTCAAGGCAGAATGGTCAGTGTATACAATTGTCCTAGTGCCTACAATATAGTTCCTGAATTTCTCACAAGCAAACACTACAGCAAGCATCTCTTTCTCAGTAGTTGTATAATTACATTGAGCCTCATTCAAGGTTTTACTAGCATAATAGACAGGGTGTGTTAGCTTGTCAATCTTCTGTCCTAACATAACCCCTACAGCATAGTCACTAGCATCACATAACATCTCAAATGGGAGATCCCAATCTGGCCCTATAATAACAGGTGCGGTGACTAGTGCTTTCTTAAGGGTGGTCCAAGCTACTACACATTCCTTAGAGAAGATGAATGGCCTATTTAGTTCTAGAAGCTCACACAGAGGCTTGGCTATCTTAGAGAAGTCCTTAATGAACCTTCTGTAGAAACCAGCATGCCCTAAGAAACTCCTAATGGCCTTGACATTCTGAGGCTCTACCAACTTCTCTATGATTTCTATCTTTGCCCTGTCAACTTCTACACCTGCCCTTGACACTCTATGACCTAAGACAATCCCCTCATCTACCATGAAGTGACACTTCTCCCAATTAAGGACTAAGTTAGTCTCTTCACATCTAGCCAGGACTTGTCCTAAATTCTCTAGACAGTTGGTAAAGGAATCCCCAAAGACTGAGAAATCATCCATGAATATCTCTATCATGGACTCATCCAAGTCAGAAAAGATTGCCAACATGCACCTTTGGAATGTTGTCGGTGCATTGCATAAGCCAAAAGGCATTCTGCGAAAGGCAAATGTTCCAAAGGGACAAGTAAAGGTAGTCTTTTCCTGGTCTTTGGGGTCTATAGTGATCTGGTTATACCCTGAATAACCGTCTAGAAAACAGTAATATGCTCTACCAGCTATTCTGTCTAACATTTGGTCAATGAATGGTAGAGGGAAGTGGTCTTTTTTAGTTTCTTTATTTAGTTTCCTATAATCCATACATACTCTCCACCCTGTGACAGTCCTAGTTGGAATCAGTTCATTGTTCTCATTGACTACCACAGTCATCCCCCCTTCTTAGGTACACATTGTATAGGGCTCACCCACTGACTACTAGCTATGGGGAAGATCACACCAGCATCTAACCATTTTATTATTTCTTTCTTAACTACCTCTTTCATAGAGGGATTCAGCCTACGTTGATGATCTACTCTAGGTGTGTGCTCTTCCTCTAGTATAATCTTATGCATGCAATAAGAAGGGCTAATGCCTCTAATATCAGCAATAGTCCATGCAATAGCCTTCCTATGTTGCTTAAGTAGTAAAATTAAATCAACCTCATGCTGTTCACTTAGCTTAGAAGAAATAATTACAGGCAGTGTATCATTATTTCCTAAATATGCATACTTGAGGTGAGTGGGGAGTGGCTTTAATTCTAATACAGGTGGATGCTCAATGGATGGCTTTAAAGGATTTAAGGATCTATCAGTTAATTCTATATTCATACATACATGCTGAGGGTTATTTACAGATATGTCCATTATCTCAGCTATGTTTAAGTCTGTTAATTCTAAACCTACATATTCATTAACATGCTTGGTTAGTAATACATGCTCCAATTGTTCTTCCATTAAGGAGTCTACTACGTCCATGCTAGCACAGGATTCAAGGTCAGAGGGGTACCTTAAAGCTTTATACACACTAAATTTCACCTCTTCATCATGAACCCTCATAGTGAGCTCACCTTTTTGGACGTCTATCAGTGCCCTACCTGTGGCTAGGAATGGTCTGCCTAACAGGATGGGGACCTCCTTGTCTGCTTCATAATCCAGGATAATGAAATCTGCAAGGAAAATAAACTTGTCAACCTTTACTAAAATATCCTCAATCTTACCTTCTGGGTATGCAATGGATCTGTCTGCTAATTGTAAAGTGACAGTGGTTGGACGTGCTTCTCCTATTCCCAACTGGCGGAATAGTGATAGGGCATGAGGTTTATGCTGGCGCCCAGGTCACAAAGCGCTCTGCCCACGTGCTTGCCTCCAAGTTCTACAGGTAAGGTGAAGGAACCAGGATCCTTCTCCTTCTTGGGCAGCTTGTTTTGGAGTATGGCACTGCACTCCTCAGTGAGGTTTACTGTTTCAAACTCACCAATTATTTTTTTGTTAGTAATAATATCTTTCAAAAACTTTACATAGGAAGGCATAGACTGTAAAACTTCTACAAAAGGAATGTTGACATGCACTTGCTTAAGAATTTCTAAGAATTTATTAAAAATGCACTTCCTGTTCCTGCTTCTTCTTAAGCCTTCGAGGATATGGAGGTGGTGGCACATATGCAGGCACGTCAGGGCGCCTTAGGATAGGTGGATGCCTTGGAATTTCTTCTATCTCCTCAATAATTGGCTCTAGCCTGGCTCCTGATGTGCTAGTTGGTGGTGGACCTTGGCTTGGCAGAGACTCCAGTGGAGCACTAGACTCAGTGTTCTCTACTCTCTTTGGTGTGTCCTTTGTGTTGCTCACCAATGGTCTACCACTTCTAAGTTCAATTGCTTGAACTTGTTCTTTACCATCTCTCCTTGGCACCTCGGTGTCAGCAGGGAGTCTACCTTGGGGCCTACTCTTGAGTTCATTGGCTAATTGGCCTATTTGGTTCTCTAGGCTCCTAAGAGTAGCTTGCTGGCTTTGAAGAGTAGCATCATTCTTAGCTATGTATTCCTTGAGTAAGTTTTCTACAGAAGATCCTACAGGTTGGTTGTATGGTTTTTGATACATGGATTGGTTATGTTGGGGAGTGAAACCAGGTGTTCCACTCGGTCTAGGCTGGTTAGGATTTTGGTTAGCATTTTGTTGGCCACCCCATGACAGGTTTGGGTGGTTCCTCCAACCAGGGTTGTAAGTATTGGAATAGGGGTTGTTCCTAGGCTGCTGCTGGCTTCCAATGTAGCAGACTGAGGCTGGATTCCCAGGGCAATATTCATACAGATGCCCTTCCCCACAGAATCCACATACAAGTGTCTCACTTTGACTTGGTTGGGTGCCCATTGACATGGCGGTAGCGGTGTTGGCACTTGTTTGGAGATTGGCTTGAGCCATTTGCTTAACTAGGTTGGTCAGGGCATTTATTTGGCTGCTCATCGCACTTAGAGCATCCTTGTCTTGAACTCTAGTTGGCTCAACTGGATCATCTTACCACCTACAGTGAGATGCTGAGATCTTCTCCAAGATCTCATAGGCCTCGTTGTAACTCTTGGACAACATGGAACCACCAGCAGATGAATTTAAGACTTGCCTAGTGCTGGGGTTGCATCCTTTGAAAAAGACCTCTATTTGGATACACCATGGGATGCCATGATGTGGACATTTGAGAAGAAGGTCCTTGAACCTTGTCCAAGTTTCGTGAAGAGATTCATTATCAGCTTGTTTGAACTTAACTATATCATCACGAAAGGTAGAATTCCTATCAGGTGGGAAGTATTTGACTAGGAATTTCTCTGCTAAGTCTGTCCAGTTGCGGACAGATCCAGAGGGTAATGAGTTCAACCATGTTTTGGCTTTGTCCCTCAAAGAGTAAGGGAACAAGTATAGCCTCAAAGCTTCTTGGGACACTCCAGGGATGATGAATGTATCACTAACTCCTAAGAAGTTCCTAAGATGGTTGTGGGGGTCCTCATTCTCCACTCCAAAGAATTGTCCCACAGTGGACAACATTTGGAACATCACTGGCTTTAACTCGAATGAGTTGGCAGTGATTTCAGGACGGATTATGCTGGGGTTCAGCTCCCCAGGCATAGGTACTAAATATGAGAGAATGGCACTATTCTTGTCATTCGCTATTTCGATGGGGTTGCGAATGACAGGTACCTGATTTGGAACTATCTCGTCCATTTCTTCGAATTCAGGTATGATTTGAGGTATAGGAGGTTGTTTAAAGAGTCGTTTCTTTGCTTTGTTTCTAGCTCTAAGTAGTCTCTCAGGCTCAGGATTGAATTCTAGATCTCTACTTGAAGGCTCACTCATAAACTACCCCAATAGTACCTGCAAAAGAAATGAAACAGATCAGCTTCAATAGGCAATAAACTTGGTGTTTCAAACTTAACAAACTTCGTTTTCACTTAAATAAATCCCCGGCAGCGGCGCCAAAAACTTGTTACGTGCTCAATGTGTTGAAATAATTAGGCAGTAAAAGAGATAGAGCACTCAGAACATGCAAGCATACATGATCTTATAGCAAGTAGTAAGTATATTTCATTCGTTTTCCCACAGAGATTTATTTTTTAGCTATTCGCGAAGTGTTTTGTTAAGAAAGAAGGGGTGGATTTGATGGGGTAAAATTGGTTTTTAATTAACTACTTTTTGCTGAATGTGTAAAGGGTAGTAACATAAACAAGAACAAGTTAAAGCTAAGCTCAAATGGAAAGAGACGAGATTAATAAATGAAGATAAAAACAGCTAGACAGAATTGTAACTTAAGCAGAATTGCGGAGACGGCAATTCTACCGCAATTAAATAGCAGCGAAAGTGTGTAAATGGGTGAATTAAGGGCTACTAATGACTATCCTATAGGTATTTTTATACGATTCTCAAGCACTGGATCTACTCTCTATGCATCAAACTATCTCAATCTCATGTATCGTCCGATTCCATGCATTAGATTCTTTAGTTTACTCAACTCAAAGTAAGGTCTTAAGCATCTTGTTAAGGCAGAAAGATATGGTTTGTACTAGGGAAACGCCTATTCCTAGGCCGTTTCCTGGTTACCTTGAAAGGCTAGCATGATAATATGACTCTGAACTCTTACTCCTTCCAGAGGTTAGGAGTTCTTTGGACAAAATGGATGGCCAATCGAAATTGCCCGTGGGATGAAGCTTACATACAATCAATGTTCGAGAGCTATCCTACATGCTTGGTTCACGTTTTTCAGCCTATAGTGTTGTCATTAGCATGCCCCTAAGTGATTTAGTTACTCATGGATGTACGGTAATCAGAAATAAAGGATAAGATAGACATGCTTAGAAGGGGAATATGCTCAAAACAGTAAAGGAAAACAGTAGAATGTAAAGGAACGAAACTGTGAAATGAAGAATTGAGACTTGATTATTTGATTGTTTGAATGGACAAAAGAAAGCTTAAAGCAAATGACAGAGAGACAGAACACAACGAATTATCTTAATCTAGCTATTAGAAAAGAAACAGCAACAAGGCAGAGTTGGAAAATGGAAATGAAGAACAAAAAGCAGTAAAACAGCTCGAATGTCTCGTTGCAGCCGCCTCGAATGAAGGATGAGAAAGGACAGCCTTGCTTGGATGAATCCAATCGGGAGATAAGAAGAATCTCCTCTCCTTCCTATCAGATTATCGATTCCAACAGCTGAGCTTCGCAAACCAGCAGACGGCAAAGGAAAACAAGAGAAAAGATGGACTGCGAGAAGACTTCTACGCTTTCGGATGATGTTTGAACCCTCGACTTTGACCCCTATTTATAGTAATCTGCAGGTGCATTTGGGCCAAGGAGAACCATCAATCTTCAACGTCGTACTTCAGAATGGATGGAGGAGAAAGAACGAATCCCTGAAATAACGGAAATTAACAGAAAAAGATCAGTCAACTTACGGTTTTCACTTGAAACATTGCGGGGACCGCAATGTTTCCGCAATGCTATCGCAATGCTTGTTTTTCATTCTTTTCCTTCGGTTTTCAACCCTTTTCTTTCCTATTGTACATAAGTCCTAATTTAGCTACCTTCTTCTAATTCTCATATTTAAGCATAGGTTTAGGCTAAAAGCTATCAAAAACACCTAAGAGTGAACATCTTTCTAAGCTAATTAAGCCCTCAAAAGGTCACTTTTGGAGACGTAACACCCTGCAATGATCTTCTTGGTGGAATCAAAGAGATTGAGGTTGATGAGATCTGAGAGCAGAGACATGATTCTTGTTTATCGAAAGAGCTAGAACACAGAAATCAATGGAGTTTGAGAGGGAATGATTTGGATTCCCGCTCTTCTTGCCGACGTTGAAGCAATCTTTTACAACTTAAGTTACCTCCAAGATGTAACGAGCAACCCACAATTCATTCCCAGAAGCTATACCAACTGAAGGACCAAATTGAAATTCCCACTATATTGGTGCAAAAGAAAGCACATAATTTTAACATAAGAACATAATCAAAATCAAATACATTGCAGAACCAGGAAAAAGAAAAAAAGCTATACCTGCCCTGGCATCACTTCTCCATTGATACCACTGATGTTGACACCGGCATATATACAGGCTTTGTAATGAGCATCAACAATGTCACGGCCAAAGCCTTTGTCGACACCAACACCTCAATAGTACGGTCCCATCGACAAACAAAATTCCTATTCACATACTACTTGAAGCTTTGATTAATTATAAATATAATCTCATCTCATCCCATCTCATTGATTCTATTCAACTAACTCTAATAAGTCTGAGAAAAGAAAGTAGTTTGAATTACCTGTGGCCCAAGAAAACCACCAATCGGCCACCCGACCGACCATTTTACGTCCTTCTGCAGCAAGGTGTACTCTTGCTCAAGACCATACATGTGTTTCCAAAACAAATGGGCCAAAGTCAGCATATCGATTCTAAGTAGACTAACACTAGAAGTATCTACCATTATATAATATAAACATGTATTATGATGTTCCCTGTCATAATTTCCTTTGGTGAAAGGTCAATTTCAGTTTCAATATATGGTATTTGTAGCTATTAACATTATTCATCATCTCATAATCAGAAATATGAGGTGATAATTTAATAATCACCATGGTACTTCAGCAGTAATATCAGGATGGCTGAAGATCTTGGCAGCAACATGTCTCTTGTTCGTTGGGATTGGATCTCCGGCCGGTGTGTAAGCATCACACACAACCTAAGCAGTCAAAATTATCATTGTCAAGCTCAAGCCATAACAACAGTTTGACAGAAACTTGTAGTCCAAATGAAAACTTGGAACTTACAAGAATATTGTTGCCTCTCCTAAAAGAGTCCGTGAAAATTGCTTGTGGGCATTCATCATTCAAACAACAAGAAAAGATGTTAAGATCCAATCAACTTTTAAACTCTCGGTAGAAATATTGGAAAAAGGAGAAAGGCACATAATGAACTCACTAAAGAATCACTTCACTATCTGTTTCTGGAGCTTGGAGCTTGGTCTGTACTGGATCCATCAAATTTCCACTTGGGAAGCTCTAAAGGAAAACTAACGGGGCCAGAAAGGGTCTTCATATGCAAAAAAAAATAAAAAAAATAAAAGAACACAAAATCAATAAAGATTTCATTTCTTGAAAATAGCTTCTCCTTCACAAGAAAGAGAAAATACCCTCGCCTTGCTTCTGATATCCAAGCCTGATCCACCAGTCCTGTTCAAATAGAACATAATAAAAAAAATGCCATGGTGAACCAAAAATCAAAATGGAAACCCAAAATAAAATCAGAAGAAATCCCAGTAAATATAGCCAGAACATCGAAGAACGAGAAAAATATAGCCAGAATATGATGATGACCCTTCAACTTCAATGACCAACAGAATCGAGAAAAACAAATACAGCCAGAACATTAATTATTTGCAGAAGTTCACACAATCATCGAAGAACGATTTCCTTTCAGTAACAAAAGTTTACTCAACCTACTCAATGTAACAAAGAAAAGAAAAGAAGAAAAGACCCATAATCGAGAGTTTCGAAACTCAAACAACACAACCTCTCAACTTCATTCATTTCCCCAAATCTTTATCGGGAAACAAACAACACAAAAGAACAAGACCAGATTAAAAAGAAACCGACCAGGGCCATTTCCACATAATCACAACAACAAAATCAGCGAAAAGAATGGACAATAGTTTGAACGGTAAAACTTATAATTGAACAATTGAATGAAAAGTTGTAAAGGAAAGAATACTTGTTACGATCCAACGAAATCGAACCTAGAGAGCAAGTTGCATTGCATCCAAGGAAGACAAAGCAATACTTCTCGAGCTCCACAAAGAATTGACCAAAAAGCTATCAATCTTGGCCCACTTAGGTTTTTGTAAATGATAATTAGGATTTCCCTTGAGAATAAGATCTCTCACCATAGCATATTTATTTCTATCCCCCAACTTATGAATAGGAACAACTATCTTTCCCCCATTTAGTCAACCTAGCAAAACTACATCTAAACTTGTCATCACCTCAACTTTGAATATTTTATGTTCTATCAAGTATCACTACAAAATACTTTACTTTACGTAATCCTCCTCAGAATAGAGAGACACAAAGAGAGGGGTATCAAATAACGAGTTAGGCATCAAGCCATCAACATACCCATTTAATAATTGATTCTTTACCGACGCTTGCATAATGCATAAATGCATGAAACTTACAATGCACCTCACAAATTTACTATTTTCGAAGTTTGCAAGAAGGTGTAGGAAGGAACAAATAAAAATTGTATCCTTCGACTTACTTATGAATAGTTTCAACAACAGGATAGCATGCCATGGAGTTGTCTCTACCTCTTGCAATCACACAAAAAGAAAGCAAATATCAGATGTCATCCTGAATAAATATATGCAAACAGAAACTTCATAAGGTTAGGTCAAGGACTAATATGCGAATGATCTGTGCTATTTTTCACTTATCATATATTCACGCATTCTTACAAAAAAAAATGTGAGACATCCTACCAACTAAAAAAGAAAACAGCAAACAAATTTTACAAGAACATAGACTAACTTGAATATAAAGAGCAAAACATGAATCTCAAAATCTAAAGCCCCACTTGATAACCATATATGTATATGTAGAACTCAATGCCCTGCTTTTTTATTCTAATAACAAAAAAACTTTGATAAATATTTTACGTATTTGATTTTCTAAAAAGTTAGAGATAGAGAGATATGTTCAGGATGTAAGTAAATTTTAGAGGCGGGGATATTTTAAAGAGAACTTTTAGAGAGAAAAGAATTGGTTAGACACCTAGCTAACCAATAATATTTGGAACGGGCAAGACCAATATTGAATATAAACCCCGGATATTCAAAAGAAAGATTATCCTTACTTGAATGTATGTTTAATAGATTTTTTTTGAACAAGAAACAACCCACTTCATTTATATTTCCCTTGGAAATGTTATCAAGGAAAGAATGTTGGTTAGGATCCAACATAATCAAATCCGGAACTTAGATTAAAATTTGATCCAAGATCACGTTAAGACTGCAAAAACTTACAAGATATGAGCTTTTTGTTACAAAGGCTAGTCCACAAAATTTTAAAACTTAGATACACAAAGCCACATGAAAATTCGAGAAGGTGACCATACATGTCATATGACACAAGCAGGTGGTGGCTGCACCACACAAAAGGCAGTAATAACATTCCAAAAAAGACAAAAGGTGAATGAGCATAATAGAAGTTCAAAATCTAAGCCAAGGACCCCATACATCATTAGTTCCAAATCTCATAGTGAATAACTTTCAACATACTCCTTTAAAATAAGAAAAATATTCTCATGGTTTGTTTCCTAGAAGGAAAAAAAGGAAGAAAAAAATAGAATGAAGGACTAACTAATTCTGATTTTATTTCCATGAAAAGGTCTCCAAGAGCTCATCAGTCAATGTTTGCAATCAATTGCTTGGCCTCAACCGGGGTCTTGTCAATCAGTGCCCTCCACTCGCGGCATCGATCATCTGCCGATCATGAGGCATCATGCCCTCATAAAAATACTGAATCAGAAGTTGGTCGGCTATCTGATGATGCGGAAAGCTCGCACACAGGCGCCCGAAGCGTTCCCAATATTCGTGTAGGGACTCACCTACGTCCTGGGTAATCTCGTATATCCTCTTCCTCAGCGTAGTGGCAAGAGAGGCAGGAAAATACTTTTCCAGGAATACCCTCTTCATCTCTTGCCATGTCGTGATCGAACCGGAAGGCAAATAGTAAAGCCAGTCCTTGGCTTTGTCTTTCAATGTGAAGGGGAATGCCCTTAGATTCAACTGCTCTTCCGTAACACCTGGGGGCTTCATCCCCGAACAAACGCAGTGGAATTCCATCAGGTGTTTATTTGCATCCTCTCCTGCATTGCCATGGAAAGAAGGTAATTGGTGAATTAAACCAGATTTTAACTCAAAATTACCTGCTACCACGGGGTATGTGATGTAGAGAGGTTGCAGGTTCAGATCCGGCGCTGCTAACTGCTTTAAAGTCTTGGGCACATCTCCCTGTGCCATTGCCTCACGAAAGAAGGGATCCACGCCTTCTTCTTCAAACAATCTTCGCCCCTCCCGGGCTTTTCTTCTCAACCTCCGCTCTTCTCTGTATATCTCAGGTATAAACTGCAGTCCACTAAGCTCAGAAGAACGGGTCATACAACAACAAAAATTTTAAACATGCGAAACCAAACAGAAATGTTTTCAGAAAAATCAACTAATCAACCAAAGTCCAAATCAAACATAATTTCAATTTTCAATGTCTTCCCCGGCAACGACGCCAATTTTGGTGCTCGAATTTTTGAATGCCCAATTAATTCTCAGGCTGTCGAAGCCTGACCAAAATGAATTTATAAAGCCTATGGCCTTTAGCTTTGCAGCCAGTGGCAACAGGGTCGAACCACAGAGAAGAACTAACGATTGAAATTTATATTCGAGATGCAAATAAATTGATTGGTTGGTTTTTGTAACAAAAAGGGGATTTTAACATGCAAGTAAGTAAAATTAGCTAACGGAGAAATAAAGAGAATGGGATTAAAAAGTGTTGGATTCGGGGGATTTCGGGATTTTGCTAAGCGTTTTAACATTCATCATTTAATTCTAAAGTAAGGCTAACAATTTGACATGCACGCGGTCGGTTACCCGGGAACCCTAAAGTAACCGGCTCCATATTAATTAATTAGAACTAACAATCCTAACTAAACATTATTCGCAATCTCGTTAGAGTGATCAGCCTCAATTTGAATCCGAACAGTTACTAGCTAACCACGACGAACATTCGATTACACATCCCAATTGCTAATTGACTACCCGGCAACCCTAAAGTACTCAACAATTAGCATGTATAAAACGATACTTCGATTAATTTCATTGTCCTGTGTTACTATGGCGACAAGGAGAGGCAAGGCATCGCTAGTCTATAACATTAACACATGCTAGAAAACCCGATTGTCCGTCGTTGAAATCTAACATATGCATGGATTAAGCAAGAACAACAAATACATTCAAGAATTGAAGCCTAATTAGAACCAATATGCATAGATTATCAAAATATTAAAAGCCTAACAAAAATCCCTAATCATCCTGAATCCTACACAAATACCTTAGTCGGCCATGGAGAAAGTTGTCCCAATAGCTCCCATGGTAGCCTTGGCCATAATCCCACGCTTAATACAAGTTAAAAGCTCCAAAAACCAGCCAATAATGGCGGAGCAAAAGTAAAATAGAGGAGAAAACCGAGAGGAAGAAGAAGATGGCAAAACTTGCCTGCAAAAATCGTCCTTACAACCTCTTAAATCCGTCGGAGCGTCGAGACGCTAGGACAGCGTCGCGACGCTGCGACCTAAATGATCAGCGCGCATCGCTATGGCGTCGAGACGCTAGGACAGCGTCTCGACGCTGCCCCGATAATTTCCAGCGCGCGCGCATCTTCGGAGCGTCTCGACGCCACGACAGGGTCTCGACGCCAGGCAGCGTTGAGCAAGCGTTTCGACGTTGTATGCTCGGCGCTTGCTCTCGGGTTGGGGGCTGGAAAATTGCCTCTTCTTGGCAATTTTTCCCAGTTCTTCTTGCATGAGCTTCCCCTTTTCCCGAAGCACTCCCGGGGCACTAAAACGCCTTCCTTAGCCACAAAACGCACTCAATGAATACCACGAGCTCTATGCCGCAAAACTCCTATAAACGAGACATATTAAACAATTAATTACGACTTTTAGCTAGAATTAGGGAGTGATAATTAGCTCCAAAATGGAGTTATCAAACTCATGTGAGAATGTGAGTTCGATCCAGTTGAGGAGTGGGAAATCAGTTCCCTCTAGAGCTGTGAAAGAAGCAAAGAAAGATGGTCTGAATGTATCCTTCCCGAGTGATCTTGAGCATGAGAATGTTGAAGAAGAGAAGAAGAATGTGCAGGAGAGTGTTCCCGCAGCACCTTTCCCTAGTAGGCTTGCGAAGCCTACCTTGGTGAACGATGACGAGGAGGTCCAGAAAACCTTCCAAAAGGTGATGGTGAACATCCCACTCTTGGAGGCGGTGAGTCAAATCCCCAAATACGCCAAATTTCTCAAGAGCTGGTGCACGAAGAAGCGAAAGTTCAGAGTGACTAAAGAGAAGAAGAAAGAGAATGTCTCGGCAATTCTTCCGGGTATGTTGCCTACCAAGTGCAACGACCCAGGTACGTTTACTATCTCGTGCATGATAGGTAGTAAAACTGTTAAAACTGCCATGCTTGACCTGGGTGCATCTGTTAATGTTATGTCGTATGCATTAGTTTTAGGTCTTAAACTTAATGAAATGCATAAGACTGACGTGGTTGTACAATTGGCAAATGGGTCTTGCATATGTCCTAGGGGGAAGGTCGATGATGTTCTGATTAGAGTAGGAGATATGATGTTTCCTGCGGACTTTTTTGTATTAGACATGAATGGGAAATCTCTGAATGTATCGTCCTCCATGTTGTTAGGGCGTCCCTTTTTAAAGACCGCTAGGGTCAAAATTAATGTGTATAAGGGCGTCGTTTCTTTGGAGTTTGATGAAACTATGCATGAATTTTCTATATTTGATGAGAAGTCTGTGGAGATTGTTGCTTGTCTGGAGTATGTTGAGAATGAGAGTTTGACCTCGAGCTTGAGGGATAACTCTCATGTCTCTGTTAAGAAGACTGATTTGAATTTGATTGATGTGGGTGCTGTTTTGTTTTATACTAATCATGATGATATTCACGTGCTTGAGGCACGAAGAGAGAAGATGTTTTTAGATGATGTTTGCAGGAATAACGTGGATGAAGGAATGTTTGGAACGTCCCCCGCGCTGTCATAATATGGATGAGTTCATGGGGAGAATTCAATCGAGCAAACGACTTTAAAAATTCTGCGCTTCTCGGAGGCACCCGAGTGTTGAACTGTCTTTCTGTATTTAGTTTATTAATTATTTTAGTTTAAGTTTCTTAGTTTAATTTAGTTTCTTTGCTTGCTGTTTTTTTAGGAGAATGGGGAGAAGTTGAGGAAATTAGGCTTCGATAGATAGCGTCGCCTCTTATCCCTCGCCAACTTCACAAAGATCAGGGAAGTGTCGTTTTTCCTTTCCTCTTTTATTTTTGTGTATCTGATTAAGAAGCATTGAGCATTGAGGACAATGTTGTCTTCTGAGGTTGGGGGTGGATGTTGTGGATTTCCATATGTAGTTTGTTGAGCAGTGCTAATTTAGAATTTGAAGTGCTTGGGACTCTGTTTACTGCTTTCTAATTATGATGATCTAGGAAGTGTCTTTTTGGAATCTGAGCATTTGCATAATCTAGTTTTTGCATAGGTTGTTTTGCATTTATTAGGTTAATGTCAAAAATTTTAAAAAAATTTATGTTGCTCCCTTGCATCTATCGAGCACTTAGCAACCTCATCTTAGACTCCGTAGGCTTAGTTTAATCGCATGTTGCATAATTCTTGTTGTCACCCAGAAAGGCACCCCTAGGGTAGCTTGTTGCATGAGAGTTAGTGGTCAATTAATCGAGTTAGCATTTGCTAAGCCTAAAGTAAAAAAAAAAATTGAAAAACATGTTAGCTAGACAAGTCTCTCGAGGCGCTCCTCCTTCTTATTGGTACCTAAGAAGTGAGTGTTAGTCCTTAAAAACGTGAAGTTTAATGCATGAATTTGACGTGTTAGGCTACTCGAGGTTGGAAAGAAAAAGAAAATAAAAAGTTGGGTTCAAAGAGCCTTAACAAAGAGTACAAAGTACTCAAAAAGAAAAATAATAAGAGTATGAGAAAATCTTTTTAGGTCTCTTAATTCATTACTCTCTCTTGTGTGATCAAGTTTAGATTGTTCTTAAATGCTAGAAGTATGGGGAAAACGGGATGACATGTTGCATGCGGTTTTTTCGGGTTTACGTAGGATTAGGATAGGTTGGCTAGCACACACACACACGTTAGGGAGCGATAGTTAATTTTTGACGTGTTCTTGATTAAATGCATGCGCCGTTTGCTTTCGTGATTATGTAATGTTTAGATTTGTAAAAAGCATTGAGGTTTGAATTAGAAGCATGTATGCATGGTCCTTTAGAGTCGAATTCTTTATTTGCCTTGCTCGAGGACTAGCAAGATTTAGGTTGGGGGTGTTTGATAACTCCATTTTGAAGCTAATTATCACTCCCTAACTCTAGCTAAAAGTCGTGATTAATTGATTAATTTGTCTTGTTTATAGGAGTTTCGCGGCATAGAGCTCATGGTGTCCATTGGACGCGTTTCGTGGCTAAGGAAGGTATTTTAGCGCCCCGGGAGTGCATCGGGAAAAGGGGAAGCTCATCCATGAAGAACCGGGAAAAATTGCCAAGAAAAGGCAATTTTCCAGTCCCAAACCCGAGAGCAAGCGTCGAGATGCTGCCGAGGAGTCGAGACGCTCTGAAGAGGCGCGCGCCCTGAGAATTATCGGGGCAGCGTCGAGACGCTGGCCTAGCGTCTCGACGCCATCGCGATGCGCGCGGTGAGTTTTTTAGGTCGCAGCGTCGCGACGCTGGCCTAGCGTCTGGACGCTCCGACGGATTATAAAGGCTGTAAAGACGATTTTCAGCCATCTTCTTCGTTTTTCTCCGCTGTTTTTCTTCGGTAGTCCGCCATTGTTGGGCGATTTTGGAGCTTTTTATTTGTATTTTGCTTGGGATGATGGCCAAGGCTTCCATGGATGCTATTGTGGTCAATTTCTCCATGGTCGGCTAAGGTAATCGTGTAGGATTTGAGATTGATTAGGGATTTTTGCTAAGCCTTAAATGTTTTGATAATTATGCATATTGGTTCTGTTTTGGCTTAATTTCTTGAATGCATTTATTGTTCTTGCTTAATCTATGCATGTGTTAGATTTCTAGATGGACAATCTCGTTTTCTAGCATGTGTTAACGTTATAGACTAGCAATGTCGTGCCTCTCCTTGTCGACTTAGTAACACAGAACAATAAAACGAATCGAAGCATCGTGTTATTCATTCTGATTGTTGATTACTTTAGGGTTGCCGAGTAGTCAGTTAGCAATTGGGGTGTGTAATCGAACGTACGTCGTGGATAGCTGGTAACTGTTCGGGGTTAAATTGGGGCTGGTCACTCTAATGCGATTACGAACACTGTTTAGTTAGGATTGCAAATTCTAATTAATTAATATGAAGTCAGTTGCTTTAGGGTTCCCGAGCAACCGTTCGCGTGCATGTCAATTCGTTAGCCATACTTTAGAATTAAATGATGAACATTAAAATGCTTAGCAAAATCCCGAAATCCCCCAAATCCAACACTTTTTAATCCCATTCGTATTATTTTTCCGTTAGCAATTTTCACCTTACTTTGTACGATTAAAACCCCCTGTTTTGTGACAATTAAAACCTCCCAATCAAATTATTTGCATCTCAAACAATTAATTCTCAATTTTATTCCCTCTTTGTGGTTCGACTCCGTTACCGCTAGCTGCAAAGCTAAAAGCTACGGGTTTTATAAATTTATTTTGGCAAGCCTCGACAACTTGAGATTGGAGTACCCCAAAAGTAACTTCTACCACTAGCTCTAGCATCTTTTAAGCTCAAATTTCACATGAACCTTCCACTTAAACCCACTATCGAACCCGATAACAATAAAGATAAATCAATTTCTTTTAACTGGAGTTCGGGTCATTACATAAAGTGTTTAAAGACACCTAAAAAGTTTAGGGTTGCAAGTTGCTGAGTAGGACAGTGGGAGATATTTTTATATATGAGATGTTTTTAGTTTTTTCGACCAGCATGTACACCACAACGAACATTTTAGTCCTAGTGAGAGTTTGTTGGGTTTTATGTCCTAAAACTCGTAAGGCAGGTGTATATATCAATTTGTAACAAATAGACAAAATTGCAATTTCGCCTACACTTAAAAAAAACTTTCGTTACCCACGAATTTCTCAGCCACCGTTCACTGCTTGAGGCTTGCTGCCACCGGTTTGGGTTCGCCGGAGTTGGTAATGGCCGCCGCCGAGCTTGCCGTCGTTTGAAGCTTCGCTGGAGAAGACGAGTTCGAGATGGTGATGAGGCTTCGCGAAGGATCTGAGATCCGCCGTTGGTCCAAGCTCAAGTTCGTCGCCGTCTGGGTTGCGCTGCCGTCGGGTTGAAGCTCAAGTTCGCCGCCGCTTATGGTTCGAGTTCGTCGGAGAGGGCGAGTTTGAGATCCACTGTCGTACGCCGCCGTCGGGTTGAAGCTCGAAAGAGAGGATCACCGGAGTTTGCTTCAAGCTTGGAGCTCCGCCGTGCGTCTAGGTTCGGAGTTGCGTTGCCGCTGTGAGGTTCAAGATGACGAAGCCGCTGTGCGCCGCCGGTTACTCCGCCGTGGTTCGAGATGGTGATGAGGCTTCGCCGGAGATGGTGGTGAAGCTTCACCGGAGTCTTTTTTATCAAGAAAAGATGAAAGGATCCAAAAAAATCGGTAAAATAATAGGAAAAACAATAGTGGATTTTTGGAGAGAGGAAAAATGTTCTCTTTTTTCTCCAAAACTCCTAAATCTCCTTATTTTTCCCCCCAAAACTCTAAAATCTCCTTACTTTTTCTCACAAAACTCTAAATCTCCTTACTTTTCCTCCAAAACCCCTAAATCTCCTTACTTTTTTCTCCCCAAACCCTAAAACAAAACCCCTAAACTAAAACCCTAAAACCAAACTCTAAAATAAAAACCCAAAGCTGAAATGTCGGGACCGAAATGCTAAACCAAATATTAGTTTTGGGAGAGACTTAATTTGTTCTATGGACTGAGAATCGTAAGAAAAAATCACTAGTGTTGTTTCTAAACATCTTATTTTGAGTAAGTGTTGTTAATATTGGCAAAATGTTGTTAATATTAACAAGGAGTTGTCAATATTCGATGTAGAATTCCGAATGAAAGGTAAGGTATTTTTCAGATTTGGAATTCAATTGTCAAAGGAAATTGTTTCCTAAGACACCTCAAAAGTTGAGAAGTTGAGACGCAATCCCTGTGTATTTACATATCGGTAGTCAAATGTATGCCTTCTTAAATACATGACCCGATATGTGCTATGCAGTGGGAGCTGTCAGTAGTTATTGGTCCAATTGGATTTGATCATTGGACTACGGTTAAAGTTTTGTCCTAGTACGAAGAAGTAAAATACAAATGTTGTATGATTGATTCCTCTGTAGAAGCTAAATTTGTTGCAGCTTAAGAAGCAGTAAAAGTTTATAAGTTGAGCTCATGGTTAGTGCTATGAGAAGATGTGACGGTCACATGGAAAGCCTCGCAGCACTTCATGCTGATAAGTTTACAAAGTCTCTCACGGCTAAAGTGTTTGAGAGACACCTAAAGAGTTTAGGGTTGCGAGTTGCTGAGTAGGAGAGTGGGAGAAAATTTTATATATGAGATATTTTAGTTTTCTCGACCAGCATGTACACCACAACGAACATTTTAGTCCAAGTGAGAGTTTGTTGGGTTTTATGTCTTAAAACTCGTAGTTTGTAAACAGTTGTGTTTGTAAATGTTATATTTAGCAATAAAGTGTTATTGAGTTTTATTCAGTAAAAGAGTTTACTGAAATAAAGTGAAACGTGCTTGCATTAACCTGTACCAATAACCAACATCCATGGCGAAGTCTGAGTATTTGAACCTCATGTATGGCATGAATGTGGATCAGGTTCAAGTATACAGCCAAAACGGTCTATAGTGTATGGATAAGGCTGGGTACCTTATCATGGTAACACTATTGGATGTGGCTCGCTTTGTATTGTACAAAATGATGTGATCCGAATCGTTTCACATGGTGATGTGCGAGTGAGGGCGTCATGTGCAATGAGTTTGCATAAGACTGAACCGCGAAATCAAGTCGTTCTCTCTTTATAACACCGTTTACTGAAGAGACCGATTTTTTTTTATGATGGCCTAGGTAACTCGATCTTAATCTTGAGCTCGCTATGAACTTCTGTTTATTCGAGAGTATCCTTTGACTTGCACGGGTGAGAGTGGCCAGATCGCCGACTCAATAAGCCTACCATCTTGGGGATAAACTCGAATAGGTGGCTGGGGACATAGTATAGAAAGACGAAATTCACTCATAACCCGCCTTTAGGGTTAGTAGATAGGTTGTTCCCTTAATAGTAGACTCCAGGGCTTGAACAATGGGCGCCCACCCTCTCCTTGGCAAGAGAGAGACCTGATCTGCTGGTTGGACTACAGATCAATTGTTCATTAGAGGTGTCAGTGGTACTTAAGGAACAAGTGGTAATGTAGGGGTTAAACGGTATAAATGACCCATCAGTGATTACGAACGACCTGTGAAGAATCGACTCACCTGTGATGGTTATATCAAGAGGACATAATATATCTACATTGAGGAGAGTGCAACCCTCAGACTATAGTGGAGTCTCCGGGAGTTTGACGAATGTTGATTAGTTCGGTTGAAAGAGTTTTGACAGGATAATCTCGTATCGTTGGAGCTCATGATCTGTAGGTCCTTTAGGTTCTCCTGGTTAGCTCGGACAAAGCGGTGTTACAGTGTTATAGGGTAGAATTTGGAGAAATCTGAATTCGGGTCTGTTGAGTGAGGCTTGACATTTTTAAATATGATTTAAATATGTGACCGGAGGAAGACGTATTTAAATATGATTTAAATATGTGACCAGAGTAAAATATGAATAGAGATTCATATGCGAAAAGGCAGTTTTCAGAAAACTGGGGTTAGTTTTATTATTTAATTAATATTTGATATTAAATTAAATAATAAAATAATTAATTAAATAAATAAAATTATTATTATTATAATAATTTATAATGAAGAATGTGGGTTCAACATTTACATGTTGAACAACTCATTCTTGTTTCAAACCCACTTTTGCCTTGGATAAGAATGGAGACTTTTTCATTCTTGCTTGACTAATGAAAAATTGGTTTCTCTCTCCTGCTCTATTCTCTCTCATTTTTGGAACTTCAATGGTTGAAGGTGAAAATTTGATGAAGACAAGTTTGAAGATGAAGCTTTGGTGTTGAAGCTTGAGGGAGTCTTGTGAAGAATTGAAAAGGTATGAATGGTTCATTCTTTTCCCTCATTTTGAGCTTCAATTAGTTGAAGATTCATGAGAATAGTTGAGATGAATGTTTGAAAGGGTTGATGAATTGTTCATCAATTTCAAACTAGATTTCATCTTCATTCTCAACATCAACTTCATCTACTTCCTCCAAACTCTCCTCTCAACAAACCCCCTTAGCTCAAGGAGTCTCACAACTCCGCTACTAAGCCCGAAAATAATCGGGACTCCTCTAAGGGTGGTTCTCGTTTTGCTGAGTTCGTGATCAGACTGTGCTTCCAAGGATTTTGCAGAGGAGGTTGTTGCGGAGACGAGAAGACAAACAAAAAAAAGGTAAGTTTTTTTTTGTCTCTGTTTTCGAGCTCTGGTAAATTTACCGGTGGCAATTACCGGTCGGTTTACCAGTGTTGCTTACCGGTGTGAAATTTACCGGTGGCTTTCCTCAGCGTTATTCTTAACGTTTGAGGAAGGGAATCGACCGCGGATTTACCGGTCGATATGTGATTTACCGGTGAATTCTTTATCGATTTCCTTGACTGGTAATTTGTTACCGGTTTACCAGTGAAATCTTGCAAAGATTTTGCGACCGGTTTACCGGACTTGGCTTATCGGTATCGTTTTACCGGTCCAAGGGTTACCAGTATCGTTTTACAGGTTCAAGTTTACCGGTCTGGTAATTTACCAGTGTCGGTTTATCGGTGTGAGCTTAGTGAAGCTTACCGAACCGGTTTACCGGTGGTAACTTACCGGTCTGGTTTTACCGGTCGTGAATTTATCGGTGTATTATTTATCGGTCGATGCTTGAGAAGCATACCGGTTTGATACACCAAGGTAAATTTACCGGTGAGGTTTTAACCGGTTGAAAGCTTGTGAGGCTTTTACCGATCGAGACTTACCGGTGTGCCATTTATCGGTGGCACACCGAGGTGCCTTACCGATGATCACTTACCGGTCAACCTTTACCGGTTGAATTTTACTGGTCGGTAAGGTGATTTACCGGTGGTAATCGGATGAAAGAAAAAGTTAAGTGTTAGTTGTTTTTCCTTTCTCCCGGTTTGTTACTTATTGATTGCTAAAGATCCTCAACCAGTTTAGGCTTCTTTCTGCTGCGCCTCTGGTTGTTTTAGGAATTCAATTCTATTAGGACAAACATCTGACGAAACTAGGTGTATTGCCTTCTTCCAAGGATTGAGGCACCCCGTCTGTCTACAGTCCCTCGGCAAACGGCCACCGCAGACCTACTCCAAGCTCCTAAGTCGCGTGCTGAAGTACATTTCTGCGGACGAGCTTATCTTAGCTCGAACGCAAAATGTCGAGACCAGCAGACACGCCTCGACAGAGGAAAAGTCTTGGGCAGCCAACACACGCCCCAAGAAGGAGTATAGTCGGCCTGATCGGCAAGGAGCGAAACAGACGGCTCCGACCCACACGACCTTCAAGAAGTACGACCGGTATACTCCGATCAACACCCCAGTCGACCGGATCCTCACCCCAGTCGACCGGACCCTCGCCCCTGTCGACCAGATCCTCGCCCATGGTCAATGGATCTTCAATGCCATCATCAGTTATGACGGCTTGGGTTTCCGTCAAACCCATGTAACGGTCGGGTTGTCTAATCCCTCCCACTACATCGAGACATTCTCAACTATTGAGAAGGACTAACCTGATCAACAACTCTTGTTGATTCAGCTGTAGCTTTCCGGAAAAGTTTGCTCAAAATAATTTTGCTTCTAGGCCGATGATCTCTCATGTGGTTTTCCTCTAAGAACGTGGCGTTTGTCAACACAAACACCTTGTCCTCTTGAGGATCGTAAAACAAACCACCTTTCCTTTTATTTGGGGTATCCTACAAATATGCATAACTTCGAAGGTCGTTCCAATTTTGTTGGATTGGGCACTAGCACGTGTGTCAGACACCCCCAAATCCTGAAGTGACGTAAACTCCCTTTACACCTTTTCCATAACTCATAAGGTGTTTCTGAAACACTCTTAGAGGGAACCATGTTCAAAATATATGCAGCAGCCTCTACCGCATATCCCCAAAACGAACTAGGCAGTTGAGCATAACTCATCATAGATCGAACCATGTCTAACAGGGTTCTATTTCTCCTCTCGGATATACCATTCTGCTGAGGTGTATCGGGCGCTAAGAGTTGGGATACTATTCCATGTTCTATCATATAGTCCTGGAATCTCAATGATGGAGCGCATGTAGCGCAGCGGAAGCGAGTCGGATCATTGGCACTCTAATTTCATCAATTTAGCTAAATTGGAAATTTGCTCAAAGCTTTGAAATAAAAGGAATTAGAACACATACCTCTTGTAGTTCTAAGGACTTCTATTCCGATGCTCGAATCTCTTCACGAACCCTTCAAAGCTTCTCTCGAACTCTCCGAGAACCACCTCCGGTAGTCCCGCTATCCTCGGGCCGAGCAACGGAGTGGTGGGACTCCTTTATGAAAGAAAAAGTTTGGAAGAAGAAGATGGGAAGATGAAAGTGATGAAGATTTTGTGAGAAATATCTAACATTTAGCTTTCTAATTTCTCAAGTAACATGAACTCTTCATGATCATCCAAATATTCAAATTCTTTGAAAATTCATTAACCTCAAACCATTTGAACTTCATCCAATTTATAGGTAATTCACATGCAACAAACTCTTTGCTTAGCATGACACCTCAAATTGGATGGATTAGTCTTCAACCAAGTGTTCCAAAATTGATGAGTTTATGCATGTGGTTGGTGATTCACAATCCACTTCAAAACTTGGACAAACCCACTCAACTTGGATAAATCCACTCAACTGGGATAAATCCACTTGACTTGGATAATCCCACTTGCAATATTTTGTCATTTTAAAATTAATTTTAATAAACAAAATAAATTTTAATTAATTAAACTTTTTAATTAATTAATATTATTATTTAATTCAATATCAAATATTAATTAAATAATAAGACTAATCCCGGTTTCTTAAACCGAATCATCACACATGAATCCTTATTCATGTTTTAGACCGATCCCATATTTAAATCATATTTAAATATGTCCATCATTCTTCCAAAAATGAATTTGAATAAATTCAAATTCTTTTTCTCTCATATTGTTACACGGCTTAATCCGAGCTAGACAGGAGAACCTAAAGGACCAACATATCATGAGCTCCAACGACACGAGATTAACCGGCCAAGCTCTTTAGCCAAGCTAACCAACATTCGCTAACCCCCGGAGACTCCACTAAAGTCCAAGGGTTGCACTCTCCTCACCGTAGATATATTTCTGTCCTCTTGATATAACCATCATCAGTAAGTCGATTCTTCACAGGTCGTTCGTAATTACAGCTGGGTCAAAATAATTGTTTTACCCCCGTAATTACATTTTGTTCCTTAAGTCCCACTGATCTTCTAATGAACTATTGGTTTGTGGTCCAACCACCAAACCGATTGGTATGTGATCTTATCACTATACCAAGTCCCTCTCGGGCCAATGAGAGGGTGGGATCCCTAGTTCAAGACCCGGAGTCAGCACTTAAGGGAACAACCTATCTACTAATCCCTCAAGGCGGGTAGGAGTGAATTCCATCTCGCAGGACTATGTTCCGAGCTACCTACCCGGTCTTATCCCCAAGATGGTAGGCTTATTGAGTCGGCGATCTCGGGCCACTCTCACCCATACAAGTCAAAGGATAAGCCCGAATAAACAGGAGTTCATAGCGTGCTCAGGATTCAGATCGAGTTACCTAGGTCATCATATGAAAAAGTCGGTCTTTACAGTAAACGGAGTTATAAAGAAAGAACGACTTGTTTCGCGGTTCAGTCTTATGCAAACTCATTGCACAAGACGCCCCCATTCGCATGTCTCCACATGAACGATTTCGGATCACATCGTTTGTACTATGCAAAGCGAGCCGCGTCCAATAGTGTCCCTAGGATAAGGTACCCAACCTTATCCCTATACTATAGACCGTTCTGGCTATTACTTGAACTTGATCCACAATCATGTCACACATGAAGTTCAAGTATACAACCTATAGCCATGGGTTCTTTGTTTATTGGAGTTAGGTTAAAAGTAAACACAATTCACTTTATTCAATAACAACTTTACTGAATAAAACTCAATAACAACTTTATTGCAAAATAGAATATACATTCAGTTTACAAACCTTGAGTTTTAGGACATAAAACCCAACACTCAAATTCATATACTCTCCACCTCGATTTGATCGAAGTGTTCTAATTGTCTTACCTAATGTTGTTCTCAACCTCTGCCTTATACTCCTTGAACTTTTCAAGGACTTCGAACTTATGATGCATTAGGTAAAGATAGTCGTACCTTGAATAATCATCGATGAAATTGATGAAGTATTCATACCCTCCTCGTGCTTTGACATTCATAGGACCACAAAGATCCGAATGCACGAGTTCCAAGGGTTCTTTGGCCCTATAACATTTTTCAGAAAAAAGGTCGTTTGGTCATTTTCCCTCAAAACAGGACTCACATGGTGGTAAGGAGTTGTCCTCTAACTGATTTAGGAGACCACTCTTAACCAATCTCCCAATCCTATTGAGATTAATGTGGCATAGGTTCAAGTGCCAAAGACAGGTACTTGGAGAAAACTTATGCCTTTTATTTTGAGTCTTAGCTGTTTTAAACATCTCGATGCTCAAATAGCTTGCGCCTCTGTTGGTCTTAACACGTATAAGTTGTTTTCAAGTTTTGCCCAGCACTCTACCCAGTCTTAACCCCAAGATGGTAGGGTTATCGAGTCGGCGATCTCGGGTCATTCTCGCCCATGCAAGGCAAAGGATAATCCCGAATAAACAGGAGTTCATAGCATGCTCAAAATTCAGATCGAGTTACCTAGGTCATCATATGAAAAAGTCAGTCTTTAACAGTAAACGAAATTATAAAGTAAAAGTGACTTATTTCGCAGTCCAGTCTTATGCAAACTCATTGCACAGGACGCCCCCACTCACATATCTCCACATGAACAATTTAGGATCACATCGTTTGTACTATACAAAGTGGGCCCTATCTATAGTGTCCCCAGGATAGGTACCCATCCCTATTCCTATACTACCATTCTGGCTATTACTTGAACTTGATCCACATTCATGTCTCTACATGAAGTTCAAGTATACATCCTATAGCCAAGGGTTCTTACTTTATTGGATTTGGGTTAAAGGAACGCAATTCACTTTATTCAATAACACCGTTATTGAATAAACCTCAAATCTTTATTGCAAAATAGAATATATATTCCGTTTACAAACCAGAAGTAAATGACATAAACCCAACAATATATATATATATATATATATATATATGTATGTATTCTTCTCTATATATAATAGAAATTTAGAAATTGTATTTGTAAATATATTTTATGTTTGGTTATGAAAAACAATCCAAAAAATTTTCAAAGTGAGTCTAGCTCAGTAGTTGACATATACTCGTTCTTTTGATCTCCAAGTTCAAATTTTATAATCCACATTTTTTGTACTTAAAAAAAAGAATAAAAAACAATAAAAAAAAAGAAAGAAAGAAAATTCATAATATTATTTAGAATTACATTCCGTAATATTAATTTGAACTTATGCCTACTGGTAAAAGAAGTCCCACATTAATTAGCATGACCAAATGTAACATAATTTTGTATAATTATGAGACTTAATTGATTTTGGTCGGTTTCTAAATTGGAACTACTTAAATTGTCGAAAGTTTAAACTTTCTGATAGTTTAATTAAAATTAGTGGTCTTATAATGCTACTTCGTACTTTGCTATTTTATATTTGGAAAAAAATAAAATTATAAACTTTGGGTTGTATCAATTAAAACTCTGAACTAATATTGTATCAATTAAAACCTTAAACTTTTCTAAATGTATCCTTTTACACCTTCAATTAGATTTCATTTAAAAACCGTTTATTTAAATGTATGAAGACTAATAATTATAGCAATTAAATTCCTAAATTTTCATAAGTGAACCAATTGTATGAAATTTAGAGTTTGATGCAATTATAAATCTTCACACATGACACATGTGAAAATTATTTTTTTTTCTAAAAAAAAAGGTGTAAATTGACACACTTAAGAAAGTTGAGAGTTTTTTTTTTTTTTTTTTTGAAATGATGAAAGTTGAGAGTTTAAATTGATGCAATCATTAATTTAGGGTTTTAATTGATACAACTACAAAGTTTAGAGATATAAATTGATTTTTTTTCCCTTTATATTTTAATAAAAATCATCACAGTCAAGTAAGAAAAAAATTCAAAAATTACAAATTAAGCCAATTAAATTTGGTTAAATTATAGGTTTAGTTCATGGACTTTCATACTTGTATCTATTTAGTCTTTAAATTTAAAAAATTGTTTAATCGATATTTTGCGTCTAAAAGTCTCTAAATTTTAAAAATATCTAATAACTCCCTAAACTTTCAATTTCGTGTCTAATAAGACTTTTATCATATAGGTAAAAATGGAGAAGGTGCAAAGCATATGAGGAAAACGATTAAACGAACGGGATGCTACACAACTAACGCGCTTTAGAGTGTGTTTGGTTTAGATTCCTAAGTGTTTAATTTTTGAAAAAAAATCATTTTGGAATAAATTGAGTAGTTTGGCAACCATTCAAAATGAATTGTTGGAGACTGAGTTTTTGAAATAATGCATTTGGGATGAAACACTTATATTAACTTTTGAAAAAAAAGTTATTGTGTTTAATTGAAAAACCTATTTAATTCTCGTATTGTATTAAAATTACCAAAATACTTTCACATTAGTCTTTTAAATTTTCTCTCCCCACTAACCTTCTTCGACCACCACCGCCCTTCACTGACCATCTCCGATCGCCGCCGGCCGACCCCGACCACTGCCACCGGCCACGGCCCGACCACCGCCACCGCCACCCCGCTCCGACGAATCCCGACCACTGCCACCGCTACCCTGCTCCGGCGAATCCCGAACACCGCCACCGCCACCCTGCTCCGGCGAATCCCGAACACCGCCACCGCCACCCCGCTCTGCCGGACCCCGACACCCCCGGTGGACCGCCACCCCCACCCCCCTCCAGCGGACCCTGACCACCCTCCGACGGACCGCTCCAGACTCCGACAACCCCCACCGCGCTCCGGACACCGCCCTCCGCCCACTCGCTTCAAACCCCTCCCCCCGCCCACCCTCCCCGGACCTCGCCCACCGCCACCTCGCAAATAGTGAACAACCCACACCGTGGATTCTCTAATCATAATATTGCATGGAAGTGATAAACCATAGGAGCAGAAATAGTACTAGGTAAGAAATCTTTTGAAACTCCATTACGAGCACCAAAGCTTTTATCTGCATTATAAATAGGATTCCTCTTGTGAGATCTCCAAGGACCGAAGGGTGAACTACTGTACCATATCGCCAAATGCCCATTTCTTTTGGTCCCAAGCCCGCTATGATCTGACCCAAAAAGCCAGTACATACCATTGTGATTGATGATGACTGAATGAACAAGGGGCTTCTTGAGAATAATTCTATCCAATTCCCACTTCAAAGGAAAATTAATACCTCGATAAAGACGAACTTCCCCTTTCTGACTGCTTTCTGGCATCATGTATATGTGCAAGAAATAATAGACAAACTATCAACAAATAGACACTCTAGGTCCCGTCCATAAACAATCAAACCAGCTAAAATCACTTGTTTCTTTTGGACAACCATTTATGGGGAGCCTCTCCTTGTATTTTGATCATTGTCCAAGAATTTTAAGTTATCAAATTTTAAACTTGAAGCTCGAACCCAGAATTTTGGCTATCAGGACACCATTTCAAAATCAGCTTGGTTTAGAGATCTAAAACCAACTTTACATATGCTTACAGTGCTTCTATCACAGCGGCTTCTTTACATCTTGGTAAGGAAAACAAAAATAAAACAATTTAAATATCTTTTTTAGTCCATAAACTTTCGAATTTATTTTATTTTAGTATTTAATTTTTTACAATGTCTCTATTTTCGTCCCTAAACTTTTAAGTTTTGTTTCATTTTTTTCCATAAACCTTCAAAATGTATATTTTAACTTCTAACCTTAAAAAAACACACACAATTTTGATCATTGTTATAGTATTTTTCTATCTAGTATTTACTTGTCCAATGTTCACCTCTAACTTACGTGGATTGAAATCACGTTAATATATACAAATAATACTCAAGTGAAACTTTTAAAATATCTATTTGCTTTAAAATTTTCCTTCATATTAATGTGTTTAAAAATTTGAATTAGAATATTAGTAAAATAATATTCCAATTCAAATTTTGGTAAGAAATCCATGCAAATATAATCCAGAATATGTGACATTTAAAAAATATTTTCCATGGCCTTGTGTAACCCAGATTGTATTGACACATCCTTGACTTGCACTTGCCACACAAGCCAAAATTCATTTTTCCATCAAATTTCTCTACATCAATCTTCACAAAACTCATAAAGGTTGACATCTCTGCTTCACTCCTAGCAAATATGCAAATAGTGAACAACCCACAGTATTCACAATACCAGCCTAGTTCGTTTCAAGAAATCTTTTCTGATGTAGAAGCTCAGACAATGCTGCAACCACAAAGCATACTCAGAAATCAAGAAACTACAAACCTAAAACTCTGATACCTCTTGTTGGGAAAAAACCTTCCACTTCTACCGCAGGAATAAGCAGGAAATAACTGAGAAATTAAAATAAAACAATACAAATAGAAAACACAAGAATTTACGTGGAAAACTCCAAAACCGGCCAAATTCACACATGCCTCATGTTTTTAAAATAGTATTGCCTTAACTTTTAAAATGTCTTCATGAACCAAATAGTAGATTTTAAGGCAAATTATGTTCAATGAGATGGTCGTAAGCAAATGCTCCATCAATAATAACAAAGGCATAGCCATGCATGAACTTTTAAGATATCTATGTACTTGGATGAAGATTAATTGACATGTTTTTAATCATGGACTTGATTTTATGCCTCATGAGTTTTGTTGCATATAAGGGCCCGTTTGATAACGTTCCCGTTTCTTGTTCCCTGTTTCATGTTTTTTGTTCCTTGTTTCTTGATCTTTATTTTTTTAGAACTAGAAACAGGAACTTGTTTGATAACTACTCTTGTTTCTTGTTTCTTGAAAAAAAGAAATAGAAACAGAAACTTGCTTGATAACGTTTCTTGTTTCTTGTTTCTTGAAAATAAACAAAATAGATTGATAATTAATTTTTTGTTATTTTTTTTTATTTTTTTATTTTATGTTTTTTCCTTTTTATAGTTTAAATATAATTTAGTATACATAATATAAAAAAATATAACATGCATTAAAATATATATATACAAAAAAAACTATCCAAAGTTTACATAATCGAAAACAAATAATTTTCGATGCAAAATTAAAAACAACCATAAACTTGTATTTATACTTCAAATGTTATCCAAATTTGATTTGGTATATGTTTTTGTGTGTTAATCGGGTAAGGAGACATTTTAAAGTAGATATTTACATTACTATTAATATATGAGTTACTTCAAATGTCCACATTATTATTAATATATTCAATATATAAATTAATAAATAAACATTTTATGGAAATGTTGATAAAAAAAAAAAATCGATAAAATGTGATAGATATTTATGAAAAAAAAAATATATACTTAAATTAATAATAAATAAACATTTTAACGTAGCTAGATAGGATAAAAGACTTATTATTAATATTAGTTTCACATTACTATTAATATATTCTCAAACAAAACAAAAATAAAAAGTGGCAAAATTCAAAATTAAAATAATATATAAAAAAAAATACTGCAAAATTAAGAGAAAAAGAAGATAAATAAACAAAAATGACACTTCTAGGATTAGAACCCAAGACCTTGAATGTAAGGAGCTTAAGTAAGCACACATTTTGCCAACAAACCAACCACACTATTTTGGTTTAAAAAGGAACTGAATTGTATAAATCGGAACGGAACAGAAGAAACAACTTTTTGGTGTTTCTCAAATTTTGCCATTTTTTTAGAAACGTTTCTCAAAATTTAGAAACAAGAAACGGGAATAGTTATCAAACAAGTCTGTTTCTTAAAAAATGAGAAACAGGAACAAGAAACAGAAAACGAGAACGTTATCAAACGAGCCCTAAGTAACTCATTTTTGGTTTTTGAGATTTGGATAAGATTTCAAAGTCGTTTTCAAAAACAATTATCAAACAGGACACAAATGGATATTCGCCTTCTCAGAAAAAATAAAACTTGGATAAATTTAGAATTGGTAATCTACATTGACAAATCTAAAATAATTTAGAAAAAGAAGTAGAGAGTTGATATGGCAAACGGTGCAAATCTTGAAATTTGAAGGACTGGTGACTTGAATGTTGAGGTCATTAGAATTGTCAGACCAAATAATACTCCCCTTGACAATGAGCTTTGAAGGATCCACATAAATCAACTTCGGTTTGTTGGTGATAATTTATTTCGGGCATCGTTTTGTGAACCACGGGGATTAGATGCACAAAACTGTTTTAAAATGCATCCTGTTGATTTAATTTGGCTTTTTTTTGCCTTGAATAATCCTAAAAGTTGACATTATCATAGTCATTATAGCGACGATATTGATCTAAGAATGGTCTAAACGTTAAATTTTGTGTTAACAGGCAACAATTCCTTTAAATAGTGAACAACCCACACCCCAAAGTGTCTAATAATAAGTCTTTAAATTTTGCCAAATAGTGAACAACCTAATTAAATTCACTTTCATGTTGGTGTCTAATATATTTCCCGAACTTTACAAAGTGTCTAATAATAAGTCTTTAAATTTTTTATTTTGTGTCTAATAGGTTATTAAACTTTAAAAATGTAAAATAAGTCCCCTAAACTTCGAATTTTGTGTCTAATAATAGGTCTATTTTATATTCACCATTTTGTAAAATCAACCAATCTATTAGCGACACAAAATTGTTGAATATGTGTCTTTAATAAGTTCGTGAATTTAAAAGAATGTTGAATATGTCAAAAATCTATTATATACAAACTTGAAAGTTGTGAACTAATTAGACACAGTCGAAAAATTTAGAGACTTCTTAGACATTTTTTTAAGTTGGACCTATTGGACAAATATAGATATAACATCTATTTTAAAAAATATTTGATGTTATTACCATGCACAATAAAAAACATAGACATCTTTTATTTTTAGTCATCTACAAAGCCCCAAACCAAACGGCCCCTTATTTCACGGAATTACCAATGCATTCTTTTTTCCCTTCATTTTCTTTTAGCATAATAATTATATATATATATATATATATATATTTTTTTTTTTTGACAACATGTTGGGGTGGAGGATTGAACCTAAGAGCTCATTGTCACTATACATCATGTCGAGCTATGCTTTTGTTAGTTATGTATGATACTTTCGAATTTACTAAACAATAATAAAAATTTAAAGTAAAAATTTATAGATGAAAGTAGTGTTTGTAAGTTTAATTTCTTTTTTTAAAATGATTATACAATGTAGCCTAAATAGATAGGTTAGTTGTTTAAATTATTTCATCTAATGTAATATTTTTTTTTAATATGTATTACATTGTGAATTAAATTGAGGGTTTTTTTTTTTTTTTTTTTTTTTTTTTTTTTTTTTTTTTTTGACAACATGTTTGGAGGAAGACTCGAACTTGAAACATCTTGCTCATAGTTCATACATTATGTCGGTTGAGCTATGCTCATGACTAAATTGAGGAAATTTAAATCTATAATTTATAAGTTAAGATATTAATACTTAATGTCAACTTACATATAAGTTATAAAATTAAAGTTTTGATTCATAATAAAGAATTATTGACAATCTAAAAAGTTATTGCTAATTTGGTAATTACAATATTTTAAAAATCTATCTTATGACTTGAATTAATGTCCAAATAAATAACTTCAAAATCTTATTAGTGGATCAATTAATTATAAACTTGATTGACTAAAACCAATTATTAACCTATTAATCAATAATACACAAACAAAAATTTCAGTTTGGGGCAAAATTAGAACTTCTCCCTAGCCCTAGGGGCCGTTTTGAAAAAAAAACTCACACAGGGAAATTTCAATCATGCATTCATGTGTTGTTGCTAACATCATCAAACAGTGTGACGTTGGAGACGACGAGTAGCGATAAATTTCTAAACGCGGAGAAATCAAACCCCTCAATTTGGACTTTGTACAAAATTAAAATATATATATATATATATATATAGCGATAAATTTCTAAACGCGGAGAAATCAAACCCCTCAATTTGGACTTTGTATAAAATTAAAATATATATATAGTTCAATAATTTTACTCATTCTCCATTCTCCCGATTCACAAAAAGGGACCACGGGGTTTGACTAGAGAATTCTAATGTGAATTAAATTGAGGTTTTTTTTTTTTTTTTTTTTTTACAACATGTGGGGAGGAAGATTCGAACTTTAGACATCTTGTTCATAGTTCATACATTATGTATGTTGAGCTATGCTCATGTTGACTAAATTGAGGGAATTTAAATCTATAATTTATAAGTTAAGATATTAATACATTGTGAATTCTAATGTGAATTCTATTATTTTTACTAAATTGAGGGAATTTAAATTTCTATTCGCCATCTCTGCTTCACTCTAGATTTGCTAGGAATGAACCAGAGATGTCAACTTTACGAGTCCAGTGAAGATTTATGTAAATGTAAACAATCTATTATTTTTCACTTTCTTTGTAGGCATATTAAGATGTTTTCATGAGGAATATTTTTAATTTTGATTTGGTCTCCTGTGCACTCTCAAGCGTGGTGGATTTGAATTTTGTAATTTAATATTCTAAAAAAAATTATAATATATATATATCTTTTTTAGTAGGGTGTGGAGATTCGAAGCACAGAACTTTGGTCGTCAACACATACATATGTCAGCTGAGTCACCTTGACAAAAAAAAAAAAAAAAACTTTATAATATATTAATTTAAGAAAAATACTTTCTTAGTGACGGAGTGGTAAATGCTATTGTTTTTTTTTTTTATATAAATATATATATATATATATTTGGTGATAGGATCATGGTTGCATTGTGGGTATCACTTGACTACATCCATAGTGGCTCCAGCACTACTAAGTCTTCCTTTTGCATTGAGTATGCTCGGTTGGATTGGTGGAATTATAAGCCTTCTTTTTGGTGCTTTCGTCACTTTCTATTCCTACAATCTCTTATCTATCGTTTTGGAGCACCACGCTATGCTTGGTTCTCGCCTACTTAGGTTCCGAGATATTGCTACTTATATTCTTGGTACGTTAAAAACCATCATGATATTTTTCCTGTGCAATTTAGCCTTATAAAAATATGAAAATAATTTCCTTTTTAGAGCAAATTTTTATAGTATATGTTCACTTAAAACATCAAGATGATGGGAACGAGATTTATTTCTATGAGGAGGAAAATCATTTTAGTTCTGTGTGATCCTTATTGAACAAGCTAGTTTTTTTTTTTTATTGGTTGGATTTTTACCTCCTCAATAATTGAACCCCGCAAAAAGTGCATTTCATATAACATTCCTTCCACCGAGCCATTTTACTCGATGAGGATCTTGACCGTTAAAGGTCTTATTAGCGAAGTACATTTTTTGGAGGTAGAATATAATTTTTTATCTGTAAATCATACATCAATTTTTGTTTTTACTTTTTCGTACTAAAAAATTTACATTTTCATCCCTATCAGAGCTTCATATATAGATTATCCCGTATCAAGAATGTGTGATTCAACACAAAAATGGAGTCATTAATGACGTATTTTTTGAACATCTACAAAGTCGAGAGAGAATTTTATTTTAAATTTCAAGAATGAAATTGAAGCTTGTTAATGTTGAGGAGCTCAAGATATTTGATCTCTCTCCCTATTTACACGCATTGTGTCATCCTCACTCGTGTTCCATTATCTCAAGTTACTTTCATCTCTAGTATCGTCTTCTTCGTTAATTGAATGTCGAGTTTTATATATCGCTCGATGACACATCCCCTCTACATTTCTCGACTTACACGGAAACAAGTGTTTGATCATGGTTCTTTTGTTGTAGTATGTTGCCATGGAGAGGAAGTTTCTCAAATGGCGAAGACCGGGTAACAGGTTTGAAAGAAGTACAGGGATTCATCCTGCAGACCGGAGTCTTCTGTCTCGTGGCATAGGATTGTGAATGGCTCGCTATGGTTTAGGGTCATTTTTTATGGTTGGAGGTTACTATTTTATTATTGATCATTTGTTGAAATGATGTATTATTTGCATGGAATACTTAGAATGAGTATTTTTCACTCTTCACTTCCAAAATTTTAAGGCAAATTAGAAGGTCGTTATATCTTCAATCTATTATTTACTCCAAAATTCCAAAATTTGTTTACTTGCTTACGACCATCCGAAATCTATTGCTTTCAAACAATCTATTGTATATAATATTAAAAGAATATTATATACAATATTATTCCAATTGTGGATATTTTGTATATAATATTTTCCATATAAAATATTTTCCATCCAAAATATATTCAGAACGTTGAATTAACACTCCAAAGATATTTGCATGAAATTTGAAACAAAAAATAATCTCCCAAATCACAATTTCCCAACAAAATCCATATGACATTCTACAGAAATCAAAGACCTCGTCTCCCAAATCTCGATTTTCCAACAAAAATTCATCTAAAAAATGACTCACATTCTACTAAAATTTTTATATAATTTAAATTGCAAGTTGTTTTTTTAATTTAAATTATCGGATAAAAAGTTTAGTAAAAGTAATTGTTATAAAAAGAATTAAATCAATCCAAAGTTATCTAACTTGGTTTTTGAAAACTTGTTTTTCTTCCCGGAATTTGATTAAGAATCCAAATATTTCTTTAAGAAAATTGAAACTCATAGAAAAGAAATTGTGAGGAAACACATAAATTTCAAAAACAGAAAATAAAAAACTAAATGGTTATGAAATGAAACTAAATGATTATTAAAATGATCATCTTTATTATCAAAATCGAAGTCCATTTTTTTAAAAAGTTTGATATATGTTATTTTTAATTTAATTTCTCTCTCCTATCTTTTTTCATTCCTTATTTACCCTCCCACTCCCAAGATTTTCTCCAAAAACTAACTCTCTTCCCCCACCATTTTCAATCTATTAACTAACTATAAGTACAAAAACAATGTTTTCAATTATAGTGTATTTGCAAATTCAGTACATTAGAATACAAAAAAAAACATATTGTTTGAGGAAAATATGATAGTCTTTATAATACATTTAGACAAACAAAGAGATGCATTCTAAGTTTGCAAATTGCAATTACAATGTATTTGCAATTTGCAAAATTGGAATTACACAGTACTTACAATTGTGAAAATTTGAATTACAGTGTATTTGTCATGGTAAATACATCAGAAAGGCAAAAAAAAAAAAACATAACGTACGACAAAAAATTGGAGGAAAATACCGTGTATTTGCCATGAACCGGATAACAGTGTAATTGTGATGTACTGAATAACAAATAAAGTGTAATGATAATCCACTAAATAGCAAATAAAGTGTAATTGCAATCCACTAAATAGCAAATAAAGTGTAATTGCAATTCACTTATTAACAAATAAGGTGTAGTCCACTTCCTAATACAATTAGACAAACTACATCTATTACAAATTCTTAGGAACAAAATAAAGTAAGGATGAAAATGCAATTACACTGTATTTGTAATTTGCAAATTGCACTTTGGGTGTATTTTCAATTTTGCAAAGTGAACTTCCAAGTTTGAAATTTTGCAAATTGTACTTTGTATTTACAATTTCGCAAATTGAAATTATATCGTACTTCCAATTGTACAATTTTGCGAATTGTAATTATATAGTATTATTTTGGAAAACCAACAACAATACATTAGAAAAAAAAAAAAAAAAAAAAAACCTGACGAAGCTCACGTAGATGTCAAGGTTCCGATGAACGGCGGAGCGCTTCGAGATGAAAGTGACAAGATGAGCCTGAGGGTCTTATCCTCATCATCTATCTTCACTTCAATTACCTCCAGCTCTGAAACGATGACATTGAGAACACTCAGATGATCTGAGATTTTTGTACCTTCTCAATCTTCATCATCACTCATACTGGACTTCTTAGAACCTCTACTGGACTTACCACCGGACTCCATTTGGACCATCATCACCGCTTAACTTTTTAGAAGAACCATCTGGTTTTCCCTTCGAGGCCTTGTGTAACCCATATTGTATTAACACATCCTTGACTTGCACTTGCCACAAGCCAAAATTCATCTTTCCATCAAATTTCTCTACATCAATCTTCATTGGACTCATAAAGGTTGACATCTCTACTTCACTCCTAGCAAATCTGCAAATAGTGAACAACCCACACTATTTACAATACCAGCCTAGTTCGTTTCAAGAATTCTTTTCTGATGTAAGTTGACATTAAGTATTAATATCTTAACTTATAAATTATAGATTTAAATTCCCCCAATTTAGTCAACATGAGCATAGCTCAACCGACATAATGTATGAACTATGAGCAAGATGTCTCAAGTTCGAATCTTCCTCCCCACATGTTGTCAAAAAAAAAAAAAAACCCTCAATTTAATTCACAATGTAATACATATTAAAAAAAATTATTACATTAGATGAAATAATTTAAACAACTAACCTATCTATTTAGGCTACATTGTATAATCATTTAAAAAAAATAATAAACTTACAAACACTACTTTCATCTATAAATTTTTACTTTAAATTTTTATTATTGTTTAGTTAATTCGAAAGTATCATACATAGAGCTAACAAAAACATAGCTCCACATGATGTATAGTGACCATGAGCTCTTAGGTTCAATCCCCCACCCCAACATGTTGTAAAAATATATATATATATATATATATATATATATATATAATTATTATGCTAAAAGAAATTGAAGGGAAAAAAGAATGCACTGGTAATTCTGTGAAATAAGGGGTCGTTTGGTTTGGAGATTTGTAGATGACTAAAAATAAAAGATGTCTATGTTTTTTTATTGTGCATGGTAATAACATCAAATATTTTTTAAAATAGATGTCATATCTATATTTGTCCAATAGGTTCAACTTAAAAAAATGTCTAAGAAGTCTCTAAATTTTTCGACTTTGTATCTAATTAGTTCACAACTTTCAAGTTTGTATATAATAGATTTTTGACATATTCAACATTCTTTTAAATTCACGAACTTATTAAAGACACATATTCAACAATTTTGTGTCTAATAGATTGGTTGGTTTTACAAAATGCTGAATATAAAATAGACCTATTATTAGACACAAAATTCAAGGGGACTTATTTTACATTTTTAAAGTTTAATAGCGTATTACACACAATTAAAAATTTAAAACTTATTATTAGACACTTTGGAAAGTTCGGGAAATATATGCCAACAAGAGCATAGCTCAAAGGCATGATGTATCGCCTAGAGATCATGAGGTACTAGGTTCAATCCCCCACCCCAATATGTTGTCAAAAAAAAAAAAAAAGTTCGGGAAATATATTAGACACAAACATGAAAGTTAGTCTTTGATTTCTATAGAATGTCATATGGATTTTGTTGGGAAATTGTGATTTGGGATCACCTGAGGGTACCCGATCTCCATCCTCCATTCCAAGCATTGCGACCCTTAACAGGTTCTACTAAGCCCAACTGTTGCCATGTATGCACATATCAAAATGAATATCTTGCCATTGTGGATATTTTCTGTTATGAAAGTATATTTATGTAAGTTGATTAATTATTTTCCCTATAATAGGTTGGTTCTATTTTATGCAACCATAAAACATACTCAGAAATCAAGAAACTACGAACCTAAACCTCTGATACCACTTGTTGGGAAAAAAACCTTCCACTTTTACCGTAGGAATAAGCAGGAAATAACTTTTAAATTAAAAGAAAGCAATACAAATAAAAACACAAGAATTTACGTGGAAAACTCCAAAACCGGCCAAATTCACATCAATGCCCATGCCTCATGTTTTTAAAATAGTATTGCCTTAACTTTTAAAATGTCTTCATGAACCAAATAATAGATTTTAAGGCAAATTATCTTCAATGAGATGGTCGTAAGCAAATGCTCCAAAGAAATAATATATTTTCAAGAAATCTTATTCTCTGGATACAATGTTGTGCTCAATATGTTATCCAGAATATGTTTTTAATATGTGCCATTTAAAAAATATTTGATGTTATTCCCATGCACAATAAAAAACATTGACATCTTTTATTTTCAGTTATCTACAAATCCCCAAACCAAACGACCCCTTATTTCACAGAATTACCGGTGCATTCTTTTTTCCCTTCATTTTCTTTTAGCATAATAATTATATATATATATATATATATATATATATATATATATATATATATATATTTATTTTGACAACATGTTGGGGTGGGGGATTGAACCTAAGAGCTCATGGTCATTATACATCATGTCGAGCTATGTTTTTGTTAGCTATGTATGATACTTTCGAATTTACTAAACAATAATAAAAATTTAAAGTAAAAATTTATAGATAAAAGTAGTGTTTGTAAGTTTAATTTTTTTTTTTTAAAATGATTATACAATGTAGCCTAAATAATACTATTTTTTGGAGTTTTTAAAATAGTATTGCCTTAACTTTTCTCTCTTGATAAACTACAAAGTTGATTTAATTGATACAACTACAATGTTTAGAGATATAAATTGATTTTTCCCTTTATATTTTAATAAAAACAAATAAAATAGAATCATCACAATCAAGTAAGAAAAAAAATTCAAAAATTACAAATTAAGCCAACTAAAATTGGTTAAATTATAGGTTTAGTTCATGGACTTTCATATTTGTATCTATTTAGTCTTTAAATTTAAAAAATTGTTTAATAAATATTTTGCGTCTAATAGTCTTTAAATTTTAAAAATATCTAATAACTCCCTAAACTTTCAATTTCTTGATCTCCCATGACACACTAGCCGGAGCTTTGACAATGTGACATATTTTCCCTACATGGACAAGTTCTCTAATGTGATGTCTAAATAATTTTTTTTTTATGGAAAAACCAACTTTCATTGAAAAAATGGGAAAAAAAAATACAAAGTGACCAACAAAACAACAGCCCACCAATAGAAGCAAGCCAAAAACAGCTATAACTAATGTAATGTCTAAATGCACAGGAGTAATGTATGATCAGTGCAATTACATCTCACAATTTTCTTTTTACGAGAAAGAATATTTTTCATAAATGAAATGAGCCTGCAAAACCAAAAGAATTCCAAATAATTGCTCCAATTGTTAAAAGTTAAAGAAAGCTAATACTTATAGATGACTTATCTAACACATCCCGAGAAGAGGAGACAAAAACATATGGTCCCAAAAAGTTAAGACCTGCCTTTCAACATCTTCAAAAGTTCTATTTCTTTCCAGTCAAATTCCCCACGCAACACACTTTTTTTTTTTGAAACAAGAAGCTTGATAGCACACAAATGGGCTATCTTTAGGACCTATTTTATGCTAGTTTAGAGGATTAATTGTGTACTTTCACGATTATATTTGATTATTTTATAGATATCGAGCATTTTGGAGCAAACCGGAGAATTTAGAAGCTTCGTGGTGAAAACTAAGCTATTTGGATGAAGTTTGAAGTTCACAAGGGACAAAAAGAAGAAAATTGGGTCCAAAACCCGAGAGGATAGCGCCTAGGCGCCCATTCGGAGCGCCTAGGCGCTGGAAATTATAAAAGAAAAAAATAAAACGCCAACTGGGCTCGAACTCACGCAACTGCGCATACACAGCCCAGCCAAAGCAACCCCTTGACCACTGCACCAGCTGTAATATTTTATCTTTTTTCCTGCTATGTTTAATATTACCGTTTCTTCATTCTCATGCCTTCAGCCTCCGCACCTACATCAAACTCAATGGATGCGCGCTACACCTGATCCGAGCTCCTCCAGACCTATTTTGCACGATTTTCACCTAAATTTCGATATAAATACATATTTTTATGGAGTTTTTGGAGAGCCGATTTGGAGAGAAAATCTCAATTTCAAAATTACATAATTGTTGGAGTTTGAAGAGATTTTTGGGAGCACAAAATACAGATTTACATGCTCGGGATCGTGAAGATTGCAGCGGAAACGTGGAATCGACACGAGTTTTATTTCTTCTTTCCCTTTTAATTTGTAGTTTTTTTTATGGGTTTATTTTTGAGTTTATATTCTGAATTATTGAACATGATTAGCTAAACTCTCTTGACTTTGAGCTTGATGTAATCGTTCTTTGAATTTTATTCTTCTTAATTAATAGTTGGGATTTCAATTTCATATTGGTTGTGAAAATATTTCTAGGCTTAATACATGTTAGGATTTGGCCATTCTTTGCATGAATTTTATATCAATGATTTGAGGTCGAGAGACGATTATTATTGATGATCTGAATTGTTTTCCCTGATTTATACATGAGATAGACATATCCTTGTAGATTTTGTGACAATCATAGTTTTACGTTCTTCATATTTGGATTGTCTGAATTGCCATAGAAATATAGGTAATTTACTTTTCAAAGAATATTGTTATTACTCGAGAGAGAGTAACAAGTTTATAGGGTAGAACTTGTCAACAATCTAGAAATTGTTTAATTCCATCTTTTGATGAATGAAGAATAGGATAAAATAACGGTGAAGTCATTGCTCAAGTCAATTCCCTAGGACATATCTCTCCATATTGTTCTCCAAATTTTATTTTATGTTTTATTTTAATTTTGTTTTCTATCATATCATTTGAATTTCATTCTCTAAATAAAATTGAGTGATAGTATTCATAGTAATTAGGTGAACTAGAAAACCAATCCTGAGGACGATATCCGTATTTTCAATACACTATATTAAAACTTGACCCGTACACTTGCGGTATTTTATTGCACTAATTTTGCACAACAAGTTTTTGGCGCCGTTGCCGGGGATTGGCAATTATTTAGTTCACTTAATATTGTGAAGAACTCACTTGATCTTACTTTAGAGTTTTATTTTATTTTTATTGTTTATTTTTCTTTGTTATTTTATTGTTTTTCCTTTTTTTAGTCTATCTCAAGTTTGAGATAAAGAAAGAAATTGAGCCAATAATGGAAAAGGAAATCCAGGTAATAGAATATGAGGCTGAAAATCCTCATCTTATTCTATTTTCAGAATTTTCTTTTAAAGTTGATATTTCTTTTCTTTATTCTCACGAGTATTTTAATTTTGATTTTGATTTTATGTCTTTTTCTTCTTTTATTTCTATAAACAAAAATTACAAAAATATTTATTCTTCAGGTACCCATGAGAAACAAGTGAGCCTACTAAACTTAGTAGGTTATATCGATTCAAGCAAGAAGTGACCGAAGAAAATAGAGGAGTTTTATGTACCCTGACCCATAAATGTTCCTCCCGTCTAGCTAAGACGTTAAATAAAGCGCTTCTTGGGAGGCAACCCAAGTTTACATTCTTTAAGTTTTTCAGTTTTTTGTTATTTTCTTTATTTTATTGTATGTCGTGGTTCTCATGTTTCTGTTTATTTTTTTTTTTTTTTTTTGTAGGAGCAAGATCACCATCAATCTCTTCCACAAATCTACTGCTAATGTTGACTCTCTCATTTATCAGGGCAGTATTATCCACTCTTGTATTTTCTTTGTCCTTCGCATTACTTAGTAGTTTATACATTGAGGACAATGTATGCCTTAAGTTTGAGGGTGGAAATATTTCACTTTGAGTCCTGAATAGCATGATTTTGAGCTTAAATTTTAAATTTTGAGCATGCTCTTCATGATTTAATCTTTGTTGCATTGCTTGTGATTATGAAAACCTAGGAAGTGTTCTAAGTTTGATAATATGAAATTCTTGGACTATGAGACCATGCTTGTAAACAAAGTAAATTTTTATTTTTCCTCTTGATATCTTTGATTACTTTGTAAGCTAATGGTACATCTTTGTTTTGAGTTTTAATGCATGAGAGAGATAAGCATGATTAGTAATTTCTTTGAAAAATTTGTATGATGGTATCTCATTGTTTTACTAAATGAGGAATGCATAAGGTTTGATGCCAAAATACCTTGTTTTTCTGTGAGTTTTTGAGCCAATAAGCACTCTCATTACAAAGTGTTCTATTCTCTTAAATTGAGTGATCACCATGCATGATTGATTTTTCTAGAACTTGCTTTGTTATGCATGTCTGGAATCTCTGAATTGACTTGAATGCTTTAATTTCACAAGGGCAATTAGGTAAAACCACTTTTAGCTTTCTCAAATAGCCTACTTTGACATAATCTTTAGAAAGCCAAATTTTGAGCCTTAGACCTATTCATTGGAAAATTATCACATTACAAGCCATAAATTCATTTGTTTGTTATTTTCCTTTCTTTGAACCCTGAAATGAAGGATTATATTTGTTTACCACATGAAGTCTCAGTTAATAAAAAAAAAAAAAAAAGAGTTGATCATTTGTCAATAGAGTAGTCAAAGGGAAGCATATCGTTCTTAGTTTCTTTTAGAGGAAAAAAAAAAAAAAAAAAAAAAAAAAAAAAGAATATGTATTGAAAAAAAAAAGAAAAAAAAAAAAATAAAAATAGTTCATTACGTGAAGGGAAGTTAATGCTTCAACAAAGTTAAAAAATGATCATTGTTAAGAGTCGAAACATTGAGCTTCATGTGAAAAAGTTTTATAATTCTTCTATTATAGTAGCTTAAAATTTCCATCCATCTACCCTTACCTAAGCCCAAGTACAACCAAAATGAGACCCTTGAATTTTTTTTGCATTCATTCTATTCATCGATGATGAAGATGTGATATATTAGCAAGTTTATGGTGAAAATCTTTTATGTTTTGGTTCGAGTGTTTATCCTATATTTACCATAAACAGTTGAGCGTATTGAGTGAAATTCTGTGAGTGTGTTAGGTCTGTGCATTCGAATTTGGTAACTCGATGAGATGTTTGAGTTTTTGGTACAAAATGTAGCCTATGAATGCTTATTTTCTTGATTGTCACTATAACTCAAGTCATTGATGTGTGTTTAGTTTTATTGGGATTCATAGATATCAAGGGAAGATTAATTTGCACGCACTCATAAAATAGATACAATGATTTGTTTTTAAATGTTTTAATGATGGGTTGTGGTTTAATATGTCCTTCAATTGTGGATTATCTGTTTTATGAACACTGAGGTTTGAGTCACTTGCATGCATTTGTTGATTTAATTACTAGTCTTGTTTTATTTTGCTCGAGGACTAGCAAAAGCTTAAGTTTGAGGGTATTTGATAGCACACAAATGGGCTATCTTTAGGACCTATTTTATGCTAGTTTAGAGGATTAAATGTGTACTTTCACGATTATATTTGATTATTTTATAGATATCGAGCATTTTGGAGCAAACCGGAGAATTTAGAAGCTTCGTGGTGAAAACTAAGCTATTTGGATGAAGTTTGAAGTTCACAAGGGACAAAAAGAAGAAAATTGGGTCCAAAACCCGAGAGGATAGCGCCTAGGCGCCCATTCGGAGCGCCTAGGCGCTGGAAATTATAAAAGAAAAAAATAAAACGCCAACTGGGCTCGAACTCACGCAACTGCGCGTGCACAGCCCAGCCAAAGCAACCCCTTGACCACTGCACCAGCTGTAATATTTTATCTTTTTTCCTGCTATGTTTAATATTACCGTTTCTTCATTCTCATGCCTTCAGCCTCCGCACCTACATCAAACTCAATGGATGCGCGCTACACCTGATCCGAGCTCCTCCAATTATGCACGATTTTTACCTAAATTTCCATATAAATACATATATTTTATGGAGGTTTTGGGAGCCGATTTGGAGAGAAAATCCCAATTTCAAAATTACATAATTGTTGGAGTTTGAAGAGATTTTTGGGGAGCACAAAATACAGATTTACATGCTCGGGATCGTGAAGATTGCAGCGGAAACGTGGAATCGACACGAGTTTTATTTCTTCTTTCCCTTTTAATTTGTAGTTTTTTTTATGGGTTTATTTTGAGTTTATATTCTGAATTATTGAACATGATTAGCTAAACTCTCTTGACTTTGAGCTTGATGTAATCGTTCTTTGAATTTTATTCTTCTTAATTAATAGTTGGGATTTCAATTTCATATTGGTTGTGAAAATATTTCTAGGCTTAATACATGTTAGGATTTGACCATTCTTTGCATGAATTTTATATCAATGATTTGAGGTCGAGAGACGATTATTATTGATGATCTGAATTGTTTTCCCTGATTTATACATGAGATAGACATATCCTTGTAGATTTTGTGACAATCATAGTTTTACGTTCTTCATATTTGGATTGTCTGAATTGCCATAGAAATATAGGTAATTTACTTTTCAAAGAATATTGTTATTACTCGAGAGAGAGTAACAAGTTTATAGGGTAGAACTTGTCAACAATCTAGAAATTGTTTAATTCCATCTTTTGATGAATGAAGAATAGGATAAAATAACGGTGAAGTCATTGCTCAAGTCAATTCCCTAGGACATATCTCTCCATATTGTTCTCCAAATTTTATTTTATGTTTTATTTTAATTTTGTTTTCTATCATATCATTTGAATTTCATTCTCTAAATAAAATTGAGTGATAGTATTCATAGTAATTAGGTGAACTAGAAAACCAATCCTGAGGACGATATCCGTATTTTCAATACACTATATTAAAACTTGACCCGTACACTTGCGGTATTTTATTGCACTAATTTTGCACAAAGCTTTATCTTTGGAATTAAGCAAGGGGCCACTAAGAATCGTATGAAACTATTCATGGAGGTCTAATTTGCTGTGAGGAAGGGTCATAGACCACTGTATTCAAACGAATGAAAAGTCCTTAAGAGTAATTTTAAGTGCAGGTTAGAAATAACCTAACACCACTTTCACGAAATTGTAAGAAGGACCAATTCATAAAAGGATACTCCCATGAGAGCAAGTTGCATTGCATCCAAGGAAGACAAAGCAATACTTCTCGAGCTCCACAAAGATTTGACCAAAAAGCTATCAATCTTGGCCCACTTAGGTTTTTTAAATGATAATTAGGATTTCCCTTGAGAATAAGATCTCTCACCATAGCATATTTATTTCTATCCCCCAACTTGTGAATATGAACAACTATCTTTCCCCCATTTAGTCAACCTAGCAAAACTACATCTAAACTTGTCATCACCTCAACTTTGAATATTTTATGTTCTATTAAGTATCACTAAAAAATACTTTACTTTACGTAATCCTCCTCAGAATAGAGAGACACACAAAGAGAGGGGTATCAAATAACGAGTTAGGCATCAACATACCCATTTAATATTGATTCTTTACCGACGCTTGCATAATGCATATAATGCATGAAACTTACAATGCACCTCACAAATTTACTATTTTCGAAGTTTGCAGGAAGGGGTAGGAAGGAACAAATTAAAATTGTATCCTTCAACTTACTTATGAATAGTTTCAACAACAGGATAGCATGCCATGGAGTTGTCTCTACCTCTTGCAATAACAACCGACAAATCCTATCACACAAAAAGAAAGCAAAGATCAGATGTCATCCTGAATAAATATATGCAAACAGAAACTTCATATGGTTAGGTCCAGGACTAATATGCGATTGATCTGTGCTATTTTTCACTTATCATATATTCACGCATTCTTACACAGGAAAAGAAAACTAAAAGAAATCAAGATACTGTTTTTTATGGCTCTCTCTTGGTGTAGATTCTATGCTCCTATCAACAAATATAGCTCAAATGTTCTTTAATCCAACTGGAAGAGCTTTTTGTAAGCTTCCTTGCTTGGGACTTGGCCTTACTCTCTATGAAATTGTTTGGTTCTTAGCAGGAGCTTTTTGTAAGCTTGTTTGAAGATAAAAGCAATGAAGAGTAAAGTGAATGATCAACAAGGTAGACAATACCTGCTAAGAACTAACCTTCACAAAAGGTGCCCACTTCTAGACATATAAGCCACGCTCAAATCCACCTAGAGCTGGACATATTGACAAGTGCATAAGAAATTAGAAAATGTAATAAATATATTGAAATTAAAACCTCAAGCAATCCAACAAGTAAAAGAAACAAATGTAAGAAATCCCTGAATAAACGACTCAAATAAATTACTACAAGTATGAATAAAAGGATATAACACCTAGCTAAGGCATATATCCTTAACCAAAAGTTCAGAGGTTCGAATCTTCATGATGAACTCAAAAAGTTAAGTGACTATTTGTAATAATTGCATAAATTAGACAGACTATCATATTGCATACTATTATTAATATATCACACTTTCAATATTTAAAAAGGACTTGAAATAAAGAACCAAATTACATGTCATATATATCTCACCGAAAATGGCAGAAGAAAGCTCCTCTGCACTTTTCGCAACAGCATTTCCACGTCCATCATAAGCTAACCTTTTGCTCTTAATCATGAGAGGATAACCAAATATATCACCTACTTTCTTTGCACCTTAAAGATCTTCGATCTGTCACAAACAACACTAATAGTCAATAAGTTATTTGCTACTCTTAAGCATAAATATAAGGGCAAGAATAGCAACACCATTCATGAGAAGTTCATGCAGAGAATAAAACCTGCATAAACTCGGGCAATAGAATTCCATGCTGAGAAAAATGAACTTTTTGGAGATATTTATCCGGTAACATAATAGATGATAAAGGATCAGAAATAATAAACAAAAATAGTAGCCAATTGATTTCTTTTATTGCATTTGCAAGCTAATTAAAGACTATAGTAGAACCAAACAAAAATAGTAGCCAATTGATTTCTTTGATTTCTTCAAGTTCATTAATAGTTGGCTTGAGCATCATACATTTGAGAAAATGTTATCTAATTGGTGGTTGAATTACACTCCTTGTGGTGTGGTCAGGTCATGGTTTTATGGAAAAATTGAAGTCCTTCAAAGGGGTGGTAAAGAAATGTTTTCCATAGATTGGCACCAGCAAATAAAAGAAGAAACACAATTACTGAGATCGCCTCAAAAACAGGTACAAGTCTGGTTATTGAGGAAGAAATAGAAGCTGAATTTACTGACTTTTTCAGTAATTTGTATACTAAAAGTTGGGAGAGAGATCTCTTCTGGACATCTCAAATTGGAGTCTCATATCTTTCCATGATAGCAACCATTTAGAAGAGCCCTTCTCTGAAGAAGAGATTTATAGAGCTATTATTGACCTTGGTGCCAACAAATCTCCGGGGCTAGATGGATTCTCGACTGAATTCTATAAAAAATCATGGAACATCCTTAAGTCCGACATCAAAGGGGTGTTCAATGATTTTTTTAGGAATGGTCTCATCAATGACAACACTAATGAGACTTATGTGTGTCTCATCCCGAAGAAGATTGGAACCAAGGGAGTGGGGGATTACAAGCCCATCAGCCTAACTACGGGGTTATATAAAATCATAGCCCGTGTATTATCTGAGAGACTGAAGAGGGTCCTTCCACCATAACATGTTATCAATCCACTTTTGTAGCCAATAGGCAAATCCTAGATGCATCCTTAATAGCTAATGAGTTGATAAATGAATACAAAAGGAAAAAGAAGGAAGGGGTTATTATCAAGCTCGACATTGAAAAAACGTTCGATATGGTGGATTGGAGCTTCTTGGACAACTTATTAAAAGTCAAGGGCTTCAGAATCAAATGGAGGAGATGGATTCAGGGATGCATTTCATCGACAAACTTCTCCATTATGATCAATGGAAAACCTTGGGGAAAAATCAAGGCTTCAAGAGGTATAAGACAAGGTGACCCTCTATTTCCCTTCCTCTTCATTATTGTGGTGGATTTCCTTAGTCGTATGTTGTTAAAGGCTGAAAAAGAGGGAGCTATAAAGGGTTTTGTGATGAGTAGAGTTCCCGACATATCAATCACTCACCTACAATTTGCCGATGACACCCTTTTATTCTCATCTAACGAGGAGAGATACATCAAGAACCTTTTCCTCACGATTGAGGAGTTTGAAAGAGCTTCGGGTCTCAATATAAATAGCAAAAAATCTGAATTTATGGGTCTCAATATTGAAGAGGATCAAATTGATTTTCTTGCGGCCTTGAATAATTGCAAAAGAGGGTATTGGCCAAACACTTATCTTGGCTTGCCATTAAATGGTAAACCTAGTTCCAAGACTTTTTGGGCTCCTATTATCGAGAAGATTGAAAAGAGATTATCCTCTTGGGGGTCAAATATTTCAAAAGGGGGAAGACTTACTCTTATTCAAGCTACTTTGTCTAATTTGCCTATTTATTATTTGTCACTTTACAAGGCCCCTAAAACAGTGACGAAGGAGATTGAGAGGCTCTATAGGAACTACCTATGGAGGGGAAGTCCGGATTACAAAAGGTCCCATTTGCTTTGATGGGATAAGGTGAAAAATCCTATTTTAGAGGGAGGCCTTGGCATTCTCGACATGAAGGTGAGGAACAAATCTCTTCTATCGAAATGGATTTGGAGATTTCACAAGGAAAAAGATGCGTTATGGAGACAAATCATAAATGCCAAATATGGCTCTTCACACTTTGACACAAGGCCAAACTCTTTGTCCTTGCACTCGACACATGGTCCTTGGAAGGCGATTGTTTCTCTACAAAATTTGATTTATGAACACTTGACCATTAAAGTTCGAAATGGGGAAAAAAATTCATTTTGGAAAGATACTTGGTGTGGACCTTCCACCCAACAAAATCTGTTCCCGGGTTTATACCATTTATCCATGAAAAAGGAGGCATCTATAGCTGATTTATGGTGCCCTATATCTAAAATGTGGCTGCTGCATTTAAGAAGGAATCTTCTTGATGAGGAAGTGGAAGAATGGTCTTCTTTCAACAACACTGAGTTCATATTATCCTAACGACAGGGAGGACATTTGGCTTCGGAACTTGGAAAAAAACAGCAGCTTCTCATCAAAATCGATGGCTGTGGCTCTATCTTCTATGGGTTGTTGTGAACATTCTGCCCTTTATAAGATCATATGGGCTGGAAGATATCCAAAAAAAGTGACGTTCTTCATTTGGGAGCTTAGTCATTCGTGTATTAACACTTCTGATAAACTCCAAAAGAGACTGCCGAAGCACTTTATATCCCCAAATTGTTGTCATTTGTGTATTGCAAATGAGGAATCACAAATACACATATTCAGTGAATGCACTTATGCTGAAAAGTTCTGGAGTTTCCTCCTTGACGCCTTTGAATGGTCTTTTCCTCTACCGGACAATATGCTCTCTTTAATCTACATTCTCCTCATGGGACACCCTTTCAAGAAAGCTAAGAAGACCCTTTGGCTTAATTTTATTCGTGCCTTTTTATGGAACCTATGGATCGAGAGGAACACCCGCATATTTAGAGACACATCCAAGGATGCTAAGAGATTTATTGAGTCGACGACGTTATTAGCGATATCTTGGAGCAAGTTAAATACTCCTTTTTGTAATTATGATCTCTCCACCCTCTATAATCAATGGAGGCGTCTTTTGTAATTAACAGGATTGTGTGTATTTTTTTGTAACTCGTTCATATTATCAATGAAATTGTTCCGGTTTCCTTTAAAAAAAAAAGAGAATATAGTAGACAATTGATTTCAATCTCTGAGCAACGTAACAACGGAGGTTAGAGGATTTAATCCTCTCGAACATATGCATGGACCATTTGGTACGTGTATAAAAAATAAATTAGTTATTTAAAAAAAAAAAATAGTCCTTTTTTGAATTGATATCAACCAACAAAGAAAGAGAGGGAGGAGGCTAGTACCGCAAGATATCTAAGGTGTAGTCACAATAACAACCTTATTAGTAAACTTTTGGCTAGAAGCTTCTTTAACGATGTGTGTATTATGCATTTCTATATTTCCATAAATAGGTAGCCATCATTCATCGGGTTCCCATAATAAAAGATTACTGAAAATCTTAGAATTAACAAGTAACTTTTGCACTTAAAATAGAGATGGCTTTCAAAACCAAATGTATACATGAAGAAAGACATACCTGAATTATACGGATGGTAGATGCTCTAGGTTGACAATCAATTCCTTGCTGCTCGAGAATCTCTAGTGTGGCCACATCAACGTGTTCAATTTCAACTGTTAATACTTCACATCTAACTACCATGAACGGAACTTACTGTTATTAACTCACTACCATAATGCATTCAAGGGAAGAAAATCCAAGAAAACAATGCCACAAAAAGAATATACCACCTAGCAAATTCTTGAAGAGTAGTACTATCATCAAAGTTACTAACCATGTGATCGTAAGCTAACGAACTAGCAGGGCAGTTTAGAAGTGGATCAAGAATCACGATTTTGATGGACAATTTGGAGGCTGCTTGACATAGCATACGAGCTAGTTGGGCTCCTCCAAGTACACCAACAATTTTGTCAGAAACTCCATGTACAAGAATTTCATCTTTCCTTAATACCATAGAAGAGATTATAATGAAATGTTATTTCATTCTCATGTTTCCAAAATGAATGGAGTGGGAAATAATACACGCAAACATACTCGGGAGGAAAAGTTATTCGAAAAGGTGAAGTGGATTGAAAACAAACCTAGAAAGAGTGTCATTAGAATGAAGCGATGCGGAGCAGTGTAGAGTCTGATTCTTGCGCTGTAGTTGCTGGGCCATTTTTAGCAGCGAATGGGAACTATAATATGGGATGATGTTTGAACTATAACATGGTTGGTTGACATTTTTTTTTAATATACTCAAACATTAAAAAAAAAAAAAATGAAAAATCTGAGAATGTATCTGCGAAGTGCAGAGGCTAAAAGAAAAATCTCAGAAATCCATGGCTTTCTACAATACAAATATTAAAAAGAAAAAAAAAAAAAAAAAATTAACCTATTCTTAAATCTTAACACTGCCATGGATTTCTGAGGTTCCATTAGATGGAAAGTGACGGAGGGCGGCGGCAGAGACGGACGGCGACGAAGGCGGAGGAGGTCTGAGAGAGAGAGAGAGGGGCGACTGGATGGAAAGCGATGGAGGGCCGAGGCGCAGACGGAGGGCGACGAGATCTGATCTGCGAGAGTTGCTCGGCTGGATGGAAAATGGAAAATGGAAATTGAAAGTGTGAAAATGAAAATGAGAATTGGACTTTGATAACTCCATTTTGAAGCTAATTATCACTCCCTAATTCTAGCTAAAAGCCGTAATTAATTGTTTTAATATGTCTCGTTTATAAGAGTTTTGCGGCATAGAGCTCATGGTGTCCATTGGACACGTTTCGTGGCTAAGGAAGGCATTTTAGTGCCCGGGAGTGCATCGGGGAAAAGGGAAGCTCATCCAAGAAGAACCGGGCAAAATTGCCAAGTAAAGGCAATTTTTCAGCCCCAAACCCGAGAGCAAGCGTCGAGACGCTTGCTCAACGCTGCCCGGCGTCGAGACCCTCGCCCAGCGTCAAGACGCTTCGTAGAGGCGCGCGCTGGAAATTATCGGGGCAGCGTCGAGACGCTCGCCTAGCGTCTCGACGCCATCGCGAGGCGCGCGCTGAGAATTTTAGGTCGCAGCGTCGCGACGCTGGCCTAGCGTCTCGACGCTCCGACGGATTTAAGGGGCTGTAAAGACGATTTTTGAGAAGATTTTTGGCCGAGCTTCTTTCTTCTTCCTCTCCTTTCTCCGTTGTTTTTCCTTATGCTCCGCCATTGTTGGTTAGTTTTTGGAGCTTTCAATTTGTATTAAGTTTGGGATGATGGCCAAGGCTACCATGGGAGCTATTGGGACGATTTTCTCCATGGCCGACTAAGGTAACCGTGTAGGATTTGGGATGATTAGGGATTTTTGTTAGGCTTTTAATATTTTGATAATCGATGCATATTGGTTCTGATTAGGCTTCAATTCTTGAATGTATTTATTGTTCTTGCTTAATCCATGCATGTGTTAGATTTCATTGACGGACAATCGGGTTTTCTAGCATGTGTTAACGTTATAGACTAGCGATGCCTTACCTCTCCTTGTCGACAAAGTAACACAGGACAATAGAATTAATCGAAGTATCATTTTATGCATGCTGATTGTTGATTACTTTAGGGTTGTCGGGTAGTCAATTAGCAACTGGGGTGTGTAATCGAATGTTCGTCGTGGTTAGCTAGTAACTGTTCGGGGTTAATTTGGGGTTGATCACTCTCATGCGACTGCGAATAATATTTAGTTAGGATTGTTGATTCTAATTAATTAATATGAAGCCGGTTACTTTAGGGTTCTCGGGTAACCGACCGCGTGCATGTCAAATTGTTAGCCGTACTTTAGAATTAAATGATGAATGTTAAAATGCTTAGCAAAATCCCGAAATCCCCCAAATCCAACACTTTTTAATCCCATACTTTTTATTTCTCCGTTAGCGAATTTTTCTTCCTTGCATGATAAAATCCCCGTTTTGTGACAAAAACCATCCATTCAACTTAATTGCATCTCAAATATTAATTTCAATTGTCAGTCCCTCTCTGTAGTTCGACCCTGTTGCCACTAGCTGCAAAGTTAAAGGTTAATAGGTTTTATAAATTTATTTTGGCAAGCCTCGACAGTTTGATATTGGAGTACCCCAAAAGTAACTCTACCAAAATTGGCGCTGTTGCCGGGGAGGGCAATTAAAATTGGAATTATGTTTGATTTTGACTTAGGTTGATTGGTTGATTTTTTCTGTTTGGTTTTTGCATGTTTAAAATTTTTGTTGTTCTATGACCCGTTCTTCTGAGCTAAGTGGACTGCAGTTTATACCTGAGATAGACAGAGAAGAGCGGAGGTTGAGAAGAGAAGCCCGGGAGGGGCGAAGGTTGTTTGAAGAAGAAGGCGTGGATCCCTTCTTTCGCGAGGTGATGGCACAGGGAGATGTGCCTAGGACTTTGAAGCAGTTAGCAGCGCCGGATCTGAACCTGCAACCGCTCTGCATCACCTACCCCGTGGTAGCAGATAATTTTGAATTAAAATCTGGTTTAATTCACCAATTGCCTTATTTCCATGGCAATGCAGGTGAGGATGCAAATAAACACCTGATGGAATTCCACTGCGTTTGTTCGGGGATGAAGCCCCCAGGTGTGACGGAAGAGTAGTTCAATCTGAAGGCATTCCCCTTCACACTGAAAGATAAAGCCAAGGACTGACTTTACTATTTGCCTTCTGGTTCGATCACGACGTGGCAAGAGATGTAGAGGGTATTCTTGGAAAAGTATTTTCCTGCCTCTCTTGCCACTACGCTGAGGAAGAGGATATACGGGATTACCCAAGACGTGGGTGAGTCCCTACACGAATAATGGGAACGCTTCGGGCGCCTGTGCGCGAGCTTTCCGCATCATCAGATAGCCGATCAGCTTCTAATCCAGTATTTTTATGAGGGCATGACGCCTCATGATCGGCAGATGATCGATGCCGCGAGTGGAGGGGCACTGATTGACAAGACCCCAGTTGAGGCCAAGCAATTGATAGCAAATATGGCAGCCAACTCGCAGCAATTCGGTATTCGTGGAGCAGGACAAGTCCACCAGGTGAGCTAGATAAATGAGATGTCTGAGATGAACGCCCAGGTGGCCGAGATAGGAAATCTGTGGAAGAAGTTTGTGGGAGGTAACCGCGAGGCGGAAGAGGTCAACGCGATTGGGGGATATGCTTCCAACCCCAGGAAGTACGATCCTTACTCGAGTACGTACAACCCCGGTTGGCGTGACCATCCCAACATGAGCTATGGGAACAGAGACGGACAACAACGCTATCAAGGGATCAGTCGTATGATAGACCTAATAATTCTACCTAAGCTCAGGCCTCTAGTTCCTCCAATTCTATGGAAGAGATGGTACGAACCATCGTGACATCGACGAGCCAGTTTAAAAAAGAAGCTCGAGAAGAGCTTAACTCGCATAAGGCACAGCTGCAAAATTTGAACAAGAAGTTGACTCAGATGTCAGTGTCAATCAGTAAGATAGAGAGCAAGAGCTCAGAGAAGCTTCCTTCCCAAACCACCGTGAACTCATGTGAGAACGTGAGCTCGATCCAGCTGAGGAGTGGGAAATCAGTTCCCTCTAGAGATGTGAAGGAAGCAAAGAAGAACGGTCTGAATGTGTCCTTCCCGAGTGATCTTGAAGATGTGACTAAAGAAAAAGAGAACAAGAATGTGCAGGAGAGTGTTCCCGCAGCACCTTTCCCCAGTAGGCTTGCGAAGCCTACTTTGGTGAACGATGACGAGGAGGTATTAAAAACCTTCCAAAAGGTGATGGTGAACATCCCACTCTTAGAGGCGGTGAGTCAAATCCCCAAATATGCTAAATTCCTCAAGAGCTGGTGCACGAAGAAACGAAAGTCCAGAGTGACTTAAGAAAAGAAGACGGAGAATGTCTCTGCGATCCTCCCAGGTATGTTACCTACCAAGTGTAACGACCCAGGTACGTTTACTATCTCGTGCATGATAGGTAGTAAAACTATTGAAAATGCAATACTTGATCTTGGGGCTTCTGTTAATGTCATGTCGTATGCATTATTTTTAGATCTTAAACTTAATGAAATGCATGAGACTGATGTTGTTGTCCAGTTAGCTAATGGGTCTTGCATATGTCCTAGGGGGAAGGTCGAGGATGTTCTGGTTAGAATAGGAGATATGATGTTTCCTGCAGACTTTCTGGTGTTAAACATGAGTAGAAAATCTCTGAATGTATCGTCCTCCATGTTGTTAGGGCGTCCCTTTTTAAAGACCGTGATGGTCAAAATTGATGTGTTTAAGTGCGTAATTTCCTTGGAGTTTGATGAAACTGTGCATGAGTTTTCTTTATTTGATGAGAAGTTCTTGGAATCTGTTGCTTGTTTAGAGTCTGATGAGAATGAGAGTTTGACCTCGAGCTTGAGGGATAGCTCTTATGTCTCTGTTAAAAAGAATGATCTGAATTTGATTGATGATGGTGCTGTTTTTTCTGACATTAATCATGTTGATATTCACGTGCTTGAGGCACGAAGAGAGAAGACACTTTTGAAAGTTGTTTGCAGGAATGGCGTGGTCGAGGACATGTTTGGAACGTCCCCCGCGCTATCGGAATATGGATGAGTTCATAGGGAGAATTCAATCGAGCAAACGACTTTAAAAATTCTGCGCTTCTCGGAGGCACCCGAGTGTTGAACTGTTTTTTCTGTCTTTAGTTTATTGTTGTTTTAGTTTAAGTAATTTAGCTTAATTTAGCTTGCTGTTTTTTTTTAGGAAATGAGGAGAAGTTGAGGAAATTTTGGCTCCGAATAAGGAAAGTGTCGCCTCTTGTCCCTCGCCAACTTCACAAAGATCAGGGAAGTGTCGTTTTTCCTTTCTCTTTACTTTTGTGTATCTGATTAAGAAGCATTGAGGACAATGCTATATCCTGAAGTTGGGGGTGGATGTTGTGGATATTCATATGCAGTTTGTTGAGCAGTGCTAATTTAGAATTTGAAGTGCTTGAGACTCTGTTTACTGCTTTCTAATTATGATGATCTAGGAAGTGTCTTTTTGGAATCTGAGCATTTGCATTGTAGACACCGTATTTGGTCCGGGCATTTGTTTATTATTAATGTCTTTACTTTATTTTATTTTTTTTATCATATTTGATCGAATCTTTTTAAGTTGTAAATTCACTTTTTTATTATGTAATTTCGAAATTGAAGAAAATAACAAAAAATGTTTTAATTGTCTAGGAAGGATTTTTACCTAATTTGAATTAATATTTAATGAGTATAAAATTCTTAAGACATCTTACGACTAAAATTTTATATTCATTTATGAATATAAAATATTTAATTTATTTTGGGTTAAAATTTGATATTCATTTATGAGTATAAAATATTTAATTCATTTTAGATTAAAATTTGATATTCATTTATGGGAGTATAAAATATTTAATTCATTTTTGGGTTAAAATTTTATATTCATTTATGAGTATAAAATATTTGTTTGGTCAAAAATCAGTTTTGAATGAGGAAAATATCGAATCATAAATTTACTTCAATTTTTACCTTTGGTGGGAGTTTCCAACGATCTATAAATACCGACTAAAGAGAACGGAATAGAGATCAGAAAAAGACTTAGGCAATTTAGAGCAAAAAATGTAAAAGATAAAAAGGATTTGATTTTAATCAAATCAAGTCAAAATTGATTTTCTCTCTCATCCAACTCAACTTTTCTTTTCCATCTCATGCACGCAAACCGAGGAACCTACTATTCATCATCTTCCTCAACTATCTTCTACCTAACTCCGGCGACTGAATAACAACGGCAACCAGCAGCGGTGCTTGACGTACTCCTCCTCCGACGTTCCGAACAGGCCAACGGCGGACCAATCTCCTCCAACCGGCGGCGGAGCTCCTCGGCGGCGAAACCTCAGACGACGGCGACGGCGAACCCAACGACAACGCCGGATCCGGCAACCTTGAGCATCAGCGGTGAGGCTACCCGAAAGCAGACGGCGACGGCACGAAATCTGGATTTACGCGAGCAGCGGCGGCGGGGCTTCACGAAGGCAGACGACGACGGCGCTAGCTTGGACGTTGAAACTCCGGCGAAGCCAAGCGAACGGCGGCTGAAGCTCCACGTTGAGGTAAGTAAATTGTTTTAGTTTTTTTTGGTTAAAATTACGAAACTGCCATTACATTAAATTTTTAAATATATACCTAGTTTATATGAAATTTCAAATATATACCTGGTTTATATGAAATTTCAAATATATACCTGGTTTATATTAAGTCTTGTTTATACTTCTTTTTTTTTATTTTTTTTTTTGTATCTGTTTAATTACATCTTTGCTATTGATTTTAATTTATAAATACGCCATTATGTGTCATTTATAAAGTCGCATTTTTTTAAAAAAAGAATTTCCAACTGATTTCTAAACTAATTTTTTAAAGTAAAGATTTTTAATTTAATTTCTAATTCTTCTAAATGATTTTGTCAAATTGATTTTTGAACAATTTTTAAATTTTGGTTTTCATTTATTTCTAAATCTATAATTTACCTGGATTTCAAATTTTGTTTTTGTTTTAAAATATTTTCAAATGAATTAATTTTCTTTTAAATGTTTTAAATTGACTTTCAAAATTGTTTCCAAAACATGAAATTTTATTTTTGTTTTAAACTGGTTTGAAATGAATTTCAACTTAATTTTAAAATCAAAAGTATTTCAAAAATCTTTCAAAAAAAATATTTGTTTATTGCGTAATCCCCGTTATGGGATTAAGGCAACTAATGGCAAAATTGAAGGGTAATTGCATTCACAAATCATGTCCTTACTTTACTTTAAAGTTAAGGCAAGATTAGTTGAAACATTCTCTTTTCATATTATTTCTTTTTCTCTTTTTTCAAATTAAGGACATTTTAAATAAATTTAATTGGATAAAAAAGACAAATTTTGGCTACCGTTTTAACGGGTGTTGTAGGGTGCTAACACCTTCCCTACACTCAACCGACCCCCGAACCTGATTTCTGTTTTCTAGACCAGTTTTTGTTTTAAGGTGACCAATCACACCCAAAATGGTTGGTGGCGACTCCATCTCTTTATTTTTAAAACAAAACCCTTAAAAGAGGACGTCGACCGCTCCGCGTCGCGATGACGTTGCGACAACATGGCGACTCCACTGGCGACTTTTTTTTTTTTAGAGGGTCAGGCCATTACATTTTATCTTTTATTATTCAATTTTATTTTCTTTGTTGGTCCTTTGTTTGATTTGTTTTATTTTTTGTAACTTATTTATCGCAATTCATTTTTTTTTCATTGTCATGCATTCCACACACAACCACAAGCCTCCTACCCGGGCTACACCTTGTAGGATTAGAATTGAGAATCGAGTAATGTCGACCTTCAAGGGGATATAATTGCCCCTGTATAGGCGCACGAAAGATTCTCGCTCAAGTTAATTCATTTGTTAATTCTTAGCATTCGAATTAATTTGGGGGTCTTTATCCTCTAGGATTAGAATTTTACCGTCACATCATTTGTAATTTTGTTCATTTTAATTATTTGTTGATTGGATTCTGAGGTTATTTTGTTTCATTGCATTTATAGTCGCATCTTTTTTTTAAAAATCGGAGTTAATCTTTATTTATTTATTCATTTTTTTTTTCTTTTTTCTAAAAAGAAATCCAAAAAAATCAAAATACTAAAATCTCAAAAGGAAAAGAAAAATTATTACGTTTGTTCTTTTTGATAAAAATATTTTCTTTCTAAAAAGTATATGTAGGATTCTTTCCTAATCTAAAAATAACATAGTAAAAAGTTTTAAGGGGTCCTTAAGAGTCATGCATAGATCAAATATTTTTAAGATTTAGTAGTGTCGACCTTCAATGGGACTGTCAATATCCCGTACAGGCGCATGAAAAGTCTTATTTCATTTTCACTTTATTTTAGGAGTTAGTAGTGTCGACCTTCGAGGGGATTTAAATGCCCCGTATTGGCGCATGAAAGGTCTGATGCATTTGTTTTTTTTCGTATCATTATTATTACTATTTTTTTTTTAAAAAAAAATATATTTTCTTGTCACAAAAAAAACAAAAATATAATTAAAATAAACAAAAGTAAAAAATTGAGTAGTGTCGACCATCGAGGGGATGTAAATGCCCCGTATAGGCGCATGAAAAAAAAATCTTAAAGATTGAGTAGTGTCGACCATCGAGGGGATGTAAATGCCCCCGTATAGGCGCATGAAGTGTTTTTACCTAAGTTATTTCATTTGTTATTTTATAACATTGAAATTAAGTGTTAGTCTTCTCTTCTAAAATTTTAGTTTATGATTATCTTTCATTTTTTAATTTAAAAAAAAAAAAAATTGGATAACAAAAAAATGCATAGCACATCATTCATACACATCTCATGCATAAAGTCATCTCATATGTGCATCACAAAAAAATATTTTATGCATTATTTTGTATGTCAAATTATCAATTGCATCCTATCATCTCACACATGCATACAAAAAAAATAAAATTAAAACAAAAATATTCATGCATCATTATCTAAATTTGCATGTCAAGTCATAACATTTTTTAAAAAAAAATTGTTAATTGCATAATATCATCTCACATATGCATACAAAAAATGACAAAAATAAAAAAAAAATATTCATGCATCATTATCTAATTTCGCATGTCGAGTCATAACATTTAAAAAAAAAAAAAAAAAAAAATATTTGTTAGTTGCATAAAGCCATCTCATATATGCATCATAAAAAAATAAAAAATATCCATGCATTCTATCATTACCCATGTCAAGTCATAACATTTTTTAGTTGCATAAAGTCATCTCATACATGCATACATGAAAAATAAAAACAAAAAATCATTTGTTATCCCATCATAAAAAAATTTAAAAAATAAATAAACAAAAGAGGACAAAAATAAAAAAATATTCATGCATTATTATCTAATTTCGCATGTTGAGTCATAACATTTAAAAAAAAGAGAAAAAAATATTTGTTAGTTGCATAAAGCCATCTCATATATGCATCATAAAAAAATAAAAAATATTCATGCATTCTATCATTACCCATGTCAAGTCATAACATTTTTTAGTTGCATAAAGTCATCTCATACATGCATACATAAAAAATAAAAACAAAAAAATCATTTGTTATCCCATCATAAAAAAGATTAAAAAAATAAATAAATTTGATGCATCATTTTGCATGTCAAATCATCAATTGCATCATATTATCTCACACACGCATATATATATATATAAAAAAAAAAAAAAAAAAAAATCATTTGTTATCATGCACATGCATACATCACAAAAATCAAGTTTCACTTATATCTCACACATGATAAAAATGTTCATGCATCATTATCTCATTTCACATAAAAAAAAATCAAAAAAACAGAAAAACATTTGTTATTCATCAATTTCATAATATCATCTCACACATGTTTTTCACAAAACATTATCGATTTTTATCACATTCTTCATCACATCATTTTTTTAAAAAAAAAACATTTTTGTGTTCACTTTGATTATTCTTGTGTTTACTTTGGTGGTTCTTGTTAGTTGAATCATTAACAAGAATTATGGACAAAAATGTTAAATCATCACACGGAGAAGTTAATTTTAAAAAAAAAAAAAAAAAAAAAAAAAAAAAAAAAAAAAAAAAAAGAAAAAGTTATGAGTGCTTTCACTACTCTTTTATGGGAAATTGTAACTCTCAACCATTTTATGACTTTCTTGAAAATATCTCTCTCAACCTTCATTGCTGGCCTAAACTCTAAATTGAGAGAACTTTATTTTGACCTTCAAATTTCTCATGTGCTAAGCATACACTCCCGAACAGGGTTTTAATAATCACACTAGGCAAATACCCTTTTGCGAAAGTCCAAGATTACTCACGGTAAAACCTTGAATCTGCGTGTGCCACATAAACTTTGAGGCAATCTACCCTGATTTGTGGATCCACCTTTAAATCCATATCAAACTCGCCACCTACATTAGATGGTTCCTCTCTACCCACCTAGCCTTTTGTCAAACCTGCCACTTTTAATTAGATGGCAAACACCCCAAATTATTCAAGAGAACTTCAAATGTAATGAAATAGTATTGAACTCTTGTGATCTATTGCTTCATAATTGAAACTTGTGATTTTTCATATATTCCTCATATTCAACTTCAGTTGATCCAGATTCTCATTTATTTTCATTCTTATCATTTGTCATTTCTCTTTCCTCAAATTGAAAGTGATTCCAAGACTAGAGATAATAATTTTAAGCACGAATGAGTCAGCAACGTTGGAAATTATCTCAAAATCTCAGCTTCATTCAATGAATTTTGCTTGAAGAATCTTCATCACGATGTCAGGGGTCATGGACAAATAAACGACATTAGAAAGACTACCAAAGTTGTAAAGGAGTAACCAGATATCATCAATCTTTTGTATGTGATTGCACATTCTCTTGCTAAAAAAGGCAATGTTTAGCAAAAAAAAAAAAAAAAAAAAAAAAAAAAGCGAGGTTTGTGCAATTAATAGATCAAGGAACTACATCCGAAATGCTCAGAAAATCTTCTTTGCAAGGCAACCAATTGGGGCAAAGCCTCCATCTTTGCTAAACTGAGACAAAGTTTCCAACTTTGCAAACTGGACAAAGCTTCACCTTTACCACACAAGAGCAAAGCTACCGTCAGGAAACTTGAGCAAAGTCTTCGTCTTTGTCATACTGGAGCAAAGTCTTCACCTTTGCCATACTGGAGCAAGACCACCATTGCAAACTGGAGCAAAGCTTTCGTCTTCGCCAAACTGGGACAAAAACTCTCAAAACTTTGCAAACTGGAGCAAAGTCTTCGCATTTTCCACATTGGAGCGAGACCACTATCCACACCGGGATCAAGATCAACATCAGCCAGCTGGAGCATTTGATTGCACAATTTCTTTAAAAAAAAAAAAATAAATAAAAATAAAGTTGCAAGATTTGTGCAATCAATAGATCAAGAAACTACATCAGGAAGGCTTGAAAAATCTCCTTTGCAAGACGACCAATTGGGGAAAAGCCTTCATCTTCTCTGAGACAAAATTTTTCAACTTTTCACATTGGAGCAAAACCTTTATTTTTGTCACACTGGAAGATCACTATCTGCACATTGGAGCAAAGCCTTCATTTTTGTCACACTGAAGCAAAGCTTCCATCAAACAAAACTGGAGCAAAGCCTTTGTTTTTTGCCACTCTGGAGCAAAGTCATCATCAACAAAACTGGAGCAAAGTCTCCGTCTTTGCCACACTAGAGCAAGACCACTATCCACACCGGAATCCAAATCAACATCAGCAGGCTGAAGCATTTGATTGCACCATTTCTTAAAAAAAAAAAAAAAAAAAAAAAAAAAATGTTACAAGATTGGTGCAATGAAGACATAAAAAAAAAAAAACTTCATGGCAAAATGTTTTAAAATCTTACCTTTAAAACAACATTGGAGCAAAGCCCTCATCTTTGTCATACTGGAGCAAGACCGCCATCAACAAATTGGAGCAAAGCCTTCATCTTTGCAAAATTGGAGCAAAGCCTTCATCTTTGCAAAACTAGAGCAAAGTCTGCATCTTTGTCATACTGGAGCAAAGCTACCACCAACAAACCGGGCAAAAGTGTCGCCATTGCCGCATTTGGGCAAAATCATTCATCTTCGTCACACCACTAGACCAAGTCTGGATGGAGATAATCAAATTATCGAGGACTTCGAGCTTACCCAAAGAAAGAAGCATATATGAGATGATTTCCTCAAGGGCTGACTTCAGGTTCTCAAAATTATTGTCCAAAGAATTTGAATCACTTCATTCGTCTTCCATTTTATCATATTCAATCTCTTACTCAAATATTTGAAATATATCATCAATCTCTTATTGTTCAAGAGATTTGAAAACCACATTCTCCGTTGTATTTTTCCTTTCAAAAAAACATGTACTTTTTATCATTTCATACTTACTTCGAAGCTAAATTCATTCAAATCATTGTGTCTATTACAAGACTAAAGTTATGAAGCAGTTAATCGAGTAAAATTCTACAAATTACTTTTGATAGTTCTCTAAACTAGCACATGAGACACTACCCAAAGTCCATCACGCATAATATGGTTGAGTGATCTACGATTGACATACATAATCCCTTTCGGGTGAAAGCATTTAAAAAAAAAAAAAAAAAAAAAATCCAATGATGACAACATTTTCTCTTTGATTCATTGCTGAACATCAGCTAACAAGAACGATGAGAGTAGACAGGTTCAATCACTTTGATATCATAATTATCACATTTATTGCATTTTTTTTTTTTTACCAAATTGAGATCATTTAAAGCAAAAATCATTCTCATATATCATGGTTAGGTAGCAAAAGTCGGTCAAATAAAGATTATGCATACATTTACGACTTTTCAATTTACCATTGGTATGCATCTCATGACATTTTAAAATCTACTATTGGCATATGCAGGCATACATGCTGCATTTATTTACAATTGGTGTGCACATGCATACATGTTGCATTCATGACATTTAAAAAGAAAAAATGTTATCATTGACACACACATGCGTATTGCATTCATGACATTTTAAAATCTGCCATCAGCATGCACATGCATACATATTGCATTCATGACATTCATTTTTCTATTATTGGTCATCATGCCTTCAAAATCAATTTCATTGGTCAAACCAAAACAAATCAGGGCACACGTTGTCATATGTGATAATGAACAAGTTCCACTCATAACATTGAAATTTATCCACATGATTTTAATCCATTTGCATTTTGCATTTGCATGTCAGCACATTCTCTTTAGAGAGTCATTCATCAATTCATACTAGTTTTCATGTCCTGTGACAAACTCACATCTCATAACTCATGCATTTAAGTCTTCTTCATATTCATGAAGTCTTAATGTTTTCGAAAGAACTTTTTTTTAAAAAAAATCTCTAAAAACAAAAGTTTCATTTTTGACAACTAAGTTTTGAAATAAAAACCGTTGTCCCCTTTAAAGCAAATTTCTGAAATATGAAGTCTCCGTTTTAAAAGTATCTTTCATTTTGGCAGCTAAGTTTTGAGATAAAAACCGTTGTCCATATATACAAAAAAAAAATAATAATTTTTTTTTTTAAAAAAAAAAATCAAAATCAAAATCAATCACTCAATCTTTTACATTAATTCCAGTTGGTTAAATCGAACCCTAATCCAAGATTAGCGGTCGAAGCCCGTGGACATAACCCAGGTCCGTTTCTTTCCCTTGTTGGTTAAATCGAACCCTAATCCAAGATTAGCGGTCGAAGCCTGTGGACATAACCCAGGTCCGTTTCTTTTCAGTTGGTTAAATCGAACCCTAATCCAAGATTAGCGGTCGAAGCCTGTGGACATAACCCAGGTCCGTTTCTTTTCCTTGTTGGTTAAATCGAACCCTAATCCAAGATTAGCGGTCGAAGCCTGTGGACATAACCCAGGTCCGTTTCTTTTCAGTTGGTTAAATCGAGCCCTAATCCAAGATTAGCGGTCGAAGCCTGTGGACATAACCCAGGTCCGTTTCTTTTCAGTTGGTTAAATCGAACCCTAATCCAGCATTAGCGGTCGAAGCCTGTGGACATAACCCAGGTTCGTTTCATTTCCTTGTTGGTTAAATCGAACCCTAATCCAAGATTAGCGGTCGAAGCTTGTGGACATAACCCAGGTCCGTTTCTTTTCCTTGTTGGTTAAATCGAACCCTAATCCAAGATTAGCGGTCGAAGCCTGTGGACATAACCCAGGTCCGTTTCATTTCCTTGTTGGTTAAATCGAACCCTAATCCAAGATTAGCGGTCGAAGCCTGTGGACATAACCCAGGTCCGTTTCTTTTCAGTTGGTTAAATCGAACCCTAATCCAAGATTAGCGGTCGAAGCCTGTGGACATAACCTAGGTCCGCTTCATTTCCTTGTTGGTTAAATCGAACCCTAATCCAAGATTAGCGGTCGAAGCCTGTGGACATAACCCAGGTCCGTTTCTTTTCAGTTGGTTAAATCGAACCCTAATCCAAGATTAGCGGTCGAAGCCTGTGCACATAACCCAGGTCCATTTCTTTTCAGTTGGTTAAATCGAACCCTAATCCAGCATTAGCGGTCGAAGCCTGTGGACATAACCCAGGTTCGTTTCATTTCCTTGTTGGTTAAATCGAACCCTAATCCAAGATTAGCGGTCGAAGCCTGTGGACATAACCCAGGTCCGTTTCTTTTCCTTGTTGGTTAAATCGAACCCTAATCCAAGATTAGCGGTCGAAGCCTGTGGACATAACCCAGGTCCGTTTCATTTCCTTGTTGGTTAAATCGAACCCTAATCCAAGATTAGCGGTCGAAGCCTGTGGACATAACCCAGGTCCGTTTCTTTTCAGTTGGTTAAATCGAACCCTAATCCAGCATTAGCGGTCGAAGCCTGTGGACATAACCCAGGTCCGTTTCTTTTCAGTTGGTTAAATCAACCCTAATCCAGCATTAGCGGTCGAAGCCTGTGGACATAACCCAGGTCCGTTTCATTTCCTTATTGGTTAAATCGAACCCTAATCCAAGATTAGCGGTCGAAGCCTGTGGACATAACCCAGGTCCGTTTCATTTCTTTTGTTGGTTAAATCGAACCATATCCAAGATTAGCGGTCGAAGCCTGTGGACATAAACCAGGTCCGTTTCATTTCCTTGTTGGTTAAATCGAACCCTAATCCAAGATTAGCGGTCGAAGCCTGTGGACATAACCCAGGTCCGTTTCTCTTCAGTTGGTTAAATCGAACCCTAATCCAGCATTAGCGGTCGAAGCCTGTGGACATAACCTAGGTCCGCTTCATTTCCTTGTTGGTTAAATCGAACCCTAATCCAATATTAGCGGTCGAAGCTTGTGGTCATAACCCAGGTCCGTTTCTTTTCAGTTGGTTAAATCGAACCCTAATCTAAGATTAGCGGTCGAAGCCTGTGGACATAACCCAGGTCCGTTTCTTTCCTTGTTGGTTAAATCGAACTCTAATCCAGCATTAGCGGTCGAAGCCTGTGGACATAACCCAGGTCCGTTTCATTTCCTTGTTGGTTAAATCGAACCCTAATCCAAGATTAGCGGTCGAAGCCTGTGGACATAACCCAGGTCCGTTTCTTTTCAGTTGGTTAAATCGAACCCTAATCCAGCATTAGCGGTCGAAGCCTGTGGACATAACCCATGTCCGTTTCTTTTCAGTTGGTTAAATCGAACCCTAATCCAGCATTATCGGTCGAAGCCTGTGGACATAACCCAGGTCCGTTTCATTTCCTTGTTGGTTAAATCGAACCCTAATCCAAGATTAGCGGTTGAAGCTTGTGGACATAACCCAGGTCCATTTCTTTCCTTGTTGGTTAAATCGAACCCTAATCCAGCATTAGCGGTCGAAGCCTGTGGACATAACCCAGGTATGTTTCATTTCCTTGTTGGTTAAATCGAACCCTAATCCAAGATTAGCGGTCGAAGCCTGTGGACATAACCCAGGTCCGTTTCTTTTCAGTTGGTTAAATCGAGCCCTAATCCAAGATTAGCGGTCGAAGCCTGTGGACATAACCCAGGTCCGTTTCATTTCCTTGTTGGTTAAATCGAACCCTAATCCAAGATTAGCGGTCGAAGCCCGTGGACATAACCCAGGTCCGTTTCTTTTCAGTTGGTTAAATCGTACCCTAATCCAGCATTAGCGGTCGAAGCCTATGGACATAACCCAGGTCCGTTTCTTTTCCTTGTTGGTTAAATCGAACCCTAATCCAGTATTAGAGGTCGTAGCCCGTGTAAACCCAGGTCCGTCTTCGTTTTAATAATAAACAAATTTTCACCTACCCAATACACCGTCTTCGTCCTTTGTCTACCCTTTCAATTCTTCAAAGATACACAAAGGGGAGCAAGCTGTAGACACCGTATTTGGTCCGGGCATTTGTTTATTATTAATGTTTTTACTTTATTTATTTATTTTTTTATCATATTTGATCGAATCTTTTTAATTTGTAAATTCACTTTTTTATTATGTAATTTCGAAATTGAAGAAAATAACAAAAAATGTTTTAATTGTCTAGGAAGGATTTTTACCTAATTTGAATTAATATTTAATGAGTATAAAATTCTTAAGACATTTTACGACTAAAATTTTATATTCATTTATGAATATAAAATATTTAATTTATTTTTAGTTAAAATTTGATATTCATTTATGAGTATAAAATATTTAATTCATTTTAGATTAAAATTTGATATTCATTTATGGGAGTATAAAATATTTAATTCATTTTTGGGTTAAAATTTTATATTCATTTATGAGTATAAAATATTTGTTTGGTCAAAAATCAGTTTTGAATGAGGAAAATATCGAATCATAAATTTACTTCAATTTTTACCTTTGGTGGGAGTTTCCAACGATCTATAAATACCGACTAAAGAGAACGGAATAGAGATCAGAAAAAGACTTAGGCAATTTAGAGCAAAAAATGTAAAAGATAAAAAGGATTTGATTTTAATCAAATCAAGTCAAAATTGATTTTCTCTCTCATCCAACTCAACTTTTCTTTTCCATCTCATGCACGCAAACCGAGGAACCTACTATTCATCATCTTCCTCAACTATCTTCTACCTAACTCCGGCGACTGAATAACAACGGCAACCAGCAGCGGTGCTTGACGTACTCCTCCTCCGACGTTCCGAACAGGCCAACGGCGGACCAATCTCCTCCAACCGGCGACGGAGCTCCTCGGCGGCGAAACCTCAGACGACGGCGACGGCGAACCCAACGACAGCGCCGGATCCGGCAACCTTGAGCATCAGCGGTGAGGCTACCCGAAAGCAGACGGCGACGACACGAAATCTGGATTTACGCGAGCAGCGGCGGCGGGGCTTCACGAAGGCAGACGACGACGGCGCTAGCTTGGACGTTGAAACTCCGGCGAAGCCAAGCGAACGGCGGCTGAAGCTCCACGTTGAGGTAAGTAAATTGTTTTAGTTTTTTTTTGTTAAAATTACGAAACTGCCATTACATTAAATTTCTAAATATATACCTAGTTTATATGAAATTTCAAATATATACCTGGTTTATATGAAATTTCAAATATATACCTGGTTTATATTAAGTCTTGTTTATACTTCTTTTTTTTTTATTTTTTTTTTGTATCTGTTTAATTACATCTTTGCTATTGATTTTAATTTATAAATACGCCATTATGTGTCATTTATAAAGTCGCATTTTTTTTAAAAAAGAATTTCCAACTGATTTCTAAACTAATTGTTTAAAGTAAAGATTTTTAATTTAATTTCCAATTCTTCTAAATGATTTTGTCAAATTGATTTTTGAACAATTTTTAAATTTTGGTTTTCATTTATTTCTAAATCTATAATTTACCTGGATTTCAAATTTTGTTTTTGTTTTAAAATATTTTCAAATGAATTAATTTTCTTTTAAATGTTTTAAATTGACTTTCAAAATTGTTTCCAAAACATGAAATTTTATTTTTGTTTTAAACTGGTTTGAAATGAATTTCAACTTAATTTTAAAATCAAAAGTATTTCAAAAATCTTTCAAAAAAATATTTGTTTATTGCGTAATCCCCGTTATGGGATTAAGGCAACTAATGGCAAAATTGAAGGGTAATTCCATTCACAAATCATGTCCTTACTTTACTTTAAAGTTAAGGCAAGATTAGTTGAAACATTCTCTTTTCATATTATTTCTTTTTCTCTTTTCTCAAATTAAGGACATTTTAAATAAATTTAATTGGATAAAAAAGACAAATTTTGGCTACCGTTTTAACGGGTGTTGTAGGGTGCTAACACCTTCCCTACACTCAACCGACCCCCGAACCTGATTTCTGTTTTCTAGACCAGTTTTTGTTTTAAGGTGACCAATCACACCCAAAATGGTTGGTGGCGACTCCATCTCTTTATTTTTAAAACAAAACCCTTAAAAGAGGACGTCGACCGCTCCGCGTCGCGATGACGTTGCGACATGCATAATCTAGTTTTTGCATAGGTTGTTTTGCATTTATTAGGTTCATGTCAAAAGATTTAAAAAAATTTATGTTGCTCCCTTGCATCTATTGAGCACTTAGCAACCTCATCTTAGACTCTGTAGGCTTAGTTTGATTGCATGTAACGTTGATTCTTGTTGTCACCCCGAAAGGCACCCCTAGGGTAGCTTGTTGCATGAGAGTTAGTGGTCAATTAATCGAGTTAGCGTAAGCTAAGCCTAAATTAAAAAAAAAATAGAAAAGCATGTTAGCCAGAAAATTCTCTCGAGGCGCTCCTCCTTCTTATTGGTACCTAAGAAGTGAGCGTTAGTCCTTAAAAACGTGAAGTTTAATCCTTGAATTTGACGTGTTAGGCAACTCGAGATTGGAAATAAAAAGAGAATAAAGTTGGGTTCAAAGAACCTTAACAAAGAGTACAAAGTACTCAAAAAGAAAAAAAAAGAAAAAATGTATGAGAAAAGAATTTTAGGTCTCTTAATTCATTACTCTCTCTTGTGTAGTCAAGTTTAGACTGTTCTTAAATGCTAGAAGTAGGGGAAAAATGGGATGATATGTTGCATGTGGTTTTTCCCGGTTTACGTAGGTCTTGGATAGGTTGGCTAGCACACACACGTTAGGGAGCGATAGTTAATTTTTGATGTGTTCTTGATTAAATGCATGTGCCGTTTGCTTTCATGATTATGTAATGTTTAGATTTGTAAAAAGCATTGAGGTTTGAATTAGAGGCATGTATGCATGGTTCTTTAGAGTCGAATTCTTTATTTGCCTTGCTCGAGGACTAGCAAGATTTAAGTTGAGGGTGTTTGATAACTCCATTTTGGAGCTAATTATCACTCCCTAATTCTAGCTAAAAGCCGTAATTAATTGTTTAATATGTCTCATTTATAGGAGTTTTGCGACATAGGCTCATGGTGTCCATTGGATGCATTTTGTGGCTAAGGAAGGCCTTTTAGTGCCCTGGGAGTGCATCGAGAAAAGGGGAAGCTCATCCAAGAAGAATCGGGCAAAATTGCCAAGTAAAGGAAATTTTCCAGCCCCAAACCCGAGAGCAAGCGTCGAGACGCTTGCTCAACGCTGCCCGGCGTCGAGACCCCCGCCCAGCGTCGAGACGCTCCGAAGAGGCGCGCGCTGGAAATTATCGGGGCAGCGTCGAGACGCTCGCTTAGCGTCTCGACGCCATCGCGAGGCGTGCGCTGAGAATTTTAGGTCGCAGCGTCGCGACGCTGGCCTAGCGTCTCGACGCTCCGACAGATTTAAGGGGCTGTAAAGACGATTTTTGAGAAGATTTTTGGCCGAGCTTCTTTCTTCTTCCTCTCCTTTCTCCGCTGTTTTTCCTTATGCTCCGCCATTGTTGGCTAGTTTTTGGAGCTTTCAATTTGTATTAAGTTTGGGATGATGGCCAAGGCTACCATGGGAGCTATTGGAACGATTTTCTCCATGGCCGGCTAAGGTAACCGTGTAGGAGTTGGGATGATTAGGGATTTTTGTTAGGCTTTTAATATTTTGATAATCGGTGCATATTGGTTCTGATTAGGCTTCAATTCTTGAATGTATTTATTGTTCTTGCTTAATCCATGCATGTGTTAGATTTCATTGACGGACAATCGAGTTTTCTAGTATGTGTTAACGTTATAGACTAACGATGCCTTGCCTCTCCTTGTAGACATAGTAACACAGGACAATAGAATTAATCGAAGTATCGTTTTATGCATGTTGATTGTTGATTACTTTAGGGTTGTCGGGTAGTCAATTAGCAATTGGGGTGTGTAATCGAATGTTCGTCGTTGTTAGCTAGTAACTGTTCGGGGTTAATTTGGGGCTGATCACTCTAATGCGACTGCGAATAATGTTTAGTTAGTATTGTTAATTCTAATTAATTAATATGAAGCCGGTTACTTTAGGGTTCCCGGGTAACCGACCGCGTGCATGTCAAATTGTTAGCCGTACTTTAGAATTAAATGATGAATGTTAAAATGCTTAGCAAAATCCCGAAATCCCCCAAGTCCAACGCTTTTTAATCCCATACTTCTTATTTCTCCGTTAGCGAATTTTTCTTCCTTGCATGACAAAATCCCCGTTTTGTGACAAAAACCATCCATTCAACTTAATTGCACCTCAAATATTAATTTCAATTGTCAGTCCCTAGTCCCTCTCTGTGGTTCGAGCCTGTTGCCACTAGCTGCAAAGCTAAATGTTAATAGGTTTTATAAATTTATTTTGGCAAGCCTCGACAGCTTGATATTGGAGTACCCCAAAAGTAACTCTACCAGACTTTTTTTTTTTTTTTTTTTTTTTTCTTTCCATTTAAGCCAATTTTGTCATTTGCTCTTCATCTTCCACAATCCCATTGAATCATCTTTCACATTTAAATGTCTTTGCTCTTCATCTTCCTTTAACTCCCTTTAACCATTCATCCCCATTTTTAAATGTCATTATGTCCACACCATTCACATTCTAAAAGACTTTTGGTATTATTCCACATACTTATTTGAATGTATATATACCTGTATATGACAAGTTGATTTGTTCAGGGAAAGGAGAGAGTCAAGAGAAGAAATGAATTTTTTTACGAAATAGCACCCGCCAATAGTAGTCGTGGAAGTGAAAGATGAAGAGGTTGCGTGTTATATTGATTCACAGAAAGGAGAAAGAGTTTAAAGTGGCTAAAGGGAAGAAACTTTTTCTCCCCATTTTGTCCTTTTACATTTGGTAGATTCTTTTTTTTTTCTTTTTTTTTTTTTGGCCATTTAAGCCAATTTTGTCGGTTCTTCATCTTCCACGGATTGAATTCATCTTCACTTTTAAATGTCTTTTGCTCTTCATCTTCCTTTAACTCACTTTAACAATTCATTTTCATTTTTAAATGTCATTATGTCCACACCATTCAAATTCTAAAAAACTTTTGGTATTATTCCACATACTTATTTGAATGTATATATACCCGTATATGACAAGTTGATTTGTTCATGGAAATGAGAGAGTCTAGACAAGAAATGAAAAAATTTACGAAATGGCACCCGTCAGTAGTAGTCGTAGAAGTATGAAGAGATTGCGTGTTATATTGATTCACATAAATGACTTACTTTATTTAACCTTATTAAAAAACAAAAGCCGGTTGCACAAACAACAATCAGGCCCAAAATAATGGCAAATTTAGCAAAATTTAAATTTTTTTGCAAATATGACAAAAAATCAGTGACTGTCACTGATAGACTGCTATCGTTGATATATGACTATCACTGATAGACTTCAGTGATAGTCACTTACAAAATTCTATAAAAAATTGAAATGATAGACTATTATCAACGATAGACTACTATCAACGATAAACTATACTATCAGTAATAGAAATTGTCATATTTGCAAAAAAAAAAAAAAAGATATATTTTTAATTATTATACTCTAAATTGACATATGTTACAATTTTCCTAAAAAAAATAGTCTTTCAAATACAATATTCGTTTCTATTATTATTATTTTTTGGTATAACTTAACAATTGCAGTTTACTCTAAACCATCAATACCATGGTAACCAGAACTATTTTTTTTATTACTTTTTCCTTGGAAGCAATAAAAGTTAAAGAGAAAATTTGAATTAAGAATACAATGCATAAAAGAAAATGCAAATCAATTGTATAGGAATACAATAATGTAAATAACATAACAGAAAATTTTATCATTTCTTGCTTTATAGTGGAAGAAGTATATGTCTTAACCTGTTAGAGTTAGGGTGACGTTCACAACACTTACATTGTTAAGATTGTATTTTTCAATTTTAAAAATAAGATTACAAAATTATAAGAATAAATCAATCATATTAAAATTATCTAAAAAAATGAATAATTTAAATGAAGTATCAACTCAAATATATTATAAATTTTTAAAAATGAATGTCATTAGATAAAAATGAATAAAAAAATAAATTAAGATGATTTCAATTTTAGTAAAGCTTCCAAGTTTATTATATTAAAAAAAAAAAAACTTTCAATTTTATTTTATTTATCGATAATTAATTTGAATTTGAATATCCTATAAATGAAATTTGTAACAGATGTCAATTTAGAGTAAAACAATTAAAAATATAGTAGTCCATGAGTGACTCTCGTATATCAGCCATAACAGTTTATCCGTCATTGATATTTTGTCATATTTGCAAAACATTTTATATTTTGTTATATTTATCATTATTTTGGGTCTGATTGCTATTTATGCGACCAACCCTAAATGGGATTGTGGCTTTGCTTGTCTGTCTCAAATAAATTAAACAAAACTCATTAATAATAATAATAATTCAAGAAAAAAAAATACGTATTCATATATTTAAACATCAAAAACCCTAATTTCATATTTTTGGTTCATCAAAAACTCTTAATACACATTTTTCTTCATCCTTTCTTTCTCCGTCGCCACAACAATTGTTCGGCTGAAATTCGCGGGTGTTATTCAAATACCTAAACACGTGATCATCTCATCTCATTATATTAAATATTTCTACTCCGCTGTCTCGCACCCATTTTCATCACATAATAATTATTTATTATAAAAATGAAACAAAAACAATAAAACTAAAATAAGAAATTAAAAATATAAAAAAAAAATCACAAACAAACAATTTTAAAATGCTTTCCCCTTCATTTCCTTAATCTTCTCTCTTTCCCTCTCCCCCGTTAGTTACTTCATTTACACTCTCCCTACTTCCATCAAATTTCTCTCACATTAATTCTTCATTTGTTCTTAATTCTAATTAGGTTATTTTAATTCAATCCACGTTTGATCCATCAACTATTATAACTCATTGTCAATAAAATTACATAATTTTTTTTTTTTTTTTTTTAAGTTCAACATGTGAGAGTGAAGATTCTAACCTTTAACCTTCTAATTTAGACTGTATATATATCTTAACTAGAAGTATAGTTTGTTGAGCATAGATTTCTAAAATTTTGCAGGATTTCTATAACTTCATGTTGGATAATGATATGGATCCATTAGTAGTCACCTTGTTAGGCAGAAAGGAGAAGTTGAAGTGGTTGTTTTTTCATCTTAAACTCTTTCTCCTTTCTGTGAATTAATATAACACGCAACCTCTTCATCTTTCACTTCCACGATTACTATTTGGCGGGTGCCATTTCGTATTTTTTTTCATTTCTTCTCTTGACTCTCTCATTTCCATGAACAAATCAACTTGTCATATACAGGTATATATACATTCAAATAAGTATGTGGAATAATACCAAAAGTCTTTTAGAATTTGAATGGTGTGGATATAATGACATTTAAAAATGGAGATGAATGGTTAAACTGAGTTAAGGGAAGATGAAAAGCAAAAGACATTTAAAAGTGAAGATGAATTCAATCCGTGGAAGATGAAGAGCAAATGACAAAATTGGCTTAATTGGCTAATTTTTTTTTTTTTTCCCTTTAGCCATTATTTTGGGCTGATTGCTGTTTGTGCAACCAACCTTTTTTTTAATAAGGTTAAATAAAATAAGTCATTTCTAAGCCTTTATTATTTCAAAAGACTAATCGAAAACTTTTATGATATGAAACATATAAAAATAAACATTTTAGAACGATGATTAACATCTACTCTTACTCCTTCCCTTTGAGGTTAAATGTTCAAATCAGCATACTTACACATTTGTTGTACTAAAAAAAACATTTTAGACCTATTACTTCGTATTATATGCATGAATTAAAGGTTTTTTTTTTTAATACTAAAGAGAGATGATAACAATATTTCATGAGACAAAATTTAGATAGGTATAATTCAAAACTGGAATGAATTGTTATGACACAACACGATCCTTATATGTTACAATCCAAGAAGTAATTTGATTAATTTGTAGTCATTTTTTCTTTTAAATGTAAGAATTTTTTTTTTTAAAAAAAAATAACTATTCATTTACTTTAAAATTAAAATTACAAGATTTCACGTGCACCGCACGTGTTTCTTACTAGCATATATATATATACATATAACTTTTTCTTTTAATATATTGAATTCGGTTCGGTTCGGGTTGAACCGAACTAAAATTGGTTCAACCCGCAAACCGACCCTAAAATTTGGGTTGGCAAAAAGCCAAGCCAAGCCAACCCACACAGGAAAAAAAAACTCAACCCAAACTGAAAATTCTAGTTGGGTTGGTTCGAGTTTTTCGGGTTGCGGGTTTTTTGTACACACATAGTTAAGGCTTTAAAAATTGCAACGAAAATAAAATACTCTTTCTGAAAGAGATTCGACATGCATCACTTCAAATACAGCATTCCTCCACTCTGGTTTGGATAGAGCGTCCTGTATACTACTCGGAATGACAATGGACGATACATTTGTTGAAAAGGTTGAAAAAGCAGAGGATAATTTAGAATAAGACACAAAGGTAGATGTAGGATATTTAACACAAGAACGTTTTTCTTTCCTAATGGCAATTGGTAAATCAAGATCAGTAAAAGTTTTAATAAGAGATTCACCGTTGGTCTCAGGTTCTAGCTCCGGTTCAGATTCATGGCTTGTCGGAGGTGCAACCGTCTCTATTCCTTGATTTGGGAATCTCCTCTCGTAAACTCGACCATATGATCTGCCTGCCTGGTTATTATTTCCTCCCACATAGGTTATCGGTTTAGTGATACTTGGCTGATTTTGTGGTATTAAAATTGTGGGCTCATTATCACTAATATTTTCGGGATCTAAATTTTCCAAGTCCACCGGTTCTTTGTTTCCTTGAGAATTTTCTGGTGAATTTAAAACTTCAAAGTCAACTGATTCCTTACCTTTTAAAGTGTCATTCCTAATAACTGGTGACACGAAATCAGATATTAAAACATCAAGCTCAAATGAATTTTCCTTTAGAACTTCCTGATTTATCTCCCCTTGAAAATGAGTGTTAAAAAACGGTTGATTTTCAAAGAACAGGGTATCCATGGTAACAAACAATTTTCGACGAGAAGGATCAAAACACTTGTAACCACGTTGAGTTGGAGCTATCCCTACAAACATTCACTTTAATCCTCTAGGATCTAATTTACTTGCATTTCTATTAAGATTTCAAATGAACACAGAACACCCAAAATTTTTTAATGACATAGAATGAAACACTCGTGATTTTGGAAATTCCCTTTTTAATAAGCTGATAGGAGTTTTAAAATCCAACACTTTTGATGGAATACGGTTTATTAAATATGTGGCATGAAAAACAACATCCCCCCAAAGATAAATTGGTGTTTTTGTTGAAAACATTAAACTACGAGTGACTTCTAACATATGTCTATTTTTCCTCTATGCTATGCCATTTTGTGGTGGTGTATCCGTGCAAGAACTTTGATGAATAATTCCTTTTTCTTTAAATTTTTTTTCGATTTAACCAACAAGGAAATTAAACGGATCTGGGTTATATCCACAGGCTTCGACCGACTAATCTTGGATTAGGATTCGATTTAACCAACAAGGAAATTAAACAGACCTAGGTTATGTCCATAGGCTTCAACCGACTAATCTTGGATTAGGGTTCGATTTAACAAACAAGGAAATTAAATGGACATGGGTTATGTCCACAGGCTTCGACTGACTAATCTTGGATTAGGGTTCGATTTAACCAACAAGGAAATTAAACGGACCTAGGTTATGTCCACAGGCTTCGACCGACTAATCTTGGATTAAGGTTTGATTTAACGAACAAGGAAATTAAACGGACCTGGGTTAGGTCCGCAGGCTTCGACCGACTAATCTTGGATTAGGGTTCGATTTAACCAACAAGAAAATTAACTAGACCTAGGTTATGTCCACAGGCTTCGGCCGACTAATCCTGGATTAGGGTTCGATTTAACCAACAAGGAAATTAAACGGACCTAGGTTATGTCCACAGGCTTCGACCGACTAATCTTGGATTAGGGTTCGATTTAACCAACAAGGAATTTAAACAGACCTGGGTTATGTCCACAGGCTTCGACCGACTAATCTTGGATTAGGGTTCGATTTAACCAACAAGGAATTTAAACGGACCTGGGTTATGTCCATAGGCTTCGACCGGCTAATTTTGGATTAAGGTTCGATTTAACCAACAAGGAAATTAAACGGACCTGGGTTATGTCCACAGGCTTCGACCGACTAATCTTGGATTAGGGTTCGATTTAACCAACAAGGAATTTAAACGGACCTGGGTTATGTCCACAGGCTTCGACATGCTAATCTTGGATTAGGGTTCGATTTAACCAACAAGATAAATGTAAAAGATTGAGTGATAAATTTTGATTTTTTGATTTTATTTTATTTTATTTTGATTTTTTTATTTTGTAAGATTAGAAGAAATTTGCTTTAAATGCATGATTTATGAAATGTGAGTTTTTTTACAGGAGGTGAAAACTAAAATGATTTGATGATGACTCTCAAAAGAGAATGTGATGATATGCACTGTTTAAATGCAAAGTTCAAATGAACTACATCATGTGGATGAATTTGTCAAAAAAAATGAATGCAATGTGTGTGCATATACTCGTCAATGGTAAGTAAATGCAGCATGTATGCCTGATCTTTACCTAACCATGATATATGAGAATGATGTTTGCTTTTGAGAAATAATGACGTAAATGATCTTAAATCGGTTAACGAAATGCAAGATATGTGAAAATTATGACATCAAATGATTTTATTGCTTAAGGAAAATGATCATCCTTGTCTACTCTCATTGTTCTCGTTAGCTGATATTTAGCAAAGAATCAAAAGAGAACATGTGGTCATCATTGGATTTTTTTTTTCTTTTTCTTTTTTGTTGAATGCTTTCACTCGAAAGGGATTAGTATGTCAATCGTAGATTACTCAACCATATTAGGCATGGTGGATTTTTGAGAAGTGTCTCATGTGCTAGTTTAGATAACTATCAAAGGTAGTTGGTAGCATTGAATATCTTACATGATTAGCTGCTTCATAATTTAGTCTTGTAATAGACACAATGGTTTGAATACAAGAAAATGAGTTTGAGTTCGAATTAAGTATAAAATGGTAAACAGTACATGTTTTCTTCGTAAGGAAAAAAACAGAGGAGAATGCGGTTTTCAAATCTCCTAAACAATAAGAGATTGATGATATATTTTCAAGTATTTGAGAAATATGATAAAAAGGAAGACGAGTGAAGTGATTCTAATTCTTTGGACAATAGTTTTGAGAACTTGAAGTCAACGCTTTAGGAAGTCATCTCATATATGCTTCTTTCTTTGAGTAAGCTCGAAGTCCTCGATAATTTGATTATCTCCTTCTTGACTTGGTCTGGTGTGACGAATATGAGCGATTTTCCCTAAATGTGGAAAAGTCGACGCCTTTGCCCCAGTGCGTTGATTGTGACCTTGCTCCATTTTTGTTGATAAAGGTCTTGTTCCAGTGTGGCAAAGACGAAGACTTTGCTCCAGTTTTTCGATGGTAGTCTTGCTCCAGTTTGGCAAAGACGAAGACTTTGCTCCAATGTTGATTTGAAAGTGAGATTTTTAACCATTTCGCGATGAACCTTTTTGATCTACTGATTGCAACATTTTTTTTAAATGACGCAATCAAATGCTTCAGCTTGTTGATGTTGATTTTTCCCCTAGTGTGACAAAGATGAAGACTTTGCTCTAGTCTTTTTATGGTAGCGTTGTTCCAGTATGGCAAAGACAAAAGCTTTGCTCCAGTTTGTTGATGATGGCTTTGCTCCAATGTGGCAAAGACAAAGGCTTTGCTCGAGTTTTGTTGATGATGACTTTTCTCCACTGTGGAAAGTTGAAAGAATTCTCTTAGTTTAGCGAAGATGGAGGCTTTGCCCCAATTGGTTGCCTTGCAAAGGAGATTTTTCAAGCATTCTGGATGTAGTTCTTTGATCTATTGATTGCACAAATCTTGCAATCACATACAAAAGATTGGTGATATATGGTTAATCCCTTACAACTCATGTAATCCGTCCATGTTGTTTCTTTGGCATCGCGATGAAGATCCTCTGAACAAAACTCATTGAATTAAGCTGGGATTTCGAGATAATTTCCAAAGTTGCTGACTCATTTGTTGTCAAAACAATTATTTTTAGTCTTGGAATCACTTTGAACGAGGACAAAGAGATGACAAGTGATAAGAGTGGAAAGAAATAAGAAGTTGAGTCGAATATGAGGAATATGTGAGAAATTAAAAGTCTTAATTATGAAGTCGTAGATCACAAGAGTTCAATACTATTTATTACATTTGAAGTTCTCCTGAATAAATTGGGAGGTTTTCCATCTAAAATATGGCGGCTTAGCAAGAAGTTAGGTGGGTAGATAAATGCAGAGAGAATCATATAAATGTAGATGGTGAGTTTAGTACAAAATTTTATGTGAATCAAGAATCAGGGTGAATTGCCTCAAAGTTCATGTGGCATGCAGGTTCAAGGTTTTATCGTGAGACATTTCGGACTCTCACTGCAAATGGGTGTTTGCTCCTGTGAGAAGATCAAAACTAGTTCTACTGGTATATGGTGGTATGATGCTTAGCACATGAGAAGGTTAAAATAGAGTTCCCTCAATTTAGAACTTAGTTCAACACTCAACAATGAAGGCCGAGAGAGATATTTCCAGGAAGATAATAAAATGGTTGAGGATTACATTTTTCATAAAGAATAGTGAAAGCAATTTTTTTTTTTCAAGTGATGATTCCCCATTTTTCTATAATTCTTGCTAATGTTCAACTAACAAGAATGACCAAAGTAAGCACAAGGATAATCAAAATGATCACAGTTTTTTTTTTTTTTTAATGAAGAATGTGATAAAATTTGACAACATTTTGTGAAAACATGCATGAGATGATGTTACGCAATTGATGAAGATAAAAGATTTGACATGCGAAATAAGAAAATAGTGCATGAATATTTTTTTTAATTCTTTTGTATGCATGTGTGAGACGATATTATGCAATTACTTTGTAAAAACACGCATATCTAAAACGTCAAAATTTGAAATATGCAAGTGATGTGGCGAATGAGGCAATTACTTCGCGAAATATGCACATGTGGGAAACTTTTTTTTTTTTTTAGCTCAAGCACCACCTTCGCATTGGGCTCTGCAAGAAATCTTGGTTGGACACTGACTTTGCACCACAGATCCATTCTTTTTTTTATTGCAGAAGAAATTAAAGCGTACCAATGATGACCTTGCCCAATAAAGGTTGACTATTTTAACTCATATGATTTTTTTTTGAACTACTAATGTTAATTTGAAAATGTCAAGTACTTGCACCCTTTGTTTTCTATTAAATGCAAAGATAACAAAGAACTATTTCAACATTCAAAAGGATGAGCAGCATGTGATATGCTTCGCAAATAAGATTTCAATTTATGATCAAAAGAATAAAAGTACATGTCTCAAGGCTAAGATGTGAGGAAAGATATTCGAAAGCTTGAGAGATAAAGTAGTTCTTTTAAACATGATAGTGAATTTGGAATGCTATCCTCCTAATTACAACGTTGAAATCTAGTGACACAAACAAGTCTTCTAGGGTATTGATGATTCATGCATAATACTTCCGAACGTAGTTTGAGCTAGTTGGATTTGGTAGCTCATTCCCATCCATATTGGTCAAAATCAAAGCTCCTCCAGAAAAAAGCTTTTTTTACGACGAAAGGTCCTTCATAATTGGGAGTCCATTTTCCTCGATGATCCTTCTGGCATGGGAGAATTCGCTTCAAGACCAAATCTCCTTCCTTGAATACTCTAGGACGCACCTTCTTGTCGTAGACTTTCATCATCCATCGTTGGTAGAGTTTCCCTCTACACAGTGCAGTTAACCTCTTATCTTCCACGAAATTGAGTTGTTCATAAAGATTTTGGATGCGTTCAGCCTCTTCTAACTTAGTTTCCATGAGGATTCTTAATGATGGAATTTCTACTTCAATAGGAAGAACAACTTCCATACCGTAGACTAATGAAAATGGCGTTGCTCCAGTCGAAGTGCGAACTGATGTGCGGTATCCATGTAATGCGAAAGGAAGCATGTCGTGCCAATCTTTGTATGTCATTGTCATTTTCTGTATGATCTTCTTTATATTCTTGTTGGCTTCTTCTACTGCTCCATTCATCTTCGGTCTATACGGAGTTGAGTTCAAATGTTTGATCTTAAATTGCTCACATAGTTCGTGCATCAATTTGTTGTTCAGGTTCTTTGCATTATCAGATATTACAGCTTCTGGAAGACCATAACGACATATGATCTCATTTTTTATAAACTTGATCACAACTCCCTTTGTCACTTCTCGATATGTCATCGCTTCCACCCGCTTAGTAAAATAATCTATAGCCACTAAGATGAATCAATGCCCATTTGAAGCTCTAGGTTCGATGGGACCTATAACGTCCAATCCTCACATAAAGAATGGCCAAGGGGCTGTCATGACGTGCAAATGAGATGAAGGAGTGTGGGCCCTGTCTGCATAAATCTGACATTTATGGCATCCCCTCGCATATTTGATACAATCAGATTCCATGGTTAACCAGTAGTACCCAACTCTTAATGTTTGCTTAGCCATCATATGTCCATTTGCATGTGTGCCACAGATTCCCTCGTGAATTTCTTTCATGATCGTGTTGGCTTCAGTTGTATCCACACATCTTAGAAGTATCATGTCTTGATTCCTTTTGTAGAGTAACTCTCCATTTAGGAGGAATTTCATTGCTAGTTTCGTAAGTGTGCGTTTGTCATTTTTCGAGGTATCATGCGGATATTCTCTATACTTGATATAACGTTTTATATCATGGTACCAAGACTTGCCATCAGGTTCCTGTTCGATATTCATGCAAGATGCTGGAACCTCTCGTTTTCCGATTTTGATGGGTTCAATCTCTTGATCAGGATCTTTGTTGAGCATGACTACCAATGTGGCCAGAGCATCTGTTATTTGGTTACTTTCCCTTGGTAGATAGTCAAAAGTGATTTCTTCGAATCTTTGAGCCAATTCTGTTATAACTTCTTATATGGAAACAACTTGGAGTCTCTTGTCTCCCATTCCTCTCTTAATTGATGAATCACTAACATCAAAATTTTGCTTCACAACTAGTAAATTTCTTGCTCAAATAATATATGGCTTGCTCTCTTCTTCCCGATTCATCATATTGTCCTAGTACACACCCCATTGAATTTTCTGTCACAGTGATATATAAAATAAGTGGGCGACCTGGAGTTGGCGGTACAAGAATAGGAGGATTCTGCAAGTATTGTTTGGTTTTCTCAAACGCTTTTTTGACATCATCCATACCCCTGCATCATTCTTACGAAGTAGCTTGAAGATCGGTTCACATGTTGCTGTTAGATGTGATATGAATCTTGCAATATAGTTCACTCTTCCTAGGAATCCTCTAACTTCTTTTTGGGTATGTGGTGGTGGCATCTCTATGATAGCTTTGACTTTATCAGGATCGACCTTGATTCCTTCTTGGCTTGCAACAAAGCCTAATAACTTCCCAGAAGTTGCTCCAAACGTGCATTTATTTGGATTCAACTTTAATTTAAACTTTATCAACCGATCGAACAGCTTCCGGAGAATAATCGTATACTCCTCTCCTTGTCTTGCCTTAGCAATCATGTCGTCCACATACACTTCAATTTCTTTATGCATCATATCATGAAAGAGAGCGACCATGGCCCGCTAATAGGTTGCCAAATCATTTCTCAATCCAAATGGCATGACCTTATAGCAGAAGGTTGTTGCGCAATTTTTTGCAATATAATACCGCAAGTGTACGGGTCAAGTTTTAATATAGTGTATGTAAATACGAGTATCGTCCTCAGGATTGGTTTTCTAGTTCACTTAAGTACTACAGATACAATCACTCAATTTTATTTAGAGAAAAAAGCGGTAGAGGAATAAGGTAAAACAAAATCAAAACATAAAATAAAAGATGGAGAATAATCCGAGAGATGTATCTTAGGGAATTGATTTCACAAATTAGACCAATGAATCAATTAATTAACAACCAAGAATCATGCAATAAATCATAAGTCAGGAAGTTAAGGATAATAAATTGACTTTCTCAAGCCCAATTTAATTTCAAGCAATATTATAAACCTAATATTTCTATCTAGATTTTAATAACATGCAAGACATTAAGCAACTTCCTTTAACGACTTCTAAGAGAATTCTTCACGTTCGTGCAAGAATTTACAAATAGTCATGCCCTTAATTTAAATCTAGTCTAAATCATACTTTCTCAAGCAAACAATTTAGACCAATCAAACAATTAATCTGTGATCAAGAGATTAAAAGCATTAAGCATATAAAAGCATGAATGAAATTAAAGCAATCAAACGAGATCATTTAAATTAATCAAAATATAATGTCTAACGGTTACATCAATCCCTAAAATAAAAGAGTTTAGCCAACCAAGTTCAATATTATAAAATCTAAACTCAATAACAAACCCATAACAAAACTACAAATTAAAAGGGAAAGAAGAAATCAAAACTAGTGTTGATTCCACGTTCCCGCTGCAATCTCCACGATCCCGAGCATGTAATTCTCTTCTTTGTGCTCCCAAAGATCTCTTCTAACTCATCAAATTATGTATTTTCGAAATTGGGTATGACTCTCCAAATTGGCTCCCCTTGAATGAAGGCAATATGTCTATTTATAATAGACTACTCTTCCCAATCTAATAAGGAATCCATATTTTAATTAGATTAGGAATCTAATCAATTTAGGAATTCAAAATTAAATTAGGAATATCTTTTCTACGCAAATAGTGCCCAAAATAAGATAAGATGGGATAAAATGGGATAAAATCTATGATATGATAAAATCGGATAAGATATGATAAAATCCATATTTAATCCATGGATGTTTAACTAGTTTCTCTTTGCTCAAAGACTTCAAATTGCATCCAAAGAGCTTATTGTCATCATAAATCTTCTAAATTATTCGTTTTGCTCCAAATGCTCAATATCTATAAAATAATAAAATATCAACGTGAAAACAATCATTTAAGCCTCAAAACTAACATAAAATAGGTCCTAAAGATAGCTCACTTTGTGTGCTATCAAATACCCCCAAACTTAAGCTTTTGCTAGTCCTCGAGCAAAATAAAACAAATCATTAAATGAATCAATGAATGCATGCTCGTGACTCAAACCTCAATATTCTTAAGATAGATAAACCACAAACGATGGGCATATTAAACCACGACCTATCAAAAAGAATTTTAAAAAATCAAATCATTTTATCCTTTGCCATGTGTGCTAAACTTCCCTTAATATCTACGAATACCAGTAAAGTTAAACACACATTATAACTTGAGTTATAGTGACAATCGAGAGATTAAACAATCATAGATTTCAATTTTATAACAAAAAAAACTCAAGTGTCTCATAGAATTACTAAAATCAAATGCACAAAACTTGATACCCTCACAAAATTTCACTCAAAACGCTCAATTGTTTAGGGCATATGTATGATAAACGGTCAAACCAACATAATAGATTTTTACCATAAGGTTGCTTATATATCACATCTTCATCATCAATGAATAGAATGATTGCAAAATTTCAAGGGTCTCGCTTTGGTTGTAATTGGGCTTAGGTAAGGGTAGATGGATGAAAATTTTGAGCTAATAGATTGGAAGAATTATAAGTTTTTACTACATGAAGCTCAATTTTTTTGGTTGACTCTTGATGAATGATCATTTTTTTACTTTTGTTGAAGCATTAGCTTTCTTTCACATATTGAACTATTTTTCTCTTTTCTCTTTTGTTTATAAAAGAAGTTAATGAAAGGAATGCTTCCCCTTAATTAACACAATTCAACCCTCTCTTTTGGATGAAGTGAAACATCATGTAGTAAGCGCTTATAATCATTCAGTTTAGGGTTCAAAGAAAGGAAAATAACAATAAAATGGTTATAGGCTTAAAATGTGGCAATTTTCCAATGAAAATGTCGAAGGCTCAAAATTTGGCTTTCTAAGGATTATGTCAAGGTAGGCTATTTGAGAAAGCTAAAAGTGGTTTTACCTAAATGCCCTTTTGTGAAAATAATGCATTCAAATCAATTCAGAGATTCCAGACATGCATAACAAAGCAAGTTCTAGAAAAATCAATCATGCATGGCAATCACTCAATTTAAGAAAATAAAGCACCGTGATTAAGAGGTACTTAATGGCTCAAAAACTCACAGAAAAGCAAGGTAACTTGGCATCAAATCCTATGCATTCTTCATTCAATAACAAAAAATGAGACACTATCATATAAAATTTTCAAAGGAAATACTAGCCATGCTTATCTCTCTATGCATTAAAACTCAAACTAAGGATATATCCCTAGCTTACAAGGTATTCAAGGATATTATTAGGGACTTAAAAAAATAAAAAACTCCTCAGTTTACCGGCATGGTCTTATAGTCCAACAAGAGTAGATTACCAAAGTCTAGAACACTTCCTAGGTTTTCCTAATCACGAGCAATGCAACAAATATTCAACCATGAAGATCATGCAAAAATTAAACAAATTCCTAAAACCATGCATAATTTCACCCCCAAACTTAAAACATACATTGTCCTCAATGTATAAATGACTAAAGCATGTAGAGGACAAAGAAAATACGAGAGTGAACAATACTGCCCTGATAAATGAGAGAGTCAACAATTTCCTCAGAGTTGAAAGAGAATGATGGTGATCTTGCTCCTACAAAAATAAAATAAATAAATAAATAAAAAATCAACAAAAACAAAAGAACACCATACGAAAAAATAGATGAAAGAATGAAAAACTTAAAACTTAAAGAAATTAAACTTGGGTTGCCTCCCAAGAAGCGCTTTATTTAACGTCTTAGCTAGACGGGAGAAATATTTATGCATCAAGGTACATAAAACTCCTCTATTTTCTTCGGTCCCTTCTTGTTTGAATCAATGTAACCTACTAAGTCTAGTAGACTAACTTGTTTCTCATGGGCACCTGAAAAATAAATATTTTTGTTATTTTTATTAAATGAATAAAAAAAATTAGAAGATGGAAAATCAAAATCAATAAAATAAGACTGATGAGAATAAGGAAAAAAAAGTTCAGCATTAAAAGATTTTCTGCAAATAAAGTAAGGTGAGGTTTTTAGCCTCATACTCTATCACCTGAATTTCTTTTTCCACATTTGACTCACTTTCTTTCTTTATCTCACAAACTTGATCCTGACATGGCTCATAATTTTCTAACTCATCCCCAGTATCAATGTTTATGGCTTCACAATGTTTTCTACTATCAACCTCAGTGGCATCAAAATAATTTTTCTCGAGTAAAGTTTTAACTGTATCAACCATTTGACTAAGTTGCAGATTTATACATTTAAAGCAACCTCACTTTCTTCCACCTTAACCTTTAATTTTGTATTATCGACTTCAATGACATCAAAATAGTTTTGCTCTAGTAAGACTTTAACTGTATCAACCATTTGATTAAGTTGCACATTTATACGATTTAGAGCAACCTCATTTTCTTCAACTTTAACCTTTAACTGATCCAGCCTCTCTAATTCAATAGTACAAAACCTTTTAATCTTTGGTTCTAAAATATATTCTTGCACTAAAGTTTCAAGGGAAGGTTTTTCCTCAATTTGGTTGGGACAATAAAATTTTTGGTTATGAATGCCCTCATCATTACCATAAAAATAATTTCCATAACTCATAGATTCCGAATAGTAATGATTAGGCATTTGATATCCTAGAAAGCCATTGAAAACATTATAATTCACATGGTCATAAGGGGTATAGTTCAATGGGTTGGAATTGAAGGATGGTGTTGGTTCTTGGGTATGTTGATACTCCGTATAAGGCCACCTATAATTATTAAAAGCCATAAAAAAATTAAATAACTAAAATTTGACTTCCAAATAAATGTAAACACCAATCAACAAAATATATAGCCAGGATAAAGAGACAAAACTGAAATAAAAACAATAAATTAAAAAAGAAAAATACTAAAACTAAAATAAAAAATAAAGCTCTAAAGTAAGATCGAGTGAGTTCTCTACAATATTAAATGAACTAAATAATTGTCAATCCCCGACAACGATGCCAAAAACTTGTTGCGCACTTTTAATGCAGTGCAATATAATACCGCAAGTGTACGAGTCAAGTTTTAATATAGTGTATGTAAATACGAGTATCGTCCTCAGGATTGGTTTTCTAGTTCACTTAAGTACTACAGATACAATCACCCAATTTTATTTAGAGAAAGAAAGCGGTAGAGGAATAAGGTAAAACAAAATAAAAACATAAAATAAAAGATGGAGAATAATCCGAGAGATGTATCTTAGGGAATTGAATTCACCAATTAAACCAATGAATCAATTAATTAACAACCAAGAATCATGCAATAAATCATAAGTCATGAAGTTAAGGATAATAAATTGACTTTCTGAAGCCCAATTTAATTTCAAGCAATATTATAAACCTAATATTTCTATCTAGATTTTAATAACATGCAAGACATTAAGCAACTTCCTTTAACGACTTCTAAGAGAATTATTTACAAATAGTCATGCCCTTAATTTAAATCTAGTCTAAATCATACTTTCTCAAGCAAACAATTTAGACCAATCAAACAATTAATATGTGATCAAGAGATTAAAAGCATTAAGCATATAAAAGCATGAATGAAATTAAAGCAATCAAACGAGATCATTTAAATTAATCAACATATCATGTCTAACGGTTACATCAATCCCTAAAATAAAAGAGTTTAGCCAACCAAGTTCAATATTATAAAATCTAAATTCAATAACAAACCCATAACAAAACTACAAATTAAAAGGGAAAGAAGAAATCAAAACTAGTGTCGATTCCACGTTCCTGCTGCAATCTCCACGATCCCGAGCATGTAATTCTCTTCTTTGTGCTCCCAAAGATCTCTTCTAACTCTTCAAATTATGTATTTTCGAAATTGGGTATGACTCTCCAAATTGGCTCCCCTTGAATGAAGGCAATATGTCTATTTATAATAGATTACTCTTCTCAATCTAATAAGGAATCCATATTTTAATTAGATTAGAAATCTAATCAATTTAGGAATTCAAAATTAAATTAGGAATATCTTTTCTACGCAAATAGTGCCCAAAATAAGATAAGATGGGATAAAATGGGATAAAATCTATGATATGATAAAATCAGATAAGATGTGATAAAATCCATATTTAATCCATGAATGTATAACTTGTTTCTCTTTTTCTCTTTGCTCAGAGACTTCAAATTGCATCCAAAGAGCTTCTTTTCATCATAAATCTTCTAAATTATTCGTTTTGCTTCAAATGCTCAATATCTATAAAATAATAAAATATCAACGTGAAAACAATCATTTAAGCCTCAAAACTAACATAAAATAGGTCCTAAAGATAGCTCACTTTGTGTGCTATCAAAGGTTCCCCACAGTGTAATAAATGTAGTCTTTTCCTGGTCCTCTTGTGCCATTTTTATTTGGTTATAGCCAGAAAATCCGTCCATGAAGGAAAAAGTGAAAAATCTTGCGGTATTATCTACTACCACATCTATATGAGGACGAGGGAAATCGTCTTTAGGGCTCGCTCGATTCAAATCTCTGTAATCGACGCACATCCGCACTTGCCCATTCTTTTTCGGTACAAGTACAATATTTGCTACCCATTCAGGATAGTTTGCCACTGTCAAGAACCATGCATTCTTCTGTTTGCTAAGTTCTTCTTTTATTTTAATCAGCATACCTGGCTTCATTTTACGCAATTTTTGTCTTACTGGTTTACATTCGGATTTAAGTGGTATATGATGTGCTACTATGTTCGTGTTTAAACCTGGCATGTCTTGATAAGACCAAGCAAAAACATCAGCATATTCATGGAGTAAACTTATGAACATCCGACAACTTTCAGTAGACATGTTCGTCCCAATTTTAACGCCTTTGACCTCTGTTTGGGACCCTAGATTGATTGTCTCTATCAACTCCTCATGTGGTCCTAACATTTTTTCCTCTTCATCAATCATTCTTAATAACTCAGGGGTAAACTCAACATCCTCTTCATCGTCACTTATTTCGTTATCAGATTCAACGTTGCATGTAGGGGTGTCCAATTCATGTTTATAACTAATGGCGCTTTCAATCTCATTATCACTGTTTAAAAGAACAATTATTTGGTATGATGAAAAAAAATGAAAAATGTAGAGGAACCAAATATATTAAAGAAAACTGGGATAAAGTAGAGAAGTAGACAAAGAGTTGAAACGAAATGTTGATTCTTTTACTGAAATGTTGAAATGCTAACATAGAAATTTAAAATACCAAAACATCTAAAGTAAACAAAATAGTTAAACAGTTACTTTGATATTTCATTAGTAACAGAAGGTAGCTCGAAAATAGTCTAATTGTTGAGTTCAAAATCCTCCGGGCATAGGTATACTAGAGGATCTGCTTCTTCTACTTCTTCAATTATTGCCATAACCACAGAGTCTTGGCCTTCTGGATAAATTACACCCGCAGATTTGAATGAATCATAAAGATGAGGAATGAAATTAATTCGATGTTCATGATGAAGCGATATGCGCAGCGGAAGCGATTTTGGACCGATGATATTCTAATTTCATCAATTTAACAAATAGAAAATATGCTCAAAACGACGAAAATAAGAAATTAGAAATACATACCCTTGTAGTTCCGAATATCTTAAAGTCCGCCGGCCGTTCCTCGTCACGAACTCTTATGGTCTCTTCTCACGAACGTCCCGAGGACCACCCCAGGTAGTCCCGCTATCCTCGGCACCGAGCAACGAAGTTGTGGGACTCCGTTAGAAGAGAAAAGAAAAGATATGGAAGAAGGGAAGAGGAAAAGCTTGAAGATCTGAGAGAAAATATATGATTTTTTTTTTAAAAAAAAACTCATCACAGAACCTTAAAAATCAAGAGTTCTGAAACTCTCTCTCTCTTCTACGTGAACACCAGCCTCTTCTCCTCTAATGTATGCCATACGTTTTATATATATATATATATATATATATGTGTCTTATATATATATATGTGTCTTATATATATATATATAAAAGACACATATATATATATTTAATTATTATTATTATTATTAAAAATAATAATAAAAAATTTATTTATTAAACTTTTTAGTAAATAAAAAAATATATATAATTATTAATTAAACTTTTTAATTAATAAAAATTATTTAATTCAATATTCATGTAATAGGCATACACATATTTAAATCATATTTAAATATGTTCATCATCCTTCCATAAACCGAATTTGAACAATTCAAATTATTTTTCTTTTTATTTTCTCTTATACTGTTGCACGACGTTATCCGAGCTAGCCTGATATAACCAACATTCGTTAACCCTCGGAGACTCCACTATAGTCTGAGGGTTGCACTCTCCTCACTGTAGATATATTATGTCCCCTAATATAACCGTCATGGGCAAGTCGACCCTTCACAGGTTGTTCGTAATCACAACTGGGTCATTTAAACCGTTTAACCTCTGCATTACGTCTTGTTCCTTAAGAACCACTAACACCTCTAATGAACAATAGATCTGTGGTCCAACCAACAGATCAATTAACCCTCTCATCACATGAGAGTCTGAGCGCTCATTGTTCAAGCCCCGGAGTCAGCTATTAAGGGAACAACCTATCTACTAACTTTGAAGAGCGGGTTAGGAGTGAACTCCAATCTTGTTGTACTATGTCCCCAACTACCTATTGGACTTTATCCCTGAGATGATAAGTTATTGAGTCGGCGCTAATAGGCCACTCTCACCCGTACAAGTCTAAGGATACTGTCTAATATGCAGGAGTTCATAGTAAGCTCAGGATTAAGATCTAGTTACCTAGGCCATCAAATGAAAATGTCGGTCTCATCAGTACGGTGTTATAAAGAGAGAGCGACATATTTCGCGGTTCGGTCTTATACAAACTCTTTGCACAGGACGCCCTCACTCGCACATCTCCATGTGAAACGATTCGGATCACATCGTTTTGTACAATACAAAGTGAGCCGCATCCTATAGTGTTACCAGGATAAGGTACCCAGCCTTATCCGTATACTATAGACCGTTTTGACTGACTACTTGAGCCTGACCCTCAATCATGTCATACATGAAGCTCAAGTCCTCATATTCAGCCAAGGGTGTTGGTCATTGGTATAGGTTAACCTAAACACGTTTCACTTTATTTCAGTAAACTCTTTTACTGAATAAAACTAATAACTCTTTATTCTAAATAGATTATTTACAAACATAACAGTTTACAAACCACGAGTTTTAGGACATAAAACCCAACAGTTCAGACTCGTGATCCTCAAACTTTGTCAGACGATTTTCCCTTTTATATCCATTCGCATTGATCATGTCCCCTTTGCTCGATTTGTATCCCAACCTGAACCTCCTCATAGTTTTTTGCATGTTTAACAGGTCTCTAAGCTCTTACTACTCGCGTTCAGAGAAAGCTTGTTCAGTCGTAGCTGCACCTTTTCTATCTCTCTAGGTAGAGTTGTTGTATTTGCAACCTCGAACGATTGAAATGAGGATTCAAAGGCCTCTTCTGCTGCTTCTATGTAAGGCATTGAGGAAGGCTTTGAGATTAAAATGTCTTCCTGTCCGGATATGATTACTAGTTTGTGATCAACAACGAATTTAAGCTTCTGGTGTAGTGACGATGGGACCACCCCAGCAGAATGAATCCAAGGGCGTCCCAATAGGAAACTGTAGGCTGAATTAATATTAATGACCTGAAATGTTATGTTAAAAGTGCAAGGTCCTATTTGAATAGGAACATCTATGTCTCCGATCACTTCACTCCGTGCCCCATCAAAAGCTCTCACTATCATAGTGTTTGGCCTAATGTGGGACATGTCTACTAGAAACCTTTCCAACGTGGATTTAGGCATTATATCCAGAGAGGAACCGTTATCAACAAGAACTTTTGCCACAACAAACCTTCTGCATTTGACTGTAATATGAAGGGCCTTAGTGTGACCTGTTCCTTCCGATGGTAGTTCATCGTCTGTGAATGTCACAGAACTTGCTGCATTAATGTTTCTGATGATATTATCTAAATTGTCCACCGTAATATCTTGTGGGACATAAGCCTGGTTTAGTATATTTAGCAAAGTCTTGCAATGCGCCTCCGAAGACAGCAGCAAGGTTAATATGGAATTTTTTGCAGGTGTCCGGCTTAATTGCTCTATCACATTGTAATCGCTCTGTTTGACCAGCTTTAGAAATTGAGCTATGAGGAGAAGCCGAAGCAAATTCTTGCAAAAGATGTGAAGACCCTTCGCAACCGAGAACTAACGCTTATTAAAGTCCTTTGGCAAAACCACTAGTTTGAGGAAGCTACGTGGGAAATAGAAGATGATATGAGGATCATGTACTTTTTCAAGACTAGTCACTTTCGAGGACGAAAGTTCTTAAGGTGAGAAGAATGTAACACACCATACCCTATTTTATCGCATTGAATTGTTATTTAAGATTTAGAACTTATTTAAAGTGATATTTTAAAATACAAAATAAAATAAAATAAAATAAAATAAAATAAAATAAAATAAAAAATAAAATAAAGGAACTGAAGTGGGAAAGAAATAAATTTCTTTTTATGGTAGCAATCAGCGTCATCATTGGGCCGGGCCGGGCCAGCCCGGCCCAAAGAATCAAAGGCCCAAGCTTGGTCCAGGCTCAAGCCCTTTGGGCCTACGCCACTGTTTGGGCCGGGCTTGGGCCGGCCCGACCCCTAAAACATAGGTCCATAGCCCAATCCATGGGCCAAACTCAATGAGCCAAAATTGGATCGGGCCTAGATCGGCCCTTTGGGCCGGGCTTGGGTTGATCCTTTAAATAAAAACTTTATTTTTATATATAAATTTTGCATAGATTAAAGCTTATTTATAGAAAATAAATGTTCTCCGAACTCAAAACTTTCGATGTGGGAAAAAAAAAAAAACTCTAATAATTTTTAAAATATAATAATTAGCTTTGGAAAGTTATTTTTCTTTTAATAATTTTTTTTTTTCTCTTTTCCACACTTTTCAAGACCATGCATGCACATTTTTAATAAATTATCATCATTTTTTTCTTTTTTCTATATTATGCATGTATGCCATAAGTAGTATATTTTTCATTTTTTTTCTAAATTATTATTATTATAATTTATATATAATAAATTATTATATTGGATCGGGCCTTTGGGCCGGCCCAACGAGCCGATCCAAATACGGCTCGAACGGGCCGGCCCATGGGCCGATCCAATTAAAAAAAAATAGATCCATATCCAATCCGATGAATGAAAGGGCTGGGCTGGGCCGGGCCGGTCAACCGTTGACCATGGGCCGAGCTTGGATCGGGCTTGGGCTGGGCTTGGGCCGGCCTTTGGGCTTCGAGCCCGATGATGAGGCTGAGGTAGCAATAATATTAATAATGTTAATATTATAAAAAAATTTTTATAATATTAATATTAATATTATTAAACTTATCTTTAAGGTACTAGGGTTTCTTCAGTTGTTTTTCTCCATCATCCGTGTTCCCAGTGAGCATTCTCATTTCCCTTTTTCTTTACCTTCATCAGCACTTTGCCGCTGAAGTAAAAATTGGTCATCTTCGTTCCTAAAAATTGGCCATCGTCGTTCGATCCACGCCCAACCCTTACCGTCAATCGATTCCTCCACCATCGTCACACCAATCCAACCAACACCCGCTCATCGACATCAACACTTCCGCATCGGTATCGGCACTTCAGCGCGGCGGACTGAGGTTTTGCGCGACAACAATCCACGATAAGGGGCCGATCGGCGAAGGTTGGGTAATTCTCATTTTGACAACGCTCAATAGGTAACAATCCGTTTTGGAACCTTTAGACTTTATTTAAAGATTTCAAATTTTTCATACCTTGTAAAAGCCTCTCTGTTTCAGTGTCGAAAACGGTCTGGGATTAAAATTTAATTTAGTGTAGGAGTGACGTCAAGCAGGGACTACATAGGTAACCTATGGTTTTTGTTTAGACATTTTTACAGTTTTTATCTCAAAAATGAGTTTTAATTGTTGGAAATTGTTTAGGTTGGGACCAAGACCTTCTGTAACCAATTTAAAGATTGTTTGGGTTTTCGACTGAAGGTAAGTAGCCTTAGTGATGGAAAACCTTTAGCTTGGTGGGAAAGTTTGGTTGCTTTGGTTGTTATTATTGTAATTAATATGTATGTTTGAAGTGTTCTTGTATTGTTTCTCATTCTTAAAATTATGTTATGTGTTGGAAGTGTGTTTCTGTTCAGAATGAGTTCATGTTGCATTAATTTATATGTTGGAGGTGTCCATATTTTCTTTGAGGATGCGTCAGATTCTTGTGATATGGTAGATTTGGTTTGTATGCTTATTAATTGGGTCAACGACCTTATATGAATTGAGTGTCATGTCATGATAGAACATCCAGCTAGGGGGCATCATGCATAATGGTGAATGATTCATGTTTTAATGTAAAAGTTGTGGCAATTATCCATCTATGTATGTTGATGTACTATGACTAGGAGCTATGTGGGTGGATCTCGGCTCCACAGACTGGGGGTCAGTTACCATATGTTGGGGTAGAGGTCCACGTTTTAAAAAAAACACACCTATGTTCCACCAGTGAGCTGACAAACTTAATGCAGTTTGTGTACATCTCAGAATTAAAAAAAATCCACCTATGCTCCACCAGTGTGCTGACAAACTTAATGCAAGTTGTGTACATCTCAGAATGAGGTGCTGTGACGGGTGAGGCTTGGCTCCGCTGATTGGGAGCCAACTACCATCAGCTGGGGTAGAGTCTCTCAAGTTTCCCGTTTAAGCGCCACCAGTTAGTTGATATAGTTTTGATGGGTTAATTGTCCACAGGTCGATTTGAAAGTTTTGACATTAAATAAATGCCCCACATGATTAAACTATTTAGTGCATCTTTTGCTTGTGTATGCATGTCTAACCCATTTGGGGATTACTTATTGAGTAATTTTATACTCATCCTTTTCCAATTATTATTTTTTAGGAAATGGCAAAAACGTACGAGGCGAGTGACGGGATCGTTTGCTGTTTGGGCCATGGGGTCAATGTCAACATGACTTCTGCATATTTTATATTTAAGTTTAAATGTTTTATTCTAGGTTATGCTATGAAACAATCTTAAAGTAGTTTATCGAAGGGTTTTATTTGATGTTTTCAATATTTTAAATGGGATCCCAAATAATTATATTTTAGTTTATTTCAATGGAAATATTTATTTCTATATCTTTTCTCAAGAGTTTTTTTCAAATGTTATCAGCATGCATTTAGTAGCATCCCTTAGTAGTTTAAGTTAGGAAAAGTCGGGTCGTTACAGTTGGTATCAGAGCCCAACGTTATGGGTTCTGTAAACTTGCTTATATCGTAAGCATTAAGTGTCATCGTGGCCAAGCAGCAAACACCTTGTCACCGCCAGGTACGTTAGTTATTACGAATTATTTTATTTTATTATATATATTTTTTTTAAGTTATTTTATTTTTTTTTTTAAAAAGAAAGAAAGATAAAGAAAATAAGTTTTTGAATAGACCAAATTGATGCGTGTTACCTCTCCAAATGAGAGTTATTTAGGTCTATACTTGCTTTATATTCACGAAGTCTTTTGAGCATTTTAGCTATTATTGAGCATAATATGTGTTTAGTAGTGACATTTGTGAAATGGTGTTAAGTTAATGCTTATGTGGAAAATCTGTGCATAAGTGTGTAATTAGTGAAAAATGTCTAATTAAATGTCTTTCGGGATTGCAGAAGTATTGCGAGGAGCGCAATGAGATAAGAAGAAGGGCAGCTGAAAACAGAGCTTTGCGATCGCAACGCAATCGCAATACTTGCAGTATCCTTTGCTGAGTTTGTTAGCCGCCGGCTCTTCCGTATCTGCCACGTTTGAGGTTGTTCCGCTAATTTAGAGGGAGATCTGCGACTATGGTATGGACTATGGAACCTCTGAGGACTATATATAGCATAAGTTGAAGGAAGGAAAGGAGAACCCCTTTACGGTGAAGGAAATCGGAAAAGGCCAAAACTGCAGAAATATCTTATTTCTCTCGGTTGTTGGATCGAAGGAAAAAAGGCTCCCTTGGCGTCAGAAATTCAAGAGGAAGAATAGAAGATCCCTCTTATCTTCTGATTGAGTTTCCTTTCCAAGATGAGTCATTCTTCTCCTTCAACCGAGGCGAAACGTGGACAAGAGGACCTTCACCTACGCTATTGTTTTATTGTAGTTACTGTTTTTGATTTGATTTGTGTTTTGTTATTCGAACAATTGTTGTATTTGCTTATCATGAGTAATCAATTAGTTTTGTTGAGTTCTTCTAAATTCATGAGTGGCTAGTATTATAAAGGTTTGCTAGGACCAATCCATAGAAAATAAAGATGTGATTTCGGCATGTAGATAAGCATGAATGCATTGATTGAGTGTGAACTTCATCCCATGAACATTTTCGATCGACCATCCATTTTGTTCTAACGAGTTCCTAACCTCCGGAAGGAGTAAGAATTCAGAGTCACTCATTCATGTTAGCCTTTCACGGTAAATAGAGAGTGGTCCAGGAATAGGCACTCTCCTAGCACGTTTGATAGCATGCAATTATGAATAGGTTTTTAATCTTACTTGGATATGAGTAATTTAAGAGTCTAAAGCATATAATCGGAAGATGTATGAGATCTAGCTAAAACGATGCATGTAATGTTCATTTGCTGCTGAGTGATCATGGTTTATGCCTATGGAGGACTCTTAGCCAACCTTGCTGTCTTTACCTTAGACTTTACTTGATTGTTAGCCTGTTGTTAGTTTATTGCGAAAGTTTTGCGAGACCCGCAATACTATTTTCTATTCTGCAAGTTGTTATTATTTCAGCATTTTCGCTATTTACTTGTTTCTGCATTTTGTATGTTCTGTCGTTATTTCAGCAACCCTACTGGTAGAAGTACTTTTGGGGTACTCTAAATTCAAGCTGTCGAGGCTTGCCAAAATACATTTATAACTCCGCTACAACAGAGCTTTGCAGCTAGTGGTAGTCGGGTGTCGAACCACAGGGAACCAAAATTACTTCCTCTTAACTAATTTCTATTTGTTTTTTACAACTAAGACTCGAAAGCAATTAAAATGGGGGGTTTGACGAAATATAAACTAACGGGAAAATAAATGTGAAAAGTAAAGCACGGAAAATTAAACGGACCACGTGCTCCTAATTTTAAGGGTCGGGGTTTACTTTGATGCAACTCAATTCATTGGGATTCAAACATACTTAGCAAGAGCATAATTGAACACGTAATTTACTTGCACGAAACTACTAATACAAGTAACCCAAATAATCAATTAGAAACGTGGAGTGCAAAGCGGACTCTTCTTTTATTAATCTAAGGGGATCAGTCCTAAATTAAGTAAAGAACAGAGGCGGATATTCGATTCTAATTAAACGTGGCAATGAATTAATAGGGGGCAAACGCCACCCATATTGACTAATCGACAGTAACGGGAGCATTACGACGGATGTTTAACTAGGACGCCTGAGCTAATATTCCGATTTGCCTATTTCGTTCAAGATAAATTGCCGCCAAAGATCAACTGGAAACCCACATTATCTATGACTCAACTTATCCGTGTTACTTGGCGATTAAGAGAGGCACGGCATCATAATCTTTAACAATCAAACATGCTTGAAATCAAGGGTGTCTAGGCCTAAATCATTCAAACACATTCATGTGATATGCTTAGAAGAAATAGATTCGCCCAATCAGTCATGCTAAGTCACGGAATTAAGAACGAACCCTCATGAAACGCATCAAAATTCACCCCTAACCTCAAATTAGAGCACTTACCTTAGCTCCCCGTTGTGCAAATCAAGCAAAAACGCTAATGTTGAAGCTTTATTGAAGGTTTAATGGAAGAATAACAAGTTTTGAGCTCCCACCCGAGCCTAACAATGGTGGAAAAAACCAAAATCCCAGAAGAAATCCGGCAAAAAACGGAGAAGAAGGCTTTTAAAGCCGGCGGAGCGTCGAGACGCTAGGGTAGCGTCTCGACGCTGTGCCCTAAGTTGGCAGCGCGCGCGCACGGGGTAGCGTCGAGACGCTTGCGCTCGACGCTTGCTCTCGGGTGGAACTCCAGAATCACGCTTCAGACTTCGGGGCGTCGAGACGCTGTCGGCGTTGAGCGAGCGTTGAGACGCGCGCTCGACGCTGATGCACGTCTAGCTTGGGGAATCGTCGGGGCAGCGTCGAGCTAGCGTCTAGACGCTGGGGCGCACGCAGATCTTCAATGACGGGCGCGCGGGCGCGCGCGGACATGGGCGAGGCGGAGCGGGCTGGCGCGCGCGCGTCTGGCCGTCTGGGCGCGGGCGTGCGGTGCTTGCGAGCGGCGCGCGCGGGCGCGCGCGCGTGCTGCGTTCGTTGGGCGCTGGGCGTCGGCGCTTGGGCGCTGTCCTCTCGGCTCTTAGCCCACTTTTGGGTCGTTTTGGCTCCCGAGCTCCGTTTGGCCTATCGTTTTGACCCGAACACTTCCCGAAACATGTTAAATGACCTTTTTAGCCCCGAAAATCATCAATGGACTTCCCGAGCTCTTCACCATGAAATCACCTATAAGAAAGCATTTTAATCAATATCGAGCATGGTTTTAGCTAGAATTAGGGAGTAAATAATAGCTCTAATTTGGAGCTATCAAAATACCCCCAACCTAAATCTTGCTAGTCCTCGAGCAAGGCTAATAAAGAATTTGACTCTAAGGGACCATGCATACATGCTTCTAACTCAAACCTCGATGCTTTTTACAAATCTAAACAGGACATAATCATGAAAGCAATCGGCGCATGCATTTAATCAAGATCACATCAAAAATTAACTATTGCTCCCTAACGTGTGTGTGTGCTAGCCAACCTATCCTAAACCATCGTAAGCCCGGAAAAACCACATGCAACAAATCATCCCGTTTTCCCCCTACTTCTAGCGATTAAGAACAGTCTAAACTTGACTTACACGAGAGAGAGTAATAAATTAAGAGACCTAAAATTTTCTAATTCCTTTCTCTTTTCTTTGAGTACTTTGTACTCTTTGTTAAGGTTCTTTGAACCCAACTTTTTATTTTCTTTTTCTTTCCCATCCCGAGTTGCCTAACATGTCAAACTTAAGCTTCAGCTTCACATTTTTAAGGACTAACGTTCACTTTTTAAGTGCGCACTTTAAAAAGGAGGAACGCCTCGAGAGAATTTTCTTGCTAACATGCTTTTCTATTTTTTTTTTATTTAGGCTTAGCGCAAGCTACTCGATTAATCGACCACTAACTCTCATGCAACAAGCTACCTAGGGGTGCCTTTCGGGGTGACAACAAGAATTAATGCTACATGCAATCAACTAAGCCTACGGAGTCTAAGATGAGGTCGCTAAGTGCTCGATAGATGCAAGGGAGCAACAGGAAAAATTTTAAAATTTTTGACATGAACCTAATAAATGCGAAGCTACATCATGCAAAAACTAGATTATGCAAATGCTCAGATTCCAAAAAGACACTTCCTAGATCATCATAATTAGAAAGTATATAAACAGAGTCCCAAGCACTTCAAATTTTAAATTAGCACTGCTCAACAAACTGCACATGGAATCCATCCAACATACAACTCCACCCCCAACCTAAAATTATACATAGTCCTCTATGTATCAACATTTCAGACTAAGCAGTTAAAATGCACAAAATAAAAAGGAACAGAAAACCTCCCCTGAATTTTGTTAGGTTGTTGGTTGGAGCAGTGCACTCTTCACCTACTGATCCGATCCTTAAGCCACAAAACTCCTACAAAAGAAAGCAAGAAAAAACTAAGCTAGGAAAATAAAAACTAAAAGTAAAAACATGAATTTAAAATACTCATGGGTTGCCTCCCAAGAAGCGCAAATTTTTAACGTCGTTATGCTCGACGTGTCTTCCTCTCTGTCAGGGTACGTAAAAATTTTCGTATTTCTTCGGCCCCTTCTTCCTTGAATCAACGAAGCCTGCTAAGAGAAGCAAGCTCTTCGACTTTTCGAGGCAGCCGGACAGAGTTGTTATTTTTTTGGTATTTTTGATATATGGGAAAAATAAAGACTCAACAGACTCAAACAAAATAAAAGCAGACTCAACTGACTCAACAGAAAATAAAGACTCGACCAAAGGAGGGATCGCATCAAAATTCCCGAGGCAACCAACATTAACATAGGTACAGATGGAGGGGGGCATGCAAGATAAATCTCCTAGATTACATGAATTATCACGAGGCATAGCACAAGGAGATAAATAATCTAAAGGCACAATTGCCACTTCCTCATCCATCACATCAACATTTTCATAGCATGCTGGTTCTACATCCTCAAAGAAAAGATTTCCTAAAATACTCTCAGTATCAAACAGATGCTCGAGCTCATCAGCGCATGAATTTTCAAATAAATTTTCAATGCAAAAATCATGCTCCAAGTCAAAATCAATCGGTGGAGACATACTTACCTTATAAAACTCTCCGGGTTCCTCTTCATCTGAGAGATATTCTGCTAGAAATTCTTCTAGAGTAACCAACTTTGGAGAAGTCTTAGCTCCACTCCTTAGCTCGTTCGCATCACTAATCTCTTCGGGATGCTCCTCGAGGTCAAGCTCATCTTCCTCGGTCTCACTGTTCTTGTCTCCCCATGTCAGAAATTCCTCAATTCCTTCATCAAAATCGGGGTACATCTCGATAATGACCTCCTCCCCAGAAATTCGGAGAAGGTCTTCGGCGCTCATCTTCGTAGCTCGCCCCCAAAATTGCTGTAGAAAATCTGCCATGCTAAAACAAGAAGACACAAGAAAAGGAAAATATTTTTGTGGTTTTTGAACAAATAAAATTTAACTAAGAGAAACTAAATGGTTCCCCGGCAACGGCGCCAATTTTGGTAGAAGTACTTTTGGGGTACTCTAAATTCAAGCTGTCGAGGCTTGCCAAAATACATTTATAACTCCGCTACAACAGAGCTTTGCAGCTAGTGGTAGTCGGGTGTCGAACCACAGGGAACCAAAATTACTTCCTCTTAACTAATTTCTATTTGTTTTTTACAACTAAGACTCGAAAGCAATTAAAATGGGGGGTTTGACGAAATATAAACTAACGGGAAAATAAATGTGAAAAGTAAAGCGCGGAAAATTAAACGGACCACGTGCTCCTAATTTTAAGGGTCGGGGTTTACTTTGATGCGACTCAATTCATTGGGATTCAAACATACTTAGCAAGAGCATAATTGAACACGTAATTTACTTGCACGAAACTACTAATACAAGTAACCCAAATAATCAATTAGAAACGTGGAGTGCAAAACGGACTGTTCTTTTATTAATCTAAGGGGATCAGTCCTAAATTAAGTAAAGAACAGAGGCGGATATTCGATTCTAATTAAACGTGGCAATGAATTAATAGGGGGCAAACGCCACCCATATTGACTAATCGACAGTAACGGGAGCATTACGACGGATGTTTAACTAGGACGCCTGAGCTAATATTCCGATTTGCCTATTTCGTTCAAGATAAATTGCCGCCAAAGATCAACTGGAAACCCACATTATCTATGACTCAACTTATCCGTGTTACTTGGCGATTAAGAGAGGCACGGCATCATAATCTTTAACAATCAAACATGCTTGAAATCAAGGGTGTCTAGGCCTAAATCATTCAAACACATTCATGTGATATGCTTAGAAGAAATAGATTCGCCCAATCAGTCATGCTAAGTCACGGAATTAAGAACGAACCCTCATGAAACGCATCAAAATTCACCCCTAACCTCAAATTAGAGCACTTACCTTAGCTCCCCGTTGTGCAAATCAAGCAAAAACGCTAATGTTGAAGCTTTATTGAAGGTTTAATGGAAGAATAACAAGTTTTGAGCTGCCACCCGAGCCTAACAATGGTGGAAAAAACCAAAATCCCAGAAGAAATCCGGCAAAAAACGGAGAAGAAGGCTTTTAAAGCCGGCGGAGCGTCGAGACGCTAGGGTAGCGTCTCGACGCTGTGCCCTAAGTTGGCAGCGCGCGCGCACGGGGTAGCGTCGAGACGCGCGCGCGGCGTCGAGACGCTTGCGCTCGACGCTTGCTCTCGGGTGGAACTCCAGAATCACGCTTCAGACTTCGGGGCGTCGAGACGCTGTCGGCGTTGAGCGAGCGTTGAGACGCGCGCTCGACGCTGATGCACGTCTAGCTTGGGGAATCGTCGGGGCAGCGTCGAGCTAGCGTC